>CM018076.1:183085867-184516319 GCA_008658365.1 Alca torda
CTGGATGTTTTGTTGTTGTTTTTAAAGTGGGGGAAGGAATAAGAAAAGTAGATAAAGAAAAAATATTAAGGCCATTTTCCTGGCTAATCATCTTTTCTAGTGACACCCATCATGGCAGTAGGATTTCCCTTTCCCAGTTTACAGCTAAGTGTGTGGCACGTCTGATTCAAGACTCATTGCACACTGCCAAGTAGAGGGCACACTCAGTAAATGCAGATACAAACAGACTGATATTTACCTGTGTCAGAAGTTTATCAGAATAGTTGAAGAACCACATTCCAAAGAAGATAAGCAGGCAAGCAGAAAGGATAGCAGAAAAGAGAAACAAAACTAAATTATAATCAAAGCTATCATGTTAAGAGACACACAACAGCAAGTACAATTAACATTAAGCCTGTTACATCAAGGTTACCTGAGAAGCGACTGAATCATTTGTGCCTAGGAGCAAAGAGGTATTGACACAGATATAGCATTATCCAATTAGTTTATTCAAAAAAATATGGTTAAGCCATGGATTTGTCACCTGTGACACTGTTTGGTCCATTCAAAGGAACCCTTCAAGATAAACACATGATTAAAAACAAAAAAGTCTGCTTGCAAGCCTACTGAAAGTAATTCACATATTGGATATCAAGAGGTATCTCACTTTAGCACAGGCAAGGTTAGATGTCTAGAAGACAGTATCCAGCCTAAGGCCCACCTTCCCTGCCTTTCTCTCCACTAATCACAGAAGCAGCCCAAAACAATGAATCTCCTGCAATAAGCCTTTATAAATATCTTCCCCTCTTACAAAGCACTTTTTCCAGCGGCCACCGTAAGCCAAACTCTAAAAGGAAAGTTCATAAAACACACACACAAAAAAACCCAACAAAAAAAAAATCAGTTCACTGGACTAAGAGAATTCTGGTAGCTAAAAGCCATTCAGCACTCTGAGACACTTCATAAGGTTACTCAAGCTAAGGCCCTTACAGTGAAGGAGCTTAGAAGCACCTTTTCTGTTCTTGCGTTTCATTCTCTTGGCTTCTAAGTCCCCTCCACTTCTCTTTCCCCACCTCTCCCACATTCTTTTCTCTGTTCTTTCTGGTACTTTTCCCTTTGGTTTAGTACACTGGCATACAGTAAACCTTCCAGGTGTTTCCCTCCCCCAGAAGACAGTTGACAATCAAGTTCCAAGTATGAGGGTAGTATAAGGAGACAGATAGAGGGTGGGGGCAATGGATATCAAGCATGCATAACTCATCTGAGATAAGACATCTACAGCTGTCTCTGAAAGAATGGAGAAAAACTGTTTCTTTTAGAATACTACACTAAGGAAAGCTGAGATCCACAACGCGCACACAAAAAAAACCAAAATCAGTGTGGCATCTTTAACAAAGCCAAAGATAACAGGGGAAAAAAAAACCCACAGTAAAACCCCATCATATATTACCCTAAACTGCACAGAGTAACCCCTAAAACCACTGTAGGTTCTGATATTTTTACTCCTAGCTCAACAGCTCCAAAAAAGTGCTCAAAATCTAGCCACTCCCATTGCCCTCAAGAAGAGTAGCTGGATTATGATTTTTAAAGATCTGAACCTTTGTTCAATTGCACAGTAAAAAGTATCTGAAGAAACTGCAACATTATCGTCTTAATTCTGTTTTATCATTTGTCTCAATTACTTTCTTGCCAAGATGAATTAAGAAAAAATTAGGCAGTTTTCAGTCTCAAATTGCTGCTCATGCATAAAAGAAAGTTTTCACTAGAATTAAAAAGGTATTCCACATAGCACATTTTGGTTTTTAAAGAAAGTGGTTACTCATGCTGGCTTGAGACTCCCTTCATTCACCAGTTAGGTGGCTGCTTTTTTCGTCAAGGCCCCTATTGTACAACAGCTCACCTGCCTATAAAACACTAATGTGTCTCCATATAACAAACATGAAAGACAAATTATCTGGTTTTGCTACAAACCCTCCTCTAAATGCACAAACCCTCCTCTAAATGCACAAACCCCACTTTTTCTGGTTTTATTTACTTCTGCACCAGTTTAATTTTATAGCAAGATGAAAGCACCACTGTTATCAGCAGTAGAAATAGGCACCTAAAATAGCAATGCAGCTTAAAAAAAAAAAAACAAGACACCACCAAAAAACCCTACCCTTTGACCACGTACCTAATGTCTGAGGAAAACCAAAGAGGTCGTGCATATTTTTAAACTTCCCATACAGCACACTGCACACAAAAATAGGAATCAGAAGTGCACAATGCTTGTATAATCTGGAAGTCCCCAGCGTCACTGCAGGAAGGCTTAACATTATCCACACCAACCCCGGCGAGCTCCTTATATGTGGAATTAACTTTTACAGTCACACTAAGATGGAAAAGCCTCCCTGTCGAAAACTGAGAACTTGAACTAGAAAGATATAAAGTGTAAGTACAGGTATAGACCACTCACCATTCTTCTGCCAAGCATCATGGGATTATATGATTAATGATTCTATATTCATACAATTTGGGAGTTATTCACCCACTACAATAATTAAGGATGCGTTGAGAGAACCATACCTGAGTGAACTCTGCTCCAATACGCTCACACCACAGCCTCAGCTGAACATAACACAGCCCTGGCAGCTTTGAAGCTTTTTCTGCTTTTTTTCCTTCCTTTGATGCTTCCCTCCTGTAGGGGTCTGGGGGCTTGGAGAGGCAGCCACTCCTCTAGTCAGAGATACACAGCTGCCTTGCAGAGGGCAGGCAAGCCCCTAACGATGACTTCTTCCCAGAAGATGTTTAGAGCTAGACTTCTAAGTTAAAAGCTGAACAGAAATGGAATTTAAATAGGAAACCCCAAACTAGGACTCTGCAGAATCAGTCTATAAGAACGTGCAATAATCACCATTGTACATAAATGCAAACTAGCCAGATTTGGTGTTGGAAAAAGCAACCTTAATGCTATTAGCTACTTCCATCAACCCCCACAAAAGCACATATATAAGATCAGGATAATGCCCCCCCAACTTACTGTCAGTAACATTTAATGAATGTCATAAGCCAGCACAGTCCACAACCTTGTAAATGACAGTGGAGCATCACTGTTCCTTCCCTCGACCCACTCCCCACTAAAATTAACTACTCTTGGTTTGGTCACATGTGGATAGAGCTGTGTTTGACTACCAGCACCTGCAGACACAAGTTATTCTTGACCAAAGCCATTCTGGTTTTTACTGGCTATCAAGTGGTCTTCAGATTGAATTCTGCTTCTAGTGAAACAAGTTACTTAAGAGTGAAACCCAAATCAGTAGTTCAGGACATTAGCATCCCATGGGATAGATCAAGAACTCACATTGTGCAAATTCCTCATATTCTGCCTATTTTGTTTAACTCTGCACTGTCAACACTGAACTCCATCACCTTTATTCAAGGAAACGAGGGTTTGACCTTCTTCCCTTTTGCAAGACCCTTTCCTCTGGGACTGCATGCGGTGTAGCTGCACTCCTGAGAGCAAAATTCCACTGAGGAAAAACCTCAGTTACCGACAGCTTCTCGCGATTCCCCAGGATGCTGCGTCCGCACCAGCGCCGCTCCTGTTCAACAGGGTTATTTACCCTGTTCACGTTAACTCCACAAAATTTAGAGAGACAAAGTCCCAAGGCCAAAACGCGTCTCCGCTGCTAAAACCGTTTATCGAAACGCAGCAAGGAGCAGGGAGGGAGGCAGCGGCGACTCAACCCCGACACCTGCTGGCGGCTGCCGGGGGAAGCCGCGCTGCCCGCCGCCGGTCGGACCGGGAGGCCACTGCCACCCGCGCCTCCTCCCTCCTCCATACTGTCCGGGAAGGGGGATCTCCTCCTACCCACTGCGGATTTTGGGGTGGGAGGGAAAATAACTCTCCCGGGGGCGCCGAGCTGCCGGGAGAGCCCGCCCCGCCGCGGCCGCCAGGGGGCGCTGTGGGCCCGGCCGCCGCGCAGGGCGCCGCATGGCGGCGGAGCCGGACGCCGCCTCCGACGGGCCCCGGGGACCCCCGCAGTCACCCCCCCACCCCCAGGCCCCGGTGCCGCCCCGCAGTGACCCCCTCCCCGGGACCGGGCAGCCCACACCGCCTACGGTGAGCCCCTCTGCGGGGATCTCTGGGCTGGGAACCGCTCTTACTGCCACTGTAAAACTTCCTATAAAAATAATAATAATCACGAGATACCCAAATAAAACGTGATGCGGCAGTTCAAGCTCTCCTCCGTTCCTCCAGAAAACTGTTTTATCTCCTGAGAACAGTCTGAAAACAGACACAACAGACCATTTTTGCCAGCATTTACACAGATACCGGCTAAAAGGGAAGGGCACGGAAGTATCTCTTTTTTATACAGAGGCCGGGCGTATAAATAAGAGCATCCGAGCCCAGCGACAGCGCTCGGAGGTGCTGCAGACAAAACCCGACTCACAGCGAAAAGTGGGTTGTCAGATGCTAGGGGAGCACACCCTAGAGATGGAGAACTGGGACCTGCCTGGCACATGTGTCCCCAGCTGCTGTGCATCCCCCCAGGCCTGGGCCACGCACCTCCGACCTCTTTTTACGTCCTCCCCTAGTCATTTTCTGTACAACACAGAATATGCCGAGGGGAAACGCACAGGGACCGAGTCCTAGAGAAAACCCGAGCAAGTAAATCTTTGGCCTGGGCCAATTTCCCATCAGCGTCCCCGAGGAAGGGGACACGGGAGCAACCCCACCAGTCGGCCCCTTCCCCAGGGCATCCATCCCAGCCACTCACTACCCTTTCAGGTCTAACAAGAGCTCAGGGCCAAAACCTGCGTTGTTTCCGCCCCCCCCCCCCCCGAGTAAATATTTAAGGCCATGTGCATGCAGGAGAAGCCCAGATAAATCTTCCCCGTACAGGAAGCCAGCGCAGCTTTGATTGCTGGAGCCTGCTTGTGAATGGGGGCAGAAAGAGACAAGTGATCTGAACCAGACATGGAACACACCGTGTTTTTCTTGGGTGGGTTAACCTCCAAAACGCCACAGCAGATAGGCAGATAGGCTAGAGTACACCGCACTTGCCAAGTCCAGTCAAGCTAACACAAGGCCCTCCCTTCCCTCAGTCCTCAGACCAGCAACAAAGCCACAGACATGGGTAGCAAGTTACTGGTGTCACACCAGAACATCCACACTTGATGAAAAATAAAGTTTAAAAACAGACATTTCACATTATGCCTCCATAAACTGAGACTTTTTCTCCTCCCCCTTTCAAAACACTGAAGCAACAATATTTAAAAATCCTTCTCCTTTGCCAGCTGTCCTGACTGCCACTTCTCAGATTAAGGTAATCCTTACATTAATTGGATTACTAGATTCCCTCCAGCGTCTTCCTGAAAGCTCCCCTAAATTTACTACTTTCCATTGCCAGGAGGTCATTAGTTTACCCACAGCAAACACATGCCCACCGCATTGCAGCTTTATTGAGAAATGAGCCTTATCCCTCGTGCCAGCCTTGCAGCGTATGACAGGAAACAGAAAAATAAAAAAAAAAAGTTGTTTTAATCAAAGGTGCCAAAGGTTCATTGCACTCTCCCCCCCAACCCAATCCAACTTTTCTTGCTGCCAGTTACCTTTGAGCAAATATTAAAGCAGCAAGATGTTATGCACTTGAATCCTGCCACTATTCCCAGGAAAACTACGAGGAAAAAACCAAATCCTTGCTAAACCCAGCTTAACAAAATACACACAAGTGCATGTGAATTGGTATGTCAGAACACACAGATTTTAGACAGACTCAATTTCCAAGACTTTTTACTGCTAGAATATACTTTTTAAAATCAGATTTTATGGTTTTTTTGAAAACGTTTCTTTACAAAATATGGGAAGCTTAAAAAAAAATAGAGAGAGAGTACTCCACCATGCAATCATATTCAGTGCTGCTGAATATGTAATTCAGTGTTTTTCCTTTTTATGAACACCCAAACACTTGAAGGTATTGTTTTTTGTGTTTTACTTCTTCCTTGTTTTTGCTGTTTGTTTGTTTTAACAGAGCATCAGCCAACATGGCAAAGACTCCTTCTTCAACTGCCAAAAGCATCACTAGTATAAAAGTGATGTCAGCATGGTTTTGTTAGTAAAGTTGGCCTTCCCTCTGAAGAGGCAGAACATACACATTGCCAGGTCAAGCATTAATGGAAACTATTGTTAGTTTACTTAGGCCAGCAGCGTGAAAGCTCATAAGACAACATCAAAAAAAGACCTGGGATCACCTCAAACCCTCACTCCAGCTCACTACTTCTGAAGATCTATCCGCTCAGAAATCCAAGCGACTGAAGACATGGCAGAGGTAATCACAAAAAAAGGATTAAGCCTTGGCTTTTTTGCCCTCCTCCACCTCACCTTCCCCCTTGCTGAGTTACCTACACATGCACTGGAACACCGTATTTTGCAGAAAAAGATGTGCCTGCAAGATTGTGAACTCAGTGAAAAACAGGCATTTTACACAGTCTACCCTTCCAAATTTAGTCATGAATCAACTGTCATAACAGGATTTGACACAAGACTCTGAATCTTTTGTTACTGTGCCAAGCCAGAGTTTTATCTACTACTGTAGTTTCAATACTGCACGTAGACTCCATGAGTTATCTGATCAAACCCGTATTTATACTTTTAATTATCAAAGCAATATTTTATCCAATTATCTTAGTGAATTGGTTTAGTTGTCCTGCTTACTTTCTCAAGTAACTGCATTCTTCCTACTGTCTACTTCATATGAAATTATGAAAACTCTCTGAAAATGGACCTTGACCAGGATACACAGAAAGAGGAATACTGAAGGGCAAGTATCCTTAGTTGACCAAATGTCTTTTGCTATAGGTTCTACAAGTTAGAGAAATGAAGTTTATACCTTCAAGGTATGGGAGCAAGTAATGACACGGTAGGTCCAATAAAAAAAAAAGCAATCAAGAAAAGTAGCTAAAATGAAAGCCTTGGAAACCACTTAGTGGGTGCTACCAACCACTGAATAATAGAAAAATTTAGATTGGAAGGGTTCTTTGGAGTTCATCTAGACCAACCACCTCCTCAAATAAGGGCTAACTTCAAAATTACCTCAGGTTGCTTTCTGAAGCAATTGAACAAGAATAGACAGAGCTCAAAATTAACAAGCACTACTACCCTGACAGACCACCACAAGCTGGAAGGTGCCACCTGAAAGACTCAGCCTTAGGAATGCTGAAGAGCAGTAAACAAAAATGGTGCAGATTTCATACAGACCTCGCAATTCAGATCAAAGCCCACGTGTTTCTGATCCCCCGCCCCCAACTAAAACAGCACGGGCTATTTTCTGGAACAGCAGAAAGGAGAAGAACAGAGCATCAGAAGAACTAGCAATCGGTTCCCAAAATATTACAGCTCTAAGATATGAGAACCAGGAGGAACTGTATGGCTCATCAAGAGTACAGTTATAAAAGTACAGCAGGCAATTCCTCAGAACATACCTTATATTACGCTGTATTTTAAAAATTGCTTTGGCTCCAATAGCAGTAGCCTTTAGTACGTTGTACACTTTTTCTTGCAAGAGTTTAAGCTAAGAAGATCACGCTAGCCTGAAAAATAAAAAGTATAAATAGATCTTCTCCCTCCTGGATGGTTTTAACAAAGTCACATTCCCTCAAGTTTTCCACTGCCGAGGGTAAACAAGGCAGCAGATGAAGAGAACAAGAAACTCAGTAAATGAAACCTTTTCAGAAGCGCCCAAATTAAATTTGAACTGCAGGACAGAGTATCAGAGTGAGAAGTGACAGTGAAAAGTGTACCAAATGCATCAGTCACACAGAAGGCAACTGGTTCTGTAGTACTGTCCCAGATGACACCCGACTAAGTTCTAGCTCCGAACCACCCAGAAACTTCAACAACTCAAGACAGTGTAACTGTACCACCATCTCATCCAATTAGGTTTTTAAAAACAACGGCCACAAACAATTATATTTGTCTGATGGTATTAGGTATGGTTGTATAAGGTATTAGGTGTGATATCATGATCCGGGGTGCAGACAGCATTGAAAGAAGGCTATATCCAAACTGCCAAGAGAGATCCTATCTAAAAAAAACAACCCCAAGAGACTAATCCAAAACATTAATGCTCTCAAAACGGCAGACTTATGACTAAGTAGAATCCATTTTAAAAATGCCAAGTCCGTTTAACAGGCAGCTACAGGTAATATTAAGAAAAGGCAGGCAAAAATTAAAATACTTTGGTCTTAACTCAATGTTAAAAACCTGCCTATGAATCTACATGAGTTTTATATGCTCTGGTGCTGTTCTGTAACACTAAAATGACCACTTTTACGAAGTCCAACACCTGCATATCTTGGGACTATTTTCTTCATAACTATCACTTGATAAACCACTATTTCGGTCCGAATGTTTAGATGAAGGCTGCCTGAATTAAACCACCAGTAATAAAGTGCAGAGATATATATTTCATGAATAACTCAGTGGATACTGGTCTCTACAGTCACTTCTGGAACTCAAAAGCAAAATAAAGCAGAAAAGGTAAACAGAAACATTGAAATTAAGAGATGTAGAAAGGAAATTAAGAGATGTAGAAATAAATTTAAGAGATGCATAAATGAACACTGCCAATGTCTATAGTTCAGAAAAAAATCACAAAAGAAAGCATTAAGACTACATAATGAACTGGAGACATCTCTTAACCTTGTATCATCCCATTCAACATTATTCTCAAAACATCTGTGTTACGCAACTACGATTTTAAGTGGTTTTAAGTCTATTAAGAGCCAGTTACTTTTTGAATCCCAAGTAATCTTGCCTGCACTGACTGCCAATAGTAACCACACGCTTAACCGAATGTCTTTCTATAGCTTCTGCGAGTTAAACATTGACATTTCTACTGTTTCAATAACTTGATGGTCACAAAGTTATGATGAAATTTTCCTTTTTTTTTTTTTTTTAAATGCTAGCTGTTGTTAGAGCTCAGTCTGGAGTACAGCAAGGTTAGAGACATGCTAGAAATGTTTGCAATACATGTTTGCTGAGGTTAAGAATAGCCCAAAGATAAGCAGTTGCCTAAACTTGGCAGTTATGAACTGGGACTCTACACAGGCACAAAACATTCTTCTGATGCTCAGACTCATTTGTTCTCAAACACTGACTGTCCCAGCTCCAAAGCCATACAAAAGTTTAATGAAGTGACAATCCCCTGCTGTCACAGAGTTTTGAGAGATTCAGGTCACAGAGAAAAAAACAAAACAAAACAAAAACACAGCACATGGGTAATTTGACACAACAGGAACTCACTGAAGAGGATTAGATAATAGGTGCTGGGAGTTGGGTTTTTCCTATCATCAAGATTAAAAAAAATCCTATTTTTTCCCAACATTAAAAGAGAAGGCTCACTTGGTATCAGCAAACGTGTATATTTGATCCTTGAATCTTGGGAAGGATTTAAAGAAAACCTCTGATAAACTCATTGTTTTCAGGGGAGTCACCATTCACAATCAGTTCTTCCCAAAAGCTCTCAGAAGCTTGAAACATCCTGAGACAGTCTTACCTTTATATGCATCCATATTAAAACTAAACTTGGAGGGGCAGGTTAGCAGGGAATGGAGTGGAGTAGCAACACATGTAACGTTGTCCATGGCGATTGAGTAACTCTGCCTTTCATCAGCAAGAGTGGGATATTGAATCTTATCTTCTATTAACATGCAGAATTTCCCATAGCATTGTGGGAAAGAACAGTTTTTGCAAATTTAGCATTATTTGATCTCACATGCCATCTATACCATTTCTCCTGAAGCTACCATTATCTTGTAGTTACCGGAAAAATAACTTAAAGTCATCGCAGCAATAAAAGAATTCCCTCAGCCCATAAAACACACCCCTTTTGTTCACAATAAAACACTTCTTTTATTTTACATTTCACTTTCAAAAATAAAGTATACTTAAGGCCTTGTATGTATCAGTAGAGCTCATCAGACTCACTCTGTTTAAAACTCGATGTAAGAACGTTCATAAACACCACTAACAGTAATTTAAGTAAGAGTAATTGTACCTGTCCGCTCTGCATTAATTTTGTTTATCACCAGTTAGCATAACATGTAAAGGTCCATTAAGTTCAAATGCTTCCATATTAGAAGGCTGTACTGAATCATTTTTCAACTAATTGTAATTAAACAGGACTTTTCCTTAGAATTGGCGATAAATTTCTGAAAGCAGATCATGCACAGGGGGACAGATTCTTCACCTAAATTAGTCAGTCATTAAAATCCTTTCATCTTCTTCCCTTTTTTTCATGGATTCTTACTGGGAAGTACCTATGTGTCCATTCATTTTAAAAGCAAAACCAGAAAACAATTGCCTTTGGTCTCTGAAAATGCAAGAGGGTTCTATTTTCAGTAAAGTAGCACTGCTTCACATCAGTACGCAAGACCATTACACTGTCATTACATTTCACAATCATTAAGAAAATGGAACTTCCAGATTAACAAAGGGCAGACAACAATCTGGATATTTCCTCATCACATGTAATGGACAAAAATTAAATGATCACAATTTTAGACTCAAGCTTTACCTCAATAAGTGTCTCCCTGTCTGCACACAGAAGATATTGAAGACTTTTCATTCGTCTCTAAAATAGCTGCATCTCAGAATTAGCTTTCAATGGAAAGTTACTCTAGCTAATGATGGATACTACCACTATAAATAGTTACTGGAAATAAAGCGTTGAATAAATTGTTAAGCTAAATGGAAGACTTGTTTTCTTCCTCAAATTGACTCTCAAACACACTAGCCATAATCAACAGCGTGATGCACAAATACTAGCTAATAAAAATGCCAACAGAAAACATGAATTAAGAAAAAACTTAGGAGTTGGAAAGGCAGAGCTATAAATATTCAACGTATACCAAAACACAGGAAAGAATCATCAACACAAAACAGTAAAAATTATATATACAGTATAAAGAACCTCACAGATTTTTATTCCTTTCTTACCCTAAAGGGCATAGAAAAGAGTGAGAATCTCACTCAGTTTCTCTGCCCCCATATCCTGGGATACAAGTTCCATGTTTTTGTCTAGGTAATTACTAGGTTTGTCTTTTGTGAATTACAGTGTCGCCCATTTCCAACTGAAACCAATGCATTTATTAACTTAAGCAAGAAGGATTTGGGCTTCAAGTCATTAAGTATTTCAGAAACATAGGTTAGCCTACCTATAATTAGTATTCTTGATGATTTAAACATGGTTTGATGATTACTAAATTCATCATCTTTAAATAAACACTTATGACTCAGCATCAGCAGAATAGAGACATTTTCATCAACTAATTTAGCTTAAGACTTTTTGGCAAGCACGAATCGGAAAGAACCGATAGCTTTATAAGATCAGTGAAGGCAGAATAGGCATGCAAGCATGTTAACAAGTAAAAGGGAAAATATTATCATGAAACTGAATCCAAAATCATTGCAGACAATTGTTCCCATACTCCAGTGTTTTGCATTTTAAAGTGAGTAATCAGTAAGCAGACACTACGCAGACAAAAAAAAAAAAGTCCTTATCTAAGTATTCAGGTAAGGGACCTACCCTTTCTTTATTATGATTAAAAACTAACATGCTTAGAAGCCAAGTTGTATCTTGTAGAAGCTAACAGAATATAAAATGCAAAACATTTATTCAGTACTTAGTGGTCAAAGAGGATGAAGCTAATGACTTCTGAATCAAAGAATTTAATCCTATAACGGAGCCACAGTGCTCAATGGCCAGCGATGAGCAGGAGTCATCTCAGCAAGTCACCTGCTAAGCAAGCCAGGAAACAATGCAAAAATAAATGCGCCGTGTATCCATAGTGGAAGAACACACAAAGACTGAAAGGACACGTGCCTGCCAAGATCCTCAGCAGACAAATAAAAACCAAAATCAGGTACCGGAATCATTTCATCAGTTCACTGTTGTCCAGAATTGAGACCTTCCCACAGCTCTCAAAGATCTGACACATATTCAAAGGCCAGATCCAGAACTTTACAAGTCATCTGAACTACAAAGTCTTGTTTCCAATACATTGGTGTCACACTAGGCTGTCAATCTTTCTAAACACTCACAAAACAATTTTTTTTCAAAGATTCATATAATCCTGTACAGTAGTTTATTGATAATACATACACACCCCAATAATTGCACTAGAACACAAGTCATTTTGCATGTCAAGTCTTAAAGTCTGTTTTGTCTACAGACTCCTTGGAAACTTGGTTGCATAACACATTCTTTCCAAAGACTCCTCTGCTGAAATTAAGATATGTTTTTTTTTTTTCTTTTATTAAAGATGAGCCAGTTCTAGTTTCAAAAACACAATCTAATCTTTTTGTATCTTAAGTTCAGCGAGGACCCTCCTTCCATCTTCATGAGGCAGGCAAACACACCTTTCCACTCTACCAGATCTTAACTGAAATCAGTTCTTTCCAGATTCAGTAACCCCATCACAGCTTTTATAGATTGCATTGACTTATTATTCCACATTGCACATTAAGATATGAGAGCCTTTAACTCTCTTTTCTAGTGTGTTTACATCAGTCTTCAGCTACTGGGCTGCATACTGTTCCCCAAATAGCACAGCCATTCAGGTTTTTTAGCAGTATGCAACACGACGCAAACCATTCCCCATTTTCCCCCTACATCAGTTGCTTTAAAACAGATGAGACCTTAGAACGATGCTGAGTGTCTAATGTGAGCTTCTCCAGAGGCCTGACCATATTTCAAAAATAAAAATAATAAAACAGGTGACAAGTGTATCTGTGTTGGGTACAGGAATATGGCTGAATACAATAGCATCCTATTTACACAATGCCTGTGACATTTTGAAACAGCCTTGCAGCAAAATATCTGAGGCTCCATAGAGCACAACAGCATCAAACATTTACTCACATGCTTGCTGCAAGTAGCTTTCCATTCTTCCTGGATTTTTTTTTTTTTTTTGCTTTGGGCTTTTTTTTTTTGGTGATTATTTCCTCCACTCAAATAGGTGACTGAGGGAATTCATCAAAGCAAAATATTTTTTAAAAGCTGTCAACTTACATAAGATTAAACAACATTACTAAACAGCAGTTTAAGTATCTAGAAGGTTTTATGAATGATGGCTTTTGTTCAGATTAAGTTTTTTACGTCATTAAGGAGAAACTTATTATAGGTTTAATATGATTTGCAACCTCCGCTAAATCAAAATAGAGGACTATCCCAGGAACTGGAGACACTTAATTACATGCTGCTTGTCTGGGTTTTTCTTTAGAGGATGCATTCAGGGAGAGGGCTTCAAGGTCAGATTTAGCACCCTGAATTTTGCCTAAGTATTCTAAAAATGAAGTGTAACAATAGTAAATAGAAGACAATACGCTACCCAAGAGATTTCATTAACAGTCTGAAAATCGACTTACAGGAAGTCTAGCAGGGGAACAATGCTGTCAAACACAGTATGCCCACTTAAAGTTGTATTTTAAACCAAATTTTATCTTCCAAATGATATATGTTGAATGTTAGTGTAATCTCAGACCTCGGACTTTCTGCAAGCCACAGCATCTGTAAACCTTTACATTAAAAACATTTTCCATTATTCCATTATACTACTAAGTTTCTTATGCTTTTCATCAGCACAATACATTTGAAAACTGGAGTCAGTACCTCCTGAAGTAAATGATCTCAGATGTTTATTTTGAGCTTTAATAAGGAGAGATTTTTCAAAGAGCCTCAGCATCTCTTCTCAGAGAAGACATCCCTTTGTTAGTAGCTGCCGAATCCATCAGCCCAAGAGGGGTGACGCAGCCCCAGCTCCCCGCCCTGGGGTCCAGCCCAGTATTGAGGCTGAGCACACATTGCCCACAGGGGCACACACAAAAACACGAGCACAGCACATACGTACACGGCTGGTCACACAGGTCAACGCAAACTCAGCACGTCGGTAAACACAAGCAGCACCAACAGCCACCTCCTGCTCATCTCTGATCAGGGTGAAAGTCCATTAGGAGAATACGTACATATGTGCACGGAGAATATGGATACCCCTGTAACTGGCCTTGGGCTCGCTCTCGGGCTCCCTAGCAGCTGTCCCCAGACCTTTGGTCTCCCCAGCTGCCAGCACATGGCACACAAGCCCCCTCACAAACACACCAACACACTCCCTACAGATCCCTCTAGGATCTGGCCTTGGACTCTCAGTCTAGCCAGCAGCCGTCCCCCAGAGCCTCTTGCCTCTGGTTACTTCATGCACAGACAAAAAGGGGTGTCACCAGACCCCCCACTCTCCCCAGCAGTTGGCCTGGACACCCAGGTCCTCCAGTCCAGTCTCCTGCAGATACACACGTTTTGCCCAGACTTCATGGCCACTCAAGTCTCTTCTCCTACTCCCTGGCCAGTCCTGCTTCATAGTCCCAAGCCATCACACACCAATGTGTGCACCCTCACTCACCCCAGCCATGGGGCCCCATCAGCCATGGTCTGACTCCAGCTGCTGGCACCTAGTTCCCCACAGGCACACACAGTAGGGCAGCCCCTTACCCAACAGATTTTAATGAGGAGATAGGACAGACTGCATTGATCAGGGCAGGGCATGGCCAGACAAACATATTGTCCAGCCACCTGCTTATAACCAACCAGGTAATTTTATCCCTTTGTCCCTTTGTTTTCCCTGTGGTCGTTCCTTCCCCCAAAATCACCTTAATCCCTTCTTTCCCGAACCTTGGTCCCTTCTCCTAAGCATCCCGTGATGAGTTGCGTACAATCCCAAAAGGTTCTTCCCTACATCCCACAGTAAGTCCCACCATGACCCTATCCCCCCTTCCCAATCTGCAGCTGACCCACAGAGCCTCTCAGTTTACTCATGAAGTGTCTGTCACCCAGGTCCTCAGGGCCAACAATCTCCAGCCCTGCCACAAGCCAGGTCAGGGGGCTCATTTCTCTGACAAGGTTACGGGTGTTCCCCTGCCTGCCATTGTGCCTCAGGGCTTCTCTGGGCACAAAGAGACAAGTCTTTTAATCACATAACCTATCACCCGTAATATTTCCAGACGGAACATCCAAAGCCATTCCAAGAGTATTTATCAGAGCCATGAAAATAATATTTCAAAGTTCAAAGTTAATGTGTTTGGAAAATCATCATGTTCACCACTTGTTTTAAGTTGTGGGGTTTTAGATTAAAAAACACAAGCACATCATTTATCAGATTTAACTTACTCAAGCTGTTGCTCTTAAGTGTCAGGTGCTTGCTCATGTGTAATCCTAATAAACGTTTTCCAACAGTTATCAGGACACTTAAGTAATACAAAGAGCACCACATACCTTGTTGACCGTATCATATTATATTTGCTTTATAAACACTCATGACTGTTAATGTTATTGCTAAGCAACTGGACTATCCACCATAGAGTATTTGCATAGCACTGTCTATCAGCAAACAAATGATTTTGAACTCTTTTAGTTCACAGTTCAGAATTACTCACATAAGTAACATTGAATAGATTTTTTTTTAACTTTTGATAAATTATCCAAATCATCAGATGACAAAAAACTCATCCACCACTAGCATTTAAAAGATTGGAACTGTAAAGAGATTAAAAAGTATGGGAGGTTTGATGGTACGGGACATGACAGGAAAGCTGAAGTTTTAATTATACAGCAGCTCCGCAAGCTAGAGGAAGCAAAACTAAAGACATTATCTGGAATTTGCCAAGTACCATTTTATGCCTAGAAAGTGACGGAACTCAGCTCTCCTTACTAGCTGTTACAGCAGCTGTAAAGATGCAAATCTGTTCATGCACAGAAGAAAAAGGAAGAGGAACAGACAAAGAGGAACCAGGGCTGTTTCTTATGTTCCAACTGAAAAGCTGCTCTCTTCCATCGCTTCCCACATATCGGCTTTGCCAGTAACCCTAATTCTGCCCCTTCTCTACCAATACACGGTGTGATAGCTCTTTCCGATCCCTCATCATTTTCATTTTCTCTGAAAAGCAGAGGCTTATTTTAATTAAAACCTCAGCGTTTTCATATTTTTTGATCCCAATGACATAATTTACAATATGGCAAGACAGCTACTATCACTGAATTACACTCTAATGCCACACTCACTTGTGCGAGAAATCATACAATAATTCATATTCCGAGAGCAATGAGCTTGGGTCAGGCTGGGCAACCCCACTAAGGGCAAGCAAACCAGGTTCTTGCAGGGTTTATACAGGGAGCAACATTTTAACAGCTGGATTTCAGTGAGGGGCTCTGAGCATCTCACCTGACAAACAAGTTGTGCTCTCATCACCGCAATGATGAGCTGAAACCCTGTCAGTCACAGGTACGGTCAAATATACAGTAAGAGTCAGCATTTTAAATGCCCCATTCTTCCATGCAGAAGCATCATCTCTGCTGAGTGGTGTAAGCAGCCCATACACTGGCAGAACAGCAGCAGGAGGAGCTCACATATTCCTGTTACTGTCAGGTCAAAACAGTGGGTTATTTTAGAACTATTCCACAAGAGACACGTTTAAAATAGACAGATGAATTATATGAATTTGGAGTGGTGGGTGAGACTACAAAAATTCTAATTACCAAGCGTGTGGAACTGAATGCTCTACTAGCTAGAGATTAACCCAAATATTAGTTAGGCAGGTTTTCTACGCGCAGAGCTTCAGAAAGTCTACGGCCACCCACACAACCGTATGTTTAGGTTATACCAGACATTGCCAAAGTAAATCACCTTATTTTTTGGTTTGATCCTTCCCTCATCATTATTGATTTCTTACCTGTAATGTTATCGGGAAAGCTGTGGAATCAGCGTTAGCTGCCTACAGCTCAGCATGGACGTAAGTGCAAAGAATCACACAGAAGAGGATATACAAAGATCACACAAGAGAATCTACAACAGATTTAAGTCGCCTTTGCACAAACACTGACCTGTTAGCACTGTTTGTGAAGTTCTAGGACAGAGAATATCTTTTCTGTCTTGAACATGAGAGAGTTTGCTTACAGAAGTCCACATTAGAACAGCTGGGGTAGAGGGAGGAAGAAGTGGCAAGAAGGATGTCATACCCACCAAGTGGAAGTGGGTACCCAAAACAGAAAAATATCGCTACCCTTTTATAAAGGAAAAAAAAAAAAACCTTCCGAGGTGACACTGTTAAAATTTTAAAGCATACGGCTAACAGCAAGAAATAGAAGTAGACAGAGTAAGGCTGAGGACAAAGGACACAACTCCCTACCTCTCCAGCCTTACAATGTCTAATTAACATGCATTGCATTAGTAAAAACATGTTCCTAGTACAAGAATTAATTTAAATAATCACTTCCTCAGGTTAAATAGTTTTAGAAACAATACATATTAATATTTATACAGTGACAGTACCTGGCATCACACAGGCCTGAAGTCTCTGTGGATAATGCACTAGACATCAACTTTGTTTTCATGTTAAAATGTAAAATATTCTGGAGACTACATCTCAATTTTTTGAGGGAGAGTTGGGGAATACAGGAGGAAGTGGTACAAGAGACAGATCCTTTAAAATACATTACATATGCTTACTCAGATCAACAGTCACAGGTTTTTAAGTTGTATTATAAAACCACATTACTTTTCAATATAACAATAAAGAAAGAAGAGAAACAAAAAGCATGCACCATCAGTGTCAATGGGGAACTACTCACATCCTGATATACTGGGATGATTCTAGAATTAGAATGCAATAGTGTCAAATTTGTACTCGTTTAATTCCATTACCAAAAATAACAAGTTAGACCAAATTTAACACTATGTCCCGCCACATCCAGATTATGCTAGAACTTGGGATATCCCAGTGGTAACATGAAGGCATGAAAAGGGCCGTTTCAAGAACGCATCTTCAGATACACTTAAGAGTCACACATGGCCTAAAACCCTCAGGAGGAAATATTACAGAAAGAATTAAGAGAATTTCATCAATTTCAGTGTTGTCGATCAGAGAAACACAAATTTAAAGATCCCTAGTCAAACTGTTATGGTTTTCACCACTCAAGTTACAGAGGAAACGACTAACATTACATCAACAAGTCTCTGTTATACTTACATCAACATTATCTTAACTGTTCTTTGTGCTGATTCTCCTTCCATGTAAAATGACAAGCGCAGTACTTAGTTCAAAGTATACGTATGAGGGAAGGAAACAAATTTTTTTATGGCCTCAGCAAAGACTATTTCCTATTCTCACACTTTCAGTCCTATTTTAAAAGGCAGTTAACAAGACTTCAGTAAATTACTTCACTAAATTGTGGTTCCTTTATTGTAACAACTAATCTGCTAAGAAGAATTTTCATTGGTCTACATAACATCAAATAAGCTCTAAAAAGGATTGGTAGAAAACAAGAACTCCAGACTCAGATTTGTGTTAGCACAATTAAAAGTACGACCAAGCCGGTTGTAAGATGTTAAGTCATGTATCTGTACAAGCAGAAAACATGTATTTCTGCATGTGAAGCACCATCTGCAAAGCAATAAGCTTCTCTATCTTATTCTGGCCTCCAAAACATGAATAATGGCCTTTCACACAAAAGAAACACAGCTGGAGGGGGTGCCAAGATAAACCTGGAGTTCTTGTGTTTACTGTACTAAGTCTCCTACACAATCATCAAGAGTTCCCAGGAATAGCCTCTCCTGGAAGCCTGTATCTGCTTCTCCCTACCCATGCCCCAAACACTAAACCTATTCATTTATAGCATGTCAGAATAGCTTTAGTATAACCTAAAGCTGTTAATATGCCCCAGGAAGAGAGATGTCCAGTTGAGACATTAGAACAGACCCTCTTAACAGCACTGGCAGGACTGCTTAACACTGCATTTGGGGAAAAAGCACTGCCCTGTGCACTGTCATCCTTCCAAGCAACAGTGATGACAAAGCAGCACATGTTTAGATTCAGAAGGTACCCCATAATTTGCAAGACAAATACAACAGGCAACTATGTCTACCAGAAATACTGACGTGCTTTCAAGGGCACACCAGCTCACAGAGCGTAAATCAAGACAAAGATTCCTAAAAGGTAAGACACCACGAGTTGGTAACAGCGTTAGACAGTACCTGTCTACACATAAGGACCACAACGTCTCTATGAAAATTCCGTAGCCACCTCTCGGGGAGACTGCACTGCAGTAACAGGTCCTCTGTTAACGCTATATAGAGTTCTTATGCCCTCCCCAAAAACGGGGAAACTAAAGTGGTATGACTTCTCTGAGTCCTTAGATGAACGAAAGGTCTTTTTACAAAAAATCTTTTTACAGATAGCCTCATTACTCAAAAGCACCTCCTCAAAATAGAAATCTTGAGTTGACACTCTTGTAAATACAAGACAGGAGAGCCACTTCAACGTCTGAATCCACTTCTAAAGAAAAACAATTTCAATATTTTTTTCCTTCCAGTGGGACCTTTGGTCTTAGTCTTATATACTGCTATGGTTGCGACTGAGAAATACTCAGGCCCACCGTATCTTAAGTTTAGAAAGTACTGAAAAATTAAGTTGCAGGTAATATTATGTCCTTACCATTTCCAGAGGACATGATTCCACCTTCATCAGGCCCTAGCTTGACTTTATTCCAAGTTTCACTGAGCTACCTCACACAGGTACTAAGCCATAGGAGTGGCAAAGCCACCTCTTGGTAAGTACATCTCATGTTGTTTTGTAACACAAGGAAATCTCTTCTAAAAAACCACATTTACAAATACTTGTTCTGAACCAGGCTTGCACATCTTTAAACAAGTTAGTAGCATATCTATTCTTCATCACTGCAATAACCATCACAAACAAGCAGATTCAGCAACTTATTTCTTTAAACTTCACAATTTAAGATCAAGAAATAAAACCACCGAACACCACAAACGGTTTTAAAAATCCATACTGCTTATATAAGCTCTCTCTTTTACTTAAAATACAAATCAGTGGCCACCAAACCCACATTAATGCTTTATTTAAAAATGAAAGAATTAACTGACTTAATGCCTTGTTAATCAGTCTGTGCTCAGCATTTAAACCTCACCACCGTTACAGGGCAAGAGCATTCAGGTCAAGTCAAAAAAGCAGCACACAGGAATAACAGATGGCAAAAAAAAGCTTCCTACAGCCCTGTCTGGTGACAGAGGAGAAACACCGCTGCAGTGACTGATCACTGCTCCTTGTGAGGACCAAACCACATTAGTGCAGAATCACCACGAACACAGCATAAAACTATTGTTTGAAGGCTGGGGAAAAGTTATTTTGAAAGCCCTTATCTATTTAATGATAGATGCTTGGTTTGATGGACTTCAAAAACAAGAAATTGAAGTTCTGAGTCCCCAAAACTGTTTACAAAAGTGATATTCTGCACCAAGATGCTATATTTACCTATAGAAATATATAGGTATATCTATATATCTATTTATATAGATGTAGATACACATATATCTGACTTGCACAGAACAATATACCTGATGCTCCAACATGCTCTTACAGGCTGCAGGAGTTTGGAGTTGATATAAATTCATGCTTTTTAACGTACCAAGCACTCAAGAAGATACAAAAGGTAATGGTTTTGAAGCTGTAGAAAACAATATCCTCTCTTACTGAATGTTCTCACTTTAAAAATAGTTGTTATCTGCATCCTTAACTCGACCCTCCTTATAACCAGAAGAATAGCTTCCCCTGCAATCCTCACAGAACTTGTTACCTTAGTCTGCTTTTTGCGGGCAATCCCATTAGTTGCTTTAGTTTGAGCTTATTTTTGGTTTTAGCATTCATTTTAAAGGTCAGTATGAGCGTCTAGTGCTATGAAGCAGCTCTTTAAGACATCACAATTAAATTTACCACTTTTCTTCACCCTTCAATATAGTGTCACACAATATAATCTTCAAACCCCCACAATCTACAGTTATTCAACTACAGATCCCTTTGTTACCTGACAGATACATACTTGCGTATATATATATGCACACCCCCACACATATAATACTCACGGGTTGGAAAGATATATTTTGATTTCTTCTATATACAGGAGCATAATGTTTGATATAAACCACTAAAAATATATGTTTAGTTGCCTTACCCGTAATAAGGCCTTAATTTAGTAGAAGTCTAACAAACACACAGCTAAAGCTGTCACAGCACAGTAGAGAAAAAAATAAACTTTTAAAT
Organism: Alca torda; assembly: GCA_008658365.1. Taxonomy (NCBI): domain Eukaryota; kingdom Metazoa; phylum Chordata; class Aves; order Charadriiformes; family Alcidae; genus Alca; species Alca torda. Next base: position 183,106,992 of record CM018076.1, read on the forward strand.
ATTTACTAAAAAAAAAAGAATCTTTCTACTACTTTTACAGGAGCAAGACACTACTACAAACCCAGTCAAAAAAAATAAGGTCAGTGTGCTAAATAAGACAGGGACTAGGCAAAAAGGACAAAGGGCTTATTAAAAGCAGGTCTTCACTAGCAAAGCCTCACACTACTCACGAACTATTCCATATAAAAAAACCCCTCAAGCTGTGAGGAAGAAGCAGGGTAAACCCCCCAGCCTCTGAAGATAATTATTTTGTGTCTTGTTAGAAAGAAAAAGAAACGTAGTATCATACATTATACTAGACTTTACCCTATAGCTCTCAAACTCCACCTAGTGGATTTCTGTCTTAATGAAATCCTTGTATGTCAGCCTATGCTTAAGTCTGAATTTTGATGGGAACGCTTTTCAACTTTGGGTGCAAATGAGAAAGCTCCAGTTCATTTGGGGTGTAGATAAAAATCCTTGCCTTATAAACCAAATTAATTAATACTTGTACTGAAATACCATCCATGGTCTTATTTAATAAGCAAAGTCTCCTTCTTGGCATGGCGCGGGGGGGAGGCGGCACGGAAAAATGAACATCCTGAATTATTTTATGCAGGCTAAACTGAAGTTTAGATTGCGGGGGGTGGGGTGAGAGGTGGAAACAGCACTGATAGCATGTTACAGTCACTACAATTCTAGATTAAAAGGTAAATTCCTGTATTTTGTTACAGGTCAAGGCTTTGTTTTTTTTTTTTTTTTTAAAGTATCAAGGTTAGCGTATTTCGTAAATTAGGTTACAGATCGTATTAAAAGCAATGAGTTTTCCAAGTTTATCTAACCTGCAGGGATTCTCTGATGGGTGGGCGGAGTTTGCTAAGTAAATAAAATCTCCTCATTGTGCCAGAAATTCAAGAGGAAACACAGGGGCAGAGAAGAGAGAAAGAAACATGGGACTCTGGCAGTTCTATTAATTTGCTTTTATCTAGAACAGAAAAAAAAAACCAAAACAAAACAAACCTCCTTTAGGCAACAAGAACACCTGCCTTGCAGAAAGCCAGTCACCATGCGATTCACTCCAGTGCAGGCCACAAAGTTTTCCAAGGAGGAGTGTCCTGAGAAAAACTGAATATCACATGCCAGTCAAACTGGTGAGACTATTCACTGAACCAAGGCCTTACATGACGTGGTTCTCAAATATCTCCACTCTAAAATTCTGCACTCTGCACAGAGAAACAAATACGAACAGCTAGTCAAGGCGTAACATCTTGCATGTACTTCAGTATTTACGTAAAAGCAGAAAAGGACAGTTCTTTATAAAGTACACTGAAACACAGAGCAAGCCAGATTTTGAAACAGTAGGCACTCCAAGAGGGACATAAAACAGATGGTAGTTCAAGGTGACAAAACGTGACAATATAAACCATTCACTGCTTAAGTGTAAAGGCAAGTGAAAAAACCTAGATTTATCTCATCCATTCATATACAGTGTTCAAGGCCTTAAAAAAATGTTAACTTACAAAGTCCATAAGGAACGGGCAAGGAGCATAGCCCTTTCTATCACTATTATATTGCCACCAAGATTATAATTTTAAAAAGCCTTTGAAGGAGGCAGAAAATTCATCTGAAACAATCAACTTAAATTCAACTACAAGCAGGAATTTGGGTGTTAAGATTACCTGGAGAGACAAGCAAGATGCCCAGCAGCTGAAGCACTGCCACACTGGAAGCACTGGTTTGACTGCTAGCTGTGGAGATACGCTCCAGTCCTTCCAAGGAATATGCATTTTTGGAGAACATATGATGACTGATACAGGGATAAAAGCTTCCTTGATTTTCTTAAGTATTTATTCTCTGAACAAATGTAGTATTACTGCTCATCTTTCCCATTTGCAAAGCTGCTTTATTAAAAAAACAGTGCTGAACTAGTTAAAAAGGGAGCGTTACAGAGACCTGACTAGCGTACTCTTTCAACAGGGATAGATGGGAAAAGTCTCCAAAATGGATGCAAATACAGGGAAGAACAGCTAAAAAAAATTTAATAAAATTTAGCACTAAGACAAGGGAACAGATACTTAAAAGATATCACCAGTACAAGTATAAAGGGAACAAAAACATCAATACAGAAATCACTTCTTTGAACACTCCTCAGCATAATACATAACAGAAGAAAGCATTATTGTTCCCCAAAACACCCGAAGAAAATCATTTCATCTGGTGCTTTCTAAATACTGTTTTAAAGAGTTCAGAGATCAATTAAGCAACGTATCAAAAATATTAGTTGCATTCTACGATACTAGACAGGTAAAACTAAGAAGAGATTAACACATGAACAGCTAAAAAGTTTGTTATAGCCCATTCTCATTTTTAAAACTACTCTTAATTTATTAGGAAAGGAACTAATATAAGTTCTTACTGTGAATGTCCCTATTCTTATGTGCCCATCAGTTTTTTTTTCATCTATTTCTAACTCCAAACAGATCCAACAGAGGGTTAACAGCTTCCGAAGATATGCAAGCTCCTAAAAAGTTACATAAGGCTAAATGGATATGTCCAGGAGCTCTTCTTACTTGTCCCTACTTTCCCCTTAAAAAAAATAACAACCAAACTGCAGCATTAACTCAACTGTTTTAGACACTATTAGGTGATAAACATAACCAGAGCCCCAGTCATAAGAAAGCTTCAAATAGGCTCTTATGCTTTATCAGAGAGCAGAGAACCTAACTACACAAGCTACAAAGCTACAGCAGGTCCAGACTTTATACTAGTGGTTTATATTGGTTTATATTGGTTTTATATTGGTTACGGGGGAAAGCTTAGCTGCTGCAAGTGATTTTCTGTCAGCCTGTTAAGGGAGAGTTTCTACATTAGCTGGCTGCTTGTTATTCCGATTCCTGGGCTGTTCCAGTACCCGACTCAGCTTCAGTTTCTCTGCAGTCCTGAAGTCATCCAGGAACATCCCATCTGGACACAGCAACTGTGCTGAAGTCAGCTGTTCCTCATTTAGTCTTACGTGCTGTGGTCTGATTTCAGCTCTCCATCATTTATACATGTTCTCAAAAAAGATTTTGCAAATTAATTTTTCATGCTTTCTTCATCTAATGCATGGTACTACCAGAGATCAGGAAAACATTTTAAAAGGTATTTCAAATTTTACTATTCTGAAAAGTTCCAAACTCATGTCAGCAGCAGGTATGTGAAAATTCCCCTCAACATAACGACTGAGAACAGAATTAAACTTTTACCTTAAGAAGCTGAGATTTCCTGATTTTATGACTTAAGCTTTCCCCCAGCCACAGGGAACCAAGCTTTGGAAAAACTTGTAAGAATCTGTTATTTGTCAGTAATTTCTGCAAAATGACATGTCCAAACAGCCCTTCCATTCTTTCCATAGCCCCATGCAAAGAGTACAGAACAGTGTATTTTAACTTGTGTTTTTAACAAAGATTTCCTACCAACATGAAGCAGGAAGTTAGCAAGCTTATACTGCCTAGGCAGTTAAACCAATGTCAATCAAGGTAACATCCTGAAAAAAGTGCATAAGCTGAAGAAAATTCCATCATATTTTTACTAGTATTAAAACTATGAAAATACGCTGATCCACCATATAATCTACAGCTTCTCCATAGCATTGTTTGACAAGTCTTTTCATTTTTCACCAAAAAGGCTAAAACCAAAGAAAGGGACAGGTAATTTCCTTATATGCCATGCCAATAATTCTAAAGATTACTTCAAGTGGTTTTAATTTCTAAAGAGTGCCTTTTCTGAATAGTAGTTTACATCTGCTGGCAATCTTTCTGCATTAATATTATCGTGATTTTAATGTGGGCTCTAAATGAAATAATTCCATCCGATGAATAAACCTCAGTTCAAGTCAGCACAAACCTAAGTTTGGGGAAAATCTATTTAAATCACATTTGAATCTTCAAAAGTCAATTACAGTCACATTAAATACATTTACAATCATAAAAATTTCATTATTTGTTCAAATGCTACTTACTTCGGAATTACAGATGATATCTTTATTTGAATTTGGCAAGAGGGGGTCAGATAGTGACCGCTCTCTGCAATCTCTTACAACCATCCATCAGGATTAATTATTTTGCCCCCATAAAAGTGATACCCATTTGCGTCTTCACTTACTGTTCTGTCACAGAAGCCTAAACCCCACAGATTTCCCGACCTCCACTTGATCAGTATATAGAAAAAGCAAGAAACATCAGTTTCTAGCACAGAGAGAGAAAAGGAAAGCCACTTGTGTGACGGTGGATCAAGGAAATGAAACAGTATAGGACAATTTATTAGAACAGGAATTTTATATTCTTAAAGAAAAAAAAAATCAGCAAGTGATCAGGAAGCATCACTATCATCAGTAAAAGAAACACAAACTTAATAAGGTCTTCAAAACCATTTTTTAAGTAGTTAATTGGTAATGCCTTCCATGCCATTTAGACAGCCCAGCTTCTACAGTAGCAAAACCCAACAATTCCTGAAACAACCCACCAACTCACCTCATGTTGCTGATACCAACTTACGGACCTGGCTTAGGAGCTGTGCAGGTGCCAGTTCTTCATAAAGTCCATGCAAGAAACAAAACCGGAAGGGTTCAACCGTTTGTTATCATTGCTTTCAGAGAATGCCTTTTTCCAGTTTTCAATTAAAAACACTTTTCTAAACTAACCCTTAGATCACATTCATTCTGCAAACCAAGGTATCAATCTATTTTCCTCAATTAAAAAAAGAGCTGAAGAAGGACTTTTGTCACTGCTACCTTCTCAAATCCCAGTGCCCTGCAAATAGGGCTGGCAAAGTGAAATCCAACTTAGAGCACACCCCTGCTGATGGAACCAGTCTGGCTTTCAGAAGTTTGTAGAAAACTGTTGATGTTTTGTTACCCATCTCCCTCACTTTAAAGCAAGGGAATATAAACACCCTAGAACCTACACTCTACTCTCATTTTCTTGTTTATAAAACCAACACCATTTTCTGATTTACAAAAGGAACACATTTTTTGATCCATCTCCCTTCCTTAAACCACTCTAAACTGACAAAGCATCTCTCACACAAATGACAGGTTTAGCTCTGGCTGAAGTAGCAATATTAGCAAGATTTTCCCCCAGATTTCCTGATCTTTACAGGATACTTTCTCACTCTCAAAGCAACCCGTAACAGAGAAAGAGTTGCAACGTAAGCCACAGAGGGTGGATAGAAGGTGGAAAGAAGAAAGCAACTCTTTCAGGTTAAACAAGATAGCTCTTCTGGGACAGGAAAAAAGGAGCTGTCAACAGCCAGGATTTTATTGACTGGCTATGAAACAATTAGGAGGAGCTGGCATCTGGTCAAGAAGATGTAAAGGATTACATAAAGTGAGTTAGGTAGCTCAAATGCTCAGGGAATCTTAAAGAGAATAGAAAGAGGAAAATAGCAACACTACAAGTCTATCTTGCAAAATTCTATTAGTACTGGGGATTAAAAACCTCTAAACTCGTACAGTGTTTTTCCGTGTTTCCTGGCATTCTGGAGTCAGTCAGAAGAGCCACTCGGTACTCATACAATTACGTTAAGTACAATATAACAAGAAGAAAATGGTTTTAGACATCTTTATTATTAAATAACACAAAGGCAGGAGTTATTGCTCTAAAGATGTACCAAGACCCCAGGATTCCAGCTGCAAAACTCAGAGCATGATCATAATATACTAACACAATGCCGACAGACAAGAAGTATCAAAATACTGACTGCAGAATAGCAACAGGTTTTTTGGTTTAGTTTTTTTTTTTGGTTGGTTGAGTTTTTTTTGGGTTTTTTTGGTTTTTTTTCTAATTGTGACTGTGGAGAGAAGGGGGGAGTAAAGTAATTTTAGCAAGCGAGACAGTAACATTAGAAACAGTTCTCAGTGCCCCTGTTATTTCACTGTAAGTATTGAGTGTTCGTAAGTATTTAATGGTCATAAATTTACTTTATACTACAGGACAAAACGACCAAAAACTGTGTCTGAGACAAGTACACCTATTAAGAAATGCACAAAAGATACCAAACCTTAAACAGGCCAGAAGTTCGAAAAACAGGTATTTTCAACTGAAAGCACTGCTGGCACAGAACTCTTGCCACAGATGTTAGCATTTATTTCTGAGACTCACAGATCTTCAGCTTAAAACTTCTAGATTACACCTGTTCAGCACACAATTAATGTCTGTACCTATAACAACTACTCAATTTTAAGGTCACCACATACATATTTCCACATATTAAAAAAAAAGTATTGAATTTGATACATTAAAGTGCTTTCTCTTTAAATTTCAAAGTTCGTAAGTGTTACTGTGGTTGCATAGTTTAACACATGCATCTGACTATCAGTTTTCTAAAAATACCAGCTTATAAATTTAGCTTTTTACTCAATAACCCCAGAAGCAGCAAGACAAAGTTTGATATTCACAGCAAAAAAAGGCTATTAAAAAGCCATCCAAGAGATAGCCAAATTTCAGGAAGTCCAGTGAAAATGGCTCACTACATAAGTATGTACTTAAATAGCACCATCTGAACAATTATTTTTAGAATGTACTAACACTGCAATGCATTCCAGCATAGTAAGAAGTCCCAACTGCCATGAAGCAGTAGCCTCAGGGCTACGTTAAGACTGTTCAACAATTTAAATACACTGGTGAATTTAATGAAAGATCTAGGCATTAGTTAAAAAACAATGTTTTGTGGTAACTGATTTAAGAAATTAATTGGATTCAAGCACAAGCATCTGACTAGTTTACTCCAACTGCCTGAAGCAGAAAACAGGAAAATAAAACTGCTCTTTACCTACTGCCAGAGGGTCCGGTTCACCCTCCTGCCACCCCTTTTCACACTCGGCTTCAGAACAAAGCTTTCCCGTTTCCTAATCTGAACATTAAAAGTAAATCCTGTTCTTCAAAACTAATTTCCTATAGCAAAAAAAACAAGAGTACATGGGCTTGCGCGTGTGTTGTTCACTACTGCCAAACATAAGCTTTTATTTGAGATCTCGCAAGACATTTAATTAAGTTTGACTATAGAAATCCCTTAGGGGGTAAACAATTAAAGCTTTCTGCTTTCTAATAACTAACTTTTCACTCTTAAAGAAAAACCCAAGATTTTCCACTTTCATAGCTCTCAAACACTTCCAATGTACCTTTTCTCAACACAAAACCACAGGAAACCTCAAAAGATGCAGTAACTTCCCGTATTGCCATTGCAACATTTTTGGCTCAAATTTATTTTTAAGTAAACTTGGAGAGGTAGAAGCCTAATTAAATACCATTTTCACAAGAAGCTTTATTATTTCTCATCATTTAAATGGACTATAAGTAGAAAAGGCTTTACAAATATAACAGTCTGAACCACAGCAGAACCCTCTCACAGATTCATGTGGCATCTCCTATGCAGGGGACAGCAAGATCTGATCACATTATTAGACCTGTAAACTCTTAAACTTGGTTTTATCGACTTGATCTTCAGATAGGAAGATGCCAGGTTTAGGTTTTATAAAAGACATCTTTATGACATTGTAGCAAAAGAACCATGGGAAGCCAAACAAGTTTCCTAAAGAATGATGCATTTAGAAGTAATTTTCTGCCTAGGCCTCCATTTCTAGGGTGGCTCTGTGTGATGGAAAAAGGAGTCATTTCTTTCCCAATCCCATTTTTGTCAGGAGATCCTGCTTAAGGAAGGCCAAGATCCAAACCCAGTCATCTTCCAGCAATATAAATGGTTCTCAAGATCTTCTGCTGAAGGCTTGTGATGCAGTATAAAGGTTAGAAGGTGTCCTGAAGCAATTTGGAGGGAATGAAGAGGGAGAGAAGAGTCACAAGATGCACGAAATTAATAATGCATGTAACATAGTTCCAAATGACTTCAATTCAGCATGAAAGAGGAACTGTAAAATCTCCTTAAAATTTCATTGCCAGTTTTCAAGTGATTCCTTTTGCTAAAAATCAAAAGGAAATTTAAAATAAACTTCCTGTGCCAGCAATGACATAGCTGGAAAAAGAAAGGTCTGACTGTGGGCTATCGATGTTTGCAAGGAAGAGGCTGTTGCTCTGCACAGCGTGAAGCAAGGAAAGCAGAATTTACCTGAGCTGATTCTACTGATTCCCCACCTCCGGGCCTAAGGGACTACCGATCTTGTGGGTTAGTAGCACACTCCCCTAAATCAGGGCATCCCAGTCTATTTCCTTCACATGGACAAAGAAACAGGACTTAACAAACCCAGCAGCCACAGGCTCCTCTGAAGGAAGAACGTATTTATATGTTTAGAACTGGGGAACTTTTTCAGTGCTGGGAATCAAGTTGGATTTCAGTCCCATTTGGCGGCCTCCACCTTATTGCACATTCAAACCTGGCACTGGTGTAAAGAGACAGGGAGGAGATGAAAGTTGTGTGGCTATGGGTCATATACAAACACTGGCCATACCTTGGCCCCAGCCACAAGTTTTTGCTCTTGACTTAGTTTCCTGTCTAGAAAAGGGTCAGACAAAGAATGTCATTAGTGCTTCAAAGAACTGAAGTACAAATATGACCCATGGACAGGAAGCTTAAACAGAGGCATAAAAACATACTTTCCAAGTGCCCAGGATATTTTTTTCTCCTCTCTCTCCCCCACATTTTTTCTTTAAACTGCTCACACTCTTTCCCTCTCTCAGCCTAGAGAAGTGGGAAAACAACATCAACAAAAAAAAGCACAGAGAAACAGCATAAAGTCCATCCTTCACACCTGAGCGGATGGCAGTTCAAAGGGGCCCTACCTACCTGCAACCCTGTTGTTTGCTTCAAGAACTGTGTCTGCCCAAGGAAAAAGAGACGAGCAAATCCTGGAAGCAGATCCTTCCCCAAAGGAAGTTTCTTTCTGAGTCTGCAACCTGGAGCTTTTGCTTGAGACTCAGTCCTCTGAGCGGATTCTTTCTTCAAACTCTCACACTGGTTCTTTACTTTTGTGGGCAGCTGGAAAAAGAATGAAGCCGTAGGCTGAGGCAGGGACTCCATACTTCCAGGATAGGGAGGCAGAAAGACTGGAGGGGAAGGAAAAGTGCTAGTTGGTAACTTCTTGAATAATGATCTGCATTCCCTCATTTTCTGCCACACAGAGACATACACATAGTCACTGCAATAGGGGAGGATGACAAGAGATGAGTACTAGACATGCAGTTTTTTCATGCTCTGATGCCAAAAAAACCCTCAAAGTTTTGAGCTTTGAACTTTCAAGACATCTACCAATAGATGAGATCAATCATAAGATGTTTTGTCCAGAAAGTTCTCTCAGTTTGTTACAAGTAGATGTAGGTGGAGGGGGAAAAAAAAAAAAACTAGAAACGTTTAAGTGCTTATTTCTTGGAAAAAAAAAAATCCAAATCTCTCCTCTGTTCACTTTCTCTCAAGTGAATTAAAAATAGCATCTATTGCAATGCAGTGAACGTCTCCCCATAATCTCTTCAAGAAGAACGGTCATACTTACCTGACTGTTTCCCTCACCAATGACTTCCTAACCCCACCCCCAACTCTTCTGTAAAGGACTTACTCCAGGCTCAAGTCTTCTACCCTACTCGCAAAATCAGATTAGTCAAACACTGACAGCAGTTTAATGCTCTTGTGACAACCTCTGACTTGGCCCAGGCACATCATGATTGCTGTGGAACCTAAGAACCTACCCAAGTTCCTGGATTTATAGAATATTCCTCTTTTCCCTGAAAACCTGGATGTCCTAGGAGTTAATTGTCATTACTTGAATAGCAAAAATATAAAACATAAGAGCACTGAAATTTTCTCCTTCACAAATCATGAAAGCTGATAGACTCCTGTGAAACTTTATCAGCAGCATGGAGCCAACATGCAACAAAATAGAACTAAGTCATTGGACTTAAAACACAATTATATGCATAGCCGCTTGTGTATGCATTTTCTGGTTATTCTCCATTGCAATACCTGTTGCACAACAGCAACAGTGCCTGGTATTTGCATGTAGGTTAGCCGCTGAGCTGCATGCCTGAGATGAGGCACTATCATTTTACCTGCAGTGCTCTTCATTGCTCTCAAGACACCGGGTAGAGTATGATCCAATAGTTAACCAAGAAGGTACGTCACTCATTATGTTTGATGCAATTTCATTTAATTCATTTTAGGGCAATTTTGGTGGTGTTTCTTCATCCTCTCCTTTAGAGTCTACACCTAAGCAAAACAGCTTTATACAGTTAGGTATCTCATGCGTCCTTTAATTATAAGGTTTCCTCTCCTCAAAGCAGCTTTCCTTCATTGTGCTCCATATAATACAAGGCGAAGCTGGAAAAAAAGCTAGGTTTTGTCATTAAAACCACAGCAATAGTGTATATTTAAAGAGGCATCTTTAATTTTTGCAGTTAGTAGTGGACAGGAAAATTTCCTTTTTTTTTTTTTTTAAGAGGTGACAGATAAAGCCATCAAGGAAAGAACCTAATATCCTACAGTAATTAGAACAATCAGCAAGTTTCTTCCATAGAAGCTGCTTGGGCATGCAGAAAGATACTCTGCTTCTTGGCTCCTCTGAGGACACTGAATATGGTGATGGTGTCTCAATTTAAGGTAAGAGTTTTTGCTCTAAATAGCAAGACTATTTCATAGAAAAATAGGATTAATTGTCTTTTAGTGAAATTTCATGGTTTTTCAACAACATGAGACCAAGATGTGTTCCTGTACCTTTCAATTTGACAAAACATTGCCTTTTTGGTTATTTCAGATCAGCTTTCAAAGGTTAGAGAGTCAGGATCAGTCTTTTCATCCCACATGTATGTCTTTGTGAAATAAAATCTTTGTTTGGAAAGATTAACTGACCAACACACACATAAATGTACTTGGCCAACAGACGTCTCTAGGATGACATTTACATTCTCCTCTTCCAGTAAGGTAGAGGATACAAGATAAAAATAAAAGAAGAGAAAATATAATAAACAGAACACATTCAATGCAAATTTTTACTGCTCTGTACTTCCTAAGAAACTGTCGTAAAAGGACAGTATAATAGAAAGCGCATTTCTTCTTAAGATTCCTTTGTGAATAGAAGGGTCTTTTTTATCAGGTGATTTGCAATATCTTGAATCTCAGCAACTTTTTAAGTGGTTAATGTTACCTACAATTCGTAACTACAATGCCATATACAGCATTATAAGACTTAATTTCAGTGACGCATTGAAGCCTACAAACACTACTAACACTTCTGAAGTCAACATTCTTTTCCAGCTCAAAGTAACAGAAGGTATCAGAGCAGATCAAGCAAGAGGAAGCTTATTGCAGGTTCCTTTCAAACAGGAATCTGCCTAGGGCCTCTGAAGTATCAAAATAAGGCTGCCTTTGAGAAATCCTCTTTCTCCAGGGAAAGATCCTGTTCACTGGAAAAAGATTCCAGATCACCTTTAATATACTGCACAATATGAAATCACCTTTTGAAATTTCAGAGTTGTAGAAGAGCATATTACCTGATCTTAACTCTACTGATGTAGCATCTCAGTAGAAGAGACAAAGAAATAATGTAAAATTGAAGGGGGAAAAAAGCATTTATGAGTACTTCGTTCACTAGTGTTTTCCTCATGGAAAGATCTGAACAAAACAGTTTCTGGATGACCAGTCTTAAATATGCTGTTCGGAATAATTTGTTTTTAAATTCCTTTACTTACATGAAGGTCATAGTATTCTTTTCCAAGAAAGGGAGAACCCTTTACTTCTAATTTTTATCCTTTCATACATCTTTCTTCCATTGAACAGACTTGTCTTGAACTCTAAAGAATAAATGAGTTTGGTAATTTTTGTGTCCTATCACAAATACTAGCCTGATTTGATTCCTATATTCAGATATGTATTTCAGGCTGAAACAACTCCATCTTTCTGCATTTTGACATGAGAAATGCTAATAAATACTCCTTAGCTCTTCTGAAGATTTAAAAGAATGGAAAAGAGGTCTAGAATAAACCACCCAAAGTACGTGAATCCCTCTTACGGGAATTTTGGAGAGAGGATTTTTTTGTTGCCTCACATCAATCATCAGAAATGATTCACGCTACTGAGATGGGATGTTAAGACAGCTTAAGGAGTTGAATATACAACAGCCCTTCTCAGTCATTGTACCATAGAGTTTGCTGATTTACCTCAAGTGCAGGTTGTGATGGGATCCTTCTAGTTGGAGCAGGAAGAAATTACGGCTGTGACGACACAAGAACAACCTACATTGATGATCTTCAGATATGGATGAAGTCAGGAAAGGCACTGGTAGTTCTGTTCATGAGCACATAGAAGAAGGTATGGAATCCTATAATCAACGTTCTCATCTCCTTTGAGCAAAGGAAGGAATCTCTGCAATGTCTTTCCATAGTGACCTGACTGCTGATAGATATTCTGGGAGGAAAACTCCCTTTAGTGCTTTCTTTCTCCTTCCTTCTCTACATAGAAGGTTTCACCACTACTCACTAATTCAAGAGCCAGTGAAGAGTGATCCCCATTTTTGTGCATCAGTGTGGTTCTGCTTGATAGCCAGTAAAGAAAAGTTTAAACAATTGTGAGTAAATTCTACAGAACACCATCTGCAAAATAAGCAAAAAACTGAATCTGTATTTGGTAAATGGTATAGAATATAAGTAACAATACTTTTTTTTATTTCTAATACTGCAACTCCAACAACTGCAAGATCCCAGTGAAAGAACATGGAAACAAAACGCAAACTGCAACATCCGATTCAAGTTACCTGCAGCTAGATCAACTATTTCTCAACCCTCAAACTGAAATTTTAAAGCATCATGCAATTATTTTAGATTTAAAGTGCAACTAGCCATATGGAGTATTCGCAGTTCCCAAAATGAAACTTTTTCTAGGTTAAGTAGTTGTTGCCCTGCTGCCATTAGTCATACCTCTAGAAATATGTGCAGGCTGCAAACCCACTGCAGGATCTATGCATCAGCCTCCAGTTGAACTGTTATTCAAAATAAACATTACAAGAACAACAAATTTTAGCAAAGCATCTTTCTCCTGGAAACTAGCACCAATATGACATGCATATTAAAGTATCAACAGGAGTGATGTAAGGCTGATTGTTTAAATTCCAACCTACTGACACTACGAAAAAACACTAGTTTCCCAGAACTTCCTGGTTTTGTTTTTTTGGGTGGGAAGGGGAGGAGGGGAATTGATAGGAGAGAAGGGACGAAGTCATTAAGCATTACAACAGCTATACCAGATAACGTTATCAAGTGCCAAGATGGAGAAAAGGCAGCAAAACAATCGATCAATGTGTTGCTTTTAAAAGATTAAGCGTCATGCAACCCACCATTAAAAGCTAAACTTGCAGAGAAATAGAATGGCAGGAATCTTGAATCTCTGAGTTTCAGCATTTGTTTTGAAGCATTTAGCTTCTCTCCAGAACTGGTTTGTGCTCAACTTCTTTAAAGGCCTACTAAAAACCAGAGAGGGCCACAGAGTTGTCTAGCTTATCAGACAAGGCATCTGACAATATCTACTTGAGACTGGTGTAAGTACCAATCCCTGAAACACCCTTCCTATTACCAGTTTAGGACTGGTAAAAAGCTATGGCTTTTCTGAATTCAGTGTGACAGAAAACTCCAAAATTGTATATAGGTGTTACAGCAGCACACATCTGAGAAACACAGCCAGTATTTCTTGGCACATATATAACAGCAGGAAAGCACCAGGGGTATAAAATTGAATAACTGGTTGACTATAGAAAATACCACCTTGTAATAATTCCGATTAATAGATGCATCGATTTTATAAAATTAAAGAAATGGGTATTTGTTAAACAACATTATTTTTTCATTTTTAAAACTGTTTTGCAAGTATATTTTTAAATGTCTTTAATTAACATGCTTTCTGTTTCTTGTCAACTTTGTATGCCAAGTACAGTTGAGAGCAAACCCTTTTTTTTGGCGTAACTAAACCACATTTTAAATGAGATTAATAGACTTTACTGGCACTAATACACATTTCTGTCATAAAGACAGACCTTCATTCAGCCTTAGGGAAATTCTGTGCTTCTGGGCAGAGTGCATGAGCTGATATTTAAAAAAAAAAAATAATCAGTGTTTTTAAGGCATCATATGATGCCAGGTTGTTCACCTCTTTCTTCCTTAAGAAAGCCACCAAAGGTTATAGTATTTATGTACACCTTGAATTTATTTGAAGAAACTGCACAAAATCTGTGGTTTCTTAACATTAGCAGTGTCTTTGTACTTTCATTTTTAGCTCTTAATACATGGCTTGCTTGATTTAATGTGATTCTATTTACGTAAATTTTTTTACACTTTTTTTTTTAAAGCATCATTTTTCTGACTTCTCAATCTTCACATAATTCCTACACTTCTCTGGTCAGGGTCTTTTAGTCAGTCTATCTGCAGAACCTGGAAGCTGAAATACTACATGTAAGCAATGCTGAGCGGAGTGATTCTAGTAGTGCTTAACAGCCACACCAGACTGGATGCCCGTTATTATTTTGTTGTTGTTTTGGGGTTTTGGGGCAGGGTGGGGTGAGATTCAGACAGAATTTTTAGGCGAGAATAGCTCAATATTCTTCTCTGTAGGTTTTGACCCTTGATTATCTCCTTCATGACTTTCTTCTGGCATCTAGGATCTCTGAACAACTCAAATACAGCAAAAATACCCCTTTCATGCAATAATTACACAAATGTATATATTTAATAGATTAACGCTAGTGGAGGGCACTGGAAAATAAAAGCTTAACAAATGAATTGCTTCTTTAAAAGTTGCTTTTTAAGAAGTTCTGCTTTGTAAAGTACTCAAAATACGTATTTCAGAATTGAGCCCTTAAGTCACTTTCTGTATCAAATACTAATTTCTACATCTTTCATGTTAAAAGAACTTCCTGACTCTAGAACTTACAGATTTATCATGCAATCTGACCAACAGGTTTAAGCCTTTCCTCATTTTCAGTAGCAGTAAGAACTCTACGGCCAAAACTGGCCTGAGTTTTCCAGTGACTGTTATTGCTGAGACGCAAACTGATGTCAAATGCTATTGTAAGCTGTGTGAGTTCTCCACCACTAAGAAGCATGCGACGTAACTAAGGCTTACTTTTGTCTAACATGAGCTGGTGACAGTGGAGGCAGAAACCAATTTAGAGTCATGACTTGCAAATGGCGTGCAAGCACACCATGATATCTCTGCAATATACAGTCCGACTCTTCACAGAATCATAGAATGGTTCAGGTTGGAAGGAACCTTAAAGATCATCTTGTTCCAACCTCCCTGCCATGGGCAGGGGCATCTTCTACTAGAAGGAAGTGGGTTAATCTTAGGTTCAAGACTCAAGTTTAAGAAGTCTCACGTGCAGTCAGTTATGTTTTAGATTAGAATCACATTACGTTTTTTTATTTTTACCTAGGTGTTAACAGTACATGAAATATGCATTCTAGATTACAGTGTACTGCTACCACCACACAAAACATGCTCTTTAATTAGATAATTAAATGTTTTTTGAAGATTTGCTGACCTAACTTTCCTTATTGGACTAGGGCCTCAAATTCACCCATATTTTAGTATTAAATTAAAATTGTCTAATTCTCTCAAATATGACTTGGAATAAGACCACCACAAGTTTTATTAAAAAAAATATTCATAAAGCAGCTGAGGTAAAGGCCATTTGAAATGTATCATTTGGCTGTGCATAAGTAAAACCGTTTGCATTGAGTTGCCCCTATATCTTCTCTTCATGCAAGCGCCTTCACACCTACCTGCTGCGATCAGCCAGAACTCCCAGCTTTTGCACTAGACACAATAAACTTTGGCAGTGCCTCTTCACAGGCATACCAGTGTGCAATGTTTGACTCTCACTCTGTATCTGTTGAAATATTAGCACTTGGTTTAGGTTGTGTGCAAGAAGAAAAAAAAATAACACAACAGTATCAAGTCACACATAACAAGAATACATATGAAAACACGTAAAGATCTATTTCTAGCCTAGGCTTACTGCTCTCACAAAATCATTCAGAGCAAGGAAAAAGACAGACATCAAACAACTATACCAAAATAGAAACTTACCCCACTGACTGATTTGGCTTGGAGAGTGTTTAACCATACCCTGCATCTCACAGGACCCTCTTTCCTTGGTTTGAGTCAAGACTTCATTGACAAAAATAAACACAATCCAGGGCAGATATAAAAGAGCTTCCCATGTACTCGGGCAAACATGCAAGACACTATGAGCCCTCTTGGATAAAAAAAACCACACCATTTGAATCATAACAGAACATTTCTGTACATGATTACTACATACAACATGCATAGTTTATTTTGAAGCAAGTTTGACAACAACATACACCAGAGATATTCCTGACTCAACTCTTTCAGCATGAAATCAGTTGCCCGATCTCCAACTTCTGTGCCAAAATGTAAAGGCCAGCATTTCCTCAAACAGTTGTTCTATTTACGAAAATGCTTCTGCCTCTAAGTTCCTAAGATCAGCTCTCCTATAAAAGACCAACAAGGCTCCTTTCCTTCCATCACATTTTCTTTTTAAGGCAAGATTCTAAAATTAGTTTGCAGCAGGACTGAGAGAGATCTGCATTAAAGTTCTCAGGTTTTAGCTGTACATTATATGCAAACTGTTGTATTTTCTATTTAATGGCTTTCTAGCTAACAAAAAGAAAGGTAAAAAAAAAAACTCACAAGGATTCCATGCTACCATTACTTCTACGTGCAAAAAAACTTCGTATTAGAGAACTCTTTCACACTCTTAAATTCAAGTCAAACCCCATCTTCTAGTTTACCGAAACGTACAAAAAGGAAAGCACAGTGCCTTGACAAAGTTTGACATGGTCAACCTAAAGAAAACTGCAACACAGATGCCTAATAAAGTAGAAGTCCTTCATTGTTGGCACATGCTCAACATTCATTCTCTAGAGGCTGTAGAGTTAAGCATTACATTACATAGAATTCCGCTGTGAATGAGTCCATATTTTAAGTGTAGTTACTGTTCCAAATAGCTATTTCCCCAACTTTTAAATTATTCTTAATTCATAGTTTAATATCTGCATAACTGAAATCCCCATAAGCATTTTGCAAACTAGACCAGAGTTTAATATTACGTAACTGTTTTTTTCTTCCTCCTTTTTTTTGCTAGACAATCATTATGATTACTGCATGTATATAATTTTACATGTGGACATCAGGTACTCTTATTTCTTAACTATTTTTATTGTAAAATTCAGTCCAACAGAAAAATTCTTCAAAGAGAACTGCCAACTTCATACTTCAAGATGTGACTTACTGTAACATTCCTGGCCTTGGCAATCTTTTAATGTCCTTTTTTTCAAGTCATCAGGGAATTGCCATTTACCAGCCAAGTCCTTTCATTCTATTTTACAAAATAAAGCATGCAAATATATATTAATCAGCCTGCACGACAGAAGAATCGCATATGGTACCCAATAAAACACATTCCAATGGTACTTGCATAGGCAACTGCACAACTTTGTTAGCAAGAAGCTATAGGAAGTACTGGGGTGAGCACCAGATGTCACACTGCAATGTAGCATTAAAACTTTTTTCCCCCACATTAATTGAATACAGGTTTCAGAAATATGGCATATTCAAGCCTATGCTAATCAAAAGTTTGCTTTTCCAGTAATGTATCATAATGCATCGATTATTGATATTATGACTCAACATTTTCATTCGTTAAATTTTTTCTCTTGTACATTTAACATACGTAGGCAGAAAAAAGGGGTGCAGAAGAAAAACCAAAAGCACTAACAAAATATTGATAGTCTCATTACCATAATCAAGTAATAATTTGTTTTCATACTTACTGCAGTTCATTACAAAAACGTACAAAAACCCATATATTCTGAATTCAACAAAACTATATGGAAGACGATTCCCATCTCCAAAGTGGGGGCAGAGAGGATTGAGCGGCGAGGAGGACATAGGGAAGGGTATGCTCCCCAACTCCAGTGCAATCACTTGAACATCAGTTAGCACTGGCAGACCCTTCTCGAAGGGCCAATAATTTAACCATGATAACCTTGGCCTTTAAGGAAATGAATCATTAACTGGACCATGCAGATTTTTGAGCTCCACAGTATCTAGAGTTCTTTAACTGTAGCAAAATACTCCTGAGTATAGACTAAAGAAGTATGCAAACATATGATTAATCTTTAACTGCAACTTAATAAACAGTGGTAAAAGACATTATTGAGAAAGTATGAGTATTTTAAAAGGAAAGTAGAGACAAAATGTAAATCTTAACAGCCAACCACTTCATGTCTTCTTTCTCCACCCAGTCCCCAGCATGCATTAGCACAACACGTATTCCTTCCCGCTTCTTTATCACTTAAATCAGATCAAATGGTTATTCTGAGCAGTGTCCTAACTATTCATGTAAAAAAAACCCCTCTATTTAACAGCTGGCAATCAGAGAAGTTAGTATCATCCAACTACCCTGTTTTCCATCTATCATAAAGCAAATTTAAACTACTACTACACACTCATTTTGAGCATGACTATATAGTGTAAACAAAGTTAATTTTAGGTAAAAACATGACACTATGGACAAAGACATCAGTAATCCATCTCCACATGACCTAGTCATAAAGTACACAATTTAATGGGAGGAACCAGAGTTACTATGAGGAAGCCAAATTCACACAAGCTCAACAACCCATTTCAGAGTTGCAGCTGACATTAAGTACAAAAAACTACAAGTTATAGGTAAAGAGGGGTGAGAGCTATCATAACAATAAACTCATCGCCATATTTTATTAGCATTAGTCACTTTGTTTAGTGAACGACTCAAATTTACTTGAAATTTACTTACTTTACACACACAGTTTAAAATTCCATAAACGTGCAAATTTCTAGTTACTACACTTACTCGGTTTGCAAAGATAAACTACGCAGCCTTTGCAAGATTAGTGCCCGCTACACAGTTCTATCTCAATTTTGACCGGGTCTTCAAAACAAAAAAATCAAAAGAACACGATAAACTAAGAATTTCTGCTGTGTGTCCCTGTAAAACAACTTTTGAAGCCACTGTTCAATTTTAATCCAGTTTAACGCCTCAAGGAGTGTGGATCAGCACAGCCCTATTTCTGCCTCCCCAAGGCAAGGGATGGTGAGAGGCACCCCCAACGTTACTCACTCTGATGGACAATGACCAGCTATCTGGGTAGCACATCCCAAGCTGAGACAGCAGCACCCGCAGCCTGTTTTTTTTCAGGCAGCCAGCAAGCCAAAAGACACAAAGCAAAAACGAAACTGCAGTGGGGAAGGCAGAGGAAAGATGTGAGAAAAAGCTTAAATTACTGGGGGGAAGAGCAGCATGGCAATAGGAAAGGGATAACTGCAGTGCCACAGTCAAGGAGACTTCTGTTAGAAATCCCTAGAAGCCCTACACACAGCAGGTTCCACCCCCCACCCCAGTTTTATTTATTTTTTTAAAAACCCCAGTACTCAAGAACTTTTTCTTTGTTTCTGAAATAATAAACAAAAATACCTGGAGGGGGACAGATGACAAGTGAAATCTTTTGAAGTTCTTTCCTACATCCTACACTCCCCCTGTAGCAGAACCACTGAGTGGAGTGAACTCTGACTTGAACGCTCTTGCAGCATTAACTTTCTTCATTTATGAAGCCACTGGCAGGACCAGAGCCAACGTTACGGGTATAATACTTCGGCTTCAACATTAGCCTGGCTATTGCATCAGCCATGCTATTTTTAAGTACAATTCAGCTTTTCTTTCATGATCTGATGCAAGCCTATATGTTTGGTGGTTTTTTTAGTTTTAAACACTGTTCAAGTGTAGTTTGTTCAATACCACCTTATTTGCCAAATATTTAAGAGCCATTCTAATATCATACAACGTCTACTGGTGAGAACATTTATTAAAAGCAGTGATTGCTATGCTTGACAAGAGAACTGCTAATATTAAAATCTGTCCTTCTAAATAATATGCAAATCTGGCAAAACATTTTTTGTTATTACTTCCATTTTACTACTTTAGGCTGTATGAAGGACAGTATCAGAATGTTTGGCACCACTGTGCAAAAATGTTAAGAGGCGTAACAGGTACTGAACTCTGAAACCAAAGCTTTTCTAACAGAGATGCACACACTAAAATAAAAACCATGACAATTTACAACGGAAACTTCGAAAAACCAGATTATCAAGGTTTAAACAACCAAAGCGGAGGGATTCTCAAAAGGACAACTTTCAGTCTTCAAAACTTATAGCCAATACACATTCTTGTTTGTGCTGTATTTCAAAGAGCTTGTTCAGTTGAATTTACAGCTCCAAATTTTAATGTAATTTTAATTTGAAATTTGTACGTGCACTTTTTTTGGATGATCAATGCACACATTAACACTTACCAGAGCTGGCAGTCAAGGATTTAGAAGAAATTCGGCCCTGTTAAGACTATTTTGCAATAGATATAATTGTTCTTCCCCACATTTCTTTTAATTGCCTGTATTGGAGAAGAACAGCATTAAGTTCCCAGGTTTTAAGTACCGAACATTTTAGAAATCCCTTCCTCTTTAACCAATCAAAGCATGGACAAGTGTTTTGAAAGTGTTCTTCAATTGCAAATAGTTTTGAGTGGCCAGTTTGAAGTATCCTTGGCTCAGTTTCAGGAGCGTTCTTCCTTTGAGACCACCAATACAAATGCATTTTAGAAAAATACGAAGTGAGACTAGTCTGTACTAGAATAAATACCATCCAAGAGACGGCATGAAATAAAGAAACAACTAAAACCAAAGAAGTTTTATTATAACATGAAGCTGCAGCATAATGGAATGCAACAGATGAGTCAAAAGGACACGGGAACTACAGTGGGAAAAAAGGTTCCTTCCAGTCCTCTGGGTTTGGGGAGGAACAGATGCCCTTCACTATGTATTACTTTATTTTTGATTTACCTAACACAAAACAGAGTTCAAAATACTTCCAGAGAAGCAAAATCACATTTGTGGCATATTTATGAAAGGTCGTGTGTACTGTCTTAGAATTCAACATTAAAAAAGCTTAGCTAAAGGCTAGCTGGAAAGAATAATTTGGGACTTCTCAACCTAAGACTGCAGCAGAAATGCAACAGAATTCTTCACGCAGTTTTGCTGAGCTTTCCCCAGTTCCTATGTTGTGCATCAAAAAAAGCACCTTCCTACAGTTTTCAGCTAGTTTACAACCTCAGAAAAAAATATAGCATCTGATTTGTCAGGTAATTTAACTCAATTAGGAGGCTACAATCACTGGTTTGTTTCTCACACTGACTTTATCCTTAGACTTGCTCTCATTTTCATCAAGGTACATTCAGGATGATATTTGAAATATTGGCAATTTCTCAGCCATAACACTAATATATCTTAAAAACGTACCATGGGAAACCAGGATTATAATTTGTGAGACTCCTGTTGCCATGGTGATATAATCAGACCCCAAAATACAGGATCTGGCAAAGGGAAGACAGACTTACAGATATCTGCTCTCTCCTGTTTCTTTTAATACTGAACATCCTAGGTTTTTTCAAAAAGTTTCACAGAAGTTCATGAAAAGGTAATCATTAGGCTCAAAACAGGGTGTTTGAAGAGGGACATGCAGTTGGCAATTCCTCTACCTTTGTTTTGCCTGGAGTTATCTACCAAAGCCATTAAGCAATTCAACAAGCAGGAAAAAAAAAATAGTTTGAATAAATCTGAATAAGGATTCAAAAGCATATTCTGTTTTCTTGGCTCCAGTACACCCACTCTGGTCTGCTCACCAGCCAAAGTAAAACCACAAAAAAAACCTAACAAGTTCTGAATTACTAGTATAACAAAAGTCTGAGCATGTTATTTTCACTAAATCATGCATTTATGCCACATCTCTGCTAGTTCAGAAGACACAAAATGAGGAAAGGAAAGTGATGAACAAAAAAACCCACAAACTTTCCAATGCTAGAATATCTGGAATCAATAGATCTAAAATACCTTGTTGGACGTAGTGATCCCTTGATACTTTCTGAGATGCATGCACCAATGGATATGCCTCTCCGCTTGTGTGATGATCTACACCTACCGAGCTGCTGCCTCCTCTGGAAGGAGTTTCAGAGCCTGCAGAGGTTGACAGCGCTCCAGAAGCTTGTAGGCTGCTGCCCAAAGCAATGGGGCATCAGCGTAGCATGAGAAGTGGAAGAGTTGACAGACAGACAAGAAACGGCAGGTCAGCAGGTTCTTCTGTGATACTGTCAAACTTTAGAGTTCTTTACTTCAAGCTTCTGTTCTCCTCTACAAGTGCCAGTGAAAAGGAATTGAGAACACAAGAACAAACCCAAGACTTTTTCTTTCCTTAGAGATCTCCCCCCCAAAAAAATACGCATAACAATCAAAAATCCCTCAGTCCCAAAGGGTTGAGCTCAGGGCAGCTTTGCTGATTGCATTGTGGATTCCAAGACTGAAGGAGCCAGGAAAGAGAACACGACATGGCTATAAGGGCAACAAAGGGTGAAATGGGCAACCATTAGTTATAGATCACAGAACAAACAGTAGTTTTCTTTATGGTGCTTCTAGAAATTTTACTTTACAGAAAGCTAGGCATTCTCTTTCTCAAACTACAGCATTCATTAAAAGTAAATATTCACCATAGTAACACTTAAGATATAAAACCATACACAAATTCTATAGCTTGTTAAAACTTGCTACTTTTAAGTCAAACCGACAATCATATAATGTATTAGAATAAACTAAATACAGACAATAAACAGTGCCAGAACTGTTGGCTTAACAGAGATAAAATACTATGGTGAATTCACCCCTCCTCCTTTCCTTTTCCCTTCCCAAAACATCCCACCTGAAGCCTTCAAATAAAGCAAACTAACAGATCGGGGAGAGGGAAGGGGGGGGAGGTAGAGATACAGACAATAAACGAAGAAAGTGACCTAAGGAAGGAAGCAAGCTGTTTGAAACCAGCCAGTCACTGGAATTTACAGCAGTATCTACATCAAGTTTCTTGAAAAAATGTTTCTAGGGGAAAAAAAAAAAACTAAATAAAATACAGGTGTGTATCAGGAATAAGTTAAAGGGGTTCTAGAAAAACAAGAATTAACTGCAAGCTTAAGAGCACTAACATAAGTCAGGCTTGCAGTCTACACATCAGCCTCAGGTATCTAAGGTTTTCAGTTTCAGTTCTGTGGTGGAGGAAGAATGTTATCTCTGTTCAGTGAAGCACTGCCTTCAGTTCCTGTTTTACCATCATAGGTCCCAATTTTTATGTTTATTTACAAAACAAAAAAATAGACTCACCAAACAAGTAATCATGCTTCCTTGCTGCATAAGTAATATAATTTAAAAGAACAATTTATAAAAGTGAATTGAATTTCTCACAGGATCACCAACTAGTTGACTTTGGAAGGGATCTCTGGAGACCACCTAAGTCCAACCCCACTGCTCAAAGTAGAGTCAGATAGCAGAAATGATTAAGAAGCTACAAAAGGAATAATGAGCTGCAAGATGTTACCAGTGTACCAACTTCTGAGACTTGGAAGCAAGCAAGGCTAGCAACTAACACACCACCTTCTCCTCTTCCTGCCCTTTTTTTTTTTTAAGAGGCGGGTAGCAATGGTACTTGTACTTCATTACGGGAAACAGAAGCTGCCTGTAAGAGACCTGTATACTAATTTTTTGGAAAAGCAGGCTTTTTCTTTACAGGAACTATCGCACATTCAGTGAAGTACAGCGTGCCACAAGGCCATTAAATAACTATATTTAACATATCATTCTGACACTTCATTATCAAATCAGTAAACTTTCTTGTTTACACTTGTGTCACAATTTGATGTTTCCCAGTTTAGGGGAAGTTTTTCTCTATTTGTCAAGAACCTTTTCCAGGCAGTATACCACACCTTCACTGACGGGAACAGTCTATTATTGATTCGTAACTAAAAATCTATACACAGCAAAACTAGGGCATCACATAAAAAGCTTGCATCTTGAAGTTTTAGTTTCAAGAGTGTAAAACATTTAGTGAAGATGGTAAGCCTTCTCCAACTGATACAATCTTGGATCTGTGCAATAACTATTTTTTAATTTATAACTACTTGTTTCAAAACTGAAGAGCCAAGAGACAGCTACAGAGAAGGTGTGAATTTTCTTTTATCTATCTGTATGACTTAACCCAAGAAACACCAAAAGACATGAAAAAAACAAAGCATGAACAGAAACAGAAGCTTCAAAGAGCCAGTTCCAAGAAGTGCAAAGATGGCAACTAATATTCAGGGACGCTATTTTTTATTGACTTCAAGAGATTTTCATAAAGATGCTTTGGGACACGTTGCGTGAATAGACTAGACACTTGCATGCCAAGACTACTAAATAAACCAAAAGAGTAAGAAAGCAAATAATGTAACCCCTCTTGAAGCATGAATATCAGCATGAGTTTTTTTGGTTAGTTGCAGGTTTTTTTTGTTTGTTTGGTTTTGTGGTTTTTGTGGCATTTTTTAAGTGTTGAGATGTATTAACCCAAATCCATAAGCAGAATTAAGGAGACTAAATTACTCCTCTCTAGTTGTCAAGTAAACACTTACAGTCACTTGGGACCCTTTAAAGACAGTGAATTATTTAAACTGGGCCAAAGACTTTGAAATTATCATAGGCATTTCATATAACATTTCTATATTATGTATAATAAACTAAGGTTTTAAACATCAAAGATTTGGAGATTTTTAAAGCTATGACATCTGTTCTAGTTTTTATAAACTAATAGTCACATTAATGATAAAGAAAACACTATACTGCAAACACAGTAGAAGAGATATAACATGACTCAGGAATATTTCCACTGGCTTCAATAAAAACTCTTTAAGTACATGTATGTTTTCAGCTAAAGCTACATTGTTAAAAACCCTAAGGATATAAAAAGTTTCAGAAACTATGCAAGACTCAAAGTTGTAAAAAAATCAAAATCCTCAAGGGGAAGGCATTGAGATTCCTATTGTGGGGGTTCACTGGTGCAAGAGAGAGATGAGAGGTTCAAATATATAACTAACCCTGTCTCAAACCATGGCAGTTCACATTTCCCTCCCTCTTGCTAATATTCCCTTAGAGAGCCGTTCAGACAAAAAAAAACCAACAAACATAAATAAGCAGTTGCAGTACAAAAATCTCAATGAAATTTTAGATGGCTATGAGTAAATTCCAATAGAAAATTCTTCCCTGGCTACATCACTATCATTTTTCCTTCAGGGAAAAATGGGTTCCAAATATCTAGAAATAATAAGCATTTGTCAAAGGCTTTGAAATTAATTCTGCCCAGATACAGCACAGAAATAACTATCCCATCATAAATGCTGATTATCTTAAGAATTCTTTTCCTAGATCTATGCAGAATTGCAAGAATGATCAAGTATCAATTAAAAAGTTAAGGAAAAGATTTGTTTTTACATCTCCCTTCACAGCTGGGACTTCCGTGGTTGGGATTTTTTTAATTAAGTAGGCTTTCTATTACACAGCTAATTATTTGCACTGATTATATTAACCTTTACAGGACAAAAACTATTAGTACAAACAAAAGAATTTAACAGCTTGTTTTGATACTGGAATGCAATGTAAGGTTCTTTTGTGCAGCAACTGAAAAGCTTAAATAACATGGGGGGATCAGATCATCCAAACCAAAATAGAAAAACAGCGTTACACAAGTATCTGAATCAGGTTCCACAGTCCTTAGAACAGTTCGTGTTGTCCGTATGAATTTCAAACAATGCAAAAATATTTCCATTTCAGTCTCATTGCAATGAATAATACATTTATTAGTAAATATAATCTCTGAAATTCTACTTCTATTCTTTTCCACCTGGTATCTCCTAAAGCTTCTGAATTTTAGTTTACATTTTAAAGTAAGTCACATACTAATAAGAGTAACAAGTTTTTCAGTGGAAACCTACATAATATGCAAGTGTTTCTATTCCCCTTTGCATTTAAGGGCACTGACATCAGGAGTCACTGATTTC
Source organism: Alca torda (assembly GCA_008658365.1). Taxonomy (NCBI): domain Eukaryota; kingdom Metazoa; phylum Chordata; class Aves; order Charadriiformes; family Alcidae; genus Alca; species Alca torda. Next base: position 183,132,952 of record CM018076.1, read on the forward strand.
AAAGCAATTTACACAGTACATACAAATTATGCACCGAGCTGTTTTGACTTCTTTATTTTTTCCTCTGAGCTTTGTCTTTTTCCTCACTCCACTTACATGATTTTTTTAATTTATTTTTTTTTCTTACTTAAAAAAGAGTTGGGTACCATTTTGGTATACAGTTTAAAAAAAGTATTTAAGCCACATCAATTAACCGAACCAAAGTATCTAAACACTCAGCAATACTAGAAACTCAGCAATCCCTTTCATAATTTTCTTCCATTAGTCTCAAACCCCTAATTACAAAAGCATGATCATTTCCAAAACCAAAACAGCAGCAACAATTCTTTTTAAAGGCAAAACAGAGGCAACACTTAGCCTTCTTTATTAGTTAGAACTAAGAAGTGTATCAGGAGCACCTTACCTTAAATCCTCATCCAGCAGAAATAACATTCTATCCATCCCCACAGCCTATTAACCAATACTGCATACTTCAAACACTTCTGCTGAAATCATAACCGATTGCACAACAGCAGTTTGTGCAAAAGGCACCTATTAAAATTATTGGCACTAAGTTATTAGTCTAATTAGGTTTATAAACTTATCCAACCCAGCAGCCAGTGTGCTACAGAATTATTTGGCATGTTAAGAGCAGTTTAGCCCCTTATACTGTTGAACTGTTCATCACAGGCACAGCTTGTTGTATGCAGGAAGCAGCACATACAATTCTTACATGCACATCTTAAAAAAAAAAAAGATATGTTTCCACAGTACTATAAATATGGAAAAGACAAGATTAACACTCGTGAGATCAGAAAAAAGCCCTACTCAAGGACAGTGTGGAAAATGCTTCTGAAAAAGGAGTTAGCCTAATTAGATATACCCAAACATACTGTAAGTATGACAGCTTAAAATAAAGGGCTAAAACAACACATACTGTTGCAGAATATTATCTGGAGGAAGAGGATATATTTACAGTAAATTGTCTTGGCTTTATCTTCCTACCTGCCCCTCCTCACCCACCAGTGTTTATAAACATTCTCCACCAGAAAGATTTCTTCTATAAGAACATACTCCTTTTAGTCTTGATTATCAGCACCCCTCTTTGTCCTGTATTTTGGCTACTTAACCACCTTCACGAGCACAGTTTTCCCCTGCAGGCAAGCTTCTACTCCTGATCTTCAAAGGCCCTGCTCTCCTGCATTGCTCAGCAATATACAAATTGCTGTCTTTTTCATGATATAGATCAAGTCCAAAAAACACAGATCAATAAAGTCACCAACTTCTTCAGACCCCTTTCTCCTAGGATGTTTTACAGAGATATCAACAAAGTTATATTGGAGATGGTCAGATACATTTTCTTAAGAGCAAAGCTACACATAAGTAGTTTATACACGTGGTTGCATCCACCTCCCCAATCTTCAGCACACAGTTTATCTTCCAAGGACGTAAGATGGTCATGTTTGTCCCTCTTCCAGCAGATGCGAGCAAGATGTGGCACATGGTAAGCACTAACATAATAAAAATTATGGTTCTTATTTCTTTATGGGTATTTTATTCCATTTCCAACAACTCTGTACCCATTTCCTGAGAAGTTTAAGATACTCAAATCTAACTAATTAATTCATCGCCTTAGTGTTCCCAAAAACACAGCATTTTACAATATCACCTAGAATATAATATGATGCGAATTTCAAACACGAACTATCCAGCATGAGCAGCAAAGTGTAAGTAGAGCGCTTGGCTAATCCTACTTTAGTTCGTGTTATACAGCACTTTCTACTCTCATATTCAAGATGCTTCATTAAGGCAATGGAAAGATAGTCTAGATGAACTTATGACAAAGTTTATAGACAAAAAAAGGAATAAGTATAGAAATTCATGCCAAGACACTAACACTACATAAAACCACATTTGATAACTGGTCTTATACATTAGTTATATGACTTGGGAGTATATTACCTTGTTTTTTTGCATTTCGTATTTTAACCCAAACATAGTCATTTCCTTCAATACTACCTAATGTTGCAGCCAACAGGGAACATTTGGGACCATTTGTATCTGACATTTAGAAAATGTTACAGTAACTAATTTGCTTTAGTAACTGCGATTCATTTAAAAAAAAAAAAACACTAAGTTTTGCCAAACTTTTTGTATCTAAAATAAGATGAACAAGCTTCCCACATTTCTAAATTCATTACTCATTTTACTGCTAACTTGCAACATAATTGTATTATTTACGTATAATCCACATCACACTCTGCTTTAAAAATCTAATCAAACATCCTCTCCAAACACCAAGTACAACCCCTGAAAAGTCTGCAGATTCCTCCAGCTTCTGCAGCAGAATTCCTGGAACCGGTGCTGTAGATGAAATACAATAATAATATTAAGCCAATAGTTGCATGATAAGGAGAGAAAAAGGCAGATATGGTTATCTGGGCTTGTCTTAACCCAGTTTTTGACTTAAGTCCTTCCCACAACGGTCCTGTTTTAGGGATCATATTCAGGTCTTGTCCAAGCACAAACTCCTTAAGCGAAATGCTCATTTCCACAGACTGGACAAGATATACACATTCTGCTCTGTGTAAGTATTCTGCTGTTGGATGGATTAAAATAGAAATACAACACAATTAAAAGAAAGATATTTTCAATATATTACAAACTAGAAGTACTAAATAAAGTCAGAAAAAAAAACCCTAAGTAGATTACTTGTCTCCTTTAGGGTTTAGTGACCTCTGACATGCTTGCTGATCTGCAGGGCATCTGATACGCCAGCAACTCTAGAAATCCAGAAGACCTGAAAAATGTGCTCCAGAATTTATTAGTAGCCTAAAGTCAAATTCCTCCTCAATGTTACTTACTGAAAGCATTTGAAAAAGCAGCACTGTGATGAGGGAGTGTTTTGAAAGTTATGCCACATCTCAGAGTCCTGGTAACACTCTTTAAAATGACTATTAGTGCCTTGGTTGCAAATGGGACCACACAGGCATGAATCAAGCTGAACTGTCCTGTTCGCCCCCCCCCCCCCCCCTTTTTTTTTTCCCCCCAAGTGAAGACAGTTCAAAGCAACTTTGGTAACAGCTTTTACCTGACAGAACTGGAAGATGAAGTGCAGGAAGCACTTCACATATTTGATTCCTTTGCAGGCAGCAGTAAAATTGAGAACCTTGTAATTTTAAATGCTTGCTATTTGTCTATTTATTCATTAGCAAGAGCTAATGGAGTTACCCACAGACACCCTTAGAGGGGTTATCACAACAGAAGGCCTTAAGGCAGGATGCAGCTACCAAGGATGACTCCAGGAGTAGCAGGGAAGGAGGCTGCTAGAGACCATCCCTCCTCCTGGTACCTGCAGCATCCTGCAGAAGGACAAACACTTCAATTCCATCACATAACCACTAAACGTATTTTTAAGTTTATAAAAAAGAACTAGTCTAGAAAGGCCTACAGTGTATCCTGACATACAGCCAAGCATTTGAAATACACACAAGCAGGGAGAACAGAAAAATCCAATTGCTGAAGTTTATTTTTACCTTGCTGGTGCTATCGCTCTACTCTGTAGAACTTCAGTAATTCTTTGCAGCTAGCTACCCTACATGCACTCCTGTAACAGACTTCATTTTGTGTTGCCAGTAAGAATTGTTTTTATCAAGTGACTCTTTACAGGATTTTAAGCTTACTCTCAAATATTTTGTTAAATAAACAAATAATTTTAAAATTTTAGAAAGTTTAAACATCAGAGGCTGTCTTCTGACATTTAAAGCATTTTTCTTTTTTTACAGGCCTCCTGGATGTTTGCCAATAGGGCTCTAATGCCAGTGCTATAGCATCCAAAATGCTATTTTAAGCCATTGCTGTGCTGACCATTGCATTTTTCAAGCACGAGAACGGCTTCCTGAGAAATAACGATTGTGAATAATTGGTTTTGTTGTTAATAAAACCACAAATATCTTGCTTCTGCTTCCATGACATCTTAATTTCTGACCTATGCTTTGAAAGAGTGTGGCAGTTGTTACATCTTTCCCTAATTTAAAGATGCAACCACCTCTAAACTTTTGCTATTCCATGAGGTCAGTAACACATCATTACACCCCAGCTAGCTTTTAGCAGCCATGGGATCAATGGTGATCATTCACACTTCTATAAACAACAGTCAAGGGTACAGCCTTTTGTATGTTAGTTTTTCCATTTTACTCTATTAGTTTCCTCTCCTGCACTCATGCTTCTATTTTCAATAAAGTGTACATTAAAAAAAATATATATTTTTTAAGTTGTAGCTTATTTCCAGGTTGGAATAAGAAGGTATGGAGCAGTATCCCGCCTTCAATAATTGCCAGCACCAAGTACTTCAGAAGCCACTGAAAAACATGCGAGAGGTAGCTACAGCAAATCTGTCTCAAAAACATGTACTTGCTTACCCTGAATTAGCTAGAAGTAGTCCTAGAAACAGAAGCCAGAAGTCATTTACTTTTCCATGTACTATTATAATTATAAGCATACATAATATACATGTACTCGTGTATTTTTCTCTTTAAGTGCTCCTAACTTCTCAGCCTCCACAGTATTTTGTGGCAATGAGTTCCACAGACAAAAACCTTTCTTGAAACTAGCCAAGGCAATTTTACCTGTGTCCTCTTGTTCCTGAATTATTTGAGGGCACATAAGGTCCAGATCATGTTCTAAACTAGTTCTCATTTATAATTTAAAGTACAAAAAAGTGGATATGTTATCATAGCTCTAGGCTCCTTATGAGTCATTGTCTCAATCAGAAGACTGATGTAGGTTTACCATTAGCTTTAGAGATTTGTTTCTTGGTTTAGGTATTACTTCATCATTTCATTTTGAATTCCTTCTAATCCCTGTATATCATCATTAGCCATTTAAAAAAAATACACTACCAGAATTGAATTCTGAAATGTTGTGGGACAAGCTCCAGCAACACAGCAGGCCTTAACTCATTAGCTTTTTGTTTTCAAAGGCTCAAGTTAAAGTACTCACTTGATTTACAAGATGGGACATTCTGGGCTTTGTATCTGTCCACACCAAAACCAAACGACCATTTTGGCACATTTTGCCAACAGATCTGGAACTCTTAAACATAGTGATTCACCACAGTAATAGCAGGTAAGAGTGGTAAATCCTTAGGAAGCCAAGAGTGACCAGTTAAGACACTCCATTGTACTTGCAGAAAGTACGCATGAAGAGAAAAGGAAAGCCAATGGCCCTAACAGCAGCTCCACTTCCTGCTGGCACCCAACATTAGGAGCAAACCAACCTAGCCTACAAGGACGATACAAAAGGCTCCTGGTTAAGTAAGAGTGACTCTCTAGGAAAACAAAGAAAGGAAAATAATGCAAAAGGAGGTCTTCCCACAGTCTGACAAGAATTAGCAGCATGCAAACTTATCATTTAGTTAATCACTCGTACCATCCTTTTTCTTACCCCCTTTCATTGCTTCTGCTGTAAAGACTCAACAACAGACATCCTCGTTTTCCTGAACCAAAGTATTTACCATTCACCAAGAGTACTCAAGCAAAGAACAGCAGATGCTGAACCAAAGTAGAGAAATGGAAAAAGCACAGGACACAGTGCTAAAGCAGAAGAACTGTAAGACAATATTCCAGGCTTCAAAACAGGATATATGAGTTCAAGCAGCATAACCTAGCTCTGCAAGTGTTCAATTTCGCCAACATTATCAGGAAAGGAGCAGAATGAAGTTCTGAAGCCTGTACTTAGGTATGTAAGCAGAGAATACAATGAAGCTACAATACAAACAATTCACATTAAGAAAAGCAAATACACTAAGAAGTCTTAAAATACAATTTGCAAGCACATAAGAAATGCTAGCCTGGTAAATCTACAATTGACATCAACCAATTGCTTCTGTTACTTTTCATTCCAGAAGGTGCTGACCTCAACACTAAGAATCAATTAGAACAGTCACGTCCAAGAATATATGGCATCCCCACAACACTTTGTCATACTAGCCAGACTCTACAAAACCCACTCCAGCTGACTGAAAACTTCTCCACTAGTCATTCTTCCTATGGCAGTGGGCCTCTGGCCATAGGCCATCAAGAGAGAGAAGAGAGAAACTCTTCCATTCCTTCGCAAGAAACTATACTGAAGGTAAGAGAAGCACATATGTTTCTAGATGCCTTTCTTGTAGAAGGCTAAAGGTTCAGAGTCTCCATTGCAAACTGCTCCAAAATGCAAACCTCAATCCAGGATTTTCAAGCTCTCCACAGGGCTCTATTCAGCTTCCTGCTTCAGCAGCGCTTTCTTCTATTACTGTTAATGAATTAACACAAGTATGACCTTCAAGCCAAGTCAACAGCAGCCATCCTGGCATTGTAGGCGTTCATTGCTATGTTTCAAACACAATTTTTATTTATTTTTAGTTTTCAGAAAAGCTGGAACTGAAGAGATAGTCTTAATTTACGTGTCTAATGTCTGTGCAATCCTAATTCAACCCACTAACATCAATGTACTTACAGAGAGAAAAACTGTTTACGTCATTAGAAAAAAATTGCAAATCTCTTTTCAGACACCGCATTTCAAACCATTTCTTACCAGTTTGAGATTACAAACAACCTTTGTTTACCACTTAAGCACAATCTCACAGAAACTGGTCACATTCACTGACAGACACTATAATTAAATAGTATTCAGACATGGTTGGATCTTCTTTCATAAAGAAAAAAAGCCTACTTTTCCCAGCAATTGTGTTTGGTACATTTCTTTTGTGGTCACTTTAGGCAGAGTAGACTACCAGTGGTAGTTACTTCTTTTAACTCTTATTTCTGAAGCAAAATGTAGATCCTTCCAGCAACCTCATGATTTCTGAAAGGGCTTTGTTTCTAAATCTTGCCTCTTCATTAGAGGCAGACAACATAAATCAGTGGCTGAAAACATGAAACTGATGAGCAAAAATTAAAACATCCAGTGTTCACTCGTCATGCTCTAAGTATTTTGCACAGAGACAAATAATAACTGCGTTACAAATTCATACCTTAGAGTATGTATTTAGTATATAAAGTGCTACAGAAGATACTCATTTCATATATGATTTTTCATATTAAAATTATATTTTTTAAGAATGGTGCCCAAGAAAGTTGAAATATTTAGTAGAAAAGGCATTGTTTGAGGAGTTCTAGCATATGATTTATAGAAGGTTTCCGAATACATATTGCAATTTACTACAGAAAACTAAAACTTACACTTGAACATTTCTGAACACAGACCTCACAGTGCCAAGTTGCCTATGCCAAATTGTGCAAAGCTACATGGCAATATTATTTGATGAATGCAACCTGCATGACTGCTCTAGTGATCATAGTAACAAAATCATGGGAAGATTTGTCTGCATACACAAAGGCTACAGACTTAATCCACAAGCTACCAACTTTCCCCTTAAGTCACATACGGCACATCTAGTGCCTATCATAAAGTACCTGTGTTCCAGAGCTATTTGACAACAACTTTGAGAAAGTAATTCTAAAGAATACTTATAAATTTATTGAATTATAGGATTTTTAAAAGTCAAAGTAGAAGAAAGAAATAAAAGGCATTTGGGATTTTGGATTACCGCATGGATCTTACATTGATCTGACTTGACTTTCCATCGACTATAATATGCAAACTCCATCATTTACAAAAAGTTATCCCAATGTTTTGGGGGTTTTTTGTTGTTGCTGAAATATAAAAATGAATAAAACATTTTAGATATTTATAAAGTGTACATGTTCCTGAAACATTAAGAATGGTTTAGTCTGTTATGTTCGGAGGTTGGGTAGGAAGGAACTCCTTTTAAAAATAAAACTTCAAAAAAAAAGCAAGCTTCTTTAAACACCTCTCCAATTAAAAAGTATTAAGAGGGAGGGTTGCATGGCTTTCTTAGACACTTTTTTGGTCAGTAAATATCAAGACAATCTTCTATTTGAAAATGCTTATGAACACTTAATTTCCAATGTCCTTTACAGAATTCTTTGGAGGATTGTTTGTGATGCCTTCAAAGAGAACACTTTAATCCAATAGCTTCACAGGCACTAAAAAAGTATGTTCCAAATAGGGTAGATCTTTACAGGAACATACAAATTACTATCCTGCTTTTTCACAAAGCACTAAAAATAATTAAGATTTTGCCTGCATGACTGTTTTATAATCAGTTCAGAAGTTATATGGACATCAGACAGTAAGTCATTTAGGATCATCTTTTCAGCTTTTTGTTATAAAGCAGCCAGCAACACAGAGTCCCAATTCACAACTAGGCCTTTTAGCTACTACCCCATAAATAAGAGGCTGTATTGCCAACAACTGCATATACTTGGCTCTAACACACACATACCTGATACTATTTCAAAAATTAAAATCCCTTTCCCCACTAGAAAAAGAAAGAAAATCAAAACCACCGTCATAAACATTTCACACCTTCTTTCCTCCATCCTCTCTCTCCAGTCAAATATGTGCTCGGGAACTCTTCTCTTTCACACGCAATTACAGAATTGGAAAGAGCCTCACAAACTTGGAAAGAAAAAAAAAGAGAACACGAAGGCACATGCACATCCTGCGCCATTCCCTGAACGTTTATGAGTAACTTGCCATTTCACCCAATTTAGGATATTAGGCCTACTAAAGAAATACTTGGCAGTGCAATACGCTGATCCATTCTTAACATAATAACCTCATTCAACAGATTAAAGAGGTGCATTTATACCTTGAATTCATTTGAGTGCTACAGTAAATTATTTAACAAGTTCTTAAAATATGTAGTCATTAACTCATGGTTCCTTTTATTTTATTTTCACTTGGTCTTATTTTGTAAGAATGCAAGAAATGAAACCATAAGAACAGCAATTGCTCCTTCTCTCACCAGCAGGTTTGTTTAGGGTTTGGGTTTTTTAAAAAAAAAGCTTTATATGTTCTCGTATACAGATATGCAGTATTCAGAATGTTAGACCAAAGAATGAAAAAAAAAATTAATCAAGATGTTTAGTAGACATTTCAAGTTAAGGCCAGGTCAAGATTTTCACTAAAAAGCTTATAACATAAACAAACCATAATACTGAATAAAAACTAATTATTACTACAAAATCTTTCCTTGCCATATTTCAGAGATGTTCAGAGTTTGAGTACCCTGTATTGCAAGTGACATCAAGGGACAATGACAATTAATACTGTGCACAACTTTACACACACACACCCCAAATCATGAAAGATCCTGAGCTGTTCTGCTTCCCCTTACGTGCGTTTCTATAGGGCAGGCACTGCTGCATGAACCCTCAAAAATCCCAGAGGAAACGAAAGCAATCCACTTCTGTCAAGCTCAACTTGGAAGGAAGAATTAAAATACTGTTTATAGTCCACAGACAGACTTCCTCAGAGAAACAGGGAATCTTTTCAGATGGTAGAAAAACACATTATAATACTTTGACAAACATACATTCATGCTGTAAAATTACCAAGCTGAAAATAATCTTCCATGAAATCTACAGAAGTTGGGTTGTTTTTTTCCTATGCTTATCCCAACTCAGAGGCAATATATGCCAAACAAGTCAGTCACAATTCAGATTCCGCCTGAGAAGTTTTCTCTTGCTCTTCTTTAAAGATGATAAATATTTCAAGATTGCAGTCACAATACAAGTCAAAGCAATCATACATGAGTTACTGCGTCAATTTGTAATCACAGTCTTCTTTACCAGCTATAACAGCACTAAATATTTAGAAACACAAATTTAGTAAGGTTACATTTTGAATTCTTTGATTTCTACCCTTTCTTATATGTAAGTTATGACTGCCAGTCATCATCTCCCTCCCATCTATACACAACTGTGACAGAGTTGGGTGAAGTGAAGGTCAGAGGAAGCTTAAAAGGCATTTGAGTTTTCTCTCATCTTGACAGGGATTTCATCCCTCTACATTGCACAGAGAGTTCAGAGTTACTGGAAAAAACATTAAAGGGTATTTCTATATCACGCATTTGTTAACAATGATTCAAAGGAAAATACCATTTCTAAACAAAGCAGGAGCAATTCACAACAGATACTAAGTTCAGAAACTTAACACGTTATGCAATTAGAAGGACTGCTGACTAGACACATAAGCACTGAAGATTAACACCCGGTTACCAATAACTAGGCCTGTTACTGACCCACGAGGCAATGAATTACAAATAGAAGATCAACAATGTCTACCAAAAGATGGTGTAATTTACATATGATTTGCACCTTCTGATCTTACAGGAATGAAACAAGTGTAATCCTGATGATACAAAAATAAGCACACACTAATAGCACTGCGTGCTGAAATCACCTTATCTGCATAATTCATCTTTAAAAGCTGGAGAATAGTAGTAAAAGAAACCACTACTAAATGCAGTAAGACACTAAGACTATTGTTGAATGCGTATCCACATTTTCAGCAGCTTTCAGTACTGTCTCTAATACTTTGATACTGTTGCTTAAGCAACTGCTGGAGAAGTTAAAATCTTCATACAGAGGAAGAAATCAGAGCCCTGAAAAGTTCCTGCCGGATAGCCATGCTAATTAAAAGAAAAAAAAAAACAACCCAAAATACATACAAACAGAAGGTTGGACAAGTACTTAAGTCCCACACAAGCTCAAATAATTCGCTTGGCCAAGTGGTTTAGCACACTTAAGCAGTAGGTTATAAAATACTCTACAAACAACTTCCAGTTGCTATCAAATGTATACCTTACTAGAAATACTGTCTACATTTTTTAACAGACTGTACACCCATTCGTATCTTTCTGTTAGGCTTAAATTTACAGAAGATCTGCTGCCTGTTAAAGCAATTTATAAAACCGTACTCCTCCACTATACTCAAAAGAATGGGTTATTCAAAAGTATATAAACAGATGATCAAGATACTCCTCAAGTTTTATTAAAATAAATACAAAGAACAGTTTTCTGAGAGTTTCCTTGAGAAAAAACAAACATCAGTGGTACCTGCATTTATTCCTCCACAAGGATTACAGTCAGCTTCAAAAAAAGCATTAAACTTCTAATCCTGAATGATAAAAAACCCTCAAACTGCTTTACCTTCCTACTCTACTATTCTAACCTACTTCCAAAATTCTGCACCCATTTCAGCTTGTATGCTACCTACAATCCCCAGGAAGAAAGGCTAATAATAAAGGGTAGTTTGTTTAGGTAGCAGTTCTCTGCTGAACAAAAAGTTCACTGACTCTCCTGGACCATCGTTTGCACTGCAAGAAGAAATATGAACTGGGACAAGAGCTTCAAGCTTGAATGCCTATAGTACTTAAATATATGTCTGATTGTCAAAGGTACTCAATACATGAAGCTTCACCAACACTACATACTTCATGAAAGCAGTATAACAAACACTTAAACACAAAGAAAAAAAAAAAACATTTAAAAAAAACACATGACAACAATGCATCTGCCCAAATGCAGACATACCTACATGTGAATTTTTCATGCTTAGCACAGTGGTGAAAGCTTGACCTCATATATACATATGTAGAAACACGTAAGACCCAAACATATTCCTATGTTTATACAGCCCAGTTAAAATGTTTTTTTAATAATTCATATAGCATTTTTTTTTAAAGTCTCACAGTAGTCATATTTAGGCTCAATGTACACTTTCTCTAATTTTAAATATTGTGATAAAAGACTAGTAAAAATCTGGAAAATTACTAACTGAATTTAAAAAAAAAAGAAAATATTAAACTACCAACAGCGTTGAAACAACTTCGATGAAGTCAAAACCAGTAAGTGTACATTAAGATTGTGGAGTAGAAAAAAAATATTCAGGAGTCATTTTGGAAGCACAAAAAACAATGCCAAAATAATTTAAAGAACGTGTAATAACAAATGAATTGCTTGCTCAAAGAAAAATGGTGAGCAAATTTACTGTGACTTTTCTACTGTATTAAAACAAGTGTTCAGGATTCTACTTTGCAAGTGTAAAAAATTTCATAAAATTAAACAAGTTCGGTTATTAAAGCATAATGTTGTATCTGAAGTGTGATTATCTTTCTCTAATTTCTGCATGGCACCAAAGTCAGAAATCTCCATTTATTAGGTACTAGACAAGTCATTTAGTCCAAAAGGTAACCATCAATGATAAAATACCTGAATTATCACAGGCAATACTCTCTAGCATTTGTATGTATGGGGTCATTACAATCCCTGCCTGCCAAACATTTATAACCTCAAAATCTCTCTCTCAGGAAAGTCTATCCAGCTTCAGTGGAAGATGGAGACTTTTTGCATATAACTGCAACCACAAACCAACTCCTGCTTCAAACACTGATAATGCATAATAGGTGTTTGGAGGCTTGCACAAAATGAGCTGATAAGGTTTTCTACACCACAACTGACTGTAGCACAATTACTGTCTTTGTTAGCAAATTCCAAAGACAGACCAAGAGTTAAAGTGTTGCAAGACATTAAGCCAGAAGGATGATCAGGTGCTCCAATTTGATACCATAATTATGCTGCACTTCCATCACGCAATTCGTAACTCTGTGAATGCCTTAGAACAGGCTAAAATAAATAAAGTGGTATCTCCAGTCACTCAAGAGCTCTTTCCATCTTAGCTTTAGGCTATGGTTTCTTGTATGATCACACTGAGTATAAACTAGTTCCTTATTTATGGTGATCATTACCATGAAATAATTTAATGAATAATCTTACCCTTAGTCCCTGCTTAGTATGCTGTTAAAGCGTGCTTTTGCTTAATAGCACTGCCTTTGGTGGCCTAAGCGCAGTAAATGAAAGAAAGGTATAGGCCCACTTTTAAAAAAAGTTTTCAGTCATTTGCTGAAGTATAATACGCATTACCCACAGCACATTTTAGTCTCATAAATTAATCAAGAACAGAAAAAGAACCAGTACATTAAATCAATGAGAATAAAGACACTCTATTCTTTCTATTCTTGTTTATGTCTCACCTACACCAAAATGCAAACCCAGATCACACATTATTCCCAAAAAGGTCACAACAAGAATACACTTGCTTTTATTACACTGATATTCAGGTGTGCATAGTTTCTTCTTCTAAAAGACTACACTAGCAACACTACTGTTTACAACTTGATCTACTTCCTAAGCTGTTAGGTCTGAAAAGGCTTATTTACTTTATTATCCTCTTAAAGCGAACAGCTTTATTAAAGGGGTTTTTTTGTAGCATAGGCATGCTATCCGTATGTCTTTTTACCTATGCTAAAGCACGACACATTAACATTTGGGGGGGTTGTTTGTTTTTGGTACTATTATTATTACTACTACTATTGTTATTATTATTTTCCCCTCCCATCCTCATAACTTTGCTAGCCTACCATTGACCATTACAGCCATTACTCTATTATGGTGTTATCTAGATCACAGTAACTCATAAAGGCTGAATGAAACACTTCACTAGCAATACACAGAATGAGAAACGGATAATTCTAATTTCCAGATTAGCCTGTAACATAAAATGCAACTCCTGAGATGGTTACAAAGATTGCTTTTCAACATAAAATATTTTAAAACCTTTTGTTTGTTTGCTTTTTACGTACACACATACATGATTTAGTTTGTATATACGATGATGATTTCCAAAGAGCAGCCCAAACTACAGTGCTAAGGAACATTTCCCGGATATCACGTTATCAGTTGGAGAGGTACATTTCTCAGCATCTCCAACAATCTGCGTTATCTTAAGTGCTAAATTACTGCTTTTACAACCCCCTGAAATCTGTTGGTTCTTCCTGTCTTTAAAGGCAATGCAATACCAAGCACCGTAGCAATCCTTAGTTCAAAGCATATCATGGCATGCAGAAAACGCATCTATAAAAGATGCGTCCAAACAGGCATTGCCACCTACAGCTGGCCAGCAGACATACGAAGTGCAGACCCCAAATTCCTCATTGTTCTTTACTTAGAGCAGAGAGCTAACAAAGTCAATTCTGTCGATGGTAGGTATTTATTTCATCAGATGAAGCGAGAAGCTGGACTTGTCAGCATAACACAACAGCAACCACATTTTCTTCACCAAAGTGCTCTCTTTTTTACTCATGTGACTTGCCATTACTGAGGGCAACTATTATTTCGAGTGCCATATATAGCCAAATTGAAGCTATGAAGAGACTTTTTTAAAAAGTCAGTCTCCTAGAACTCAAGTTATCCAATTTTCAAATTGGTGGCAAGACTCTGAAGTAACTTTAAAGTCTGGAAAATGGAAAATAACAACACAGCCACTAGGATGCAACTAAACCAAAATACCACCATATATCTATGCTAAGCCACCATAAATCCTTTGTTGTGCAGCATCTTCTAAAAGTATCTTCTCCCTTTTTCATCAAATACACAGCAGCAAAACTTGCAGCAAATAAGAGAGCCTATATAAACTCTAAACCAGCTTACAAAATAAAAATAAGTATGCGAAATAATTACCACATCAAAAATAGCGTTTAACCAAAACTTCCAGTTCTATCTTAGCATGTTCATTCACCTTACTAACACCTTCAACAAGTATTCAATTACGTTCATAAAAATCTCATTTGAACCTGATGAGCCTTCCTGCTACATACTTGCATACATGATGAAAATTCATCCAGTGTTCTGACTGCATGCTTGCTTTACAAGCTAGTACTGGTTACTACTACTAGAGATTCTCAAAGGCTGTTCACGAGTCTTTCAATTCTCACAGTCTTAATCTTCCAATTTCTCCACAGAATAACAAGGCAAAACATACATACTAAACAGAAAACATTTCCTCCACTTTTTTTTCCCCCTTCTGTCCAGCTGAAAAAAGATCTTTTAATAAAAATTTTTCTTCAAAAATAAATTTATGAGAGATAGTCAGATAACAAAGAATACTTAAATCTCTATGTCAGTTTTATGTGTTTATCATCACCTTTTCCTCATTTACTCTTTTGCTTCATTTTTGGATGAAATGCAGAAACAGGTGAAAACAACTTGCATCAGACTAAAGAATGAAAGCAACTCTACAGGAAAACATTGTCAAGGACAGGGAGACAGTTATTAGTTCTCTTATCCTTCATTCACAAAATCTGCTTTTAAGTAATGGTAAACAACATTTCAGATTAACCTATTTTTAAATTCACTTACAGCAACCTCGATAAATGCTGTAAAATACGTTGATTTTTTTAAGTTTTTACTTTACAAGTAATTTAAGAATTATACAAGTCTGTACAAAATCTTATTGCAAGCATCTATAGCACAATAAAGCATTGTCTAGGAAGATATAAAACTGATTTTGCAACACTACGTATAAATACACAAAAGAATTCACTGATATATAAACAAGTATTTTTCCATACTTAAGTTTCAAAAGTATAAAAATGAAAGAAATCTTCTTCTATAGTTCTAGAGATTAAATACCAAGCTCAAAAGACCACATCTAAAACTGACAGGATTTAATAACTGAGCTGAATAAATTGAGGTAACTGCTGCAAATCCAAGAAACTATATGAGAATCATGCACTAAAACGAGTCCATACCATGATTCAAGCTAAGAAAAAAAGATACTTAACATCCAAACAACTAGTCTGCATTTTTGTAGATTGAAATATTAGAAGAGACGATGAATCTACCAACATACAAACATCTATGGCATACTCAACAGGCTGAAGAAAGACTAATCAGAAGAACTAGGTGTAGGGTGGGGGGGTTGTTTGTTTTTGTTTTGTTTTTTTTTAATACAGAAACTATAGCAGTATTATTTGTATCCTCTCTTTAATAAATAAGGTCTGCAAAATAATTTTCCATACAGCATTCTGCTAAGCAGAATGTTTAGCAGTCATGTTTAGTATCTCTTATTCCAACTCATAGTGAAGATTAAAAAAAAAAAATCATTCATACTGGGGAAATAAAGGTTACAGTTTTCAAAGCAGATACACTCCATGCTGTCTATATTTAAAAGGCCATGCCCTGATAACAGGTATAGAAAGAGCTGCAAAAGTTGTTCTAAAAACTGAGCAGAGCTAAAGACTTAAAAGATACTGGCGCGTCTTTAAATGCAATTATATACAGGTTTAACGAAAGCGGGGAGTTAATCTAAACAAGGTATTACATGGGTCAGATGTTTTTTCAAAGGCACACTAAATGGAATTTTACAGCTTCTTCACTGGCCCAATTATGTCATCACTTACTTCTTTCTCCTACCTTTTCCCTTGTCAGGTTTAGAATCACTTGGGATGTATCAATATAAATCGTCAGTGATATATATGTGTGTGCGTACATAAGAAAGAAAAATGGGGATTTTATACACATATATTTACAGTGTACCTACTTCTTAAATGTTCATATACTTCTACAATACACTACCCTTTGCCTCCTGTAAAAGAGGGAATAATCTAACAAACAGGCAAAAAACTCTCAAGAGAACTCTAGTTAGAGACATTCGATGGCCAGAAAAGTGAGGAGCCAAGCAGAGTAACAACGTATCTTGCACTACCTTTAGTAAGTGATGAGGTCTAAGCTCCAGACCAAAAGAAATTCCAGTCAAGATGACAATACAAATAATACCTTGCCCTGAGATCCCCTGGAAGCGGAAACAGAAGCAATCTCACTAAGGTTTTAATGTTACAGGCAGATATACAAGGAGAAGTGCTGCTGTAAATTATCTAATTGTACACAAAAGTGACCTAACCATGCAAAAAAACCCACAATTATTTTTGGTCTCCGTTTAATAGAGTCATATCCTGCTCTGTAAAGAATCTAAATGATTTTCCAACTGCAGCTAAACAAAAGTGTAGCCTACCTGGAGATGACAGATTGAACAAAGACGCAACGTGCATGGGAGAAGAAAGGATATGATCTTTGGCTAGCCAAATAACAGAGGAAGAAGGTATTTCTGGCTATTGTTACCCTGAGGGATTTAAACACTCTGGAAAAACTACCGATCATGACAAACAGCTAACATATGCTCTTAAAATCAGGGTACAGTCACGTGCCAGATGTCATTTTCCAAAACACATAGTATCAATGAGTTTATGGTTCTCTTACTCAGGTAGGATCCTCTGAAAGCTTAGGGCATTTTTTTGGTCAGTAAAAAAAAAAAAACAAAAACACAAACAACACAAAAAAACTCACCACCAACACACACCACAAAACACAATGGGACCCATGAAGAGAAGGATCAGTGTCCTGGTTTAGAAAGATTGAAGGAAGGAAAAACAAAACACACTTCTGAGAAAAGTGACTGCTAGTAGCATAATGGTGACACTGTGGGCTTTAACACCTCAGTCTGTCTTCTACCACCTTCACGTATTTATTGACTAAAAAACATAATCAGAATGAAACAGTGTTGGAACTTGTCTTCTAGCACTCCTGGAAGACAAGCTGCTACTCATTATAGCTCTCTGGCATCTTAGAAAGACGTGATGAAAGCCACTAAGGCAGTCAACACCTTATGATCAACATAATCAGAGACTGCTGATAGAGTTAGTATTTTCAATATTAAGAAAAGAATCCAGCCTCTCCCAGCAACCCTTTTTTTTTTTAATAAAGTTTGGCCACTGATATTACTCCTAATTTAAGTTATGGCACCAAGAAGGTATTTAAGAAGTACTTCATCTCCCATTGCTACAGCATTTTTCCCACCTTGTAAGTGTTCAGTGCTTTGTGTTGTTTCCTCACCTGAGCCTCAGTTTTTCTTTTCTAGTGTTCTTTTCTGTCCTCTCCCACATTCTCAAGGCAGGTTAAAGTTACTTTTCCCATTAATGTAGCATATCCTTAGACAAGAAGTTCTTTGGGAAAACCACCACAGTCTTCCTGTCCATTTGTAAACATGTATCATAATGGGTCATCAATACACTAAGGAATTTCCACGCATAATTAATATCCAACAATTGCACTTTAAAACTGCTGTTGGGATCGCTTCAGCCTGCACATGCAAGGACCTTTCACAACCAACACAGCTTCTCCTCACATACTGGCAAATAAATGAGAATATTCACATCCACATGGTCATTTGTTTGAAAAGGTGAAGGTGGGAGAACATGTGCAGTTTCTTCCTCTGACTGCACAGAATTGGTGCACCAGATTCAAAGGCTCACCACCCCTCCGCAGGCCTGAGCAGCTCTCACAATGGATTAATGCTTTGAAGCAAAACCACCAAGACCAGAAGTGCCCCAAGTTCAATTTAAAGAGCCACAACGGTGTTGCTGAACCTCCCTTTTCCCACCAAACTCATTTGCCTAAAGCATCTCTTGGCTGTCAAAGAGAAGGCTTCTCCACACACCACAGACTCGCAACTGGTTCAACCTGAGTAAAGTCAGTACTTGAAAAAGAGAAGCTGAGGCAGGATGAAGTCTAGGCTTGTGAAAAAAAAAAACTCTACCTAAGAATAAATATTAATTATTTCAGTGTAATAAATAATCTAAACTACAATCACCACTAGCATACCCACATTCCACAGTATTCTTTTGTCTTCCTCTATACAATGGGAATACACACTGTCACAGATTGTTAAAACACAATTTACCCACGCAGTAGTTTCAGAGCAGAATCAATACAACCCACCTCCTCAAGAGAAAAACAATTATTTCAATATGATACCTACATCGCTGGGACCTGAGAAAACAGTATTTCTAATTAGGCAAAAACATCACACCGCTTCGTTTCACAGAATGGCTGTTAACGAGACCTGCAAGTTAGTGCAAATCAAACTATCAGACAGTCTATCTTTTAATAAAGTTACCGCCAGTCTTACCTCTCATCCTCACCATCTACAAGAGGCGTTGTCAACGGCAGCACCTTCAGTGGAAAGAGGGACGCAGAGGATGGCATGTTGCTGCTACCGGCATCTGAAACGGCTGATGCTCCAACACCACTCTCGCCACTGGCAGCTTGAGGTAAACCCACCAAGGAAGGTTCTGTAGGGCGCCTGCCATCTTCGATTTGGCTTACAATTGACTGAGCTAGTGATTGTGCGGGGAACTGGGTAGAGCTGAGCGGTATCTGCTGTGGCACACTCTGTGCCACTGGCATACCTACACTTGTTGATATCAAGGGAGGCTGACTAACGCCTTGAGCCAAATTCCCATTCTGCACAGATGAAGCTTGTGCTATATTCTGTGGCTGTCCCAAACCTATAGAAGCAGAAGGTATGCCAGGAGGCACAGCTGAACCAGCTTGACTTGGTGCAGGAACAGTACTAGCAGAAGGTATAGGGCTAACTGCAGGCAGCTGCTGCCCAGTCATCCCTTGGACTACAGATTCCACTCCTTGTGCCTGCGGCTGTACAGGTAACAAGGTGCTTTGCTGAGCAATGACCATTTGCTGAGGAAGGCCCGAAGCACTGGCCTGTAATCCCTGCTGCATTATTCCTGTCTGCACTGGCTGCACAACTTGTGAAGATGGAGGAGCAGCTGTTGACGGCATCACTGGAGGTGGAATTTGGTTTGCAGCAGATGGTGGTTGCACCACAGCGGCTACACTTCCTTGCTGCCCAACGTTCAGCATTTGACCACCGGTACCTACACCTGGTATGGCTGCTGGAGCATGGGCAACAGGCTGAGACGGGGCAGCGGCTGGATGTGCTTGTACCGAAGGCTGCATGCTCTGTGCCTGGGCAACAGGAACCGGCTGCCCTGCTCCTACTCCTGTAGAGCTGGGCTGCATGGCAGGGGCTGGAGTCTGGAGGATCTGCTGATGTTGAATGTAGTCTGGCATAGACCCCGTAACAGAGTTTTGGTTCACCGGCTTAACATGACCTGCGGCCATCTGCGTAGGAACTGTCTGTTGCTGCTGCTGTTGCCCATATTGCAACTGCTGCTGCTGCACAACTGGCAAAGTCTGCACAGGCTGTGCCGGCTGAGAATACGGTAGCTGCTGTTGAGCCATACTTTGAATGGCAGGTTGCTGGTGGCCCAGAGACGGGGATACACCTAGTATATTAACTGGGGCTGGCTGAACCCCAGTAACAGTGGTTAGACTGGCCTGTGCAGGAGGTTGGACCCCTGGCTTCTGCTGCGGATAGTTTACCTCTTGAGAATGCAGCTGGACTTGTGCAAGCTGTGATTGAGAAACACTCTGTGGTATACTAGATGCTGGAATTGCCGGAGGAGCAGCGCCGCTAAAATCCATCTGCTGCGGACCCACACCTTGAAACGCTTGCTGCTGTACCACAGTAGGTGCTCCCATTTCTCCGCTTCCCACACTTTCTGAATAGTGACTCAGTGTGCTTACATTGCTGCTAACAGAACTCCCACTGGTGCTCTCCCTTTCAGAAGTCACTTCAAGCGGGTTTTGTTTTATCGTCTCTACTGCTTTGTTTACAGCTACTCCTTCTGAAACTGCAACAGTGTTTTCTTTATCATAGAATTCAGTGCATGTCCATCTACCTTTTTTGAAAGGTTCAGAACTAGAATCTAATTTTACAACCCTAAACCTTGACGTGCCAGATGCAGGCTGCTGCTGGCTTGATCCCACTGCCATTCCTGCAGTTGGATTAGTAACATTGTTAATGACACTAGAGGAAGCACTCGTACCATTGCCAACACCACTCAAGATATTCACATTAACATTGCCGCTAGTTCCAGACAAAGCATTTACATTACCAGTACTCGTGATGTTGCTTAAATTTATAGTACCAAGCACGCTGCTTGCCACACTAGAACTACCGCCACCCATATTATTTAAGGTACTAGTTCCAGCAGCAGGACTTACACCTAAATTGCCAGGAGTACTTGTAGTGCGGATATTAGACACGACTGATGCCGGGGAACCAGTGGATGATGCAGCAGAAACTGGTGCAGTTGAT
Organism: Alca torda; assembly: GCA_008658365.1. Lineage (NCBI taxonomy): Eukaryota > Metazoa > Chordata > Aves > Charadriiformes > Alcidae > Alca > Alca torda. The sequence goes on from CM018076.1 coordinate 183,153,700, forward strand.
ATAACATTGTCAGAGCTTCCAGTTGTTGATAGTTTTCTAAATGAGGGACTGGGCGGTGGTCCTCCAGGAATCGGGGCACTGCCCACCCCAGGATGCGATGGATGATGGTGTCCATGATGGTGGTGGTGAAGATGGTGGTGGTGATGAACATGATGAGGGTGAACACTTCCATTGATCACAACACTCTGCTGTGGGTGATGAGGCAGAGGAGCATGCTGCTGAGGAAGATGAGGCTGGTTTGGAGAAACAGCCCCAGGAGTCTCTGCCTCTTGGAAGTTATTTAAAGTCTCTTCAGAGGAGCTCCTCTCAGGTTCTCCCAAGTCAGTGGCCCTGGATAAAGAAACATCCAAGATTTCTGAAGACGACAGGTCTTCAGTGTGGGACTCATCCAGGTCATCGTAGCTTTCTGTATCCTCAGCTATGCTGTTATTAGAGCTCATACTAGCTGATATTTGAGCGGGGGTCACACTGGTAATTTGGAAACCACTTTTCTTTTTCATTTGAGCTCCAGTCTGTGCGAGAGGCTGTGGCTGGAGCTGAGACTGTGAGAGGAGGTTCAGGCTTTGTGGAGGAGGGGGTGTCGGCTGTGGACCCGCCGATGAAGATGTTGCAGGAGACGGAGGCGGCGGCGGCTGGACCAGCAAAGGCGGCTGATAATCCTCGGCGGAGAGGGCAGTGCTCCCAACGCCGGTACCTGGTGCAGTGGGAGCAGTAACGCAGCTGCTGCCGCTGCTACTGCTGCTGCCCCTTCTAGGAAACATTGCCGGGTGCGCCATCTTCCTAGCACTAATGTCTGCGGCTGAGTCAGGCTGGTGCATTGTATCGGGTGTATTTTAAGAGTGCAATTCCCCCGGCATGGAGAGAGACAGACACACACACGCACACACAGTTAGCTTTGCGCTCACGGCAGGGCAGAGAGACACCGCGCACAACCGCCCCCCCCCACCCCCACCCCCCCGGCTCCCGCAGAGCACGGGGCTGAGGCGCCTCGGCACCGCCGCTAACCACCACCCCCCTCCCCTCCTCCTCCCCTCCGAGACAGGGAGGGGGCGAGCACCGGTCCTCCGCCGCCTCTAGATTAGCGCCTCTGAATGTGACACTTTCAATCCTCCGCCATTCACTTTCTTCCTCCCTTTTCCCCCCACCCCCTTTGGATTTCCACCACCCTCGTTCTCGACCGCCCCCCCCCGCCCCCCCCCCCCACCCACCACCACCACCACCACCACGACTGCGCCTCTCCCCGGAGGAAATGCCCGCGGTAGCCAGTCGGCCCCGGGGCCGAGCCCCTTCCTCCCCGCGGCTCGCCGGCAAGAACCGCCCTCCCCACGGCGGCCGCCCGCCGCCGCCGCTGCCGGGCCGCCGCCTCCTCACCAGGGCGAGGGCAGCTCGGCAGGGCCCTCAGGGCAGCCCAGCCGGGCGGCCGGCGCCCCTCGCCATCGCCGCTGTAGTAGTAGTAGTAGGAGAGCGCAGATACGTACAGGACTGGCGCACAGCAGGGCGGCAGCGGCAGGCTGAGCCGGGCAGGGACATCCCCGTCAGTGGCAGCCATGGAGCTGAATCATTTTGGGTATGAAAGAGACGGAATAAGGAGGGAAGAAAAGCAGCAGCAGCCCGACAAGAGAGTCCATGAAAAGGAGGGAGGGAGGGGAGGGAGGAAGGGGGAGCCAGCCGGGCAGCCTCTCTCTCTCCTCCCTCTGTGTCTGGCTGTCTCTGGAGGAGGCTCCGCTCCGCACGCTCTTCCTTCCCCCTCCGCCTCCTCCCCCTTTATAACAGGCGGCACCCGCTCTTCCTCCGCAGAACCGCGCCTGGGATCAGTCCTCCTCCTCCCGCCGCCTGCCCCGTCCTTTCTTCCCTCAGGGTCTCTCCCGGCTTCCCCGCCGCCGCCGCCGCGGGTCTCTCCCCTGCCCGGCCCCGTCTCCTCGCGGAGCGCTGGAGGAGGGCGCTGCGCCGGGCTGCAGGGGGGAGGAGAGGGAAGAGAGGGAGGGGGGAAAGCTCGCCAAAGGGGAGGGCAGGCGAGAGACAACGTAAGATGGCGGCCACCGCCGCGCATGCGCGCCCGCCCGGCAGACATAAAGCCCGTCTGGCCCCAGCCGGCGGAAATCGGCTCGGCTCGCGTGGCGGAAATTGCCGAACGGCGCCGAGTCCGGGGAGGGGGAAGGGCAGGGTGGAGGGGGAAGGGCAGGGTGGGGGGGGGGTGTCCCCTCATGGCGGCCCTCCGGACTGGGCTGGGGAGGGGGCAAAGCTGTGTCTATGGCGGGCGGGCAGACATCCCCCCTCACCTCCCCGGCCGCCTCGTCCCCTCGGGTGCCCCTCTCCGCCTCTTCCCCCGGCCCGCAGCATGACTGTGCCTCACATGACCCGCCGCCTCCCTCCTTCCCCCTCTCCTCGGCTCCGTTGCGGATTTATTCAAGTTATTCATCCCCCTTCTCCTTCCTCCCCTCCCTCGGTCCAGAATATTCCTGCCCATTCCTTCCTCCCGCGCATGGGGGAAGCGGAGGATCGGGAGCCGCCTTCCCCTTTGTGCCCACCCTCCCCCGGGCGGGGGTCGCCATGGGTGACTCCCCTCACGCCCCCGAAATGGCGGCTACGCCCGGGGGCTCTCCCCGCTCAGTCGGTCGGGGCGGGAGGACGGTGTCAGCGGGAGGTGACTGAAGGCCCCCGGGTGCTGCCACCCGGGCGGGTGGAGGTCGAGCCCGGTGCCGGCAGACGGTGTGGGGGACGGCGGGGGGACACGGACACCGCCAGTGCTGAGGGGGAACGAAGCCTGGAGGCCGCCGGGACAGGTGAAATCGTTCATCCGCATTCACAAGCGACATGGGTGTGAGTGTGGAGGAGCTTCTGGTGAGAGCTCGAGAGGAAACGCAAAAGGTATTTTTAAGTCACTAAACGGAATTGAGGTGTAAATCCACCAACCTTCCCTCGGTGACCGCGTGTCTCTCCTCAGCACAGGGCGGAGAAGCTCGACGTGCCCATCATGGCAGGACTTCTCCAGCGCTTCCCCCATCCCAAACCGAGCTTCTCCTTATCGTGGAGCCACGACTATCTGACCTGTGAAGACGCTCAATGCACACATGTCCGCCGGGAGATTCTCCTTCACGTCTGTGGGGCTGTTAGTGTACACGGAGCTGTGAGTGCCCAGCAGGTAGGCAGGTAATCATGGCCACACAAACTTGACAGATCCACACCATCGTCATTGCTCCACTTCTACCGTCAGCAGATAAATTTGGCATCCCACTTTCCTACGGAGAAGGGGATGGGTTCACACCCTCTCCCCATTACTCCAGCAGCCCAGTGGTAGGGTGTGCACCCATACCTGGAGAGCTGCTGCTGATGCCTCATCCTTGGAGATGTTCAAGGCCAGGCTGGATGGGGCTTTGAGTCACCTGGTCTAGTGGAAGGTGTCCCTGCCCATGGCAGGGGATTGGAACTAGGTGATCTTTAAGGTCCTTTCCAACCCAAACCATTCTGTGTTTCCCATCTGCTCTCAGCACGTCCTTGTCTCCAAACGCAGGCGCCCGTGAGCTGGTATAGGTGTCTCAAGACGCTGCTTTGAAATTGGTCCAGTTTGCATGGAATAATAAAATGTTCGGAGGACTTGACTGGCTTAGGCTAATTCTGTAACGTGACTATCAAACCCGTTGGTTAGGACAGTCAGCGGGGCACGGGGCCAGGGGGGGAACGGGGCTTGGTGTTTGCTGCAGTGAATATTTAAGCACACAAAGAGTAGTAGAGCTTTAACGGCAGAGAAGTTGTGAGTGTCCGAGGTGTTATATCATATAGCTGAGTCATTAGAGAGTTCTTGTGGGAGATGTAAATGTTAGTTCCTTCAGGCAGAGAGGAGATTTGAGTCTCTCATGTTCGGTGCATGGTGTTTAATCACTGAGGTACTAAAAAAGCTGTTTTTCTAGCTCCATTTTGTGAAAAGGGTGAGGATTCAAGGTCACACACACAGCAGGAGCTTTTACAGCCTGTTCACCCTTCCATCTTGCCTCTCCCTGTTAACCTAGCTTATCTAGCTCTCATTAGGTGTGGGGACAGGGGTGGCTTTGAGAAAATCCTGCCTTTTGCAGCCTAATTCCTTTTATGTCTGGAATGCAGACATTCAGCTCAGGTCTCCAGGTATCTGAAAGGTAGACTTGCAACCTTTGCGCCTTCCATGGCTCTAGGACACTGCCTGTATACGGACAGTGCTGAACCCTACAAAGTGATTGACGTGCAATTAAATAAGATTCTGCGTTTTCTGAGAGCAAGACGGTATTACTCTTTAAAATTGGTAATCAGATAGAACAGCTTGAAGACCATATTACCTGAACCTGAGCTCCCTACGGAAAGGAAACTTCATGTAGCCCTCGCAGACTGCAGGAAAGCATCACAAAGGTGCCCACAATCTGTCTACATCTTGATGCAACTCTGAAGCCTTATATGTGTCTTTAATGAGATACTCACGTGTAAACATTTTTGAGATGAGAGCCCGAGGTTGCAAGCCAACTTCCATTATAAATTCCTGTTCTGTCTGCTTATAACTTTCCCAGAACAATTTCCTTGAGGAATTAAGTCTTCTATGATTAGTCCCAGCTCAAAGATGATTTTTTGAATGTTTGAACGAAGTCCAACTACTTTTAAGGCACATAGGCTATGAATACAGATGAATCTTTTTGAACCTTAAAAAAATGTGCAAAAGTCACTCAAAAAGGATTGAGCTATAAAGTTTGTGTGTACCCAATAGATGTTAACAAGCCTAAAGAAGTAAAACAGTATTTTGTAATTGGTTAAATAGTTGTTTTTGCACATGCTAACTTAATAACTTATATTCGTTTTGAAAAGTCAGTAGTCTTTGGGGCTATAAACTTCTCAGTACAGCATGTGAAACAGGTCTTTAAATCAACTCCACATCATTCTCTTCTTATACAAGAAAAACTAAAGAAAGAAATGAAATTTAGATAACAGTGGTAACTTATGTGCATAATGTGGTCACTGGTCAGTTAACAATTCAAATGATGGTCTAGACTAGACAAAGCACATCTGAAGTAGCATGTTTGGAATTAATTTTGTAATGCAGTTAGTAAATATGAATGTCATGTTACACACTTTTTTCTTTGCTTACCCATTTTCATTATGTATATGCTTATACTGCTTTCATTTTTTGTAAGACTTAGTCTACGCATGAAAATGGGATTCTCAAATTAAAGATTTTAATTCCTTTTCATATCCATCAAGGTTATGAGATTAAAATTAAACCATTGAAATTGGTAATTTAATTGCTATTAATTGTTTGATTTAGTCGTTGAAAGTAGGAAAAGAAATTTCATCATATACCTCATTTACAAAACACCAAATATTTCAAAATGCAGCCACAACAGAATTGACCACCTTCATGCATGGCCACTAAGTGAAATTACTCCACAGTTATTCCAAACAAGGCCCCCTGCTTTTTTTTAATAAACTGCATCAATTGACTAGTTGGGACCAGAGTGCTTTTGTCCTCACTGGCTGAATCCAGCACCTTGTTCACCGTGGTCACTGCTCACGACTACAGGGCAGATGGTCCTGCAATCCCATTGTTACCTCAGCTGGAGACTGAAGACTGCTGGAGGGTTGCCAGCATAGAGGAATCCCCTTGGACTGCATCTCCTACATCCATGCTTCCCGAATGGGCTTGATGCAGCAGCCCTTGCTGCCAGGTAGGGAGGGTGAGTGTCTGGAAGAACTCTTATTTCAACCTTAAAATCTTATCATGCAGGTTAGTGCAAGAGAACAAGATCTTCACGGTGCAAATATTTAGAGATCTGTCTCCCATATACATAATATTTCTTCACGCAAGCCTTGTTGCCACCACAGATTCTCTAGGGACACCAGAAGAAGCAGTATTTTAATATTTTCTTTTGTTGCCTTCTTTACTATGTGACACAGCTGTCACCCTAGTTTATGTCTTTCTACAGAGTAATTATAAAGTCAACAAACAGGAATACTATGGGTTTTTTAGTCAAGACAGAATCATGGCAAATCAGTCTGGTGTGTATTTTAAATCCCATGTGACTGCTTCATAAATAATTTTTTAAAAACTTTAATGAAAAGAATTTTTTATGATATGAAGCTGACAGTTTAGACAGCAGGCTTTTCTGTGTTCATTAATATTGCTGACTCTAGTCTCTAAGTTGATTTGCAAAGGTGTATGCAGGTTTTTTCTTCCTTCTTAGAGAAGTACTCCAGAAAATTCTCACCTTTCAGCTCTGAAAAAGTTGCAATTCTGCTTCTGCATTTTCTTAGAAAGTTCAAGTCAAGTCTTGATCTTCCTTTCTTGTTTTGTTTTTAGTTGGCTGGTTAGTTGGTTGATTGGGTTTACTGACTGATTCCAAAACGCCTACTGAGACATTTTTCAGTCTTTATTTTAATTCTTGTGAAATAATGTTGAACTTTTTGGAAAGGGAAGTTTTCTCACATGTTTCTATTAAATAAATGCTTGCAGAAATTGACCATTCTAGCAATCTTTAAAGAAAAATCAGTCAGGTCTACTCCAATGCCAATATACTCGAAATCATATCTTTCTAGATCATCTGGAAAAGTTGTTTTACATTATTCATTATACCTGCACTTGGGGAATGTGGCCAAGTAGGTAGTCTTTTTTTTTTTTTTTTAATGGGGATTGCATTCAAATTCAGATTTTATGAAAGATTTCTAGAAGCTTTTATCGTCATTTTAAACTGTGTAGACTATAGGCCTATAGACTATGTGCACTGTATTGTAGGAGCGAGGATTAAAAATAAATCCTCCACCAGCCTGTGACCGATGCATTACCAGCCAAAACGCCACCATGATTTTATCACTGTTGTCATCTTGCTCTCCTTTACTTCTCCATTTTCACTTGTATTTGTAGTCAGCTGATGAAATTGCATCTTATAGAAGCGGCAAGTTCTGGAAAGTATTTCTCGGATACAGCTGTAATGGATGCAGTTCCATTGTAGTCTGAGATCATTTATTTAATTGTTTGTAGAGTACAGGTCTTAGATTGTTAACTGTTTGATCTTTAATTAGTCACCCAACTGGTATATATAATTAAGCTGAAGATCAAATGAAATAGATGATCAAATAATTGAAAAATTGTCCAGTTGTTAAATAGACCCTCCCTTTTTTACCTCTGGAAAATCTGTGAGCAAAGTAGCAAGTCAACCAGTTTTTTAGATCAGTTTTAGCTTTTATGAATTAATCATAAACATTCGCACAGGACTATTGTTGGAAATGTGAGTTCTTCATTTATAGTTCTCAGTCGCAAAGATTGTGTGGAATTGTTTTCTTTTGACCGATCCTAACCCTGATAGAGGAAAGCACTTAGGAAAATGCTTTGTTAAAGAACGCACTTTGTGTCTCCTGACTACAGTAGGGGACATCACATTCTGTAATGTCTAAAAGTTCTGCAATTTATGTGTGATTTTCTTGAACGATCAAGGGTGAATGTGGCTGTTGTGATGAGGCACAAATCTTTAAAATCTCAGGGTCAGATTAAATAGAGAGATTTTTGAATTTCTGCGCCCCCCTGAACCACCAGGCTTGTCCAACGCAGAATTATTTGGAAAAGCAGAACGTGTAGTAAATTAGTACTTATCACAGTGACGTAATTTTTTCATTTTATTATTACATAGTAACTCGAGGCAGATAGGCTGTCCTAGTTGTGAAGGGTACAAAGAAACCCTTCTTGAATTCATTTAATTGTCTGAATCTTGTGTGTCTAGTTTTATTCATCTCCTTTTCAACTGTGTCAACAGTATTTCTTCCCATCTAAAACATATTCTGGGGAAGCAAATATTTGTTTGCGCAAATACAGAATTTTCTATTGGACAGTACTTGAGCAAACTTAAACTTTGGTTTTTATATGCATTAGTCGTAGTGTAACTGAACTGCTTACTGAAAGCAAGCACAGACTGGTCATGAGCACAGCAGAAGTAAACACAATTTTTATGAGTAGTCACTTGGTATGTTTTTCCGTAACTCTAATAATGAAAATCACCTATACCGTATTATTTCTCTGCTAAAGGACACACAAACTTATTCACAGTAATGGTAAATTTAATTCCTCCACTTCTGTAAGGTCTTTGGTTTGTTTCCCTACTTTATAATTTTTCAGGCGCCTTCTCTTTGATTTTCTCTGCATTTTAAATTACTGTATGTGACACTTTTGCTTCTGCACACAGACACTGACAAGCCCTGAGTAGTCAAATTAAATGTCCTTGTGACAAATTTCAGTGGGAAACAGGTTTAGGATTTGCAACTCAAGCACCAGAAAAAAAAAAAAAAGCCTTTATCAATTTCGGCTGAACAAAAGATGTGCAAAGTCCTGACAGTTCAAACACACAGTCAGAGGCTTAACCTCAGTCATGTGAATAGTCCTTTTGACTATTAACTTCTGGTCACTAAAACCCTAAAAACTTAACATTAAATGTGTAAATATTTGTCGGCTCAGAAGACAAAAAGATGAGGTATGTGCTAGGGTGTGGTCTTGCGGAGCCCTAGGATTATGTTGACCTTTAGTTGGTAAGACTGTTGAGTCCCTATCAAGAACAAAGTTACTCCATATGCAGCCAGACCAGATATCCTCCAATATTTTTTGAAAAATGCAAACTTTTTGTCTGATAGGAGCTTTGTGTCTTAGCTTAAAAGCCAGCCCTGCAATATTTCACTGCTTTAGGATCAAGCCGTATTACCACATTTCCAGTTTTACCACTCACCAAGGCATTTTAGTTGTTGTTAGTAGGAGACTAGAAAACCGCCTATTTTGAATAGGACATCAGACAAAAAAGCATGTTTCTATTGATTAGAAAGCACTTTATTTCTGCTCAGCCTTAATACCTTTATTAGTAGTTCAGCATGAAAGCACTGATGAGAGTTTAAAACCCATCGGGGTTACTTGCCACACCTCACTGCCGAGTGAATTTTTAGATAATAGACGAGGAAAGGCAGAAACAGTGTCAAAACACGCCTCAGACTGTGCTGATCAAGGTGTCCGACCTACTTGAATAAGGGGCAGTGTCTCAGTGTGTCTTTCCTGTGAGACAAAATACAGCGACGCCATAAACGAGGGAATTGCTTCCTAACACCCCCTGCCCAGGGTCTCCCCAGTGACTCCATCGTCTCTTTTAAACCATCTGTAGGGAGCAAGAGACAAATAGTGATCAACACACATCGCTAAATCTAGCTCAGAAACATCCAGACCACTTGCTCTCACATTGACAGGTGTCTTCTCAGTAGCTAGCGGGGATGATCAATGGGGAGTCCTTGGTGAGAGGACTTCTAGAAACTCCCTGTTGGTGTGGGCTGCAGGAGACGGTACTTTTTTATTTCATGCGTAGAGGAAGAAGTTAATAGGATACAAATGAAATTCACAGACAGGAACATGAGAGGTGGTGTGGAAACCAGACAGGTCCAGGAAATAACACGTGGACTTCATATTTCAAGAAAAAGTACCTTTGCTTAGTTCACACGCTTAGTAAACACAAAATTAGATACGATTTTGGAATACAAAATGCACGCAAAGTAACATTTTTAATGTTTGGTGACATTTGTAAAGATGCTGTTGCTGGTATACCCTAGGAATTGTAATAATTTAAGGACACTGTGGTACCAGAGGTATATTGGAGTACTGGAAATAGTCCAGAGAAATGCAACAAAAGTGACATTGGACAAAGCTGGAGTTTCAGTCATAATGTGCGTTTATTTTGCAAGTGTCTGCAGATTGAGGCATTAAATCACAAGATAATAATCTCCGACTGTTTAAAGGAGGGGTGTGATGTTTCAGACCCAGATTCAGCTCACCCTTAGTGAGGTACCTGAATTGGAAGTATTGCTGTAGAACTTCTCATAGAGAGTAGGAACCTTCACCTACAACCTCTGCATCTGCTTATTCCTCTCCATTGACTGTTAGGAGAGCCCATTGTAATTAGATGTCTAGCGTGTGTCTCTCAGTAGGGACCTAGAGTAAAGCGGAAGGTATGTGAGCCAACAGCATAAGAAAAAGAATATTTAGACTGCACATCAGAACAAACAGTTTTGGTGATACGTTGGACACCAACAGTGAAATACAGCCCGTGAGAAAGTGATAGAAAATCAATGACAGGGACACTCAGATTTATCCAGAATAAAATACTGAAGAATTGCCTGTAGAGAGTGATCCTGTGTTGATCAAGAGAGGGCTCATATGATCTGTAAGATTATTCCTACCATTAATATATACAATGCTCTTATCTGGCAAAGGACAATAATCTATAATTTAAGGCTCTTACCTGATACCAGGATTAATGTGACAGGTGATTAGCCAGTGCAGGAACAAATGTGATTTTATTCCTCAACATTATGCTGGGTAATAAAATCACACTTTTTCTATAGATAAATATATGTATGTATATAAAGATATACATATATGTGTAAATATTTATATATGTGAGTTATATGTGATTATATGTATGTTGTATTACTTATATATATGTTTGGTTGTTTTTTTTTTTCCTAACTGAAGCTTGGTGGTGCTTTCAGTGTCTGCTAATTGACACTCTTACATCCCTCTGCTGTCAGATACCATTAGCTGAGGGTGCTCTGAGCCAGGTTCAGCCTGACCTGGGCAGCTGAGAGCTCCTTCCCATGTTTCTTCTCTTCCTTCACACAAAACTGGACAGCTTGCTACGGTCCACATCAACATGACCTCCCAAACCAAATGCTGGCAGGTAGATGAAACTAGATTTGCGGGTTCAGCCCTGGCTTTATGTTGCAGACCTTGCCTGCTCTTCTTTGCTCTGGCATCCGCTGCATCTGGAGGCGATGATGCTTCATGTTGATTTAAAAAGTGTTTAAGACAACCAAATCTGTATGTTTTACGATTTTCTTCACTGGTCAGCTTCTATCAACTCTCCTAGCATATCTTTAACCTGTCATTTAAATTATATACCGTGTTCCTCAGCACACTGAAATGCATTTGTTGCTGTGCTGATTCTGGAGGGGAGGTTTCTTCATTTGTCTTCTCCTACTTTTCACTTCTGCTTTTCTTTAACTCTTTCTCTTTTCTGTTGCATAGATCATTTTCTTTCTCTGTAAAACTTCCCCTTAGCTTAGATCAGCTCTAGCACATCTATGCATAGCTTGCCACCACTTTCAAAATGCTGCTTTCAGACTTCCAGTTAGACCAGCTTCTTCTCGGGTAGGGTCACAGAAAGGTTATGCTGCTTCTCAGCTAATCCTCTGAGGCCTAGAAACAGGTTTTTCAAGCAGAATAAATAACTCTGCTGAGCCATTACGCTTGTTACAAAGTGTTAAATAGCTGATTTCAGTGTTTTTGTAGACAATGATGAGTGAATACTGCATTTTGTTTCTTTTTTTAGCCTGCTTTCCTAAGGAAACAAAGCTTACACAACTGTTCTGCCTGGCTGTCCGTCTGCTTGTCTGTCAGCTTCTCTGTAATAACTTTGAACCTGTTGGTTGATTTCAGGCTGGGATAGATATTGCAAAGGTATGCTGGCCCTAAAGTTCATGTATTTCTCCAGCTTGGGAGAGGACAAAGTCCTACCTCACCACTCTCCTGGGACAACAGGCATCCCCATGGCCATTCTGGGTGGCAGTGACCATGGCATCGCAGTCCAGCCTGCGGGCTCTGGCCAGCCACAGCGCGTCCGTCCCCAGGGGCAAAGAGCTTGAAGAGGGAAGATGTTCTGTTGAGGACAAAAGCTGGTTTGGTGAAGTGGGAAGGATGGAAGCCTGCTCTGTATGGGGGACAAAAGTCTGTAGGCAACCAAGTTTCATTATTGCTGTTGTTTGTGGAACAAGTGTATTTATGACAAAGAAGAAAGCACGCAAAGAGAGTTTGCTTCACAGGAGGGAGTCTTTCTCTCCTCGGAAAGAGTGTATGTACATCATAGACTCACAGTGTGTGCGTATTCATTTTTCACTTGCATGGCTCAGTCTTGGATTTGGGTCACTAGGTGCCACTGAAATACAAACAGGAGATGTTAATAATATTGCAGCAGGAATGTTAGACTTTGTTCTTTGGTACCCAAGAGCTGGAGCCTACAGCTTTTAATTTTCAGAGTCCTCCTGGGCATTCAAGTTTCCAGCTCCTCAGAGTCTTAATCTTCTTCTCAGCATTGCTACAATTTTCAGCTGTTTATTCTTGCAGGAGGCTGATTTCCAGATATTCAGTATCCAGATACCCAGTATTTGTCCTCTGTCTCTCTTTGTGCTGTGGAAGATGAGGCTTTGCAGCTGCTGGTTAACAAACTTCATACTCTAAGATTTTAACATCTTCATGCTTTAGCTCTGGAGGTCATGGTGTGAACCACTAATAGCAAATAAGGCAAATCATCTGATTCATGTGTTAAGCAAAAAGGTGCACATAATTACAGTGTCTCAAAAACCCAATCACAGTGGCAACTAATACAAACAAATAAAGAACAAAATATGAACAGCTAAATGAACACTAAAAAAAACAGCTCGTGCATCTGGCATCCAGGGCTGAGAGTTGCTATATCATATCTGAAATGGGTTGCTGGTGGGAGTGAATTCTAAATAAGAAGCCATCAGCTAAACAAGTCGTTCAGTCAGCAACAGATTTAATGGGGCCTATTTCCTGGGGGTTTGCACGTCATACTTGGATTCTCCATTGTCTAATATGGTACCGACCTTGATCCAAGCTTTTCTTATGGATGGGGCACTCCTAACCCCTTTCCTGTGGAGTTTGTCTGCATGTAGCTATACTAAATCAAACAATCATAAGGAACATTTCTGGCCGCTTCAGTTTGATCCTCTGTATTGTCAAATTGTCTGAATGGTGCTTGGCACGGTGCTGGCCTGTGCCCACCAGCAGTCTTCCAGATGGCTCCTGAACACAGTTTGGGAGCAAGCTTAGGTGTCCTGCTTTGAGGCCATTTCCAGCAGGTAGCTTGCATTTGGCCACTTTGTTTTGGAGGGTAAGAGCATTTAGTGGTACATAGCATGGGCAGTTCACTGCCTGCTGCCCTTCATGGCAGAAAATGGTCCTGGAAAATTTAATGTAGGAGTGTAGACATAGTCTCAGGTATCTAACAGGGCTTAGACCTTTTCCTCAGTACTACTGCTACACTAATAGAGCGTTTATCCATTAACTAACTGCCTATTTATACAGACCCCGAGGAAATAAGCATGTTAGAAATCTCTGCTCTGCTGTCAGATTTGGCTGGAAGTGGCTGAGAGCTTCAGAGTTATTAGTAGGTGATGGACAGTGATGGGAAGGGGAATTCATAGAGATGCAAATTTACACGCACACGTTTGTGCACGTACGTGTGCCTGCATACAGGCTGCTATCACAAACCTTTCCTAAGGAAATCAGGCTAAAAATAGGGTGGACAAACACAAACTGGTCAAACCTGGCAGGGTGTGCTCTGTCACCAATCTCAGCTGTTTTGATGGGGTTTAAGGTGAGCTGTAATTTCTCAGGCAACCCGGCCCTTTGGAGCTCTACGTTTGGTCAGGCCACTTGAATTATTTTAATTGGACTGAATTTTAAGCCAAAGAAAGGCCACCGAGAACTAACGCATGCTTTTTGAACACATTTGCCCACATTGTGTAGCAAGCGATCTACAACTGTGGGTGTGCACAGATGTACGTGAGCTACGATTAAACCAGCTTGGGGACTCTCAGCAGTGTGGTAATTTGAAACTCAACACAGATAGTTGAAGCCACTTGAGTGATGGGGTAAATTCTTGGTTGGTGAGCCTGTCCTGAGCTCAGGCTAATGCATATGTTAGCATAGGCAAGGTGGCTCATACAAGGTTAGGTCACAGATATCGCAGTATGTCAGCACGGCACCCAAACAGGGCCAGCACTGCACAATCTAGAGCTTCTGCTCTTGTTGCTGTCCATTTCCAGCCTGAAGTACCCTCCTGCCCTTTGAAGTTGCAAAGAAAACCTTGAAAATATGACCCGCTGTAAACTTAGGCAGCAAATCTTCCTGAGTCTGCAGGCAACTGAACCAAAGGTTTCAGGCAGCGAGAAAATAGCATGTACTTTCTGTAGTGTGAAGTCTTCAAGAGGAGAGTTTAAGAGGTCAAAAATGTTAGCTGGTTCACGTCTGGTCTCTTTAGTAGATATAGTTTATGTTCACAGTCTGAACCTGCTTCTTATGCTTCCCCTGATGTACCATCCTTTCCTTCATCCCACTCCCCCAATGCCTGAACATGGAATTGTTGATACGCTACCAGCTGCATCTGCTTTATTTATCATGCACAAAGGGAAGAAAGAACATGTGGATTTTCACCTGCATTCTGAGCGATTTCCAAACAATCTCCTCTGAAAAGGAAAAAATTCCTCGTGAATTTCCATGAGGACTCATGAAAGTCCAGATTCCTCATGATTGGGATGGTGATTATGATTTAAAAAAAAAAAAACAAACCCACAAAACCCCAACCAAATCTCTATCAGGAAACAGCAGAAGATCAAAGTGGCAGCCTTAAAGATAGGATGGTACAACTAGCAAGGGTACAAGACATTTCCATCTGTCAAGACGGTATTGTTCAGGGCTGTCAAAATTAAAGACAATTTATGCATTGTAATGGCAGGCTAAAATCAAGGCCTTGCAACTACAGAACCTAAACATTATAGTAGTCTAGCTGCTAGAAATATCTCATTGACTGAATGTTAATGCATCTGTGGGATTTTCAGGAGTGCACGTTGAGGGCAGCAGAAAATGGAATGGAGTTTAATCTGGAAGGAGACAAGAAAATGATGTCTTTCTCTCTTAGAATCAAAGCCAAGGAGAATTTGGACGCTTTCCATTACTTAGGACTGACTCAGCCTCTTTTTTGAATTTAGTGTAGTGTCTATTGCAGAGATGCCAACAAAGCTATCCATCAGAATGCTGGGAGGAAAAAGCACAGGTGCTCTCCTGCCCCAGCTATTTATAGGAAAGGCTTGCAATCACATGTGATACAAAAGCCCTGGTTGAGTTTTTACATTCCAAAGCCCTAAATCCAGCTCTTTGGCTGAAAACGCAGCTCAAAAATTCTAATTGGCTATAAGTTGTAGCTGTTTAGCAAAGCTGGAAAACCAGGAATTAAATTAAGCTACGGGAGATTGGGAAAGGAGACGTAAATTTGGGAATCTTTGTAGAAAACATACTGGTTTGAGAGAAAGATATTATGGCATTAAAGAATTTGCATGGTATGTTAGTATAATAAGATTTTATCAAAACTTTTACATCTAGTCATGTGCATATTTAGGATGCAGAAAATGCTATAGCTCCTAGATACAGACCGGGATTTGGATTGGCACATCTTTCACTAAACTTCTCAGAAATTTTCTATTTGTTGTCCTGCTGCTTAAGGAAATCCCAGGTAAAGTAATTTTTTCTATGATGATGAATGTTGCTGTGGGCTTTTGAAAGTTCTCATGATTTGTTAATTCTTAAGGCTAAAAATTATAATAACTGTGAGAAATGTCTGGGATTAAATCAGAAACGTTTGCAACCTACTGAAGGAATCATTTAGAGCTTTGCATAATCATGTGAACATGTTGCTTCTCTTCTCGACATGACTGCTATTGTCTCAGTTGCCATAATAATTGTTTCGGTATATATTTAACCACTTCTTTAAATAAATCCAAGCAGATTGCAAAGACAGCAACAAATAAAGCAATTTCAGATTTTTACCTGTTTCAGAAATCTTCCAGCAGTTCTGCGAAAACTGATGTGCAAATGCATTGACCTACTTTGGCAGAGATCTCCACAAGAGTCTAACAGGATTTAGAGTTTCTCTGCTCTGTTGTTATTTCTTTGTATATTCTTTGAGCCAGTGATTTGTTAGAAAGCCACATGATAGGCTGTTAAATTGCTGGTGGACAAAAAAGTGCATATTTAGCAAAAAGACCAAGTCCCTATTCTGTGCAGAGTGAGGGATTCTGCTTATTCAAAGGCAGCAGATTATGCAGGCTACCAGCTCACCTGAGAAGTTAGTGGAAAAGACAGCATAAACAAAGGGTGTGGGCAACAAATCCTAGGATATTCAGTTTTGCGGGAATACCAGACATTTTAGAACCTCTTCCTCAGCTGATCTGAAGAAATCACATCCCAGCAGTACTCCGTTCTGTCTTGTGCAAAACCCCATCTTTCAGAAAGGCACTTGAATAGCTTCAGGGAGCTAATAAGGTGGCTATGGCTATACCAGATTTTGGTGGCAACAGTGTTTAATCCCATGGCTTTTGTTTCCAGTGTGCACCGTAGCTAGAAACATTACTGTAGGGATTCATTACTGATGAAGATTGGCTTCCTACTGATGAAAGGCTTTTGCTACAGAGCACAAGTGCCCCTGCCAGCGAGGAGCCCAGCAGCACTGTCCTAGCACCGTGTCTATAAATAAAGTTCTGTCACCATTTTACTCCTATTGTTCAGCCGCATAGTAGAAAGTGAAAGCCCTACATCTAATGTATTACTTTTTTTTTAACCTAGTTTCCCAAAGATTTGAAACTTGGATAGTCATCTTATGTGAGTGCATATTTTTCCCATTTTTTTCTCTAAACCTCAGCAATTTGGGCAAAGAAGCTGGTGAGGGGCTGGAAGAAGTGTATGAGGAGTGGCTGAGGGAGCTGGGGTTGTTTAGCCTGGAGAAAAGGAGGCTGAGGGGAGACCTTATCGCTCTCTACAACTACCTGAAAGAAGGTTGTAATGAGGTGGGTGTCGGTCTCTTGGTCTCTTCTCACAAGTAACAGGCGATAGGACAAGAGGAAATGGCCTCAAGTTGTGCCAGGGGAGGCTTAGGTTAGATATTAGGAAAAATTTTTACACTGAAAGGATTATCAAGCATTGGAACAGGCTGCCCAGGGAAGTGGTGGAATCACCATCCCTGGAGGTATTTAAAAGATGGGTAGACATGGTTCTTAGAGACATGGTTTAGTGATGGTTTTTGTCAGTGTTAGGTTGATGGTTGGACTAGATGATCTGAAAGGTCCTTTCCAAACTAGGCAATTCTATGATTCTAATTATTTCTGAATGATTTGGGATTTCTACCATATTTGATAAAAAGTTAGAGGTCCCAAAAGCCTTTAGTTTGTACAAGCCTAGTGCAAGTAGGTGAGAAAGGTTATCGTGTAACTTTCATTCCTGATATGCCATGAGGATGGAGAGAAGAATGTTAAGAGAGAGAGAAACTAAGGCTATTGCATAGAAACCCTATAGTCGTAGCTCTCCTGAATTTCACAGATGCAGCTGGGAGACACGCAGCTGCAGGGAACTAGGCTCTCCTAGCCCTGCTGCAGACCGGCTTGCAGCCCTGCGCTGCAGCAGCCATTGGAGGATGGTTGTATTGCCATTACTAATACAATAGCATATGTGATGATGACTTTATAATACTGACGTAAGGTAGGTGGGGAGGTGACACACCAAGCCCCACACCTATCATAACGTCTGTACGGAAAGCCAGCACTGGTCTTCCGCAAATCCAGAGGCTGTCAAAACGCTCTGCATGTAATTCTCTGTGTGATAAGCAATGTGTACATTGCTGTGACGCTATCAAAAGTTCTCCATTGCAAGTCATGCCATCTGGGAAGGGCAGTTTCATTCTGGAGCGGGAAGGTAAGCCAGGCACAGGCTGTACATCCCATGTCCAGCCCACTTTTAAAGCATACATAAAGGCTTGCAAAAATAGTGCAGGGTTCCTCGGTAGAAGAAAGGATCCTGTGAACTCTAAGGTCCATTGGCACAGAGTGAAAGCCTGATACTGTTGGGTGCAATGGCCATCTGGGAAGATTGAGGTACCGAACAAAACAGGACCTCAGAAACCAGCTGCTCACCAGTTCTGGCTTAGACTCCTGTGGTTAACTTCATATATCAGAGAAAGTTTAAGTGACAGCTTGGGCATAGGCAGCTATCAAACACGGTTTAAGTTCCTGGGTGGTTTGTTGTTGTTTTTTTTTAATGCTTTGCTTCCATGGCAATGTTTCCAACTCATAATCAAAGGTGCAAACCTTTGCTTAGCTATAGTAAAACTAGCTGCTTTCATTTGGAGAGTGTCCAAAGTGTCCGAAACAGATTTGAGTGAATCTGGTGGGGTGGGGCACAATCTTTTTTTCTCTGGTGGAACCGAGCCAAACAAAGAGGCATTTGCAGGCAGAGCCTGTGGGTACCTTCAAGTCCCAAGCAGCTCGGCAGTCCCAAGGCACATCTCCTATCAGAAAAGTCAGTTTAAGAGCTGATCTTCGTTTACGCCAGGAGAGGTGCGCGAAAATCTTTTGCCTGGCTTCTCTAGTGTGTCTCTGGTGAGGGGCAAGCAGTAAAATGACATCCCATGGGAAATATATATCATCACACTGTATGTTTGCAGTGTTTATGATGAGTTACTTGAAATACGAAGACCAAGAAATGCATGATTTTGAAAAAAAAAAAAAAACGAACCTAGTATTGTTTTCTTGAAGTGCTGAAATAGCACAAGATAAGCTTATCAAATGAAAGCCTACCTCCACTGAAATCAGTCGGAGTTTTGTTTGTGACTTCAAAAAAATGGTAATTTCACTGTAAACGAGTTTATAGCTTTCCCTAGGTAGGCACTACAAAGTGAAACCACATCCCTGTACAGTAGACAGGTATTTGCCAACTGGATTTGGGTTGGGATTAGAAAGAAATAAAATTTGCTCTGTTCTTTCCTTTCAGTCCTCTGATTAATTTCTGCTTAGTTCCGCGCTGCCTTCTTTTGCTGTGAAGAACAGACATTGAATTGGGATTGTATGTGTTGACAGTCCTGGCTTGAGCCTTCCCGCGGGTTGGCTGAGATTTAACAATACATTTTTTCCCATGGCATTTTCTGTCACATATTTTTTTAAACAAACACTATTCTGTCAGCTACAGAGAGCACGAAGAAAGATGCGCTGTAAAACAGCAAACAAAAGGCGATTTCAGGTTTAGCATTTGCAAGATTATATAAATATATTGGCAACTCTCCTATAATCTCTATGAAATGTATATTCTATTTACTGTGCTATTGAGAGGAATAAAGGCAATTAAGGAACATTTAATTAGAAAGAATGACGCGGTTTACCTTTGCCCACAGAAGCATAAGCTTTACCGACATTTTACAGAGTCACTGCCAACAGATCTGGACTTTGGCTTCAATCTAGAGGAAACGGACACCTGAAAATGAGCCCAGCTGTGCATCTACTCCCTGCCATGCTAGCTGTGAAAACTCAGAACCATATGATGTCACACGGCAAATATTTGGTGCCATCACACGTACCGTGGTACTTCGTGGTCAGCAGTAACCTGATAAGGTAGCCCATTTTTCCAGGAGACTAGCCTTATGGTGCGATTGCTATTGATCTGAGCTTGTTCCCTTTCAAATCAGTGATAAAATTCCTGTTGTCTTGAACAGGAGCAGTACAGGGCCAGGAAGCCATCAAGCTAAAACACTGCGCACTGCTTTCAAAGTTACGGAAGCGTTAAGGTCAGAATAATAACTTTCATTAAGTATGACAAAAATCAATGCAATTTACACTGTCCAGCTATTCAGCTTGTTGTACATGCAGATTATCTGCATCTGGTTATCACACTTCGTAATCCCAGCCTGGCACTAACTGAAAAAGTGCTTTACAAAACATACAGCCCAGGGCAGGAGACTCCATAAAGTCAGTGTTTTTATTGCTTTTCTTATTGATGTAACAACGCCCTCGTCGTGTAGTTTTTCTTTTCTTTCTTCTATTTTTTTTTTTTTAAAGAGAGGGGAAAAAAAATAGATGATACAAGATGATAACTTAATGCAATGATTGCTGGTTGTCCATGGAGAAGCATAAACTTGACCCAGGATTTGGAATACAGCCAAGAAAACTGCTGAGAAGACGGATCCTTGGTATCACGTGCTACAGGTCATTGTGGGACCCATTGCAGAGCCTGTCTGTGGGCTCCAGCTCCATCTCTGCAGGCAGCAGTGTCTCCCTGTATAGGAACCACTGTGTTGGACACCGGGAATCAGTACTGACAGCTCTTCAGGTGGGAGAAAGGTACTTGCTATTAAAAACTGCAGGTATGGTGGATGTTACAAAATGGAAGAGAGATGGGGCAGAGGACAGAGGAACCATCCTAAAAGAAGCACTTGGATTCCTGCCACCCCAAAGAACTACCTGAAACAAAAAAATTGGAGAATAGAGACAGAGATGGATCAAGTCCTACTCCAAAAGGTCTCTCTGTTAAGATGGTGGCGGTGCAGCTCTTGCTGCTGGTCCATTAGCTTACACACTGCTCTGATCGCTGATGGCATCAACATTTAGTTTGGGATGGTGTGCGTGCATGGAGGAGGGAGGGGTGATTTTGCTTGCTGCAGCTTGCAGGAAAACTCTGGGTGCTCGTATTCTTGTAGTGTGATCCATTACTTCCAGAAGAAACATTGTGCGGGCTTATTCACAGGCATTTGCCCATGGGCTTGCAGATTGAAGATGGCTTGAAGACTGAAGAGAGCTTATGGGTCCCTTCCTCCTGGCCTGACGCTTAAAAGGAAAGCAGCACAGTGCCAGCTGTAGACTGACAACATGGACTGGACTGATGGAGCTGACACTGGGATGTGGAGGACAACCTGGCTGGGATGGAGCTGGCCCTTCCAGCAGCCGCAGTTGTCCCTGCAGCTCCCGTTTCTGCTTCCATGGCAGCAACCACAATCTCACCTCATCTTCCTCCTCCCCACCTGCAGCATCCCAGACCCGACCCCTGGGGCTGAAGGGGAGGAGGTGGGGGCTTGCTGGGGATGAGGGGGGACAAGGCCAAGCAGCTCCAGGTGCGGATCAGGGAGGAAGGGGGTGCGTTGCAGAGTGGGGATGAGCAACCCCAAATCCCAGATCAAGCTGTCTTGGCTTCTGAGGTTGGACTCCTTCCTGGACAGGAAGGTCAGTGCTGCACAGCATTCTTCAAACTACGTCGACAGAAAACCTAGTTAAATGCAAGTGATGAGAAAAGCCTGGTGGGATGGGGTCAGAAGGAGGAACAAACTTCTAAAACATATTGGGCAAAGCCTGACTGGCAGCTTCCCTGCTTGGCCCGCTGCAAGGGAAAATATGCAGTATGTGCATCTGAACTCTCCTTCCAGAGGTCATGTACTGAAATAGTCTGCTGAGATGATTTACACAAGCTAAATGGCCATATTTTATTTTTCTAATAACACCAGTATTTGTAACCAACTGCCATAAAACCTGTAGTATAAAATACCGTGGCATGCTACTCAGGATTCATCATAGCAATGGGTCCGTGGAAGCTGTTTATGTTTTTATGTGCTAGGAGCCTGCTCGCTGTAGGAGGTATTAAGTTACAGCGAACATAATGAAATGCTGTAACGTATGAGCCTGGATGGACGGGGCATTTCCAAGCAGACATCCCATCAGCAGCAGGATCCAGGCTGCTAACAGGCGTTGTGACACTGGGCCTTTTTGCTCTCCTAAGCTCTTAGATAAATTAGCTTGTTATTGCTTCTTCCCCAGGCACAGCAGAAAGTTCTTGCTGCATATGCCTCTTAGCTGAATTACATTGGTACTTGGCCAGCCTTGGTCACAGAATTTTATTGAAGAAAGCTCATGCTGTTGGCTTCAATAAGTGTCTCATAAGTGGGCGATCATTACTGAAATATATTAAATAATAGAGAAGTTGTCGTTCAAACACTGTACTCAATAAAGATAACTGAACAAGCATGGCTATAACATTGGTGTAAATATAGAAACGTATCTGTTGCAAGTTTCTCTTTTTCTGTCTAGTGTCATGAAATATGAGATGGAGCGTAACATTTATTTTACATACCATAAGAAAAATAGCTTAAATAGTAGTGTTCATTATTCAAAAAACACCTATTTTTCATTCGTTGTAAAAAAAAATCCCAAACTATCTGTTATTTATGGTCCCACCAGCATTATGTACTATCTGACCACACAGTATAGCTTGTCTCTGACAGCTTGGTTGTAAGAGGACTTTCTTAGGAGGTGGAAAATGTCTTTTACCTCAATCTAGAGGAGTCCAAATTCATAGTGTCCACATCCCAGGGGACAACTGTAGCTCTGGTAGGTGGTGCAGCCTCTGTTCTTGCTGAATATAAACCAGTGTGCAACACAGGTTCATGGAAGCAAGGTGGTAAGACAGGCTGGAGGATAGCTTTGAAGGCTCAGGGTTTAGGAACGGAGGATCTTAGGACTGGTTTTGTTCTTTACCCAATATTAAATTCAGATGCTGCCTTGGGATCAAGGACCTGAACCTCAGGCTCTCCTTTCCTATCAAGTTCTTTGCTCACTGATGTTATTAAGAGCATACCTCCGCGGATTATGCCATTTCATCAGCAGAAACCAACTATATTCCCAAGGTTTTACAGCAGAGCCCAAATATTCAATATTCTTTTGGAGGGGGTGTGTTCGTTTAAGTTAGAAGTAGTATTTATTGAATGATACGTCTCCTAATTCTGGCTCCTAGGAAGTGAACGTTCAGTTCTCAATTTGAGGAAATCAGTAACTTTGTATCCTAAATACAGGCCAGAGGTTTATCCATGATGTCGGCCAGAGTATTTTCCATTTGTATTGGTATAAACCCCGAACTACTCAGTTAAGATACGGTGATTAATAGTAGAGCCGATTTACATAGTTTTAATTAATATCTGTCTTCATCCCAGTATTTCACACTGCTGGATGCATGTTACAGAAACAGTTCTGCAGGAGGCTGGATATCCTCCCTTCCCACTCAGGGTCCAGCCCGCTGCTCGCTGCAGTCTCTGGGAAGTTTTCCATGGCTTCAGGATGCACTGGAGCTGGCTCACAGTCTGTTCCTTTAAAGCAGCAAACTGGTTTAGCTAGCACAACCAGCACTTTGCAGACAACTCAGCAATTACGGGATCATATAACTACAGTAAGAGGCTGAGCTGCAAATTACTGTAATTATGAATATTTCTGTTGCAAGGCAAATTTACAGCCAGATATGTCATGTCAAAATTATTTTATTTTGTGGGTAATTCTAATTCTGCAATACATTTCTAGAACTTCATTTTCCTGTTAAACAGCATTTTAATTTGAAGAGTCTATTACAGCGGTTGTGGTGGATTATTGTTAGAATTCAGAGGCAGATTATGAAATGCAAACATGCTCCATCACAGGCTAAATCCTGATCCCGGACAGAATAGCACAGTTGGGAATGGCAATTAATATCATTATAAGTGTATTGGACAGTCTCTCGGGAGGGGGTCAGTTGTGTCCAGTTCCTCCCGTATACCCAGATAAGGCTCCTTCTGCCATACGAGGGGAGAGAGAAGCACCTCCAGAGATGTTCATGTCAGAAAACAGAAGGAATGGTGGAGAAGAAGGAACAGAAGGAATAGAAGGAAGGGTGGGACGGCTCCCAACATGTGTACCTGGCTTGAATGCCAAAAGCAAGGCAGTGGGTCTTTTGTGTGACTTTCAGTAAGTCACTTTTTATCTCTGAATGTCCTTTTTTTAAGTTCTTCACCTGGACAGGGAACAATACAGACGTGTTTTGGGAGAATATATTCACTGACAGCATTTAGGTTCCCAGAAACTTTGGTAAAATGGTCGTGCTCATTAACAAGTGGCAATTTCCCAGTCATTTTTTTATCTCTGCAAAACATCAGGTAATCTACATCACCGCTAACACCACCTTAGCTCCAGGATTTTGAAAGCGGTACCGACTGCAAAGTGGTGATTTCCACAGGTTGAAGTCTTGCAGAGCACACCTGGGTCCCAGCTATGGTACCGTTTTTTAAGTAGACCTCCCTATTTCCAAAACATCAGCTTCTCCAAACTCTTCCTGAAGCATCAGGCGCTACCTGAGTGTTACTGAAGGCGATGTGCAGCACAGCCTGGCTTTGGGGGCTGGTGTGAATGAGCGTGTCACCTTTCCCTGCCCTGTCCCTGATTGACATCGGGCAAGTGCAGCAGCGTCACCCAGCTCCCCGGTCAGTCGACCAAGCGGTGACCCAGCACTGGTGGAAAGAGCTGCCACCCAGGGCTGCCGAAAGCAGGAATGACCTTGTCACCTTTGTATTTGTATCTGGTTACCTTATGCTCCCTCTCAGGAGGAAGCCAAAAAACAACCCCCATCCCTTGCCAGTTTGCTCATTAGCAGTTAATGGATTAGGCTTGACCCTTATTTCCCCCCACAGCCACTTCCAGTGTTGATTGCAGGGGGCTTGAGTCATGCATGGCATCCTGTCCGGTACCAAGTGGAGCTGGTGACCTGGGATGGTTTTTCTTGGGGGGGAAGAGCTGCAGGCTGGGGCCATAGGTGGGAGCTGGCTGCATTCAGAGGGCTTGCACCCCTGAGATGAGAGCAAGAGGTACTGTGTGCTTTCAGCCCCCTGACCTGGTGATGGAGGGCACTTTTACCCTCCTGTTCCTAGGAAGTTAGGTCTCAGCAGTTATCACAGTGATATTCAGGAGCTCCCAGCCTGTCCCTGAGAAATTAAAACTTGGTTTTGTCTCCTTTTTCTGATGCAGAGGTAGACGATAAAGACAGGAGGCTGCAGATTTACTGGGCTCTGTTTTCCTGCTGGCTTGGGTGTCCAGCGGAGTCTCTCATCTAAATTTCAGGTGCCTGCAGATAGATCCAGAGCATGGGTGTGAAGACTCAGACCGAGATATGCAGCCACTTCGTAGACCAGCCTCACTCACTGCCTTACTGGTGACAGTTCCCAGCCCTTCCCTGCAGTTTTTGCTGTACTCACAGATCATTTTCACATACCTCGTCTAGGCTCCAAGTCAAGCAGCGAGGCACTGACTCTGGACAAACAGTTTGCCATGGGAATTTGTCTTGGTGAAGTGTTTGCCCACAGGCTAACACAAGTGAAGCCTCTGTGATATGGGCTTTCCTGCACAATGGCTGTACAGCCAGTCTTCCCCTCCAGAGACATGACCTTATCTACAAACCAGTTGGTGCCACTGAACCCATCCATTTGCAGAATCCTACCCCTTAAAAGCCTTTATTTTTTAAAAAGAATTTCAGCCTTTTCACTCCCAAACACTGTTAACATCCAAGAAGCTTCACAGTGGAAGTGGAGATGGTATTTGCTGGGTCTGTCTTGCCTGCACAAACACTTTCTGGAGAGCTGCTTTGTTCCAGCAGGAAAATCAGAAGACCCTCTTCAGTGACCAAGCTTTGTAACCAGGCTGCCTGGGACAGAGGACTCTACCAAACACAGCGACTGGGAAAAAATGATTTTTTCAGACACTGAAAGGGTTTAATGAAGAGCAGAGAGTAAAATGGTGTAACAAAATATTGACATGTCATTAGTTTCTGCATTATGTCATAGGCAAATCACTTAGAATCAGAATTGCATATGGTCTGGCCTTGCAAACATCCCCTCCAATGAGGCTAATTCTCATCAGCCTGACTGCTGAGACCCGATAGTCCCCTTCAGGAGGTATCAATTATTTATTCTGTGCACTCCAAAAGTCAGTGGGTCCTTTTGGTATGCAAGACAACTGTTAAATTAGCTGCTGAAGGACTACTGCTACTTTTCAAGCTCCAGCCTCAGCAAGAGATATTCCCAGCTCATCGTTCCTTAGCTCACTCGTTTCCTCCTGCAGCAAAGCTGATTTAACTGATTTCTGCCCCGGTTGCTCATTCCCACCTCCACGCCACAATTGTGCTGGTGTGATTGTTTGTGGGGTCAAGCAGTAAAATCAGGTCACTGAAATGTCAGTGCTCCTCCATGGGATTCTAGCAATGATTTCATCCAGGATCTGTGCAAGAAGCTGGTTGTCCCAGCATTTCCTTCTGATGTTCTTCTGCACAGGCAACTTCTCAGAGGCATCCTTCCACTGCCAGGGAGGTCCACTCAAACCACCAGGCAGGGCACTGTGTAACTGTCATCCTTCTTTCTCATATGTGGCAAAGTAGATTAAATTCCTCATGAAATTCAGTAGCAATTAAACTCATAAT
This sequence comes from Alca torda, assembly GCA_008658365.1. Lineage (NCBI taxonomy): Eukaryota > Metazoa > Chordata > Aves > Charadriiformes > Alcidae > Alca > Alca torda. The sequence goes on from CM018076.1 coordinate 183,179,597, forward strand.
GAATGTAAATAGCCAATTTAAAATACACCCAAGAGGAGATATTTAAATACACACTTACTGGTCATTTATATTCTATTACATTACATTAGGCTAGGAGATCCATCTGTTATTAAGCTTGCCCAAGACATCTCATTAAATAAAATTTTAACAGTTGTTATAATGCAGAATTTTTTCATGCTGGTTATCTGCCCCAAGTGAAATAGCTACATATTTTACTAACCCATAAGACTAAAGAGAGAAAAAATATACATGTTCTCTTGTGAAATGAATGTTCCATCTATTTCCTTTGAAAATGTGAGGTGAAAACCTATGCATTTTTCAAATTTAAGAAGTGTAAATGAGATGGATATTCTTGTTTTTGCATTTACACTGGGTTCCTCAGACTGAGGGACAGGTTATCATGGTGGCTATTTTAGGTGTATAAAAATTATTAATCTAAGGATGTGTCTACAACAGAGTTTTTGTTTGCACTGGGAGTGTGCTTCTGAAATGCATCCCCCAGGCATCCCCACTTTCCATGCTATGGTTCTTATCATGGAGTGGTCTTGGAGGAGTCAGCTGGATCCCTTGCTGATGAAACTAAACCAAAAGATGTGCCCTAGGGACACATCTGGTGTGCTAATGGGATGCGAGTAGAGCGATACCAGTGTGTATAGTGTAAACGTCAAGTTTTTAGCACCACTTCTCCCTCTCTCAATCTGCTCGTAGTGCACCGCGCTATTTGCTTGAGTGCACATGGCCTAAGTCAATGCTAATCACCAAAGCTCACATGCCATTGTGGAGATCATAGAATCATAGAATCATGAAATGGTTTAAGTTAGAAGGGACCTTAAAGATCATCTAGTTCCAACCCTCCTGCCATGGGCAGGGACATCTCCCACTAGACCCGGTTGCTCAAAGCCCCATCCAGCCTGGTCTTTAACACTTCCAGGGATGGGGCCTCCACAACTTTCCTGGGCAACCTCTTCCAGTGTCTCACCACCCTCATAGTGAAAAATTTCTTCCCAATGAAGCCTGGATACAGTCTAGCTAACTAACTTAGAAAACTCCTTTGCAGTTCAGGTTAGAGATGACTCCACTACAGGCATGCATGCATGCATGCATGCATCCATCCATCTATCTATCTATCTATCTATCTATCTATCTATCTATCTACCTACCTACCTACCTACCTACTTACCATTTAGGACCATGCCGGCAGAGACAGCTTAACCTACTTTCAGACTCCAAAAAGTGCTTTCGCACATCATATATGTGCAAGTAAAAATCTCTGCTCTGAAAAGTGGAGTTGCAGCTCCCGAATCCTGTCCCTCCTGCATCCCGGGAATGCCCAGAAACCTGCTTCCTGGCATGGCACAGCATGTTGTGTAGGCACAAAATGTAACTAGGACTCAGGACTCGAGCCGAAACACGTCCTAATGATGTTGTGTGCACTTGGAAGTAATTTCTGGAACCCAAACTATGTAAAGTCTTCTACTGACCTCTTCTCCCCTCTCAATTCCCAACCGTATAAATAACTCTTACTTCCACCTTCAGAATTTTTCCAGAGCTCTGCTGAGGCTTTTGGTCTGCCTATTTTTAGCTTTGCATTTATTGACAGTGGTTTCCTCCTTCTCTGCCTATTCAGGCTGCAGAAAATGCAAAGGTTATTTGATTCCCAAATTGACTTTCCATGGACAGATCTGCAAAGTTTCTGAAGATGAAAAGAGAGGTCATCATTTCTTTCCATCATGGCTGGCATCACTCTGAGAGTCACCAGGGGAGCCACATACTGGCTGCCTTCAAAAACATTCCGAGACCTGGGAACGTGGTCTCTGATACACAGGTACAATCAGCCATCTCTGGGGAAGCCAGCAATGAAGACTCTAATGCACATAACAAGGAGTAGGAGGGCAAGATGCATTTTAGATAACTCTAGTCAAAAAAATATTATCACTAACTGCATAGGAAAACTGCTAGATTTTAGTAATATAGATAATTTTCCCCGTTTCTCAGCAGACAGCAGTGAATCACTAGCCTTGAACTGTGCATGTGAACTAGATATAAAACCATTGGGCACATTTCTTACCACGTCGTTGGAGGTAGTGCATGATAGGCTGGGTGGAATCATGCCAATTTGGTATACTTGAAAATTGCACACAAACTTATGAAGCTATATGGTATGTCCATACAGCTTATGGAGCTTCAGAGAAGACAAAGAGGTAGATAGATCCCATAAAATGTGGCTTTTTCTGGTGTCTAGCTTTATTCCCATTAACCAACAGGAGGTTAAAAACCAGCAGACTCTTTTTTACAGCAGTGGTAGTCATGTCTTGTGGGGTAATAATTCAGAAAAATGGAAAATAATGATGGTGTCACTTTAATCCATAAAAAAATAACTGTTTGACAAACATAATAATTTATATGAACTTTTATGTTTGCTTGATGTTCTGCTTAAGGCACAGAATTTCAGACAAATCCAATAAGAGAGCCAGAATGACAGAAAAAGCTGCAAATTGCTACAAAAATTGATTTTTTTTCAGAGATACGTGACATAAGGCCCGATTTTCAGAGACATGCTTAAAGTGGGACACATGATTAAAGAACTTGCTGAATCAGAGATTTTGTATACAAAAGACCAGTTATGCAGCTAACGGGCTGTGCAAATAGACTGTGTGATTTCTTCGCGCAGTTGTAACTGTGTACAGGGGAGCTACGCATTCATCACTGCTACAACTTCCATGAAGGCTACCTGGGAAAATGCGACACTTAGTGTGGCAGTAGCTCAGAAGATTTTCCACTGTGAATTGAATTTTAGCTTCTACCTTGTCTCCATAGGTAAGATCTGCCTTGAAAAGCCAGTAGGTTAGATGTGGTCTGTGGTAGATTTATCCTCCAAGATTGGAAGTGTCTCTTGTGACATTTGATCTGAGGGAGTAATTGATAGCAGCAATAGGTTGCCATCCTATCCTTGGACCAGCAAGAAGATGAGGATGATAGCACAGTTTGTGGGTGAGTTTCATGGCTGTTTCTTGCCAACAGAGGAGTGCCAGGATGGGTTTTGTCCAAGACCATGGTGGAGAACATGCTCCAACCTCTCCCAGTCTCTGCTCTGTTTCTTTTCTCTTCCCTGGCTTCTTGTCCTGGTCTCCTAACCTTTTCAGCCTTTCCTATTTTCCAGCCTCTGAGCTATTTATTCTTCACCTGGTTTCTCCTCCCAGGCCTTGGTGCAGTCTCTGCAGCACGCCAGCCCGCGGAGCCAGTGGTCTTACCCCAGTCACAGTCTCTGTTCCCCTCTCCCTTCCTCTCCTTGTGAGGCTTCTGGTCCTCAGATACTTTCCCCATGACCTCCCATCTTTGTGCCAGTGCTTGTTTCCTCTGCCTTTGAGGTGGGCACCTCCTTCTCCGTGCAACCTGGGTGCCAGGCAGGGGAATGTCAAAAGGCCAGGAGAGACAGATGCCATGTCCTCCATTCATGCACTGAGAGCCACCATGGCCACCAGCAGCAAGACATGGTGACCATGAGGAAAGACCTGCAGCTCTGAGCCTGATCCAGCCCAAAGGGATGATGGCTCTGCAGTGTGTTTGGAATGTGGAGGGTGAGACCCTAGGAGAATTTAGCAGCCGCATTCAGGCAAAATGAAGATAAAACCACCACATGTCCCCCACAAACGAGGCTATGAGAATAAATTAATTATTAAACCCATAGAAAGGATGAGTGTCACAGAAGGGACCATGAGGAAAGGAACAAATCTATCTCTGAGAAAGGCTTGGATAACGTGTGGTCAATGGGGCGTTGGGCTATGCAGTGAATAATGATGAAAAACAAAACACTGAACAGCTGCTCACTTGGTGGGCACTGTCCTTTCTGTGTAAGGGAAGAGGCAAGGGCTTGCGACGGGTGGGGACACGCTATATTCGCAGTGACTGGGGGACATCGCAGCAATCTGGCTTGAGGGCAATTCAGAGGAAGAAGCTAGAAATCTAGTTGATGGGGAGAGGTTGTGCCCATGTAGCCTAAGGTGGGGGGTGTGAATACTCCTTTACCATACAGTTAACAAAGTCCAGAGGCTTCTTGCAAAGCCTCTAAACTAGAAATTTCACAGTCTGCTTTCATACCGGTGTTTCCCAGGTGGACACCACTTTGCAGCCGAATGCTCCTTTAGCATAGTTTCGTGCATGCATGCACAGCGTTGTATAGATGCGAAGCAACACCTCCTACCACACCCACAAATGAATAGCTGGGACAGACAATAAGGCAGATGTGTAAGACATTTGCCATATGAAATGCTACTGAATAAGCAAGCAGCTGTATACTGATCTAGCTTCTTTTTCCAGATGGTCGCAGCGAGCAGCATCCTGCAGGGAGCATTATAATGATCAAGTCCTGAGTTGACAAAGGCTGAGTAAGTGTAATAATATCTGCGATTTGAAAGAAAGGATTGTACAATTCCTGCCAAGAACAGATGGCAAGATAGTGTTCTGAGCCACAACTGATACCGACCTACCAACAGGAACCACAGATCTTTATTGCAAACATATCTTATGACAATTGATGCAATCCCTTAATCAAAAAGCCTCGACTGTTCCTCTAGTTAATTCCCCCACCCAGTCGACATTACGGGGCAGTGTCTGGTATAAGGCTTAGCCACATAAGCAGCTCCTAGATTCCTATCTCGTGAAGATGCTGGCTCATATCGTGCATTACATCAGCCTGGTCAGATTAGATAGAGAAAGGGGCTTTATTCAAACTGGCTATCAGCAGTGCCTCACGTAGGTGCCGTGACTCTTAAAGCCTCAAAGAACTGATGAGTGATCCAGATCCCAGACCTTGTGTCATCAAGAGGCATACTTGTGGCATGAAAATTAGTCAGATCCTCTACTCCTACCTGCAGTGCCTACCAGGGCCACAGGAACCACTTGTCTTACACGTCTTAACATAAACTGTGGCTCAGATTTTCCATGAGGGTCCTCTTTGGGAAATCACGTGAGTTCAATGTCTTGATGTGCTAAGAGTAGGCAGTCAACCAGTGCTGTAGATCAGCTGATGAGGGGCAACTTGATCAGCTGCTACAACTGCTTGCAGTCATGGGCCTGTGCCCTTAATCTAGACATGGAAAACTATTTTAGCACAGATTAGCCAGCTAGAGCAAAGTTAGCTCCTCGTTAGCCTTCGCTTCGTTCTGAGCCGTACCTTTAAGTATATGATAATACCTTAAAATTAAAAATATTCTTTAATATGAATGTTAAGAGGTAGCAGTTAGAATATGCTAGCTAATCTATTTTTCAATAATACCTTTTGTCCTACACTAAACAAGTACTCACCAGCCGTAAGGAAATCACCCCCAGTGTTTTATTTTTCGTTCATCCTAGCTTTCCTTTTTGCTATATGTGCACTCTCCTTTCTTTTCCCACGAGACCTTCCATATTTGTACTTGCTTCGGAAAGCTGTTGCTCTCCAGCCTACCATACATAATACCAAGCTTGTGAAATTGAGTTTGCCCTTGACTGTTCACCCTGAAGCCAGCAAAGAAATGGGAAAGGTGAGGAGAGGAGGGAAGAAGGAATATTTTTTTAAAGAGATACACCAGTCCTGATTTAAAAACCACCCTTTACCCAAGGTTTGTAATGGCTAAGGGATAGTCAGGTCATGCAGATGCACATTGAATTGGCATTGGGGAAAACAGCTTTCTCCATGGAGAAAAGAGAATTCCCATGTGGAGGGAATGCTGTCTCAGCAGGGAAGACCCTGAAGTATGGACAGACAAGGTAATTGGGGGGGCAGTCTGAACCTGCCCCTATAAATACGCCCCAGCCGACCTCCAAGCATCTCCCCCAAATCCCAGCACATGCTAGAAGAATCCTGGTGGCCTCAGGGAGAGCCCAGGGTTCACGTCTGGTTTAAAGGTCAGCTCTGGGTGCCCGGAGCAATGCCAGGCTGAGCGTCTGCCTCCTTCAGGCAGCACTTGTTCCTCGCTCAGCTCCTCTGCACACCACCAAACCTGCCCACTCAGCACAAGTCATCTTTTGTAACGTCAGCTAAACGCGCATTCGTTTCCAAAACCCACAGATTAAAAGCAAAAGCAGCCTCTGAAATGCCTATTGCACTTTTAAGAGGGATGGTTTTCCCTCTTCCACCCGTATTGCTTTTCATCTTTACTGACGTACATTTATACAAACCATCAGGGTTGGGGGGGATGGGGGTGGGGTTACTGTGACTGCTGTTTTCTTTTCAAACAGATGAAAACTTTATCCTTGCAGATCAGGCATAAGCTCAAACGCCCTCTGTGCCACCACAGTCTGAACCCACCTCCAGGGCTGCGGGCAGGGCGTTCGCCTTCCCCTTTCATTAGTTCAGCGGTTCCTAAAAACCCAAGTGCTTGTCTTTGATAGTCTGCACTCCGGTTTATTAAGATTCACAGACAATCCTGTTGCAAACACCAGTGGGGATAGAAAGAGTCTGCACGCACCAGCTGAAAAATAACAGTGTGACATTCACTCAGAAAATGAAACATAATACATCTAGGGAAAAACCAGCTGAAACGCAGATGTTCAAGGGGACAGGAAACCTAGAAAGTCAGAGCTCTGGAGGAGAGCCGGGGCAGACAGAAAGCGAAGGATGCGCTTTGCCGCGTAACGTGAAAGCAAATGCTCAGGGTGATTTTGTCCTGATGTTCCGTGAGCCCATGGGCAGACAGGGCCACGTCAATGGTACCCCCACTTGCTCACGCGGGATGCAGGATGCCGGACCATAAAGCTGAAGGCACAGTGGGGTGAGGCAACTTCGTGCTGGAGCCAGTCTGCAGTTTGCTTTCCCCTGAAGCTTTTTGGCTTTATACACCTACACTCCAGCAATCTGAGTAATCCCGTCTTCACCCAGGTGTCTGCCCATCGCTGCTGTGCGACATCGTGACTAAGTTCTCTCCTGACACCGACAGCAGTAGAAGTGCTTTGAGCAGACCAGTCCTTGAACCGGCCAGGTCTGCAGGAGCTCCTTTGAGCCTTGTGTTGCAACAAGAGAAATTCACTCAAGCAATAAGTCAGGAGGTGGAATTTCTAAATGCTGGTGTGCTGCAACACGGTTGTAGGCGTCAAAAGGAATTTACCCATCTATACAGCTGCTGATGGAAAGATCAAAAAGTTTCAAATTTAGAGCTCATAGTGCCATTACCTTAGGTTAACCTTTCAGTATCTCCCTTGTGCTTTTTGGAAATGTAGGAAAGTACACTTCAAAGGGGCATTGATTTCAGTGGGACTCAAAGCAAAGCTCAGGAGGTGGGCTGGGGCAAGACCTATAATGTCTTCTTTGAACAGTAGGTCTGGGATGTTGTATTTCAAGTGTATTTTGGATGCAAACACACTTGCCATTCCCTAGGATCTGTTCTGCACTGGAACACATTCCCTTCATCCTTCTCAAATGGTGCAAAGAAAACTTTGCTGGTCAAAAATAGTTGGGGAAGCACAGCCCCCATGCAAGCAGATGTCTTCCTCTGTTGCCTCCTTCTCTCTCCTACCTAACAAAGAAACCCAAACTGTGTGTATGAGGTCTGCAGAGAAGCTCTAACACACTCCCTATGGATAATCTAACATACCTGAATCTTCTAGTGAAATCAGGCCACTGATGAACCTCTGTGACAGCTGTAGAAGTCAGAAAACTCCAGTGAATCTGAGCCTCAAGGAGCTATTGGCAGGTCACCTTTGCTTCGTTCTATGCATCTGGGCTCCACGCAGAAGGTAAGGACCCTCGTTTCCCAGGCTTACCTTATCTCATTAACTAAGAGCGTTCTTGTGACATGATAGAAAAAAAACAAAAAGGAAAAGCCATACTAAGATAAGTCAAGTGCATACTCTGCCTCTCTCTTGTACCCAAAATGTAATATAAAAGGAATAAGAAATTTTACACTGAGATTCTTTTCGTTTCTCTTTTCCAGAAGCTCAGCTTAAGTTTCCTTTTCCTTGGTCTGCCCTTGCTGGTTCTCTCTATTCATGGCTGAGGTTCTCGTGTGACACAAGCAACTCCCTGTGTCCAGATGTCTGGATGTCTGGATGTCTTTCCGAACATCTTTAACTTGCAAGGGCTTTACAACAGCTTCTCTTACAGCCCTTCATCTGCAACTGAACCTCTTTCTGTGAATTTCCTCATCCTGGTGTTGGTATTCCTAAAGCTGCGTCCCCATTCAGAGGGCTCTTGCTCATTTCGAAGAAGTTTTTGAATCATTTCCAATCCTAATCTACTTTTAAAAGCAGAACACATGGAAAATGTTATGTATAAACACGGTTTAAAGCAGTTGGTGTAGCTACCTTTGATCTCATATCTTTTCATACTTTCCTAGAGGAGTCTGGATGATGATGTCTTTCTGGTGGACGTGTTCTGAGATTTTTCATTTTTTTGTTACATGATTATTATTTTTCTGGATAAAGGCGGGATCCGTGATTTTTTTCCAAATTATTTTGATTTGCAGACATCTATCCTGTAACACTGAAAGAAAGAGTTCAAGCCTACGAAAGTGTTGTTAGTCTTCACTGCTTTTTATGAACTCCTTCGGAGTTCCAGGAAAGCCCTGGGTTTGACCGTGTTTTGAAAAGAATTCTGAAGATGGGTCCGTGTTGATAAACATTCAGGCCCAAGACATTTGAAGAAACAATGTCCTCTTTCTCGTTCCCACCATGGTGAGCCTACGTCCGGCTGTGCGGGACTCTGAGCATCCCATGGCCCAGATTCCTTTCCTGACTTGCAATTGTTTTGCTGTGTGACCTATCTTCGTCATCGCTCCCCATAGCCTTGATTGCTGTCGCCCTCCAGTCCTGGGAAAGGCACTTAACCTCTCCGAGGTTCAGTTGTGACCTCTGCAAAAGGAATTGCTTCAGACCCTGACACGAGGAGCACTCTGGAAGCTGGAAACGAGCTGCTTTTGCTTGTTAACGGGAGCTCAATGGAGTTAAAATGGAGGAGGAAATAGCGTATGGTCTCGATAATCCTTCCTGTTGTCTGGATCATGCCAGCCTGCCAAGAAGTGGTGCCCTGCTACCTGGCATGCCTGTTTTCTGTCCCTTAACGAAGAGTCTGGCAGAGTCACCCATCTCCCCACCCCTTGGCGACTGGCAGGGTCCCAAACGGTGGGCAGCTGCTCACAAGGCATTTCAGCTTTTTGCCCTGTGCTCTCTAACACCCAGATGTTGGTGGGGGAAAGTATCAAACATTTTCGTATGTTTTCATTTGTCCCGAGGCTTTGCTGGACAAGCCAATGTCTCCCCAACCCTCCTGGTGGAAAACAGGGCTCTGCTGAAGAGCCCACCTTCTGGTGGGCTGTTTCATCACGTGAATCAAACCCCAGTTGCCTGCTTTTAAAATTTCAGAATTCCTGCATGAAATCCTTCCCTACCATGAAAGAAGTTGTCTCTTTTGTTTAAGGACTACAGCATACCGCTGCAGGTTTCATGTTAAAATGTCTCTTTCCTCAGAGTAACCCTTTGCATTCTCCAAGACTTGTCTCTCGACCCACACAAGGAAGGCAGATTTACGTGTCATGGTTTTGAACATTTGGTTAATAACTTGTTCATCTCCAAGGAGCAGACTAAATGCAAACAGCAATTACCCTAAAATAATTTTCTATCAATAGTCTCAATTTCTGCGTTTTATTGCGTCATGTACAGATGTGCTTCCGGTTCCCTGTTGAAGATGGAGGTGAATCAGCTGAGGGAGGGGAAGCATGTGTTTAATTTTATCTCTTTAGTATATTTTGAAACTAAACACAAATGCTTTTATTGTGATTCCTCGTGTACAGGCTATTACTATTTATTCATTGTACAGGAAGTCTTCCATAATCTGAATATAGTGATACCTGACATAGACAGAATATTTCTTGGAAATCAATCCACTACAATTTGTTAATACTATCACCCTCTTAACATCCTCATTTTTAAGAATTTATCAATTATGCCAGCAAGAAACTATCAATTTCTTCCTAATGACCATTTATGGTAACAGGACGATGACTTACATTTTTCTGGATGCCAAAATAAATATAGAAAATAATTTAGCTTTACTCACATCCTTTCTGCATGTGCTCACTGCACAATACCCTAAAAAATATTTTCTGGTAATTCCACTTCTGGAACTACAAGTGAATGAGACCACTGAATCTGTGAGAGCACCAGCCCATTTTTGCTGTACAAGCAAAACGAAAAATAACAGTAATTATTTTAAGCGTCCATTGAGCCACAAAACATCAAAACGAGAGTGAAAGCTCAAACAGAGAAACAGTTTTTGGGGGACATAATGGCACTGTAACTGTCACATATATGCAAGACTTTTCTGTTTCTAGTGTCTTTCTCTTACTCTTTCCTGCTTTGTTATCCAGCTTCAAATGAGTATCAAGGAAGCAGTCAGCCCCATAACGAATGTTAATATTGTATTAGATGAAAGGTACCCACAAAGATGCAACATCCATGGAAAAAATACTATGAAAAATCAAATCCCACAACAAATAGATTTTCTTCCCGCTTGAAATGCAATGGAAGTGTTGCATTAGCAAATAATCCAGTGGCTTATAAAGATGTGCCTCTCAGCATTAAGAGGCAGAAGAAAAATGCAGTATAAAACAACTCGAGGTCAATAAAGTATTACATTGCAGCTTAAGGATGAAATTAAATCTCAGGTCCACAGTTTTTAAATTATGGTGCTTCCAATAAAAGTTACTGCTGTTTTTTTTTAAACTTATATTGCCTATTATATTTCAAAGGAGGAAAGACTCAACTTTCAGAGCATCTCATTTCAGCTTGCAATCTGCGTATTCTGGTGCTTTTCCGTTTTCCTTCTGATTTTCGATAGCGCCTTTGAAAAGATAATTAAAAGATATGAATTAGCTGAGGGTGAGCATTATGACCAGCAAGCTCGCCAAGAGGAAGGTCTTTAAAACCGCAAGACAAATGAGAAGCGGACCGTACGCATGATAGCATTATTATTCTTTCCATTAGGCCATTTGCTGCTCTTGATCCGTGACAGAGCTCCCACTGATGTCAAATGAAGTTGTACGCATTGATCCAGAGGGAAGAAAAGGCTCTTGCAGGAGGAATATTTTTTTTCCTCTTTCCCTGTGTGACAGAGAATTGATCAAAGCATAAATGCTTGGGCTGGGGAGTTCGGCACAGCAAACTCAAAGCCTGATGCGAAGGGGGACTTGGGCACCCGCGAGGTAGGAGATGTGATACCCAACGCTCTGGTGGCCACCTACCAGCTGTCTCTGATGGCCCAAGTTAGGCAGCTACATTACCTAAACAGCGTGTTTAGGGGTGGATTCAGTGCCTACAGTTAGGCTGGAGAGCCCTGGTACACAGGCCCAGGATTGTCCACAGGTTGGGTGGATGAAGCCACCCTGTTTTGGGGAGAGGTGAAAGAGTTCAGGCAGAAGGATGGAAGCTGCGTGTGCCATCCGTTCTCAGCAGCCCCTTTTCTCTGCCAGTACAAGTGGCACCCGCTGGTGTACAGACCTCAGTCCTGCATCCGAGGAGGTGCTCTCTAAAAGGCTCCTGCCCTTTAGAGGTAATGGGCACAAACTTGAACGTAGGAAGTTCCATCTCAACATGAGCAGGAACTTCTTTACTTTGAGGATGGCAGAGCTCTGGAACAGGCTGCCCAGAGAGGTGGTGGAGTCTCCGTCTCTGGAGACATTCAAAACCCGCGTGGACGCGTTCCTGTGCAACCTGCTCTAGGTGGCCCTGCTCTGGCAGGAGGGTTGGACTATAGATGATCTCCAGAGGTCCCTTCCAGCCTCCATCATTCTGTGATTCTGTGACGGCCAACAGCCAAGGGACAGCTTGCTCCTGGGTGAGGGCATTTAAGCCACAGCTCCTCAGGAAAGGGCATCACCATATTCCTCCTCTGCAAACTGGGCCACTAATACAAGGGGAAATGCAAAACTTGGAAGTCCAGAAGGGAAGAAAGCTAAAATTTATAGGGACTCAGGAGGTCCCTGTTTCCAGGGGTGTCTCTACATTTAACCTCCACCAGCCTTTACTTGTCTCAGCGAGAAGAAACGCAGACACCGTGGCGGTGGCTGGCTGAAGCTGCTGAGGTGGGGGCAGGAGTGCTCAGGGTCTGGATCTGGCCCTCAGAAGCCTTCAAGGACGAGAGCTCTGGTGTCTGCTGAGGAGGTGCCATGGCAGCCGGTGGCCCCTGGGAAGGAAAGGCTCCCTGTGCCGGGCTTTGGGATGCAGCAGTAGGGAGCATCATTGCCTGTTGCACAGACCACACGACCCAAATCATATCAGATATTCCGAGTCCTTTAAAGACCAGCTCCTGAAAACTTGCATCAGCTGGGAACCTGGCAGTATGCAGGGTTGGACATGGCCAAAATGGTGAGGTGGGGGCACTGCGCAGTGGTGGCACGGTATCCCCCAGCCCTGATAGACCTTGCGCTCCGGAGATTTTCAAACCCAGCAAACTCTGTTTAGCCCCTTTGCCCTTTGAATCATGTTTGATTTATACTCATCCCCCACATGTATAACATTTGTTTATTTCTGTAATATATTAAAATGCAGTAACATTCCATACTTGCGGGGAGAGCTTAGAGGGAGGGTAATGACTTACACATGTACTGTGCTATGCTGGATCTTTTCCAGTATCATAAATAAGAGGGAAAGCAAGATTTTACAGCTCAGCCATTAATGAGAACAGTCCACTATCACATATGGGAAAATACTTTAGTCAGTAAAAGCTGACACAACACTGATGGCACTTAACTGTCCAGTATGAATCATCTTCATAGAATAAATTCCAAGAGAAAATATTATATCATTAGTTGATTTGTAACCTTATTTGCAGGCAGCTGCAAATAAATGTTTGCATTGGTGTGCTCTAAAATTGGTGTGTTCTAAAATTGGTGTACTCTAGGCAAGCACAGCTCTAGAAATAAGTTAATTAAACTGTAGGTACCGGACAAACACACTCTATGAAGGGTTAAGCTTTCTAGATGTGCCTTTGAATTACCTGCAGGTAACTCCTTTTGTGCTTTTTTCCTCTTCTCCATGCTAGGTGGTTCGCAGAAAGAGAAACTGAATGAGCAGTGCACAGGAGTCAGTGCCCTTTTAAGAAACGGGCATAACCTGAAACTTCTTCACAGAATAAAAAATCCCTGGTGTCCTCAGGAAGACACGTAGACACTGGAATGGAGATAGTCTGGAAGGCAGAAGTGAAGGTTCAACAGCTGCCTAGCTCTCCAGGCTTGTCTGTGGTCCGCGCTCTCCAGGACAGTGGTTATCGTCATTTGCAGTCTTGCAAAGCACCAAACCTGCTCTCGCGGCCCTCGGGCACCTCTGGCAGCGCAGCTGGGAGCCTATTTGGAGTTGGTTCCCTCCACGGAGATGTGTGGCTCTGAGGGGTGGCTGGGGTGTGAATCACCCCCGAAAGCGCCTATTTTTTCTCGCTGACTTGGGTGACTAAGGTTCCAAGTGTAAGCACCTCTGCGACGTGCCTGGCGTTAGGTGGGGAGAGTCTGGCTGCCAGCACCTACATGGGATGTAAGCGCCGAAACACCTGCGTGGATCCCAGCCCTTTGGCCTTCCCTAATAAGATTGTTGAGCTTTATGCCTGCCCACGCATGCAATGCTGGTAGGAAAATAAGAGCTCGCAGCCCTCGATACTTTCTGCAGCTAATCATTAACATTGCTTGCGTGCATTTGCCCATGCCTTGGGACAATCAAAGGATGAGTTTTGCATAAACACATTAGCAGAACCATTGTCAGTAAACTGCTGATTTTCTCAGCATTCAGTGCATGCCTTTAAACATCCTCCGAGCTGTGCCACTCCTAGCCAGCGTGCTCCTTTGAGCGCCGGAGCTTGCGCCACCGCAAGTGTACACCAAGTCTGAGTCTGAGACCAAATTACACCTGGGGCTCAGTCTTTTCTCACTAATTTATTCTTATAAGGATATTTCCTTTCTTTGAAGTATTAAAAAGAAAAAAAAAATCACCTTTTAGGAAGCTGCACGCTGTGAAGTGCTTGTACTAGTAAACAACAAGTAGCTTTTAAAAGCCAAAAAACATGAATTCTTGCCTGGGCTTCCACAAGGAACTGATTTCACCCATCTTGAGCACTGATCTTCAACCTGCAGCAAACAGCAAAGCAGGCAGTATGCTCGTTACCCCTGTTACGTGCGTTTTGGTGATACCCTGGGACTCCAGGCCTGAATCTTTTATTCCATTGAGCCTGAAGAATGAGTGAAGTCAGCAGACCACGATCCAGGGTAACAAGGGAGCTGGGTTCACCAAATAATGGAAAAACGCAGAAAACAGGGGTAGAGCAGGAGGGTCTGCTGGGAGGTTTGAGCTTTATGCAGCACAAAAGCAATTCTCTGATATAAGGTGACCTTGAAAACCATTCAGCTCATTTTCACGAGTTAATTAGCCTAACTGGTTCCTGCACGTAGGAAGGAGCTCGTGCCTGTGTGTGTCAAACCTGCACCTTGGATAAAGCAACAGGAAATACTACATCTCTGCCCAAGACCTAGATGTATGCGGAGTAGCAATAGATGGTGGAAGAAGAAAAAGAGAAGGGACGTAGCAATAAAAACACAGATATTTCTGCGTAGTGAGCACCCTTCTCACCTTTTGTGCTGACTCCAGCAGATCAGGATAAGGGTGTCCCGCCACGGACAGACAGCCGTGGGCGCTCAAATAGCTGTTGTTGCGAGTAGTGACTGTCTGTGCTGCAGAAGCACCAAAAAAAGCAAAGCTGAGCATCGCTAAATAGCCAGGATAAACATGGGAGAGGTACTGCCTCCGAAGAGCTATATAGGTGACAAAAAGCCGGAGCAGAAAGGTTAGACATACAGACAGAGGTAAACAGGTCAGTCTCTTGGGCCATCTAATTCAGTACAAACTTGTTTGAACCCGTGCCAAGAGACTGCTGCCTAGTGAACCTGATCTATCAGTGGGGACTGGCATGATCTCAGCCACAACCCAAAAAAAGAGTAAAAAAAAATAATTACCAAATAGCTGCTTATGTTAAACAAGGAAGTCACAATGACTTCCTAGCCCTGCCACACTCCGTAGAACATTTTGGGCATCTGAAGCGTCTCGGTTCCTTTTCAGCTTACAGCTTTGCTCTTCAGTGGTCTTATTAAGAAGCATGCAGCAATACATTTGCTTGGATAGATAATTATATTCTGACAAGAATGCCATATAAGGGCATATTATTGATTAAATTAAAAAAATAATAATTGTCTACAGAGTCATCTCTATATGTTATGCCAGACCTCAGATTTATTTTGCATACTGCCAGCAGGAAACTTCGTTAATGAAATAGGAAAGGGAATTGTATAAATTCTTATATTACACTATAGAAAAGATTCCTGAGATTTGCATCCAGATCATATTGGATTTTTGAGAGATTTGAGCACTTAACCTCTCTTTGTTCCTTATCAACATATAGTAGAAAGGAACAAATTAGCTTCCCAGAAATTGCCTGATGGTTCGGATACCGTCAATGCCAGGAGGAAATGTCAAGTAAATCAGTCACCATATTCCAGAGGAATTACTGCCTGTGAACCAGGCTATTAGACACTCAGCCTTCCTGCACTCTGCTTTGCGAGGATATAGGGGCTGGGGATTGACAGGAATACATCAGTTTTTCACCCAGACATTTTTCCTCACAAATATTGCCTAGCTAATTCATAGGGTAATTTCCACCCCTCCCTAACTTATGCAATTTGTTAGGTGCCTGAATGCTTTCCTTCTTTGATTAAGAGCGGAAACTTTAGGGAGACAAAAACAATATTCCCTTTGTCTTTGTGCAGCACCACACACAAGAATAGGACTCGATAGGTAATTAGAATAATGACAGTAATGGCTTAGCAAACAGAATGAACTCTTGACTGCAATCGCAAAGGATTGCTTGCCTTAGCTATTAAGATGGTGCTACAGAATCAAGGTCGTTGTCTCTGCAGGTGATCGGCAATTTAACAATAGTGCATTACACATGGTTTCCATCTCTGCGATAGCTAAGCAGGCAGTATATTCTTTATGAATCTCATTGGAACAACTACAAATCTCTCTTTCAGATCATTCAAATAAACAGAGATGTCTTGGTGTACCTGGAATATTATCTTTCCTCTGGCCAAGTAATAAGTGAGGTGATACCAAGGATGGGTTCAGGGCCTTTGATCTGTAATCCATTAAATATAATTTATACCTCCTCACCAGTGAGAATTATTGTTACATAGCCAAATGGATAGTTTCTGTGATGTCTCTGATGACATTTGCTCTTTCTCATGGGATCAGCAGTTTGAATCATTTGGCATGTCTAGATAGTGGAGGAGAAGAGGGGTGACTCTCTTTCAAACAGGGATTCAAAAGGAAAGGCACGTTTATTTTGAATTCCTGACCATGGTGGCTTCATCTGTAAAGTTAATGATTTATAGAACCTGCTCTAATTATCATTATTTGGATATAAGGTGGGTGGAAAATTGGCTTGATTGCCATAGTCAAAGGGTGGTGGGCAGTGGTTCAGAGTCCAGCTGGAGGGGTTTGTCAGGTTTTGATTCAAGAACATGACCTGGCAGCAGGACAGATTGCCTCATCAGTGAGGTCACCAGTGGTATTAAGTCAGGGGGAGCAGGCAATGAGTTCTAGAGCAGAGCCATCATGCAGAGGGACATAGGGAGGCCAGAGAAGTGGTCCAACAGGGACATTATGAATTTGAGCAGGGGAAATGCAAATCCCTGGGGAGGAATAATCCCATGCACCAGTGGAGGTTAGGGGCAGCCAGCTGGAAAGCAGCTCTGCCAAGAAGGACGTGGGGGTCCTGGTGGCCAACCAGATGACCATGAGCCAGCAGCACCTCATGGCAGCAGAGGAGATCAGCATCACCCTGGGCTGCACGAGCAGGAGCGCAGCCAGCTCCTTGTGCTCCGTGTTGGATTATCAGCCCCGCTGTCCATGAGCTGGGCTGCCATACCCAAACATATCATGTATTTACAGCATCCATCAGATGCTACTGTGTCGGGCTGGGATACTTCTTAACTCATCCCAGTCAGCGACGAAGAGAGTGAGCTGTGCAGCAGACTGCGCTTGCTCACCCGGCAGATTCCTTTTGCACGACCTAAGTTTGGGCACGGAGCTCTTAAATAAGCTCTTGAACTTTCCATTCCCTTTTTGGGCTAGATTATCCCAGAGACTGAGGCAAATAACTACCTGGCTCCTCTCATCAGCGGGGGGATGTTCAGCATCTTGCAGGCTCGGGTCCTTCAGATACACAGCTCTGCTGTGGAGAGCAGGACTGTTTTTGGCTGACATGGGAATTTGTGCCTATTGCTCATGCGTGAGACAGGAAAAAACCCTCTATTCATATCTACCGCCAATGGGATGTCACAAAAAAATATCAGACTAATGAGGCACTTTATAACAAAACTCAGTCGAGACTTTTGTTATAGTTAAATCAGTCTCCATTTTAACAATTCCCTGTGGCTTGTACGTGCTCGTGATTGCCGTGGGCATGAGTGCGGTCACTGGCTCTAAACACTGCCGTCTGCTTGCATACCGCAACTTGGAGGCATTCAGTCATAAACCCCGGATCTGCTGAGAATCTGCAAATGGGAGTTAGCAGCTTCTCACGTGCAAGTGCAGGGAAGTGGAAAGCATGCAAAACCGCTTGGGTATGCTTGCATAAACCTTTTATAGCACACACTAACAGTTTGTGATTAAGTGAAAGGAGGAAAAACTAGACTGATCCCGTGATTTAACAGCAATGGCATTTTATAGGGTATTGGGGGCCTTCAAAACTGACCTCGAGATGTGGGCGAGGAAGTCATTCACTTTTGTACGCACACTGGAGCATACATAGTAAGGTCCAGTCTCGCCAATTTAAGCACTTAGCTGCTACCTAGGTGTAAGGCGCATGGTTTCATCTGCTCAAATGTGCACTGTGGATGCCTACCTCTGACTAGTTGTCTGGATTCATAGAGGAGAGCAATGGGCTTGTTTTAAGGTGCCACTTCCTAAAAGCACACATCCCTGCCCATTGACTACAAAAGGTGACCAGGTCTGGTAATGATTTGCATCATTACTAGATGACCCACTAGTGATAGATTTTATTTGGAGACGAAGAGAGACAAATCGTCCCTTGAGAGTCCTGTAGTGCCAGCCCTTAAAGGATTCCACCAGGAGAGCCTGTGTCCCAGCACAGTGGTCTACACTTAGGTGAGATGTCTCTCTGGCTTGCCATTGCTGGGGGTCTTCTCTTTCTGTTGACTCTGGAGGACACCTTCAGTGGGTGCCTGCCATATCAGCACAAGCTAAGGGCCTGAAGGAGGCAGGCTGCTTCCCAGCCACTGCCAGTCCAAAATGAAGCAGACAGGCGAGCTTCATCAGCCATTCAGAGTCTTAATTTTTATAAGGGATATCACCCAGCAAGAGAAGTTAAGAAGGTCAGAATAACTCCCAGGAGTTATTGGGAAAGCACTCTGTCAACTGATGACCCAGTCCTCCAGAGCATTTGCCACACTTGTAGCCCTATTCAAGGGCTTAGGTGGTTTCTTCAACTGTGTACATAGGACAGGGTTTGCCGTCTTGGATCCCTTTCATAGAAAGACTCACTATGCTCAGCAGTTTGTTACGGCATCCTCTTGAGTGTGAATCATACAGTAAAAGTTGCAAAAGTAGTTTCTACTATAAAGCCTTGCTTTCACGGCATGCCAAAAGTGTTGCCTTTTCAGATGGGATGTTCCAAGGTTGATTGCAATCCAAAGGTCACTGCTGAAAAGTCAGAGAAAAAGGCTTTCGGTTAGTTGTGAGCTGTGATTGTCCCTGTATGTGCAGGGAATTCACTCATTCTCAACTTCCTCTACCATCCTCTCAAGTGTGTACCACAGACCAGTGTGGTAAAGCCATGATATGGGATAACATGAACCACCAGGATGAGTTGATGGAATGACCGTTGCGTTCCCAAAACCCTTTCATGTTTATAAGCATTGTGGTGAACTCAGGATGAAACCTGAAATGGCAGGGAAATTAAAGCCTAGACATTTTTCAAATCTTTCCTGGTAAGGCTGTACGTGAGACATTGGCTTGTCTGACAACATGAACTTTAAGGGGACATTGCATACAAAGTGTCTTTCAATGTTGCATCCTTCCCATGGAAATCAGCAGTCATTCTAAAAAGACTTAAAAATGGCTTCAATGCTTTAAGCACCGAGAAGGCTTAATGAGGATTTAAGTTGGCTTTAATGCTTACATTGTGCTACCTTAAAGATTTAAGGCAGCTTAAATGCTTATGTGCCTTAAGAAGTTAGGGTAACAATCACTTTGTCTGCACAAAGCCCAAATAATCAGGATTTATTCGGCGAAATTGTTCAGGGAGGTCTTCGAATCACCTCTCTTCTGAGGCTACTAAGAGGTGTCTTCATTAAGGGTGACCTGGCAGCACCTGCTTACAGTTTTGCCTGTCTACCTTGGTATTTAAGGTTTATCCCATCCAAGCATGTACGCTGCTGCGGGCCTGAGAAAAGCTCCTACGTCCCTCTTGTTCCTGTGGGGAACTGAGGCACCGTCAGGCTGAAGGATTTGCGCAGTATGGCATAGGAAGCCTGCTGCAAAGCAGAAACATGAACACAGGTCTCCCACCCACCAGGTCCCTGGCTGTTGCGTCTCCCTCCACCCACAGCAACTGGACTGGCTTCCCTACAC
Source organism: Alca torda (assembly GCA_008658365.1). Taxonomy (NCBI): domain Eukaryota; kingdom Metazoa; phylum Chordata; class Aves; order Charadriiformes; family Alcidae; genus Alca; species Alca torda. The sequence goes on from CM018076.1 coordinate 183,199,256, forward strand.
TGGTTTCTTTCCTTTTAAAGCACAACTCTTAACTCAGCTCCATGGGCACAGATGAAACTGCACTGACAGGAGTTTGGACTATTATTGTTCTACCTTGAAGCAGCCCCATTTCTGGGGGAACCATCTATTCCTTGTGTCCAAACCCCATTTCCACTTTAGCCCCAGTCTCCCTCCCCTTTCTGCTTCATTATACAGAAGCCATAGAGGCATTTTTGCCACCTGGCTGGAGCATCTTCTGAAAAGTCTTCTCCCCTTCCCTCTGAGAAGCCAGCTCTCCCTGGAAATTATTCCTACTGCTGGAGTTTGGGACTGCAGTCTGGACACGGACCTAGGTAACTGGTCCTATTTGAGCAGGGAGCTAAGAGTAGATGACCTCCACGGGTCCCTTCCAATGACAACCATCCTGTGATACTGTGGTATGCCTCACATGCCTCAACATCTGCTCCTCTGAGCATTTTGAAGTAATTACAGAGGAAGCTCTTTGCTAGGACCTAGTTTTACTAGTTGGCAGTGGAATTCCACAATATCTCTCGGATAATGATTCCAGTCAATACCTCTTGCATGATGATTCCAGTCAGCCTGGAGAGAAGAGCAAACAGCGCGGGATGGGAATGCGGTGGGTCTGGGAGGCACAGCTCTGGGAGTAATCACTGGTAATCCTCCCTCTTCGCATGCACTTATTTGGAGTTACGAAGTCGCTTCTTCCCCTCCTCTAACACGTTGCTCTTCTCGGAAATATCTATTATATAAAACAGTAAGTGCAGCCCCACAGAGCAGGACCAGCTCTAGGCACGGGCAAAGTGGATGGATACCCATGGAGGAGGGCTGTCCTGAAGCAGGGAGGAGGGACCCTGTGACCCTGTACCAGAGCCCTGGAAACCAGAGAGACCGCTACTGATGCTGCTGGAGGAGAGGTTGGGGTGAAGCGATGAGCAGGGGTGCAGCATCCCCCAGCAGCAAGAGTTGTTCTGCTCAGCTCTTGTGTCCTGTGGGGAGATGTAGCAATCTCACCTCTCCATCCAGCCTTCTTCTCATCAGTTTTTTTCCCCTTGCCATGGCATGAGCCACTGCGTTCAGCCTTGGCCTGTCTTTGTCCCTGATTTTTGAGGTAACAACATTCGGTTTTGCGTGTAGCTTAACCTGGCACTGCCTCAAATTGAAATTACAGGGCCAAATTCAGCTCTGATGCATGAGTGCTTCGCTCCCTACATCAAGAGGCAATGGACACAAACTTGAACATAGGAAGTTCCATCTCAACATGAGGAGGAACTTCTTTACTTTGAGGGTGGCAGAGCACTGGAACAGGCTGCCCAGAGAGGTGGTGGAGTCTCCGTCTCTGGAGACATTCAAAACCCACGTGGACGCGTTCCTGGGCAACCTGCTCTAGGTGACCCTGCTCTGGCAGGGGGGTGGGACTAGATGATCTCCAGAGGTCCCTTCCAACCCCTGTGATTCTGTGATTCCGCTGCAGCATTTGTCCCCAGGGCCAGTGGAGCTATACCTATCCAGCCAGGGGCACGTTCAATGCACTGAAGTTCATTCGTTAGAAGTTTCTTCTTCATCCTTGCCAGTTCAAAGACAGGGGGATGGGGAAACGCTGGTGTCTGCCCAAACGATTTGCTGTTGCCTGTCTGGCTGCTGAAACAGCACAGTGCAGAAAGCTTCCCATGGGATTAGCCATGTATTCAGCATGCTGAGAGCTCTCCCAGCTTTTAGGATGGGGAAATCATCCTTACAGGCAGTGGGACTCTCACAAAGCACAGTCAGGGTGCCCCAGCAAGGACGTGACTTGCTCTCCGTGGACAGCCCAAGCAAGGGTTTGTCAATATGGCCAGGGGCAGAGTGAACAAATCCATTGCATTTGCGCTGAATTTGTTTTGCAAATGTTGTTTTGAATATGCTACCAAGAAATGGCCCTTTTCTGGCTTTCCTCCAGTGCCTGGGACACATCCCGTTCCCTAAGAAGGCCACGAATGGAGAGTTACATGGAAAGCATCGTCACCGTGAATAGCCATGGCACAAATTCCTGGTGCCAGGTCTTCTCTAACTTATGTCCCCAATGGCACTGGGAGCTGCTCTTCTACTGAGGGGAGGTTTCAAATGTAAGACAACCACTTTGGTATGTAAATGAAGTATTTACAAACTTTCCATATTTAATGTTATAGTTAATATTTAATAATGGTCATTAACTGTAATAATTGTTATGAAGATGTCTTCATCATTTCTACTAGTATTTCACTTTAAAGTTACCTACTACTCTGATTTAACTATCTTTTCCTTTCTCTTTTTTTTTAGTAAGCAGCTTTGGAGGAGCAAGAAAGTGGTGAGCGCAGATCTTTATACTAATGGCAGTATTTTGTGTTTTTTAACATATGAGATAGACATCCGCTGTGTGGGTTGGGTAACAGGTGATATACGTTCAAGTAAATATATACACACTGAAGAGGAATGTGGAAACTCTTCCAGGGTTTATTTAACACGGTACGGAATTATGAAGTTACTACCCATCCAGAAAAACTCGAGAAACTAGCTCTGATCCTTTAGAAAAGAGCAGATGAAGGGGGCTTTGAGTGTTTTAGAAAATAATGACAAGTGAGGGCTCTAAATAACTTATCGCCTTCAAATGTTGCTGCTAAGCTGCACGAGTTGGGATCTGGTTTCATTTTGAATAGTGCCTTTCATGCAAATCACATCTCTGTATGCTTCAAGGCTCTAATTAGAGTGTTATGACCAAGAGAAAAAGAAAAATCAGAGATATGAGCAAGTGTGGGTTTAGATAAGCTTTGAGTAAGATGGGAGAGGCAGTGAAGCGGAGAGCTAATGTCATCTCCCAGTAGGGGTCAAGAATTTAAGCTCAGTGTATGCAGGATGGGTGGGCCCAAAAGGAATGCCAGATGATTTAAAATAGCAGAAGGAGCTAATGTACAGGATGAGCTGCCGTGGGGGAGAACACAAGCAGCTGGTAGAACAAGATTTTTTACCGTCTTTTGTTCAAATGAGGTACAAAAGGCAGGGAAAAATACTCGGAGGTGAGTGCAGAGGGGACAGATTTGTGGAGACTTCTTAGCTCGGTCATTAGATGGGCTGTCTTCTGGAGCATGCTACCGTATGATTAGTTCTTGAATTAATTAGGAAAATAACAAGTGGCCCATCCTCCCTGTGGTCAGCGCTCTGAACCTCATTAAGCACCAGCGCACAGCCCATTAGCGGAGGACTTGCAACACCAAACCCTCCAAAGGCTTGCTTGGTGAGCAGGATGAGACCTGGGAGCCTTTATTAAGCGCAAGAGCTACAAGTGCCCCAGGGGGATAAATATGCCTGCGAGGATCGGACAGCCTGGCGTACAGGAAGGACTTTCCCCAACCAGCTAGGCCAACTGAGAACACCAACAAATTTTTGCAAGCTTGCTCTTTCTGTCACGCTGGAGAGAACCGGCGTTGCTTTGAACTGCCTGGTGCTCATAGTCTTGGGATGTGTTGTTTCCCAAGGGCCAACAAGAGAGAACTTGCAAGCCGCTGATAGCCAGGCAAAAAAAAAAAAAAGCACGCAGTAACGTTTGGCTTTGCAACTTATTTTCTTACGAAGGTGGTTTGGGGTTATATTTTCCCCCTGAATTTTCACACATAACTACATTAGTATAATCTGAGTCATGTCTGCGTATTTACAAAGAAACAGATCCCCAAGGAGTTTACAGATTTGTCATCCCAGCCCTGAATCTCTGAGAACGATCCTTCCAGACCATAATAAGATATTGTGTCTGCTCGTGGAGACAAAGCCCATCCTTGGACGCCTGTCCGACTTTTCCAAAGGAGTGAATAAGAGTCATGTGTACGTAACCCTTCTCCCAGGACTTGACGGGAGCTCACTAGCCCACTACTGAGGGCCGGGTTCAAGGGTAAGGGCATCACTGCAAACGCTGTAGCTTGAGCTCAGAACCAGCAACCTGGGAAAAACAGGCTAAACTGTCCGATGGGTGGTCATTCTCAAAACATTCTCAGGCAAGAGTCAGATAGGTAACAAGAAATGCACTTATTAAAGAGAAAAAATAGGAAGTCTGAGTGAGGTAGGTAAACAGCATCATGATAACGAATGCCTGAACTGGAACACTTTCACTTTCTCTTGCTTTGGGATGTAACTGCTTGGCAGCTTTCCCGCTCCTGCGTAACCTTCGCTGCTGGTTTCAGAGTTAGTCTTGCAGGACAGCAAGGACTTAGGCGGCTGCGTGTCCGTGCTCTGTCCTGTGTCCCTGGCTGCTGGCTGCTCCCACAGACGTGCTGCAGTGTCTTCCCTTGGCAGCTCAGATGCCGAAAGCTGTGGGGTTAGGTCGGGGGAGCCACTCGTCCCAACCTCTCTCTAAAAGATCTACTTGGCCCGTGCTTGCAGACAGTATTGCAATCACCGACTTTTCTGCATGCGATGCTATTTAAGCAGCACGTGCCAAATGAACACGCTGCAGCTCTGGCCACTGAGATGCTTCTCGTTTCACCTTGTAGCAACGAAGCCCCCTGGCTTTGGGCCCTTTGGCCTGTGGGTATTCCTAGTGGATGGAGGGGGGGAGTGCTTTCGCTGGACTCTCATCCATCACGTGTGCATGTATTTTCACCGTCTAAAGAGAAGCTTTTTAAAATGGGAATTTATTTGGCTTCCTGTAGCATCTCCACCTGACTGCAGACCTTTGCCAAGGACATAGCTCCCAGCCCACTCATTAAATCAGGTGAGTTATTTGCTTCCAGAAATGTCTAATCCTAGAAGACAGTGAAAGGATCCTGGAATCAGGTATGCTTGGAGTACATTGTTCATGGGATTTATTTTTTTTCCGCTAATCTTAGGCAATTACTGGTTGGATCACACCTCAAGTGGGATGGCTCATAGACCATTCTTTTCCCTTGACATACCTGCTGGGCCTACTAGTCACATGAATTCCAGCCATTCCTGGAATCTGGCTGAATTATCACTTCCAACGCTACATTATGCAAATCATTCCTGTGCACGAAGCATTTGCTGCTGGTGTCATGAGAGAAACAAGAAGTCACACACCTTTGGACATGGCTCTGTACGCAGGCAGAATGAAAAAAACCCACCTGCTCAGTTACGGCAATCCAGGTGTGCGTCGTTCTGAAAAAGCAGCATTTCTTTTTGGGGATGTTTGTACCCCTTGTCTTTCATTTTCGTCTGATGTCACTTTGCTCTTGTGTCAAATGAAAGGAAGTAATGTGTTCAGCTGAAATTCTCTGTGTTGCTTCAGCTGACATGTTTTATAGTATCTCAAGTCATTCTGTCAGATTCTTTCATATTTACCATCACTCTCACCTGAGCCTTTTCATCCTTCAGCCTCTTCCGCTCCTCAAATCCTTTTATTGCTCTTTCTATACTCCTTCAGACTACTTTGACCTCATCTCTGAAGTGCCTCACGAGTTTTTTTAGTTTCAATTAACCTGGGAAAATTGATGTCTTCAACATATTTCCTCTTCTCTTCCCCTCCTCCTGCTCTGCCCACCAGGACACCTGTAGCCATGTGCTGCCTTTGCCATGTTGCAAGCGAACTCTTGCTTTACGCTCTGGTCGGCAATTTTTATCCACGACCGAATTTCACCCACGTGCCTGTTCAGTTTTCTGAGGAGCATTTTTAAAACGCAACTGAGAATTTAAGCCAGGTTTTGAATCGGTTCTGCTTTTTACTGCAGATGAGCTAACAGATGAAGGGAGACCATGCTGGTCTGCCGCTCTCCTGCTACACGCACCAGGTTGTTTTAAAGTAGCGTTTCAGTTATCAGTTCGGCCAGTGCTTCCTGTTCCTGAGTCAAGGCTTCCTGGTCCACAGCTTTTATTTTCAAGACTGGTACAATCACTGTGCTTTGGAGGGTCTTCGCAGTCCAGAGAAAAATATCCCAGATTCCTCTAGGGCTTAGGGGGGATGTTTTTACTGGCAACTCAGTCTTGTATCGGTTCCAGTCCTTGGTTGTTTGATACACGGTGCAGGAAGGAGGAGAGAAAAGAGTAATGAGCCTCCAAAATGTTCAGACTTTCAGGTTAGGAAGTAATATCTGAGGTCCTGCCTCAAAGGTCATCCCCAGGGAGCCCGGGGTTGTGATGGAGGGTGCTTCTGAGGGGAGACGCCGGAGGGCTTCTGCAGAAGCAGCACCTCCTGGTGATCAGAACGTTTGGCTCCACCTAGGACCAACAAGGACGCTGGCCAAGACAGAGGTGGGAAGAGGACTGACAAGTGTCACCAGGCTTTGCTGGAAAGATGGGCCACACTTGCTTCACCCAATGCATGCCCTCTGCCACAATCGGTGTCAAACTCTTACCAATTCCTCTTGTATTGCTTCTTTCAGCCTACCAGTTTTATCCGTTTCTCCTGGTGAATTTACACATATTGAACTGGGTGACACTATTGCGTCCCCTGAGGCAGTGGGGAGCCTGTAGTTGGAGAAACCCTGCCATCATGGTTTCTCAGTGGATGCACACAAAGGGTATAACTTTGTGGAGAAAGGGACGCTTTCATGTGGTTTGTGGTTATAAGGGGCCCAAGCAAGAACATAGAATCATAGAATCATAGAATCGCCTGAGTTGGAAGGGACCTTTCAGATCATCTAGTCCAACCATCAACCTCTCTGACAAAACCCATCACTAAACCATATCTCTAAGCACTACGTCTACCCATTCTTTAAATACCTCCAGGGATGGTGACTCAACCGCTTCCCTGGGCAGCCTGTTCCAATGCTTAATAATCCTTTCAGTGTAAAAAATTTTTCCTAATATCAAGTCTAACCAACCAGGAACTCTCATGCAGGACAGTTTGTCCTGTGAAACACTTTAGCACAGGGCACATACATTCCCACAGAACATGTCAGAAGCCAACACGTCCAAGGACATTCCCGCTCTGACTTTATCATTTCTACTAATACAAAAGGAGAGTCAAAGCCACAGAGCGTTGAAACAATCCCTTCACTGTGCAATTGCCCATGGATGTACACAGACAGCGTGGTTGCCCTTGCGCTGGGGTAATGACAGAGGATTTAGCCCTTTTTTTGCAAGCTCTCATGAAAACCTAGCCCCGGGTACACCTCCCGGTTACGTGGTGGTTGTAGTATAGGACTGTGTTTTTCTCATTAAGAAGGAAATGTGTTTTCCTTTGTCTTGTGGACACTTTCCTGTGGACAGTCTCTTTCTATGAGACAGATACAGAAGAGTGGTACGATACTTGCAAACTCCTCATTGCTGTCGTATTCAAAGGTTTTGGCTTTACTACATCTCAATAAATAACTAAAATGTTCCATCCAGTCCAGTAGCATGGGGAGTGAGAACAATGTATGACCAGATAATTAAATGTCTTGTCTTTAAATGAGAAACAAAGTCATTTTCAATAGAGGCTGCTAAACCAAGCGCCCTTGCTCGTCTGACATGCTTTTGGGGCTGTGTTTGGTATTCTGTGACAAGTGATTGTGTGGGGATTTTGCTGGATGCAAACACTGGGGAAAAAAAAAACCCTAAACTTGTTTATTCTGCTCTTCTGGCTTACTCATCCCAGATATGACATTTGCAGTCCTGTTGAGAGCCTTAGAGACCACGGGTAACCCCGTTCAGCTCTGCCCTGGGCCAGCACAAAGAAGAAACAATACACAGGCGGCTCAGCACAGGTAGGGGTATGCCCTTGTCCTGTGACCCGCAGGAGAAGGAGAGGAGCCATTCTCCATCTCCTCTAGGGAAGAAGGTGCTGAAGGCCATAGAGAAGCGTCCCCTGGCCTCACTTCACCCTATAGATCCTCCACTGGGCAACGCTGAATTGCTCAAGAACAGCCTCCAGGGCCAAATGCGAGATGCTGGAATTTGAGAATGAACTATGCCCCAAAATCAAAACTCTTCCTCAATTGGCCATTTATATTAACTACATGGTGTCAAGCATTTTATTTTATTTTATTTTATTTTATTTTATTTTATTTTATTTTATTTTATTTTATTTTATTTTATTTTATTTTATTTTATATTTCATTTCATTTCTATTTTATTTTATTTTATTTTATTTTATTTTATTTTATTTTATTTTTTTACTTGATAAATGTTGTGCAACAAAATTGGTCAAACCAGTAGCTAAAACAATTAACCTCAGGAAAGTAAGCAGGATACAGAAGGAAGAAGAGAAGACAGCCAACTGTAAAGGACAGTTGTGTCTTACTAATCTACTATAATTCTTTGCGCATCTCAACAAACAAAAGCAGATGTACCCTTTTGGCTTGGATATTTGTGAATGAACAGCACAAAAAAAAAAAAAAAAACCAAAAAACCAAACCACATGGAAGGGTTAAATAGTGAGGTAACAAAAATTGCTAATTATGCTTTACTTCCAGATGAGTGAAGGCTGTAGGGAATTATGTGGGAACGTAACAACTCTGTAGCCACCAGCGCAGCACAATGCTGCGGGAAGTCCCCAGGTGCCAAATGCAGCCTGATGCGTGCTGATAGGAATGCCGCGAATACCCAGGCGTACCTCGCACAGGGTTTGAAACGCATCAAAACCAGTCCGAAAACAAAAGCAAAGGGACTCTCCTATTTTTATTTCATGCTTCTTCAAAGCTTCCCACCAGCCACACAGCTGCCTCCTACAAACCGCTCCTGAAAATGCCTTTTGATTAATACATTTCTTTTTTCTTTTTAAAGGTGGCAGAGAATAGTCTGCCCGTAGTGCTCTCCTTTGTGGTCCTGTGTCTGACTTTTTGCTTGTTTTATACCTTTTTGCTCTAGATGTCTGCAAAACCTGACTGCATGGAGTCCTGCTCCGTTGGCCATGACGCCTGGCTGGCACAGTGAGGTGAATGAAGTTGCATGAAATTGAAGCACAACAACTCGAAAAGGGATCTGAGGATTTTTTTTTTTTAAATACAATGTAGAATTAACTGACCACCTTGGACCACCGTGCCATAAGAAATCATTGAGATGGGTGGCCCTCAATGAAGATGAGGGGTTTGGAAGCAAGAATATGATATCCTTTCTTTTTTAAAAAATAACTTTTTATCTGATTTTTCCAATCATATAATCACGGAATTATAGAATCATAGAATGGTTTGGGTTGGAAGGGACCTTATAGATCACCTAGTTCCAACCCCCTGCCATGGGCAGGGACACCTCCCACTAGACCAGGTTGCTCAAAGCCCCATCCAGCCTGGCCTTGAACACTTCCAGGGATGGGACATCCACAGCTTCTCTGGGCAACCTCTTCCAGTGCCTCACCACCCTCACAGTGAAAAATTTCTTCCCGAGATACAATTTAATTCTACCCTCTTCCAGTTTGAAGCCATTACCCCTCGTCCTGTCAATGTCACAAACCAGATGTGAAGGGAAAGATAAGGAAATGTCGCCTGAAATATTACTCCCTAATTGCCTCTTTTAATATTTCTTGCATTTGCCTTTGAAATATTTGTCTCCAATTACGCTCAGAAATTGGACAGGAGGGTGGATGGATCCAGGCTCTACGTGGGATGACAGTTCCTCTTATTCCCAGCAAAACCTGTTTGGCTGCATTCGCCAGTTACACCAGATACTTTATGACCCCCCTAAATTCCAACTTATTGAGCTGTTTTCCAGCTATTTGGGCTGGTTACACAATGGTGTTCCAAGGGAAATCCCGGATTCAGGCCAGAGCTGCACCTGGAGTCGTTGAGAGACTGTCAGCTGCGGCTGGGAATTTGCTCCTGAGCTCCCATCTCCTTTCCAACTTCTCCGCAGCCTTATAACCAGAGTGGGGGGAAAAAAATCTCCGCTGGGATGCTGGATTCGCCGTCCAACTGACAGGCGTAATCTGGTGCACATCGCGGTCCCAGATTGAAGATCGCATGTGACTCCCCCCCACCACCACCTCCAGCAGCCTCGGCATCTCCCGCCAGCTGCCTCCATGGGCAGAAGTGAGAATGTTAATAAACATCCAAATGAAAGGAAGTTGTTGGGTTGTAATTAACATATGCCATTAGTATCTGTCGCTTTGGCCAGCCGCAGCAGACAGGCTGAACCCATACATACAAATGAGTGTCTGCCTGAACTGCGGGGAGGGGAGGGAGAGATGATTTCATTGTGCGCGTCTGGTGCTGTCATCAGCTTTAAATCACACGCGTCCTTACTAACAAAAACAGTAACGACCATTGTGTCCTGCAACAATAATACGGCTTTTAAAACCTTGTTTTATTCAATAAACAGTTCTAAATGTTTGCTCGCCCTCTTCTTTCCACCAGAGATGCTTAATTTAAAAGATATTCCGAGGGGGGGGGGAAAGATAGCTCTGGCCCACCAAAGGGATTTGCGGCGAGGTTCGTCAGCACCTACGGCCCTTTCTCAACTCTTCCCAGCCCCGCTGCCAGCCGGACAGGTGACGGACGGCAGGAGTCCCGTGGGAATCACATCAACCCGCTTCTGAAGAGTGCCATCAAGGGTTTCCGGAAGGTGGATAACGAGTCTGGAGCCACCCGCCCTGGCCAGGATCATTTCGTTGAAGCGGTGAGGGTACTATTCTGTTTTCATCACCCGTAATTACCTTTGTACGGCTGCGCACTGCCTACCTCACCCGTCCCTCCCTCTTGGGGGGCTGAGAGATCAAACTGCACAGACAAGCCCCTGCCCATTGGCACTGCCGGAGACCTCCCCGTTAATTGCTGTCTCTCTCTTCTCGCTCCAAAGAGATGTGTCAGGAACTGAAGGCTTAGCAGGCTTTATCCTCTCTAAAAATAAAGCCTCTGTGAATTCGAAAAATAACGATAATTTGTAACCCCCAGATATATTGCTGGAAGTTAATTGTAATTCTTTTTTCTTTTTTTTTTTTTTGCAGCTGTCTTAGGTTTTAAACTTTTTTTTACATTTACACAAGTGATTAGTTCGAGTACCATCGCTACCAAACCCAGCAGATCTAGGACTGCAAACGTGATTCTGCTGAATCGCTAAACTGCGGCGAAAAACAACCAAGTCAGAAGCGCCTGGGCTGTGCTCCAAGACACGGGATTTATATGGTCGTATTCTGCATCTTGGTTCAGTCTGACAGAGTATTTTCCTACTTTCTGTATTAAAAGAGCTTCAAAGGTCTCTGCAGGAGCTTCTCTTTGGAGGCATTTGAGATGCCAGATGATAATTAGATATTTCTACAGTGCAGAAATCATTTTCTTTGCATTTCCCAGTTCGCAGGCAGAGCTGTGGTCAGCAACCCTGTCTGACTCATCCTCTCATCTTCCTGCTTTTAAAACCCCACGATTCTCCTATTTATTGACATTTTTTAGCAAGTCTTACTGCCTCTGAAAAAAAATCCTGTTCTGTTTTCCTTTCTTCCAGCTTTCCGCAGCAAAGCTGCAATTCTCCAGTGGAATTTGTGTCCGAGGAAGCCCTGCAGAAAACCTGTAGCATTCATCCTTAGTCAGCAGGTCCAGCTGGATGCGGCCGGCACTCCCAGGAACGGCCTGGGAAAAGCTGTGGGACCGTCCCCTTCAGCTGGCCCCGCTCCAGGGGAAAAGCCAAAGCCCAGATGGATGTGGAGCTGGCAAACGAGTTGTTTGGTTTGATGGTTTTCCCAAACTTCATAATAAAATCCTTAGAGGGGGTTGAGGCCATACATCTTCCCCTCCACGCAGGGACAGACCAGCTGGCCTGGATGCGACCGGCGTCACTGGATGCACAGCGGGGCGGCAAAGTGTGGGGCCTGGTTTTCCAGTCTTTACACTTCCCTGATGTAATTCCTCCGATTTTGTCCTGCTTTACATCACGGTGTGGGCAGGAGGCTGGTGCAGCCACCCTGCGTCATTGGGACCATGCTGTGGTTGCCCTCACCACCCTTCACCATACCTTCACCAGTCAGTGCCCTCTACTGGAAAGAAGACCCAGGCTTCTACCCTGGTTTCTCCAAGGATCCAGCACCATCTCTAGCCTACCTGGGGCTAGAGAGAAGCTGGGGGGGGGGGGGGGTGCTGCACCCCACCCTGGAAGGATCAGGGGGCTGCAGCCGGTATGACCAGGCTTGCTTTGATGCCACTGCACCATCACACTGCAAGATGGCACTGGAAGAATGTCTTCCGATGGGGACCTCAACACACTGGCAGATTTTTGGGTGGAGAAATATCCCTGTAAAACCATGTCATGAAGCTGCTACTTCTTGCCGAAAGACTGCAATGGCATTTATTCTACCTTTGAGATAAAGTGGGCTGGGAAAAAAGTACTGGATTGGGTGCCTGCAGCTAGAGCCCAACTCTTCTGAAGTGTTCAGCCAGCCTGGGAATAGATTTCAGAAGCCTTTTTTAAGATCAAGAAAAAGGGGATAGTCTTGAACTGTGGGTATTTTCCCCTACATGAAGTCCCACCACCTCTAACAGGATTCCCAGGGAGAAAATTCAACTGTTTTCAACCAAATTCCCAGATCAAGACCTAAATCTGAGGGAGCTTTGTGGAAGCTGGTCTCACTGGTTTTATCCACAAAAACTGTTTTCTGGATGTTGCGAATTTTCTTCAGTCTTTTGATGATGCTATTTTGACTCAGGAAGCCATTCCATCCAGAAGCGGTTGTTCGACTGCACGGAGTTCAAAGGCAGGAGAAGAAAAGGTTGCCAGTGAAAAGTTCCATTAGGAAGTAGATTTAATCTGAAAATATGTATATTCATCATTGCTTAATGTATTTAGTGTAGTGCCATGGGCAACCCATTACCTGAGGTGGGGATGCAGCTCCAGCTTTTTGCTCTCCGTGGGTGCAGCTGCCCTCCGTCCGCGGTGGGGCTCTCACGGTCCTACTACCCTCTCCATCCCCATCTTCCCATCTCCTCCATGGGCCAGCACCGACGCATCCCTGGCCCCATGGTGTGCACCTTCAGGCTTCCACCAGCAAGAAACATCCCTTGAAAGTAACGGGTAGTTGTTTTCTGCTGGTCTGGCTCAGTGGCTCGTCCCAGCCCTGTGCTGCTGATGGAGCAAGGACCAAAGTACCATGGAGCTGCAACCTGGGCTTCACATAGGACTCCTGTGTGATGACCTCAGCTCCTGTGGGCTTTTGTCATGCTCCAAGTTACGCAATCTTGCATGTGAGATTTGCAGGATCAGTCCTTACATTTTCACCTGATGGTTTCCACATGTTCTGATTTCATGTGGTTTTTTCAGGTTTTTGGGGAGCAGTTTGCATGTTGAATGCAGCACCAGGGAGCAAGCAGCTCTGTTAGCCTCAGAAAGGGTTCAATGTTTACTTTCCCTTTATTTTGCATATTTTAAGTTTCTCCATCCAAATTTTTGTCATAGCTGAAAATGTACATTTATAATTCCAAAGGTAATGAGTGATAAGCCCTAACACACTGGAAACTAAAACAATCATGCTTTTCCTTAGGATCAACCATCTGCTAGAAACAGATGACAGGCAGGCACACGTCAGTATTCTTCAACTGATGCACCTGCACAAGAAGATGCCCAGAAAGGCCCATTTGCTGATCTAGAGATAAAAACTTCATATCCCATGTCTGACACCTTTCACAGACTCGAAGAAGGGTTTGGGTTGGAAGGGACCTTAAAAGTCATCTAGTTCCAACCCCCTGCCATGGGCAGGGACACCTCCCACTAGACCAGGCTGCTCAAAGCCCCATCCAGCCTGGCCTTGAATACTTCCAGGGATGGGGCATCCACAGCTTCTCTGGGCCACCTGTTCCAGTGCCTCACCACCCTCACAGTAAAGAATTTCTTCCTGATATCCAATCTAAATCTCCCCTCTTTCAGTTTAAAACTGTTACCCCTCGTCCTGTCGCTCCACTCCCTGATGAAGAGTCCCTCCCCATCTCTCCTGTAGGCCCCCTTCAGGTACTGGAAGGGGCTATAAGGTCTCCCTGGAGCCTTCTCTTCTCTAGGCTGACCAACCCCAATTCTCTTATCCTGTCCTTGTTAGAATGAAGCACGAAGCGTCCCCATGAAAACCTCCCAGCTTCTCTACTCTGGGCCACTGTCCCACGGAGCCTTGCTGGACACCCTCCAGGAGCTGGTGTCCCCTGGCCAAGTCAGGGTGACAGCACCTTCCCAACGAGATGCCACCTCTACTGCCACCAAGAGCTGCTGATCTGGTAGGCAGGGCCCAAAACAGGGCCAGACCTTGTAAAACAAGGAGCCGGGGTTTTCTTCTGGAACTACTTTTTTTGTTGTTGTTAACTTTCTTTACATAGAAAAGGGGGATTTCAGGAAGAAAGAAAAAAATAGTGCCCCTTATATTTTTTAATTTCAATAGAGGAAACTAGAAGGCTATGGATGCTGCTATAAGAAGCAGAGCAAGACAAAAATACAGCGGTTTTAGTATTAACATCTTTTCTTTATTAAGTTCTTTGTTGCAGTGAAGAAAAGCTGAGGATCTTTGTGATTTGTTTGCATTTTTGTAAAACAATCATGTATCCAGTTTCCAGTCTCTAAGACTCACAAATTAAGTGCAAGTATCACAGCATGATGGATCCCATACGGCATCAGCATTTGGAACCACAGGATTTCATAAAAACATTACATTTGATTTTTTGTAAAAATGTAAATTTTCCTTCCAAAGCTGTGACTCCCATATATACAGAGAGAAAAATAAAATATACCAACGTGTATTTTTTTAGAAAAAGGGTACTTTTCAAAGCTCATTTCCTAATTTCGAAGGGACGTGACTCATGCACGCTTGGATGTGACAGTACCGCTCCGTAGAACACAGACACAAGTGCGGCAGCTTAAAAACCCCAGTTCATGTAAGAGAAAACCAGTTTTAAGAGATGCTTTCTTCCTCTGTGATGTGGTCGTCTGCTGGGTGAGATATCTGGACACGTGAATGTGTATTTTCAAAGATGACATAAACCTCTTCTCCCAGTGTCCGTTAATCAATCTCTTCCCCTAAATGCCGCTTGCACATGCGTAGCTCTACAGCTCTAGGAGGTCCCACGTTTCTCCTAGGCTAACAGTGTATTATGAGTGGATTCTTCCAAAGGTAAAGGTGAATTCTGTACCCAATATGAACTTTATTTAGGTTATTTGTGTGGAAAGCCTTCATTTCTGGCTGCCTCGTTGCAGAAACTACAGATGACTTGTCTTCTCCCATAGCATGCGTGCTCACTGCTTTCAGAAGCCTCACCTCCTTTTAGGATGTTGCAAGCTGAGTGGTGGAAATTGCGGGTCACCTTTGGAAATGTGTCCCTTTGGTGTTGTCTGTGCGTGAGCATGGCCAGGAGGGCAGCAAAGCCAAGGACTGTGGCCGTCGGAAGGAGGTTGCTGGTGGTTGCAGTGCTCCTGCTGGAAGTCCTTCATCAGTTGAGTCTTCCTGGGAAAACAAGGGCAATCTAAATTTCTAATATAGCAAGACAAGCAGTAAAAAAAAAAAAAAAAAAAAAAAAAAAGCCTACTTTTGAAGGGCCTTTTTATGCCTCATTAAAAAATGGAAAGAGACCCAAGTGAGATCTCACTGCTCAGTCCCTCTAATCTCCTTAACTTTGTCGTGAGTTTGTTTGGTTTTTTTCCCCCGGTTTGTGATGGTGACAAGTACTGACACCCATGAGACAACATTTCTGAGTCCCTGGCTTCACATTCAGCAGCAAGGGCTGAAAAGCAGAAGCTGTGCCTCCCTCCGGGTTCACGGGGCTGGAGACCGACTTTCTGCTCCATGCACTTATGCATGTACTTAGCCGAATTTGTTATTTTTCCATGTAATTTCCACCATGGCCTGCATCTCAAGTGGCTGCAACTCCATATCTGAACTTAGGAAAAAAGAGTAAATTCTTCTGGCATCATGTCACAGCGTCTGCTGGTGCTCCACAGAAATGGAGAAGCCTCCAGTGGCCGGGCAGGAGAAGAGCTGTAAATGTCATAGGTTGGCCACAATAATACTGAAGAGCCATGCTCTCCCACAACCTTTTTAAGTATATATCATTCAAAATTAATTTGACGTTTCTGGCTCAGTGTTTTATATATAGATCCGGTTTAACAGTTGTTTCTCCCTCACATTTTGGAATGTTTTGGCGTCACAAAAGTGGGTTTCTACTCAGAGACCAGATGTGTCCTCCAATAACAATTACATAGCACGGAGTAATAAGCCTATTGTTTAGCCCAGTAAATCAAGCTGTTTAATCAAAGAAGCCAGATTGTTATTTCTCCACTGCATGTTTATAATGCTTTGCTTGACTTCTTATAAGTTCATGCATGTATACGTACATACACAAACAGATGTGTTTCAATGCTTCGAGCACTGTGATCCGCAGGACAAGCAAAATGGAGCCCCCATGTTGGTGAGGGGCTGCTGATCCACCCAAAAAGTGTCCCTCTGAGCAAGCCTGGGCCCCGGGAATGATGTCTCGCTGACCTGGGATCCCCAGGGGTGCAAGAGGATGCTCCAGCAGCACCTCACCGTCTCCCTGGCAGGAGCAGCATTCCCCCTGGGACATGCCACATCGAGCAGCCGGTGACTCGGGGGACACGTGTGCTGCTGCTCTGAGCCACGGCTGCAAAGCAAATGTAGGCGTTGGGCAGGCAAGAGAGAAATTTAGAGGGTTCCCTGACCCCCCAACCAAGACCGCTTGAAGGGCAGATGACCAGCCACCGCTGGGCTTAGAAGGAAGCTTCGAAAAGCCGATTCACAAATGAGAGACATTTATTAGCAACCAGCACTGGTTTCCCATTAAATCTGGCAACTAGGCAAGGGGAGAGAAGCTGCTTTTCTGATGATGATACACGATGACCTGCTCCTTCTTCCCCAAAGCACAGCGATAATCACTGAAAACCCTCCTCTCCCTCGTCTGTGGTGGCCCCCATCCCACAGTGCTTTCCAGCACCTGAAACTCCCCCAGGCACTGCCTCATCCCTCTTCCCAGCCCCAGACCTTCGCAGTCATGGCAGGTGAGCGGGGAAACGTGCGTGCCAGCCATTCACCCAGGCTTCCTCATGCTCCTGCAGCTTCCTCTGCTTGACGTCTCGCCTGTGGTTTTTTTTGCAGAAACACAAACACACACACACCACACCCCCCCCCCCCCCAGATATTAGAAAACACATCATCCCCATTAAATGCATTTCCATAGGATTACGCCTCTCTGGGGCACTGCTGGATGGGCAGCTTTTCATCTTGCAGGTTTCCGACACCAGGTTTAGCTCAGCTAAGCCTCTCCCTATATAAACAGGCTGTTGGAAGATAAAACACATGCAGGGACTGTGTCCTGCCAGTAAATCCTAGTTCCTGCTCTGAACATCCACCTAGCCCTTCAGCAGTTTGTATTCCAACCATGCTTTTGCACAACAGCCTTCATTCTTGCCTTGAAGCTGCCTGTTGCAATTTTATAATATACTGTGGGAATAGGATATATCTAGTTCTTCTTCGGGGACTTGGCTCTACCCTCTGTTTTCTGGCTCCCTTTAATGCTACCTGACAGTAGGCAAATCGCACTTCTCTGTGACTGGCTATTTCAATTCTCATTTTCGCCTCATATGATATTTTTTTTTTCCTGAATGAGCTGCACAGGTGAACTCATACCGGGCCCAGACAACCTACACTGGAAATAATGCAGGTCTTGGGTATACAGTTTGGGGGTAAAAATTTTACCGAAAGCTATTCCAGGCTGTTTTCCCTACCAAAACTGCAGGCCTAAAGTCATGGCAGTTTCTGTGCTGCAGCCAGCTGTCTTAAGTCACATCAAAAAAGCCTGATGAGCTTTTCCAAGAGGCAGCCACCAAAGCTTCCTTCTGCGTCAGCCTGGCTGTCCTCTGCCCTGGAGATAGGCAGTCCCAGCTCCCTCAGACCGAAAAAGTGTGTTAGGTTACTGCCAAAAAGGAGAGAGAGCGCTAAGAGTCAAGAGATTCAGGCTTGTTTCCCAGATTTGAAACAGTTGTCCTTTATGGCCTTGTGCAAAAATACACTTTTTTCTCTGATTCCTCTGGGTTCTTATCAAGAAAACTGGAACAACATTTCCTTACTCCTAACCCACTGGAGGGGTAAGTTTTACAGGGAAAGACTTCGGTCTTGCTACAAATGGGTACGGCACAACCAGGTCCTGACTGGGGGGAGCAGGGGGTTGGCAGGATCATTTTCTGAACGCAGAGGGGCATAACCCAGTTGGATGTTGCTTTAATCTCCCTGATAAACTGTCAAAGGTTAGAAACAGCTACAGTTTCTTCAAGATCAACAGGGATCATATTCCCCACTGAAAAGCCACCCTGGGGTCACCAGAAGTTTACAACCCTCCAACCTTAAGATGCTTCTCTGTGAGGACATGGTTTTATGGGAACAGTGTTTCTGGGAGGAGGATGGCTTTCACCTGGCAAAGCAGGGAACCGGTGGCCAACCTGACACATTTTTGCACCGTCTGTTTTGCCTGTCAGTGCTACAGATCTCAAACCCTTGAGGAGAATCTCTTTTGGCTCCCAGTTCTCTTTGACTTCTGCAATACCCTTCAGGAAATTACGGTGCAAATACCACCAGGTGATTTTCTTGCGTGGAACCTTCCAAGACCTCAGCACATGAATGAGCTTGGTTTTGTGCTGGGAAACGTGCAGCTCTTGCACCAGGTTGCATATTGAGCAGGAACATTGCCGTGGGAGGAAAAGGTTTTCTTTTTACTTAGGCATTTATGCCAAGGGATCCTTCCTTGGACCACATTTTGACTGGGGATTTTTGGAGGATGCAGCTGACCTGCATACTGCCCACCTGTGCTGGCGATGGTGGCATCTCGCTGCAAAAATCGGTCTTCTCTGTGTGTTTGGTGTCTCCGTCACTGTTGGGCTGCTGGGTGCAAACTTCTGCTGCGGCTTAACAGAGCAGCAACACCAACTGCCCAGAAAAAGCAGCACTTTAATTTCAAAGAGCCTTTTGGATAACAGCATCGTGCATGTCCCCGGTGAGAGACAAAACCATTCACGCTGATGGCAGCAGTCAGGGCTGCAGCCAAGTGGACTTGAGAGCAGGAACAGCTGGATTTCAGTGGACTAGTAAAGTGCTCGCAGCCAAAAGCCATCATTGTGGACCTGCTCACTTACCACAGAACCTCTGGAGAGGATCATCTGTATAATTACAAGGACCACAGATCTTGCGCTTCCCCTATCAATGAACATTTTCCTTTTGGGTACAGTACGTTCCTGCAGATTCCACCGATAAACTCCTCTAATGGTCTTTGCAGCCATCTGATTTAGCTACAGAAAAATGTGCTAGCGCTGAGCTGGAAACGCAGCTCCCCACCGCACGGATCTGCATGGGAACAGGGTGTGTGCAGCACGTTCCATCCACGGATAAGCTAATCCTTTCTGCAGATAAAAAACTGCCAGCAAAATGTAGCCTGAAAAAGTAGTTACTGAGGTTGTTTATTTTTTAAAGGATGGATAAAATTTCAGAGCGATAAAATCATTTCCTTGAAATACTTTCATTCAAATAATTTACTTCCTTTTGAAAGGCTTAATCTTTCCTTTGCTGAACTTTTGTTGGGGTTTTTTTGTTGTTTTTTTTTGTTTGTTTGTTTGTTTGTTTTTTTGTTTGTTTGGATTTTTTTCAGGGTGAGCAAGGGAGTGAGAGAGATGGCCCTGATCTGAACGGGGGGCATGTGCATCTACAAGACCGTGTTGTGTGATACGGGAGCACGTGCCATGCCAGCTGGAGCTAACGTGTGTGCGTGGAGGGGAGGGGGACACGATGAACACCCCGTGGGCCCCACCAGTAAATGTGGCATTGTGCTGGTAAATGTCCCATTGTGTTAATTCGCAGGAGCCCTGCGGACAACGACAATGAAAATTGTTGTGTGGCACCAGGGCTCGGGCTCTGCCCATGGCGTGGATCGTTTTGGTGGGCTACACCTTGCGGGGACGGAGCCCCTGCGAGAGGTGCGGACAGGGCACGGTGTTGCGGCCAAGCTCAAAGCTTCGGACTCAGGGACGGAGCTGGGGATTTATTTTTCAGTGGAGGCCGAGCTGCTTTGATTAATTGCATGTAACTTCAGGCAAAACACCAAGTAGCGCGAGATTTTCTATAAAGCCACAAAAAGCTGGCGGCGCGGAGAAGTGGTGAAAAATGAATTGTTTTTTCAGAGTCGCATAATTGCTTTAGGAAGGTTGGGAGCCAAAGCCTGGAGAACTCTGCAGAGCAAAAAAATCAAAGCCACTGAAAGCACTAAAGGGCACATCTGTGGCTTAAGTGCTGCCCTGGACTTCGTAGGGTCTTCTCTACCCCTGCTGTGCAGTGTGAGCTGCGTTCTGGAAAGCGGATTTGCAAACGGGAGGGTTTAATGTGATGACCATGGAAATCGATGAAGTGCCATGGGATGGGGCAGGGAGTCCAGCGCCGGTGGGCTAGTGCTCGCCCGGGGGATCTGAGAGCCCACTGCTCCGAGGCCGTCACGCTACTGACTTGGTGGAGAACAATAAGGGGAAGCACAAAATGTCACTCACAAAATAGGTCAAAAG
Source organism: Alca torda (assembly GCA_008658365.1). Lineage (NCBI taxonomy): Eukaryota > Metazoa > Chordata > Aves > Charadriiformes > Alcidae > Alca > Alca torda. The sequence goes on from CM018076.1 coordinate 183,219,635, forward strand.
AGAAAGAAATGGCTGAACCTTCTCCCTGGGCTGGCTGACCCACGCTGCAGCCTGCAGCACGGGAGGACACCACGTCCAGATGTCTTTGGCCATCAGATTTCCTACAGCCGGTTTGATGGGCAGTGCCCTTCAGCCAGCGTTTTAACTGACCCCCCTGCAGAGGGGCAAGGCAGAAGAAGGAGGGGGGTGTTCAGCTCCTAAACAACAGCAACAAAGGAACAATGATTCATCACGTTTGCTCTATAAGGGTTTTTGTAGATTTACCTGGCAGAAATGTGTCTGTGAATGCGAGTTTATATCACAGTCTGGCATAGATTTAATAGGAAATGAGGAAAAAAAGGGTGTCGATGCCTCCTCTGCCCCTCCGTATTAGCCACCAGATATCAACACCTATCCCTGTTCCTCTCTCAAGTAAAATTAATGGCCGTGTTATAAACTCCCTCCCAACTCCTTCAGATGACTTGAAGTTGTTTACATCTATTTTCGGATTGTCTGCTAGCCCACTTCCTTGTACTCCCAAAGCACCCAGCAAGCAGAGCACTATACAGATCTAAAAGACAAAAAAATATGCGAAAAATAGGTGACGGAGCTGAATTACAAGCAACAGAAATTTAATGGGATTTGGTGGAGCTGTCATCAGGTTAGTTTTCCACCAGTGTAATTCCTCTGATGTAAACGGCAATTAACTCACATAGGTAAAAATCCGAATTGGAGTTGGGTCCGTTGGCGGAAGATGGTGAAAGGATGGCACCTCCAGAAGCTGGGTGAATCGCATTTTTTTCTGGAGAAAACTTCAATAGAGACGGAGAAGCAAACACAACTAGAACTAAAGTAAATAGAAATGCAAATATATCTGGACAGGGACTGATCTGAGACCAAATGAGAAAATCAAAGTGCGCAGCCTGGTGACAGGTACTTATCGTCTGTCCCACAGAGAGGACAGCAAAGTAATTCCTGAAAAACAAGGGTTGTTCTTGGAGTAACTGTGTTGTTGCAGCTTCGATGGTCTAAGGATGTAAATGAGGCAAAGCCTGTGGGGAGAGGTAATACCTGTCAGCAGATCAGCTAAATACCATTGAGGGAAAACAGCACATAAGCCTCTTGTGGGTACCTTCTCTATCAGGCAACTCATTGTGTAATATAAATTAGCTTAATATAAATTACATTAGGAGAACTAGGTATAAGTGCCTGACAGGATGATGGCAGGCAATTGGCTCTACGCAAAGGCAATAACAGCAGCGATTCCGTTGTAACACTGATGGTCTAAAGACATGAGCCAGGCAAGGGTACAGGGAGAGGTAATATTGTGCAATCTATATATATAGGACTGTGTTGTGCAGCCAGATACAGGATCTCTGGTCTGTCATCTCCTGGGACAGAACCACATAAAGGTTTGTTGTTTCCATTCCAAGACCTTCTAGAATGAATTACACTGGAAATGCAAAATGAAGTCAATAGTAATACAAATGGGTGGCTACAGTTTATGTGATTTCTATCTCAATTTTTCATCTTCGATAGCTTTTTAACAAAGCTTAGCATCAACTGTTCCAAGCGCTCTTAAAATAGGAACTGATCCATTTTCCCAACGCTCCAGTGAAAGAGATAAGCTGCCTTAATGGGTTTTAGCAGATGAAAAACACTAAGCCAAAAAGTGAAGAGGTTTGTCCAAAGGCTCAGGACAAGACTGTGGCACAGCCTGAGACTACACCTGAGGCTTCCTGAAGCCCGACCTGCTATTTGGCCATCTGGCCTCTCTCTCCTCCAAAGACACTAATGTAGGAGCTCGCAGAGGGTTCGAGATCTCCCAGAGCACTCACAAATGGCTTAAGTGGTTTCCCATATAAAAACCCAAGTGAAAACTCCCTGTCTATATTTCTGAAATTAGGAGCTCTGCAAGAGAGAGGAGAGATAATTAAACTAGCCTAAGGCGCAGGAAATCCCTCCTTTCTGACTTCTGATGGGACCTGAGTAAGTTTGAACCTTAGTCTCATTAACCTCAGTTTCCCACCACTAAAACACTATAAACCCACAAAACAGGAACGTTATTAGAACAAATACATGCAAAATTCAATGGTATATACTTTATATACGTACATATTGTGTGTATATATATGTATATATTTACAATGAATATACTTTATATGCTGTGGTTACCTCAGCACATAATGAGGAGATCCTTAGCACCAAAACCTAACCAAAATGGGGAAGCTCTCCTTCTCAGCTCTTGTTTTTGTGCTGGCATCATCTCATTCATTTAATTTTTCCTCTTCCTCTCATTCCCCTGTGCTCACCTCCCACCAGAGCACCTTGTCCGCCTGTGTGCCATTAGCTGCCGTGTCTGCACAGTAGTTGCTGCCTTGGCTTTTCGTACTTCCTTCAGTGATGTGAAGAAAATGCAACTTTGTGGCCTGACAAAAAATTTCCAAAAGCCTCTGGATTTAATAAAAAAAAAAAACCAAACTGCGAAAATCCTTCCCAGAACTCAAGCCAATTTCTTTCTTCTGATGGAGGTTTCCTTCAAAAAAAAAAAAAAAAAGAAGCAGCTCCCGCACTTACTGTAGACCAGATTCTCTGTTCGCAGAGGAGCTGGAAACCAGAAGTCATTCCTCGTGAGCGCAATTGCAGCCCTGTAAAATTGCTGCTGCTGAGCAGGGTCGCAGACCTCTTGGTTACAAGCTCACCTACGCGGACGACAGCTTGAGAAGAAGAAGGGTTGGTTGCGGGGGAAGAGCTGGCTGCACTCCAAAACAACAGCATTAGGGGCAGAGATGGGCCTTGACACACACAATATTTGCTGCTCTCTGTCACTGGGACTGAATTATTTCTCTTTTTTATTTTTTTGCGATTCTGTGATAAGCCAAACATGCCGGCAGAGTTGAGGGAGCCCACCTGCCTGAGCTGCGGCAGTATTCAAGCAAAAAGGGCCAGAACCTTGCTCACCAAATAGCTTCTACCCTGCTCCCAGTGAGTGGGACCTGTCTTGTTTGAGCTCTTATAAAGCTAATGAGCCCTTTTCCCTCAGGTAAAGCAAAGCAAAGGCAGGAAGAAAATGGTAAAAGCACTGCTGAATTAGATAACCTACCTTTGGCAGCAGGCAGTGTCTGAGAATGGCAGATACCCTCTCTCAGCAAAGGAAAACCAAGAAAACTTCATTTGCAATGAAAGAACTGCATATCAGGTCCTCGAAGCCACTGAACACAGCTTTCTGCCCAGCTTTATCCTTGATAAAGGCAAAGGAAAGCCTCAGGAAAACCCCTGGAAGCCACCTCAGCCATGGGCAGAAGCTGACAACACAGCAATGACTGCTCAGAGTAATGACCACGAAAAGAAGTATAGCAAAGCTTTTGAAAGTGGAGAGTAGAGCAGAAAGAGCAGCTGATTAGTAAACAAACAAATAAACAAGAACCAACCAAATCCCTGAAAACTTAACTGAAAACAAACAAGCAAGTCCTGCTCACCTCCATGGCTGACTCCCACCATCCTGTCCAGGTGCACCGGTTTAGTGCTCTGGGAAACGGACTCTTCCCAGGGCTTCGAGGACCCAAATGCTAAAAGCTAAGTGAGTACTAATTATCATCAATAAAAGGTCTGTTCATCAGTAAAAGTCAGTTTAATGGATTCCAAGTAGAAGTGGAGAGCAGCATTTCTTTTGCACCATCAAGGCACGAGGGAAAAATTATCGTTGCTTTGTATTTCTGTGTAAGTAGAGCCAAAGGGACTCAGAGGGAACCGGCACCCTGGTGTGCTCTAGACGAACACAGAAGCCGAGGGAGACTTCGCCCAGGTGATGTTAGGTACATGCATAAGCTCAGGACACAATAAGCCAAATAGTTCCTGAACAGCACAAGAGAAAAGGGGACAGAGGCACTTGTTTATGCCATTCTTATGTACGTTATTCCTTACCTTGTTACTTCTGATTTTAAATTGTATAATTATGTAAAAATATCCTACCTTTCCCCTCTTGTTTTGGCTCTGCTGTAGTGCAAACCCCAGAGCAGAGCAAAGCCAAGACTTGGAGACCACTAAATCTACTATGATGTTCCTTTTGAAGAATAGCTTGGATAGTTCCCAGGAGCTGGAAACAGGTGTATGAGGCAGATCCTGTTGCCAGTGCAAGACCAAAAGCATTTCCCGCTGCACCGGAAGTTCAGGATCTCGAGGGGGAGAAGCTGAGACAACATCATACAATGCATCAGCTGAAAAGCGGGAGACCATGGTTTGCAGGACAGTCCTTGCAGGGCAGACCGACCCAAGCTTTGCCATGTCAAGAGCTGTTGTGAGACAATATGCATTTTTTCTGTCTGTGTTTACACCACCCTCGGTCAGACCAGACCAAAGAACTTGAATTCTCGACTGAGTGGCCAGTGTGGCTTCTGGAGAAGTACACGAGCAGGATGTCAAAACTGGATCCAGCTGCAAAAGGGGCAGCTGCAGAGCTTCAAACCAGGACACCGTGTCATCCTGTGACACCACCCATGTGCCAGATGATGTTAATGGAGAGGAATGGCAAAAGCTCGCTTAATCCCCACCAGTAAATCTGCTCCTGTCGTGTTGCCAAGTCAAGGTCTCACGTCAAGTGGTCGCTGCAGCATTTCTGCCTTGTGCAGAAACGTCCTCGATGGGACACCACCCAGATTGGCCTGCTCTCCTCCCATTTCTCCATGGCATTTCCAGAGAGGTGAAAAAGAGGTGCTTGCCTTGCAGTGCAGAGGCCATCCCCAGGCTTGATGGAGATGTGAAAGCCCCCAGCACTGCAGGCAGGCCAAGGGATTTCCTTCCAGAGGCCCCTCCAGGCACTTTCCCACCCGCCATTAGCAGAAGTATGGCAGAGCTTGCAGAAACCCACCACCGCAGCAAGCCAGCACCGCACGCTAAGCACATTTGACATGGTAACTTAAAAAAAAACCCCAAACATTTAAACAAGCGATGCTATGAACTTTAATGAGCCTCGAAGCCGCACTCAGTAGCCTTTTGTCTCTGAGAGACAAAAAGGGGAGGTATTGGTGTGCAAGGCTTGGCAATCGGAAAATAGTTTGTATTATGGGGAGCAAAGAGTGAAGAAACGCTGGCTGTGAGAGAAGTAAAATGTGGTGCTCGCCAAAAGGATGTAGGAAGTGAGAGCCCTAATGGCACAACGAATGCACCTGAAAATCACTAGATGAGAGCATAATTTGCAGACAAACAATTAATGTTGAGCAGCACCTGCTGCACAAAAGGCACTCACAGCACTTGAAGCAAAATCATGGGCTGAACGTGCTTTAAAAAAACCTGACAGTCTGATTGAAGGTAAGAGCAGTTATAAATAACACCAGTAGCAAGAGAACCATATCAAACAGGATTTCGATCGTTCAGAGAGCAGCAGCAGCAGTTCGTTGAACAGCTGAAAGGCAAAGAGGGCCAAAGGCTGATGCTCGGTGACAAGGACTCGCTGGGGAAGGAAGGAGATGTGTTATCTCTGGGGATTTAAGCAACCTGCAGTCTATGCCGCCGCGTTGGTTTCATGGTTGACCTTGAAGAAGTCATCCAGCATGTTCCAGTCTCCTGACATAAAATAGTCTTTACGGGAGTGTGTCTGTGAAGGTTTGTAGAGCACTTTGTGATGCTCGGATAGAAAGAGGAGCTTCCTTGTTGGGATTGAGGATTGGTTGGCATCTGAGAGCATTTATAACCATATTTATAACAGCCCGTCTGTAAGGAGAGCTGAAGCTTTCAGCAGCTCGGCCGGCAGTGGGACAGCCCCAGGAGTGGTGTGGCTCTTGTTGCTATCCCACCTTAGAAGCTGAACTAAAATACAGTTTTTAATGACTACAACTGTAGCCCTCATACCCAGACCTGCAATTGAGCAGCTGCGGTTGTTGCTGACATGCACAGGCAAATGAGAAGTTTATCCTGCAGTCCTATCTTTCTCCGTGCTCCCTGTTTCTAAGGGTCTGATCCCTTATCTGAAAAACCTCCATGGCTCTCTCTGGAGCTGGCTTGCTTGCACCCCAAAACCCCTTCATTCCTTTGCCTCTGATTCTGCATGGCTTATTGGAGGTATGGGCTGTCTGTGTGCAGACAACCGTAGGTACCCACAGGGCTCCTGGCAGACTCTTCTCAACCACCATCAGAAGCCACCATCCTGTGTTGCAGGCATGGACAATCCTACCTCCACTCCACTCCTTGTCACCAAGTGCAGGTCTTCCCAGGGAAAAGTTAATGGGTCTGTGAGACAGCCCATAGATGAGGCACAGACTAGTCCCAAAGCAGCCCTAACATGTTTGTCCAGAGGGGACCGAATGTGAGTCGAAGGTTTGAACCTGACCCTTATTCCTTTACCATCGTGCATCTGCACAGCTATTGCTCACCACGTTAGAGAGATGCCTGCTCTTGGTGTTACTCCTCTTTCTAATTGATTTGGATCCCAGCTGCAGATATTCCCATTTTTAGTTAATCCTCTTTGTTTATAGCCAGCGAAAGGCATGATGCGGTTGGAATAAAATGCCCTGGATTTCCTCCTGTGCAGAATGCTCTCACAGTGGTGGCATTCCCTGCCAGAGGAATCAGCCCGGCAAACCTCGCAGCAGGGCATTGCAGTAATCTAATCAGAAGGAGATAAGAGACTGCATGAGCTTTGCAGTGTCTGATATGGATAAACACCAGACCAGAGCTTGTCAGCATTTGTGAGAGAATAAACTGAAGCGCTTAGATAGCAGCAAAAATGATCGTCCAAACCATGAGAACTATTGAAACAAGACATAATTGGCAACTCACATTTTAAAAGCAAAACCAAACTCATTTCATCCATGTCTCGGTACTTACCCGCTTCCTTTGGCAAGAGAAAAGAAGTTTTATTTCGATTAGCTGACTTGACTGCACACAGCTCCGAGCTGAGAGAACACTTCTCAGGGACTAATTTATTCCACAAATATAACATATTTTTCTTCTCACAGAATACCCACAAACACATTGCAGTTTCCTTACATATTTTTCTTTGAATTTTTTTGGCACATTTTCATGAATTGTTTGCGAGTTCACTGTTTGCAGTATTTAATGCCTGGAATCCAAGCGGTTGGTTAGTGGCAGTTGGTCACGTACATCACATGCTATTATTTCTGCTTGTCCCTGGCTGAGACTGTCCTTCATCGGGTCCGATTCAACGTCCTTTGATGTCAATGAGAGTCTCTCTCTTTGACTTCAGTGCACTTGGGTCCAGCCCTTTGTTAGGGAAGGAACTGGAAAAAGCCACTGGGCTTTGAGTCTGTCAAGCTGCGTTCAGATTTATTTGGGAACTCGGCAAACATTCATTTTTCCCACACAGGCCTTTCTCAGCTCCACTCCTAAGAAAAAATGTTTTCAAACATCCGTTGGAGCCAACATTTTATTTCCTTGCAACTTGCGTAGTTATTCAAACCAGTGAAAATGGGCATAAAATGGTGCCCTGCTTAACTTCACACTCCACACTGGTGCATTCAGCAAATATCAGAGGAGCGAAAGATGAAGCTCATCACTTCAACACAGGATTTGCCTTCAATGTAATTTCAGCACTGTAAAACCTATAAGCTATAACAACCAAGGTCAGCTAACTTTGTTATTTGCCCCGTTGGAGGGCCGAAAGCCGGAAAGCGTAGAGGAAAAGCACCTGTGGGGAGGAGGGGACAGGACAGGTGACCCAAAACTGACCGACAGGGTATTCCATCCCATCTGACCCATGCTCAGTATAAAAACTGAGGGGTCAAAGGGGTCAGCCTCTTCCTTCGTTGGCCGGTGTCCAAGGTGGACTCTGTTCATCTGCCTTTGATCCCAATCTGTGCATTCCTGAATCCAGATCCAGAATCTAGTTTCTGTCCATTGCTGAGTCCAGCCTGGGACTTCCCCAGTGCCTGCTGGTGACGTGATCATCATCCTGGGAGCTCGATACAGTTTTGTATATATTTCCTTATTTTCTTTGTATTATTTTATTAATATTTTTATTCAAGTGGTTTAGTTTCTTCTAAACTCATAAGTCTCTTTCTCTCTCTCCCTCCTTTCCTTGGAGAGAAAGGTGGGGGAGAGCATCTATCCTTCATTTCAGTGGCTAGTCCAGCCCAAACCATGACACCTGCCTGCACCTCAACCCATGGAAGCCCATGATTTAGAAGTTCAAACCCCTTCTTTCTCACTAGGAGACACAACACTCCCCCCAGATGCCTCCATCTCTTCCTGACTATCTCCCCAGGCTTGTGGTCACCTGCCACCAGGCACCTCCAAAGCCATGTCCTAACAGCGCCAGGTGATGAGCTGCCGCGGGAGGACTGTGGGGAGAAGCCGGCAAGCCTGCGTAAGTTGAGGTACCTATTTTGATCTCTCTTACTTGTGGTGCCGTGAGGCAGCAGAAGAACCAGAAAGACTGACACTGACATTTTTCTTTTCCTACTCCTCTAGGGCAGTGCTGTGTTGGCAGCTCATTTAACTTTAAGACTGTCTGCATGTAAAAATACAAATTGTCTTCTCTTCAAAATCTGGTTTAAAAATAGCACTGAGGAGTACATAAATAAGTAATCATTTGCAACACAATATTAGAGCTCCCTTCTTTAATTAAATGGTTGCTTGATGCATTTCAAAGCTCTGCTCCGACTCAATCTTCCTGCATCTCTGTACCCTCCCTGTTATGAACAAACCTCAGCTAACTGCACCATGAATTTTAAAGCAAACTAGATGGTGCAGAGTAATAGGGCTATTAATATCCTAATTGCTGAGCTGCACTTGGGACTAGCCCATTCTCGCACAGACACAGGAAGAAATAACATCTCCGACAAAGCTGTTAGGCAGAAATGGCTTCAGTGGCCGTCACTGCCTCCATTTGACACCTGGTTTACAGGAGAACACAGAGGAAATATTCTAAGGCAGGGGTACACGTATTTTTCCTCTCAACCCCCATAGCATTTGCTAGACACAGCCAGGAATGTAATCCTGACTATTCAGACCAGCCCCTCTTCTGGTCCTGAATGCCGCTGGAGGGTGAGCAGAAAGGCCATGCGTTTCCCTTTGTTGAAGTGCATTCTTCATGTAATCCCTGGATTGGGTCAGGCTTTTTTTTTTTAGTGTCATAGAAGTGGGGAATGGAAAAGACACATGACATGGGGCCAGCAGTTCACCCCATCCCTGAGAAGGATTATTTCATTTATTGATGGTGTTTCATCCGATAGGGCTTTGTCTTGTCCAGTTTTAAAATTCTGAAGTCACATGGCTTTTGCTCTTCTCCTGGGGTGCTACGAGAAAGTATAAATTTCACTCTTAATAAAAGCTCCCTGATTTCAAGGCCTATAGCTCCCCTTTCTTAGTTTCACCCAACTACTCATGCTGTCCACTTAAAGCATATCGAATGCTTTCCCTGGAGTTTTAGGGGACCATTGGCGATGGTTTAATCCCTCTTTACATATTCAGCAGTTCTTTTTTCCTTGCAGGTCCATGTCGCACTGGGAGTCATATTTCCCCAGCACATCACTCTTCACGTCTCTTGCAGGCTTGTGAGCAGCTGCTAAACAACCAGAAGCAGAGCACTTCTTTTTTCTTATTTTCCCCCCCCCCTTAATGACATGAGGGGAAGGACAGGAGGTCCTAGCTAGAAGAGTGCAAGGAAATTCACAGCCTTTGTCTTCAGTTGGTTTGCTTACACACTTGCTTTTTGGGAGGGAGAAAAGGAGAGTATGTCCAAAGACGGCCTTTTTTACTGACATATATAGACCTAAAACTTCCCTGGAGCCTTTCCCCAAAAGATACCTTAAGCTGGGTGTGACATGGTCTTGGGTCCACACAATGGTTTTAAAGGCAAATTTGGTGTCTAGACCAGCCCTGGGTGGACACGGGTATTTACATGGTGGAGCTGGAGATGAAACATGCTTCATGGGAACTCACTCCATGCAGTGTCTAACTTGCTATGGTATTGGACACAGAGCGGTATGACCTCCTAAGTCCTTTGGTGGCTCTCACCCTTCACTGATACAGTTACATTGAGGAGATGATTTCTCTTCTTCCCCACCTGAGGCCAATGCCCACCAACCAGACAGATGCTGCTACAGCTCTAAACCAAGAGCCACCACTTCAGCTTCTAAGGGATGGACCGATCCTCACCCTGCATGTTCCCCCAGAGGCTGGCACAATGACATTTGGTCAAAACTTGTACGGGACCAGACCTATGCAGGGTGTGTTACACACATGATCCCACCACAGTCCCATGAGAGGCTTTGGGGCTCAGCAGTTGGTTTGTCTCAGGAGCTCCTGAAAGGCCAAGTTAGTGAGGTCTGTGTTAAGATTTGCTCAGATGATAACCCACAGAGATAAGCTGCTTTTAAATCCCATGTTTAAATCCACTCTGAATTACAGGTGACTGTTTTGGGATGTCAGGCACCTTCTTTTTGTCCTCTAAAATCCAGCCGCTGCATTAAGATGATGTTCACACATTGTACAAGTGTGCTGCTCCCTTTCACATGTTTTCTTTTGAATTATTTCTAAATACTCAGTGAGTGATATTAAACGGAAGAGCTAATGTTCAGTGCAAATATAGGTGTACATTTCTAAGTACACCTCGTAAAGCTATCTCGTGTTCTTCATCATCTCGCCCAATTTGCTTGGCTACTTTTGCTGTTACAAACATGAATCTGCCTGATGCCAAGTTCAGGCGATGAACAAGGGTTGGATGGAAAGCTGCCGTGGGAGGGAGATCATACAGAACTGTGTGTATATTTTCTCCAGCTCTTCTGGGCTTGGGAGTGGAGAAGTGACTGACCAGGCAGGAGCGACGTAGCATCAAAGCACACTGTGGGGCCGTGGCAGGGCTGGGAAGGAGCTCAGGCACAGAAGAGATGCAGCTCAGGAAAGGCAATTTTAAGAGGAAAAATGAGATGGACTCATCTGAAAGCAATTTTTTCAGTTAAAAAGAGGAAGCAGATATACAGCCTCACGCATTTTTCTCCTTATTTTTAAGCACTGGGAGTGGAGTAACTTCACAGGAACATTTTCAGCATCCAGAAGCGGTTCTTCTCGATTACACAGGATCTTATGTTAAGTTGCTTGAGGCTTGTGTGGTAACAGCATTATTCAAAGTAACCGTGGTCCGTCTTTTATCAATTAGGAGAACAATGGCAGAATCATCTTTCACTAATCCCTAATCCTCCCCACAACTGACTGAGACTCCCATTCACAGAATCTTTGTTTTATTTACATATTTGTTGGCATGGCAGCTGTGGGATTGGATCAAATATCTTTCAGATTCTGGGACATTTTGAGCCTCATAATGGGAGTAAATGATGGACTTAAAAAGAAAAGGGTTTAGGGAACAGTGCAAGAAAAGTTGTGTTTAAAGTTAGAAATTGTGTAGTTGCAGTAATTATCAGCTGTGCTCCACATGTGCATCACTATAAGGACTTCAAGGGATTTATTCCCTTTCAGAGCAGACCAAAGTGAGGCCAGCTGATCGTTAAGCCTATGTCCAAAGCTGGCAATGGGAGTTTTGTCATTGCCACCTTTGGTTTCCAGACCAGGTGTAAGGACTTTGTCTGATTGTCCTACAGAAAGCAGGATCATGCAAACACTGAAATCTATGGGTGCTTCTCAATATGGCAGATGGGATTTAGATACAAAGCTTGGAGTCACTTGCCAACTTTCAGTCTCTCCTGTTGCAGGTTTCAGCCCCTGCCATGCCATTTCACACCAAAGTGATATTTGGCATTCTGGCTAGGCGCCATCCCCAGGATTGATGATCATCATTGCATACAGACCAAGTAACAAGGAACAAAGATGACACCTGAGTGCATTTTGGAACAGTCTTCTTCCTTTACTGGTCATAACCAATTCTGCAGGTTGGCTGGTTTGGAAAGAAAGTCATCAAAGATGACGGTTCTGGCATTGCCCCTTAGCAGATCTTTCAGCTCACAGAGGTTCTCTTCAGCTATTCTTTTCCACCCTGAGTATTTTTCCAGACAGATCCCTACTGAGCCGATGTAGTCACACAGTAAACACTGCTAGAAGCAGGCCAACATATGGTATCACTTAGGTACAGAGCAGTCCCGGCACCATCGTAATGGTATTGCAGTATCTCTGGTTCCACTTCTAACCCCAATCAGTCAGTTCATTTGTCCACAAAATGAGGGGGCCAAAAAGGTGTTAAAGAAAGTTTTACAACCCACGGAAAGAGTTTTCATTTGATACTGTGCTTCATGCCTTCAAGAGGAAGAGACTGAAGGTCAGGAGGAGAACAATGCCCAACAAGCCGTTGGCTCTGTAGTCATCTGATTGCTCTGCTACAGGCTAGGTCAGTGAGATGTTAAATAAAAATAGCTTTAAAGTCTTTAAAATTAGACTAGTATACAACCTTACCCAGCTTTGCTGACCTAATACAAGAAATGCAAGCCATTGCAAACACAAACAAATCCAGCAAACATGAGCCACTGGGGCCCAATGGAAAACCACGAGTCCCACTGTGACTGCTTCTCAGTGTTCCAAGCAGCAGCTGAAAGTAGGACTGCAGGCAATGCAGCAGGAATCGGATGTGTAAAGGGGAAGGAAATTCTGGTCTTCAGCAAGAGTGAACTATTTGGGACCTCGTCAAGCCATTTCGTCCCCGTTCACCTGCAGGACTGCAGCAGTGTAAAGTTACTGAAGACCGCACAGGGAATCCAGATGTTTGGCGAAGGAAATTGATGGAAGCCTCCCAGAAAATGGTGGGAGGCTCCTGTTGTGAGAAGCCTCTGGTTTTGTAGCAGCACAAGCCAGGTCGGAAGCAGTGGGTTCCAGACTGCCCACACCGGTGTGGGGTGGCAGGGCGGGAGCGACGGCTGTATGAAGGGGAGGGTGAGGGTGTTATTTTGCCTAAGTGAGGAGTGTTAATGTGTTTGGCAACCCTGTACAAACCAGCTCTCTGCCTGCCGAGTTGCTTTTACCTAGCGTGTGGCACCTGAAGACTCAAGTTATCCGTAAACCTTTAGTGGGCTCCAGGCAAAACATGTCTCTAAGAAATGGGGAAGTTTGAGGAGGCAGGTCCAGTCCTCTGGGTCAGATGGAAATGTCAAGTCCCAGCTCTCAGGCTGAAGCTGCAGAAGGGGACTTGGGGCCCTTGGGGCGGGGGAACAAAGGGATTACAGTTGGGTTGGGTTCCAGCTGAAGCCTTAATGCATGCACAGGCTTCAGCAGCTCCATCCCCTCTCCTCAGTGGGCTGTGAAGCCAAGGTAAGGCAGGTTGGCCTCATTTATGACAGCATTAGGTACCACCCCTCACCAAAAGGAGCATATGGGAATTGTGTAATAATATACAAGATGATACACCATGCAGAAAAGAGGACAGGCCTAAGCCACATAGGAAAGAATTAAAAGATTGTTCTTGCAATTTAGTAGTCCAGATGGGCACCTGTGGGCAGAAAATCCTTTGGAAAAACCTTTTTACAGAAAATCAGTTTCCTTCAACAGGAAACCTAAAGGTAGTCACGGAGCTCAACACTGTGGTGTTCACATGTGCCCCAGCACACACTCGGAGAGGTATCACACACCAGATTTTTGGTTGTGGGTAATGAAAGCTGTAGAAGTGCATCTATATTTGGAGTCATAAATGAGGCACCTCACAACTACTGAGGGGTACAGTCTTCTTTCCTGCAAATTAAGCCACTTGCCTGCTTTAGGAGGATCAGCTTCCGACACCCACAATTAAGCTGTGAAGTTTCTAAGGTTTGTTAGACATCCTTACACAGGGAGGCCAACACAGCAGAATTCAGCAGGCCACCTCCTCTGTAACAAGATCATCACTAATGAAAATGTGTTATCCTGCATTTTTCCAAATCAATTATCATCTTGCTCTTTTTTGGGTCCCTAGCTTGAAGCAACTTGAAGTAATTGCAGTCTTCCAAAGGTAGGTGTTCAACGCCGTCTGAAAAAAAATAAAGCTCGTTTTAAAAGCACCATATCAGACAACTGAAAATGGAGGCATTTTGAAAATTTTGGGAATGATCTGGTTCATTTTCTTGCTCGAGTGCCCTTGCATTGACTCAGTCCTCAAGCAATGAGAGGAGCTGGGACTGGTGAGCAGTTGCTTAAACACAAATAAGAGAGACTTGGTGATCTCAAATAAGATATGAATATTGTAGGTTGACCTATTGTAGCTACCAAGGTGTTTACTGTACAGAATTTTTGTGTTTGTTTTTCTTTCTTTTTTTTTTAACTTCAGGCCTTAATGACTAAAATCAGCTCTCAAAGGCTTTGAAGAGACCACAGGAAGACTGGAAGCTGCAGCCTGTGTCCTCACCACCTGAAGGGCTACTGGGGAGGACTCTGGTGGAGCCTCAGTTCAGGTAGAAAAACAGCTGCTGTGGACCTACTGGGGGAAAAACAAATGGGCTCCAGCAGCACATGGAGGTGTCTGAAATTAGTCCTTCCTGAGCCGTCTTCAGGAGGGTACAACAGACAGCATGGTCTGGTTTTGCAAGACCTTTTTTTCTCTAAAAGCTCCATTCCTGCAGTAGTAAAAAATGTTATGAGGTTGTCACTTTGTTTGTTGGTACACAGATTCACAAAAGGAAGGAAAGGCGGGAAGCAAAGCCGCTTGGGTGCTCCTCGTAAGCCTGGGTGAGACCGCGGTATGGGAGTCCCCGTGTGGACAAGTGCCTTGATATCCCCCAGAGGCAGCGAAGGCAGAAGGCTTCATACCTGAGTGCAGGTACCACAGGCAGCAGAAGGGAAACATAGCCCTGGGCTGCAAAAAAAACGAAAATCAGACTAATTTTTAATGAGCAGTGTTATTTCTGTATTGCACAAGAGCCCCACAAGTCACGCTGAGCCTTCTATGACTGCTGTGCATGTATTTAGTGTTTCAGGAGAGGGCAAGAGAGAGTCCCAGTACTATGGGAGCCCTTCTACTTATAGCTATGAATTAATTTTAATTAGCCCTGGAAATGGGCCTCTCTGGCTCTTTGTTCTCTGAAATTGTGCTTTTCAGACGCAGGCTTCTCAATTAGCAGCTAATTATGATGGTCTTGCCTCCTTGCGGCTAGAGGGGGTATAAAAAACCACAGCCCCTGACAGCTGTTGGAGATTTGCCTTCAGCTTGAGCCGCAGAATTATTGATATTGATTTCAAGGGTCTTTGGCTCTTGTCTGTAAATCTCTCACAGACCTGAAACAGCGTTATTTGTGACACTACCGAGAATTATTTGATGCTGTGAGCTCTGGAAAATACATCACATTTCCAACTCCCACCAAATGTAGTGAAAGCAAAAATAGACAAGCTGTGTGTCCAAGGGTCTGTCCCTCCTCTCCTTTCCTCTTCTGGAGCAGCGAATGAGGAATTCAGGTGCAAACCCCAGCACATTTTGAGGAATATTTAGGTGTTCCCAGGCTCTGTTTTGCTATCACCAACCTTTCTCTCCAACTGTTGTTGGACAATGACGCTTGTAGATCTAAGTACCCTTAACCTAGATCCAGATCTAGTACCCCTTATGACAATGACCCCAATTAGCCCATAGGCCAGCTGCAGTTTCGTAGACTATTGCACGCCCAGCAGAGAACCTCTTCACCCCTGTGACAGGTAGGTTTGGCTCTGGAGTCATGGGCAAGGCAGACGGGATGGGGAACAGATGCAGTTCATAAGAATATCAGACTTGCGCTACCAGGGTGAGACTGATAGCCCACCTCACCCCATGTCCTGCCTCTGTTGATGGTGGTAGGACAGGCTGCGTAGGGAGTTTAGTGAGTACAACTCTGCTTATTCCCTTTAGTGTCTCTTTACGGATCTGTTGCCCATGAATTTATCTAACCACTTCTTGAACTACCTGGTAGTACCTGTACCCATAGCCTTATGCAGGAATAAATCCCAAAAGTTTGCTACTCACTGTATAAGAAAAGTTTTCTTTCATCTGTTTTAAGATAACCTCCTTCAATCATCATTTTTCCAGCATCGCCCCTCACTTCCAAGCTGCATACAGTTCCTTCTGCATGCAGGGGGAGAAAATGGTTTGTCTGTTCTTTAATCTATCTGTCTGTACTAGGGGCTGTCTGTACAAAATGTATCTGCTGAGGGACGTGACAGAATCGTACTAGCATCACAATTTTCAGCCACTTGTAGATGTACAGTTGTTCTCAGATAACTGGAAATACAGTCTGTTCAGCAGTTCTCACGTTCTTCTTGTATGATGGCTTCACTCCGGATCTCCATGGAGCAGTTACTGTTTGACATTTTCGTGGTAATACGTGAGGGGGATTAGCAGTACTGGAAGGACTCTGCACGAATACTGTTTTAAGATAAAATTTCTTTTCAGGAAAACTAGAGGTAAGACAAACCTCAGTTCAAATCAGGCACGGACTTCCCCCACTGCAGATCCACATCTGGATATGAACTTCGTGCAGATGCTAATTATTTCCTTGCTGCGGTAGACAGACTCCCCAGACCTGGACTAAATTTCAGCTCCGCTAAATCACACATCCTCAGTCTAGAGCGTGTATCTGGGAAAGCAAGGAAGCCTGACACTGAATAGGTACATAATAGCACCTCCTTCCAGAGGAGAGGGAGAGGGAGAGGGAGAGGACAAAAGAATATTTTCAGTTGGAAGAGACCTACAATGATATGTAGTCCAACTGCCTAAACATATATAAAACACAGCTAGGAAACCTTGTTTCCATGCTGCAGACACTTAAGAAATGCAATGTATACATTATTACTGTAACATTATAGCTCCCAGTATGTTGTACTTTCCCTCCCAATGCAAAAATCTATATCCTGAAGGGAAAACAATCATCTTTAGACTAAATTAGATTACAAAACATTTATGCTATCAAATAATCTCTATGAAGATTTCTAGCATTTCTCTTTCCTACAGAAAAATTGAAAGGATCACAGCAGCAAATGAACGCAGTTTGGCTGGTTCGGGCTGAACTGCGTGCAATTTGTCACCAGCTACGTATTTTGGATCAGATGGAGTGGTTGAAGATAGGAAAGCACAGGGAACGGTTGTCCAGGGGGACTGGGGTTTGCACCACTGCAGGGCTTCAAAAACGGGTTCGACAAACATCAGTCAGAAAGGGCGGCGATGAATTTGATCCTGCCCTGAGCACAGAAAGGAAAGAGACAACTTCCTGAGGTCCTCTCCAGGCTAATTTATGTGATTCTATAAAATAGCAACAAACTAACGAAATAGAAATCTCTGCTTTCATTTCACATAGCACTTCTCAAGTGCTAAGCAAATTTGCCAAGTCTGCTGCCTCCCTAAATGGCATGCTATAAGCAAAAGAATTAGTTGCTTTAAAGGGGACAACATACAGCATCCAGGCAGAAATATTTCTACAAACAAAAAACTTCCCTAAGATTGTGACATCCAAACGTTCATCCGTAGCAACATAATTCAAACTGGTGATAACAGTAGAAAAACAACTGCAAAGGGGAAAAAAAAACAAGGAGGGAGGGAAGGAGGGAAGGAAGGAGGGAAGGAGGGAGGGAAGGAGGGAGGGAAGGGGAGGGGAGGGGAGGGAAGGGAAGGGAAGGGAAGGGGAGGGGAGGGGAGGGGAAGGGAAGGGAAGGGGAGGGGAGGGGAGGAAGGAAGGGCATCACAAGAAACTTGGAGCACCGTATACTCCATACTTACCATCACCAGGAACCACTCCAACAGCTACTATTCATCACAGCAAAAGGAAGAAGGTGGCTCATTGAAAGAAGTTGCAACAGCCATTACTGATGGTTAAGAGCAACAATTGGAGGGGAACATAAGGATATAAGTCAAAAAGAATAATTTACTGGAAAACACTAAAAAACCAGGAAAGACTTAAAGCAAATGTGTGCGCAGTTGCGAGAGAAATGTCTCCAGTGTTCTTAATGCTGTGTTTTTAAAATTACCATATTACAAGCCTTCCCAAACAAAAAAAACCAAGATCTTTTATAAAACTCTGTGTTACAACATTTCCAGCACACTCATATGGAACCACTTTCCTGTTAACATAAGCCTGTGAATTAACATACTTTGTATTTTTAGATCTGTTTTCTGCTCCTCCCACCTTGTCACCTCACTTTTTTTAATACAGATATAACAGTGCCAGCATTACCATTGAGCACCAAGGACAAGTTTCTGTCCCTTAGAAGTCACCCTCCATCAGCTGAGCTGCAATCACTGCTCTTACGCAAGCTTTCAGCCTGCCTCATCCGCAAAGGACAACACAAGTGTTTAAGTGAGCCCATTTCATCTGGCAATTGAGGCAGGCTGAGGGCACACACATGGTTAATTAGTATGGTTCAGCCAACAGGCAATAACTCATTAAGCTGCAGTAACTCGACTATGTTTGATCATGTGCTTTATGCCCCAAGGCACTTCGCAAGTAAAGCAGTAAAGTCAACTTATCTACCATCTCAATTTCTTGCTCCCTCTCTCTCTTTTTTTTTTCTAACCACAGAAAATCGTGGTTAAACCACAGAGGATAATTTCTGGACACAGAATAGTTCACCACCTTCCTCTTTTTGGCAGACTGACTGAGCTTGAAGATTGTTATCGTGTCTCCTTTCAGCCTTGCCTTCCCCAGGCTAAATACAAATGCTTTCTCTCTCTCCTCATAGGCCCTGTTCTGTAAGTTCTCTGCAGCCTTGCTCTCCTCGGGATTGTGGCCACGTCTTTCCCGAGGTGTAACGCCAGAAACCGGCCCCAGTGATCCAGCTGAAGGGACTATTCCTCCATGCCTACCATGCGACGTCCTCATCTGTCCAACCTAGCCCGACATTTCTTCCTTCCACAGCTGAGTCATTGCTCCATCATAACCTCCAGCTCCCTCGTGGCAGAGCTGCTACCTGGCTGCTGTGTCCCATCGTGTGCCTGTGGAGCTGATTATTTCAATGTAGGTGCAGATTGGCGCTTGTCTTCACTGAATTGCATCCTGTTTATTTCCAGACCATTCCTCTAATTACTGAGATCTCTTGAGCACTAATCCTCTCCTCCCTGGTATCTCTTGCTCCCAGCCAAAACTCTAACAAAGGGGCTCTCTACCCCTTCATCTCCACATTATTAATGAAAATACTGAATAGTCCTGAACCCAGGCCATATCCCGAGGGAACCAGCTCAATAAATCTCTCCAGTTTGACAGTGTTTACCTGGTAACTGCTCCCTGAGTACGCTCAGTAATTTCATCTCAACTGATTTCCCTTGATTTTCTTGCAAGAACGGTGTTTTTCTAAAGGCAAGATATTGTAGCTATAGCTTCTCCCTATTATAGGGGCAGCAAGAAAACCTATATTTTTAATAGCTAGTGCTAAGATAACATGTAGAAGGGAAACTAACATCCCCATGTCAGGCTTTACTTCAGCTGCCTTCTGTCTATGGAGGATTAGGATGTGACCAGATGCCACAGCTTGCCTATTGCAAACCCATTTCACCAGTCACCAAAAGCACCTTCTGGTGGTCTCCACTGCAAACAGGATGATGGGCAAAATGGAATAATTTAGTGTAATAGTTCCTAAATCACGGGCTTCCCAGCTTCCATGAGATTTGGATCAGGCCCATATGAGTCCGAATCCACTTTCCACCTCCAAATGCCGGGGATGGGTTTGCACCAGTGATCTCCGTTCCTCCACAGGTATAATTGCTGAGCTTCAAACTCAGCGCCTGAATGGGCTGTTTGTTTTTGTACAGGGGGAAGGAAGTCACCTATTTCATTCCCTAGTTCTCTAGTAATTTTGTGATTTGCATAATGAAATATAGGAAGATGGTGGGTAACAAATCCAGATGTACAGAGAACTTCTTGTGCTTTTCACATCATCCTGAAGAACACGAGCATGCAAGAAGGTAAAATAAAATATAACCCTAAACACCTGTTATATTGCTCGGCATGGTAATAAAATATTGCTCACTTAAGCAAGAGCCTTTGAACTGCTCACTAGAGGAGCCCTTCCCTCTCCATTGGTTTTTACAGGCAGCCTAGGGAGATTATGTGCTTAAGTTAGTCATTTAAATTTAGATACCTTGAACAAACATTGCAGACTCCCCTCCTCCTTCACAGAATAAATACTTTTTGATGACATAAGACCATTCTCTTTTTAAAAAAGAACCAGTACTGCAAGAAAAATCTGATGAGAAAAGAAGTATTTCCCTCGCTCTTCAATGTGGTGGTTGCTTTTTTGTTCTTCTAATATCAATTGTGCTTAATAACTGAACGGGAACCGATGCAAATTAAGCAAGGGCATTTCTGATCACTGGCTGAGCGCTCGCATTGTGCTAATGAGAAACTGAACTGTAAAATCAAGTCAAAATATTTTTTCCATGGTTCCCAGTGGAAGTCAAAGCAAACGCACATTTGTACTTCCTCTTGCTCCGCAGGCGGCTTGGCGCCCCTTTCACTGACATCGAGTCCTGCCAGAAAAGCTCATCAGGTCTTTCAGGTTCCCACTGGCAGGAAAAGTACCACTCTCGTTGCCCCAACGTTTGGAAAACAGAGAATGTGCTGAGTCTCAATGTCCTTCGAGTCTCCATAAATCACTCATAGAAAAGAGCAGGGATTAGTTGGGCAGCACATTGTATGCCCAAAAATGGAGCTGAAGGAGGACCTCCAGAGTCGCTATAGAGGGATTTCATCACGAGGAAGGGAGGCTGAGCAAACAGCAAGGATGCCCTGTTACAACAACATCCTGTCCTTGCAAAGAGGAGAATGGCTTTTGAGGGAATGACAGAGCTTTGGATCTCAGCTCCCCGAGGCAAGTTCAGGCAAGTTCAGACTCATTGCTTTTGTGCGATGGAAGGTTTGGGTTTATTATTAGATCGAACTCAAAAGAGCCTTGCCAAGTTTGAAAGTTCATGATGTTTCAAGCAGAGAAAGGAAGTGTCTTACCTCTTAGAGAGGCTAGTCCCTCCGTTATGAAACGGGAGTTATTTAGCTTTCATTCCCAACGGTGAATGGAAGATGGCTGAAGAATAGCCTGCTGAAACCCAGAGGCAGGTCTGCCCTTCACAGCTCGCAAGTGAGGGCACCGCGGCGTTTCTCCTCGCAGTGAAATTCCCGTTTCCCGGGTTTGCTTTTTCTGCTGTGAATGAGATAAACATTGATACAGCGCAGTGCAAACAGAGTCCGCTGTGAGGCTCATCAAGGGATTACTGGCTACTCGAACAGAAGAAGAGAGGGTGGGAATTAATTTCCTATAACGTCAAGCCTCCCCCCATTGCTTACAGCTCTTTCTCACCCTCCCCAGTCTCCACCTTCACCCCAGCTGGGCATTTGTCTCTGTTTGAAGGCTGTCCCAGAGCCTCGCTGCTCTCAAGCCAGAGATATCCACTACTCTCCAGCCGTAGCTAATAACGGCCGGTTCAGACCCATTTACTTTTGTGTCAACCATTTCCCTAGCTTAAATAGCTCGTATCCCTCCTTTGGGGTTACCTGCGTTATTTCAGCAGACGGCAAACATAGCTCCTGTCAGCCTCAGTTTTGCTAAGGGAAGCAAGCCAAAGCTTTTTATTCACCTTTTATCTGTTAGGTCATTTTTTCCCCCTTAGTCCAGTTTTATACCCTTATCTGCACTTGATTTCGGTAAAATTTCTCTCTCTTAAAAGTGAGTAATTGGAGTTGTATAGGGCAGGGCTTGCCAGTGCCTTCGTTAGAGCTGATAGTATTTCTTTCCTCTGTACCAGATTACAGACCTATTGGGGTTGACTCATATTTTTTGTAGCTGCCTCATATTCGTTGTCCACAGTCACCCACAGTCGAGTCCAGTGCTCAGGCCTCTCCAGGCTGGATGATTTTCAATGGACAAATTTCCTTTGTGCATCACTTTGCAGTTTCCCCATCTCATCTCACACATATTACCCCGCTCCTCAAACTCATCCAGTTCTTCCCAAAACTGCCTTGATCCTACTCTTTAGTGACAGTGCATTAAAGCAGGGTTCATCAGTATGCTCCCATTTACCTGTGCCAAAACCAGTCATGTAAGTATTTAAGAAAAGCAAACGCAAGAGCCATCTGTAAGGAATGTCACTGGCAGGTTCCCTCCAGCTTGATGTTCCCCTGAAGTACAGAAGCTGTTTCTCACCGTTGAACCAAACCTCTACCCATCTCATCATTCTTACACTAATGCCCATCTTCATTGGTTTCCCTGATAATTTTCCAGGTATCTCTGTATCAAAACCATCTCTTGAAACTCAGCTCTATTAGATCTACTTAACCTCTTGCACCTAGAAAATGCGTTATCTATCAGTTATCTATCAGACTAGCCTGATGTGAGCTACTTCTGCTAAATCGAGACTGTATTTCACAGGTGTGCTTTTTATTTCTCCAAACACCCTTTTGGTTTTTATTTGTCCTTCAGATTTTGTTCTAGGCCTTTTATAACATCAAGACCACAGTAGTCAACTGGATAGGAATAATTGACACATTTTCTAAATTGATCCCATTTTCTAAATCTGGGTTAGCACCTCTGACTGGGTATGTTTACAGAAAAGTTAATTACTGTTGATTAATGATTTTATGCAAGCTAGTGAATGAACCTTTAGAGGTCCTGGGATGGAAATGATCTTGTCTACGTGGTAAGGTGCATTGACCGCGCTGCTTTGTTTTTAACTCATGATGTGGCCCCTTGAATTTGCATGCCCTAATTCCTACCAGCTTCCCGGGTTTTACCCCAAGTATTTAATATCTTCTTATAGAAAATTGAATTATGGTGGTTTTTTAGCTCAATGCAGTATCTGAACATCCCTAATATCTGCCTCTTCCCTTACTGCTTCCTTACTCACCTCTTCTCTGCTTTCTGTTTATGCCACGGAAAGGACTTAACTGCTTGTCCTCCTTGCAGGGTCTAACTCAGATTGATTTACAGCACCTTCCTCTCTATATCAACCCGTGGAGACCCCTTTGCTTTTCCCAAGTTGTTTTTGGTCTCTCTTGGTCCCCAGTGTCCCTCTGTCACTTGTCCAAGTAGGTATGGAGCTTTCCCTTGCTACGTCCCTCCAGTTCATTAAAGTGACACCCTGCTTTTGGTGTGTCTCACTTTAGGAAAAGCAGCATCAAACACGGGCCAGGGGTGGAGGGGGTGTCCCAGCAGACAAGCACATGGCACTTCCCCAGGTGGGGAGGTGCTACCTCCTCCTGAACTGCTCTGTGACATCCGTCCCAGCTGGGAGCCACCTGCACCTCCATGCTGCCATGCTCCCCTAAATGTGCTCTTCTGACTCTCCAGCATCTTTGGCTCATTTTAATCACAGAGCGGCCCCTGAGCAGGCATTAAAACAAAGCGTGAAATGTATCTCCCTCTTCAACACTTCCAGGTCTGGGGTTTGCTTGCGCTACAAGGTGCCTCGTTCATTAAAATGGCTCGTCGTCCCCACGACTCCCAGCTTTGGGTGAAGAAAACGGGGCAGGTGTGTTCAAAGCATAGAGAAATGGGAGTCGCTTTTCCCCATTGCTTTGATAGCACGTACTGGTGGTAGCTTAACTCTGAGAGAGGTGGCTGGAAATGAGGGTCAGGCTAAAGACAGAGAAAGTTCGTTTATTCCTGTTAGAAATTGGGATGCTCAGACCATCGAACAGAGCCTGACTCGAGACTGTGCCATACGTATTGCAAAGATATTTCTCTTTTTGTGCGTATGGGAAGCTCAAACTTAAAATGCCTACCTCTAAACAAAGGTTAGATTGAACAAGGCCCAGCTCAAATAATGCAAGATTTTATATAGGAAAGGTTGTGCCGGTGCCATCAGCCCCCTTTTACCTCAGATGCAGCCACCCCTCCCTTATCCAGTGACTGCTCCTACAAATTGCAAAATATAATTTTATTTTTTTTTTTTCTGAGGACCCCCCTCCGGGAGCACTGGATCTGCGGAGTGTTCCTGCTTGGGTCCTCTCTGCTTGGAGCATCCTTCCCGGAGGTTCTGTATCTGCTGCACCGTCCCACAATAGTGTCCTGTTCTGGGGAGCTGAGCGGCAATTGGGTCTCTGCTGGTGTCTCCTTTCCGGTGTGCTAACTCTGAATGATGATGTGGCAGCAGCACTGATGCTATATGCCAGACCAAATGAATGGGAAAGAAATATTTTCGTTATTTTGAAATGCCAGATTGATCCCACATCCAGCTGGCACTACTTATATATCCTCCTTTCCTCCCCCACCTCTTCTCTTTTTTTTCACATACTGCCCTGATTTCACAGGCTGTGATTGTTTCTGCAGCCCCTTCTCAGGCCAGAGCTTTTGAGAGGAAAAAAAAAACAAACACAGTTTGGGTTTTTTTCCTGCATTGACATCATCAGCTGCCCATCACTTTCACAATGAATATGCTGGTGCTGTCATAAGGCGTATGCTGTCAGTGGGGTTTTCTTCCTACCCCTGCTCTTTAAACATAGCAGAAGTTCCCTTTTCTCTGTAATGAGAAGCTGAAAAAAAAATCACAAACCCAGCCAGGACTGGGACTGGCACAGGCACGAGATATGCTCCTACCTGATAAGAAGTGAGCAAACAGGTTCAGATAAAGCTCAAACTGTTGGGAATTGGGCCTTGGCCATCCTTATTCGGTGTATTGGTCTGTTCTGTGTCCAAAAAACATCATTGATTTTGGTTTTATTAGGTGATTATCTTGGCCCCGGCTCCTTCCCGTGGTGTTTCCTGTGAAATGTAGTGGGACCTGCTGCCTGCGCCCTGCCAGCCTCCTGCCCATGTCCCTCCACGAAGAGGAGAGGCTGAGGGCAATGGAGAAGTGGTGAGGAAGGGGAGAAGGAGACTGGACACCAGGCTGAGGACCCCCAGGCCCTCACCTTCCCCCACCACCACCACAGAATCATAGAACGTGTTGGATTGGAAGGGACTTTTAAAGGTCATCTAGTCCAACCCCCCTGCAGTAAGCAGGGACATCTTCAACTAGATCAAGTTGCCCAGAGCCTCATCAAGCCTGGTCTTGAATGTCTCCAGGGATGGGGCCTCCACCACATCTCTGGGCAACCTGTGCCAGTGTCTCACCACCCTCATTGTAAAGAACTTCTTCCTAATGTCTAGTCTAAACCTACCCTGCTCTAGGACATTGCCCCCCATCCTATCACTACATGCCCTTGCAAACAGCCCCTCCCCAGCTTTCTTATAAGCCCCCTTCAGGTACTGGAAGGCCACTATAAGGTCTCCCTGGAGCCTTCTCTTCTCCAGGCTGAACAACATCAACTCTCTCAGCCTGTCTTCATAGCAGAGGTGCTCCAGCCCTTGGATCATCTTCGTGGCCCTCCTCTGAACCCGCTCCAATAGGTCCATGTCCTTCTTGTGCTGAGGGCTCCAGAGCTGGACACAGTACTCCAGGTGGGGTCTCATGAGAGCAGAGTAGAGGGGGAGAATCACCTCTCTGGATCTGCTGGCCACGGTGCAGCCACCATGCTGCCTACACCGTGCTTTGGGAGAGTTTATCTCATCTTGCCTTGAATACATCAACTCTTTGAGTCATAATTACCTTGCTAGGCAAAGTACTGCGTTATCTGATGTCCTTTCTGGTGGGCATTTTTTCCCAGCAATGTGAACTCAGTTGGGCTTCTCTTAAGCACCGGTCATTGATTCCTCTTTCTGCTTGTGGTAGCCAGCATTAGTAGATGCTTTTTTCTTCCACCCAAGTGTTATCCACCAAGCATCTCTTTTCTCCTACCCCAGTGTATCGGAGGTGGTGGGGGAAAGACTGAATTGCAACTAATATTTTCAAGCCTTTATCACCCGTGTGCTTTTTATTCAAACAAGAAACTTCACAATTTAAAAGCTGTACAGAGGACTGCAGATGAAAATGGAGCCAAGCCTTTCAAATCCGTGAAGGCAGGTGATTTCGGATATGTGGACAAGAGCCTTTACAACGATCTGCTCTCGGATGCTTTCAAATGGTATTCAACATCCATCCCAAAGTTACGCAAGCTGAAACTTCAGAAAAAAATGACTAGAGGAAAACAGAATAAGAACATGAACATGAAATACCTCTTCCTTTCCAAATCATTCTGGAGGTTTCAAGCTAATGCTATTAGAGCCCTCAAAACTGAGCATAAATGCCCTAAAATTAATAGGAAATTTTATAACTAACCAATGAAGAGATTTCAAAGCCAAAGTAATCTGATTAAATACTCTGAATCCAGTTGGCATCCTCCCATATCACTCTGTATCAGCTGCAATCTTTTAATAGCACAAGCCTTGAGGTACAAAAATAATGTTCCACAATGGCATACAGTTCCCTGAAATACAATTAAACTTTTATTAGTCAAATTATCTCGTAAGAATAATCATTGGCTGAATACAGTCATATTCTTTGGTCTTTTTGCACAGGCCTGATCTAAAATATTTGACACAGTTTAAAAAAAAAAAAAAAAAAGGTAGAGCTAGGAAACCCCCAAATATAGTGGTTGTGTGAAAATCAGACTTTCCTTGAGGATGTGAGAAGAGGAAGGGAAATTACCTAGAAAGGGTGTCTGGAAATTCAGCGCGCCCCTCTATCCTCTCCTTGGAATCAGATTGAGTGGCTTAAGCAACAACAAAAGCAAAACTGCGGCTTGCTTGACTTTTTTTTTTCTTTTTTTTTTTTTTTATTTGATACAAACCAGTGCCGCTCGAAGGGAACGAGTGCTCCTACGTGCTGGTGTGCTGGAGCCTCTGACGTGAGAACAGAACTGTTTTCATAGTTAAGGCGTGATCTCTACACGTCCCCCAGATTATAACCAGAAGGCTTACGCGGAGGCAAACATACCAAGAGGACGTTGCCTGGCTTGTCAAAACCCGGTGTTTGGCACGGCAGAAACCAGATTTTCCTCTGAAAAATGCCAGCCCAGCCACAGTGTTTCCATCGCAGGAGTCGGCCCCCCTTGTGCATGCATGGGAAGGGGAAGAGCTCAAGGGTCTGCGGGAGTTTCAGCTCCAGCCAGTCCCCCTCCTCCTTCATGGCTGCAGTGGATCCCAAGAAACTGGATTCACCGTGGAACTTGGTGGTTTTACTTATTTTTAGATGCCTGACGTAGTTCCACCAGCAGCTGAATGCACCTGTCATGGCCGGAGTCGCGCAGACCCTTTCATGGTGTCGTTGTAGCGATCTTCAGAGAAAAATATATAGGGATAAATGCACCGTGTCATAAAATGAAATTTAAAAAAAGAAAAAAAGTAAGAACGCCTAGACTTGGTGTGGGAAAACATCAGGAATGAAAAGCCAAAACAGACCGGGTGTCTGTGAGTGGTGTAAAAGGAGCAATGTACTCATCAGAGCTGAGGAGAGATTTACTCATCCGGAGTATTTCCTATCATGTTTAAGGACCTGAAACACATTCTTAGATCAGCAATAAGGGAAACAGTGAAAGTAGTAACTATGGGAGGACTATTTTTTTTCCAGACCAAGCTGTTGGGGTTAAGAGCCCCTCAGTGCATCACAGATGTGCTGGAGGTAGCCAGGAGATTCCTCCTTGCCCACACACCCAAAAAACATGCATGGATCCCCCATTTACAATACTTATTCAGACATTTGGTTTTTTTCAGTCTTGAGGCCCAGATCTGCGCTCCTTCTTCATGGACAACTGCAGTCCCTTAGAAACAGAATCATAGAATCATAGAATGGTTAGAGCTGGAAGGGACCTTAAAGACCGTCTAGTTCCAACCCCCCTGCCACGGGCAGGGACACCTCCCACTAGACCACATTACTCAAAGCCTCATCCAGCCTGGCCTTGAACACTTCGAACACATGAATACATGAAAACTGTGTGCAAGGCAGGGGAGCAAAGGTCTGAGCGTGAACACAGAACTGTGACACTGAACACCCAAACCCTGATTAGACTGAACAAAAGGCTTCAGTTGCTGCCTGACCCCCGTGGCACCCAACATCTCCCTCTGTGACTTCCAAGGAGCCTGTCATCCCCCTCTTGCATGTGATCCCGAGAAGCCCCACAGCGAGCAAGTTGGGGGTTAGTTTCTCCTAAGGGGAAGGAAAGTTCAGCTTTGCCACCAGCTTCCAGAGCTGCTCAAGCGTTTCCTATTGAACACTCCTATTCTACCTGCAAAATACTTACGGCACATTTCCTCATGGATAGGAAAGATAATTGCTTTAATTAAACAGCAAGGATCCCATTATTTTGCAAGGCAGAGAAAATTCAAAATATCCGGGACCTAAAGCACGTTTTTGTCCATGTTACTCCTGGCAGAGGTTGGGTTGGCTCCGTGGACGTCAGGACTTCAGGATTAACTCTGGTAACTCACGTTGCTCCACTTCACTTCCATATACCCCCTGGAACAAATCACACACAATTTTGTTAGTGTTTGGGAGAAAACAAGGAGATTAATAACAGCCAGCACGCATCAAACTGATCTAATTGTATTGAGTTATGTCATACCAATCTAAATGTGTTTTCATGGCAAGATAGTGGGACAATCAGTAAATGTCACATATCTTGACTTTTCAAAGTTGGGAAAGTATGGTCTAGATTAAATTATTTGAAGTGGTTGCATGAGTGGCTGGAAAATCATAGCTGGCAAGTAGTTCTCGGTGCCATAGTCTCACCTCACGGTCAGGCTGAAAGGACGTTCAGGCAGCGGTCTGTGGGCTCTATCCCAAGTCTGATGGCACTCCATGTTTTCAATAACAACCTGGGAATAGAAAGGAAGGGACATTTGCTAGTGATGTGAAGCTGGAAGAGTCTGCATGTAAGATGGTGCATAGATTAAGAATTAAAAAAAAAAAAAGTTTGAAGAAATCCCCTGAAAAACAGCACGACTTGGTTTTTACTAGTCAAATACACAGTTCTGCATTGCACAGCAAAAAACAACTTCACAAAATCACACCAGGGAATTACCAGGCCAGGAGGAGTTTTGGGGAAGTGGGCTACAGGCTGAGCATAACTCAACGATATCTTGTTGCTGTAAAAAAAGGTAAGTCTTGTACTGGATATATAAACACAAACGTCCCAATGTGAAAAGACAACATAATTCTGCTCTCGTCTGCTTGATGATCTTCTCTCAAAGCTGTTGGTGGGATTGAACTGCGTGATTTGGGCAACGGTACTTCAAACACAAGCTGTATGATGGGAAGACCAAACAGAGAGACATCAGAGGATGGCAGGTAGGTCTAGAAAAAAATTATTTAATGGTGAAAATGAGAAGTTAGACATTAGGGCATGGAAGGCATTCTAAAAGTGAAGAATAAGGAAACACTGGAGAAGATTGTCTGAGAAAGCTGTGGTTTCTCCATCGCTGAAGGTCTCCACTGTTGACGGGTGGACAGACATCTATTTTCCTTATGGAAGGTGATGTCTGTGTCTAACCATCACCTTACCATCTTGCCTTGGAAAAGGGAAGTTTCTGTTTTATGGAAGGATGTAGGGAATTATGGAAAACGGGCTGGAAGGGTCCTTTTGTCCATGGAAAGATTAAACATATTTATCTCATTTCTGGTGAATGCCACTCTCAAATGGTCTTAAAAAAATCTGCAGCAATGGAGATCCCGCGCTTTTCCTAGGCAGTCTGTTTGGATGCTTCATTATCCTTTCCTGCAGACAGCATTTCCTAACACCTAACCCCTATTTCCACTGATGTAGTTTAAGGCCATTGCATACTTTACACAAGACACGTCTATGTACATACTTAACACAATATTGATTCTTTTTTTGCAAAATCATAATGATACTGTCTTTACCGACTTGATTGGTCCTAAATTTAGTACTCCCTTTTGTCTCTTTCCATAAACATCCTTAAGGGCATGGTGCAGCCGGGTCACCAGCAGCCACAGTCATGTAGCCTGTGAGCTCTCATAAAGTTACATATATAGCGAGTAATTTCACCTCTTCATTGTCAGACAAAAATGAAAGCCAAAGCAGACTCCAATTGCACATACCACCCATAGCAGAGAGCACCGTCATCTCAGGCGTGAAGCTCAGCTGATTGAAACGCTCATTGCGTCACTTACAATATACATATATAAATCAGTCCTAAGGTTAAGAGCTCAAGGAGGGAAAACCGCCAAAACAAGAGGAAGTTTCTAATAGAAGGAAAATATTTCTTTTCCTCTAAAAAAACAAAACACACACACACACCCCCAAAAAAAAAACAAACCCAAACAAAACCCACCCAACCCAGAATCAAGCCATGAGCAAGGCATATTTTGGGCTTCCTGTATCCTCCACTGCCTGGCGCTCCCAGGGAGATATTGACTGTCAAGGACTTTGAGAGGTGACATGAACACAGCAGGGATAGCTTCATTTTCATTCTCCTCCATCCATTCGTGTGCACTGTCTACGTTACAGCTCAGGGGCTGACGCCAGCGCAGGCGGCGGACAACCAGACAAGGAACATCCAAGCAGTAGCTCCAATTTTAATTGTTTCCTTTTGAATTTCACTGCTCAGGAAGAACATCATCCTGGCATCTTGGAGACTGGCTGGTTCATTTACAGACCAAATTCACCAAGAGTTTGGTGGTGCCAAATCTGACAGTGAAGAGTAGGGTTGAGGTGCCGGGGCAGGGAGAGAGCGAGGGGCAATGTCTCTCCAGCCCAGTTACAGACCTTTTGGGCAGTGGTTCTCGTCATGAGAAGGCTTTAACCCTGCAGCTAATCACTGCATTTCACAGCTGCTCAGCACATGGCAAGGTCTGACGGCCAGTGAAGATGGGATTGGCCATACATCTGGACTGGAGATGGTCAGCTGCAGCTCCCTCTGCGCTCAAACAACATGGTCCTTGTTTCACAGCCCATCCACCTCCATCCCTCCTGTTAGGCAGAGATGTTTGATGGCTCAGATTTCAGATCAGGTCCATCTCACTCACAAACAGCTCAAGGATGGCAGCTCACACAGGGTGGTGGTGGCAGTCAGGCACAGCTCTTGCCCTTGCAGGGAGCCCTGGTGAGACCTCCTCAAAGTAACGTGCACCATTGTGGTCTTTTCAATTCAAGCGTCAACAAGTGCAGAGGACAGAGGTGGACAGAGCCATTTTTTTTTAGCCTTCTTTAACAAGCACATAGTCAAAGCTGCAGAGAAATCCACATGGCTGCATCCATATGTATTTTTCAACCTGAAGAACAAATTTGAGCTGGCTCCAGTTTGGAAGGTGAAAACCATGTGGTAGCTAGTTAAACAGCAGATGTGAATAATTTACCCCAGCTATTTAGCACTTGAAGCCTTTACCCAGGTGATACCAGGAAGGAGTGAAAGGGAGCCGTGCAAGCCATGAGCTACAAGCTGCACTGGCACCCACAAATGATGCTTTGCGTAGATCAGAGGTGGAAATGATTTACAGCTGTTTCGAGCTGAAATACCACAAAGCCTGGAGGGAGTGGCAAATCTTGCTAGCTACCATCATTCATGTCTTCTGTGTCTTGCGTTAGTCTCTAATTTTAAAAGTCAGTTTCTTTTAAGAGCCTTCATTATGTTTTCAATCTCCAAACCTTTCAGTTTCTCCGGAGAAACAAATGATGAAAAAAACCCAACTTTTCAGAGCTCAGGAGGAAATAATGAGTTTCATGTGATCGTTTCCTTCTAGCAGATGGGTTGGTAAAGGATTTCCAAGAATGGACTCAAATCAGCATGCGTTTTGTGTTCAGCAGTATTTCCAGAGAATTTACACACCTGTCACCTAATTGCTGCTTCCTTTGTAAAACAGAAGTGACAAACCCAAGTCATTTGCTTTTATTGTAATCTTTTTTTTCTTAATAGCAAAGTGCTTGACACGCCTTTGAAAAGAAACAGCAGATTTCCTCCGCACTTTGGGGTTCAGCGGAGGCTGCAGTCTTCAAGGTGTAAGCAGAGTGGGTTTCCGTCGAGTCATCATGGTATCAGACATTGCAATGTATTATTAAAATCCAATTTAAACTTCCTACTTTCAGGTGCCAGACGGCCAAACTATGTTTGCAGTCCTGGAGCAGAGATAGGATGGGCTTGTCACATGTTTCTGCTGTTGTCGCAACTATCTAAATAGAAATTTCTAATGTCACTTTGGTTTTTAAATAGTTGGAAGGCTGTTGGTCATTTCAGTCCTAGCACGTCTAAGTGCTTTACAGATCTCCATCACGATGCACAAACATTCCTGCCACTGTACAGATCCTGCACAATTCTTGCAGAACTGAGGTTGTCCTTAGCCAAGCGGTGGAAATACAACTGGGACTGAACCTTAATATTTGTCTCCTGTCCCTCTGTCCTCATCGTGAAGCCATGAGAAAACAAACAGAGAAGCAACACGCACAAAAAGGCTGCATTCCCAAGGCATGACCAGACTTTCCAGCTTGACACCGAACATGAGGTTGGGAGCAGCTTGTTAAAGAATAAAAAGAGAGAGAAATCGAGGGGAGAAATTTCTTATATATCCAGAGTTCAGGGGATTTCTGTCAGGAAAGTTTTCATAATTTTTTCATCTGTATGTACTTCTCACTGGTATTTTCTATGCTCCATTACATTCCCCATTACTTTGTAATTGAGGATTTTAGAAGATAGGACAATTTTTGAGCTAGCAAGGTAACAAGGACTAGAAAATTATATAGGACGTGGCTTGGATGGAATTTAGCCCAATGACATCATGTCTGCATTACAACCCCTTCCAAAAAAAAAAGCAGCCTCCAGATCACCTATGGAACAGGGCGTCCTCTCCGGAGAACTGTCCCATGGTTGTCCCCGGACAAACAGGACGGAGCAGATGCAGCTGCAATGTGACTACAGGGGAGGTGGGCATGTACCTACCTATGGTCCCATGGGCTGGAGCTCCTCCACTGTGCTCAACTGCATGCATGTCTCCTCTGTGGAGGGGTGTGCTGCTGCTTTGGGCTCAGAAAGAGCACCCAAGCACTTCACCGCTGAGGGCTCCACACCTCTAAGTGTTGTCTGCATCTTCCCCAGAGAGAGGATCAAAAGAACGTCACCTCTCGAGGATGTCTCATGTATCCTCCTGCAGGCTTTCCCTATGTATTTCCCGTAGAAAAGCAAAAGTCAAGCTGATCTCTCATCCATACTAAGGGGAAAGGAGATTCCCTGTGGGAAGGAGGAATAAGGAGACCCCCAATAATCCTATGGGGATCGGGAAGCACTCAAACTATTTGGAGGCACAATCTGCCCCCATCTGCCCCCATCACTGCTAGCTCAGTGTGTTCATTAGCACGGCCACATGACCAAGCCATCCTTTTTGAAGCTAATGCCGCGTGGGGAGATTAACTGCAAGCAAGCAGGCAACAATAACGGGCTCATTGAAATGCAAGGAAAGCTTCTGCTTCCACCACGTTGAAATACCCCTTCTCCATTTCGAGCTTCTCTCCCCACTACTGGTGCTGGTGTCCTGCCTCTGTGGCATGGACAAGTCTCCCCTTTCCAGGGCGGTTGTCACCAGCTCCGCACCTCTGACAGCAGTGTGCCAGGGAGGTGTCGGAGAGTGATGTGAGACAGTGGGACGATGGCAGGGAAGTCCCTAACCCGGCACAAAGTTGGGTCAGGAAAAGGAGAGCAGGGAAGGGGTTGTGAAGCTGGGGGCAGGTGGAAAACTGGGATGCAATTCCCAGCAGGGCTTCCTGGCAGAGGCTAAGCAACACACCGCAGAGAGGGGATTTCTCCCCTCCTCCTCCTCCCCGCAGGCCCCCAGAATAAGTTAAACAAGGCGTCAGATGTTTCTATTTTAAGAGCAACCAGGGAGGCTGGCAACTACAAAATGAAAAGGAGGGGAGGGCAGAAGTTGTCTAGCAAAATTAGCAACACATTTCCCTCCCTGCCTTCCAGGGAGCATGCCCCCTTCCAGCAAGCCAGGGTCTGCACAGCATAAATTATTCCTGTCTAAATTTGAGCCTGTGCTGTTGTTTCTGCCAAGTGTTTACTCCTGAATGCCATATTTTTTCAGGCGCAGATGACACTGGGTGACACGTGTCATCACAGTACGTGTCCTTGAAAAATATGCGCTGTGAAATTGCACTGAGGTTCTCCAGGACGTGCTGCTCGCGTGCGCAGAGAAAGGAGTTGGAACGTCTTGGTCAAGAGGCTACCCGTCCGTCCCACCGCGGCAGAGCCGGGCTATGGGCTGGGGAAGCTCTCTGCTGCCAAATGTCACCGAGTTCACAGATCATCACCGAACCGTGCGTGCGTTGGTACAGATAAGACCTCTGGGCACCTTCTCCCTCAGATATCTCCGCGCCGCTGCCTGCCCCGTGAATGAGACCTGTCTCCTCACTGCCGTGTGTAAAGCCACAACTTCATTGTCTGTCACAGGTCCCTTAGCAACCAGACAGTGCTTTAGGCGCGCTCCTCACAGCATAGCGATCGTGCACCACCAGCAATCGCCTTAAGGGCAAAAGGGAGATGCTGGTTAAATATTTGACAGCTATTTTCATTCTCCCAAACGCACATTCCTGTTCATCCCTTTTGGCCACATGCCACCTGCCAGCACTGAAACTGCAGCTCTTTGAAAAGACTGGAGGATCCCTTTTTGGGATCGGTGATCAGAGGTCGGTGATGTAACAAGGGATTTTTCTTTCTGTCAGGAACTGTGCCATTTCACTGATGAAGGTGTTGCGTCTATGTTCAAAGAGGTTATAAGACTCTCCTTGGAACATAGATTCCCCCAAAGAGGAAAGATATTCTAGAAAAATTTCTAGAATAATATTTTTGGTCATGTTCAGATTGCTGAAAGCCCAGATCCACGCAGCGTGACTGATAAACCCAATCGCTCAAATAATGCGCAGGTCTATTTTTGTTGTGCCAAGTAATAGACTTTTATGGCTGGGGATGCAGTGGCTGTATTCTGTCATCGAAACAAAGATCTCTGGGCTAGGCAAGCTCACCTGGCTCCTAATCAGCTTTGGCCTTTACCCACTGATAACTCTCTGACCAATCTAAAGCACACAGATTAAAATAAACCATACATTTCAAGAGAAGGCTTTGTACCCCCAAGTATGGAAAAATGTTTTAAGTTACTGTCTTAAGCCCTGGCGTGTCAAGGTTAGAGATGTTTTTGTTTCATTGCTCTGACACCATATGGCCAAAGCCAACAAGAGGCTGATGTGAGTGTTTGATATATGGCAGCCCGGCATGATCCCATCTTCGGGAGGTCACAGGATTAGTGCGTAAAACAGTCAGACGTGATTAACATTAGGCACTATGTCTGTGCAGAGGGTCTGTCACTGTGACTACAGATGGAAAGCCAAAGTTGGATGAAGGTCAGACAGGGCATCGTGACTGTCCGGGCAGTCAAAACCTGTGACATCCCGTCCCATGTGGTGCTGCTGGTAGAGGAAAGCCCCTCCATGGGACTCCTCCTCTATGTCCCAAAATGCCTGTCATGGCCGTCAGCGTTATTGTGCTTCGCAGCTCAGGTTCACCCCGCACACCTGTCTGCTCCAACAGCACACAGCAAATGGAGGAGGACATCTGTGCTGGGGAATTGGTTTCTGCCGTCTTCTGCTATTTTTACACGGTGGCTGTGAAAGCTTCCAAAATGAGACTGATCGCCACAATTAAACTGAATGCATTTAATAGCAAACTGTATCGCAAATTGCAGAGCGAGGCCACTTCATATTTCCATGGGGCTTCCTAGAAAAACAGCTCCAATTAATGAGGCACGTTTTAGACTTGTTTATATTCAGTCAACTCTGTTCGAGCAACAAATTATCTGTGTGTGATTATGAGGCCAAATTCACCCTATAATTTTTCATTTAGCCTTATTTTACTGCCTGGTCTGTTCCACCGTGCTGAGGAGTTATTCATGGAGCAAAACCTCCCTGTCCTCGCTCCAAAGTTTCAGGGGACTCTACAGGTGCTGCGCAAAGTCACAACATCCCGTGCACAGCCACTGCTCTGTAGGACCGGCTTCCAGGTTCAGAGTTAGCAGGCAGAGAGCCGGGGCACCCTTCTGGCTTGGATTGCTTCTCCCTGGACTTGGTAACCAGAAACTAAGCAGTGAGGATATTCTGGAGCCAGCTTGGAGTGGTAAAATTTGTTTCACGAGCGTGTGCCAGCTCCAGACAGAGTTGGGGCCTCGGTGTTTGGAGGGAACAAGCCTGATCTGCTTTACCACCTGCCCCGTGGCGTTCGCGGGGAAGCACATCCCCGGCATGCCTGCACCGGCCATCCAGGTCCCAGCGCTGTAATTGAAACCGTCGAACGCTGCAGCGCCCTGCCATGAAAAGCAGAAGAAATTGCCTTTCGTCACTAATCTTGTGGTTTCGCTCACAGCTACAAGTAGCGTTCCCAGCACAACAGGCGCTGGCGAATTTTTGTGTGCTGGTGGTGCAGCCGCGTGGAAGGGTCTCTACACAGAACCCTTCCCAGGCTTGAGTATTTTGGGGTAATTCGGGCCGCATAATGGTGTTCCACCGTACAAGCCAAATCTCTGCCCCAGCCACTCATCTCCATGGGCATGCTGGGATTTCCATAAAAGCTGTGATGGAGCAGGGATGAAGAGACATGAAATAGCTATATGTTACAATCCCAAATCAGGACAAATGTCCCCAGCCCTTGTATAGTGCCTTCACTTGTGCCACATAAGCAGCACCAACCCCAAAACATCAGGCTTCTCTTTTCCCTCCCCTAAGCTGCTGGGAGAGGCTTCCCAGAGGAGACCAGCAGCAGAGCCTCCCATCACGGCACTGGCTCCAGGCACACCTTGGTCCTCAGTCCCAAGCACGGGGACACCAGAGAGACTCATTTCCAAAGTAACAATTGCACAGTCTCTATATATTTATAGCCTCCCACAAATGTCCTGAAGAGGAAAAGATAACAGAAAAGCACCGACCAGAAAAGCCAACAGAGAAGGGCAGCGCTCTGTCCATGTGGTGCCACTTGTTGCTCAGATGCCTTTTATTTTTGGTGCCTGTCCCAGCAGTTTCCAAGAAATCTCCCCCTATCCTGTTTCTATGGGGAGGTATAGCGTTACACTCCAACCCTTCAGGCACGAACATTTGAGGACAGAGTCAGGCCACGAGGTCAAGCCTGTATTTATAATACGAGAGATGAGCAGGGCCAGGTCACTGGAGCAGTTTTTCACTTTCCTGAAAAACTAAAAGACCCTCCAAGGGTCTCCGGGATGATCAGGAATTACCAGTACAGTCCTGTGGGGCTGGGTCTGCAGGTCTGCACCGTGCAGAAGAACTGGATGGGGAGACACGTGGTGTCCCTGCCACCGGTCACACCTCACCCCTTCCCTGAGCACGCCAGCGCCTCTCGGCAGGGCTCTGCAGGGGACAGGCAAAACTGCCCAGCACTAAATTCAGGTCAAATCTTGAGCCTCTGCCACTTCATCTGTTTTGAATTTTAGTGGAAAGACCCTAACTTTATTATACTGGTAAAAGCACATGAGGTAACATTCACCATTGTTGCTTCTGCAGGATCAAAGAATAGGTACCTTTTGCTATTTCAGATTTTTCCCTATATTCCCTATTATATTGTATAGCTTATCCATTTCTCCTTGGCAATAAGATCCAAATAAA
The DNA here is from genome assembly GCA_008658365.1 of Alca torda. Lineage (NCBI taxonomy): Eukaryota > Metazoa > Chordata > Aves > Charadriiformes > Alcidae > Alca > Alca torda. The sequence continues at coordinate 183,256,942 of CM018076.1, forward strand.
ATAGAGGAAGACATTAGCAACATGTACCTGGAGCAAACTTACACCGGAGCATTCCTTTGGGCAAAGCTTCACCCAAGCGCGTGGAAAAAACCACCTCTCAGCCTCTTAGGTTCCACTGGTCCTGTTCACTTCTCACATGGAGCCATAATCCTTTCCAGTGGTAACTAGTTGGGATGTGACAAACAAAGGATTATACCTTTAGGTGAGGCAGAGCTCCTTATGAGCTTACTGCCTAGCTATTATAGATCCTGTTCTCATGCAGAAATTACACGCAGATACGGACGTGTGCATTATTTAAGATGAAGCAGCAAGACCGCAGATGGATGGATCTTCTAGCTCAGGAAAGCAGGAATACTAATTATTGTTCTTCCCGTTGTAGCCATCCAACGCTGAGGTGGGGAAAATGATGTATGGGGCATTATTTGATCTTTCAGGTATACTTTTAAAACCACACTATTCATCAGGGGAGCAAAAGTTATTGTCAAGTTGTGTTTCTTATAGTCAAGTGACCAGTGCTGGATTTGGGTTGATGTTTTGACAGGCTGGAGTTGTCAACCCCACAGTCAGGTTGTTCCATTTGGATATTTCTGACCTTGTGCTAAAATTTCAAGAAGAAAGTGCACTTACTTACATTTTTAATGCTCATCCTGCTGACACACCACCTTTCCCTGTGGGAGAAGCAGTGCTTGAGGAGGGAAGAGTAAGAAAGAGGATAAGTAATTCGTCTCAATTGGATAAACTCATTGATTTCATGTGCACAATATTACATAAAAAGAGGAAGTCATCAGTGTATGGTGTTTATTACTTCAGTGTGGGGCAAAATGTCATTTCTAAAAATAATATCAACCTACCATGGGAAGCCACATAATTTTTACCAGGATAATTGATAAATCAGACCCCTATCTAATGTCTCCCTTCATAGAAAATTACACCCTTGGAAAAGAACACATTATTGCAGAGAAAGTCAAAGTGAGCACTGAAGAGCTGACAGACCCGGCTGGAGATGGAGGTTGCTTTTCATGGAAAATGCAATGTTTTACCCGCGCTAAACTGATTTGGACCATATGACAATCAAAGTAACAACATCTATGGAGCTTGATCTGCTCTACAACCCAAAGAGTTGCAAGAAGATTGCCCTTTAACTGCACTTACCATCAAAATGTGTAATACATTTAAAAACACAAACTTGGAGGAAGTCTCCAATGGTCATGTGTTATCCATCATTTCCCGCCCCCCTGGAGAAGTATGATCTGCTGCTCTGAGACCAGATGAAGCCATTCCTGGGACTCGTCTCCTAGCATCTCCCGGGCAGAGAGCCCGACGCGACGGCAAGCACTTGGGGCGGCCGGTCTGCAACCGCTTCCGACGGCCTCGGTCACGCCTCCCCTCTTCCATTTCCCCTCCTCCAAAAGGGAAGCCAGGCAGATGTTTAAGAAGCTTTGAAAAAAATCTCGTCAAGAATTTAAAAGAAGAAGGAGGCATGCGAGAATGTGCATGCGTGTATGTGTCTCCAGGTTTTGGCCCGTCTCCAGCTGGCTGACGGTATGGCGCTGGCTTTTTCCTTTGTTTCCAAGCTGCAAAATAACCACAAAAACAAAAAACCTAAGTAACATATTAATGGCTTGCTTAATTTCAGTTTTTCCCTGTATTCCAGTGCTCGTGCGGCCCCAGCCGCACATTTCACTGTGCAGCTATAAATGAAGGAGGGGGGGGAATAGCTCACCAGGCAGTCTCCAACTGTGGGAAAGGAGAGAGGAGCTGGTGTGAGTTCACCAACAATAAACAACACTCAGCTGTTTCACACCTACGGCTTGCAAAAAAAAAAAAAAAAAAAAAAAAGGAGACGTTTGAGTTCAGGGAGAATTAAGTGCTCTCTGAAATTTTCCCTGAGCTCCTGAGAGAATGATAAAATGCAAACGAGCATCTCCAGGAACACCTGGGAAGATGGGTACACGCTGCCTTGGATTCCCAAAGAAACTCGTGTTCCTTCGCGGCACTGGATGCTGCGCAGCGGCAGAAGAGCTGGGTTTGTACTGCTCCTGCTGACCTCGGGATGCCCATCCTGCAAGCCAGGTCTGCTTTTTAGAAACTCTTTTCTTACAAAGGCAAGTCCCAAGAAAGGCAGTAGGGAATAATCTTTGGTTTGCTTCACTGCTTAGCTGGATTCTGGTTAATATTTTAAAAAAATCAATCCCGAATCACTCAAAATTAATGTTGCTATTCAGATCTTCATAAGCCAGCAGAAATACTGCATCTTGCCCTTGACCTGTCACTTTGTAAATTCCCCATAAATTTACAAAACTAAACTAAATTGGATTTAGTTGAGGTCTTAGCTCTGTATCCAGCAGAACACATACAAGCAGGCACACACCCTTTCAGTATCCGCGTTGCAAAATGCACACATCATTTTAAGTGACACAAGAAGCCACTAACATTGTTATGGTAGACACTACAGGCAAATCTCTTTTAATGACGCTTTTATTTCTTCTGCTTGCAAACGATCACTTCCCATGGTGCTTCCCCCAAATATTACTCATTTTCTGTCACCGAGCTGCAAGAAATCATCCATCTTCTTTCAGAAGAAATCGGCAAAGAAAGATGGGCAACCTAAATCCTGACTCTGGTCCTTCTACCAAAAGGGGTCAGGGTTTGACATAGCCTGCCATCCAGCTGTGTTTTATGCCCTGCTGCCTTTATTGGTCATGAAATGTCCATGCACAGAATCAAAGAATCACAGAATGGTAGGGTTGGAAGGGACCTCTGGAGATCATCTAGTCCAACCCCCCTGCCACAGCAGGGTCACCTAGAGCAGGTTACACAGGAACGCGTCCAGGCGGGTTTTGAATGTCTCCAGAGTTGGAGACTCCACCACCTCTCTGGGCAGCCTGTTCCAGTGCTCTGCCACCCTCAGAGTAAAGAAGTTCCTCCTTACGTTTAGGTGGAACTTCCTATGCTCCAGTTTGTGCCCATTACCTCTTGTCCTGCCCCCTGGCACCACTGAAAAGAGCCTGGCCCCATCCTCCTGACACCCACCCTTTAAATATTTGTAAGTGTTGATAAGATCCTCCCTCAGCCGTCTTTATTCCAGACTGAAGAGACCCAAATCTCTCAGCCTTTCTTCGTAAGAGAGGTGTTCCAATACCCCAATCATCCCCTAATCATCTTTGTAGCCCTAATCATCTTTGTAGCCCATGCAAAGCCAAAGGACCCTCCTAGACACTCTCTTTGCCTTGCTGTGAGTTCCTTATTCTGCAGAAGACCAAATTAAGTGCAATGCTAGATAAACTACTCAGTCTTTCCCAAGATATACCATTAGCGTTTTCGGCTTCAGAGTCCACAAGAGCATCATGATGCCCTTGATTTTAATTAGTTTAAGCCAGAGGGAGAAAAGATCTGAGCTCTTGGGCTGTACTGGAGAGACCAAGAGCTGAAGATCTGCAGCAGAGCTGCTGCCACCCGCCACAACCCCCCCTCGCCACCGAGTCCCCATCAGCCTGAAAATGAACGTGTTTACTTCCCACCAGTGGGTGAAATCAGAGCCCTCATGCAATTTTGGTCAACAATTACTCGATTGCCCTATTTTTGCGCAGGTCTGATGATTGCACTGCAGCGTTTCTCTCAGGGGACGGGTGAGGGGCTGGAAGGGATCAACCTCTTGCTTAAAAACAAGAATGTGACAGCTTGGAGAAGAAAGTGCATGTTTTGCAGAGCTTTTTTTTTTTTATTATTCACGTGCTATAATTGTTTGGTATTAAACAAGCTAGGCTAATAGAAGTGGCAAATTAAATGCTAAGCCAAGCCTGCCTCGGCCTGCTGCTGCGGCTGTTAATCTGATTTTTGAAGCCACCAGCTTGCCGGGCAGCATGAACACAGTTTGCTGGATGCTCTCATGGCTGGTGGTGCAATGTAAGCATAACCCTTGGAATACAATCCACCAGTGTCCCCACGCCAGATCCCATAACCTACTTCCTAGGCCTGCTGCCAGTGTTGTGCTATGAGTCACGAAGAGAAACAAACACAAGGAATGTCAAATTAAATAGGACGCAACGCTTTCACAGCATTTAAAAGCGGAGCAATTGTGCTGCAGCGTACAAACCTCCCCGGACTCCTCTTGGACTGCTTCTCATCTTGGTAATAAGAAACATCCCTTTAATTAGTTCCACCTAATGAAATTCATAAGCCAGGGAGTGGGAGTTTTGCTCCTGGGTAGAAACCGAAAACTTCTCTCCACTCGATCTGCCCATTTTCTGCAGCAGTCATTAGCAAATTTTATCAAATCTCTGCGTTAAACAGTAACAACTATTGTTCGCCCAGAACACAAGTCCATTTATGAGCTGCAATACGACACATCTTGGAAACCCCAGACTGAAAGGCACTTTTTTAAAAAAAAAAAAAAAAATTAGGACTGGCAAGAAAAAAGTAGTTTCAAATTGTCAAGAATAAACAATAGAGAAACTTCTACCTGATATTTCCGGCTGCTGAGATCAGAGAGGTTCCTTTACCTATCTGGGTTTGGGCAAAATAATTTACAAAATTTATTCCATCTTTCCTTACAGTTAAGGGGCATCCATTACCTCTCCAGCTGAAGCTCTGGGTGCTTCATGCTCTTTGAGTCAGGGACAAGTAAAATAATTCTAAGAAGCCTCAAGATGTGCATTTACTCCTATGGAAATATTGACCCACGAAGGTCTTTTTAAATCCATTTTGGTTATGTGTGTCTCAAGACAAAGCGATATCCATGGCAACAAACAATTTCACTGCAGAAGAGAGAGCACATCCAGAAAGAGCATGTAATCGCTCTGTTTATCGATGACTAAAAGCCTGAAAGCACAAAGTTTGAGCTCTCGGGTGCAACACCAGTGCTCTGCAGAATACCAGGGCCTTTTATTGGGACACTTTTGCAAAGGTCCATCATAGAGGACAGTGAAGGAAGTCAAAACTTTGCCCACTGTTTTCATTCCCAAACTCTTGCAAAGAGAGGTGGTTTGCTGTGCGGTTGTGGTTGCCCTTTGAGAAGGTAACAGAGGAGGGTGAGAAGGAGGGAACCGATTCTCAGTTACATTTGGAGACAACAAAAGCACAAATCACCACTAAGAAAAACTGCTAAGGACGGTCAGGATTTTGGTAAAAAATGTTTTCAGCACCTACTGGGGCCCCTCGGTGCATTTGCATGTTTTCCTCAAAGTGGCTGCTGACCGATACGTTCATCCTGTTATTCCACATCGGGTCCCATAATTACAGAGCCTGATTTACAGGGTTGGTTATAGCTGCTATTACGGGAAGCTACAGCGCTGGATGCAGCTGCAGTGCCAATGGGGGAAGGAGGGGGGAAGATCGCACGCGGCAGCTCCTGGATGAACGTTTGCCGCACTGGGCAATGTCAACAGAGGGAAAGGAGGAGGAAGCCACAGCCCCCCTAGGGTCTTCCCAAGACTCCTTCCCACTTACAAAGCCATCTTTGATTTGGGCTGTGAGGTGTAATTTTCTAGTTTAGCACTCAGGGGTGAGTTTTTCAGAGCTTTCAGCAATAGCCCGACCCAGATCTGCTCTCAGGACCTGCTAGAGGAAGGTATTGGCGCAGAGTACATCTTGCTGTGGTCCCACAGGAGCTAAAGGACTGCTTTGCAGGTTCAATGCATTTTAACTCAGCAGTGTCTTACCCTGACCTGAATCCCCTTCCTCTCCAAACCTGACTGCCTGCTAGCGTTTGCTCTGCCCTCCAACCTCTGTGCTCCGGTCTCCACTCCGTGGAGATAAAAACTCCCACCAACATTGCTCAAGGCCTCCAAGACAATTTCCTCAGCTGTTGGGATCCTTCTACCTGCAAACCAGACCCAGCTCTCACTTCTAGCCTTGAAGATCTATGGAGGGTGGATATGGTGCTGCCAGACAGACAGACAGACACTACTGAAGAAGGAACACAAGAGAGACTCGAGGCTAAATTTGTAAAGCAGTGTTTTGGTGCCATGACCTGCCTAAACACTACACAGCCACTTGCAAATGATGTGATTTGTTACGAATTACATCAACACCAAACCATCAGACCTTCTTGCCTACAGTGGTGCTGCTGACAGAGCACTCATCAGCTTCATTTCTGAGAATGCATACATGCAAGAGCTGCAAGGTCATCACCCTCGCAGGCAAAAGAAGGGACCATTGTTTTGAAAGCCAAAGCGACTTTATTAGGAATTTGAGGTCAACGTACTCAAAGGGGCACACACTGTCCCCTAAAGATGTATCCAGGGTGAGCACACCTCCCCCGGAAAAGACAAAGTGCGAGATTTGCTTTGTCAAGGAGAAAGATTGGGGTAACGGTTTCTTTCAGGGTTTTGGCTTCTTATACTGGGGCTTCCTGCCCCAAAGAGGAACAGGTCCTACTTCTGGAGGCCAGAGCTTATCCACTGTGAAGAGCAAATTGTTTGAAGATTAATACTGAATTTAGCATCTCTAGTTGAGATCAGGAGGTGATTTTAGGGGTTAGACTCACCTGAGTGAAAATAACAAAGGCGCTGCCTCCCCCACCCATGCACTCGTACGTGCCCTCAACTCCCTCTCCCGTATTCACCTCACCCCACTGCCATCATCTGAGAAACCCCACCTCCCTTACTGCAGGGGTTTCCATTTCAGCTGCAACGCAGGGTGGCCTCTCGCTCTGCAGCAGCGGTGATATATTACCCACCCAGGTACCAACCAGGCTCCGCGCATCAGCTTATCTGCCAAGGTCTACTCCCATGACCCTTTGTCCCCGTTAGCCTGCTGAATTTGTGCTCCTTCTCTGATATATTGCTACATGAAGCTGAAGGCAACGCTGAAGTTTTTCCTGGTGGTGCAGTTAAAGCCATTAGAGAAGAAAAAAAAAAAAAAAAAAAAAAAAAGAAAAGAAAAAAAGGCCATGAGCAAAACCGTCTCACTTTACCAAAATCAGGTGGTGGGATGCAACGTTGTTCTCTCATTTGGAACGCAGCAAGTATCGCTTGATCAAAATGACTCAAGGTATAGCATTTTAAATACAAATTTGAAAGAGCTATAAGAAAACAGTAGAGCAGTCTCAGGGGGGATGCTGGCCTGAATTTAAAAGGACCTTCAAGTGATTGGAGCTCAACTACACAGGTCAGAATGAAAATCTCTACTTCAGTGATTCTCAGTGAAAAGACACAATGCTAAGCTAGGTTTTTATTACGGTTAACCCTTTTGATGCTTACTGCTGGAGTTACAGATTTAGATGCATATTTAGACACTGTCATCAGCTGCTGGTATAAACAGCATCTTCTTGAGTTCAGAAACCGATGGCTGGTTGCCCATCTCTCTCTTGGGTCTTTTCTCCCAAAGAATTGCAAGTATTTATAAGTCAGCACCCTTTCATTTGCTTGCCCTTAATAGGGAAATGCATTTCCAAAGCCATCTATCAGGGCTGGGCTGGCTACGGAGACTGAACTGTCTCCCTCTCCTCCCTCCCCTCCTCTCCCACATCATGCCCCGTAATGCCTCTCTTAGTGGTGGCCAAGATCCTGCTGAAGCAGACCGAATTTCAGGCTACTCAGCAATCCCAGCTCTCAGGGGAGCATGAGACACAGGCTGGAGAAGCCTTTTCTATCGTTACTCCCTGGAGTCTTTAACAGCCAAGCAGTGGTTTTGCTGGATCTCAGCTCCTCTCCGGTTACGTCCCCACCACCCATGACCCTGAGCAGAAACCCTAGGCTTATAAAATTAAATGGGCCATTCCCACGGGCCACCCTGGGACTCCATGCTCGGATGGGATCAGCGGAAAGAGCAGAGGCATGTCTGCTCCTGGAGTAGCGCAGAATAAGCAGAGTACAAATGCAGGCTCCGAGATTCCCTGGCCCTGGTTTTCTCATAGCTGCAAGTCAAAGCGGACACGGATGTAGCACACTAACCTATTAAACCAGATCTCGTTAGCTAACTACAGAGAAGTCTAGCAGATCATTAAAAAATAAGCTAAATATAGGCACACATCACAAAACCGGTAATTCTAAAACTCTGAGCCTAATTCATCAGGGAGCAGAATATCATAGCACATGGGATGTTCTTCAGATGATGCAACTGCAGCTCTAGAGAGCCGGAAAGCTTTACCCAGATCTCCCCAGTACCACAGGGAGGAATGCTGTGCCTCGGCTCCGCTGCCAAAAAGCCCAGCCTCCTGCACGCCTGGTTATTTTCCAGGCTCAGACACGCGCGAGCTCACACAGAAACCCTGGGATGTGTTACCCTTTCCAGCCTCCTGCAGCTCGCTCCTGCTGTACTTCCCTTGAGACCAGGGGTGTTGGTGGCAATCAGTCATGAGCAGAACTGGCAGACGGGAACAGCTTTTAAACAGCTGATATCCCTCACTGGGACAACCTGCTGGTCCAACCCTGTGAACCCATGGCTGTCACCCCTGCGTCTGGCTCACAGATGGGCAGTAAGGACACCCGACCAAGAAAACATCGTCTAATGGAGAGACGGGCGTTGCACAGTGGTCTGAGCACAGGCCTTGGTGGCAAGAGCTATGGACCTCCCCACCTACAGCCTTCAGGTTTTATCAGCCTCTCGTGGAGGCAGGATGGATGAAGCAGACCGAGGAGAGGCCCTACCAGAGATAAAACGGGACCTTCACAGTGGTTCCATGAGGTTAAATTAGTTTTTGCAAAGACTTTGGGATTGCAACTAATCTTCTGGTTCAAACCTCCAACATTATGTGAAACATGGCCCTTTGATAAGGGCTGAATTACTCCAGGAAACTTCAAAGCCATCAAAGAATTTGTGCTCGGTGACGCTTGTGTGCAGCGCTTTGAGTGAGTTTTCTCTGCTTTTCCTCGTCACCGCGCAACAGTCAATTAAAAAGCACTGCTCTCTTTGTAGCCTTCGCTGCAGTACGAGGTTTATTGTCCTATTTATCACCGTTGAACTGCCTCGGGCTGAATTATTTATAGCGCTGGAGAAGATGAATTAAGTGGTAAATTCAAAGTGGGTCACAGGGATGTCGCCTTGGCCTTGCGACCCAGACGTGTCAGTGGGTTGATGTCTTGGCCTCCTTGACTTAATGGGATGGAGCATCATCATCCAAACTCACGTTGAAACCTCAACCTGCCTGCGCCCAGCCAGTGCTCCCCTCCCATTGGACCAGAGGGGCAGGAGGCAGGTACCAGCACCCGGCCTTATCCTCCATAGGTGATTTGGGCTCCCATTTTATCTGTGCATAACTCTGCTCTTTCAATTAAGGAGATCATTGCAGCACTCTCAGCAAGAAACTCCACTACGGAGCAGCATTTCTAGCACGTGGAAGGGCATGCAAGTGTGTCATGCTGCTGGTGGCATGCTGGAGGGTGAGCCAAAATGCCCCAAAAATTCAGAAAGTGGCCCACCAGCCTGAGATGTTTAGTTTTTAGCGTAGGAACAAAACAGCTATTTAAGCACAGGATTTTAAAAAGGAAATCCTGTGTGCATTTCCGCCCCTAAATCCCGACCGAATCTCCTAATCCTGCACCGAGAACAGCCTGTGCTCCACACTGCCTCTAACTTCAACGACGACAATGATTCAGTTGTTTCCAAAAGGAGAGAGGCACTTTTCACATTACTGCTTCTCTTGTGCCATGTCTGACTGCGTAGCAGAGGCTCCAGCACAAGATGCTTACACCGGGGGCCCCCCAGATATTTTCCACGCCAGAAGGTGGGGAGCCCTCCCACAGGCAAAGGGGATGGGATATCTGCCTGGCATGGCCCCAGAACCACCAACATGAGGTTATTAATTTCATGAACCTTGGAGATTTACATTATTTTCATAGAATAGTTTAGATTGGAAGGGACCTTAAAGATCATCTAGTTCCAACCCTCCTGCCATGGGCAGGGACACCTCCCACTAGACCAGGCTGCTCAAAGCCCCATCCAGCCTGGCCTTGAACACTTCCAGGGATGGGGCATCCACAACGTCCCTGGGCAACCTGTTCCAGTGCCTCACCACCCTCATAGTGAAAAATTTCTTCCTGATATCTAATCTAAACCTACCCTCTTCCGGTTTGAAGATAGATTTTTTTACCAATATCTATGTTCAAATGTAATGCCCAAGCATTTTTTAAATCTGCTTTAAAAATACATACATACGTAGAGTGAAAAGCTGATCCCTCTGCATCACCCTTGTTCCTTGGAAAGCACCAGGCATGTTGATTCTGGTCGTCTTGGGGTTTTCTCAGAGGATGTCACAGGAGTTCAGATACCAGCTACGAGCTCCTGTGCATGGACGGAGGTTGGGGGCTGAGAGACACCAGGTTCTCAGAAAGGGTCATCTAAAACTGAGATGGAAAACGTGCTCCTGGCCAGGAAACCAAAGTGCAATGAAAGAAGAATCTTTCTCCTGTGTTATTGGTGTTTTTTCTCCACGGTGCAAGGGCAGCAAATTTCATTATCTCTTGTGAGAAAATCCACATCAACAGCATCACCTAATAGCACAAAAGACAAGACAGGCACCAAAATTCAGAATGAATTGGCTTTGATAGAAAGGTTGGGAAACAGCCTCCACTTTTGGAAAGCTGCAATAACATTTTGTCGCTATATGATGCAATCACCTTCCCTCCAACATTGCCTGGTACAATACTGACATCTTGCCCTCGAAAGTCAAAATCTCCTGGCTAAGAGACCAAAGGAAAATAAAGAGGAGGGCTTAGATTTAAGTACAGCAGGATGAAGAGTTTTAGCAACGGCGAACTTGCCGAGAAATGTGGTTTAAGTAATCCCACTGCTATTTTCAAATTCAGGTTGAATTTACTTAATAGCTCCAGCAAACGAGAGAGGCTGGACCAGACTCCCCAGCCTGGGCAGAGGAGGAGGAGGAAGCAGACAGCTTTAATTAGCAGGCGAGTCAGCGAAAGCTCTTGCTTACGAGGGGATCATCCCGAGGATGCGGACCCCCACGTCTCCCTGCCCAGGAATACTCCAAGCATCATGTTGCCTCTCTCCAGCATCCTCTGGCTTTTTTTTTTTTTTTTTTTAATTTTAATTTTAATTCCATTTTGCGACGGTCCAGCCTCCAGGGTGAGACACGCAGCCCCTCGGCAAAGCGGCCTGGTTCCTTCTCCGCCGGGAGGGAAGCACTTTGGGCCAAGCAGAGTTGTGGAGAGGCAGGAGATGGGATGGGTTGGCCCCACATGCACCGAGGGCACTGCTCCAAGCACACCTCTCCTGGGAGCCTGGGCACGGGGGCCACCTTCTTCCATGCTGAGGAAGAGCTGCTGTGGCTTCCTCACCTCCATTAAAATGGAAAGGAAAAGCCTTCGTCCCAAGTGAAAAGAAAAGTTTGTCCAATCTGAAACATCTCAAAAATGTTATGCTCTGGTCAGACATTACAAAGAAATCTCCTCTGAAATTATGACAAACCGGTGGACTTTGGGATGTTTCAGGCCATCTCTGGAACTGAGAAAAAAATCCCACTTGTCCAGATCCATCCATAAGTCAGTCCAATGGGAAATACAGCTATTTCGCCCCAACCATTTGCCAATGAAACAGAGTTTAAAAGGCACCCTGCTCCGAGCAGACGCCCACTGCTCACAAAACCAGTGGGTCAAGACAAATACTGATGGTGGCAATTTTCTTTCAGCCTCCCCAAAGCCGAGGTTCCACTTCCACTATTCAGGCAGATCACCCCGTGTTTAGAAAGTAAAGTGGTGAGACTGGAGTGGGGGAAGCAGGTTTAACATACTCGGTACCAGGCTCGCTGTGGCAAATAAAAAACAAATTTGCTGTTTTCCTCCCACTTCATATTGCATTTGTTCCAATTTCTTGTCTCGTTTTCCGCAACAAGTACCCAGATCGGTGTCTTCACGATGATGTTAGTCAACCCGAAAGAAAACATTCAGCTGGAATCCCTAGTGGATTTCCTCTCACCCAAAACAACAACTGCTCCTTGTGACCACTTAGGGGTTTCGACGTGTCAGATATTGCTCAAGGCAAGCTTTATTTTACTGAGCTGGTATTGCTTTTAAACAAGAGCCTATACCTATACAGCTTCCTTTACGTACACAATAAAAAGATGGAAAAATTATACCATGCCAAGAAAGCTGTCTTACCAAACAAGAGCCGCTGCCTGAAGGGTATATTTAGAAATTAGAGGACAATTTAGGAAGACAGTCACACAACATATGCCAGAAGAGTAATGAAGAGCAGGGAGAGTGGGAGTTTCTTTCAGGTATTGAGCACTCCCAGGCTGCATCAGTCCGTACCCAGCCTGACACAACTCTTTTTCACCTCACCAAGTAGCAGCAAAACCCAGCACTTACGTAGCATTTTTCATTCATCCGTCTCAAACTGCATTGCAAGGAGTGTTAAAGTGGTACGTTCAGCATCCCTCCCCACAAACCGATGCACAGAGCTGAAGTCCAAGGCTGCGCAAAGGCGGACACTAGGGATGAACATAGGCCTCGGAGTCGTGCCCATTGCCGTGGACGCTGAGTTGGGACCCTGGTGTCTTCTCGTCAATCCTTGAAGCATTCTGTCAGCCTTGTGTGGGCAGGGCAGCCCAAGGAGTCAGTCATGTCGGTAGGGCTAGAGCTTCCAAGGCCCGTGTCTTACCCCAAGAAGTAATTTTGAGCAGCGCATCCACTTCAGCCCAGGGGCTCCCAGCACTGCTGAGGCTGGTGGGCACCTCTGGACATCACCCAACCTAACCTCTCGCTCACACGGGGTCAGCCACAGCAGGCTGATCAGGGCTGCATCCTGTTGGGTTTTCCCCAGGGAAGGAGATATCACAACCTCTCTGGGCAGCCTGTGCCAGTGTTGAACCCCCCCCCACAGTACAAAGGTTTCTTCCCATATTTAAAAGAAATTTCCTGTATTTTGGTTATTGTCCCTTGCCTCGTGTCCTGTCCCTGGGCACCACTGAGAAGAGCCTGGCTCCATCTTTACTTCCCCATCAGGTATCTACCCACATGGATAAGATCCCCCTGAGCCTTCCCTTCTCCAGGCTCTCTCCGCCTCTCCCCATATCAAAAGTATTCCAGTCCCTTCATCACCTTTGTGGTCCTGCACTGGACTTGCTCCAGTATGTCCATGTCTCTCCTGTACTGGGGAGCCCAGCACTGACCTAGCACTCCAGATGCATCTCACTGGGGTTGAAGAGAGAGAAAGGACCACCTCCCTCAACCTACTGGTGACCGATGACAACCCTTTGAGCCTGGCACTTCAGCTAGTGTTCAGTCAACCTCACCATCCACTTATGTATCCCATAACTCACCAATGAAGATTTTATGGGAGACAGCATCGAAGGTCTTGCTAAACCTACAATAAGCAACGTCCTAAGCAATTACCTAAGCAAGTAATCTCATTGTAGAAGACCACCCAGTTGATCAAGCATTTCTCCTTCATAAATCCACGCTGACTAAGCCCAAACACCTTCTTGTCCTTACTATGCCTGGAAATGGTTTCCAGGCTCATCTGCTCCACCACATTCCCTGGGGTCAAGGTGAAGCTGATGAGCCTGTAGGTCCTCAGATCCTCTTGAAGTGACATTTTCTTTCCTTCTATTCCTCAGGAACTTTCTACAATTATCTTGTGCTTTTAAAGATATTAAAAGAGTGGCCTCATAATATTGGTCCATAGTATGCCAGATTCTCATGTCTAGAGAGCCTGGGGAATGCTATATTCCAGCCCAGACTTCTGCCTTTGACAGAATGACCTATCCAAAGAATCTGTACTTGTTCCTAACATTTTTTTAAAACATCTAAGATCTGCAAGGACTGTATGATTGTTATTCCTAAATAACGACTGCACTGCATGACTTGGATTAGCGGTTCCAGGAACAAGGGGAAGCAGAGGGACACCCAGTTGTAAGGAGCTGAGGCAGAAGATCAGAGCACTGACAGCAGGGACCGCATCTCCCTTTGGAGCAGGGATGATCAAACCACCCCATCTCCTGTGCTCTCGAGGCAAGGATTGCAACATAGAATGTGTTGGGTTGGAAGGGACCTTTAAAGGTCATCTAGTCCAGCCCCCCTGCAGTAAGCAGGGACATCTTCAACTAGAGCAGATTGCCCAGAGCTTCATCAAGCCTGGCCTTGAATGTCTCCAGGGATGGGGCCTCCACCACCTCTCTGGGCAACCTGTGCCAGTGTCTCACCACTCTTATTGTAAAAAACTTCTTCCTAATGTCTAATCCAAACCCACCCTGCTCTAGTTTAAAACCATTGCCCCTTGTCCTATCGCTACATGTCCTTGCAAACAGCCCCTCCCCATGTCTCCTGTAGGCCCCCTTCAGGTACTGGAAGGCCGCTATAAGGTCTCCCTGGAGCCTTCTCTTCTCCAGGCTGAACAACCCCAGCTCTCTCAGCCTGTCCTCACAGGAGAGGTGCTCCAGCCCCCTGATCATTTCTGTGGCTCTCCTCTGGATCCACTTCAACAGGTCCATGTCCTTCTTGTGCTGAGGGCTCCAGAGCTGGAGGCAGTGCTCCAGGTGGGGTCTCATAAGAGCAAAGTAGAGGGGGAGAATCACCTCTCTCCTAACACCTAAAATCAGTTGCAAAAGCCCTCATCGACCAAATAGTCACACTGATTAGGAACACGCACCACTTACCTCCCTTACCTCGTCTCAGGAGCAGCTGTGCTGGAGCATAAGTGACTTTGTTCACAGCAACGCTGAGATTGCCTAAGCTGCACCACCACAACTGAGTAAAGTCTGATTTATCCCTCCTCCCCTTCTCGCAACTGTTCTAGCTCAGTAGGTGAGATAGATTTAAAGCAAAACAAAAAAACCACCAAAGTCCAAGGGTACTGAATTTAAACTAGACACCCACAACTACATTTTCAGTAGCTAAGTTATAAAACAAGAAAGATAAAAATAAAATTTCAGAAGTGTGAAGATTGTCACTGGAATATTTTTGTCTAAAGTGAGTCACAAAGCCTGAGAAGTAGGATTTTCTTTCCTAATAACACTGAAAAAAACCTTATTAAAAAAAAAAAAAACAAAACCAAAAAACAACCACCCCAAACACCACAAAACCACCACCCCACACCAAAACAATAAGAAAGCTAAAAAAAAGCTACACAAAGCTTAATCAAGACACTGGTTCCTGCAGCACATCAGGAGCAACAGGTTCTTACACAGATACAGAGAGGCATCTTATTGGAAAGGAGTAAATAAAACCCATCCTTCTTAACCCAGGAGGAGGAAGTTGCAGGGAGTGGAGAAGCCTACAGGCATTTGACAGTACCAGCAAAGATCATTATGGCAGCTTTCCTAACGAAGGCTGAATCCAAAGTACTAAGCAAGCACACTCTTGAGTAGCAGGGAGGGATACACGAAGTCTGAACATGGCCTGGAAGAACAGGAAAATAAAAGTGGTGGAGAGAAAGGGACAGAGACCTTCCACTCATTGACCAAGACTGTAATTCCGAGTTTAACATCACCGCACCGTACGTCTCCACGTCTCTGCTCCATGAGTTGGCAGAAATGGTTCGCTACAAGAGCGGCAATAGGAATTCTGCATGCAGGCAACAAGTCCTAGGTTAAAACTCCTGATTTACGCCATGCTGGCCTTGTACAGATCTCCCCGCAAAAGATACCCACCCCTTCCTATCCACATGAAGTAGGCTTTAAAAAGATTTTCTTCAGACAAAGCTTTTGGTTTTGTGTGAAATTTTAATATTCATAAGTTCATAATGACAACAGTATAAAGAATTCAGGTTAAACGTTTTTTGTTGGGGTGTTTCGGGTTTGTTTTTTGGGTTTGTTTTCTTTTTTTTGTTTAAACACAAGGTCAGAGTGTACAAAGAAAGCTCTGCCATCAACTCCATAGGGAAAAAAAGCATGTTAAAGGTTGATTAAAGTGCATTTTAGTAGTAATCCTAAGACATCCATTTCTTTTCCTGCAGCTGTTACCCATGCTTTCAACAGCACTGGTACCACTCTACTCCGAAATCAGGTTCTGCCCGAGCGCCAGATCTCCGTGGCTTGGAATCCTTTGCTGGTGTTTTCATCACGGTAAAACTGTAAGAGCCATAAGCGAATCAGTGAGATTGAGATGGCTCGTGGGACCATCATGGGAAGAATGAATCATCTGCCTTGGAAATATAAATGTTTATGATCACTGTTTCTATTCTGCACATACATTCTTGAGACACGCAACTTTTACAAGGGTGTTGATATTTATATAATTCCATAAATTTAGACGGTGCATTACAAACACAATATGCAGCCGTAGCTATAAGTAGCAGAGCAGTGGGACAGAATTTTTAACTACTTCTTGTTTCCTGTGCACCAGAAATGAGACGTACGGCACAAGTTACAGAACTAGAGGAAAGAAAATGCAGTTATTAGGCAACAACAAAACTCCATGTGAGTCTTCCTATTTTAGATGGTGGCATGGAAGGCTAAACTTCTACCAAACAATGAAAAAATAAAATCAGTCCCTGAGATTTAACTCCAACATTTAACCATTACTAAGAGACAAAGAGCAGGGGAATATTCTAAATTGGAGGCTTTGATAATAGACTACTTTCATGGCATGTTTTCAGTGTCAGTGTGACAAACTAACACCTGCCCTCGACAAGGATTCTGATAAACAAATGCACAATGTAATCAAAAGACTAAACTTATTTCTAAACCTTGGCTGATGCTTTTTTAGTGCCCACAACACTATGGATGTACCACAAATCTCTGAAAAACATCACTGGATGCTGTAGGAGCATCGCAACGATGCACCAAGGAAGACATTCTTCCAGGAGGCCAACAAATAAATTCACAATGCATATTAAAAAAGGGACAAACCAGTAACTCTTGATAAGTTTTCTAAACTTTCATGATATTCTTAATACTAAGAGTTTGCTTCAAGAGTTAAGATTTGTCAGGCAATGGCTATAACAGCAGTTAAGGCCTAAGGCTTAATGTTGGGCATCTGAGGTCAACCAGCGACCTAGAACTGATGCAAGCAGTTAGCAGCTACTGTATCTTTATTTATTTACTTTTTTAAAAAAAGGCTTCTTGCATCAGTCTGCAGCCTCATCTCCATTTCTCTGCTCAATTAACAAAGTAGTTCAGAGAGGAGGAGGCTCCAGGTGCAAGCAGTACTTTTAGAGCCAGGTCAGCTGTATGTTCCATTTAACTTCTTCATTTTATACTAGACATATTATATTTTCTATTGGATATATCATATCAAATAACAACTGGGGAGAAAAATATGCACTGAAATACCATTTCAAAAGTACACTGAAATACTTCCGGACACTCAGATACTCCCAGACATGCCAGACTATGATTTCACATGAGGAAGATCCATTCTACCACAACACTCCTTGGCTCTGGAGATGGACTGACGCACATTTCCTAATGAGGTAAAACATTCAGAGCTCGAAAGTGGGGAAGGTGATACTCTGTGGCACTGCTCCCTTCTGCCATGGGGAAACGCAATTACTCAACACGGATGCTGTTTTCACAAGGAAATGGCCACCTCGGGCAGAACAGATCAGAAAAATGGTTTTAACAGCTCTCAGTATGTACTTTAATGATTATTTTGTTACACTGATGTCTTTCAAAAAGCATCAGTCAGGTAGAAAATGTGAGCCTTTGCTTTGTTGTCCACAACAGACGTCCTCTACAGTGCTTCTTCACACCGAATTGACGGGGTTTCCCACGTGTCCTCATCTGCCAAGTGATCCATCTGTGAAGCCTGATCCACAGGTGCTTTCTCACCCTGGGCTATTAATAATGCATTATCTTCTCCTCCCTCCTCTAACTGAAAGTTAGAGCTACAAGAACAATTAGATTCATCGAGTTTGTCCGTCAAAGACTCTGCTGTAGTTGTAGAGGACTGTTCAGTCTCTGTTTCAGCTTGTGGTTCTGTTCTAAAATGAAGTCCAGACACGTTATTTTGGATCAGGTATCGAACACACTGCAAAATCACATTCCTTTCGTGTCTGATGTCCTGGGCCAGCAACTGGAAAGAAAGAAGAGAAGGTGATGCGCATTTCCCTCTATCGCTCTGTAGCTGATGTACGGCTCTACTCAGTAATTTTGAATTTTTGGCTCTATCACACAAGTCCTGGATACAGGGAGCAGGAGACTGCCTTACCAGACGCAGCACAGGAAAGCCACGTATTCCCACGCTGGGTGCTTCCCCCCAGCTGACTTGCTGTCCCCTCCCTCGCGCCAGTTCACGCTGATCAGACCCCTCACCGTATCAGTTCAACTCACCAGCCAGGAGAAAACGAACCTGACAATTAGCAGCAAGTAGTGGAGTGTTCTAGGGTTTTTTTGTTTGCTTGTTTGGAAAGTTTTTTTTTGGGGGGGGGGGGTGTCAAAAAAATGAAGAGGGTCAGCAAAAAGCCCAGCATAGCAGAGAAGAGGGGGGACCAGGCATCCAAAGAAGAGGCAGCAGGGAGGGAGCTGCTAGAGCAGCGCAGGTTGGTGGTCAAACAGCACTTCTAGTGATAGAGGCTTGTAATGGCCACGGTTCACTGTGGTACTGGCACACGACTACCCCTGAAAAGGATGAAAAACACTCACGTGCCCAAAGTGCACATCTTTAAGCACCGCTCGTATTTAGGGCCATTAATACACTAAGGCAGGTAGAACAAGCTGACAAATCTGATGGTATTGTTTGGATTAAGCTGTCAGTCTCAGCTTGCTCAGGTGGTGGAGAACGTCACAGAATATACCTAAATACCAGGAACTCCCCCTCCACCCCGCCCAATTATCTGATGGTAGACCCAGATGACAACATTCTCATATCATGGACTATATCTAACACCTGAAACAAAGAACGCATTCCAGGCCATGTATTCCAGCACATCAGGATAACAAGTCTATTAGCATCTTTTACGCTTTCTAGGTTATACTGTATCTGCAATTTAACATCCCATGCATTTTTTATTAGAAAACCCCTATGAGTAAAAGACACTTATAAATACAAAGAAAGGGCACGTTTCATCAGGTACCAGACTATGGATTTAAATAGCAATAACTGGTTTGGGCTATAATCCACCAACCTAAATCTAACAGCTTAATCAAAGTGCTAGAGGCCTCCATCTCCTTTAACCTCACTAACGTTCATTTTGATATTAGGGAAAAAAAAAAAATCAGAAGGTTGAAGGACCTTTTGTCATTGTGAGTGTCAGCTGAACTAGCACTCCAAAAACCAAAAAGTTTAAAGCAAGTGGCTAAATCTGTAACTACCTGATCGTTTGCAGGAAATCTGTATTACACATCCTAACTACATCGGGCTTGTC
The DNA here is from genome assembly GCA_008658365.1 of Alca torda. Lineage (NCBI taxonomy): Eukaryota > Metazoa > Chordata > Aves > Charadriiformes > Alcidae > Alca > Alca torda. Next base: position 183,276,145 of record CM018076.1, read on the forward strand.
ATGTCGCAGAGAAGCTTTTTGTTGTTGTTACAAGTTTCAACAGTGCTTCAACCGGCCACTTTGAAGTGGGCATGTTTCTATTTCGACTAGTTACTAAGAGGCTTACCAGCAGGTGACACCTATATGGGCCTTCAGGAACCTCCCATCTGATCTAAGGGATGCACATGAGGGCAGAGGAGGGACAGAACAGTGATGTTCTCTTTGCCAGACTGGGCAAAGACCGAATTCCCAAATGGCCGGACTGAATTTCCACATGGCCAAATAAAGGCAGAGATGGAATGCACCATCACCCTATCAAAGACTGTTATTTTGGGATTGTATTTTTTAATGCAGGGATGGGTATCAGTGGAGCTATGCTACACAAGCTTTTTATTTTGTCAGCATACAGAATGGCTAAACACACACTACTGTTTGCATGGCTACAATAAACACGTTTTAGTAGTGTCCAGGCTCAGTGTCGAATGACTGCCAATAGACATCCGCAGCTGTTCTCCTACCTCCACTTTCATTTTTTTTTTTTAAAAGCATCATTTCACTGATAAAACATCCTTTTCTTAGCAATCCCACCTCCTTACTTTTTGGATAAACTCTCAGCAGTGACTCACTAAAATGTCAACTTTCCTTCCTCAAGGTTTTTATACACTGACCATTTCTGGCAGCGAGAGCCTACCTGCAAATCTCAGGCACTCCTCTGATTCACAGCCACAGTACACACCCTTCAGCAACAGTTTTGAGCAACATTAAAAGGCAAAAAAACCCCACCAAAAATGCAATTTTTAAAAATGGATTATACTGGCAAGCTACAATTTAGGCTTCCAAAGTTCTGCCAGCTTCTCTCAGCATGTGGGACTTTATACGACTTGTTTTCCAGGGTTCTCACTGCTTTGATCACCAACAACTTTGAAGAGCAAGCAATAAAGACGACTGCATGCTCAGGGAGCTACACAAAGGGCAAACACTTCCTTTTCAGTCACTGGGAGTTTTAATTCTTGGCAGCAACGGTAGTATGAGCTAGAAGGACCAAGGGGTTTCTTCCACATCTGCACCTTGAGATGTGACTTATCAGGTATCTCTTGCCTAAACATCCTGTGCTGTTTCACAGCCCTTATGTCAGTGGAACCCTGCTTTCTCCTGTGCTCTGCCCACAGCAAGATTTCTTTTGATGGGGGAGCTTTATGCTGGCTGTTTACAGAATCACAAAGGTAGTCTACCTATCTGATACTGCTTTTGAGCACGAAATGCAATAATAAAAGCTTCAAAGTTTTGTTTTTATTAAAGAAAGCCACCAAGCTTCCAAACAGGATGCTTTGCACTGTTACTGCAAACAGAACCGTAACACCTTGGACTCATCCCTACAAACCTCTTTTTACCCTTCTGAGACACCAACCTGCTCTTCAAAGTACCAGGGCCGTCATTTCCTCAGACTGATCTAAACATACCTACTCAGAAGAAACCCATGCACATGCAGCCTGCAGCTCAACACCACTCTACAGTGTAAGTCACCAACACAACCTTATCAAGATCTCTTTGACTGCATCTGAAAAAACTGTGTCCTTCTCAATCAAGGTAAGGCAAAGGAATAGCAAAACCATGAGAATAGGGAGGCAGCTCAGAATAAGGCTGATGTGATCACACACAATCAAAACTTACCCAATATTACCACAGGAAGGGAAGAGGGAGGGATAAAGGTTTCGTCCTTTATGCAGCTCATTTTAGGCACGTGATTAAGTTGTCATCTCTTGCTCACCAAAGTCAGTCATCACCTGAACGCACACCCGGGTACTTCTACTTGTCTATTTAAGCACCTACACTTTCTCCGTGTGAAATGCTCACTTCGCTATTTTTAAGACAGGAGGACCTTTGCTAACAGACCACTAACTTCCCACAGGGAAGAGGAGAACCGCTCACAAATGGTGCTACTCTTGTACAGGAGGCATTATTTTAGCACTAAGACTGTTACCATTTCCAGCAGAGTTGGACGGCGCTTCGGAAGGAGAGGTAACGTTTTCTTGCCCCAGTTATCAGGCCTTCTGGGGCGACGTGCATTTGAATTTGAGCTTCTTAGCGTCGTGTCTGCGTATTCTGGGCGCTTTTGATTCGGGTTTTGACTCGAAGGAACAGAAGTAGTTTGCGGCATATCTCCAAGCGCAGCCTCGTCTTTCTCATCTTTTGTTGCAGTCTTGACAGGGATTTCTTAAAGAAAAAGAACACACTTTCATCTCAAACTTAAAAGTCTCTTTTTAACATGCTTATATCCCCATGCACCAGCAGTTCATTAGTACTATTCTTGCTCACACAACCTGATGTGAAGATGTTTGAGGTTTACTTGGAGGAAGGGAGGTTTTTGTTTGGTTTGGGTTTCCTTATAAAATACAAAGAATAATCTCTAAACACTCACAGAGAGGAAAACAAGACACTTAAATTCTGCAATACAAAAAGAAAAATAGAAGTAGTAAGAGTTCAACAAGATTTTTGAGCTATTGCCTTGTTATCACTTAGAAAGTGCATTGCTTCCACTTCACAATGTAGCTTGCTGCAAATTGGGCTGCTGAGAAAATCATGATACAATTAGGGCAGAGGATGCCCAAGTTCAATTCCCTGCCTGCTAGATGCTCTCTGTAATTTTGTGTAGGCCATCTAGGGCAAGTAAGACATAGTAACTATCTGCAAAAACATGGAGCAGCAGCAGTTCTCCACCATACACTGATGCATACACTCAGGGAAGCACAAAATCCAAGTGCCACAGAGTTCAAGTCTTACTGCAACATCCAGGAGTCTTCTATGGAAAAAGCCCTTAAGGACATCGACATTAGTTCACAGGGTGAGCATAACGGCTTTTTTCTGGCACTGTTCAAACATGATTTGAAGTGAGACTGAAGACAGGCTGCTTTTTTTTTTTTTTTTATCCCCAACTAGGGGGAAAAAAGGCTTGGGAAATTTGATGACACACACCCTAACCAAAGACATTTTATGGCCGCTCTTCAACCCAGGACAGGCTGCTGAGAGAAGGCAAGCAAAGAGGGGGAGAAAAAAACCCACTCAATCTTTCAGGAAACTCTGTTTAAGGCTTTTTAAAGTATGCTGTAGCACTAGGGGAGGAAAAAAAAAGGCATTATATGCGGCACAGGTCAAGTGGACAAGGCCATCCCTGTGCGCTGTTTGTCTGAACAAATGCCATGTTCTGTCCAGGTGCTTCTCCGAGACTGGGAGGTATCACCATACTGGGAAAAAGTAACGGCTCACACAGTAACACCAGTTAGTGCTCAGAACTGGGAAGAACAGAGAAAGAAAAGGAACAGAATAATGGCATATCCTTTTACTCCTCCCAGCCTGTCTTTGTGTACGGCTTACGCCAGTACCAGTATGCACTGTCACTGAAAGCAAACTGGAAAGGATCTGTACACAGACCGCAAAAACATCCCTGTGCAAAACCTTTTACAAGCTTGTCTCTTCACTTGTATAAGCCTCAAAATCCAACAGGGACAAGACAGCTCGGAATTACAGCACTGTTAGACAGGCCAGAAATCAAAAGGCATTTCCGTAGCCAAGTGCTTTGGAGATACAGCCACTGAACTGGCATTACGTTAACATCTTTGCTAAATATTAGCTACAGCTTACATGTCGTATTTTCTTCTGCAACACCTTTGATTTCTCTTAATTTTTTTCTCAAGAAATTGCAAGTACTATGTAGGTTCTGTCTGGCACTGATAATCTGCAGCTTTCAGCAGTTGGGGATGCAGCCGTGAAGAGCTACCACTGGGCTCTTGCACTTATAAAGACTGCATTTATAAATAAATGGGACCCGGATAATTGGATGGGAGCTGGCAAAGGACCAAACAGAGAAGAGGTGAAACCCCCCACCCTTCCCAAAGAAGGGTCATTTGTGATCAGATCTTGTCATTGCTTGCAGCCCGCACCAGCACAGTGACACAGGGTAAAAGAGGAGAGGAGAAGGGCAGAAGACACGCTCCTACACACCTTCAGGCTCGCTGTCAGACGCACTGCCGTAGTTGGCTGCCAACGAACTCAGGGCGGAGGTGACCTGCTTGGGAACAACAGTCAATCCCTGCTTCTCGTCTTCAGCTGCTGTTTCATCCTTGTCGGATTCTGCAGGGAGAGAAGAGTCAAGAGGAATTTTTCCCAATACTCCTGCGTGCCAACAGCCAGGCTTGCTGCTAAATCCCTATCTCACCGCTACAAAGATCGACGTCAAGAATCATTGCTCAACACCATGGAGTGATAAAAAAATCCCACATCTGCCTACCCTCTACAGATATTCAGTGGCAAAGTCATCTCACCACTGGTTTACAGTCCCGCCGGCAAAGTTACAGAAGCAAAAGAAAAAAGTTCCCTGAACAAGAGCTTGGGCTTTCTGATTCTTTCTTCACATACCAAATGTAATTATAGGTTTTATTATCAAGTGTAGGTAAAGAGAGAGAGAGGATTTCACAATATGTTTTGAAGTCTTGCTGGATATAGTCCTGTGGAGGCGGAGGGTGGATTCAAAAGGCAGTCAGGGGAAAGAAAAAAAAAAAAAAAAAAAAAAGAAAAAAAAAGGAGAATTAGTCTCATTCAAAGCGAGAATTTAGATCAAAGAAATTTTTGGATAGTAAAAAAGTTCATAAGGGACACTGAGAACCAAGGTTACAAATTAGATGACCAGTTTGCAGCAATACTTCAGACCACTTGATACTTAAATCCCCACACAGCATTATGGACATATGCAAGTAAGCGGAATATTACAGTCTCAAACTGTCCCAAAAAAGAATTGCTGCTTTTTCTATCTCACACACAACGTTAAGTGCTTGGGTGCCTTTTCTTTTTGTTTTCTTTTAATTTTAAAGAATTACTTTTAGTTTGCTCTTTAGCAAATTAGGAAAACACATTTACTGGAATACATTTTTTTTCTTTGCAAGTGATGTGTTCGGAGGAAGCGTTATGCACTACTGAATACAACTGTTTCTGGTCAGGAGATCCCTCAAAATTTTACACCTGATGGGCTCATTATCTTACCTTGCTTCTGCTTATAAATCAAGAGGAAAATCCTGTTTTCTCATCTCCCACTCAATTTCTTAGCTTTGAAGGAATCACCCACTAAGGACTTAAGTGAATTCATTATACAAAAAAATACAACCCCTCTAGAGAAAGAGCTGTTGCTATGAGAAAGGTTTAAATACTCCACAAAATGGACCTATACAGTAAAATCATGGACTTCAATTGCATGATTTTTATTTTTTTTTAATTCTACTTAATTATATTGTGTTTGTTATTATTTTTTATATTTCTCAATAGTATAAAACACTGCAACTGGTCTTAATAATGTGTAATAATCAAGTGCCACATTCCTTTTCTACCTGTTATAACAGAAGTTACTAGCCGTACTTTGGTATAATTAGACTTTTCATCATTGAATAAAACACAGATGCTGTGGGGAAATAGAGTTATATTTAAGCATACTTAAGTTTCCCAACACGCAGAGATTAGTGGAATAAACAAATTGCAAAGGGATGCTGTGTTCTTGTTCCCACTAACTGAAGATTATGTTTTCAAGAGGAAAAACTCAGTATCGGACGTCTTTCCAGGGGATGTGTTCTAGCCTTGTTGCTAAAAATAGCTAGAGTATAAGTCAGTTTACAGGCCATATTCTAAGAGTACTGCATCACTGCTGACTGTATTATAAATGGTTGTATCTGTAGAGTTTATATTGCTGCCAGCATATGGAAACAAGACATGCTCACCCAAAAAAACCTGAGCAGCAATACTTCAGATAACGCACACATATGGAGAATATCAAGAGTAAATTAGACAATACAGCAAAAAACAGAATTAACAGAAAAATCCTGACATTTTAAGTAATTCACTTAACTCATACAAGGAAATCGATTTGTTTTCACATTCTAAATACTGGTATTTTCAAAACCACAAAGGGATATTTAATAGTCTTTAAAAAAACAATTTGATTGTCGACGTACTTTATTCTTCTTCTGGCTTTATAAAGATTTTCTTATTTTACACGTTAGTTTAGCAACCTAAGTCAGTGCATGTCCTTTAGACTATTGTACATTTATTTCACGTCATTTTATTTATGTCAGAAGGCTGCACATAACTTGAAACAATTCAGATGCTATTTCTTTTCTGCTCCTTCCTAAAGTTACTACAGTATCACTTCCCTATGGCCCGAACCACTTTCCCTTTGCTGCCTCTCCCAGCTAAGTGTTTTGGACAAAAAAGCACCCCTAATCAGAAGATTATAGGTAAAATAAGATTATTATGGTAAAGTACTTGTTAAAATAAAGATAGAATTGAGGTGCTGCATTAAAAGCCCAGAAACCCTATTCAGTTTGTTAGCTAAATATTGATTTAAAACTAGTAATGTATTTTAAAACGTACAAAGCTAAGATGAATAAGTATCCAGCATGGTTATTTTTCAAACCCAGGACACACCTACATCCTGTCTCCCAAAGTCTTCTCCCCTTCAGGTTAAGCATTTTTTGATGATACAGAATAAAACTTAATGCTTCCTAATTCTCACAGAAAAATCAGAAAGACATAAAAGCAGTCTGCGAGATTTTCCATGTATATTTATAATATGATCAAATGGACTTGCAAGCAAACTTATGTAGAAGTGCTTAATGCTGGCAGTATCTTAAATATTCTTCTGTCAGCCCTTCCAAATCAGAATTTTTCTTCCTCTTCAATGACTTTGTATTTCAGCTTCTTTCCAAACCATATCTCAGCCAAGTCTACTACTTTTAGCTCCTCCTACCAGCACATGTGGACATGAATTCAGTCAGACACTAACACGTATCTCAAAGACCTCTAGAATACTGAGATAGTTTCCTCCATAACAGGTCCTAAACCTTCCAGTGGAGTTTTAGACTGGATATTAGGACAAATTTTTACACTGAAAGCATTGAAACAGGCTGCCCAGGGAAGTGGTTGAGCCACCATCCCTGGAGGTATTTAAAAGATGGGTAGACGTGGTACTTCGGGACGTGGTTTACTGACATTTTTTGTGAGAGTTAAGTGGATGATTGGACTAGATGATCTGAAATGTCCCTTCCAACCTAGGCAATTCTATGCTTCTAGGTCAAGCCTACTAAGGCAGAAGCTCCCCAAAATGCAAGATTTACCCCATTTCCTTTAGATAAAGCACTGACCCATTCTTTCACAAGAATCCCACTGGGAATTTTCTTAGACCACATCCTGAATCAGGATCTCTCTCTACTGAAATTTTCATTTAAAAGGAAGTTTTAAGTGCAAGTTTTAGGCACAGGGATGTTGGACTACCTTCAGGCTTATATGACCCTATTGGTCCTGGCACTGTTCTGGACACAATATAGCAATCCTGGGCTTTTTTGTTAGTAACAATGAGAAGCTAAGTATGACAATAGGCTCACCGGTATTCTTCTCCAAGAATACTGTAAGGCCTTGCATCGATGCATCCAACTAAAAGAGAGTTTTCCCATTTTAAATATGCACACTTAGCCCTCTTTCAATCAAGGACAGAGTTCACATGTTTTTGGAAATCCCCAGCTCTCCCCAGAAGTTGCTAGTTACGCACAAGGTCAGTAATCGCTTCACTAGTACTTCTTAAAATAAAAAGTTCTCTAAGTTCCTTCATCTTACCAACATCACCGTTTGCCAGAAGACCAAGAGGGTCCATATCCTTCACACATGCCTGAGCTGCCAAAGCACGCTGTTTTTCATGTTCCTTTTCACACATGCTGTTTTCTGGTCCATTGGCTTCATTTTGAGTTCTACGTACATTATAATTGCCACAATTTTTCCTAAATCTCTTCCAGAACGGGCGCCTTTGTCTCCTCCGCTGTCTTCCTTGCAGCCCAAGCCCCTCTTCGTCTTCTGGAGGCTTCCACATCCCCTTCATTTTGCTGGAAAATAGAAACGCAAAGCTCACACAAATGACAAGCCATGAGAATAAAATCAATTGACGTAACCAAACAAACACCTCGGGCCCGCATTTAAGGTTCAGCAACACAGCATGATGCCAGGACTTACTCAAGTTCAGCTAACATGGGGTGACAGACCAGACAGGCAGCTATAGCTCATCTCATTGGCAGGGCAATGTGACAAAGCTGGAACCTAAATGAAGATTTTGAAGTTCGTGACTTCTATCTTTTAACAAGGCAAAGAGAACATAGGCTAAGCAAGTTCCTTGACCATCTACAGTGTGAGGACAGTGTCTTCATTTCACCTTACAAAGTCAACAAATATTCCCTTCACTTAAGCAATTAAATCATTCAGAACAGAGGGAACATGGAATTAAAAGGGAAGCATCTACTATAAGCATACTTCCGCTGCTGAAGTCTCCTTTTTCCAATTACAGCTCAGAGAAGGATCTTGCTGCACTAAATCCATTCAGCCATTTGACACCATCAGTCGCAATGACTGCCTACTCCTGACTCCAACTAACGTGCCATTCATTCTATCAGGACAATGGACTTCTAAAAACCTGAAACAAAATAACAAGTCCTAAAATATGGGAAGAGCACAGCATGCCGGTTCCGCTTATCTTCCATGGTTCCATAATCTTCCAGGGTATCCTATAAACACAAAACACGGTTATAGGAAGGTACCTGGAGAGCTTAACAAACCTACAAGAATAGGTGTGACCTAGACAGGAAAGCGAATATAGAAGGGAAAACCTAAGCTTCCTGAAAATACTTGTTTTCAAGCAACAGAAACTTAATTCAGCAAAACAAGACTGAAACTAATCATCAGCACATTACAACCACAAAAAGACATACAAGATCTACCATCCTGAATGAGCCCCATGGTTCATTCTGCTCAAGTCGTCTCTCCCTCAGCCTCACCTACAGCATGGCAGAGGTCCAGTTATCCCTAGTCAACCATATAACCCCATACTTGGGCAAGAGCTTCTTCCTGAAACTTCTCCCTAGGTCTAGAATCACGCATCTGCAAGTGGAGTCTCATAGGTGTAGTTCTAATCTGGTACCTTGTCACTGATAAGAAGCCATGTGAAGAAATAAAAAAAAAGCATAAAAGCAGGGCAAGTGGTCACCTTTCTTCTCGCCTACTTTTCCATGGTGTACCACTTAAAGACCTTCTCTGACTAGAGATGGTCCCAAGATCCTAATGGTTTTGCGTCTCATGCCGTGGGATGTTGTGTGAGTGTCTGGCACTCCTGAAATCTTGCAGCAAGGTGTTGATATTTTGTGAAAAAGGACTTCTTTTGTTTTGTTTTCATTCTGATGTCTAAAATGGTCATTTGGTGCCCACACCCTCCTCTAGTTACAAGACGCAGTGTATAACTGCATTCTATTCACCTCTTCCCACCTATGCAATTTTTCTAGATCCCCATCATACAGCCCTTCCAAGCAACCACTTCTTTGCTTGTACAGAAATGTTCCTATTACCAACATTCCTCTCTTCCATAACCTTTCCAGCCTAATTAAGTCCTTCTTGAGAGAACAGGGCCTGCTGTAGCATTCAAAATGGCTTTGTATCGCAACAAAACATACTTCATTTCATTCTCCAGTCATTTCACGACAGTGTCTAACACTGATTGCTCAGCCCTGACAGAACCATCCACCATAGTGCTCCTGTGGCACGAGAGGCAAGCCACCGCCTTCCTGTGCATCAGTCTCTCATCCACAAAAGGAGTCTAATATTAGCTCCCATAGTTTAACTGAATTTGTACAGACAGGCTCTAAATTCAGGATGTTGTTGTATAACTTAAAAGATACTGAGCAAATACAGGCTCAATTAGAGGTGTTGTCCTTGACCAAGGGTTAAAAACAACCTTCTGATTTCCCTGGGGCCTCAAACGCCCAGAAAGAAACCCCAAGGTCACAAACACATCCCAGCAAACATCAGCCTGGCATCTGCCTCCTGCCTTCCCCTCGTGAAAGATATACTACTCTGCACTTCCCGTTCAGAGGGGAGAGAGAGCCATGCGCTATTAATCAGCTGTTGCAAGACACCAGGCAGACTACCAAAGCGGTCCTTCTGCATCTCTAATCTCACACGTGGGGATGCTGGGAATTAACAGTTGTAAAGCACTTCAGAGAACCACAAATGGAAAGTGCCGTAGAAGTGTTAAGTATCTAATCCTTTCTAAATCTTACTTGGGTATTTGCTTTAATAGTACAGGTTGCAAAGAACAAGCTGTATTCTATTTTTGCCTCATGCATCAGTAAATTTACCAGATAAGCACCAATTCCAGAATCTTTACTGGTGATACACAAAGCAGAAACAACAGCTTTTTGGACAATTCATCAAGTCTATAGTGCTAGCAGCTCAGGGAAGGGAGGGGGAAAAAAGAAGAGATTTCCAAAATCAACCAGAGTTAAAGGTCACTAAGTGAAAGCAAACAACCTATAATTTTGAGAGGGCTTTTTTCCCCACAAGAGTGGCTGTGAGTGTAAACACCAGTAAAAAATAACTGTAGACACCAAACAGTTTGTTACTGTGACAAGCAAAACTCATATTTGCACATAAAAATCTCCAAACATCATATTACATACGTTTGCGGCTTTAGTCTCAAATGCCTAGGTTTGGTTCCTTGGGTCCAAAGTACTTCTGCAACTTTACATCCTTTGAAGGAAGCTTTACTTCAGTCTTTTATAGACCTTTCCTTCCAAAGTCATGAAAAACAACCGGTTTGAGGGGGTGGGTAAGTGTTGGGTCTTCTGAAGCACACACTGCACCAAGGTACTCTGCACTGTCACCATTTAACAAATTATACTAGCTTGACATGAACCCTATTCCACACTAGTTCAACTGGGTTGTTTTTTTTTTTTTTTTTTGTTTTTTTTTTTTTTTTTATTTTGTTTGGTGTCATCCCCTATAAAAAAACAAACCCAAAAAACAACACAAAACAAACTAGGCAAGCTCCAGCTTCACTTCCATGCAGCAGCAAATGGTATTTAGCAAGAGCTCTTTAGAACTGAGTCTGCTTCTGCCTTCGAGCTCAGTTGTTTCAGTTTAAACAAGTGATATTCTTAGAAGTGTGGATCATTATAACATTTTCTTTAAAAGTCAGCTGGTTCCACATAACACTGACGCTGAGGGGAAGATAAAAGAACAAAGACCATACTGGAAAGTAATCCACAACATAAGGGAGAGAACTGATAAAAATCCAAGAGGAGTAAGCATCAGGCTTAAAACAAAGGTAGCAGGTAGATAAAGGATAGAAGAAAGAAGTAGCACTACTTAAGCTATGAAAATAAAGTTAAATCTTCCTCCCCTCTCCACTTGATTATTGATTTATCATCTGAAAGGAGAGATTAAGAAGCCAAACCCGCTCATAAAATATCTCTTGGCCGTTTTCAGGCATTAAAGGGTAAGACTATGTGGATTCATTATGTTGTGTGACTTCTGTCCCCATTATTTCTTTTTTAGAGATCAAGGTTACACTGATCCAATGAATGGCCACTAGAACATGGTTTCTCAAACAAGCCAGAATGCACAATTCAGGAGGAACACCAGATTTCTAATACAATTATTGTTTAATTTAACTGAAGTGGACTATGAAGCACTGTAAATAAAAGAACATTACAACTGCTGTTTGTCAAATGACCTGTCCTCTCTTAAAGGGCAGCCAGATTGTGCGTAGAGTGGAAGCAGTAAGTGGTGGGAGACTACAGAAAGACAGCGTACTTCTGAACTCATTAGGAGGAAAGAACAAGCTTGTTTCAAAACGCTTACCCAAACTGTTGGGTAGTGAGCACTTCTCCCCTTTCTTCCTTCTGCATCTGCATCGCCTTCTTCTTTTCAATGTTTGCCAACGTAGGAAAATTTCTAGAAGAAAAAAAAAATATATATATAAATTCACTGGCTCTTAAATGATTCCCTATACTTTGTCAATTACCGCTTTCCCAAACCAGCATCCTCTATAAACGTAATGGATTTTTGTAACATTTCATGGAAATTTAACAGACTGTTTCCTTCTTAAAAAGGCATTGGTGAGGAAAAGAAACCCAAGTGCATTTATGCTTACATACTCAGATGAAAAAAAAACAACAACAAACAAAAAAATCCCTACCAAATTGGTATAATTAGATTTACCAAACCATCAAACAAGCTACAGACAAACAGTTCAGTTACGCTTGTGGACCCTCTGCCTGCCCCTACACATAACAGCACGATTTAGTCCTGCAGTTTTATTTTTATGGTGCTTCAACTGCAGTATTTGAAGGATCTTAAAAGGTACAACATGCCTTTAGCAAACCAACTGCTGAGTTCTTGTAATAGCAAAAAACAGCTTCTGGGTGCACAAGATTCCTTTAATGTGACAGTTACAGAAGAGCACACAAGTTTCCTCTCCAGCAATATTCAGTATTGTGCTTGCACACTGACCTCTAGTTCACCAAAATTACTGACCCTCTTTAATTCCAGCTTCAGGAAAAATTGCTAAGTCATGCGGATGAAAACAAATCTACTGTTATAACCATCTTCCAAACCATCCCTCTCTTCCATTCCCCACCTCCCTCCCCATCCACCCCGACAGACGAACATGCTGGTTCTAACATGCAAAGCCTGCTGCAAATTACCGTCAAAGCCCCAAAATGGCTACGCTAGTTGCTCTGTGTAAACATGAGTTAGCTAAATCCCAGTGCTCTGAGATAAAGGTGGTAAATGAGAAACACACGCGCACCCCCACCAGCTTCTGGATAGAAATGCAAAGTGTAAATATTTGACAAGTCTATTAAAATGGAGTAATGAGAAACTTAGAACAGCTACTCAGGATATATAGCTATCAAAAAGGACACGTATCTTCCTTTAAATATTTAATCTTATCACATGCATCTTCCCCGTTTTACAACACGAATGTTAAGCGTCACATTGATGCAAGACAGCTTCAACCACATACCAAGCGAAGAAGATGAGAAGCATTTCCTACGAGACACACCTAAACATGCTACAGAACTTGCCTCCTTTAAGAGGATTTGAACATGAGCTGTCAACTTCTATTTTCATTGGATTTCTCCCAGAAATCCGTCACACAGCTCAAGCGAGCATAAGGATGTGATGTTTTATCAACGCTCTTCCCTGTTAGCTACATTTGTTCATCCATGTTGTAACACTCCTGGCACACAGCAAGCGTGCAATGAATTATTTAGTCTCAAGAGCTTCGCATTGACAAAGACCCCTGTGCTTGGCACCTCTTCACAGTTTTAGGATAAGGTGCTTTCCTTCACGCGAGTAAGGCTCACAGGAGGAGAGAGACCTATAAAATAAGTAGTTATGCTCAAAAGAGCCCCAAGCTTGTCTTAGAATTTTTTTTTTCTTTAAAGACATAAGGGAAGACCCTTAATCCTGGAGCAAAGGAGTCTTCAAAGTGCTCCTGTAGTTATGTTGATTAAGGACATATTCAGACACGCTCTCACAACATGATTTGAGACGTGACTGCCTCCCACTTTCATTCCTATGAGTTACCACTCCCTCCACTGAGCCACCGTAATGGACTCCACGAATGCTTTCAGTTCGATTCATTGCCAAGACAGACAAGATTTCTCCTAAACCACCTTCCAGCTGACACAGGCAGTAACTAGCAACTAAAGAGAGCTCAAGCTGTAAGTCCGAGTATGCCTGCAAAAGCAGATCTGAAGGCACCTGCAGCGGCTGTGTTTATTTTCTCCATCTCTTCTCAAATGTTAAATAGCATTTTACTCACTGCCTTGTGCAGAAAATGTTCCTGTTTTGACAGCTTACATGCAGTGCTTCATTTCATTCACAATAAGCATCTGCTAGTTTATTCTTCCATCTAAGGACGCAGTGGGCAGTAAGCTCTAGATGTTCAAGTCTGCAGGTCACCAGCCTCGGGACAAAGTAGACTGGGTTCACTCCTCCCCAGGTGCTCTGCTGTGCGATGACGAGGCTGGCCTAAGCCCACCAGTGGATCCTGGTGGGACCTGGCCAAGTCAACCCCAACTGTCCCTGCAAGGAGCAAGTGGATCAAAGTTACCCACCCACCCCAATGTACCAGCCCCAGTGCAACTCCACAACTCATCAGGTGCCACGGCCCCAGCACAAAGAAGACTGTGCACCTCCTATCATCAGCTAGATCTACCCACAGAGGCGGCAAAATTCAACTGGACCCTAAGTGGAGGCAGATGGCAACATTATGATCTGGAGGTACAGCTTTATGGCAGACTTTGCAAACTTCACTACCTAAGGACAGCCACAAAGTACTCAAGAAAGGTCAAAAAAAAGAGAGGAATTTATTTTTTTTTGACAGACAGAATTCTTCTTCAGGAAAGCTAAATTTAGGAAGACTGCTCCTGAACAGAGGCATGACAACACCAAAGGAAGAGCCTATACTCAATCTCTCCACATAAAAGGCCACGTGTTAAAATCCGATGAGTTGACCTGTGTTTGAATCCTTCTCAGAAGGCATGCCCTCCTCCTCCCCCAACAAAATGAGGTTCTTAAAGTTTTACCTACAAACATCACTGAAGTAGAAGAAGTAGCCTAGCACCTAGGTCCTGCAAACAGCTTATTAGAGCTTGAATACAGACAGCTTCATCACTCACCACAAAGGCTTTACAAACCTAAGCAACTTATTGTAAAATAGCGAGTTAAACCAGGATGTGATGGTCTGGCACAGCAGATTTCATGAAGTACCACCTGAGAAGGCAGCCCCATTTCATAGCAGCTGCAGTTTCCAACCATAGAGACTTCAAACGGGATTTTTTTCAGTATATATTGTCAGGATAGCACTAGAAAACTGGTTTTCAGGCTAAGATGAGTATATTACATACACACCAACAAAGTGACGTGCAGGTAAAGGATATACCTTAAGCTTCCAGAGACAGGGAATGGTGACATAAGCATAATCACTAACGGGTGTGCTTTAGTCAATAATTTATTTTTTTTTTTTTCAATAAATGAGTGCACTAACCAGAGTCATACACGTTTTATAGGCCAGCGTACACTATCTTGTTCACATAAACATCAGAGTAAACCAGCTCTTAGCAAGCAGTGGAAAAACAGAGCTTTGCCAGTGTCTAACACAAAAGAGACCTGTTTCTACAGCACCATGAATGGGAGTCAAGAGCTATACAAGTTTATCATCTTTATAGGAACAGCACTGTGATCAAATTGGCTCAATAATTTCTTGAGCTGGTCTTGATTGCATACTCACAACCAACAGCAAAGGGGACATGGATAGCCCAAAGGGAACAAAGATGGCCCAACCGAGAGCTGATAAAATCTTGGTTTAAGGCTCCCGGACATTTTATCAAGCACTGCATCTCTAGTGTGATTTTACCATATGTTAGCTGAGGTGGTTTTATTGCTAATCCATTCCTGCAGTTCAGAGTAAACTTTATTGTATAGGTGTCTACCTTGATCTACCAACACATTCCTTCTACTTTGCTTCACCTTCTCTACTTTTACCAGGTGCTAAGAAATTATTTTCCTTATTACATATTTAACTACTATGAATACAACACCAGGGAGGATTCCAAGCTCCTCCAGGATTATCATTATTCAACCAGACAAACACAAATTAACTAGAAGTTGTGTGCTTGACAGCTCTGGCCTTATTCATTAGGCATGTACTCGGCCTATGAGATGTACTGCAAGGAAATACAGCAGTCAATCCCTAACTGAACAAAAAAAAAACCAACAGATTAAAGAAAGGGGAGGGAATTTACAAGCAACACACAAGATCAAGAAAATCCTCCAGTGTTATATTAGGACTTAGGCAAAAGTTTCACTATTTGCTTTAACACCAGAGCAGCCTTGCCACATTCTTTCTAATAACCTTTGCTCAAGAAGAGTTGGTTAGAAACAGATGGGCTAGCAGGACCCAGATCTCACTTGGGAAGAAGGAAAGACAGCAGTCCCTCATTCTGACACATTAAGGATATGTGCTTTAGATAATCTGCTGGAAGCACATGAAACCAGCACATTTCTCAATGCTTAGAAGGGACAGGGCAAATCAAAACAAGAAAAATAACCGTAATCGCCAAAGTTGATGTCAGACTTCACAACCATCTGTCTGCAAAACATGGGAAAACCCTGAGATCCTGTGGAACTTCATCTCTATTGCTGTTCGCTTAATTAGATTGCCTGGCTCAGCAGGCTCAAGGGGCCACAAATCATTAAAGAATCTTTTAGGTAAGCAGAGACATGAAGGCCGCAGCAATGAACAGGGGCATTGTACAAAATCAGACATGAAAACAGCATTTTGACCCAGCATACTTCATCCAGAGATACTCACTCCTTACCAGCTCTGCCCCTTCTCTTCCCTCTATGTAAGGCTGCACTTTAAACACTGGCTCTTTCTAAAAGATTTTAAGCAGGAGACACAACTGAGCAAAACAGCAACTAATTAAGTAGAAAAATCTCAACTCTAAGTTATTTATAACGCCTGAAAGAAGAAACAAGACAGGAATGTTAGGGATGCAGCATGGAAACACACATGTTAAATCACTGCAACCTAATTAGAAACAAACTACCAATGACCTACAAAGATTCATTCTTCGCTCTGACTGGAACTTCTAGAAAGAAAAAGGCTTTTTCCTGTCACGGTAAACCAAGACTACCTAATAGCTCAGACTCCCTCTGGTGTCCTTTTTTTCTGTACCATGCAACGTTTACTGTGACTCAACGACAGACCTTCAGTACTAAACTGATGCTTTGTGGCCCAATTAATGCTTCGCAAAAGTTTCAGCTGAGTTTCTCTCTTTTTTTTTTTTTAAATTAAATTAAAATGAAATTAATTTAAAAGAACCCAAACAAACAAACAAAAAAACACAGAGGAGGATGCTAATATAGTTTCCTTGCTGTATGAAAAGTAACAAAAGCCACCCAGGTAGTCATTCTACACCCATCCATTACAGCTAACCAAGATTCCCTAAGGACTGAAGTACCATAATAAACCACAGCACTACTCCATCTAGTGGCCTTGGTTTAGAAGGTCCTAATCCCGTATTGCCTGTTTTGGTTCGTGGTCTTCACTACGAGACTTCATTTCCATTGATTTTACTCTGCTGCACTGAACAGAAGCTTTCAGCACTGTTGCACCACAGCCAAATTATATTAATCTGTAAAAAACCAACAGTATCCACCATGAGATTCTCTAGAAACTCAGCAAAAACAGCCTCAGGCAGAGTATCATCCTTACAACTAACTGTAGATAAATGTTGCTTTGACTCACAGCACCCACTTCCCCAGCAAAGAGTATCTAAAACATGATTGTACATTCAATTCCCACTTCCCTAATGTTCTAGGATACAGTAAAGCACATACTGACACACACACACCTGAAACATCATTTCAACGCTTAAACCTTAGCATCATTCACTAGACAGGAACTCTCTCAAACCACCTCCCAAAACAGAAAAGTGTATGAAAAGTTGAAAATGAGTAGCAAAGACTCTGCACACAAGTATTGATGTTTTTCCTTAGAGCTACTCTTCGAAAATTAAGTGTAGGCCACAAGACAGACAAATCTGAGGACATTTTGGGTTTTGCTAACCCTGCTAACACTTCATATTGCAACTAATAAAGAAGTGGTAAGTAACACTATTGGGGGAAAAAAGGACAGCAATATGTAGACTGAAAGCAAATAAAAACCAAGCCCTCAAGTATCTTTTGAATAAAACGAAACCTTGCAACCAAAACTAATCTAACACCAAACCTGTACTTGCACAGATCACAAGCAATTTTTGTCTGGTTAACTATGGCATTTTAAACATGGGAGAAAATAAATTTTTGTTTCTGTATCAACGAGCTGTTCTTAACAAAAGAGGAACCTACAGATTATCTTCACTTGTAAAAAATGAACAGCAGGTGCAGCAGTTGACTGTTGTGATGCGCTAACTTCTCTTTGCCTTTCTGAAATTTGCAGAAAAAGCTGAAACCATGTCCAAAGTTAAGTTAAAACTTGCAGGGATTAACTTACACAGGGAGAAATTTTGCTTCTCAATATAGCAAAAAGTGATGGGAGGCAATAAAAAAAAAATAAATCCTACCATACATTCCACTCATCTGTCTTTTTTACAAAGCCACTGTGTAAAAACTTACTAAGGGAAGTCAGGTTCAAAGCCAGAATGCATTAACGTTGCTTTCTGACATAAATGCAAAGCTGTGTTCATCAGCAAGACTTCATCAGACAACTATGTTTATTTTCATTTTAAAAAACCCAAACACCAAACAGGTGACTAGTACACTGCCCTAGCTCATCAGCAGGGATCTTGAAATTAAATTTGTATCACTTCCCACTCTGCATATAGGACTCTTGCTCACGGAAATAAAACCCATGAACCAATCACTCGCAAGACTATATTCTAAGTCAAGAACAGAAGTGAGGAAAGCCTACAGCATCTTCCACCTGCTGGAAAAGGGTAGGTTTTAATCTGTTCAACTCTGAAAAAAAAAAATATATATATATCAGTGAGATAACGTCTATGGAAGTACAGTAAATTTTTAAACACTTCAGTGCTGGTCAAGAGAAAAAAGTTACACCACCTCACATCACAGAATGATAAATAATGAGAAATGCCACTTACATGGGAACTTTACCTTGCACCCTACTACCTGACTACCTGAGATAGCATCATTCATGGATTCTGTTCTCTTTCAGTAGAAAAGTGTCATGCAATGCAGAAAGTTCTTAAAAATTAGGAAAACTCCCTGTTGGGATTTAGTGGGACAACTTAAGCTGTGGAAACTTGCACACAGTGGGATGTACTACAACTATAGTCAGTACAATAGTTCCACACTTCTTAGCTACTAAAGAACTACCAAGCAAACACACACAGATTCCTGACCTGAAGTCTCTCAGCGATCAGGCTAAAATGAATGAGTCGTTCTCCTAACCTGGGGTTTCAAATCAAACGTCTGGGAAAGCTACTTCCTTCTCAGTTGATATCTTGCCTTCTATTACAATCATCCACATGATAATAGTCTCGGCAGCTCACACCCTCCTGGCTCAGGCATTCTGACACAGACCACTACCACAGGAGTTTTGCAGTGTCAAAGGAAAAGCAGCAGCAAGCATGCGCTGCTACCACCTTTCAGCTGTCATCTAATGATCACACGGGGGAAAATACAGTAAAAGAAATTCGTAGGTCACAAGTCTTACTCACTTTTTTCTTTCTTCCCTCCATTTTGCGATCTCTTCCGGACTATCTAATTTTATTCTTTTAGCACCAGGTGCATGTGCCTAAGGAAAAAGTATTTCATAGGTGTTTAAAAGGGGAAGGAAAAAAACACAAGAAAAAACAAAGCATCATTCTGTCAACTATAGTAGTATCACACTGTTTTCATCTCCGAAAGTTGTGAGACCGCACACAGTGATTACAAAATGAATCCATTAAAAAAAACCCAACACAGTATTCAACATATTTTCATCCACAACACTGTCTTACAAGAGATTCTACTCAGAGGTGGTAAGTTTTCCTTCCAGAAAAATGAACGCAAGCCTCTGAAGAATGAGAAAAGGGACTACTGTAAAGATTGCACAGACTCATATTTTGGGCCTGGGGAATACCTACGTTCTTCCAGTGTATCTGAACTATCTTCTCATGTGCGCTGAAACCGCAACCTTCTTCTGTGCACTGCAAGATAAGGGGGTGAACTTAAGACACATCAAGTTACACAAACAAATTATGAGCAAGCATTCGAGCACACTTCAAACGAACTCTGTGCCAGGTACCTGTACAGTTAGTTATACAGAACTTTTAAGCTACCTAGGTTCAAAAAAAATGTGATTGTAAAAACAGCAAGAAGGGATAATGTACTTTTAAATTTCACCAGATCTTAGAATAACCAGTGAAGCCAATGTTTCTGATAATGGGAGATAATGTGAAGTTAACCTCAGAGACAGATTTGCAAGACTCCACAGTTTCAAATTTTGATACTTCCATGCAATAAAGGAGTGGATTCTAAAAATATTATTTCCTCATAAACTATTTTTACACAATAATTTTACATCCTATACTGATGTTCATTAATTAATTCCTACCACTTAGGTGGTGACTTAGCGATACTTGACAAGAAAGACATTAAAATGACTTCAGCAATAAAACCAAAAATACAACTGAGACATCCCCTACACACAGCATTCAGAAAGAATCCCCTACTAAAACTTTTTGTAGCTACAGAATCTCTTTGCTGAGACTTCCATTCAAAGACTGACTACAGGTAACTACTTATCAGGCACAAAGTTAAAAATCAAAGTGTAAATAAAACAAGACAAACTCATCAACCTGTTTATGTTGTGAAATATGTTCATCATACGTCTCCTGGTTTTTATAGCCACGGTCACAAGTATCACAATAATGAGAGAAAACTGGCTCTTTTTTCTTTCTGGTCTGAAAAAAAAAAAGAAGAAATCATCTCAAGATTATAGTTACAGGATTAGAAGGTATTCCTGTTTTTAATTGTGTGAAACACCTTCATGAGTATTTTGCTTAATAACGCCATCAATTAAAACACATTTCAAAAGTTTCAAAGATAAGCTAACATAAGTTCAAATCACTCATCTTCCAAACAGTGCCCTGCACTCAGCTCTTTCCACTACCACCTTTCCATCAATTATCACTTCTGCAAACATCTCAGGCTGGCAGATTTATCGAGGGCTGGGAGGAGAGCTAGGCTACTGCCCTGACTCTCTTCCCAATCAAGTCAGGCCATGCCTGTTCTCACATGACATGTAAGACCTCAGTGGGCAGCAGAGATCCTTCCTCTCCCACTACACACATCAGGGTGATTTGGCTGTCTGGTCCTGATAATACAACAGGGCACTAATGTAATTTAAGCACTCGGGTATCACCACGGTAACGGCTTTTCTAAAGTAAACCCATGTTAGAATTTGGTTGAAAAGTATCTTTCTTCCAACAGGCTCAAGATTTACAGACTGATTGTCATACGTTTGCTCTCTTGTGAGGGCAGGCACATTAGACAAGAGTACGGGGCCTCCGCAGTACCACGGGGCCTCCGCAGTACCACGGGGCCTCCGCAGTACCACGGGGCCTCCGCAGTACCACGGGGCCTCCGCAGTACCACGGGGCCTCCGCAGTACCACGGGGCCTCCGCAGTACCACGGGGCCTCCGCAGTACCACGGGGCCTCCGCAGTACCACGGGGCCTCCGCAGTACCACGGGGCCTCCGCAGTACCACGGGGCAAGTCCCACACGACTGCCACCATCACAGAATGACAGGATGGTTTGCATTGGAAGGGACCTTCAAAGATAACCCAGTCCAACTAACCCCCCTGCCATGGGCAGGAATATCTTTCACCAAACCAGGTTACTCAAAGCCCCATCCAATCTGGCTTTGAACGGTTCCAATAATGGGGCATCCACTTCCCTGGACAACCTGTACCAGTGTCTCACCAGGTTCATCATAAAAAATTTCTTCTTTATGTCCAATTGAAAGCTACCCTCATTTGGTTCAAAACTATTACCCCTCGTCCTATTGCTACAGGACCTACTAAAAGCCTGTTGTCCCCATCTTTCGTATAAGCCCCTTTCAAGGACTGAAAAGTCATAATAAGGTCTCCCCAGAGCCTTTTCCAGGCTAATCAACACCAACTCTCTCAGCCTGTTTTTATAGGAGAGGTGCTCCAGCCCCTGACCATTTTTGTGGCCCTCCTGTGGACTTGCTCCAACAGGTCCATGTCTTTCTTGTGCCGGGGACCCCAGTCCATACCTTTGGCTTGTTATTTTCTCTTGGAAAGCGTTTACTAAACCCATGCGCTTGCTCGCCTTGCCATTTCTGAGAGAAATTGCCATTTCCACCTTCAAAAAAGAAAAAGAAAAAAAAAAAGAGCCAGTTATAGATACAGCTGGTAAAACACACACCTCACTACCTCAGTGGCCCTGCTGTGGCAGGGAAGGGCCTGGGGGAGAGATGAGTTAGGGCTGCACAACCATCACGGACAGCAGGGCACATGCTTGGAGGGAGGGAGAGTCCTCCACCCCCAAGGGTTTGGGACAGCCCCATGGTTCCACCAGTGAGGGACGGGAAGGAGTCCATGGGCCCCGAAGGAACTTCCCCCACGCCTCTCACCAGCACGCGGGCCCTGCGGTCGCTGTCTGTAGGCTGGGGGGTACCAGGCAGCAGGTGGCCCGTAGCCATCAGGTGGCGGGTAACCGTTGGCGGGCAGGTAGCCGTTGGCAGGCGGTGGGTAATCCTCGACGGCCGGGTAGCTGTAGATGGGCGGTGGGTAACACTCGGAGGGTGCATAGCTGTTGGCAGGCAAGGCATAACTGTTGGGCTGCGAGTAGTTCTCAGCAGGCGGGTAACTCTCGGGCTGCGAATAGCTCTCGGCAGGCAGGCAGCTCTGGGCAGGCTGGGAGCTCTCAGCAGGCTGCGAGGAGCCCTCAGCAGGCTGTGAGGGGCCCTCAATGGGCTGCGAGGAACCCTGGGCGGGCAAGTAGCTCTTAGCAGGCTGGGAGTAGCCGTCGGCGGGTGGGGAGGTCTCGGTGGCCTGTGAGGAGCCCTCGGCGGGCGGGCAGCTCTTGCCGGGCTGCGAGGAGCCCTCGGCGGGCGGACAGCCGTCGGGCTGCGAGTAGCCGTCAGCGGGCGGGCAGCCGCCGGGAGAAGGGTAGCGGCCGGGAGGCGGGTAGGGCCCGGGGGCAGGCCAGAAGCCGGGCTCCCAGGGGGGCGGCGGGCAGAAGAAGGGCGGGGGGAGGCCGGGCGGGGGCGGCGGGTACCAGGCGAAGGGATTCATGTCAGGCCCGACGCAGCCGCTGCTCCGCTATACGCTTCCACCGCCACCACCTCGTGGGGGCCACACCGCCGGCCGCTACAAAATGCGTCACTTCCGGGGCTATGGACGCTCGCCCAAGGGGGTTAAACCTTCTGGACGTAGTACTAGTGATTGCGTCATCCGGGAGCGCCGGAAGTGCGGCAGTGGGGTGGGGAAGTGGAGCGGGACCGGGCCCCCGCCGCCATGGCTCGCGAGCTCATCGGTCCCGCGCTGCCGCCCGGCTTCCCGCGCCGCGCCGAGGCGGACCCGGATGAGGACTTCAGCCAGGGTGAGGCGCGAAGGGCCCAGCGGCTCCGCGGCCGCCCGCCTCAGGCGGCCTCTCCCCCCCGGCTCCGCCGGGCGAGGCCTCGGGGGCGGCTGGCCGCTCCACCGCGGAACACGCGAATGGGAGCGGCGTGTCCGTTCTTCCCTCCCCCTTCGTGTCCTCCCGCCTTGTGTGTGTCCCCCCGACCCCACGGGGGCCTCGGGTGCAGGAAGGGGCGTGTGGTGGAGCAGTACGGCGGCTCCGGCAGCCAGCGTTTGGCAGCTCGGTCTGCGGCGCCTCGGCGGAGCTAACCTCCGCGGGTGGCTTTTAGCCTGACTTTTTCAGTGAAAAAAACCCTCACGTGGCGGGACTCTACAGATACGAAACGGCCTAAAACCAGTTTTAAAAAAAAGTACCTCACTGATTTGGTGATTATTTGCCTGCTCAAGGCCCATATGCGCTTTTAGGCCTGTGGTCTTTAGCAGCTCCGACTGCGAAGTTCGTGGGCAGGAGGAGAAGGTGGTGGTGATGTCTTTGCAGCGTGCTCTCCTTTGTCAAACCAAACCACTTGATGAAACTATCGCTTTTCCAGTCAGCTCTCCTCGGGATGCGGAACTGGCCTGTGATGGGTGAGGTCGTGGTGCGTCACCTGCCAGGGCCCCTGATGCTGAGAAGTGGGGTCTCTCTGAGACCAGCCGACTGCCAGGCTGGATCTTCTGCAGTGGAGCTCAGTTCCCCCTGCTTAAACTCTTACATGTTCTGTATCAATAAGAACTCCAGAAGTAGCAGTTTGAACGTTATTACTCCCTCTCTTTAATCCAGGTTCAGATCACTAGTATATACATATTCAATTTCTGGCAGTGTTTCAGAGATCGCTCCGTTATTCCAATCAAAGCAGCACCCATGGGAAAGGTTTGCTGTGCTCATCTGCTCTTCTCGTTTTTTAAACCAGGAGAGGGAGCAATAGGAAGAGAGAGCAAAGCTGCTGCCTTAGCTAACACCATAGCAACATCAAGCTCCGGGTCCGTAGCTTGGCTTTGTACTGAAGTCCTGATTTCACGCTTGTTTGAGCTGATGCAGCCTCTCCTATTCAACTGTGTGTTGGTGGCTTATTCGCTTTCTTTCTGTCAACATACTGATACATGTTGCGAGTTATCTATATTGTATGTGAATCCACTGAACAAAATAAGTTAAACTTATAATTAAGGTTTGTGATACCAAGTGTTTTGGCAGTATCTAATCTAGGTTATTGAGCCTAGTTTGTCCACTTTTTATCCCAGTGTACATCAGCTCCTTAGTAGTATAGTTACATTGACAAATCTACTTGGGGATTTCTGTGTGTAATGGATGAAGGAATTTATTTGCCTTTAAAAAAAAAAAAAACAACCAACAACAACAAAAAAAAAAAACAAACAGAAAACCCCCACCAAACCCAACACTGGGGGGTTGTTTATTTGTGTTTATAACTTTTATAAACTTTTACTGATTTACAAGAGCTTGGCACAACAAACTAAGTGTACCTGCTCAACACGAGGCATACTGCTGCAGTGCGGAGGAGGAAGAGAGAGCAAGTACTTTGGAATAACACGCTTTGTTGTACAGAAGTACAGCTCCAGCTGGAGCCTTGCACCTGGAGGTTTAGAATAGACTATTTCAGTTGGAAGGGACCTACGATGATCATCTAGTCCAACTGCCTGAGCAATTCAGGGCTGACCAAACGTTAAAGCATGTTGTTAAGGGCATTGTCCAAATGCCTCTTAAACGCTCACAGGCTTGAGGCATCGACCGCCTCCCCAGGAAGCCTGTTCCAGTGTTTGACCGTGCTCTCGGTAAAGAAATGCTTCCTAATGTCCAGTCTAAACCTCCCCTGGAGCAGCTTTGAACCACTCCAATGCATCCTAGCACTGGGTCCTCGAGTGAAGAGCTCAGCACCTCCCTCTCCATTTCCCCTCCTCAGGAAGTTGCCTCAGCCTCCTTTTCCCCAAACCAGACAAGCCCAAAGTCCTCAGCTGCTCCTCATAGGAGATTCCTTCCTGCCCTTTCACCAACCTTGTTGCCCTCCTCTGGAAGGATTCAAGGACCTTCACATCCTTCCTAAATCGTGGGGCCCAAAACTGCACACGTATTCAAGGTGAGGCTGCACCAATGCTGAATATAGCGGGATAATCCCTTCTTTTGACAGGCTGGTTATGCTGCGTTTGATGCACCCCAGGATGCAGTTTGTCCTCTTGGCTGCCAGATAAGCATTTGTCTTCCGTCTGCAATATGACGTTGCCATGCTAGATGTAGTGAATAAAATGAATGTCTGCTGATCCATTCTTAAATTTGTATTTCTTTCACCTTTATATGGATAACAGAATCACAGAATGGTTTGCATTGGAAGGGACCTTTAAAGATCATCTAGTTCCAATCTCTGACATAGCAGCTCTGTTAAGATTGTAACTTAGCATGCAAATTCATGTTTGTTTTTTTTTTTGTTAATGAAGAAAAACTGGAGATGTAGTGATTGTAGCTTGTGTAATCACATTGATGTTAGCATATGGTGTTTCACATCGTGAAACATGAGTAGAGTTAAAAGTTTGATTGTTTGTTTCCTTGTGCATCTCTGCCTCGGAAGATGAGGGAGTAACTAAGGGAAAGTGCCAGTTTCTGCTTTGCCTGTAGGTCAGCACAGGGGGAACCAAAATGGACTTTGCCAGGAGATACCAATGTCCACTGGTGTCAGAGAACTGACGCTACTCAGACACTGTGACCCTTAATCAGGACCAGGATGGGAGCAAACGGTAGTTGGACAGACTCAAAAGTTCATCCCTGGTAAATCCTTTACCTTCCATTCTTCAGCTTGTAACTGCCCAGCCCGTGGGACGTACTCATCTCCTGATTCTTCATCTTATGATGATTCTTTGAAGCTGGCCTGAATGTTCTCCGGCTGGAAGAATCCTAATTCCTTTGGTCCATTTGTCCCTGCCTCTGTGCTATCCTTGTACCAGCAGGAGTGAAATGATGGGGAATGGCTAAAAATAGCCAGAGATGCAGAAGGGCGTTTTGTGTATTTCAGCATTGAGGCCATGCTTGTTAAAGTACAGGTGCGTTGATGTGATGTGTCTGAGTTGATCTATCACTGTTGCTGAAGGTGAAGGGCCCTACTCCTGTCTGCCCTTGAGAGGTTCCCAGTGCCTGTCTGATGGCATGGTAGATTGCTTAGAATTGCCAGCAGAAATTAACCTACCAAAACAAAACAAAAAGTAGTTTTTCATTTGGTTTCTGAATTGAATTGACTTAATTTTCAGGCGGATAGTCACCAAAGCCAGCTCGATGGAGAGGGCACGTCAGAGCAACAGTAATAGGATGGCTACTTCTAGTAGCTGTGAATCAATCACTTCAGTCTGACTTGAGACATATCCTTGGCTCTGTTTCTCTACTCTTCAGCCCCAAAATTTTCTTCTCACGCTTTCTTATCCACTGTCCTGCTCTGGGTTGTTCTGAGTTCTGGTTACTTCCTCACTTTCCTGTTGCTCTACCATTGCTACATCCATTTCTTAGTTTCCTGACACTCTGAGCTCTCCTCTGTTCCTTCTCCACTTTTCCATGGCTTTCAGGGAATTTCATTCACAGAATTCTCATTAGATCTTGGCCTTCCTCCGTACCCTTTCCTTTCTTTGCTCCCAGAATCTAAGCTTAGCAATTCCCATTCCTTCCTCTCTTCTTTTTCCTGTGGCTCCTCGCCCCACCCCTATCCATAACTGTATCTTTGCCTGTGCTGATTATTAGTCTGTCAGTACCACGACCATATTAATTTTTAATCCCCATTCTCCCAACTCTCTTTTTCCTCCACTTCTTTCACCATGTCCAATGACTTTTCCATCCCCAGGCTTTAAATGCCATTTTCCCTTTATGAATCAGTCTCTCTCTCTCTTTTGTTTCTGGTTGTCCTGGTTAGCCTGCGGTTCCACAAACAAACAGCTCTTTCAGGGGAGTGCTGGGTTTTGCAGTATTATTTTTATGCCTCTCAAGTTCCCTGATACAATTTGCTGCATAGCCCATGCAAACAGTTGTGCCAGCATGATGGGAGAAAGGAACTGGGATGGAAAGTATGTATGTTAGCCCTGATGTTGGACAACATGTTAGTGAGACCAGTGCTTCCTTAAATAGTTTGGGTTTACATCTTCTTTCCAGCTCACAAAGCTGCTTGCAATTTCTCTCTTCCTCTGCAGTATCAGACTCATCAGACTGCAGCTCAGTTTGCTTCTTTCAGTCCAAGTCTTTTCTCTTACCTGTCTGCGTTCAGAGCAAATGAAGCTCTGCTTTCATGATACCAGGGCATCAAGTGGCTGGAGAAAACTGTTGTGCAGGTTTTAGCTGGTTTTTAAGTGCTTTTTATCCAGTGGTGTTTCTCATACCAGAATGGGAGACTTCTTGATAGCAGTCTTTATTCCTGTTTATCATTGATCTGTTGGTTCCCTCTCATCTTGAACTTACTTTACCTTTATAGGCTGGGATGTTGTAGTTTTTTTCCTTCTTAGTGCTGAAATGGATGTTTATGTTCTAGTTGAAGTCTTTCCCATTAAAACGAAAAACAAAAAAAAGGGGCAGATCTATCTGCGTGCTTTGTAACTGGTAGACTGTCCTTGTTCTGTGTCGTGTGCTAAAGATGAGTAAAAGCTTTATGAAGCTCAGTTGAAGGACTCAATTTCTGCCTAGCCTTTGTCAGCTAACAATGGAACCATAATCTGTATCAGGTTTTATCTTGCACCATCAAAAAGTCGTAGTTCTTTAACTGGAGATGTAATTTCCTGGTACCTTTCATTTATGTGGTTTTATTGCACCTCATCTTTTCATCTAACCCTTGAGTATTCATAAAGCTAACAATGCCTTTTCCCCACCAAAACATCTTTCTGTCACGGCAGTCTTGGACTCAGTGCTGGACATCTTAAAAGGAGGAATGGTGTCTGTATTTCAGGATGCTAAATCATCAGTAGGATCAAATCTCCATTATATCAGATGGCTATTTGTGCTGTGTGTGTAAAGTCGTACTGGCCCTGCATGGGCTGCCCTGGATCTTGGGACAGTTGCTGGTCTTTGCTTACTCCAACTGGTTCTGTGTGTTGATGGAGCCTGTGAGGGTGTCTGTGTTAAGTGTCTCATTTTGGGGAGCATTTGCTGTTAGGATCAGTGGCTAAGCTACTTTTGGACTCATTGTACATCATACATCCAAATAAGTCTGTAAAGAACTGTGCCTGCTGGTGGGGACACTGACAGAAACAGCTCAGGCTTATTAGAACTGTTACAGTCTGAATTTTTCCTTTGCTGGGATATTTCCCCCCTCTTCATTACGCCAGAGGGTGAAGGGTTGACTGGAGCATGAGAGCCGCATTCACAGCAGTGATTCTTTGAAGTCTGAATGCCTAAATCGTCCCTTTTTCAGCAGAGTACTTAAGTCTGTGCCTGCTGCTGAACTGGGAATAATCTTAATTGTTGAACCATTCCTAAAGCAGGCTGGCAATTAAATTCCACTAATCGGTGGTCTCCTATTCTGTGTAGGCACACATGATATGATTCTTCACTAATAAGGTTGAAATACTTTATTAAGGTGGTAGTTTCTTTTAAATATACCAGTTTATACCCTATGCATTGTAAATCAGTTGTTAGGTAAAGCAGGGCTTTCCAGTCCTGTTCCAGATGACATTTATATAGTAATGGATTAGTAATGTGCTAATTTAATTCAGGGGCGGTTGTTCATTGAAATACCGTGCTGAAAAAAGTAACTTCTAGAAGTTTGTTTAGGTATCTTCTCTAAATGCTAGACAGAGCAATGATTGAATAGACTTAATTCCAGGTAGATATGTGTTTTAGGGATACCAAGGTAGATCATGCTCATTTGGAATGTTTAATAAGTATCCCAAGTAACTCTGGATGTTCAGTTGCAGGACCAGCACTACCTCCAGGCTATAAAAGCTGTAGCTCAGAAACTTCTGACAGTGATGATGACTCAGAATCTCTTCCTCCAACCAGAGACACAAACAGAGATTCTGAAGAGGAGACAGAAGGAGATCCAGCACCTAAGTGAGTATGTTCTTAGGGTATTTGTATATTTTCATTGTATTGCAAATGAAATGTGTCTGCATAAATTATGACAAAGGGTCAGTATTATATCAATGTAAAGGTAAACCCTGTACCTGTGTAAAACTTGATGACATGTTCTGCATGTTCTTTGCAGTCAAGAATGTTCAGCTGACCTGTTTGACACCTTACGGTGGAATTAAGTCATTTAGGGCAATCAGATCTCTGTGCGTACATGTTTTATTTTAGTTCTGCAATTAAAGTAGTAAACTCCCTTTTTTTTTGTTTGTGTTTATACTAAGGACAGGCACCACTTATCATGTATGTAAGTATTTGGTACTTGAGTTTTGCCCTGTTTCTGGTATACTACCTCTCACTGAGAGGTAATAAGAACTATTTATGGGCATGAATTTATGCATTCAATTAAGTCAACTCTAATCGAAAAAAATTATTTAGCAAATAACAGGAGTCTGCACATACTCTCATTTGTTGGGGTTGATTACTCACAATTGCTGTGTTAAGACGTTGTTTGTGTTTGTGCTAGGCCTTGTATGAGGGACTTGAAGGGCATTATGCCATCTTAATGAGTGTTAGAGTAATTATTGCTCACTTTTCTCCTGTTGTCTTAGTCAACGGTTTTTCAGTTCAGTGGAATTGAACTGGGAAAAATACTAGTCAAAATGCAGACAGTGTTTAAAAAAAACACAGAGAAAGAAGTGTGCTGAATTTAAAATTACTTTCTGACTAGAAAATGGTATTTCAACATTTTACTACTCTTCTTTCTACAGCAAAAGCATACTTAATATTTTTTTTTTTAAATGTCAGAGCGTTTTTGGAGTGAAGCTTATACTCCCAATTTTTTAATTGCTTCAGATTATTTTGGATCCTTTTGCACTGTTTCCTTGGTAACAGCAGGATATTTAGTACATAAGACTGTCTGAAATAATTTTATGTATTTTTTTCCTTTTTAAAATGTGGATAATTGCTATGCATGTCAAGGTAATTATTAAGTGAAATCTTTGCATTTTCAGAAAGCCAAAAAGAATTCAGGAAGATGATGATGATGATGGCTTTTTTGGGCCCGCTCTTCCTCCTGGATTTAAAAAACAGGATGATTCTCCAGAGAGGTAATTAAAATGCAATTAGATTCAGACTCTTTTCCTTAAAACACAATTATTTTAGCTAAAATATTTTGTGGCACTATTACAGAACACTTCAATTGTGCACTTCAGATTCACATGATTAGAATTGCGTCCTCCACATTCTTAGAACCGGAACAGAATGCATGGCCCTCCTGATCCTGGTTGGAAGGTTGGAGAGAAAAAGAAGAAATGTGAATTGTCTGAGTTATGCTTTGAATGTCAAATTTCTTCCATTTCTTATGATAGGTCTCAGATCAGCACAGAAGAGACAAATTACAGGTACAAGGGCCCATAGTTCTGTGGTTTATTCTGGGCTGTGAAGGGAGTAGGGCAGTTAGCTTTTGTGTGGTGCAGTACGATGCAGATCATTGGAACTGTCATTTGGTAATGCACCAAAGAATAGTTTTCTACCTGGAGACACCTAAACGATAATCTGAACTGTGTAGGTTTCTAGAAAGCAAGGTGTCAGGTCTAAGCAAATAAGCATTGTTTATAGCTTCTATTAGGAAGCTTTCCATTTGATTGCACACGATTATAAAATACATCCCAAAAAAAACCTATTTATGGATTTTCTGTGCAGAACTTAACTATATCTCACAGCCCTCTAGTCTTTACATCACTCTGTGCACTTCCATCTGTAATTTGAAATTATAATCCATAGTGAAATTGGTACTTCCAAGGGGACCTTATTGATGAAAGGTACAAGAGAGTCCCTTGATCACTATGATCTTCCTTAGGGCAATAGGGAGCTGGTAGATAAAATAAATCAAGGCTTACCTCTCAGGTATGAGTTTTCAGTTCTAGGAAAGTGACTCATTTTGTTGTCAAGCTGTGTGTGTCAAGCTTGAAGGAAATTTTGAAGTTTAATTTTTTTTTTAGTTTGGATAAATTTTAATGGTGCTTGGCAGCAGGTAGGAAAAACAAGAATGCAGGTAACTAAGGTTACTTGGAAGTATCGTCTTCATCTGTTTGGTTACACTTTACTGTAATCAATAAACTCTACTGTAATTGTGGGTATCATGCTCATCGGGCTCATTTGATGCCTTCATCATCCCAAGAGCAATATCTTTTCTTTTTCTTACATTTCATACACACAATGTGTTATTTTAATTATAAAATTTAGGAAATCACTAAAAATAACGTGATCTCTAATAAAGCAAATAAATGCTTGTGGCTTTTAACATCAGCAGAGGTAGCTTTCTTGCTTTCTTCATTTTTGACATGAATACTCTGGTAAAACGTTATGTCAAAGTGTAGGAAGGAAGAGAGGAAGAAGAGGCAACTTGTAGTTTGAAGGTCAGAGAGATGACCAGTAACACAGGTTGTCACCCATCATATAATCTTAGTCTTTTGTATGTTCATCCAACTTTTATTTCTATTTAGCAGTTTATGGTGGATAACTTGCATTTACATTCAGAGGGCAAGACTCTGCTCTGTGTCTGCGAATATGAGTGATTAAAGCAGTAAAAGGCACTTGCTAGATTTTGTGCGGGTTTTTTTGTTCTAGCTCACCATACAACTGCTCCTAGCACACACTGAGAAAGCAGATTGAGCAGAGCTGTTTTGCACCCAGCACCATTCCCTGAATAGGTGGGAAAGGTGTGAGGTGTGGGAAGAGCCTTGTCTGTCTTCCACCCCCGTACACCTGGCAGTCTAGTTGTGCTGACACACTGAGGCGCGTAAGCTGTGCAGGGTGTAGACACAATGCTGTTAACTGTCTCCCTGCTGCATTGCTCTCAGCGTTGAGCAGATTGCCAGCTGACAATCTAGCCATGAATAATTGAAACAAACGCAGGCTGCTTGTTTCAATGTATGGGCATACTGTTTATTAGCTCTGCATGACATACTCGTTCTTTTAGAAAAGCTTTTGTTCCGTTGCGTATTTTCCAGACTTGTCAAAGCAACATATTCGTGATTAGGAGCAGCTCGTGTGGCAATTTGAAGCTTGTTAAAAATTGTTTGAATTATTCCAGCATAAAATATATATATATGAACATATTTCCTTCAACTTTGGAAAGGACGTTGCTGTTTGTCAATGCTAGACAGAAGTGCAGTGCTTGTAAATATTCCCGAAGTATTCACACATAGAGGTGAAGAGCAAAGGTCATCTTAAAAAAAATTTATGTTATACATCAAAATAATACTGAAATGCCCATCTTGAAACATGTATTAGCAAGGACTCCAAGTCCAAGAACAGGAAAGCATTCTTTGCCATATATGAAATCCAATATTCCTTAAATGAAAGATTAATTCATTATAAGCTTGGGGTGTTTTTTTGAATGCGTATAGATAGGTACCGAAGCTGCCAACAGCAGCAAAATGTGTTTAACAGAGTTTTATTTAGATTCACTTCACCTATTCAGAGAACCTTTGGACATCCAGGAAATTGTCAAGAATCACGTCGACTGTGTGTTGCTGAGGAAAGACCTGAGCAACAGGGTTATTCATGTGCCGGGGGGGGGGGGGGGGGGGGGCGGGGCGGGGGGGGGGGAAGCATGGAAATGGAAAGTGTGGGAGGGATGAATATGGGAACCATTTTTCTGTTTCTTGGTAGAGCGTTTGAGCTGTGTCAGAAGCAAGGCAGAGTATCTGAGATCTGCTCTTTTTCACAAGTTGTACGGATACGGCCCACAACGTAGATGTTCTTACATATTTTAGTAGAAAGCTTTTTTTATAGCTTGGTTTAACTGTTTCTCCATGCAAAATAAAAGTACTTGTATACCAAAATAAAAGATTATTTTGTCTGTATCTGTAGAGGTTTAAATTCAGTCTCTTTAACTTTCATTGGGAATTTAAAATATGGTCTTAATAAGAAAGCAGTCAGAACAGAGGAAAATAAAAGCTGTTTCTTTTTTGCAGCAGCTATATGGGAGTAGAACTTCAAATTTAACCCAGACCTCGTGCCTGGGTTTGAAACCTTACCAGTGCCCTTGTCCTGGCCTGGGCTCACATTTATTGCCTGTGTCTTTTTAGCTGTGGTTGGCTTTCTGGCAGGACACTCTGCTTTTTATTTCCCCTCTTCAAATCCTGACAATAATATCACTACAGCAGGGCTGTACTGATTAGATTACGTGGGATTTAGTAGCAGACTGTAATCAGCATAATTCAATTCATGTTGGGTTATATTTGATTGCCCTAAAGCTCAGAAACCGAAGATCATAATAAACAAAGTCTCTTCTGATACATTGTGAGGATACTGTCACTTGGATATTTCTTCACGTGATAATTCTTTGGGTTTTTTACTAGGTTTTATTAGCTTTAATTAATATGATGGTGGCTTATTAAGAGGAACTCACAAAAGTCTTTTCAGTACTGAAAGCACAGTCTGGAGTATGCTTTGAGCTGTTTCCACCACTGAAAGAAATTCTCCCCTTTCTGTGCTCCTGGAAACAATTGAATTATACTGCTTGCAGAGTTGCTGTGTAAAAACAAATTAGTGAAGTTACCTGGGATCTCAAAACTTTTATTCTCTCATCCCTACTCCGACGGAAAATAAACTTAAAATCAGAGCAGTTCACTGATTCTGTTTATTGAAGGACAGTGAAACTGTGGTGCAAGGCAAGAACGGACAAAATTGGCTTTGTTGCTAGCGAAAGAGTAGCGTATATTTGACCTTCCACCTTTCATTGCTCTTGAGCCTGGTGAAGGAAGCTAGGGGAGAAAAAAGTGGATTTCCTTGACTGCATGCTGCAACTTTCCTGGTTTTCTTCCATCCCAGCTCTCTGCAGAGGTCATCCTGGAAAATCGAGAAACTCTTCTTATTCAGTTATTTCTATGTGCGCACAGGGGGCACGCTTGGCATGGGAGGAAAGAGAATCACACTTCTCATCAACATCTGATTTTTATTTTTATATTGATCTATTACATTTTTTTCCTGCAGCAAACAGTGGAAGACTGTCATTTAATGTACTGTCCATGTTGGTTATGTTACTTCCTTTTTTTCCCCTCAACTGAAACCCAGGATTTTCTTTTTCTTTCTTCCCTTCAAGGCCCATTATAGGTCCTGCCTTACCGCCTGGCTTTAGGAAGCCTTCACAGGACACTGGGAATAGCAGATGTTCCATAGGACCATCTGTTTCATCAGAATTCCGTACCCAGGTTTGTGAAAACAGAAGCCTTTTGTTTTAGTACAAGCTGTCTGAAATGCTTAAACAAGTAGGAGCCTGAAAAAGTCTACTAGACATACTTTTTAGCATGACAGTTTAATTTTAGACCAGAAAGTGTCTGGCATATTTTTGCCTGAGTCAAACAGTGAAGTATAAATAAGCCTTAAAAAAGCAAAAAGCTGGTCTGGTTTGTTGTGATTTTGCTGTTAGACGGATGATGCACTCACTGAACACAAGACATCTAAGCATCCTAAACTGCAGTCACAGTAATTCTTCCTAATGTTTTTCCATTCTTTCTTTTGGTGTGACGTCCTTCACAAGTGAACATCTTGGCAAAATTCAAATTTTGAAAGACATTAAAGAAGTAATGTAACCTGTTAGAATGAAGATATTTACCTATAATTCAAGCTTTTAATCCTTTGCTGATAGGGGAGCAAATGATTGGGTATTTCACATATCTTCACCTCATTAAAAATGTTTATTAGTGGACATGTTAAATAAGTTTGTCCAAAAGAATGCAATCAAGAATGATGCTACGGTGTCACTAATTGTTCTTATCAATAGCAAACTGATACCTGTAACTGGGAGCAGAGCAGGACAGTGAGACTGACACAATTTTTTGGTTCGTGTTTTTTGACTGTTCTTGTCAGGTTAGGTAAAAAATAATATAAGTCCTATAGTCTAATCCCTAGATGCAAAATAATGCGTGTACTACTAAAGAACATTCAGGATTGAGATGTGTGACAAAATACAGCTAGAAGTATGGGGAAGGTTCAGCTCCCTAAACATGAGTCTCTAGTACCGTCTGAGGGATCTGAATCATCTGCAGCAGGCTGGCAGATAAGGAGGAGCTTGCATCCTTCTTGAGCAGCATCTCTTAAACCAGGCAGGATACCCGAAGACATCAAAAATAATGCTGGATACCAGTGTTTAGGCAATGGAATCTCTGTCATGCTGTGATAATTTTCACGAGGAATTAATATTTTGTTTAACTTGTATTTCCACAGTTACTCTGTTTGTTTCTAAAATACTTAATGTTTTTAAGTTTAACTCCCAGACACCATGGGACAAGCTAGGAAGGAATGAGGCAAAGGCTGCTCTGGAACTTCACTTTTCAGATTAGTAGTCGCAAAGTATATCATTCTCCAGCCTCCTACAGTGAGTGTTGTCATAATCCTTCATGAAGAATGATTGTCTGACATTTTTAAGATACTCATCGTCTTATAACTCCACATAACGATTAAGCAATTTATCATAATGACAAATCTCTTGAGGCAGGCATGTCAAAACTGGTCTCCTTATATATTTTACAAACAAAAAAAATGTCTTTTCTCCTAAATAGATCTTCTAGCATCAGCTTTGTTAGAGCTATTAAAGAACTTAGGTTTGTTTTTTTTTCCTCTTCCTAATAATACTTTTTTATTAACCTTTGACTACAAGGAGTAGTTTTTGTTTATTTTTTTTTAATTTATTTAAATATTTTGTATTTTGGTACATTTTTGGCAGCAGCTTATTCCATGCTGACTCTTCACTTTATATTGATTTCCCCTTCAAACTTGAAGGCAGTATTTTTTAATGTTTGTTTAATTTCATCGTGTTTGAGGCAGGTGGTAATGGAGTGAATTGAACTTAAGACTGACGAGAAAGGAAATGAGAGACGCTTCTTCAATTAAAACTCGGGGTGGAATTTGTCTTTCATCCTCAGCTACTTCACGATACAATTTATTATGAAATTCTTATATCTGCATTTTTTATTTGTTTGTACAAAGAGACAGGGAAGTGGTTTACTACCTTGGTTTCTCAAGATGTTTATTCCTCTTCCCCACTAGCTCCTTCTTTAAAAAAAACGAGAGAGAGAGAGAGAGAGTGAGAATGCGGTCACCCCATTATTTAAAAGTTGAAGCATTATCACGGTGGTAGAGAATTAGTGAAAACTTGACTATGTAAATGTTTTTGAGAAAAATGATGGGAGAAATTGGTGTTACCTACTCGCAGTGCTACTGTTTATAAATGACCAGCTATTTCTCACCCTCCTAAGTCTTGCAGATCCGTTTCATGCAACTGGTCCTACAGCCATTAAATTAGCTAAGCCTTTTCTGGCACTTTGTGGTTCACAGCCGTATGTAGCTGTGGCACTTGCTACCTGAAGCTTGCTTTCCCCGCTGTTCACACCTTTGGTGACTCCTAAAGGCAGACAGGGCCAGCTGGCTTGGCTAGCTTGGAGGAGTGGCATTAAAGCACTCCGGTTTCTGTAGCAAATGGCACACGTAGGAGTAAAAAGTGGCTTATTTCACACCTGCTGTCTTCCTTAGCCCAAATCCCTCTCCAGCAGTGGGATGCCAGCTATGAGCAGGCTGAAGAACTAAGCTTGAACTCAGTGTAGCAGGATACCTTTCCTGCTTTCCTCCTCCTTTCACTCGTCCTTCATTCCCCATGCTCCCACTAGGTGACTCTTCTAGTGGGGTTCTGTACTCCATTCTTCTATTCTCCACTGGGTCATCTCTGCCTCGGGCGTCTTATTTTACACAGAAGGCTCCTGATACTGTTTTTCTATTGCTCATTGCTCTTGAGCCCTTATCTTCTCTGATGGTGTCACGTCTTGGTTCTAGGATGTCCACCTGGTAACCAAAGTTTGGCATGACAAAAACAAGCCATTCCCCCCTAACTTGTTCATCCTTCATTTGAAACTTCTTTGACACCAGCTTATATTCTCAAGTAATGCTCTGTACTTCCCGAGCACGCAGCCTTGTCATCATCCTGCTCCCATTGCTTTATCACCCACATTCAGGCTGTAGCTAAACCTTTTCACTTTCATAGATATGGGGCACCTTAGCTTTGCTTCCAGGGCACTTCGGTGTCACCAGTTTCTGTGTAGTTCTGCCTCCATCCACACCTGTACTGTTTTAACTTGGAGGGACCTGTGAGCTTTCTGTACGATCCTTGTCACCCACAAAGATTCTTATTAATATCTAGTCCCTTTCAAACTTCATTTTTTGAGCTCTTCTCCAAATAAGTGCTTAGAATACAATGTCCAAAGGGACTGAAGAAGCAAATGACAGAACCAAGAGATTAGACTGGCAGATACTGTACAGCAGGGGTGTAGTACCATGCATGGCACTGTGCCCTACCTTCCAAGTTAATCTTCCCAGCATCCTTACAGAGTCTGAGCTCTGTAAGGATGCTGGAAATGGCAGTGCGAATTGCAATCCGTATTACAGAGGTGCATTCAGATGTTGCTAGTGATGGTAAAGCCCAGAGTATCAAAGATGTATGCTTGTGTGGTTGAAATTTACTTACAGCCACAGAGGTTATATGGCTGCACGCAGAGCGATGTGAAATAGCAGGACTGTGTATTGCCACTGTGCTTACCAGCGGTTTTGCCTCAGACAAGAGATGGTGCTTTTGGAAGCACGGAAACTAAGTATCCATGTTAAAGCGCTGAACAGGTCTAATCTGGAGTTTTAATCCAGTTTTTTCCTGTTTGACTGTCAGATGCATTAGGTTTATATGCTCTTCTAAACAACATCTTTCTAATCTTGTGAAGATAAAGTGTTTCTTGATGGTCTTAGCACCATAGTTGACAGAAATGTTTTATTTTTGGAAGGTAACAGATAGTAGTGAGGAAGAAGATGATTTTATAGGCCCAATGCCTGCAAAAGGACCAGTGGAGTCTGATGTGACTAAAGAATTTGAACGCAGAGCTCAGAGAATGAAGGAAAAACTTACTTCGGCAGACAGCGTAAGTTGGATTTCTGAATTTCTAATATTTTGTTGCTGGAGTGTATTTGTGTTTTTCTTTGCCTGTTTATGTGTGAACTCAGTTGCAGTTCTGGTCGGGACGCTAAGTGTTTGCAATTGTTAAAACAAAGAAAAATCCATGATTTCTGCTGGAAGCTAAGAGATTCAGAGAGCAATTTTTGATTACGCTTTTTTTAACTTCCCTCCCCCCCTATTTCTTTTGTAAAGGATGAACCCAAGCAAGTTACCAGGGAATCATGGATGACAGAGCTTCCACCTGAATTGAAAAGCTTTGGATTTGGCCCAAGAACATTCAAGAGAAGAGCTGATGACAAATCAGGCGATAGATCTATTTGGACAGATACTCCAGCTGACAGAGAGAGAAAAGCCAAGGTGAGCGTTTATTCATTCACGTACACCTGCAGGCAGTATGTATGTTGTTGATACTCTGTGGAAACAAAGTAAAGATAACCATGAGCTGTTCAATGAAGGTTTTTTTTGCAGATTTTTCTTTGTTACCAAAATTTATTCATTCAGGCTTAAAGGTAAAGGCAAAGAAATAACAATTTTAAGTAACATTGATATTCATTTATTCCCTCTCCTTTCTGCAGTAGTCAGGTACTCTGTGTCAGTTCATTGAATTTCCAATTACAGTGTGTCCAGTTTCTTGTTCTATCAATATCAGGTGGCCTTTATCGTGGCCTCTACTCTTCAGATTTAATTAAAGTAAATACCGATTTCCTTGCTTTTTACTTCAGACATTCTGATTACTGTAGCGTGTTATTTGCTTCTACTCATCAGGAAAGAGAAGAGGCAAAGAAGTCAACCAGTAAGGATAATGAAGAAATTGTATTATCTGGGAGAGACAAGAGACTTGTTGAGCAGGTGACTTCATACAATGTAAGTGTAATAGCAAAATACTTCCTCCTCCTGCATTTCCTTTAATTCTTCACTCTTTTCTTTTGGTTCTCATTTCTGCTGCTGCTGGTTTCCATGGTGATGCCACAACAGTCTTCCCTTTTAGTGCCCAAACCTGCTGCTGTTTAAGTCATTAGAACATTTACCATTGACTTCAACAAGAGCAGGATTGGGTCCTCAAGCTGCTGCTGAAAACAATGTGACAGAGTTGGGGTTTCTGTATATTGCCTCAATTTTTAGGTGGTGTTTTCCTTAAATCATCCCCATATCATCAGGACATGGTTGCTGGTAGTAGACAACATTAACTCAAATATTAGCTTGCTCCACTGAATTACCAACATCCGAAGAATAAATCAGTAGTCAAGGTTTAACTTTTAGGACAAAATATGCATTAACACAAAAGAAGCTTGATGGGCTAAGCAGATCAATGCATTAATTACACTGTGTAATTGATTACATTAACTGCTCATTACAACAGCATTATTACATGAAGTTTTCCTCCATCTCTTCAGAAGCAGATAACTTTTACAGACAGATGTTGATTATACTAGAAATCTGAACTCCGTGTCAAATTCCCTCTCGCTTTTCTCTCTGCCATCCCTGGCCACCAGAGTACACGGACTGTTGCCTGCCTTATACAGCTGTTCATTCCACTTTGTCCCTGATTTATGGCCTGAAGTCCTATTGAAGGCAGTCTGGTCTCGTTGAGAGTATAATTAACTTGAGAATCGCAGCCTTGGCTTATATTACATGATTGAAGTTTATCTGGCACTTTTAATAATTTATTTGTAGTTCATTAAATCACACGTCCCTCTTAGAGGCTTGCAAATCCAAAGCTACTAGCCTACTGTCTTAAATTTCTTCTGTATTGTCTGTTTCTACTGTCATTATGAATACAGTGGAATAATTTTCATGTAAAGCTACGGGTTTTGCTCTGTACCATTGCCAAAATGAAACATATAGACCTTTAGTGTTTCTAAGGTTAATGGAGTTCTCTCAAAAAAACCTGACGAGGACATCTTGTTTAAGAACGATGTTTCTTCCATTGTTTTGTTGTATTGTTTGGGTTTTTTTTTTTGTTTGTTTCTTTGTTTCTTTGTTTTAAATCAGATCTTTTCTAATTATCAGGTGTTTGGTTTGTTGGTTTTGTTTTTTTCTTTTAAAGTTTTTTTTCTTCTGTTCTTTCCTATTTCTTTCTCCACTGACCTTTACCAAGGATACTTTCATAGAACAGGAGCTTTAATTCTGAAAATAATTTCTTAGAGTTAATTCTTTCGGTGCTGATGCCATATACGTTCTCTGGTGCAATTCTATCAACCCTGACGCAACTACACCATGAATAAGAATTGTCCGTTTTCTGTTTTCCATGAGAATCATTTCTTATGTCATGTGTGAATTATTATTTTTGTGTGTGATGAAGTAAGTGTTTGCACAGGGACTGAAGGGACTTCAGAAGAAAGATCTCGTGTTCCTAGACGTGAGAAAGTAGAGCTGCTCATCTTTTGCTCTTTCTGATGAGAGAATTGATTTGGACCAATCTTTTGGCTGGCTTGTAATGATTTGAGAGTCTGAGAAATTGACTACCTGGGGATGCACAAATAGACTTTATGTGGCCCCTCCTTTGCTCAGATAATCTTGTGAGAACTAATCCTGCTCCTGTGTGAAATCAGCAAGAGTTGTATGTTGTATTTGAGCTGGATCTTGCTCTTTAATAAACACAGCTGAAGTCCTTGACTTGGCAGAAACACATGCTGTAGCTCAAACCTGTGACTTTGCCCTGTGGGCTTGCAACAGATGATTCAAATACTGAAAAGTTAAGAGCGCACATTAAAAACGCAGTAGTGCGTGAGAGTAAGATGGAAAGGGTATCTAGCTTGTCCCTGCCCCTAGCAGTGACCAAAACCAGATGCTTAGGGCAAGCGTATAAGAAATTGGGCCTGTACTTCAAGACGTTTCTCTTGACTTGTCTTCATTTGTGTCTCCTAGTAATGGCACAGCAACTTCTGTATTTCTTTTGCATGGTTTTTATAATTTATCTATCTCCAATGTCTGTGGATATTCAGCAACATTATGGGTGTCTTTAATATCTGTGAATTATTAGTATTTTATTCAGTGTAGACAAGATTGCATGCGCTTTCTGCTCTGTGTATTCTAAATTTATCATTCTGCTTTCCAGTTACAAAGCTGTCTTCTTTCTCTGGAATTTTGAGCCTTCCTAATTCCAGTCTTTCCATTTAGATTTTCTGTACGTTGTTGATATTTTGTAACACTTTGTTTCCTCTTCCTTTTTCCTGTTTTTCCAGGAGTCAAAGAGGTCAGAATCTCTCATGGACATACATCAGAAAAAGCTAAAGAGCAAAGCGTCTGAAGAAAAGAACAAACCTCAAGAAAGGCGGCCATTTGACCGGGACCAGGATCTCAAAGTCAATCGATTTGACGAAGCACAAAAGAAAGCTCTCATAAGAAAATCCAGAGATCTGAATAGTAAATTTGAGCACAGTAAAGGCAATATGTTTTTATAGCATAAAAGCATGAAGCTTTTTTTTGAAGTCAATTAAACTTTGAATACTTAATTTTTTAAGTATTTTTCTGTAAATATTTGTATGCAAAATAAATACCTTGATGTTTAACTGTTTTTCCTTGTCTGTAAATACTCTGTTAGGGAGGAGCATCTGTACTAAAACCAAACTGGTAAAGGGAAGTCCTGGTATAAAAAAAAGAGATAATGTAATTTCGCTACTTTAAAACATATATATATTGCTAGCATGAAAATAATTAATAGGTATTATTTTAAGGAGCTGTAGATTTGCTCAGTTTCCCCTGCCTTGCTTAAGATATTTTTGCTGAGCCTGACCTGAAGGCCATGGGAGAATCCCCTTTAGACTCGGGGGCAGGATATGGTGTGACTGGAGTTCCTGACGGGGAGCATAAACTCAAATGGCAGCTCTTCTGTCCCCCCAGTGCTTTTATTTCTGTGATTCTGCATCTGTACATAAATACAGGTTTATATGTATGCTGTATAATTTCTGCACTACAGCAGGAAGAGCTAGTGGTGGCAGAAGTAATAAAACCTCAAGATTTGCAGATTTAATTAAAAGATGGTAGTATACCAGAAGAGAAAATCTAATTTGAGTTTCAATTTGTTGGTCTTATCAGAAAACCCATCTTTTTTTAAGCAAATACAATGTGAAAATCAAAGCAAAATAAAGCTTATTTTGTCAGTTAATTTGCAGGGCAGAACAGCTCTTTGGTATCAAAAAGGAAATAAATCTGATATTTAAAAAAATCTACATCCATGGTTAGTTTTTTTTAGCCCTTCTGTGCGTGTTTGGAGCAGCTAAAGGGAGAGTTGTTTTACTTATTTAAAATTAGGCTTCTGCTTTCATCCTTTTTCTGTCGAGTAACGTTTGGGATCCTTTTTGAGGAGTTAAAAGTATCTATATATGAAAATAATTTTTTATAGGATACGCTGGCAACTTGTTTGGAATTGTGACACATTCTGCTTATTAAATACCATGGGGCTCACTGAAATTTGAAAAAAGGCTACTGTGGCAAGTGGTGTCTGGGTTGGCTCATGTTAACGGAGCAGTGACCCAATGAGCCCCGGAAATAAATGGCTAAAAACTTGGTATTATTTTATTGCACTTGTGCGTGAGCCCAGGGCACAGCCTCCACCTGCTGAGAAGTCTTGGAGAATTTTCAGTATCGGAAATTAATGCTTGCATACAATATATTTAGATACTGCTTCTTTTTAAACGGACAATTTATTTTGCTTTTATTTGCAACTTATCTGCTACCTTCGGGAGGAAGAGGGACTGGTTTCGTGTTGTGTTCGGTTTTTCTTTCATCAGTTTTGAGTTTCTGAGCCTTTTTGTTTCGAGGCGAGAGGGGGGTTTATACGAGGGCTGTTTATTTTTCCTCCCCTAAAACAGACCTCTGTTCATGCCTCGTGCTTTTTTGTAGCATAGCAAACAACGTCTTGCCAGGTTTCTACCTTCTGAGTTGCCTCCTTCCCCTTTTTGGGGAGCTCCTCTGCAGCTGGGGGTTAAATAACATCTGTCTAGCGATGTAGAAATCTAGAAATGTAGATTTCTTAATTGGAAAGGCAGTAATAGGAATGTTTGGGGGTTTTTTTTAGGCAACGAAAGCAATGACAGGGGGAGCATAGCGTGACTAGCTAAATTGTCATGGTTGGGGAAAAAAATGATCCTCGTGCCCACTTTTGGAAACCCTATTGCCTTGAGAAATTAATTTATTATATCAGGTGGTGTTTTATGCTGAAAGAGTTGATCTCCCGAGCGCACCTTGCAGTCCTCACTCGACAAGTCTGTAGCAGGGGCGAGGGCTCGTTGTTTTATGAAGCTCATGCTTCATTTTCATTTTTGCTCTTTGGTCCCTCCTCTTCCAAATTGAGGACCGGTCATCAGACGTTGCAGATGGCCAGATCTTGCTGTCCGGTTCTTTGCTGGACCTCTTGCTGTCCTGATTTGAGCGACACAGGATTAATTTCCCTTCTAATGCTTGGGAAAAATGCACTTTTAGAAGACTCTAGTGTCTGAATTTGTGAAAAGATTTACTGTATAGCCAGCTAGGCTATGTGGGATTCAAGTTCTCGGTGTTTTTGAGTTCTCCAGGTGCAGGGATGAGGAGGAGCGAGACCTGGTCACTTGACCCAAGCTGGCCAACAGGATTATTTCATACCATGAACGTCACCTTCAATATCAATTAGAAAGTTTGCTGAGAAGCTCTCTCTCTTCCTTGATGGCTGCGATCCTGAGAACTTCTTGCCCCGGTGCCAGACCCCTGAGCCCTTCCCTTCCTCCCGAAGCCACAGCGCTCGCAGTGTCCCACATTTGCTGTCCCCTGCTGGGAGTGCACAACTTCTGCTGATAGAATGGGCTGAGTACATCCTTGTATATTTTATATTGGTATTGGGTTCTTTAGTGCTTTTAATGCTAATTGTCTAGTCTTACCCTGTTAAATCTGTTTATATTTCATCCCTCAGGTTTCCTTGGTTTTTTTCCCGATCCCCCTTCCGGGGTGAGGAGGGGTCACTGGGTGATAGATTAATTGTCTAAATGACACTGAATTGGTGTGGGTTTCTCAGACCGTAACACCTGCCTGGCCCCACCGTGGTCTCCTGCCCTCTCCAAGGACGTGTTTGAGTGGAGGCTCCGGGATGTTGCTCGAGAGGAGGAGAGCCCTCGTGACAGGGAGCTCAGACACCCCCTTCGCAGTCCCTATGTGGGACGTGGAGTTCTAATTAATGAAGCCCTGATGCGAGTCGGGAACGTGTTTTCTCTCCTCTGCTTAATGGTTTTTTCCCCCCGTTCATGAAGCAGCCTCTCTAAGACTCGATGAAATCTGTGTTACAAACTTGAGATGGGGGGGGGGCGCGGGGGGAAGTGGAATTGTTGAGGGTTCAAATTAAGCTTTTCATTGCTTTGTGTAAATTGAGTGAACTTTTGAATTGCGTTAATACACAAACTAATCTCCTCTTAGCGATGCCAAACCATTCCCTCGAACAGTCATTAGAACAAGCGGCACCTCAGTAAATTACAAGCTCTGTGAGCTTTTGTGGGAAAAGATGAGCTGTCCTCTACAATTTGGACAAGCTGTAAAGCATTTCTGCAGAAATGTTGGTGGGTGATTTTTTTTCAGAATCTCATTTTAAAAAAACAGAATTTATTTCGCAGAAAATCCTCACCATAATTACTAT
The DNA here is from genome assembly GCA_008658365.1 of Alca torda. Classification (NCBI taxonomy): domain Eukaryota; kingdom Metazoa; phylum Chordata; class Aves; order Charadriiformes; family Alcidae; genus Alca; species Alca torda. The sequence continues at coordinate 183,320,786 of CM018076.1, forward strand.
GTAACGTTTCTGGTAACCGGCTCCCGACGCAGATTTAATGGATTCTATTGCTATTCCGCGCTGTCAGCCTGCCTCGCGGCGGATCGACTCCAGGCACATCAGGAAACAATGTTTAATAAAAAAACATAATAAAAAGAATATCAGGGAGGTTTTCCTGGAGGTGAAAAGCCGATCAGCCTAGATTTTAAAGCACTTGCCTTTATTTTCTGCTGGCATAGACGTCCTTTATTAATACTGATGTTAAAAAATTCTGCTCAAGAGTCTTATTCCGAAATGTCGAATAAGCGTGGAAGGAAATTCACAGCGAAGCTGACAAAAAAGGCGGCTTTCGTGGTAGGCAAATGATAAATAGGATGTTAAAGAGGAATTTTAAAGACTGTAATATGTTAATAACAAAACAAAACCAAACCGAGCACCAAAACAACCCCCGTTGAGCCTGCTGTATTACCGAGGAACAATTAAAGGCAATACAACTTTCTGATCTCTTCGCATCCATATTCAGGACAAAATATCGAGCTACCATGATGTTCGATCCAGCCCATTTTGTTAGAATACGGTATAGCAATACTGTCACCTGAGGAAAATCTCTGTCGTCGAGAAAAATTTCGGTTCGCTTTCCTGGATGAAGAAGTGTGTTTCCCAAAAATAAACAGCAATATAAATGGATTTTTTTTTTTTAAGGGTTTGATGGCGTCATGTTGATAGCACAAAAGTGGCATTGTCGAAATAGCTTTCTTCTCGAAATAAACATTGAGATGAAACCTTGATACGTTTCTGTTCAGTAGGAAGGGGTTTTTTCCGCGTAAGAGTTTTAAAATGCTCCAGGAGTCTGGGGCTACTTGTGCCTGGGGACTTGTTTTGTTCCTGAAATGTAAACTTTGTTGTTTCTGTCCAGCCACTTATCAACTGTATGTCGATTTAAGAGTCATATAGTATTAAAAAATCAGAATCTGTGAAAACTTCCTGTCCGTGCGTCCTTAACTCCAGTTACCCTACCTGCATACAGCGCATATAGTTTCTAATTGCCTGATTATCTAATTCTCAAATAAGACACGTGCATGGGATTTTCTGCCTTCATGAATTGTGTGCAGTGTTTTATATGCTGCGAAAAAAAGAAGGTGATGTGGTGTCTTTCAGCCAACAGCTTTAGATTTTTCTCCTGCGCTCACTAATGAAGACGGTGTCTTGCTACCAGAAGTCAGTGAGGGACGCGAGTGTGGGGGCCCCGGTTGTTGCGTGGAACGCGTCTTCCTGATGCTTCCAGCTCTGGCAGCCAAATGGGAAGTGGAGACCCTCAACAATAACTCACCCAAACGTGGCATGTCTGTTCTTTTCTCTCCTGAGGTGAAGACTGAGGAATTACCTGGGCAGAGTTGATCTATTCACAGCAGCCGCTTCTGGGTCCTACCCCAGTAGCCGTCACCACAACAAGCAAAAGCCCTTTCTCCATCATCCCGTCATCTTTTCTTGTGGTTCTGATCATCTGTTTTCTTGCACTGGACTTTAAATGAGTAATAAATCCCATTGCTCTTTGAAATTATACCCATTTTTAATCAGTGTGTCAAATCAAGCCTTATTTAAAAAAAAAAAAGTCTTTCTTTTAGTGTGGGACCTTAAGGTCTCTAGGAGACAGTGGCACAGGTTGTTTGTCACTTCAGCAGGAGCAGCTGCAGCTGTGACTTCTTGCAAATAAGCAATCCAAACATAAATATTCAAAAGCAATTCTCATAAGCTGACTTTAGAGGAAGGGGGAAAAAAAAAAGAAAAAAAGAACAAGTGACTGGCCCAGACTCTCAGCTGCTCAGCACTGCAATGGCTCGCTTCGCTTCACAGGGCTGTAGCCACTCGTGTACGCCAGGAGTTTGACAACTTCCCGGCCTCGGGGCAAATTACATCTTCTCTCTGTCCTTTACTGTCTGTATCTCTCGAGGAGCCTCACTCCCTACATATGAGCTGCTACAAAGCACTTGACGTACATCAACAAATACTTTTTGGTATGGCTTGATCTGTGTGAGCCCTGGAACAGCCTCTGCAGCTCTCCCCAGCGGTCCTCCTGGTAGCCTGTCTCTAAGAACCAGCCAAGTCCAGTTTTGTGGCTACTCCTTTATATTTCCTAGGATCCATCCTTAGATCTTGCTGGCCTGTGCGGGATTGACACCCACCACCAGCTTAGGGTCAGGAAGAAATTTGCCTGAGCCCAGCCACAATGGGGAGAGGACAAGTGTTGAGTTATCACATTGGCCTCGGCTCGTGGAAGAGAAGACCCTTTGCCCGCTGGAGCTTGACAGTGGAGCGGAGACAGAGCAGCAGAGCTGTGACGCTGCCCTGAACCCAGCAGCCGCCCTGGTTGAGTCCCTCAAGGCAGACTTTGGTTCAAACACAAGAAATCCCAGAACAGGAGAGCCCCACAGGTACATGTGCGTCTTCCTTAGCCTGAGCAGCAGCCCCATCGCTCAGCAGGACCCGCCTCTGTGTTAGCCATGCTCCTCCCTCAATGAACCTTTTGAAGACACCTCTCCTTTTTGGTGCCCGGCCAGATGGCCCAGGGGTGCTCCTACAGTCGTCCACCATTGGGCCGGGTCACACCTGGCTGCCTGGCCCAGATCTCTGTGGGCATTTGCATCCCCTGGCACCTGCTCTCCCCTCGAGAAGGGGGTGCAGTCACGTGGCCAGCATCCGACAACCTACCCAACATAGGTTGGGGTTGGGCTAAGTCCACCATGACTATTCTTAATTTTTTAAGCAGCTCTGAAGAAGCAGTCTCCAAAGTAAGTGCTCTGAAACCAGCTTGGTGTGTGTTACTAGAGCTGCACTGCTTTGGCCTGGGATTTGGGGCCAAGGAGGCAGTTAAAATGTGTGGAGGATAACTTCCTCACACAGCTGGTAAGTGAGCCCGCCAGCGAAGGTGCCCTCCTGGACCTGCTTCTTGTGAACAGGGAAGAACTTGTGAGGGAAGTAAAGGTTGGTGGCTGTCTAGGGCACAGTGATCGTGAGATGACTGAGTTTTTGATTCTTGGAGAAACAAGGAGAGGGGTTAGTAAAACTGCCACCTTAGACTTCCGGAGGGCAAACTTTGACCTGTTCAGAAGACTGCTTGACAAAATCCCTTGGGAGGCTGCCCTGAAGGATGTAGGAGCCCAGGAAGGCTGGACATACTTCAAGAGAGAAGTCTTAAAGGCACAGGAGCAGGCTGTCCCCGTGTGCCAAAAAACAAGTAGGCGGGGAAGGAGACCGGCCTGGCTAAATAGGGACCTTTGGCTGGACCTCAAGAACAAAAGGAGAGTCTATGACCTTTGGAAGAGGGGGCAGGTCCCTCATGAGGACTATAAGGATGTAGTGAAGCTATGCAGGGAGAAAATTAGGAGAGCCAAAGCGCAGCTAGAGCTCAACCTAGCTACAGCTGTTAAGGATAACAAAAAAATGTTTCTATAAATTCATTAACAACAAAAGGAAGATTAGGGAAAATCTCCCTCCCTTATTGGATGCAGAGGGAAACAGTCACAAAGGATGAGGAAAAGGCTGAGGTGCTCAATGCCTACTCTGCCTCAGTCTTTAGCAGTGGAACTAGCTGTTCCCTGGGCACCCAGCCTCATGAGCTAAGAGACAGGGAGGGGAAGCTGAATGAGGTCATCACAATTAAAGAGGAAGTGATCAGTGACCTGCTATACCGCTTGGATGCACACAAGTCTATGGGACCGGATGGGTTACATCCAAGAGTGCTAAAAGAGTTGGCAGACGTGCTCGCCAAGCCACTTTCCATTATCTACCTGAAGTCATGGCTAACTGGGGAGGTCCCAATGGACTGGAGGGTAGCAAATGTAGCACCCATCTACAAGAAAGGCAGAAAGGAGGATCCGGGAAACTATAGACCTGTCAGTCTGACCTTGGTACCAGGGAAGGTCATGGAGCAAATCATCTTGAGTGCCATTACAAGTCATATAATGGACAACCAGGGGATCAGGCCTAGTCAGCATGGGTTTACGAAAGGCAGGTCCTGCCTGACGAACCCGATCTCCTTCTATGACAAGATGACCCGATTACTGGATGAGGGAAAGGCTGTGGACATTGTCTACCTAGACTTTTGAAAAGCATTTGACACTGTCCCCTGTAGAATTCTCATGGAAAAACTGGCTGCTCATGGCCTGGATGAGCATAAGATCTGCTGGATCAAGCACTGGCTGGATGGACGGTCCCAAAGAGTGGCGGTCAATGGAGTTAAATCCAGCTGGCAACCGGTCACAAGTGGCATTCCTCAGGGCTCGGTGTTGGGACCATTTCTGTTTAATGTCTTTATTGATGATCTTGATAAGGACATAGTGTATCATCAGTAAGTTTGCAGATGACACCAAGTTAAGCGGGAGTGTTGATGTGCATGAGGATAGGGAGGCTCTACAGAGAGACTTGGATAGATTGGATCGATGGACCAATGCTAGTGGAATGTGCTTCAACAAGGCCAAGTGCCAGGTCCTGCACTTGGGCCACAACAACCCCATGCATCGCTACAGGCTTGGGGAAGTGTGGCTGGAGAGCTGCCTGGCAGAAAAGGACCTGGGGGTTCTAATTGACAAGTGGCTGAACATGAGCCAGCAGTGTGCCCAGGTGGCCAAGAAAGCCAATGGCATCCTGGCTTGTATTAGAAATAGTGTGACCAGCAGAAGGAGGGAGGTGATTGTCCCCCTGTACTCAGCACTGGTGAGGCCACACTGTGAGTATTGTGTCCAGTTTTGGGCACCTCAATACGAGAGAGATATCGAGGTGCTGGAGCGAGTGCAGAGGAGGGCAACGAGGCTGGTGAAGGGCCTGCAGAATAAATCTTATGAGGAGCGATTGAAGGAGCTGGGACTGTTTAGTTTGAGGAAGAGGAGGCTGAGGGGAGACCTCATTACTCTCTACAACTACTTGAAAGGACACTGTAGAGAGGTTGGTGCTGGTCTCTTCTCACAGGTAATTAGCGACAGAACAAGAGGGAATGGCTTCAAGCTGCAACAGGGTAGGTTTAGACTGGACACTAGGAAAAAATTTTTCCCAGGAAGAGTGGTGAGACACTGGAATAGGCTGCCCAGGGAGGTGGTGGAGTCACCATCCCTGAATGTGTTTAAGAGTCGTTTAGATGTGGTGTTGGGGGATATGGTGTAGGGGAGAACTTTGTAGAGTGGGGTCGATGGCTGGACTCGATGATCCCAGGGTCTTTTCCAACATAAATGATTCTATGATTCTAAAAGCCCTGTGAAGACACCTGGGTTGTCTCCCTAGTCAGGATGCAGGGAGCCACCCGAGCTCGTGTGCCCACCTGGCCGATGCTAAAAACCAACCATCCCCTCTCTCCCTGCAGCACATCAGCACTGGGGATGGGAGGACTTCCCTGAGGGACCTGGCCCCATCTCACTTCCAGGATCACTCCCAGCAGTGTCCCCACCGTTGGTCCCAGGGAGTCCCCATGTTGCTGCCTTGCCAGCTACCACCCTTGGATTGCCACAGCACAAGCTGCCCCACAGAGACAATCTCCTCCTAATAGTATTAGGAGATGCTGAAGACACAAACGTACCATAAAATTTGCCTTCAAATATTATTGTGAAGGAAATTCTGCTGTGGCTCCTCTTTCTTGTCCACATTGGTTATAGATAAATCAGAATACTGCGCTGTTAAAACCACAATGGTTGTGCACATGGTTAGGACACTGGATTTCAATCCCATTAGACATGTCTCTGCATGGCTCTCATTCCCACTTTAATTAATGTTTTCCAGAGGTCACCCCCCGGAAGAGGCAAATAGCCAAAAAGAGCTGGAGAGGGAAAAGCATGAAGGAACAAAAAGGCCAAGATGTCATTGCCTGTGTGACATTGAGATGATCTGCTGATAGAGGCAAAGGGAGACAGACTCCCAGAATGCCTGAGAGCAACCAGGATTAACTAATGCAGCAATTTGCATTCTGCCATGTTTTAGCCATCAGATACCAAATGCTTTCCTGAGTTTTCTCCTCTAACGTGGAACAAGGTCCTGAGAAGACCATCCCCAGGGATCACAGCATGAAAGGCATGGAGAGGCACACATATGAAGGAGCTAAGTCACCAGGATGCAGCTGGTGGACGGTGTTTGCAGTTCCTGGGGCGCTTCGCCATCGCCGCCTTAGTTGTGAGTAAATCAAGATTAGGGCTGCTGCCAAGAGTGAGTTTCTTTCCACTTGCCGCGGATCCTGGAGACCTGTGGTTATACGCACGGACCTCAGTTTTCCTTTTACAAAGCGCTGTGTCCATAGTCCTCAGGGTGGCTGGACGTGTCTGAGCTCAGCGCTGCCTAACAGCCATGGAGCTGCAGCCCTGGAAGCGGTGCTCTTCGAAGTGTTTATTTGCTATTAAGAAGCATACCCTTGGAAATTGGAGGGATTTCATTTTTCTATATACTTGGGGGAAACTAACTAAATAAATGAATATATAAGCTCCTGTAACCTACCTGCTCCCTTTTGACAAGAAAATGTTTGTGAGGGTTTAACACGACTCCCCGTGAGCCGCCGTATGACAGTGTGGGCTGCAGGTCCGGGCCTTAGCTGAAGTTAAAAAGGCTGTTGCAGAACGTAAAAACTGTGATTGAAATTCTCCCGGCTCCCAGCCCCTGAATGAAACGTCAGCCTTTGGGACCACACTTGGGCTGCTGCTGCTGCTGCTCCGGACCTGCAGCTATTTGCAATTCTAAATAGCATTTTCTGCTTGAATGTAACATATATGGCATATTCCATGGAAAATATGCAGCTCTAATACCCCACAAACTTTAAAACGCTTCCATAAAAAGTTGCTTCAGATAAGTAAAATATGCCCTTGTTTTCTCTTCTCTGCAATTTAGTCTAAAACTTATTTTACAGAAGTCTCTAAGGCTTGTAATATCTTGTGAACGCTGCTTTTGGTGTAACGTCTGGTCTTGTAAAGTTTTGCAACATGCTTTCAACTTTCTCTCCAGTGTTAGAGCATTGAAGACAGGTAGGCTCCCTTTGAGTGGTATTTTGCAGCAACTAAAACTATCAGGTTGTTTCTAAATCAGGAGGGAGGCACATGAAGGATATCCTATGTCCTGCACTACTTTGAATTTGTTCGTTCCAAATACCGCAGAAGAAATTGGAGAATCAAGGGGGGGCACCCACCCCTCTGTCCCACAGTTAGTGGCAGAGCTTCTGGCAGCCCAGTGGACTGTTTGCACCTGAGCTTTGTGAAAGTCCCGTGTGGTAACATCCCCTCCTGCGAGAAAAAACATGGTCTCCTTGTGTCTCTATTCAAAATCTGTAGATCCGATTTTAACTTTTTTGTATTAGTGCATTCTACGTCTTTTTTTCTAAACCTGTGTCCCCACTGGGCATTCAAGAGCCCGGGGCAAGAAAAGCAGAAGACCTTTGAAAAATAAAATTCCTGTCTTTAGAGCTGTGACTAATTTGAAGGTTTTGGGGTTTTCTGCAAAGTTTCAGCTCTGTCCTGCTCTGCTGACAAACACTTCTACCAAACAGGTTGGGCTTCCTGCCTGTCAGAGGAGCCTGCTGCCCCAGGAAACAGAGCTCACCCACCCCCTTCATCCCAAACTACAAAACATCCAGACAAAAGGAAACCTGTAGCATCCTGCTACGTAAACCAAGGAGTGTACCCATTTCAAGCATTCATGGAATTATAGAATGGTTTGGGCTGGAAGGAACCTTAAATATCATCTAGTTCCAACCCCCCTGCCATGGGCAGGGACACCTCCCACTACACCAGGTTGCTCAAAGCCCCATCCAGCCTGGCTTTGAACACTTCCAGGGAAGGGGCATCCACAACTTCCCTGGGCAACCTGTTCCAGTGTCTCACCACCCTCACAGTAAAGAATTTCTTCCTAATATCTAATCTAAATTTCTCCTCTTTCAGTTTAAAACCGTTACCCCTCGTCCTATCCCTACACTTCCTGATAAAGAGTCCCTCCCCATCTCTCCTATAGGCTCCCTTTAGGTACTGGAAAGCCGCTATAAGGTCTCCCTGGAGCCTTCTCTTCCCCAAGCTGAACAACCCCAACTCTTTCAGCCTGTCCTCACAGGAGGGGTGCTCCAGCCCTCTGATCATTTCTGTGGCTCTCCTCTGGACTCGCTCCAACAGGTCCCTGACAGAAACATCCCATCACAGAAATATATTATACCTGGGGAAAGCATTAATTTCCCACGCATCTCATTTCCCCTCTACTGTTACAGGCTCTGTAACAGTAGAGGAGAGAACCTATGTATTTTTATAACCGCAAAAGCCTTCCTGTTTTAAAACTTTCTGGGTACCAACTCATTGCAGCAAACCGTTGGATCATTTTACAAAAACGAGACATGAAAAATCCTATAAGGATGCTACTAGGAAAAGAAAAATCAGGGAAAATGTGGGCCTGTTGCTGAACAGGGGAAGGCCAGCAATACGGGCAGTAGATGAAAGACTGAAATACTCCACTGCGTAGGGGAGCAGCAAGCCAAGGATCGCCACAAGAAGCTGGATGTGTTCATAGTCACAGGGCTGGATGGGGTCCACCTGAGTCTGCGGGAAGGGTTGTGACTGCAAGGGTATTGCGTTTCATCCCTGAAAAATCATGGCAAAGGGGGCTTATAGTTGTATGCAATCACCCTAATGATCTCAAATGGTGTCAACCCCACCCCCTTCAGCTCCCTGTGGGATGCAGGCAATACGGTTTGCTGTGGAAAGGGGGATGCAAAATGAGCAGGCATGCCTGCCTGTGCCCACCATCCAAAAGCAGTCATGGGACTCCTTACTGAGAGAGGACTGGCCTCTAATTGGGTGTTAAATTTACTAATATGTTAGGGGATAGAAATGGTTCAAATAGCAGTCAAGTTTTCACAGTCCATCTTTATTGTTTTATTACTTAATTACGCTTCCCTTTGGCAGCCCCTCTCTTGTTCCATTACAATCCCTGGTCCAGGCTCACTCCTTCTGTCATCCTGAACCTGGAATCCAAGTTGTAGGCCAAGGTTAAGACAAAGCCCTTGAACATTGACAAGATGAAAAATCTTCTGCAGCACATGCCTCTGTGCAGCCTACACTTTCTTCTGGCAGTCCTAATGGTAGGCTGACCCTTGAGTAAAAACATGTAGTCTGTGTTCCAATCGAAAAGTTATCACAGCACAGCCCTTCTCACATCCAATGCTTTCCTTCAGCAGCTCCTTTCTGCCCCACTACTGCTTCTTCTCTCAGCCCTGTCTTAACCCCAACCCTAACCCTAACCCTAACCCTAACCCTAACCCTAACCCTAACCCTAACCCTAACCCTACTGGTTGGCTGAGCAGTCACTGCTTTTCCAGTCCTGCAAATCCTGCCTTGCTCGACAGTGGTGGCTTATGGCTTTTTTGAGTAGAAGGAGCCAGTAACCATTTTGCCCACATCATAGTTTTGCCGGGCTGGGCCAGGCCCATTAGTTCAGCAGGGAGGTGCTACTGGCTGGCTGGGACTCAGGTCTGCTTCTGGCTTGAGCTTACACTTTAATCTCCTGGAAAGAGCCTGTGGTGCTGGAAACCCATCCTCTTTGTGGAAGGTGGCCTGGCAAGTCCTGAAAAGGGTTGCATACCCTTCCCAAAGACCCCAGTTAGCTGACGCACCTGACAGGATCTACAGACTTGTAGCACATGAAGGTCATGTGCATGGTCTGTAGGGGCTCGCACGACATGTTGTGCTTCTCGTCAGAACTCTACTGCTGCTGGATGTCTCTTCTCCCACACAAAATCCTCCAGCAAAGAAAGTTTTCTGAGGACAAGGTTGCCCACAGACACAAGAAAGATGTTAGGTATGGGAGCTCCTGAAAGCCATTCGCCATTCGGAAGGGTACATCTACAGTGTAATTTTAAGGAGCTAAATATAAGTCTGGAAGTGGGGTCTCCAGAACCACAATAGAGGTTGGTGTTGGAAAAGGCAACAGACTCCTTTTAAGAAACAGTTTTCATAGGAGAGGAAAGAGAGTGGTGTTTCCCCCTCCTGTCTCTTCTATATCTCACATGTGCCATTACTGTGGTTTTGAGTTGTGTTTTTTGGCATCTTCCTCTTCTGCCTGCCTTTCCCCTCCTGTTGCACAGTGCGTGAGGGAGTTGTGGATGACACACTGACCTCATGGGCCTTTCAGGCAGGCACAGCTGACAAGAAGGACACAAGGGGGTCAAACGAGTCAGCCATATGCTAAGCCACGGGAGCATGAACTGCTCCGTTCCCGCTGCCCATTGCAGCAGTGGGCAGGCTGGCCCCATCTCACCAGCAGCCAAGGACAGCCACTGCATGGCTTTTGGCAAGCGTGATGAGGACTAGGTACCCTCCACCTCGCACAGGCTTATCTGACCATGCTAAATGCAGGAGGCCTGGAGAGCATTTACACTGAGGCCATGGAAGAATAATGATCCTTTACACTGCTTGGGGTTTGTTTTCTTTTCTGTTCAGCTGCTTTGTACCTCTCCTGTCTGGGCAAGGAAGGTTTTGCCTTGCCTAGAGAGATGTCTGCGCTGTGTGAAAGCAAGCAAGCCCATCTCCCACCGCAGCTTCCCGGTGCGGCTGCCCCTCGGTGTCCAATGCCCCCAGAGCACCAGGAGATGGTAAGTCAAAGCAGTCAGTTCCCATCTGGGGAGAAAAGGCATGATGGAAAAACAGCAACTTTAGGAAAAGGAGACCAGACGTCTCCTGGCGTGCACAAAGCCCGCAGCTTGGGGTAAGCTGTCTACAAACCATCACAGGCTTGCTGCGGTTTCCAAGGTAACTTCTATCTTCTGCGACCCAGGTGAGGCTCAGCCTTTACGAGCACATAGGCAGAATACAAATAGTGGGTCTGAGATGGAAAACGAAATGCACGCGAAATGCCATGTGTTACCCCAGCTGCTCTGGTAGCGGCTGCTCGCATTCCACCCTTCCACAGCTGCCCACCAAGGCAAAGTGCCAGGAACAAGGAATTCAGCCACCACGGCTGAACCTTCACAATTCACTTGCTGCGAGAGGAAATCCAGGTAATTCAACATTAGCACAGGTGACTTCCCAGCTGGCGTCATAACTGAAGAGCCCAGGGTCCCCATTAATGCGCAGCTCCTCGGTGGCCACACCACGTGGCTCTGACCTTCCCTGCATGCTCACCCAAGAGCATCCACAAGTCCATGCGCCTGGCATTGGCACCAGATGGGCTCAGCTGTTACCTCAAGGCTGTCCTAGGGTCTTCTGGAGAAACAAAAGAGTCAAGGCTTCCCAAACTTCATCTCCATGGTAACCATGGGAGACCTGGGCTGCTGTCATGGGAGAACCAGGTAGCTATTCACGCGTGGGGTCACACAGGTTAGGTGCTGTTCACCTCTGGATCACCTGCTAGAAAAGCCACCAGATTTGAATTGCCTCTTCAAAATCAGCACAAGAGGAAAACAAGAGCAGTGAGAGGATGCATTCATGGTCACATACTGAATGCAATACTTTAATTCTTTGATGTATGCATTATTGTCCACAAAAATAAAGAGTTTCTAAGAGCAGAGAAACCAAGGCCAACGCCAAAGACTTCACGCAGTTCTTCCTGTCGCTATCATACTGTGCACAGGCAGGGAGACCACCCTAAAAATGCCAGCTTCCCACAGAGCTCACAGATGCACAGCTAAGTCATGGCATTTCTGCTGACCCTGATCCAGCATCTTCTCTCCATCACCTTCACACAATGCAGGCCTCTGCTGCCCAGGCTGGGAGAGGGACACAAGGTGCCAGGCTGAGCCTGTTCGGGCATGAGGTGGTGCAAGAACACCACTGCAGTGCTGAGAGTGCTGGCTGATGCTCTTGAGGATGTTTCTGCACAGTACTGATGCACTGGCAGGAACCAGTGCATGGCCAGGAACCAGAAGGGGACCTGGCGATGACACCTCCTGCAAACATTGTCTGAGAAACTTGGCATCAAGGGGACCTCCTTTGCAGGTGTTTGTGGTGTTCCTGAAATACCCTGTCAGCTGGCATTACCTACCCCAGGTGTCAGCTCTGATCCACCCACAAGACTTTTTATCACTTTTCTTTTTCAAGTATTTCAGAGCACAAACTCTATAAACACTGCCGATATTGAAGAGTTCATAGCTCTGCGTTGCTGGGAAACTCTGATTTGGAATAGGCACTTAAATTTGGGAGAGGCAATTTTGGGAATCCCATTAGTGTCAGGGAATTTTTCTTTAATCAAATTCACCCCCACCTACAAGCCTTGAACCCTCTCAGGTCACATACGCTGAGGAGAGACTGGTTGGAGCTTGAGGAGCAGCTCCCTGCTCTGGTGATGCAAGAACTTCACAGCCCACTCTCTTGGAGAGCACGGAGGTATATATGCTTTGCCTTGCCCATTGCTGGGATGAAACAATGTCTCGCCATCAGCTGAGGCAACCAGGGAAGTTTCTGTCCCATCCCCATGTGTCAAATCCTCCTCATCAAGGTCCTGGAAAACAGGGTGGAAGGAGCTGCCTGGCCACCAGTTGGTAGTGATCTTCACTAGCACAGCCTGACAGGCTAATATCTCCTGGGACATGGACCTGAGGGTTCCTCCTTTGACACCTCCTGTATCCCTGCTGTCCTAAGGAGGAAACATTGCTCACAGTGGACTTGGAGGCTCTCAGCTGGCTTTAGGCGCACAGAAAAGGCAGGGACCCCCACCATCATCCAAATAGCAACAGCAAGTGACATGAGACATGATGCAGGCAGCTGAGGCATCATCCTATTTTGACTGTTGCACACCCCTAAATTAGCAGCTGAGCATTTTTCGTTGCAAAGTAACATTAAAAACCCTTCACAGGGAGGAATTCTTGGTTTAGCAGCTAAGATGAGACAGTGAAGATCTGCCAAATGCTTGGGAGTTTGAAATGCAATAGGCACAACTTTGCAAAGGCAAAAGAAAGCTTTTTTCTCAGCCTGTCAAAAGGTACAATCTTCAAGCCTTCGTACAAGTCATCTGGGATGAAGGGCTTCTAACAGGCAACATTTCTTGCAGCGTAGTCATTCCACGTCTGATTTCCCAGCCCTGATTCTCAAAGAAAACCTAAAAAACCTTCCCTAGGTAAATCTGGGAACTGTATCTCATCACTTTTCTGAATACTATTGTTTTAGAGCACGTTACCATCCTCCTTTTTCCAGCATTCCCACTAATATCTCAGTGCTTTACATTGTGCTACTATCATTTTACAAATTACCTGCCTCTCTTTTCCCCTTAGGAGATAACCACCAATATCCTCTTTATATTCCACGGGTGCTGTCAGATGTCTAGCTTAGACACAGGTCTAATTAAACCCAGAACAATTGTTCCCCATGTGCAGTTAGGTTTTAAATTCACTGCATGTTTCCTGAGGAGTGTGAGTGCCCCAAACCTTATCTGCTTTCTCCAGCTTTATTAGCTGGCTTCATAAAACCTCTTACACCTACCTAAAAATCTTTATCTCTAAGCCTTTGGCTTGAACAGTACTGCCAGGCTAAAAGGCTGCATACACTGGAAACAGGAGGGGCAGCGTGCAATCGGGTCTGGTTTATAAAAAATAGAGGTATAACACTATGACATGCTTCACAGAAGACCTTAAGCTCTGTTTCGCAGCACACGGTGGGGTTTGAGAACTAGTTTAAAATCAGCTTTCATCTTTGACTAGAAGCCCTGGTGCAGCTCAGCCTCCCCCTCGCTCCTTCAGTCCCTGCCTGGAAGAAATGCCTCTTCACCTCTTTCTTCAGGAGCATCCGAGATGCTCTTTCACTGAGCCTCAGTTTCCCATCTGTAGAACAAGGAGATAACAAATCTCCCTCAGTCCTAGGAAGACAGGTTCAGGCCCAGCCACTCCAGCTCACTGTCACCCCAACTGCTTATCCATTGCTGCTCACGTTTGCTCCTGACCATGGCCGGTCTCTCTACAGGGAGCCACCCACCACTGCTCTCTCCAGGGGTTCGTACAGCTTCTGACTGTCAAATTACTGCATGAGTAGGACAGTGTGTCCCGCTGATGCTTCCTCAGGCACGTGCATGATATCCCTATTATGTGTCTCAACAGCAGGCGAGGACCTGAACCTCTTCTCCTTAAAGCCAGGTATCCTCACTGGGAGCTTCTGAAGGTGACTTACGCAGCATTTGTGAAGCCCCCACGTGCTATCGCAGAACCTGCCACAGAAGATGAAGAAGGAGGATTGCTGGTGGAAGGCAGCATGTGGGGCAGAGGATGTGGGACTACCCACAGCGTGGGCTAAGCCACCGCTGCAGCAATGCCCCCATGGGAAGCACTGACCACATGGGACTGAGCCACGCAGAACAAGGAGGTCTGGGACCAGTGGGTTCCCCACCTGCAGGGTGGCCTACTGAAGGACCATCACCGCAATACGTATTTATCCCATTCAGAGGACCAACAGAGGGGGTAAACCTTGACTGTGGCCAGTTGGAGACCAGACGAGTCTTTTCTGATACCTGGAGTATTTTTAGCATCTCCTCCCTCATGTTGCTTCTCTAGGTGCCTAGTAAGGGCTGGGTTTATACTGCTTGCTCTCTCTCACTGGATCTCTAGCAGGATCTCTTTCTTCAGTTGGACCTCCAATTTCCATACATTTATGGCAGAATAGTGTCTTTGAGATTTGGTTGAAACTGGTGGATGGTTTCAAAAGCTGGGGAGGGGACAACTGTCAAGCAGACATACACCTACACAGACAGCATGACCACATGGGCCTCCTTCCCCCAGGAAAACAAGCTAAATGCTATGTAATCATGACATTCAAGGCTCTATTATAACGCAGAAACATAGATGTACAGAAATAATGCTGTGTGGGCAGCCTGAATTTTGGCCTCTCTTAACCTTTGGCTATTTGACTTTGCAATTTTCATGACTTTTTCAAGGAAGCGTTTTTATACGCAATACAGTACTTTGTGCGATGGCACGTTAACTTCGATGGAGTGTGTTTAGGTGGAGGAAGATGCCTTTTAGTTTTGTGTTGATTTTCACCTTTTTTACCTTCTTCTCACGTACACCCTCCCCCACTAAGAGTAGATTCATGGACACGTGCACCAATACACGGAGGATCAGCAATGCAAAAGCCATCCACATCTTTATCCCCATGCCACAGGTGAGGGGAGGCCGATGAGTCTGATCCTCGAGCCTTGCACAGACAGGCTTATTGAACTTGACAGCACCCCTTGTGTGCTGAGAGATGACTCACTTGAGCAGAGGCTGTGGGATCTGCCCCTAGTTGTGGAGCCCCTTTCTTCGTAGCAAATATTAGCTGTTCAAACAACACTCATGTTTCTATTTTGGGTCACTGTTTACAAGTACAGACTCACAACAGTGGAAGAATGGGAATCTGCTACCAGCCAGCGCTCTCCCAGCACCCTCCAAAGCAGCTTACAGAAGCTACATTTCTGTAGAGGGTCAGAACGGACAATTGCGGTAAATACATTAAAAAGATGCTATTAGCTGCCAGAGATTTCACATTTCCTAAGAGGCAGGTGAATATCTGGCACTTTCTCTAGCAGGTCAGAGGGGTAATTATTAGTGTGGAGACTTAGACGCTGACTCTTATCTTTGACAGGTTGTCAATGCTTTCTGAAACTAGGGAAGTATCACAATGTTTTGAAAATACCAGCAAATTTTCTAGTGAAGAGCTGCACGGTTTTAGGTGCTTCACTGAAGCAGCTCTGAATGTCTGTCAGAAATAATTTGCGCCGTTGCTCAGCAGAGGCAATGGATAGTTTAATATCCAGGCCTTTTGTTATGCACGGACATGTCAGATAGATAGATAAGTACACATCTGGCCCAAAGGAAATTGCCACCTATTCTTCTCACATTCGCTTCTTGCTGTGTGAATTCGCCTGCTCCTCCAACAACCACTTCAAAGTCTCTTATCAAAACTGTAATTGTGGTTCAATCAATAACATTTTACAAGAGGGAAAATGCCTTGACCCACAAGTGCTCAAAATGGAGGTCATGCCAAAACCTACAACTCATCGAGATGTGAGGACACTTGGCATGACCTGCCTTGATTTCCAAAAGCTGAGTTTTATTGAGCAGTCATCTCGGTGATTTCATGTTGTCCACGTTTCTAATATAGCAGTGAGCTCCTCTGTAATGGACTCCGTACGCCTAGAAAGCCCACCATGCGCTGGCAGGCACAAGGGACGTATTCCTACGTCTGGGTTTTCTTCAGCAGAACCACAGTTTTATGTCACTGACATCAGAACAAAAAGGCAAGGAAGGCAAGGCCTGGAAACTTAATCTCAGCTCTGCCACTCACCTCTCCACATGGTGAGAGAATCCTTGAATCTTTCCCTTTTTCAATTTTAACCCCCTACTTGTTAAAAAGCAACATATAGCTGTTAAAGCGGTGTTAATATTTAAGATTTAATGACGTGAGAAAAGCCTGTCTGAACCAAAGGAAGGGCTCAAAGTCAGTCAAGCAAGAGACACGAGTGGATGAGAAATCAGACTTCATTATTCCTAGCACTGCCAGAACGATGCCTTCTCTCTCATCCCAGAAGATCTCCATGCAAACAAAGAAAGTTCAGGTAATTTAACCATCACGCTGTTAGGGAGATGTTGCTGCCTAGCATAACATGCCAGCAAATGAGGATAAAGCCCATGGCTGGCTTCAAGTCGTTGCTGTCTCAACTCCTGATCAAAAGTGTTAGGATCTTCAGCGGTAGCCAGGGGCCATGGAAGGTGCTGGTGGGGCACAGCAGGGATGGCGAGATGAGTGAGAAGCTCAGCTGGGGCCAGCATTGTTCTTCGGTGTTTATTTGCGAGACAGCTGAGTCAGAGTCGGCAAGGACAGCAAATCTTTAACAGCAAATCAGTAAATTAGAGGCAGACATGTTGAAGGTAAGGCACATATTGTGGCTCATATCGGGGTGTTTCTAAAAGGATTGTGTTCCATTTGTTCTCTAAGAAATAACTAGGTAATGTGCCATGCAGGCATGAACCAGATCCGCAGGGCAAGGCAAGGCAGGCAAAGGGGGAATACTCTTTCTTGAAGAATAGTGCAGAAAAGCAAGACATTTCTAATTTGCTGAGGGGCTCTGAGCCCCAGACTGAGGAAGGACAGATTAGGCAAATGCTCCGCTAATAAGAAGACTGAAAGGATGTTATATGTGATTGATGTAGCACTTGTGCTGTGAGAGAGATGGGGTTTTTGAGGTGTATGCATAAGAATATAATGGTAAAGCCTTGAAAAAGCTGTAACAACTAGGAAGGTTATTTAAGTGAGGACAACTACGCATGTTAAAAAAAAGTGCAATTAAGTAACATGATAAAATGAGGGCCAAGAGCTCGATTCACAGAAAAGCAATGAGAGGCACCATAAGCCAGAGGGTGAAAGGAGAAAAGGTCCTGTGAGCCTTAGGGCAGGGAGAAGTAACAGGACGAGCTTTGCAAAGCTAGCAAAAATACTGCAGGCTCTGAAGGGAAATCTCATTGCAGTTAGAAACGGCCTTTTGTTATTTACATTTTTTTTCTTCTAGTAACTTTAAGAAAGAAGTTAAGATCCAGCTTTGTTAGATAAAGCTTCCGTGATTCATCCTTAAGAGTATATGATGTGAGGAGCGAACTCCTGATCACGTTGTGTCTCCAGAGATGACAAACACGTGTGAGCTTCTGGAGGGACCTGTACGTATCCTGCAAGCGACAAGTGCCAGTTTGAGGGCTGCTGCTGCTAAACTCTCAACCTCTGGGAGAAATCATCCTCAACACCAAGCCTGCAGTTTTCAGCAAGAAGCAGACTATGAGGAAACAGCCTCTGATGATAAATAATCCCAGAATCATCATATTTCTTTCCCTCAGCCCCACATGTCATTTGCCAGAAGATAAAAGGAAGCAACATCAGGCCATCAGGATTCGCTGCGGTCCCTGCCCCCCTCATCGCCCATGTTCTCATTGGTCCTTCTTGTCCTCGCTGGGTTTGTTTGCTGTTTCCCTCTGTTCCTCTTCTGCTTATTTTCCTCCCACTGACTGAAATGCCATTTCTCCTTTCGTGTTTCACTCATAATAATTAACTAGAAGGCAAAATTTCAAACCTTATTTAACCTCATCCATCAACAGAAATCCAGTAAAATGCGATCTGGTTGTAGGTCTGTAACACTTTCTACTCATTCTAGTTTATTCATTTCAATTTAGCGGGAAAGCCCTTCTTTCTGGCAAAGTGAATGTATTTTGCTCTGGTCCATAGTAGAATTGTTAGCTTATGCAGTGAGGAGACAAACCACTTTTGTATAATCATATTTATTAGATCATTAGCACTGTTTTAGAGAAGTGCCAACAATTGGCACTTAGGGAAAAACAGGGAGCTGGCAGTAAAGGCCATTAGGTGGAAAGGCTTTGAAGGGAACCTGCGGGCAGTTCACAGCAGTAATGAAGCAGGCGCGTCTGATGTCTCCAGTTAATTATCTCATTGAGAGCTTGTTGGGAGGAGCTGCTGTGGCTGAGCTGCAACCAGGTGCAGGGGTGGGATACGAGGTTGGACGCAAATACATGTGGTCCATTTCCTTTAATGACAGCATTTAAATGTGTGGCATTGCAGGGTACCGGAGAGATCACTTCTGAAGCAGTGGCACCCACAAACTAGATGCCTTTATCGCGTTTATATATATATATATATATATATATATATACACAATCTCAATATTGTATATACCTGCCTACGCTATCATTGTGGGCAGCTGCAGGAAGCTGTCAGCCAGCCCTATACTTGTTTGGGGCCACAAAGATGATCAGAGGGCTGGAGCACCTATGCTGTGAGAACAGGCTGAGAGAGTTGGGGCTGTTCAGCCTGGAGAAGAAAAGGCTCTGGGGAGACCTTATAGCGGCCTTCCAGTAACTAAAGGGGGCCTATAGGAGAGATGGGGAGGGACTCTTTATCAGGGACTGGAGCAATAGGACAAGGGGTAACAATTTTAAACTGAAAGAGGGAAGATTTAGATTAGATATGAGGAAGAAATTCTTTACTGTGAGGGTGGTGAGGCACTGGAACAGGTTGCCCAGGGATGTTGTGGATGCCCCATCCCTGGAAGTGTTCAAGACCAGGCTGGATGGGGCTTTGAGTAATGTGGTCTAGTGGGAGGTGTCCCTGCCCATAACAGGGGGGTTGGAACTAGATGATCTTTAAGGTCCCTTCCAACTCGAACCATTCTATGATTCTATATTCAAACGGTGAGACCCCTATATAACAGGCTGGCTGGCTGGTTTACCAACAGGAGCATCCTGTTTTTCTTTAGTAGCCTTCTAGATTTGTTCTTCTGGTCACTAATGTTGTTTTAGCCCAGCTTAGTCACACAGTCTTCTCCTAGGGTCATTGAAAAGCTCCCTCTACAAAATAATAGTCCATTAGGAGATAATTTGTATATCAATAACATTCCTTGGCAACTGTGCATTTTCTATACCTATATAATTATGGCAATATCAGCAGCACGTAATCATGTTTGTTTAATTATAACACAAGGGAAATAAATCCATTGAAAACATAATTTTTTTTTTTGGTAGCTGAACAGAAAATGCCTCGCTCTTCACCACGTCATTAGTGGAAAGTCCAGGAGATGAGTGACTGTAGGTACCGCTGACCTTTCGTGCTGAGGTAGTACATCACTAGAGAAAACTCAAGGATCAAAACAAAAGGTAAATGAGTGGAGGACTGAAGAACAAGTAGCACTCAGTTCTATGTAACATCTTCTACTCACCTCCAACGTAAAGGCACTTTAGAAAGCAACAAGCTGCTCAGAGCTCACGTTACCTTTGTACTATTGCTGGGTTAAAAAAGTTGCATGCTTAAGGCCCCTTCTTGAGAGACGCTGGTGAAAAGTGCTAGGCTAATACTTTTTTATGCCAGAGAGAGGCAAAAGAGACCTTGAGCTAAAGGGATAATTTCAATTTTATGGTCACTTTTTAAGAAATTATTTTTAATTAGGTTCAGATCAAGTATCTCTGAAATTCTGATGTCTTTTTTTTTTTTTTTTTAATTTTGCAGCTGCGTCTTTCAGTTCTCTCTTTATTTTTTACTTCCTCGATACGGTGAAAATCTAAACAAATGAGAGGCCAAGCTGCCTACAGTCAAACTCACCGCATATTGTTAGTGTGGTGGAAGACATGGTATGGGTGAAGCTGTAAGCACAGCTGCAGTTTCACTAACCTGAAAACTAGGTGTCCTCCAATGCATAACATATATAAAAATGTGTGGTTGTAAACATACAGAAAGAATTAAGAAGGATTAATGGATGAAGATTGCCTTCTGAACAGAACTGGGGTTTTGAGTTGTGTTTTCAGGCAGAAGTGTGATGTTTAATTTTTTATACTGCCTAGCATTGTACTGAAATGGGAGCTCTGCAGTGAGCTTGATGCTTTTGCACTCTGACACAGACCAGCGTGGGGTGAACAAGTCTGTTTTTAATGTATTGCTCAAAGGTGGTCTGAAAACACAACAGCTGCAACACATATTTTGGGCTTAGAGAGGCACGCTGAGGATCCTTTGCTGCTGGAGGAAACAGATACGTGGCAGAGCCCACGCTCCGTTTCAGGAGTTATCTTTACAGACTTTCTCTTCTCTTATTCCAAAAAAAAAATGATCATGCTCTGCCCAGATGTTTTTTGCCTCTTTTTGCAGATTATTTCCTCTCTTTTTTCCAGGTTACATATACCATCTGCAGTGCCGGCAAGAGAATGATGCAATGATGCCAAAGTAGTGAAGACGGCTTTAAACTAAAGTTGCTGAGGGAGGGGAACCTCAACCCACCCCACTCCTACCAGTTTGATGCCAGTGCCAGCAATAGATGCCCAGAGCCTGGAAAAGGATCACAGGTCAGGAGGAGAGCACCTGAAGTACAGTACAAAGGAATTCCAGCCACGCCAGCCAGCAAGTCAGCTTCACTGGGGGTCCAACGTAAATTCCTCTATGCAAACACATGTAGCACGGGGAATAAAGAAGAGCAGTTAGAGATATGCACACGCCTGCAGGGCTATGATCTTATCGGCATCACGGAGACGTGGTGGAATGGCTCCTGTGACTGGAGCGTTGGAATGGAAGGATACAGGCTCTTCAGGAAAGACAGGCAGGGGAGATGAGGAGGGGGTGTTGCAGTCTGTGTCAATGACCAGCTGGAGTGCATGGAGCTCCACCTGGGGATCGATGAGGAGCTGACTGAGAGCTTATGAGTCAGGATTAAAGGGAGGGCAGGGACAGGTGACATTATAGTGGGGGTCTGTTACAGGCCACCTGACCAGGAAGACTGATAGGAGAAGCCTCATGTTCAGAAGCCCTGGTCCTCATGGGAGACTTCAACCACACCAACATCTGTTGGAGGGAAAACACAGCAGCGTATAAGCAATCCAGGAGGTTCCTGAAATGCGTCAAAGATACCTTCCTTCTCCAAGTGACAGAGGAGCCAATGAGGAGAGGTGCCATACTGGACCTTGTTTTCACCAACAAGGAGGGCCTGGTGAGGAGTGACGAGCTCAAGGGCAGCCTCAGCTGCAGTGACCATGAAATGGTGGAGTTCAAGATCCTCAGGGCAGCAAGGAGGGTGCACAACAAGCTCGCTACCCTGGACTTCAGGAGAGCAGACTTTGCCCTCTTCAGGGATGTCCTTGTTAGAGTACCATGGGATAAAGCCCTGAAGGGAAGATGGGCCCAAGAAAGATGGTTAATATTCAAAGATCACCTCCTCCAAACTCAGGAGCGATGCATCCAAACAAAGAGGAAGTCAGGCAAAAACACCAGGAGGCCTGCATGGATGAACAAGGAGCTCCTGGACAAACTCAAACACAAAAAGGAAGCCTAGGAAAAGTCGCCTGGGAGGAATACAGAGAAATTGCCCAAGGAGCCAGGGAACAGGTTTGGAAAGCTAAAGGCTTGAAAGAATTTAATCTGGCCAGGGATGTCAAGGGCAACAAGAAAAGCTTCTATAGTTAAGTCAGTGATAAAAGGAAGATTAGGGAAAATGTGGGCCATCTCCAGAAGGAAATGGGACACTTGGTTACCCATGATATGGAGAAGGCTGAGGTGCTCAATGACTTTTTTGCCTTCGTCTTCACCAGCAAGAGCTCTGGTCACACCGTCCAAGTTGCAGGAGAATGAATAACCGTCCACTGTTGGAGAAGACCAGGTCTGAGACCATCTAAGGAACATGAAGGTGCACAAGTCCATAGGACCTGATGAGATGCATGTGCAGGTCCTGAAGGAACTGGCGGATGAAGTTGCTAAGCCATTATCCATAATATTTGAGAAGTTGTGTCAGTCCAGTGAAGTTGCCACTGACTGGAAAAGGGGAAACATAACCCCCATTTTTTAAAAGTGAAAAAGGAAGACCCAGGGAACTACAGGCCAGTCAGTCTCACTTCTGTGCCTGGCAAGATCATGGAGCAGATCCTCCTGGAAACGATGCTAAGGCACATGGAAAACAAGGAGGTGATTGGTGACAGCTTCACTAAAGGCAAATCGTGCCTGACAAATTTGGTGGCCTTCTACAACAGGGTTACAGCGTTGGTGAATAAGGGAAGAGCAACTAACATCATCTACCTGGACTTGTGCAAAGCATTTGACACTGTGCTGCCTGACATCCTTGTCTCTAAACTGGAGAGACATGGATTTGACAGATGGACCATTCAGTGGATAAGGAACTGACTGGATGGTCACACTCAAAGAGTTGCAGTCACCGGCTCAATGCTCCAGTGGAGACCAGTGACGAGTGGTGTTCCTCAGGGGTTAGTACTGGGACCAGTGCTGCTTAACATCTTTGTCAGCGACATGGACAGTGGAATCAAGTGCACTCTCAGCAGGTTTGTCGATGACACCAAGCTGTGCGGTGCAGTTGACACACTGGAGCAAAGGGATGCCACCCAGAGGGACCTGGACAGGTTTGAGAGATGGGCCTGTGCAAACCTCATGAAGTTCAACAAGGCCAAGTGCAAGGTCCTGCATGTGGGTCGGGGCAATCTCAAGCACAAATACAAGCTGGGGGATAAAGGGAGTGAGAGCAGCCCTGTGGAGAAAGACTTCAGTGTGTCAGTTGATCCCTGGAAGTGTTCAATGCCAGGTTAGATGGGGCTTTGAGCAACCTGGTCTAGTGGAAGATTTTCCTGCCCATGACAAGGGGATCGGAACTACGTGATCTTTAAGGTCCCTTCCAACGCAAACCCTATGGTTCTATGATTCTATGATCACAGTTGAAGATGGCGAAGGGCAGTGTGCTGTCTGCTTGCCCTGGCAGTTCAAGTATTAATGGTAGTTTTGAGATTTAATTCTTGCACACTTGCGAAGCCGTGGGTTCTCTGCTGGATGCAAAATCACATATTCAGGCTATAGGAGAAACCCTCACTGGCAAGTGGAGCTCTGCTGATGCTGTGTGGTACTTGTAACAGAACAGGACAAGCAGCTCTGTAACAATATCTCATTCCATTAGTTTTCTTCTTCCCAAATCAGTGTCCTGCTTACCTTAATTTGTTAATGAGGAGGTTGGCTGACAGGAATGAATGAAGTCAGAGCATTAGCTGTTTTTGGAATAGTCTCCTTCCTGGCTCAATGCTTCCATGTGAAAGTCAGCTTCTGCAGGAGCTTCCTTTTGTGCCTGGCAGCAGGTCTCAGCTCTAGCTCCAAACTGGAATGTTTTGACCCTATATGCTGGCCCAGTACAGCTCCTGTGTATGAAGCTGAACTCAGGGAGCATACAGATGTGGGCAGCACTCAGCTCCTCCAGCACATGGCAATGCTCGAAAACAGGCTGGGCATGTCACCCCATCCACAGAGAAGAGGAGAGCTGAAATCAGATTTCTGGGGCATCACCGTTTCCTGGTGAAATGACTTCTGGAAACCTGGGAACCAAGAGATGAGAAAACATTCCAAAACTACCAGGAATCACTTGCAGATGGCAAGGGCTCCCATCAAATGTGAAGTGTGATTCAAAGGGGTGGTGGTCCTGCAACATGCTCAGCACCAGCAGCCAGAAAAGGAGAAGGGTGCTCCAGCCATCCCTAAGGAGACTCACCATGAGGAGTGACAAATCACCAAAACGAGGTCTTCTACCTGCATTAATCTAAGTGAATGCTTTGGTCTCAGATGCGCAAGCCTCTGGGCTGCGAGATGGCCATGCTGCATCTGGCTACAGGAAGGAGCTCGTGGCCTCTGGCTTTTAGGGCCGCCCAGCTCTCAAGCCAACCCGGTGGCCGGCATGACCTGGGCACCTTGTGGCCTCTTCCAAACTCTTCTCACCCCTACATGTCCCCAGCCACATGAGCACCGTGATGGGATGGGGACTTGCTGGCCATGCTCTAATGCCTTTCACAGTAAGGGGAGCCTGTGGCTCAGTGGTGTGGTTTGTCTTGCAGGGAGAGCCCACAGTTGGACCCCTGTGGCACATCTGGAGCATGAGTCCCACAGCAGCAAAGTGGCTGCAGCAGTTCAGGTAGGAAGGGATTTTCGTGTGTTTAGTGTGATTTCACAGGACCGTAGTCAGGACCTGCAGTCCCTCTCCTCCTTGCCTTGTGCCAGATGCACACTCCTCCTCATCCACCACATGGAAAGTAATAAAGACAGGGCGCCTGCAAACTCTTTGCTGTCAGAGCAGTGAAAAGGAGCCAGAGATGGCTGTGACTCCATTTTTCTGTCACTCAAAGCCATGATCTTCTTCTCTGTTGTCATGCACCTGGGGCAGGGAAATTTTGTTCCTCTTGTTAAAATTCCACACACGCGCTCTGCCTTGCTTATAAACTGAAACACAAATTGGGATCCACCTGCTTAATAAATTAAGTGCTTGCAGTTTAGTGTGATTATAGTTGATTTGTTTGATCTAATGTATGAAAACTGTTTGTCATCTGCTACTTTACCTGATGTGGAAGGTTTGGGGACATCTGCACAGAGAGCAATATAGATCTCTGTGTTGTATTAGCTCATAATACACTAATTATCATGTGCTTTATTTTATATCCTTTCTACAGAGCCTGCTTCACTTCCCTAGGGGTTTCTTTGCACCAGGAAAAATATGGAAAAAATGTAGTTTTCATCAAGACCTCCAATAATTCTAAAACGTTAACCCATGACTTCTTCCTACCAGGCAAGGAATAAGAATTATGTTGAATCATCTTGCAACTAAAACCAGTGAAGCTGAGACAAAGGAATCCTGACATCTTGAAGAGCTGTCTTGAGGGGGTTCCTCCATTTGGTGCTATTAGGGGGGCTCAGGAAAAGAAAGCATGTGGCCTCCAGACTCGCTGGCCAGTCCTCTGGCTGAGTGTCCAGGTCTCCTTCCCTCCAGTGGAACCAGTGAGTCATGAAAAGGTGACCAGCACATGTGTGAGTGCTGTGTCCGGGGACAGTGCTTTCCCCTGGGGAGATGTGCACCACTGTGCCAGGAGCTGATGAGCCTTCCCAGGTGTCATGGTTTAGGGCTACACAACAATAACGCAGGTTTTCCCCACAGAGGATACAGCTGAGTGGTTTGAGCACTCCCATGTGCAATTCACTTTGCCAGTAGGTCTTTTCCTCCTGAAACCTCCATTTGATTACTGAGAAGTGTTTTCAGTGAAACTTGTTCAATGGTGTCCATCACTGACATCTTGGGTGGGACCACTACCAACCCCTAGAAGCACATCTCCCCTCATCCTTCCTGGGCTTTGAGGAAAGCATGCAAGCTCCTAATGGCAAAACTCCTGTCAGCTTCAACAGGACAGCATCAGGCCTTTCGCATCTTTTGTTACACTGGTTTTCAACCAGTACCATCAGGCTGCGGCGATTAGTCCATTCCTAAAACCGATGAAGAGAAACCATGTGCGGCTGCCAATGACATTGCAGCCTCTTCATCTCACCTACTTGTATGGGGGTGGGGGGGAAAGAGAGGAAGGTTGTGCAAGTCTGAATTTGGCCACGTATCTCCTCAGACACAACATCTGTTTCCATGCAAGCAAGAAGAAAATGTGTGACTAACACACAGCTCTGCAGCTGGCCCCCAAATCGTCCTCCGTGGCACTAAATATGTCGCTGGCAAATAGAAGGTTGAGATTTTAAATGAGGAATTAATGAAAATGTGCTCTTTTCCTGCTTGTTGTCCCTTTAAATTCAGTTTCCATGGAAACGGGTCTGGAGAGGCTGCCTGGAGGGAGCCAGGAGAGATCTCTGCCTGGCTGCCTTCCCCTCTGGGTTGCCAGCTGAGCCACCCCAATTGCTAGGCTTTACAGAGGTTTTCGCTATTGTCATTTACGCCTGGAACAGGAGTGATGGGTCCTCCTGCATTCCTTCTCTAAGGAGTCCCGAGGTGGCCAGCTACGCTGCTGTTGCCTGCAGCCAGGCCACTTGCAAGCAGAGCTCCTCCCCTTCCATTACCCACCGGGCGGAGTGCAGGCCTGTCCGAACCCACCGTGATGTCACCTCGCTAAAAATGTCATTCCTGTTAGAAACAGCCATTCCGTGGCTTTTTCCTTTTTTAAAAGGGGTGGCGGGTGTGATCTGAGCACGCAGACTGAGCTTAGGGCGGTGGCAGAGGGACAACTTTGTTGTTAAGTCAATGTTTATCCCAGGGGAAAATTTGAGACCCCACCTGGAGTACCTCATCCAGCTCTGGGGTCCCCAGTACAAGATAGACATGGATCTGTTGGAGTGGATCCAGAGGAGGGACATGAAAATGGTGAGAGAGATGGAACCCCTCTCCTATGAAAACAGGCTGAGATAGTTGGGGTTGTTCAGCCTGGAGAAGAGAAGGCTCTGAGGAGACCTTATAGCAGCCTTCCAGTACCTAAAGGGGGCCTACAAGAAAGCTGGAGAGAGACTTTTCACCCAGGGCCTGTAGTAACAGGACAAGGGGCAATGTTTGTAAACTGAAAGAGGGTAGGATTAGACTGGGCATAAGGAAGAAATTTTTTATGATGAGGGTGGTGAAACACTGGAACAGGTTGCCCAGAGAAGTTGTGGATGCCCCTGCATTGGAAGTGTTCAAGGCCAGGTTGGATGGGGTTTTGAGCAACCTGGTCTAGTGGAAGATATCCCTGCCCATGGCAGGGGGATTGGACTAGATGATCTATAAAGGTCCCTTCCAACCCAAACCATTCTGTGATTCTAGGAAAATCATACCACTGAGCCCCTCATTTCTGCCAGACCCATCACCAAGTTGTTTTGTAGGAGGGTGGGGAACAGCACGTACCCTGAAAAATGACCTGAGAGCTTTTGGCTGTGGTTGAGAGTGCAGTATTGGAGTTATGCTGGAGGATCGTGCTGGGTACAGAGAGCAAGGTGGGATACGGCTGCATCCATACCTTCTTGGATATCCAGCCATGCCTCTGGTTTTCTCTTACAGGGAATTCACTGGCTTGTTCTCAAAGAGACCCCAGAAACAAACTGTCCCATGTACAGCACAGAGATTCAGTGGAGTAGGACTCAAAAGTAAACTGTAAAGTGCTGGTATTTGTCTGTGTAGATCCACCTTTTTTCCAGATGAACAAAATCTAAGGGTCTTAGACCTATAATATTTGGGGGTCACACAGTCCCAGGAACGGTGACTGTTTTTACCACTGTTAAGATGCATCTGCTCTCATTTTTGTTAGCATTTGGGGAGATGCCTCTGGGGTGTCTGTGAAAGGTTGTCTTAATGAAATATGAATTTTTAGTGGAAGCTGACTAACAGTATAAGCTTCATCCACCCTCCCGGCTGAGTTCTGCAGACAAGTACAGCTCCAATGTAAAAACAAAACTCATCTTTAAATGCAATTAATCCTAATCAGAATAGTTCAGTGTTAGCTGCTGTTGCTTCAGATATGCATAAAAGCATTGCCCTCCTTGGTTACCTAAATGCTTGCCTATAATTAGAAAGGCAGACTATCATACCTGAGATGTAATACTGAGATGGTTTTCTGCAAGCCAGGTGAGCAATGTCTTGCGTATTTTATCAGAAATATGCTCTGCTTGCTGCTGGTGGAGTCTCAGACGGAGTACGACCTTCACTGATGTGCAACCAGACTTCAGGGAGGATGTAGACCCGTACTGGGGAGAATTCAGAGAGGAACGAACACGACCAGAGGTCTAGAAAATATGACCTGTGAGACAAAATTGAACGAAGTGAGGTTGTTTGGTGTAAGCGGAGACAAACCAAAGGGATACATCTCAGTGAAGGGATAAAGTAAAACTGCAGAGAGGAAGGTAATAAAATGTTCTCTGTGTCCACAATGGATAGAAGAGAAATAATGAGCTTAAAGTGTAACAAGGGAAACAGTATAGCTGTTAGGAAAGCTTCCCCGGCGATAGGGACAGAGTCATAAAATAGGGACTTAGAGAGGTTATCTAAGCCCAATCCCCCCATCTCGAAGCAGAACTGGCAGGCACCTGCTCTCTCCTGACCTAAGACGTTTTCGGTGTCCCAGACGCCATCCCATCTTCGGACAGCCTGTTCCAACGCCTGACTGTGAGCTCCCTTTGCAGAAAGCTAAGCCTAATTCTTCCCTGTTTATCCATGGTAAACAACTCACCTGCTCTTTTTTCCTCCCTTCTGTGACATTTGGGCACACGGTGCTGCTTTGACCCCTTTCCCCAGCACTGCTCCCCAGACCGCCATTTCCTGCCCACTCGGGGGAGCCCTGTCATGGAGGTGTCTCCTCTCTCCAGACTGCTCCTCCAGTTTCTCTAGATCATTTTGCATGGTGCTGCCGTTCTCCAGCATGCCGGAATAACCCTTCCTGTACGTGGAGAGAATAACTTTTTGTGGCCGCCATGTCGAAGACCCTCCCGACAGCGGCCGCGCCGGAGCGGGGACTCGAACCCGTGTTCCAGGGCAGCAGGGGCCCGTCGTCCCGCCGTGCTCCGCGAGCGGAGGAGGTTTGTCCGCCGCGGGCCGCCGTCTGCCGGCGGTGCGCTGCTGTGCGGGTCCGGGCGGGTACAAGCGGCCGCCGGGAACAGGAAGCGCCAGTCCCGTCCTCCGCCTGGGCGCCGGGCACCAGCACCGCCATGAGCGAGAAGGGCGAGCTGGACCTCACCGGGGCCAAGCAGAACACGGGCATGTGGCTGGTGAAGGTGAGAAGCCGCCGGCGCTCCCCCGGGCCCGGGCTGGCGCGGCCTGTGGCGGCCGGGCCTCCATTCCCGTCCCCGGCCTGGCGGCGGCCGGCGGGTCGCATGCAGGAGGCCGGGCGGCAGCGCGGAGCGGGGCCGTGCCTGGGACGCCGGGGAGAGCCGGCCCGCGGTGTGGGGCCGGGGTCGCCCGGTGCCCCCGGGGCAGCCGGTGCCCCCCTTCCCCTTCTCGTAGACGCGGGCGTGGCGGCTGCCCGGGCGGCTGCTGCGGTAAAGGGAACACCAGCAGGGAAAACTGGGCTACGCAGTAGCTGTCCTTGGCTCCTGCTTTATTAAGGGTAACAAACATGGCAGCGTAACTTTTATTTTCCCCAAACTCTGAGAGTCGGAGAAAGTTCTCCCAAGTTCACATCCTGCTTAAAACAAAACAAACAAACAAAAAAAAAAAACCCCAAGAAAAATAAACGTCTTGCATCTTGTCACTACACCTCATCTTGGTGCTAGAGAAGTACAGCTATAGTGAAGGTGCTGTGAAAAGGTACAAAGATCTTTAGATCAAACCCAGGCACCTTCCTGGTGCAGGCCCACACTCACATTTGCTGCTACGAACTAGGCCATGGTGTTTGTATCTTGTCTACGTACCAGCTCTGTTCTGTGGAGGGTCTTTCTATCAAGATGGCTTGGCTGCTTCTGCTGGTAACAGCAAGCCTTGGCTCAGGAAAGGGGAGACTCCAAGCTCTGGCCCCCTTCTAGTCCCCTGTGCGTGTACACCCATTTTTCTAGATATGTATTTGTTCTGTCTGTGGAGAAACAGTAGCCGCCTCTTCCTCCTTTGGGGATGGAGGGAACAGGTTCAGACCATTAACTTGAAAGAACCTGCGAGGACAGGGTAGTACTCAAATACTGGTCTTGTGCGGTGCGGGAGTGTGACACCATTGTAATTCAACTACCAAAACATCTTATTGTGGCCCTTGAAAATGGTGGGGAATTTCAGACTTACTTTGCAGTGTAGTATTGCTGGTGGTAAGTAGGTCACTGCATCTGGCTTCCTCTTCTGTACTGATACCCGAGTGTCTGGTTTCATGAAACTGTAATGAACGCTGCGTAGTGCTCTAGTTGTAATAACTTATCAGGCACAGTAAAAATGAAAGATGACATCAGAAAGCTGCAGAAGTATATCATGATGTACTGAAAGACAGGATGATAAAATGGCAGATGAAATTCAGAGCTGAAAAATCTAATTTGACATGCATAGAGAATAACTATTCTAATTATACATACATGGCGATTGGGCCTCCGCTGGCTGTTGTCATTCAGGAGGAGGTTTCAGTTTTCAGCAGATGTGGATAACTCTGTAAGAATGCCATGTCAAATAAGCAGATTCAACATTTGGCATGATTACAGAAAAGACAGAGAACAAAAAAGAAAATATTATTGTGCTGTCATGTTTCCCGTATCCTGAATATGGTGTGTAGTTCTGGTCTCATCCTCCCCATTGTGGAAAGTATACAGCGGACCTAGAAACAGTACAGAGGAGAGCACCAGGGATGATCTGGGGAGCAAGGAATGGTGGCGGTGGAGGCAACTCCTAAGTAACATTGTTACCTTTCAGGCTGGCAAGAGGATAGATTTGGAAATCTTACAGAGGTCTGAAGTAATGAGAAATTTCACAGGTGGATAAGGAAGAAGTGAATAGGCAAAGGTGAACAGGGAGGAGTTGGGTCGAACACAAGGATTAGGAGTGTGTCAAATTAATTCACCTGAGAGGGCTCACAGCAAACAAAGCAGGTGCCGTTTTGCACAATATGTAGTTAAATTTTGGAACTTGTTGCAACAGGAAGTTGTGAACGTCAAAACTTTGCAGAAGCTCAAAAAGCCCTTTGACAAATTGAGGCAATAAAATCGTACTGAGAGTTTAAGAATGAACATGCTTCCATACCCCATGATTGCTGAGTAAAAGATCCTAGAAATTAGAAGAGTATGCTGAGGAAATGCCTTTTCTTCTTATGTTCTCCTGTTCTTCCTGAAGCATCCACTGTTGGCTGCATTTGGAGACAGGACACGGAACTTGCTTGTTCACTTGAACACTTGAAAACTTTGGTGTTTCTTGAAGCACGTTGGGAATTTTCAGGCACATCTGTGCTTACAGTTGATGCCACTTGGTGAGCAGAATGCTGCCTGGTTTAATGAGAAAACCAAACTAGAAGGAACACTTAAATTTTACTCTTCCAAGTAAGCGTTAATATAATCCTTCATGCATGTGGTCTGAACTTGTAATTTCTCTGTCTTCTTGTATAATAATGATAATAAAAAAAAATTACCAAGTTCCTAACATCGATAGGCCATAGCAAAGGAGATGCAGGATTTTAGCCTTTGAATTCTTTCAGACCTGAACTTGGAAACAACCATCCTTGTTACTGGGACCTTCAACACACTCGGAGGCATGACAGAGCGTAGCACCTGTATTTTTTATCTTCACTAGCTGGGATAACAAGGCTGAATTTATCCTTCCTTTGAGGGAGAGAGCAATCAGTTCTGCTGGAATAAAAAACCTGTCTGATTTAATTTCCTTTTAGCACATATTATGCTAGCACAGGAAGTATTCCAGAGAGACGACTTAACAGGCAATAAAAAAATGTAGTGATGAGTATTTTAGAAGCATAAGCAGTAAGAGGAGGTATCAGAAATTGAGTGAGTCGCTTTAATACAAACCCAGAAAGCAACTGAAATAATTCTTTATGTGTTTTCAGTGAAAGCTAAGATAGGGAAATATTATAAGAACTGTTGATTATGTACTTGTGGTAAAGTGACGCGCATGCGGTGTTAGCCATTAGTATTGTTAATTTCTTGTTCCCTGTGTGGTGGTTTGTTTTTTTTATTTAATCTGCTGCATTGATCTATATTTAGAAAGATGATATCTTTATATAATTTCTTTTTTGTAAAGAGAACAAAAACATAGAACCTGACATCAGCCTTACTCAGTTTCTGATGTACATACTGCATACGGATTGCTATATAGAGAAAGAGCTAATTTAATTTCATACAGAAAACTGGAAGTAATTTATTACAGATAGGGGCTGCTTGTGTGTTTTGTTCTAAAGACAGATAGGAAGCTGTGAATAAGCTGAAAGATGCGTGGAGTGGGGGCCCTCATGTTGTGCAGTAACTGTAGGGTGCCTCGTGTACTGGAGCCCGGGTGTTTGTGTGATGTGAGTAGCAAGAGGAAAACGTCAGCGTGAAGGGGTCTTGAAGTGATGCTTCTTAGTACATCAGATTTCTTCTCGTGATTAAATTGTATGGGGTTTTTTGGAGAGAAAAGTGTTCTTACCTACAAATCCCAGAATAAAAGTCGCTTGTCTTGAAAACATTCAGTAGGCTTGCAGTGTGGTTGGTACTCTGTCCACAACTCAGTCTTTCTGTGGGTGTGTATTTTTCAAAATCCTGCTGTGAGATCTTTGGAAATTTTTTCTACTCTGTAAAAGCAGGTCACTCTTGTTTGCTATATGTTCTTTCAAGGAGTGTTAAGAGTTTGAAAACGGATTGTTCTCCGTACGTTAAACTTCTATTATGCTAAAATTAAAAGGAAGTAGCAAATAAAGATGTCTACAGTGTGTAAGACTTTATTTAATCTTTCCGGTGGTTGTTTATGTCATTAGCATGGAGCTACAGAGTTTAGCATGTGGTTTTATGAGTACCATCTGGTTTTAACTGAAGTATCTGTGTATAGCTAGAAGTAATCCTTTGATCACAGTCCTTTGTAACCCTTTTTCTTTGTCAGCATAGCCCTTGACCACAGATAGTCCAGCAGAAAGATGATTAATTGAACTCTTTGAGACTGTTTACTGTGCAGCTGAAAGAAGTATGATTGATCTGCAACCTCTTAATCTGAATAAATTCCCTGTCTGATTATATCATACAGCAAGTTGGTGACTTTAACAGCATGAGAGTCCTTCACTCCTTGTCCACTCATACTGAACGTGCATCTACCTTATTTCCTGGCAATATAAATTAGATACAGATTAGGTGCGAGCACATAATAATATTTCTATTGAGTCACCTGGGGCACATGTCATAGCATTTATCTTGGCTTTAGAAAGAAAATGACGTCTGATCTGGCATGAAATCTGCTGTAGAAAATTAGCACTTCGGAAACTGGAAAAAATATGTATCAGCCAGTTCATGGCTTTCTGTTGTGCATTTGTGGCATTTTTGACCTGGACTGACATTTAGTTTGGCTGAGCAGTTGGAGGACATCTGGATTTTCTAGCTATTCCACAGAACTTCATGGAAAGTAGAGACTAAAGTAAAGTAGAGACTAAAGGAAAGTGCTAAGCACCACTACCAAGATGTTTTCTGGGGTTTTTTTTTGAAGAACAGGTAAATGGAAGGTTAACATTAATTCCTTTGAGCTTTCGGAAGCTAGCAGGTTGCTGTTTGTCAGTAAGTTCGTGGAACAGGCTCTTCACCTCTTCAGCTGTGCAGTGAAACTTGTCTTAGTTTTTTTCTGTGCAAGACAAAAATCAGACTACAAAGTTCCTCTTTGCTGCTTGAAACAGAAAATGCCACAGGCATAGCTTAGTACATTTATTTTTCTCACTGGCTGTGCCTCACACCAATTTTCTACGTGGGCACAGGTGTTTTCAGTAGCTGTGAGTTCTGTGAGCCAGAGTAAACTTTGCTGTACCAGTAAAGAATATTGCTGCAAAATTAAACAACATAGATTTATCCTGATGTGTCATGAGCATATGAACAAAAAAGATATAAAATTCCTATACCTGAATACTTCTTTAGTATGTGGTGTTGGAACAGTAAATGATTTTTTCTTTAGCAAGTCACTGTTTTGCAAGATGCTGAGACTACTGTAGGTCTTTAAGATTATGTTCTCCCAGTGACTGCTGCTTCCTTACTAGTAAGAAAGGTGTTTATAGGAAGTAGTAGCTTCTATTAGACTGCTTTCAGCTATTTCCTTTTGAAAAAATATCCGTAATTTCCATAACACTTGAGCATGTTACAGTTAGTTTTAAATAGTCAGATGTGAGATTGTCCTTACTGCCTCAGGTCTGTATTCCATCTCTTGGTGTGCCACGGTACTTCTATGTCTAATAGCTTGTGTGTAGGGGGGAAATTGCTCCAATCTCACATTTGTTGTACTAATGTGTCATGTTCGGTCTTTGTAAAAAGCCATCATAGAAAAGACAGTTGTAATTGCTGAATGGTGGGGGAAAAACCTGTGATCTGCAGATCTACGTGATCTGCAAAACACTGCACTTCGCGCTTATAGCTGATTGAGCTGGCTTCTTGCAAGGAAAGGTAGACATGGCTAGAATTTGATGCCATGTGGTGGAGCAGAGAAGGTAGAGAAGTTCCTTGTTCCTCTGGGGCTAAACTGAGAAGCTTGAAGTGCCTCACCAGGGCTGGATGCACGGACATATGGGCTGAGCTGGGAGCTCCTCTCTGGGGCGGAGCAGCGGCAGCCACCAGCGCAGCTCACCTTTTGAAGTCCTGGGGAGCTGTGCACTCATAAAGTGTTCAGATTTATAAGTGTTCATCAGCAATAGCACCGTATATCAAAACAAACACTCAACCTTTTGATTTCACAGAATAAATGTTGTTTGTCATCTTTGAGCTTGCCTGGTCTTTAAAGAGACTGGAGTAACTGGAGTAACTCTGCTGAGCACTGGACACCTTCTCCTGGCATTACTATCTCCAGAAAAAGGAAGTGCTGTTGCTGCTGCACACATGTGTGCATGCATCATCACATCTGGGACACATCTGGGAGTTTGAGGAGTGTGAGCGTGCAGAACAGAAGCAGCAACAAGGCATTGAGGTTGGCTGTGGAAGTGCCAGCTGCTGGGGTCTAGTTTACTTGGTAGTAGTTAGCTGGTACCTTTTTGGCCAGAGAGTGGAGAGGCAGGCTGTGAGTTCAGCTAATGCTACGTTGATGCGAAAAAGAGGAAAAACAGATCCGCTTGGAAAGCCAGCTTCCAGCTCGTTGGTTGGTTACGTAGGCACCTTTACTATCCATAATGAACCATGGTCACCAATGCTGCAGATACCAAAACCTTTGTAACTGAAGTAATTTGTATGTAGGTGAGTCAGCATCACTGAAGGATGTTTTTTTCCTTGGATGTATCAGGTGAAGCAGGGCTGCTTGTTCCTGTCCCTGCACTGACCTCTGCTTTGTGCAGCCGTTCGGGAAAATGGGTTGTGGAGCTGGTTTGGTTGTTCCATCCGCTAAATACGAAATCAGCACAGCTAAAACGTGGAAGCCCCCCACACCTCCCAGCCAGATCAGTCTGCTCTTTCTATATGCTGACCAGCTGCACGAGAACTTTTCCCAGTGCAGTGGAGGGGTAGAAATGAGTGATGGGGGGCAGATCTGCCTAGGGTAGTTCTGCTGTTGGAGAAGTGGACATCTGGTGGGAGTAGGGCTGCTATTTGCTGCTCACTGTGTTTCCCAAACTCTAAGCCGTCCCTTCGCATCACTTCTGGTCTCTGAGTTGTAATTGCCTAACTTCTTATCATTGTGCTTGGTTGGTTGATTTTTTTTTTCCCCCAAAGAGATGATAATTTCTAATGAATATTTAGTATAGTTTTACCTGATAAACTCCTTAATTTAAGAATATGATGCTTATCTTTTTTTGCCTTTCATGATTGGATAGTAGTATTTGAGATTGAAGGTATTATAAGATTTTCCCCTCATTTGGGGAATCTGGGACTCTACACTGGCCTTGTTATGTGCTACATTATTCTTTTTGCTCTCCCTTACAGAATGTATATGTAACGGCTTGGGAAGTGGGCCTGTGTGAACCTCATGAGGTTCAACAAGGTCAAGTGCAAAGTCCTCTTCCTGGGTTGGGACAACCCCTGCTATCAATACAGGCTAGGGCATAAATAGATTGGGAGAAGCCCTGCAGAGGACTTGGGGGTACTGGTAGATGAAAAGCTGGATATGAGCTGGCAATGTGCACTCACACCACAAAAGGCCAACTGTATCCTGGGCTGCATCAAAAGAACTGTGGCTGGCAGATTGAGAGAGGTGAATCTGCCCCTCTGCTCTGTGCCGGTGAGACCCCACCTGGAGTTACTGTGTCCAGCTCTGGAGCCCTCAGCACAGGAAAGCCATGGACCTGTTGGAGCGGGTCTAGAGGAGGGCCGCGAAGATGATCAGAGGGCTGGAGCACCTCCTCTGTGAGGACAGGCTGAGAGAGTTGGGTTGCTTTGCAGCCTTTCAGTACTTAAAGGAGGCTTATAAGGAAGATGGGGAGAGACTTTTTAGCAGGGCCACTTGTGATAGGACAAGGGGTGATGGTTTTACTCTGAAAGAAGGTAGTTTTAGACTAGATGTGAGGAAGAAATTTTTTATACTGAGGGTGCTGAGACACTGGAACACGTTGTCCAGAGAGGTGGTAGATGCCCCATCCCTGGAAACATTCAAGGTAAGGTTGGACAGGGCTCTGAGCAACCTGATCTAGTTGAAGATGTCCCTGCTCATTGCAGGGGGGTTGGACTAGATGATCTTTAAAGGTCCCTTCCAACCCAAACCATTCTATGATTCTATATATTGTCTACTATATTTGTCTCATACTGTATTCTGAAGTGGTCAGGGTAAAAGTATTTAAAGTATATACACATACATAGTTTATATAGAAGTTTAAAATCTGCTTTTCTTGAAATCTGTCATCTTTTCTTAGGTCCCCAAATACTTGTCACAACAGTGGAATAAAGCTTCAGGAAGAGGTGAAGTGGGAAAACTAAGGATTGCCAAGTAAGCCCTTACTGTACCTTTATTGGTTACAATTCTTGAAAGTTACCTGCAGTAAAATAAATTATGTTGCACCTTTTGTAATACATAATCCTGTTTCTTGGAAACACTGTGCATATTTCTCTGATATCTGACTGTTACTTGCTTGTATAGTGATTATGAATATAAATTATACGAAATTATACTGGGGAGTGGCTGTATCCCTTTACATGATATTTGATTTCTTAAAAAAAAAAGAAATATGCACATCTAACTGGAGAATGTTCTTTAATTCTTTAACTTACATGTGCTAGTTTGCTGCTTCTGTTCTCACCTGCTGACTTTTGCCATTTATTCTTGGGCATCAGCATAACAAAAAAATTTAAGCAGCTCAGGAGTGAAGAGGAGTAACAAAACCAGAATTTGAGTTTTCTTTTTGATAAAAAAAAAAGCAGGGAAAAAGTAGAAATAAAAAAAAAAGGAAACAATACTTGTGGAATTAGATTATGGAAACTAAAACATTAAATATTTTCTTTTGCAGAAATCAAGGAAGAACAGAAGTAAGTAATTACTAAACACAAAGGCTGTGAATGTGTTACATTTTCAATTCTAAAAATTGTTTATAACATGCTGGTTTCTCATGTCACGTATATTTTGTTACACCTGTAGCAAAGCATTGTACCACAGAATCAGGAGGAGAGGATTCTGTTCATAGCTCCGCCCGTAGATTTGCTTTGGGACTTTCATCAGGTCTCTGTTCCCTCAGTTTGTTTAGCCATCTGTAAAAAGCAATTGTAGTAGCGACCTTCTCTCTAAACATTTTGAAATGTGTTAGTGCAAAAGGCTGTCTGAGAACTAAGGAGGAGGATGATAAAGCAAAAGAAGTTGGAGATGGAGGCTTGCAATTTCAGGAAGTCTTTTATTTGGAATTTGGTTCCACTGAATATAAAGCAATTTGAAGGTTTTTCTGCATGCAAAGTTAGCTGCTTTCATTAGCAGCCTCAGTGAATGATAGTTATTTCCCGTATCTTTTACAGGAGATAAAGGAAGCTGTATTAATTACAATTACTTCAAATATCATGTAGGTCTGTCACTGAATTGGAAGAAACTATGGACAAAAAAATGTCAGGGAAGCAAGCTGCATTTGCCATGTGATAACCTGGCCAAACTCCTTTTAGTGGAGAGGGTTCTACTGGAGGTTTGGATGTTTGATTGGATTCTTCTAGGTTGGAATATATGAGCCAACCTCCCTAATTTTGTGAGTGCCATGCCAAAATTTTGACATTGATATTGATGAGAGCCACAAAGCTCATTGTGCAGTCAGTGTAGAGCCAAGCGGTGAGGAACCCCCTGAGATTGGGTGGCTTCCCGGGGACCCTGCTGCTGCACGGCAGAATGAGGCTGAGCAGAACATACAGGAAAAGTGTGCAGTACCGGTCTGAAATACCCCTCTTCAGGTTTCTTGCTGTGTCCTGCAGCTAGGGATTCTGGCTACCTAGTCCCCCCGGTACCTCCTCAGCTCCTGTATTGGGCATACAATGTAAATACAGGAAAGGAGATGTATTTGAACCTCTCCTGGGCTGCATGCATTTCAGGAATCCCTGGGCTAATAACACTTGTCGTGGTACGTTGGTGCTTTTTCTGGAACTCAGCTGGCCGTGTTAGATGTTTTAAAGCACTCATGCTGAACAATGTCTGAAAACCTATCATGCCTTACATTTTAATAAGTAAAATAAAATTGTTCTCTGACTTCGGGAGGAAGTAATTTACAATTTTTTAAAAACATAAGTAATTTTTATTAAGTACGTGAAAGCATTGAATTCTCTTTTTCAACAAGAGATCAATATAGTGAGACTCTTATCTTTATGTTTTTGAAATGGAAATGTGCTTTACTGCTTGTGTTTTCTTTCTTTTTGTTTCCCCATAACTCGTAAAGCTGTGTAATTGAGTGTTTAGTAACACTGTGGTAATTGTGACTGTTAGGTGTCATTTACTTTGAATGAAGAGCTTGCAAGCATCAATGATATTGGAGGAAAACCTGCTTCGGTCAGTGCACCAAGGGAACATCCATTTCTTTTGCAAAGTGTGGGAGGACAGACTTTAACAGTGTTCACAGAAAGTTCAGTTGGTAAGTTGGAATTAAAGTTACTTGTTATGATTCTAGTATACACGATTTCAATAAATGGAATGCTGTAAAGGCCAGAAGACTCAGAAGTCAGCTTTTGGGTCTCTCTTATTGTTGTCTGCATACATAACACTGTTGTACTTTTTTTGTGTCTATGTGCATATGATTGAACTTCCTCAATTCAACATCTTCTGTTTTTCATAGGATTGAACAACTAATTTGAGTTCTCGCCATAGGGTTATCGTGTCCATTTCAGCTGTGGGTCTGCTGAAGAGAGAATGGAGTGCAGTACATTGTGTATTCCCCTTCAGGATTTTCACTGGAAAAAATGTGTGTTCCCATGTACTTTTGGGATCGACTGATTATTTTTTTTTTCTGTCCTTGAATTGGTCTCTGCTGTGAATATAGTTTTATATGAATGCCGATTCTTCCTCTATCCACTTGAACAGATCCATTTTAGCAATAAACACATCTGTTCACCACATTTTCTTGAAGTATATATTTGAAGTGTATATATATATATTTATGTTTTAAGTGTATTAAAGCTTAATAAGGCCACAATACCAAACAGTGCACCAGTAAGGTTATAATTTTTCTCACTGGATTTTAACTGTTTGGCCTGCCTTAAGTTCAGCTCAGTAGCTGTATAGGATTTTCAAGATCATATGTCCTAAATTACACGTTAGACTTAAGGGGCATAGTAGTGATACACTGTACAATAAGTTCATCAGACTGCCTTGCACGTAACTCTCATGTGCTGTAAGGTTTTCTACTGAAATTACCCAGTCGTGTTCTGGATGTTAGAGAGAGGGAAGGAAGATGTGCACAGAGCAGATCTCATTGTCTGCAGAAGGTATCTCAGTTTCAAGCACTTAGGTTTTGGTGTCCCCAGGAGACAAATAATAGTAATATTTTTTGATAACTCTGCCTTCTGTGGGGCAGAAAAACTACAGCGTGACCAGCTTTTGATATTTTGATCTTCATACACTGGCAAGTAATTGCTGTGAACGCAGTGTCATGCTTTATCAAATAAATGAGGGAGGGAGGGAGAATCGCAACTCACAGGACAGTTAGAATA
Source organism: Alca torda (assembly GCA_008658365.1). Classification (NCBI taxonomy): domain Eukaryota; kingdom Metazoa; phylum Chordata; class Aves; order Charadriiformes; family Alcidae; genus Alca; species Alca torda. Next base: position 183,360,682 of record CM018076.1, read on the forward strand.
TTGTTTGACCAGTTCCTTTTTAAAATTTATTTTAAGGATTTAACGGCTGAGCATTGAGATACTAAGGTACAAGTGGCTTGGCTGTCTCAGTTGTGTTCAGAAATACAAGCTCTTACACTACAACCAGGCAGTTTTCGTTTGTGATCCCTTTCTCCGAAATGAACGTAATTGTGTTATTGGTTTTTCACTTTAAAAAAATTGTATTTTCACGTGTATGACTTGCAACATTTTCAAAATACTGGGTTTTACAATTCATAGATTACAAATGTGGAAAGAGGGAGTAAGTTTTCAAGAATGTTGCAAGGATTTTAGTGGTACCTCATCCTTTTTCATTTCTCTGTGCCCCACCCTCACAATGCTTGACAAAAGAGAGAGATTTCAGGTGTGAAGATGTGTTTAGAGTATACTTGCAGTGGCTTTTGCATAGTTGCTGCAAATCCCATGGCATTTTACTTCCCAAGACACCTTTTGGTACAAAATACTGCTTCAAAAGTGGTAACTTAAGCTGTAATGAGTGCAGATACTGACTTGAATGTGGAGTATTTGTCATCAGAATGAAAGTCATTAGAATGTGATAGCTAGAAGATGCCCATTTATTTCTGGTGTACCATCTGTAATACCAGTGTCTCGAAACATTTAGGTATTTAGCTGTCCAATTTGTATTTAACCAATTAAAAATTTTGCGTTTCTTAACAACTAGAAAATGTTATTCAAGGACCATGGATCTATTGAGTAGAAGTTGTTATATTAATTGGGAGCAAAGGGTAGTGAGTGAAATAAGAAATGTTTGGAATGAAGCGGTGAATAAGCATAGGCCCTGTCAAAATTGTTTTTGCTTCAGATTAGCAAGCATAACATGCAGTCAGTGAGTTTCATGAAAACTTGCTTAAATGCAAAATGGCTAAGATGTGTTCCTGTTGTGTTAAAGCTGGCATTGGCAGTACAATCAACAAACTTTAATGTGCTTTTCTTGCATGACTTTTTTGGTTGTAAAGATGAATGTGATACAAATATTCCAAATCCCAGTCAGATTTCTTACAGACACCATGTTCCTGTAGCCACACTCTCATGTTTAAATGTCTATCGCCGGTATGTTTTGAGCTCCACAGCCAATTTCAGCAAATTTCATAGTGAATTATGGCTAGTGTGAAAACAGGTGTCTGAAGAGTAGAGCAAAACTATATGGATATCCCAACTGAAAGAAAGGCTGCTACCCTATTTGATGCCAGAAAGTCCACATGGGAAAAAAACAGTATAATTATATCAACCATGGAAAAAGACTGATGTGCAAAGACTTACATGTCTTTGCACATCAGCCAATCCACAGAAAGAGACAGTCACAGGAAACTGAAATTCATTCATTCTTATGTTCACAGACCAGTATTTGTCTTCAAATTATAATTGGCATATTTCTGTGAAAAGCATTGGGGATCTTACTCCTTTTTCTTTTTCAAAGTGCACCATGTAACAGAATCAATACGCCAGCTTGAACCGTGGGCCAAAGATTAAGCTGGTATGGAAGTGCAGATGGCATTGCTAATGTTGCAGCTGGGAGGATGCATTTGAAGAATTATGCAAATGAAATATGGATAAAAAGAAGTGTTTCATGCACTATTGCTCTCGTTCAGTACCCTTTTTGAGGACTGAACTTGTGTAAAATGGAGCAAATGGCATAAACCTGTTGGATTTCTTTTCTAAAGGGTGGGGGGTTTTTGGTTGGGGCTCTAGGGTTCTTTTTCTGGTTTTTTGAGCACATTTAAAGCCCTAAGATGTATTCTGTGTGCTGTCCTCTAATCCTGGGATCCTCATGTTGTAGCGACCATCTTTTTGATGGTCTTTCAGAAAATGAATGAGAATGACAAAGCTGCCTCTGAAATATTTTGTGATCTTGGAAGATGCTGCATGGACTGTACATATTTTGGGTAATTCAGCACTTCACAGTGACTCTTCAGGTCACTGACAGCAAGTAAAAGAGATCAAATTTGACAAGTAATTTAGTATTTTCTGCATGATGTAATTTCTAGACTTCTGACTGGATTTTCTGTGTGTTTTCTTTTGTCTTAACTGAACTTGCTTCAAAGACCTGCTGTAGTTGGAAGAAATCCTTTAGTTCTTATGTTGTAAACCTTTGCATCTCTGGTGGTTCCATATTAGCTAATGGACAGCAGTAGGCTCTTCTGAGGTGCCATTTTTTTATGTCTGGAGTAATGAATTGCAGTTTCTTGGTCTTCTGCAGTGTGTGTACTGATCTGAACTAATACAAAGCTGGATAGATACTATTAAAAATCTGGTCTACGCTGGCTTTCACACGTGGTGCACTTTCTGTTTAGACTAACTCTGGGGTTTGTCTTGTTTCTTTTCTTTTTCTATTATTTTCTGTATTTTGAAATAGCTCTAATTAGTAATACAGAGCAGTACAATACACTCTGAAAGTAGTAGTTGGAAGATATGTCCCTACTTTCTTTGTGTTGTCTTTATCGCTGGGCGAATCAGTAAGACCTGCGGTGGTGTTCTGAACATCAGTTTAGCAAAGCTGGCGGGAAGCGTGGCTTCTGTGATGACTGCAGAGGGATCCAAAGCACAGTTGTCTCTTGCTGTCTAGGTCTTGCTGTCTAGGCTGGTTTTAGTATTATTTCTGCATTAAATATGAACTACATTCTGTTCCATAAACATCACCATATGTACATCAACAGTTGCTATGCAACAACGCTATTTGTGCTTCCAGTCATTTTATCTTATCTTTGTCATCAGCTATCATAGCTGTAATTTTTTGGGCGGGAGGAAAGGAGAGCATTTTGCATATATTTCAACGTCTTGTATTGAACAAGATGAATTTTTCATATGTGTATATAGCTAAGAACTATCTAGGGGCAAGTAATGGGTTTGATATAGGGTGTGTTTGGTTAAAATAGTTTTTTTTTCTCAGCTTCCTACTGGCAGACACCCTGGCATACGGAAGTGCTATAATTTGACAGTTTCTTTCTTGGTTGAAGGAATGGGAACATGCTTTTGTTAAACATCTAACAACAAACTTTTCTGATTGTGATTAGAAATTAATTCCCTTACTGCTTTAATAGCCTGTTGCCTAATTTTTCTGCCAGCAGGTAGTTTAGGATTTCTGTCTCTAAATATAAATAAAAAAATGCAGCTATGTTATGGATAATGATAAAAGTTTCTTACTGAGCCTTGTTCTTGGAAAAAACGTGGTACTAATATGACTTGGGAAAATGCAGACCTTGGCAGGCAATTGCATCCGTAACTGTAAAGGACTGATGGGTGGAGAGGAAGATTGTACCCTGTAGGCACAAATAAAGTATAAGATAGATCTGTAAAGTTGGGTGAGATGACTCATTTTATTGAAATTTTGAATATATCTTCACAACTCCCCCTTCATAGGTGGGATTGCCTTAGTGCCTATTTTGGTGACTTTAAATCCCTTCATGCTTGTTCCATCTTACTGAAAGTAAAAAGTCAGAGGTTTGTATTCTGTTTTGTATATTTGTATTTTGAAATATCAGAAATACTCAGCCATTTAAAGAAATGTGAAGGGAAGAAACACTAATATAAATCCTGGAAAGATGTTTCTTTCTTTCATTAAAGCAGTTACTCCTATAATTACATTTAATTATTTCCAGTAAAACACATAGCACTCAGAATCTTGATGCCTTGTGATAGTACTTCTGATCTTATTAGATGAATGTTTGACTTCTCAATTTTTTCACCAAACTCTGATTTAGGAAATAAACGCCCTCCCTCATCCTTCTGCTGTCTTAGCTCTGCCTGCTGTGGAGTTTTGATGTATATCTGTCTACTTTAACAGTACTTTCTAATTGTCTCTATTTGTTCAGGCTGTCACTTAACCACGCATTCCAGTCTCCAAAATGCTTTGGGGTCTGTCTTAATGCTTCTTTGTTCCTTTATGTACTATATTCTGTTATGGACTGCTGTTAGCAGAAGAGGAAAACCTATCAGCAGCCTCAGGATCAAGAGAAATAGAAGCAACAGCAGCCTTTCAGATCTCTGGCATTTATGCAAATTTCCAAATATTTGTGAGGATCATAAAGAAGATGCAACCCATGATCAGAAAAGCAGAATATGTGACTCAAGCTAGACTAATTACACGCAGCATGTTAATGGATCGAGATTTTGTATGTATTATCGGGATGTATGGTTGATTTAGAAAACAACTGGGACTGCTTATATCATCTCTCTTCTCCATCTCTAAAAAATGAAAATTATATTTATTTACTTACTTCATATGAGTGTTGTGAGGATTAATGAATTATGTAAAATGGGTTCAGCTGGATAGCGGGGTGGGCTAATTTTCTTTTCATTTTTGTTATTGACTGTTAATTCCTGTACAAATTTAAACAATTGAGGGTATAATGCACAAAATACATGGGATCGTAGAATGGGTTCAGTGTGATGGGAATAGAACTGGCTTTCTGCCTACTTCAGTGACTTTGTTTTTTTCAGTCTCACTGATGTATGTTTAAAAAAAACCCAACCCCTTCCCTAACCACGCCCCCCAAAACCCCCCCACCAACAAAAAGCCCACCAACCAACCAAACAACCCCAACCTGCTGATATTTATCTGTGAATCTTGCATGTTGTGGAGGAGGCTGAGCAGCTGTAGTCTACGTTGATAAAATATATTGAGTAGACATAGTACAACTTCCTTTACCACCCTCATGATACTAGTACTGAGATTTTTTGAAGCAGATAACTTGTGACCTAATAATAACAAGAATAAATTGTCTAATGATGAGAAAAAACCCCACGCTTTTTTTGCAAGGCTTGAATTTTGTCTGGGTTTTTTTTTTTGTCTTTGTTGTTGAGGGCAGATTCTTTTGCTACAAGCCCCCACACACACTCCCCCTGTAGACATGATACACATTTATTGTTATTTGAATCAGAGATGCCATTAACAATTTTTAAATGTGATGTCTTATGGAGTAGTTTTGGCTAGGTAGCTAGTCTTTTCATTGAAACAGAGTTAAAAAGAAACAGCTTTAAATCCAGCTGCTTCTTACATCTCACTCCAGGCAGGGGTTGGTATCTTAGTATATTTGCACATTTCTTCGTTACGTCCTCTTAGCTTCTTGTGTGTGTACTGAATGTTTCCCTAATTAAGTTATGACTGAGTTGGAGTATTGGTTGGGTAATAACATTATGCTGTAAATGTGCTAAATACACACCAAAAAAAGTCAATGAGAAAATACGTGCTTTTCTGCAAACAGGCTATCCTCCACATATATCTGAAAGTTGGCAGAGTTCTTAACTTGCTTTATGAATGCTCATGGGTGGGAAGAGGTCATATAATGATGTTTTCTCACTAAGAAAGTACATGCCTTCAGCTGCTAAGACTAACGGCTGCCACCGGTAAAGAAAGAAGGATCTGCAAGATACTGCTTTTTCCATTTGCGTTAGTCTTCAGGCTGTCAGCCATCTCAATGAGTAAACAGGGCCATCAGCCATGAAAGCCAGCAAGAATCAGTGGCAAGAAAAAGGTTTTGAAAAATATTTCATGTTTTCAGTTCTGCCTGTAAAAGGCAGAAATGATCAAACTGGCTGAACTCAAAAATTACTCTCTGGGTTAGAGCAGTAATTCACTCTCACCTGTAAGTAAATAGTCTGTAATGACAGCTGTGACATCTCTGAGTTGAAAGCTAAAGACAAACCTATTTTACCATTTTTAACTGTATTTCAGCTAAGTGAAAGTGTTCATGTTATTCTCTATCTTAGAAGATGCGTAAAAAGGAGAAATATAGGAGGAGCAGTCAAATTTCAGGTTGTCATTTATGTAGAGGTTTAATTTCATAGGACTTGGTAAGTGTTAGAACTGAGTTTACCAAAATACATCCGCCGGCTGCCATTTTCTCAAATGCTGGGTTGTAATTTCATGCAGAAAGCTGTTTCTGAATCTGACTTTGCCATTCACCGGAGTGATAATTTTTTGGCAAGTTGCTTTTCAACACTTATGTCTAGCTTTTTCCTTCATACGTGCTTTGATCCTCTGCTCTGTGGAAGAGGAGACGTTTCTGATTATGCGTAATTTTTGTACGTGACAAGTTGGGCTGTCGTACCATTTGAGGGCCAATGGTCAGAAGGGGAAAAGTTTGAAGAAATAAATCCTTGCGTGATCTGCAGAAAGGGTAGAGAAGAGGTTGATCAAGTTCAAAAATTTACCTAATGCCAATTAAAGAGCATTCTTCTGCAGGACCTTGATTTTTTTTCAAATACACAAGAATAATATTCATTTGTCTAGAGTGACCACTGAAATACATGGATACCATTAATTGCTGAAGTATAATGCTACTACTGATATTGTATAAATGTGTAACTTCATTCCTGCAGAGCTCAATCAGAGATTTAATGGAGTTCTCTCATTTAAGTTGTGAGTTTGGGCACTAAAGGAGATATTTTTTTTTTGTTGCTCCCTGTGGCAAATTATTCTTCAGAAAGTAAATTTATAAACATTAATCAAACCGAGTGATTGTGATTTTTATCATAATTTATCATTCTTTGCTTTGCAACCCACTTTTTAGATGTATTTCAAATAATCAACACAGAAACATTACGTTTCCTTTTTGTTCATTTGTCTTTTTTTCCAGAAAGCCAACCAGAAGAAAAATCTGAAAGCAGCAGCGCTGGTGAGTGTGGACACTTTATTTGAAACACTTAAGAAATTGCTTATGACCGCACCTTTTCAGTTTTACTTTTCAATAAATTAATAGGTTAAAAAAAAAAAGAGTATTTTTGTTATATTTCTAGGGTAGAACATCATAAAAATGAAAAATGACTTCATAAACTGATTGTCTGCTGTAACCAAAAGCTTAAATTATTAATATTTTTTATCTAAATGAAGGGGGAAAATTATGAGGGAGAGCTTTAGAAATGTAATGTTCTCTTGAATGTTATTTTAGATATTATTTTTTTTTATTTCTCAGCTCTTTTTTTTTTTGTAGGTTCATTGTCTGTATCTTTCAGTTTGAATTCTTTCCTCTTGATTGGAAAGTTTGTAGCAAATTTCCACATCATTTGTTATTTGATTTTAATTGCATAGACTAACCACTCAGAAAATTAGTTTTCTAGTATTGTACTTTGTTCATTTTTTCTAATGAAAAAAATCTTTCTGCTGAAAGATTTATAAATTCTTTGGAAAGAGTCAAAAATGGTTAGTTCACTGATATTAACTACCAGTTACATATTAGTCATTCTGATGATGTCTTGAATACAGTTCAAAATTCTAAGGGGGCTTCTCAAACTGCAGTTGCTATAGTCAAAGTGTTGGGGTTTTTTACACGCTTCAGAGTACTAAATAGAAGTATTGCCCTTTGATTAGTATGTTTGTATGAAATGGGCAACATGCTTAGATCAGATAGATTCCTCAGGCTACCTGATATCCTAAAGATTTTATTTCAGGTCAGAGCTAGTCTGTGCAGGCTTCCTTTACAGTCATGGAAGGAGGTGATTCCAGAAAATTGTATTCTAACATAGGTGTGTGCAAGTGCAATTCCCCAGCAGCTGGAGCAGAACTCTCTTGAGGCTGTGTGTTCCTACCCTGCTCCCTTCTCTTCTGTTAAAGCCTTTGGGCTTACGTTGCCGAAATTCCCAGATGGGTACGTGACAGCATAAGAATCCTACAGTGTCAAGTAGTGTTTCATAAAAATCCCCTTTTCTGCTTTTATTAAAGAGATGTTTCAAAAATATCATTAACGTACTAGAGCAAATAAGTGCCAATGTTAGCAAGAGCCTGTGAACCTGGGAAACTAGACACAGCTAATAAAAAATATATAGGCAAATCTCAGTCTTGTTAGTAGAGGGGTTACGTCTGATGCACACAGACTAAATAGTACCAGGACTGGGCTGGCACTCTTAAGTGGTAATGGCAGAGATAGTAGATGGAATGGAAAGAGTCTCATGCCCCTGCCTTTCTTCAAAAGCAATTCCTAAAGATAAGACTAATGCTAGTGGGTTTTCAAAATGTCTTCTTGAAAGTATTTTTTTGGACACTTTAAAGTGGACAGGTCTGTTTTTGCTAACATTTGACTTTTATTTGAATTGTATTTCAGCATCAAATGTTGTCAAAATGTATACTTTGTGTCTAGCCAGGAGTAGGGTTTGGGTTTTGTTTTTTGTAGGAGGAAATTCTTTGTAATATTGAGATGCTTTTTATTACACTGGCTTAAGCATGTCAAAAGACTAGTGTTAGAAATGTTACAGTCTGTAGACATGTCCTGAATTCAAGGTGTGTTTTATAGCTTGCAGTTTTTCTCAGTTGTTAAAATCTGTTCAGTCTGATTATATGTTAATTGTGGTGCAGCTTTAAGGTTATGAAAGGGTTTTATACCACTTAAAAACTGAGACTCACTGCTGTGGGGTGTTGTATGTAAAGCAGATCTTGAGAGTTTAACTGCTAAAATGAATCAGAATTCTGATACTTACATTGCATTTCTCTGATGTTCCTTAGTTGTAGGGATGCACCCTTGGTTCTGCTTGGCTTTGGGGTTTTTTATTCTGTTTTCATAGAATGGTTTTTGTTTGCGTTTGAATGATTGAATTATCTGCTCTTCACTCTTGGCATCTCCTCCTTGTTCTGCGAATATGGTGTAAGATGGCCACGTGTTTAGTTGTTTGGATTTTTGCTTCAGTCAGAAGAATGAGTTAGTGTGTTCTGTGAGCTGCTTAAATACACTGATGAGATGAGTGCCAAACCCATTTGATGGAATCAAGCTGGTTATGGATTCATTTTCTGAGTGACGGTACTTGGTTACACAGGGGCATTTAAAGGAGGACTCTCAGCCATCAGTTGTGCTTATTTGTTTATTCACTTTTTTCTCAAAACCATTTTTTCTCAAAACCATCGTGGAACTCAGATAGCGTTTTCCAAACTGCTTCTCAAGTAATTCAGGTTATTGAGTGCTCCATTTTGCTGCTGGTCTACTTTATCTTGGCCTACAATAAGTACTTTTGAGGCAAATACGATGTCTTTTATGTATTCATGTGGCATTCTAGCATAACAAGACCGTAATGACTGCTTTTAGGTATTACTGTAAAAAAAACCCGTAAGTTAGAAAGTTAATAAAGGAAATGAATGAAACAACATTTAGAAATCCTTTGACTTATATCCTTAAAAAGCTCCCCCACGTTTTTACATTGGGAGGGTACTGTCAATCTTCAGAATTTCTTATGTCCTAAATCGTTAGGATTATATATGACATTTTTAATCACATTTATTGCCAGGCCAGTTGTAAACCGCTTCCCAAAAGGCAAGATATTATGGATGTTGCCACTCTGCTGGATACCATTTGGAGGGAAACAAGTGGTACCAGGTCAGACCAAAGATCGTCTAGCTGGTATCCTGTCCTCAGTGGTGGCCAATTGTAGATGCCTTAAGAAGAGTCTAAGAACAACACAGAAGCATAGTGGTACCTCCCCAGAATACTTCTTCCAGCCTTTAATGATTTGCAGCTCAGAGAGATCCAGACCCAGGTGTGATGATGTTTTATTTAACAGGCTCTCGTGGATTTTCCTTCTATGAAGTATCCCTCGTGGTTTTTGAGACTGTGTAAACATTTAGTGTTCATAATATCCTAAATGGCTACAGTCAAAATATTCAGGAATTGAAGCATGCCGGAAACAAGTTTATCTAAACTAAATTTGAGCTCCCTTTGCATATGCAGTTTGATAATTTTAGATTACTTTTTCCATATAAAAACCCTATTTGATTAGTTCATGTGATAAAGAGCACTCAGGGATTCAACCAATGTTGTTTAGTGCCTGAAGGCTGGTTTCTGCTAAATGTGAAAGGGGTGTAGCAAACTACACACTCAGCTAAAGGAAAACAGAAATAAGAATTGGCTTTTCTTGTTCCAATATGATGCTGAGCAAGTGATTTTAACCCCAGCTATCTGTATGTAGCTCTTGTTTGCTTATGGCTTTGCTTGCACCTACCTGTAAGTGCTGTTGTAGTTAAAGAAGCTATGAAAACCAAGTATTTCTGCCGGTTAAAGTGTCACTTGTCCCCCCTCTCCCAAAGAAAAATACCCAGAAGCTGCTGCCATGAGGCTGTGTAGTCTGTTGAGAATGATAAGGTAAAGAAATGCATTCTCATGTAAGAGCAAATGTAATTACGTACTGTCCTTGTGGAAGTGCATTAAATGAAAGTTGCATGGGCAGCAATTGATAATAATGTTGCCTAAGCTTTGAGAATGTAGTTTTGAAAGCAGAGTATTGCTTTGGGGAGGGGGGGGTGGTATATCAGCTCTGTAAACAAACTACATATGCATCTTATTCTTCAAGAATGTGTACATCAAGGGAGTGTTAATGCATAACCTACTGCTTGAAATTCCTGAACCTACTTCAAGTCAGTTGAACTCCTGTTGTATCCAAATTCCATCTCTTATAGTCTTAAGTTTATAGCAAATAGCAGCCTTCAGGACTTAGCATGCTTTAGGACAGGGTGTTAGTCATCTCTTTTCCCTCAGCCTGCCAGTGAGTAATACAAATTCCTTCTAGTGAAGGGAGAGGCACCATTGGGACCATTTCTGATTGTACTTCAGGTAAAAGGAATAAATTATCTGACCTGCTGCAGACAATATAGTGTGAACCTAGTATTAAAATTTTGACAATTGTGAATGTACATGTTTGACTGCAGATGCAAATATACGACACTCAAAGTGTCTGTAGATCACACTTGCTTCGTTTTTTGATGTTGCAGTAAAAAAAAATCAGCTGTTGATTATACATGTGTTGGAATATTTGAAATTCAGTGTAAGCACTTTGATAAACGCTGCAGTAAAATCAGGATTTTTTTGTTAAAGGCACAGAGTTCTTACATTACAACACAGAACTGTGTAAGCTTCTGAATGCACATTTGATTTCATCCACTTTAGAGTGATTAACATGTATTAATTATACTTCAAAAGTGAAATTCTAACTGAAAAATTATCATTAGGAGGAATAAAACAGTAATTCTTAATTTAAATACTAGCTTAGCACTGAATGTAACTTGATTATGGAATCTGCCATTTTCAAGCCATGGAAACATTTTATGTCTTGAAAAATAATTGGATTTGTTGACAGCTAAATACAACAAAACTTAGAGTACAAGCTTCCCAGCGGTTTTTACAGGAGCCATAGTCATTAATGAGACTGTTTATAGCTGTTAAAACACAAAGAAGCAACAATTCGTACTTTAAGGTTTATGTAGTCAAAGTCTGTCATGCTGGTTATAATAAATATTGTGGAGAATCAAGGAAAGTGCACTGGTATAACAGCAAAAAGGACATGGATTTAATTAGATCAACATGAGCTGGAGTTAAATTCTTTAAGAATTTGCATAATTGACCTTAGTGTCCTTGGGGCCTGGCTATTTATTTTAGTATACTTTATGAATATTCTAATATTTATGTTTGCGTGAGCAGCACTGATGTATTGTCATGCAGTCTCTATCCTGAGAACAGAACCCGATATAAACCAGCAGGATTTAATCCCATGAGCTTGTTCTGTCCTTCAGCAATGTCTGCATCCGGCTTGTTGAAGCACTGCACTATGGGGAAGTGTGCTTTTGGCTCGTATCAGAGTTCTCAGTCTTCCCTTCTGACTCTCGAGAAATCCCAGGAATTTCAGCCGTGCCTGGCATCGGAGATGGTGACTCCACAAATTGTGTTTGTCTTCTGTGAGGGATTTTGCTGATTATTGCAGTTCACCCACCTACCAGCACGATCACATTTAGTAGGTTCAGACCTTTGCAGTATTGCAAATTAGAGCCTTGGATAGTGGATCAAAGGGGCAGAGGGAGATCAAATGCTTGCTGCCTTGGCCAGTGCAAGACTGGTGTGTAGCAGATGTAAAGCTAGCAGGAGGCAGTTTCAAAGTAAATAGAAAGAGGTGGTTCTGCACTCAGAATGTAATTGAGCTGTTGAATTCCTTGCCAGAAGATGTGGATGTGAAGGTGGTATTTGCTAAAGGCTTACATGACCTTGGAGGAAACAAAAGAGGTATGTGAAAGAAAATCCACCTAAGGGTACAAAGACTGAGAGGACATCTGATTTAAGATACCCTGTGCCGCAAAAAAAATGGTGGACATTGGGATGCATACCCAGTAGGAGAATCATACATGTCTGCTCTGCCCTTTGGCTTCTTCATGGATATCCACTTTTGGCCACTTTGCTGGAGTCATGATGCCGAGCAAAGCAGACCTTTAGCTTCATGCAGTGCTCTCTTTTGGGTTCCCCCCCTATTTTTTTTCCCCAGTTCCGTATTGTTGTTACACAGCTTGCATCAGGGATAGTTGAAGTGTCTTCTTTTTAACCGTGGAACTAACTTTTGAGGGGGAAGGCAATGAAGGCAAAGGCAAGAGCAGCTCTTCTAAGGTTGTGTGTTACCTCTGCCTTTGCTAACTGCAGCTGCGAGAGCACTGGCGGCTGCAGCAGAGTTGGACTCGAGCTTTCTGTGTGCTTGAGTCTGGAAAGAGTCTAGCAGAGCTCATTTGGTGCTCTTCCTGAGCTATAAGGCTTTTCCAGCCCCAGCATCTTGCCAACAGCTGTGGTGATACAGGAGCAGGAACAGCGTGTAGCTGTGCGACAGCATATTGTCTTACTCATGCAGGTTGTCTCAGGGATTTCTGCACTGCACTCTGTGGGCAAACCCTAAAATCATCATTTGTGCATGGCAGAAAAGTCTTATAGAGATGGACTTTTATCTCAATATGAGAAGACATAAAATAGCCTACATGTTACATTTCTGCTCTGCTGGGAAAGAATGTTACTTGCTATTCGGTTTAGACAATGTGTTGGAAATATCACAAGACCTGGCAATGCTGCAAGGCCTTAGATAAAGTTACTATTGATAAGATTCCTAACCTGAGAGTACCTTTTTCTCTATTTAGCTGATTCTTATCAGCCTGGCCTGTGGGTCCTTTAATTTGTTTCCTCTTAGATTACCAGTTTCAGCATTGAGAAAACGCACTGCCTTATCCCTAATACTTGCCAAAGGCTTTATTTAAGTAGTAGATAGGCAATAAATGACTGGGTTTGGTGTTACAGTTGCTTGTTCTGTTTATGTTTTTTGATGCTTAGCCTGTTCATTGCTAGTTTGTTTGCTTAATTTTTTCTTCCTAATTGAGAGTCTGTACCCACCTCTGACCTGTTCTTTTTTTTTCTTCATCTGTTCACTATGGTACAAAATCAAGAACCTACTTTGAGATAACAAGCAGCTTTCTGTGGAGCTGCAGCAGTAGATTTGTAGCTCAAGGTTTTCTGTTAACAAATTTTAGAAAAAGTGAATTCCTCTGACTTCTGCTGCAAAAAAGAAAATTGCCTTTCTGAAACGTGACATATGAAAAGCCAAATTTTTTTTTTTAATTTAACTTTTTTTATTTATTTAGTAATTTCAGGATAATTAGACATTACTTGTGTTGTACAACCTTAATGTTGCACTGCGTGAGCATCTGCCTTCTCCATAAAGCCAAGGTTCTCAGGTGATTGTCACTGACACGGAGTCCCTCAGCCCTTCTCTTCATCTCCTAGTGCTCAGGAGGTGCTGCTGGGGGAGCATCCTCCCCCATCCTCGCTGCTGGGGGAGTCCAGCACTTCAGGACTCCTGACCATCATGCTCACGGCTCTAGCAAGCCCTCATCCAGAAGATCCTCGTCTTCCTGGGGCATTTCCCTAGCAAGCAGCCTTGGGCTTTTAAATCTGAATTCTCATCTCTTTGGTGTGCTCCTGTGGCTGGTGAAGTGACACCCCCTTACACAGGACACCGAATCTCCCTTCAGGAGATGTGAGCAAGAAAACTTGCCACCTCCTTTTGGTCAGGCTTTCCATTCCTGGAACTAAGCTGCTGTTGGAAGCTTGGGATGGGGTGGTGTCAAAGGCAAAAAAAAAAAAGATGTATCCTGGAAAAGCGTAGAGATCTAGTTTTTCAGGTAACTGAAATAATGCTTGGGTTGAACTAGTGGAATCCCCCTTTCATGTCCAGGAAGATGGTGGGTTTCATGAGCTCTCTGTAAACCAAGGTTACGTCCCCCAAAGTCGCACCACCGCTAAACAAGGCGATACTGTAGTCGCTTTTAGCATTATCAGGAGAAGGTTACAGGCCTTCAGAATGGCTCGATTTGTTACAGTCATCTGCTGACTACTTGGTTTTGAAACCTTAACATGTTGAACTTGCATGTCATCATGTCCTAATAGTGTTTTAAATGAGTAGCTGCTGTTTACAGCTATAATTATTGTACCAGCTTTGTGAACAGTTTTGTTTCTGAAGCGGCAGAGCAGTATTCTTTTCTGAAGCTTAAAATGAACAAACGTGGTGTTAAATGATAATGGCAATGATGTTAAACTGTTACCAGCACAGATAGAAACAGCTTTTTGTGAGACTGTTGCTTTAGCTGTGTGTGGTACTCCTACTACACGCATTTTTAGGAAAAGAAATCAACCATCTAGTTCTACAGGGTATTATGCAATTTCTTTCAGAAAGAAAGGCAAATGCGCTTTCTTTTTCCAAGTGCTTGCTCATCGGCGTTCCTCAGGTGTCGTCATGCATCTCTCTCCTACCTTCCCTGGTCCTTGCTGCGCTTCTTTTTTTCTGGTATTTTATCGCAAACGATGATGATTTATAAAGGCAGTATTTTGAGACAATGTTCTCTGTGATATACCAGCAGACAGGACTTACAGAATGTCTATTTCAAAAGTAATTAAACCCCATAATGTTAATTTTCTGATCTTAAATTTTTCATGCCATATCAGTTGCTTTTGTTTCAACCTAGTAAATTATGCAAGCCTATCTTTTCATGTGAAAATACCTTCAGGTTTTTAACTAGTAGTCACTTTCCTGTCAATTTAAGAATTTCTGCCCTGTGTTGCAGGACAGCAGACAAAATTAGGGTTAGGCAATAGTTATTTAGCAAAGATGAAATAATTCTAGCCTAAGAAAATAATATTTTGTCATAGGCCTAAGTTAACTCGCCCCCTTCATGCCCAATCCCAATTCATCAGTCAACAGAATTAGGGCAACATGACCCTTCTACCCAAATAAATTCATGGATGAGGCACAGCTGTTATTAAATTGGAAAATTTGTTGCCTGCCCTTATTCTGCTTGTATAATAATGGTGAGAGAAGGAGGAAGATAATTTTCTTAAGCTGTTCTCATCTTCTTGAATGGAAACCTTGTAATGCTTTTAAGTAAGAGGTGAAAATAACAATGCCACTGATTGCTGCAAATGATGATGTAGGGTTTTTTGCCCTTTAGGATCTAGAGAAATATCACCTACGGTAGAAGAGAAGTGACCAATTGTCACTTACACAGTTGTAATAGGTACAAATGCAAAAAGACAATTAAAAATAAGACACGAGCGTTGGAAAATGTCAATAGTGCAATTATGATGCAGTGAAACACTGATCAGGGGGTGAGCAGGTACTGAAGGAGCGGAGTTGGAGCTGTAATTTGACCTTGTTGCGCAGCCTGTGTATTTCACAGCATCAAGGCTACCTCCAGAAACACATCTGGCTCTAGAAGTCATTGGGCAGTAAATGACTGAAAACTGAGGAAATACTTCAAGGGAGCATCATATATGTTTTTCCTGGGTTTATATTCTTTCCTAGGCATCCCTAACAAAGCCCTACAACCTGCCTGGCGAAAGGAAGGGAGGGGTACGGTGAAAGAAAAATGAAAAGTAGTTGCATGATGGTGGGAGGAACAAGATAAGGGGAAGGATGTGAGGGTCAAAGGATCAAAAATGGGAATTCTGCCCAGAGATATGAAGGATCAGGGGATGGAAATAGTTCACAGTCACCAGTGGACACTGGGCTAGATAAACCTTAGCTAACATAGTGCAGACACTTTTAGGTTTTGTAAGGACAAAACATGTAGAAATAAACCAGGTAGTTGGTACCTATGCCAGCGTACTGCCAAGTGTGATAAAAAAGCCCTTGGATTCTCCTCCACCGATGGAAAAGATGGGCATCCAAGTGTGGGTATTTTGATTAATTTTGATCAAGCTATATTTTCTTCATGAGCAGTCATTCAAGGAATTCATAGGGGCAAGGATATTCTTTTTGTAGTGTATGGGGGTCAGTCCTGCCTTCAACTCCCTCTGTCCTTTCTGCTTGGTGGCCCCTTTTCTTGCCCAAGAAAATGGGCAGGGAGGCAGGTGGAGCTGGCCGAGCCTGGGAGCAGGTTACGTGCCTCCTTGGGGAAGGGGGAGGAAGTTCCTCTACTCCTACCCGAGCAATTGAAGGTCATCAGAGAAATTATGGAAATTGTTGTTCATTCCTGATACTTGTGGGGCTGTTCTGATATGGTCATTGTGATCCAAGTCACAATGGGAGAAAGATGAATAGCAATACTTTGAACGCACATCGTATTCTAAGTAATGTTAGAGCAACTGTTAGTATTTCTGACTTAAGCACTTGATTTTGCAGCTTTCTCACTTTCGTAGTAGTGTTAAATATGAAATTTCCGATCTTAAAGAAAAGACAGAAAAGGTAACTGATGTATAACTGGCTACCTTTTCTGGCACACCAGAAAAAAAAAGTGAGATGGAACACAAGTATCCACCTGAGTGGCTGAACATAGGCAAAAATATATTTATGTTATTTTTAGCATACTTATGGAGTAAAAAGAAAGCGTTATTCACAGTATGGAGGTTTTATGTGGTCATTTTGTTCATATACCAAAGCAAGACACTTCCCCACCCTAGTTTGAAAAATTATTCAAGTTTATAACTAGTTTGAAGTGTATGATTGTAGCTGGTATGGTGTGATTCAACTTATTTGTGGATTTCTTCAACGTGAACGAGGAAGAGAATGAATTTTTTACCCCAGTCTTACTTCTGTTTCTGCTGTGTGAATCAAACAGCTGAGGGAGGTGCCTTCGATGAGAGATGGCATGTAACAATTTCAAACCCTGACACTTGTAGAAATGCATGAGCGCTCATGAAAATGGGGAAAGAAGACAAGGTTGAAGTTAGTGTTACAGCAGATGACTGTACACGTATGCCATAGATGTCAGTATTATTTACACAGAAATAAAAAAAAATATGCAGTGAAAAGTGTGTAACATAATGAATCATTGAGTTTTAAATTTTAAAAAAACCAACCAACCAACAACACAGGAATTTATTTTTACTAGTGATTAGAGATGTACATTTTTCACTTAAAAAAAAAAAAAAGAGTTTCAAGTGCTCTTTCTTTTTCATAGGTTAAGAGGAAAGTAGGTACTCTGAACCAAATGGCTGGCAAATAAAAGCTTTCCAGTAAATCTTTTAAACACAGTTATAGAATATTCTTACAAGATATTTCAGACGGTTTGAATTTTACCTGTGATTACCAGCTTGTTAATAGCTTGTATTCCAAAAGTATTTTCTACAATAAATGCAGAGCCATCAAATTCTCTACTGCTTTTTCCTGAGGGAAGTCATGCTATGATGAAAAACTGGTACTGCTTTCTGAAGTGCTAACGATTCCTTGATATTTGGCATCTTAAGAGCCCAGCTGAAAGGCAAGCAACCACAGTAGATTTTAATTGCCATATATTAATTGTTTGAAATCAAAATTGATTTTTGCTATTTTTCTTTTTTCTTTTCAACTGCGGTGGCACTTTGAATATCAGTCAAAGTTCCATTACAAGTGAAGGTTATAACCAAAAGCGTTTAAGTGAAAATGGATGATTTGACATCCTAGGAGCAACAGCCTCCTCCAGACTTTGTGCTTACACAGGCTGTGTATTTGACAGCGCTCAGAGCACGCTTCTTTAAAACTTGTAGATTAGTTATGGAGCTTTTCTAGATTGTCTTGTCACTTTCTCTTGCTCATGTGTCCATGAAGGGCTTTTTATGTCATTGTTCTGTCTGATGGTGTTTCTAATTCTTGTCCTAGAAGATCAGCAGGATTTTGGATTTCTTTTAGGGGAGCTTTCAAAATCACTTTGCACAGAAGTGCTAGAGGTTCTTGTATGTGCAAGATTAGTGGTTAATGAGGATTTTTTTGAAGATATTTGAAAATAATTTGGATCTGGGGGAAGGAGGGAGAATGACACACAGTGTTGGAGTTCTAGCTGGGATGGCCTAGGAGTGTAAAAGAAGTGTGTAAAGAATTGTATTTTACTGTATGTCTTTTGTTTGTAGATAGCTAATGTATTTGGACAAACTCAGAGAAGTTTTGGGATACATGAACAGTTCTTCAGCTTGTATGCCTGAAAAGTACATCCCTTAGCACTACTAAGGGTGGATTTTTCCCCTCTAAAATCTGACAGAGAACTGTTCTCAGCCTGTCTTGTGTTAGCTGTTTTCCTCAGTTGTCACTTCTAGTATGGACTGTATTGCATTTTGTTGACATTCTTAGTATTTCTTTTTTTCTGTACAACATTGGTGTTTTGGGAAAGTTGAGAAACTACTTGGTTGTTTTTTCATTCTTTAATAGCATTTGACTTGAATTTGGGGTTCGTTTGAGCTGTGAATGATGGTTGGGTTCAAGGATGGACAAAGCTTAAACTTAGTGCAGCTTCTTTTTGCCTTTTGTGATGATTTTTTAGTCCGCTTTTGCGGAGTGACTGGTTTGTAATGCTTGTGGTTAAACTAGTTACAGTTGTTCCACAGAAGCTCTTAAAACTTTGTTTAAAATAGAAATGAAAAGATTGGATAAATAGTGGAGACGAGGAGAAAGAAGGTATTTGTTGTATTACTTAGAGTGATGCATTTTAAATGCCAGCAGGTGGTCTGTTCAAAACCAATAGTAGTAGTTGCTTTTAGTAAGCCATTGTGCAAAGCAAGGGCTCTGTTAATTGCCTGTCCTTATGAGCACAAATTATTAGTAGGAAACAGTGACTTTAGCATTGTAGGATGTCATTACTGGAAACCTGTTACACAAAACTTTATGTCAAATATTTTTATCAGCCATTTGATATGTATATATAATTAGAAATTTTAACATTCGGTGCAGATTCAACTCATTTCCCATAATAGCACTAATCCCCCCCCAACATTATTTTGTTGGTTTACGTGGTTTTGCCAATTGTTATTACTGTAGTAACACAGCTGTAAATTCGGGTTTAAGTGAGTCGAGAAATCATTTCGCTTTAAAATCAAATTGATTAATTTCAAACCCCTTTGCAATCCTGTCTTTTTTTTTGCAAATTCAGTACAATAGATTAGCATGAACACTAATGAACATTCAAAATCATTTATTCCAGTTAAAATCCATTCTGAATTTGTTATAAGCAAAACATATTTTAAGCCTGCTTATTATATGAAAATAGTCTCTCTGCTGTTCAGCAGGGCAGTTAGGGGTATGCACGTTAGTCATACAAGTACACAAAAATTCAGCTAGACTCTCTGGTTGAAAGACAGCATCAAGAAAACATATATTACAAAGAGCATAAAGCATTCGACCTGTGTTTACAATGTTTAACAGATAGTTTTTATTAAATTCAGGCATAAAATTTTCATTCGGCTTAAGTAAGTCAGAGATGGATGTCATTATGAGATTTACATACCATTAGCTCACATCAATTGATTAGCAGCCGGGCTCTGTGGTAGGAGGCTAGTTCGATACATTATTTGTGATGCCAGGAGGCTGCAGGTCAGGGAGCTTTTCTGGCTGCATGCTCGTTTCCTTTGCCTTTGTGATTACTTGATAAAATGAAGTGCATCACTGTGAACAATTGACCCTTTCGAGCAATCCAGACTCGTCAGCAGTCTAAATCCACATTTCAAAGCCGTCATTATAGCCTCAAACTTAAGAGTTTCCAGGGTGCAGACAAAGGTGTTGTCTTCCTTCAGTACCAGTCGTGTACCGTTTTCAGACTTTATGAAGTACTTGAATTGAATAATATTTGAAGATACCGAAAACTCCTCCGGAAATCCATCCAGCCTGCTTTTGGACACTAGCACAATTCTGGATTTTATTTTTGCAATGAAATCAGGAGCATTACAAAAGATTCTAAGTCCTTGTGAACGGTCGTGGCTGTCAGTTATTTCCAGGAAAGTAGTCTCTCGAGATGCTAGCTGTTCCTTCTCCCACCTCGATTTCACTGCATCCGAGAGTACCTTAAGCTGGAAAAACTCTGCTTCTTGTGCCAAAAGTTGATTTTCTCGAAATCCTTCTGGTAGAAGAAGTTCTCCATTTCGTAGGAAGTTGAGTATGTGTCTGAAAAGGAGTCCATCTCTGTCGATGAAGTAATGACCGTCTGCATCAAACGGGCACATTATTTTTCCGTTTATGATCCCTTCAAGAAAAGAGTCTGGATACTTGGTTAGTGTCTGTTTTTGTGTGATATATAGATAGCCACCAACGTTCAGAGTAATCAGAGACGTTTTATATTCCTTGTCTTGCTCAGAGCCTTCGGAGTTGCTGTGTTTTTCTTCGCATTCCTTTTCTCTTCTGTTTATTTTTCTCTCCATTATTGAAGCAAAGACAAAAAGCCAGCTATCTTGCTTTGTTCTTGTCAGCTTGCAAAGAGATTTTTTTGTTTTAAAAAGCACCTTTATTCAGCTCCGGCACGCTGTTGGAATGGAAATGCTGCTAGCATTGCTCCGACTGTCAGCTCGGGTTTGCAGTAGGTGGCGTATCAGCTGTGTATGCAAGGAGATATCAGGAATATGACTGTAAAGGAGAATTTGCATTTAACTGTATAAGGGAAGAAGGGTATAACAACTGTCTCTTTCTTTCCTTTAAGTCTAAAAAGTTTACATAGTTTTGGGGGTTATTCACATCACACACCACTATTCTAAATGGCATCTTATTTTTAATACTTTAAGATATATTTGTAGTATCAGATGGCCAAATCGTGTTTAGTGCTTCTGGTGTTAAACAGATAGCTTCCTTTACGTTTAAAGGATTTTAATTTTCACAAAGCAGCTTTTCACATTTGTTTTGGTACCGATCACAGTAGCTGATGTGTACAGCAGGACGTCACTGAAAGGAAAGGTGTCCCTGTCTGTACAAGGTGGGTGTTGTCTCTGGAGTGCATGCACATACATATTCCGCATTTATCGGACACGTGCACGGTGGTAAGGTGTTTTCACAGAAGATACTCTGGAAGTGATGCTGAGGACTTGTTGGTCTGACTGTTTTAAGTTTGTGGTTAAAGCTTCCATTTGCAGTTGATGGGAGCATCCGCACCAAAAACTGCAGCCCGATTAGGTTTTGCTTTTTGCCTTTCTTTGTGTCACAGACTAAAAACTGTTTTATAGAGAGATTTACTCAGGGATTTTTTTTTTTTTTTTTTTTTTAAGTCATCAAGGCTATCTAGCATCAATTCATTCTTTCTTGATAGAAACAACTCAGCTGCCCTGTGGAACAAAGGGTTAGCGTGCCTACAGATAGCTTTGAACATCACATAACATTATAGCTTAGCAACACTTGGGTATGGGGAGGGGGGGAAACATCGGCAGAGCACACTCGAATCAAATGGCTGTCTTCTCTCCATGAATCTGTGCTTTGAGGCTCGCTCTCGGTTGCCTTTTGGAAAAGGGTTTCCCCTTTAAACATTTGCAGCTCGGAGCAGGAAAGGGGAAGCTCCCTGCACATCCCTGGGTGCCGCAGCATGCATTCCCCAGCGCGGGCAAGAGCGAGCACTTACCTTGGGGTGGACCTGGAGAGGAGGTCCCATCTTTTTCAAGACGTATTTTTCACTTTACAGGTAGATGCATCCTGCTTTGCCTGATTAGCAGTGAAAAGTCAGATTATTCTTCTATGAATTCTTCTGCTCTGTATCTAAATATTTTATTCTTAGTGCTCCCACTGTCTCTAAGCCTGCTTATCGGTACTGTAGAGTCATCACTATAATATTTTATTAGTTGATAGCTGAATCTAGTAGAAATAAATGCACTTTTTTTTTCCTTGCTATTTTCCTTTGCCTTTCCCTAGCACTGATACGCTAATTTTTTCTGCCGCTATATGTGATATATTAAGCAAATATTATTCATTAGATTTGATTTCTCAGGAATTAGTCATGGTTTTAATTTTAACTCTTTGATGCCATTGATTCAGTCAAGGAGATTTCAGTCAGTTTCTAGTTTTCAGACATTTAGACTTTTTGTTAATTTTTTTCAAAATTAACTCATTTCACAATTATTGAATGAATAATTGAGAAAATGAAAGAACCAAATAGTTTTAAGTATGATTTTTTTTTTTTTTTTGGCCATTATAGGAGACTTCTGTTCAAATTTAGTTTATCATCAAGTGATGGAAAATTCAGTTAATGTGCTTAGATTGTGCATAGCTACAGTGTTGAACCATTTTAGTGGCTGTTAAATCCTAAGAGAATTATTTCTGTGGTGCTTTCATCTTAACACAGTGATCCTGAAATACTTTGAAGCTGAACTAGGAATGTCCTGGCACAAGTAAGTAGGGATTTCCAGGGAAAGCTGGGATTTGTAAAAGAGAGAAAATTCTTCATGGCCAGCTAAACTGTCTACATTTTAAGAGACAGCAGTTACAGAACAGTATCTGCTCACTTAGTTTTTCACGCTCATCATCTTCTCGATGTTCTAACACTTGCAGTTGAAATTTTCCACTTTTGTGAACGAGTAAGTATTCTTTGAAAGTTCATGCAAAATCATTTTAGTGGTTTGTATGATAAAATATTCAAAATCGATTTGATGTGGAAAATATACTCTGTGGAGATCATGAATATTTACATTTAAACCTTTGAGACTTGAAAAAATGTAGAGCTGCTGTAAAATTTTCATCACCACAAGCCCATGTAACTTTACTTCACCGCAGCTGACAGTCATCTGTAACACAAAATTGGAGGCTGGCACGTCTCTGTGAAAATTTTCCACTTTCTGGGCCATACTACAAGACAACTTTTTAAAAGGGCCCTTGTTCTTTGTATGCACTTGGTGATAACATATGGTATTGCGGGGCCATGTAGTTTTAGTGAGGTGGGAAGTATTTTAGTGGTTTCATATAGCTCAGTGTTTTCTGAAGGTGTAACTAGAAGAACTGGATTTCCTTTTCTCTGTCTTTTTGTCCATCTTCTGGAAGATCATGCAAAGGTTCATTTTAGTAAAGGTATAAAAGTATTTCTTGCAATCAAGTCTAGAGTCTTGAACAGCTCTTGTGCTCTGAGAGTCTTTGTGTTGTGCACCAGGCGCAGAAGAGCTGAGATGTTCCAAGTGTGTCCTGCTTCTTCTTTCCCACTTGGATTGAGAGGGAGCAACCTTCTACTGTGTGCTTTCCCATGCCATGAGCAAACTGCCTCTGTTGCTGCCCTGCACAGCTGAAGCATCCTGGTAGTTAACAATCCTGAAATGGCTGCTGCTTCACAAATTGTTAGTGTCACCTGTTTGCTGGGATTTGCCGTTCAAGGGAGGAATAGCACTGGAATCCAGCAATTGCAAGGGTGTTGTTTTAGTTCCAGATTAAGTCAGAAAACACACTAAGCACTCGCTTGCGCAGACACGTAAGAGAGTGGCTGTAGTAATAGTACTCCATTTCCAAGTTACTCATCCTTTGGGCTGTACCAGGAGGGCAATCTGTGGAGTTTTTCAGTTTCTTCTCAGTCAGACAATCCGTCCTGGAGACAGTGAAAATGCAGTGCTGGCATCTATCAGCTACACAGGAAAACAAATACAAGGAGGAAGGGGATTGGTATCTGCCCTTCAATCTGTCCTACGTGTTTCCTTTTGGAACATAACTTCACTCCTCCTCAACTTCCGTCGTTTTCCTGAACCTCCTGGTTTGGAAGCTTGAGCACACCATGGAGCTGAGGATTCAGGACTGGAGCACACCACAGGAAAGCTGGTGCTTTACCAGCTTTCTGGTTCAGCTTACTCATGTGTCCGAACAGCACCAGCTTTGCTGAGAGTCTGTCAGTGAAAATGACCCGGTTACAGAAAACAGCTACTTTTATTCATTACAGTACAAAAGGTTATGAGGAGAAATCTCAGCTATAAGGGGTAGAGAATTTTTGAAGTGTATTAGGAAGCCACGCTAATGAAATCTGTTTGGGTTGTCAAGGCAATTTGCTAGTCACTTAATGTCATAACACAGAAAATTGGCCAGGTTGTTGGACAATTAAACCATTCAATAGCTACTATCGCACAGCGTTGGTATCATAGACATTCTCGTTCCAATAATAATGCCAAGATGTTGATTAACAGCTATTGAAGACAAGATCTACACACTAATTAAAATTGAAGTTTTTCAAATCAGCAAGTCTGAACAATTTGCATTCAAGAGTTCTAAAAGAGCTGTCTAAGAAACTCTATCAACAGTTGCTGTTGATAATTTTTGAGCACTGCAGTTCTACAAGACTGAAAAAGCAAATGCTGTGCCAGTATTTGAAAGGTGAACTGGATAGCCCAGGTATCTAAAAACTAAAAGGGACTGTACAAAACCCAATAAACATCTGACTTGGGCATCAATCAGTTGAAAATTAAGGAGATTAATGTAATGCTAATCAATGTAGGTGGAGGGGAAATGGATTGTGCCAAAAATTTTCCCCCTTTTTTTGGTTACAACTTGTTCAGCAAAGGAGCTAATGCTTTATTCTGTTAAATCTTTGAGGATGTCCTGTTTGTCATCTTGAATAAGAACATATACTGTATTAGTCTCCCTTTCATTTAACTATACAAAAATGATCTGCAGGTTTCAAACTGGCAAATGTTAAGCAGAGAATTATCACTAAAATGTTGCTGTGATTTGGTTCTTGGTCCTATTTATTTTTAGTCAGTGATCAAGGAGATAGTTACTGTGAAGTTTGGAGATGATGCAGACTGAGAATGTAGTCAGTAGGGAGATACATTGCTGATGCAGAATCATTTGGATAGTTAGTTAGGATAACATTTTAATATGGCCAAATATGAAGTTTATACACCCGGCAATACCCTGTAGATGGGGCTTGCAGTACGTAGGTTTGTGGGAGGGTTAGGGCAGAGGCTCTTTCCTGCGTATAATGCATCATCGACAGCTAAACATGAGGTCATCATTCTGTGCCGTGGTCAGCAAAACAGATGTAGTGTGTATCTTTGGATGCCTAAATAAGGGAGTGCCAAGCAAAGACCGGGCGACCCTGTTCCCTAGCTGCGTGGCTGCCAGGGAAGGGTGGTCTGAGAAGGACACCAGCTTTGAGGCTGCCCTTTGACTAAAAGAGAGGTGCCACAAAATGCCTCTGATCTGGAAGAGCAGAGCTGAGGTCTAGTGTAGGAGGGGGCTGCTCCTTGTCCAGCTATCACATGGAATAGCCTGCACAGCAGCGTAAGTCGGCAACAGGAGCTACCGGGGCTTCCAACTTGAACGCTGGGAAACAACAGCCCAACTTCTACCTGCTGAGGAGCTGGAGGGACCTTTGCCCATAGCCTGTCCTTACTGCACTTTCTTCCACTTTTTCCTGCTGCCTGGCAATCGTGCGTCCTGAGGCAGATCTTCATCTCCGCCTTCCCTGGCACAGCTCACAGAGCAGATCACAAACTCCAGGTCCTGTCCCACATGCTGTCAAGTCTGGCTGTGAGAGACAATGTCTCAGGAGAGACATTCGTGAACCGAACTTTCTCAGGCCAATAAGAATGATTAAGAAGCTGAAAAATAGGCCTAATGGAAGATTCAAGAAAACATGATTTGTTTGTATTAGGTTTGATAAATGTGGAGAGTACATAAGTGCTTGGATGGGCAGAAATGCTTTAATAGCAGGCTCTTCAACTTAGCAGTCAATGGTCTAACAAGACCCAATGGCTGGAAATTGGAGCTGGGTGCAGTCAGACTAGAAAACTAAGACATTAAAATCTCCAAGCCGCTCCATCTCTCTCTCAAAAAAACCCCACCCAACCCCTATCATTAAACCATCTTCTGCACAATTTCAGCAAATTTCCTCAGTGCCTGTTTATTAAGTTTGCCTTAAGCCTTTTAGAATCATAGAATCATTTAGGTTGGAAGAGACCACTGGGATCATCAAGTCCAACCATCAACTCCACTCTACAAAGTTCTCCCTTACACCATATCCCCCAACACCACATCTAAATGAGTCTTAAACACATTCAGGGATGGTGACTCCACCACCTCCCTGGGCAGCCTATTTCAGTGTCTCACCACTCTTTCTGTGAAGAATTTTTTCCTAATGTCCAGCCTAAACCTACCCTGCTGCAGCTTGAAGCCATTCCCTCTTGTTCTATCGCTGATTACCTGTGAGAAGAGACCAGTACCAACCTCTCTACAGTGTCCTTTCAAGTAGTTGTAGAGAGTGATGAGGTCTCCCCTAAGCCTCCTCTTCCTCAAACTAAACAGTCCCAGCTCCTTCAATCTCTCCTCATAAGATTTATTCTGCAGGCCCTTCACCAGCTTCGTTAACCACGTTCTGTTCATTTGTTGATGATTGTCAGCAGAATTTGAAGCTGGAATTGGTGTCTCCCCAGCATATCTCCCTCTCCTCTCACTGGAAAGAGTCAACAGTTGAAATTCCTGTATGAATTGGTATTTGGGCAGGTAGGTCAGGGTGAGTACGAGCTAATGAAGCTACGGGTTATGTAGACCAGCCTGTCTGGAGCTGCACTCGCAGTGTACTTATACCTGCCACCCCACACAGGGCAACTGAGAGTGTAAGATGCATGGGAAAATGTCGGTTTTCCCTTCTAATCACTGGTTTTAGCTAGTCTTCTAGACCTGTTCATTTATCTTGTACTGTCTGCTGTATTTTGAGTAGGTATTTTTAACAAGGAATTGCCACTTTCATGCTTTATTCATCCTTTGGCTTCTAGGCTGATGTGACTATGGAAATACCCAGGCAGATGTGTAGCACTTTAAATGTCTTTTCATGGTCTTTTGCCTGGTCTATTGTAAGTGTCCCTGCCCGTGGCAGGGGGGCTGGAACCAGATGATCTTTAAGGTCCCTTCCAACCCGAACCATTCTGTGATTCTGTGAAGACAGACCCAAGTCTCTGAACTTGAGTTTGGCGAATAAGGCTGCGAAGGGAGTAAAAACCGTGTTCCCCTACTACAGTCTTGCATCCAGAGGTTTGCGTGCATCTTTGCAGATTCATTCTGCTAGACTCTCTGGATGTGTTAAAATCCCCAAGAGTGTCCAGGGAAAGTAGGGCATAAACCTTGGCTTTTGGACAGTGGATGAGCTTTGACGGCAGAGTAGCTTAGCTGCAAGGCGGCGTTCTTGGAGGCTGTGGACAGCCTTGTACCATGAAGCGACTGGAACATTAAAAGCCAAATCCGGATCAGTGGTTAATTAAAAGAGGGCATTAGCCAAGACATCCAAGATATTACTAAGGATAAGCCCGTTTAATTGGCAGGTTCATTGGTGTGGGGGAGCTGTCTGGTTCACTGATCCTGATTCTTAAAATTAAGAATAATTTGAAAATTGTGCAAGGTGCAGAGAGATTGATAGCGGCATGTCAAGTCTTCGGACAGCTGGGCTGGATGGCTCAGATGAGTATAGGCTGCTTGGCCTTGAACCTGTACCATAGAAACTAGTGGAAAAATTTTCATGGAGTTCACAAGATAGAAAAGATCAGAAATATAATGAATGCTAGCAAACGTGGCTTTATGTAAAGGGTTTCTAGTCAAACAAACCTCTTTTTTTTATTTTGGAGATTGTGAGTTTGATAAAGTAACAGCATGTTTCCAGCCTGCTTAGCATTTCGTATTGCATGTAAGTTAGAATCTTGTGATATTCTGATTTATGTCCAAAAAAAAAAAAAAAAATAGCAAGCACAGAACTAGATTAAAAACTGTCTGACAGTCATCAGAAAGTAATTATCAGTAGGAAGCCACTCAGGTTGTAGTTTGAAGGGCTTCCTCCAGGATTAGCAAGAAGGACAGTAGTAAGTGAGAATCACTGCTAATAAAATGTGTCGTGATTGACACAAATGCTGGTAAGACAGTGAATAACTATGACAGAACTGTCATGGTGTGACCAGGATCACTTAATTCACAGAATCTGTTTAAAGACAATGCATTTTAACCAAGCCAAAGGCAATTACACACCTAGGAATGCAGAGCACATAGAGCTTAGAAAAGGCTCAAAATAGATTTCTTAGTGATATAATAGCCAGTCAGATCCATCAACCCCCAGAGTTTGATTTTTACAGACAAATTGATCTCAACCCAGTTTTAACTGTCTAAACATGAAGCACAGTCATGGGACACAGACAGCCCACCCCCCCACCCCCCCACCCCCCGAAAAACCTCCAAAAACCAAACTCACCAAAAAACCCCACCAGCGCAGGGCAGATCGTTGAATCCTAAAAGTGATGGGACCATTTTCTTCTGAAAGTCTCCCTTCCTCTCTCTCTCTCAGCTGAATTCAGAGATTCTGCTGAATAACCTTGAGATGGCTGAAGTGAGGTGAGAGAAATTCCAGCTCCTGTATCTGTTATTTTACCTCCGTATACATTTTTGGTAGGACCAGCGCAATAGTATCACATCTATTTTTTGGTCTCCGTATTCTTAAAACATCATTTCAAGATTGAACAAGGTGCAGATAAGAGACCCAGAGCTTCTTTAAGTGTGACATAAATGCCTTGTGGTGAGATAATGCATGAGCTTGAATTACTTCACTTATTGAAAAGATGATTGAAATGGGACTTGATTACAATGTATAAGTAATTTCAAAGGGAGAAGACACCAGGTACTAAAAGGCTCTTTAGCTAGCATAGTATAGAAAGTCATAAGAAGAACGAACTTCTAGAAGCTGAAGGCAAATTCATATCAGAAATTAAGCAGCAATATTAGTACCACTCTAGCCACAAATAAATTACTAGGTTCTGTACGGAAAAAAGAAGGTAAAATTTATGTCTGTTGATACACAGGAGGTCAGGCAAATTTGCCAGGTTGTCTCTCCCGACCATACAAACCTTAGGAATCTGTAAAACTAGAAGCATTCTAATACAAATTTTCTTTGTTTCATTTAAAACTACCTGGAAAAGTATGTCATTCTTACTCCTTTCAAGGGTTTAATTTAAATCAAACCAAGAAATTTTAGATTAAATCATTTTAAAATACATGCTGTCAAAGTAATCGCTCTCTGCATTATTCAGGGAGAGCAGACTTGGATTTCCAGATGTAATAATATTTCAATCTATAAGGCACTGGAAAAATCAGAGGCATCTCAGAGTGCCTTGTGTTACATGGCATCAATGCTTCTAAGCGTTTCTGTTATCTTCTGTGACATTGCCAGCTGAAGGTGGCGGTGACAGTGTACCAATACCAAGACAAGGCTCTCTGTTGGAAGGGCATTTTAAATATCAAGAGCTAATCAATCTGTTAAATCTAAGAAACTCATCATTTCTTGTTCTGCAAGAGGTGTATGCTTTATAGGTACTGCACTGGCTGTGCCCAAAGGGGATGGTTGAGTTGCCACACCACCCCCCTACACACTATATATGCTAGAACTTCATAGTAGAGAAGCAGGTGTTTGCCCACTATCACTTCTCTCTTCCTTTCTACGTCAAGTTGCTTCTAATTTTTAGGCTTTTCCACCTTTACAGAGGAGGCTGGTACTATTGCACTGCTCTGTTAGTCTTCGTTGTTGTAGGCAAAAGGTGTTCACGGTGGATTACAAAGTGACTCTGTTACAGACGTCAATGTACAGAGCACAGTATTAACTAAAACTTAGTATGTGATCTCCTAGATTGCTAACTGCAAGTTTTTATGTCATTTCCCCGAGTGTTAGCATATGTAGTATTATTACTTTATTGCATTATATTCCTTTAGTGAACTTTTTTTTTTTTATTGTAATACAATGAAAATAGCTTACTCTTTTTCTGAGGATAGGAATAAAATTAGCTGTTGTTTTATCTTCCACTAATTTTGGATACTTTGATGATCGGGTTCTCTTTGTAGATTATTTTTTTTCATGGTCATTGACTGCATTCAAAGCACTTTTCTACATGACAGTTCCTAGGTAAGGTGAGTGCAACTATCTAGGAAAGGAGGACCACAGGGTTACCGTCTCTTATTTAAAATTTGGTCTTTGTGTTTCATTCTTAACGTAAACCATCTGATGGCAAAATAAGGAAGTCTAGGAGATATCAGCTGTGCAAGCAGGTTTTTCCTGCTTTTTTCTTCAGTGTCTAAATAGCAGAGATTTTAAAACTTAGAATTACATTATATTTACTAAATGGCGAATTAGTGAAAAATAATTCAAATGCAAACCGTGTTGGTGAATCTTATTTTAATGTCCAGTTTTGCTTTGCTTTTTTCATTCTAGATAAACTTGCCTTGGAAGGAATAGTGGTGCAACGTGCTGAATGCAGACCTGCAGCTAGTGAAAACTATATGAAACTGAAAAGGTAGGAGTGCTCTGCCTATCTGGATAGGTGATATCTGAGTTTGATGCTTTTATTATTGCCTTACTAGGGATGGATTACCATGTTCTTATGTAGGATTTATACAGGATAGGAACTGTTCTTGCTTTTGGGGTGGATTTACTCTAGGAAAGAAATGTACCTTCCCTACCCTTGTACCTCCCTCTGGTGTTGTCTGGTGGGATGATGCAGACTTCTGTGTTCCATCATGTGCAAAGCTCTCACTGGAGCACACATTGTGCCCCTTCATACCTGAACGTATGAATGTATGGCTATATTCAAATGTGATTAAAGCTGAATTTCCTGAGGACTTAAAGGTTTACATTGGTCTGGTCGGGGTACGCTTATCGAGTATGTGTTTCTGTGTTGATTGTCCAAATTTAATTCCACTTAATACTGTGCCATGCTAGACGAAGAGCACCTCTGAAAAGATATTTAAAATGCCCAAAATAAGAAAGAGTTCAGGGAGAAGTGCTAGACCTAAACTAGCATGCTTGCCAGAAAAGGTAATGGCTGAAAATGTCAGATGTGGCCTGGAAACCACAAGACATACATTTAACTGAATCATTCAGTGACTTTTGAAAATTTAATGCAATGCATCTAGAATTTACCATGTGATCCATATATCATATGGATAATTAACTTGATGATGTTCTCTAGTCATAAATCAGATTTGGAATTGAATTTTGCATTATATTAGATACATATTTATATATTTTAAGCATGTGGGTTTTAATTAAATCACCCTTTTGTATTGTGAGTTTGTTGTAAATAGAGAAATGCAAAGCAGGAAATTTCAGGAAGAGACGCGTCCGTGACTAGTTTTAGAATCGTCAAAAGAAATGCAGAAAAGGCAAAGGGATGTTTTTCCCCAGTTCGTGATCTGTTTTCTGATTTACAGTATCTTATGTTTTATTAACATCCTCTGTCATCTAAACTGCTCCGGTATTTCCCTGTTGTGTTCATTTAATGCTGAGACTTTGTGTTCTAGCTGGTGGCAAATCAGTACCACAAGTTTGCTCGTGTACAGTGAACTACTTCATCTCAGACTGTGTTCTGTGATTGCTGTCATGATTTTTGTCATCAGTGTGAAATGGAGTATGAAGCAAATGTAATGTTACTAGAAAAGGACTCATTTCAATCTGGCAATTTTAAATATATATGAATGTAGTCTGGGGGTGTATTTGCTTCATAATTGTTTTAATCACAGGTTGCCTGATCTGAGTGCTTTTTTGAATTTTGTACACAGTCTTGTATTAGTTGATCAGATAAGCTGCTTCTGGTAAGGCCACAGCAGGAGACCAAAACAAAACTGATAGCTTTAATGACATACTACCCAAACTTTGAATTTTTCAGCATTCTACCTTCTGTCATGCATGCCTACATGCAGCCCCTCCTGGTCTTTGATTTTGTCATGTTCAACTCCTATAGGAGCAACAAGGATACAAACACGAAGGCAGGTTTTTATGTTTGGAAGTGCTGGCAGCTGAAAACTGATGGTGCCATTGTTTTTTCTTCCGTGTAGAAAAATTGTCAGGGTGTGTATGCCTAGTTTCTAACTCTCCATGTTGTTAAAGATTTTTTTTTTTTTTGCCTTTTACCAAAAAGTTAAAAAAAAAAACCCACAAACTTATCTGGTGGGAATCAGCATGAGATTTAGCAGATCTAGCAGTCACAGCCTCAGAAGAAATTGGTTTATGTCCAAGTACCGTCTCTGGTATTTGAGTAGTAGGATCTAACTTTCCACTGCCTTTATTCTCTCCCACCCTCAACATGCTGCAGTCTGTATTTGTGCTTTAAAAAAGTGACAGCATTGAAGATAAACCACATAAGTTATAGAACTGTGTTATATTAAACCATTTTTATTCACTTTGCTATTTACTATTGTGCTTTACATGAGAGAGACTCTCCAAACGTGGAATTGATAATATTGATAAAACAGCAAGTCTGTTGTGTAGGCTTTAAGTGTTACAATAGTAAATTGAGTCGGGAAGGAAATAAAATTAAAAGATAAACGCAGTTGCTTCAAACTTTGAAGATCTAGAAAATGAAGTTAAGCTGCACACTCCAATAATTGTAATCATTTGTTTTCTGAAAGCTGGCAGTGACCAAAAGGATTATATACCTCCCTGGTATTAAATGCAGATATGGATCCCCTCTATTTTACCCTCTGTATCTGGGTCAAGGAAATCAGCTGATGGGTGCGTGGCGTGGCATTTGATTCTATGCTGCTCTGTAGGTGAGAGATGTGTGTGACGTGGGTTTAAGGATGGGTAATGAAAGCACACAATTTGGTGACACGCGTGGGTGAAAGCATTGTCAAACGGAGCAGATGGGAAGAAGGGTTTTTTGCCCAAGGAGCGACCTTTGATTTGATTATGGGAAGGGTGTAAATGGTTGATGTTCAAAACACTTTGAATACAAGGTACAAATGTGTGTCTAGGGATAACTAGTCAGAAAGGTAAAACAAAGGTTTTGTGACCTTCACTTGGTATTTTACATTTTGGAAGTTTTGTTGTTAGTAGATTGATTTATTTTTTTTCCATTTTCCTGAAATTCAAGTTCTAGAAGGGGAACAAGTGCCATGAAACACATGCTATTCTGCACTAATAAAGCTTCGTGCTATTGAATTTCCTAGAAAAATTTTTATTAACAATGTATTTGTTCTTTGTAATGCCTTAATGATGAGTTACACATTTGCAGTTACCACTGGTGATGCTGTTGCAGCTAGCTGGAAAATAATATGTGGTTTCCAAGCACCTATCCTAATTTGTGTCTTGTGGGAGTGGATCTCATGGTCTCACTTAAAAATATTTGGACTGTGTGGTAAAAAAAAAACAGGCAGACTCTGTTCCCAACTGCGGACAGTTTTACTGTGTGGTAGTCACAGAAGATTCTGTCCCTTCCCCCCTTACTCTTTCTGGTTGATACTTCCTTTCTTGCTCCATCAAGCCTGTAGGACACAGGAAGATAGTGGCATGTGAACTGTAGTAGCAGAGGGTGTGTATCACAGATGGGGTTACACGCAAGGTGCGTTGTATGGTGCACGCTATGTTTGCGCTGGTCTTGCGCCCCTGCCATGCATGTCACCTTAGTTAGGTGGCCTTTTCCTTCTTCCAGGATACCCTAGGTGGGCTTCACATCCACCCCAGCTGGGCCAGTCAAATTAGGTTATTTTCTTCATCTCACTGTAGTCAGTTTTCCACCATAAGGAGGCATTATCTGTCCCTTAATTTTGGCTTTCTGAGGCTAAAGATATTTTTATTTCCATTACCTTCATTCTGTGGTCCCAGTGCTTAATCATCTTGGTGTTAATGACTCCTCAGAGAGGTCCTCCAAGAGGCTAGTCTGCGCTGGGAAGGACAGGATACAGGGAGAGAGGAGTCCCCCAAACATTGAGGATCCCCTCAGGCTCCAAGTGACTTGAAAGGAGATGAGAGTAAGATTTTGATACTCCTGAAGGGCTTTTGCTATGCACAAAAGAGAGAAAATGGGGGACTGGCATGCACCCCATCTCATATTCTCTCTGCCAAATTACCTGTTTCCATCCTTGCACTCATCTTCACGTCTGTTCTGTTCTTCTTCTGACCACAGCTCTTCTTCCCCAGTGTCAGTCCCCCTTTTGCATTTCTTTTTACTTCTCTTTCTCCATTTACTCACAGAAAACAATTATTTTTTTCAAAAATAATTTTAACGCATCTCAAACTACGTTTCTTTTTGAGCAAAAGTTGAGAAGAGAAAAATCGTTGTTTGTGGGAGATTAATCTCTCTTCTGCAAAGCTCCAATTCAAACTGACATTGTCAAGCTGACTAGCTACAACAAAGTCTCCAGGACTGCCCGAGTCCTTTGCAACAGGGTGGCTGGGCATCAGGTTCTCGGGTCTCAGAGGAGGTTTTGGAGGCACATGCAAAGTGCATCTGAGGCGGTTGATGAATGCAGTGTTTGATAGCGCTTCCCCAACAGTAGTAATGGATGGCAGGCAAAAACTGGGATCAAATCAGAGCACTTCAAATGTGCCAGTGAAATGCTGGTCAGCTTTTGAAATGGATTTTTTAGAGACTGATTCAGCTGTACATAATCTGAATTACTGAACTCTCTCAAACTGTACACCAAATAAAAAAAAATAAAGTAAAAAAAGGAGTCCTAGGATTACAGAAAGCCTAGAAGAGCTGACATTTAACACTGCAGTGAGGCTGGTAATCCCTGTAATTCTCTTAAGTAATTTAAAAATACATCTCGAAGTATCGTTAGTGAAAATGGTAGTTGCCAACGTGGCAGCTCGTAACAAGGCTGCAAAAATTTTTTATATCTTCTTGCTTTTTCTTTTAAGAGTTTTCTACAGAGAGTGTGATGAAAGTCCTTAGAAAAAGCTACTGTAGGGAGAAACATGCATGGTAGGCTTTTAGGAGAAATGGGTTGCAAAACGTCTAGAATAATTAATGAACTTCTACGTTTGACAAGTCACATTTCTTTACACCCATATTACAGAGGCCACTAGACAGAGTCCTGACACTTGGTGGTCTAGGCCAAGCAAGTGAAATTTAATTAGTGCAGACGAGTTGCTCATCTTCTCTAAAATACTGTGAGAGTATTGACTGACTGACTGACAGTTCAGTATATTGCTGAAAATGAGCATTATACCAGTTTTTTTTTTTTCCCCAAATACTCACTACTAGCAAAAGAAAATGAATAATTTGACCAGCATGCCACTTCATATATATTCTTGTAGATATGCTTAGTTGGCTCTTAATTCCCTTTCAAAACAAGTATGTATGAGTATATTCATGCAATTTTCACAAAAGCTGACGTGCTGCACAAATGCTGTTGAGTTTGTTTGAAGTGGGAGACCATTTTTACGCAAAGCTGAGATTGCATCTGCCTGTCAGTCAATGCAACCTTGATTTTTCAAGTACTGAAGATCAATGTCTTGAAGTAAAATTCATCATAGTACAAAAAGACACTCCCTAGGATGTTTTGAGTAAAACATCATTAAGTACAAAAAAAATTCTTTTTTTCCATGTGCTAAAATACTTCCAATCCTGTTTTTTTCCTGGAGAATAATGTGCAATTTGTAGAAAATTATCTAATAATCATGTTCATAAGGGTTAAGCAGTTCTGTTGAGAGATGTATTTTATATTTCCCTTATGTTCCTTGGACACCTACCAGTTTTTACAAATCAAGCAAATACCATTCTACTTGTGAACAATGGGACTGCGAAGTAGCAGGCACACCAGTACTTAAGTCTCTTTGTCCATTTTTGATTCATTTTTCATGTTTTTTGAATAGAGTAATGGAGCGGAGCAAGTAAGAAAAATAAGGTTAAAGTGAGATGAGTTCAGCAGCAGGGAGGAGTGGTTATTCCCCATTTCAGAGGTCGGGAGAGTTGCTTTTGTTGGTTTGCTCCGTATTTCTTTGTGATCTTAGACTCTTTTCTCTGCCTCTTGTCCTTTCCATTTTGTCTGTCGTCTTTTACTGTTCTTACAAGTGCTGTTCTGAGACTGGATTTTAATAGGTCTTTTATATTGCCATGCTTTTTCGTTCAGTGATATGAAAAGGACCTAATTTTGCTCGCTGCTTCTAGCCATTATAATAATGCTAATAAATAAGGAATAACCTACTGTTAGTAACACAGCAGATGTTTTATCATGTTTCTCTTAACCTTCTGCATCCAGCTGCAGGTTTACTGTATCCTTTTTGCCCCATTGTTGTCTTCAGCTTCTGGTAGACAGGTGAATTGGGCTAATTTATCATAGAATCATAGAATCTTCATGGTTACAAAGGACCTTTGAGATCATTGAGTCCAACTCTACACACACAAAAAAATCCCCTACAATCTCTGTCACTAGAGCATGCCCTGAAGTGCCAAATCTACACGTTTCTTAAAAACCTCTAGGGATGGTGACTCAACCACCTCCCTGGGCAGGCTGTTCCACTGCCTGACCACTCTTCCAGTAAAGTAATTCTTCCTAATATCTAATCTAAACCTC
Organism: Alca torda; assembly: GCA_008658365.1. Taxonomy (NCBI): domain Eukaryota; kingdom Metazoa; phylum Chordata; class Aves; order Charadriiformes; family Alcidae; genus Alca; species Alca torda. The sequence continues at coordinate 183,396,931 of CM018076.1, forward strand.
CCCTGCCACAGCTTCAGACCATTTCCTCTGGTCCAGTCATTATTCACCTGGGAGAAGAGGCCAACACCCACCTCTCTACACCCTCCTTTCAGGTAGTTGTAGAGGGCAATGAGGTCTCCCCTCAGCCTCCTCTTCTCCAAACTAAACATGCCCAGTTCCCTCAGCCTCTCCTCATATGGCTTGGTCTCCAGACCCCTCACCAGCTTGGTAGCTCTCCTCTGGACCCGCTCCAGCACTTCAATGTCCCTCTTGTACAGAGGGGCCCAGAACTGAACACAGCACTCGAGGTGAGGCCTCACCAGTGCTGAGTACAGAGGCACAATCACTTCCCTGCTCCTGCTGGCCACACTATTCCTGATACAAGCCAGAATGCTGTTGGCCTTCTTGGCCACCTGGGCACACTGCTGGCTCATGTTAAGCTGGCCGTCCCCCAGCACCCCCAGGTCCTTTTCTGTTGAGCAGCTTTCCAGCCACTCTTCCCCAAGCCTGTAGCGTTGCTTGGGGTTGTTGTGACCGAAATGCAGGACCTGGCACTTGGCCTTATTAAATCTCATACAATTGGCCTTGGCCCATCGATCCAGATCCCTCTGTAGAGCCTTCCTACCCTCAAGCAGATCAACACTCCCACCTGGTTTGGTGTCGTCTGCGAACTTACTGAGGGTGCACTCAATCCCCTCATCCAGATCACTGATAAAGATATTAAACAAAACTGGCCCCGAAACTGGGAGTTATGGGGGAGTAGGAAAAAAAAGAAAGAAGAATGTTTCATGCCTCTTTTTTATTTTTCTTATTTTTTGCAATATACTTTCTAGTTTATGAATTATATTAGTTACAGAAAACTGATACTTTCTTAGATTTTGGGAGAGACTGTTGATCTGATCGTTGGATGTCAGTTTCCTTTTGCAAATGCCTGCAGATAGAAGATGAAAAAAGTAGGCTTCCTTGTTGGCTGACTTACCATTCTCCTTTTGTTTTACCTTAAAATGGCTTTGCTACAGCATGGCATGAAATTTGCCTTCTCTTCATCTTTTAAATATCATCATTTCCAGATGACAGGCACAGAACCACAGAATGATTGAGGTGGGAAGGGACCTCTGGAGATCATCTGGTCCAACCCCAGTGCTCAAGCAGGGCCCCCATAGAGCCACTTACCCAGGACTGTGTCCAGACACCCCTGCACTTCTCTGGAATTAAAATCATGTGATAAGATGCTGCTGGGATGCTCTTGTGCTTCTTAATAGTAGTCATACAGTGTTGACGCGGAAGCTTCGGACAATAACACGCAAACCAATATGATCAGGTTAATGCCACTTTATTGCGCAGATAGCTCAGTTATTATAGGTATTCTAGTTCCGTGTACTACGAAGACCAATTCTTGATTGGTTACTCGCATTAAGCAAATCATACATGGCATAATATAATTGGTTACCTACATCCACTCGTCAAATACCTATTGGCTAAATATTCGTGTTTCTTATTCTTACAGCTAATTAAAACTTGTTCCCTGTGTTGCTAACTTCCTACTCAGCAACCAATCACGCTGGAGTGTTCACAGGGTGACTATTTAAGTCTAAATATTCTGCCACAATTCCCCCTTCTTGTTTTTGAACACTCCAGCTGTCGTCCCTAGTCAGCGGAGTTTGATTGTACCATATTCTTCATACCATACGCTCTAATGCCTTCTGCAAGCATTGAAAAAGACAGGGAACAAATAATGCAACAATAATAACAATTAAGATTATTAACAACCCTGCTTTAACAAAGGAAGTCAACCACCCCGTAATTCCCTAAGAACTTAGCCAAGACTATAACCAAAATGCCTGATCCAGCTCAAATATCTTGTTTGCCTCAGCATTCTCAAATCATAACTTTCAAGGCCTGTTACAGCCTATACTGTTGTTAACAAATTACCGGTGCTTGGAATGTTCACAGGGTGCCCATTCTGTACCAAAAATCCTTCCACAAATTCCCCTTTTTGTTTTTGAACAATCCAAGCACCGGAAAACAATTTTTCCATCGAAGCCTTGAGCGATTTACGAATACAGGCAAGCAAACAAGGCAATACAGATAAAACAAGCAATATAATAATCAAAACCAAAAGGCTATGCTCTATAAAGTCTTTTAACCAACCACCTATTCCCCAAGAGTTAAAGAACTGATCTAGCCAAGATGTTTCAACAGTTAGTTTATGCATATTTTTCTGCAACTGATCTAACTTAGAATGAATAGACTGAGAATGGTCAGATAAATTCATCCACGTGCCTTTACCCCTTTTTGTCATTGGTCGACCTTCCTTGACGTATGCTGCTTCAAGGTTTCTTTGTTTCTTCTCTTTTCTGCACTCAGCAACTTTCTTCTAGTTAGTACAGCACTCCCTTATCTTCTGACCGGTAGTAACATTCTTAGCTTTCTTACCCTCACGTAAAGGCAGGCCTACTTCGGGCCTACTCATGCTAACACAGCTCATGCCTTTCGTGCACCATCGTCTCCCACATCTCCCCCCCTTTTTTTTTCTCTTTTCTCTTTTTTTTTTCTTTTTTTTTTTTTCCCTAGCATCTCTTTAAGTGTGCAATGTGCACGTTCCACAATGCCTTGGCCTTGTGGGGAGTGGGGAATACCGGTGACCTGTTTAATACCTCATGTTGGTAAAGAGGCCTGCATTTTAGCAGACACATAAGCTGGTCTGTTATTGGTTTTTACAGTTTTCGGTACTTCTATGACTGCAATGCATTGCAACCAATGTCGAAATAACACCACGAGCCTTCTCTCCTGTGTGAGCAGTAGCTACAACAAGGTGAGAAAAGAAATCAACTGAAACATGTACGTAACACAAACATCCAAATTCCATAATGTGCGTAACATCGGATTGCCAAAGTCCATCAGGTGTAAGCCCTCATGGGTTAACCCCCACAAATGATGGCAGAGGAGCCAGCTGCTGACAGCGCAAGCGATCCTGCGAAATGAATCGTGCTAACATTTCAATCATCACAGTTACTGTTTTTGAGAAGGTATGTGGCAAAAATACCCACTCTAATGCAGTCAGGCTCTTTGCGAGTGCATCATCCCACTGTCCTATCAGGGCGTAAGGTTGAAATTCTTGATATGTCATAAACAAATCTGCAATGTGCTGTAATGCCTTCTGAGCTGTTGGGGTTAATGAACGTGAAACCTACAGGGGAGGGGCGGGCAGACACAGCGCTTCAGGGCGTCCCCTGTATCTGCAAAGTGCGCTCATGTCTCTCCTCCTCTCTCCGACCCAAGACAGCTCCCTCATATCCTGCACCGGATTGAGTGGAAAAGTACAGGCTAGAGTCGCTACATGCGTGGCCAGTGCATGCAGCGAGCCTCACCAGACTCATGATCCAGCTTTTGCTAACAGCAGGTGTCTGATACGTGACTACATTGTTGTACTCCCTTCTTGTTCTCTTCTTCTTTGAAGGTCAGGTTCTCATGGATACACACATAGTTTTTGCAGAAACAGTACTGAGCCCCTTTTTCCCAACATATATATTGGGTTTGGTTCAACTAGTAATTTTCTGTCGTGTCTTACTCGGACCATCCTCTATTATCCCTTACACATGCCTCTCTGTGGTCTGTAGATGGGACATGATGGTATTCTACAACTTGTACAAGGGTACAATGCAAAGTGACATCTACAATTGATCGTATAATGCTTATTAAACACGGCAGACAGCATACTAAACATAACAGACAAATTCCTTCCAATTTGCCTTTCCAAAGGCAATGAGTATAATTTGCTTCAACCAACCCCACCCCCAAGTCCATCCAGCAAAGAAATTTCACCCAGGGGTCTCCACAAGTTGCTGGTTCGGTCGGTGCAGTTCTTGCAACTGGGCATGGATGGATTTGGAGTGGTCACTTGGATTCATACAACACAGTCCTTCTTTAAAATCTTGACAACCGTGTCCGTGAGCTAAAAGCAAAAAGTCAATAACAGCTCTGTTTTGCAGCGTCGCATGTTGAAATAACTCAGAAATAGCTGTAATAGTAGCATTACTAAACTTATTGTTGGCAGCGAGGGAGTCCTTGTTTTCAAGAATCCCTGGCAGCGAAAGAGTCCTTGTTAGCAAGAATCCTTGGCAGCGAAAGAGTCCTTGTTAGCAAGAGCGCATGCGGACTCCCCTGTTCTTGCTGGTACTATGCTGTGATCTTCTTCAACAACAGGCCAAGATTCTCAAGCAGCTAGATAAGGTGTCCTTGAGTCCATTACAGACTTATATCATCTAAGTGTTTTTCTTGCAAGCACCCGAGACCGAATAACAATTAGTGTGATATATGTGTTTTCCAGCACCCAGGTGTGAGTCTCTTGAGCGTATTTACAATCCTCCTCGCCAGTCTTCCGTTGCTTTCCCATATTCCACCCCCCCGCTCAAGAGACCGCTTCTGCTGGGGTTCTTTTAGTCTCGCAGGGTATAACACAGTAATTTACAAAGGCATGCAATAACGTATATACATATAGGAAAAAAACCCAAAACCATATCTCTATAGTACTGCTTTGAATCAGATGTCTTATTTCTCTTTTTCTGCCGCTTTCTCGTACCACGTATGGCATACTTTTGTGCTAACGCAGCACATTTCCCTTCTAATTGTTCCTGTATATATTTTTTCTTTTTTTTTCTTTTCTTTTTCTTTTTCTTTTTTTTCCTTTTTTTTTCTTTTTTTTTTTTTTTTTTTTTAATCACTTACAGCTGACATAAAGGTCTGCCTTTGCAAGAAGAGTTCACCCTTAAGTTTCTCATTTTCCTACAGAGCATCCTATAGATTTTGGCTTAACTCCTTTTCCCAATCAACCATGATCTTACAGGCAAACAACAAACAACCAGCCATACGCCTTGCATGGATAAGCTGTTCTCAAGAGCGTAAGCATGTCAGCTGGTGAAAAGTCTCCCAATATTTCAGGACTTCTATCAGTTCTACAGCCCATCCCGGTCCATCTCCCTGGGGCACGCTCACCTTACGTCTAAACATTGTATACATACAAACTTCTTCGCTTGATGGAGTGTCAGCCCTAGTCACGTTTGAGAACAGTACCACACCGGGCAGAACACCTGCTCAAGCGGAGTCACCGAACGACACTGGACACAACAAAAAACAAACAGTAGCACAGATGTTGATCAACAGGTATAAACTGGCACCCACACACACTTACACAGCAGACATACAAAAACACCACTTCTATCTCAGGGAGACGGCTGGGGAGGGGAGTGGGAGAGGCGGGTGGGAGCGAAGCGGCTCCGGCTCTGGCTCCGTCCTTCTCCGCCGACATTCTGACAATACACTGCAATACCCCGATTCCGGCCGCGCACGTATAAGCGGTTGAGAAGGAGGAACAGACGCGATACCTGCTACGAATGGAGGAAGGTTAAGAACGACTTTCGTCTCTGTTGCTGTAAAGTCTCCTTCGCAGTTGGAGCAGATGCAGCCATAGCTTTAATTGGGGTTAACGGTGGACATAAATGAGGTTCAGTCTCTGGATTTATTGGACCAGGATCAAAGGGATCTTCTGGCTCTTCGCCTCCGAATTCTGCTTTTGGTAATGTTGTTGAAAGTCTGCAACTGAGGGTATCATTTCAAATGACCGAGGTTCCTCTGGAGGTGGAGGGGGAAAGGCTTCTGGCGACTTTCCGAAGGACAGACCTGTGGGGGAAGTATTCTCACCTCCGGGCGTTAGCGCCGCAAATGCTGATGCAGCAGCCAGGCGCTCTGCTTGCATTTCTTTTAATGTCTCTGTAATCAGCCTCCACACCGTGGAGAGTTTTTGCGCCTCCTTGGATCCCTTACTCACTTCATCCCACATTCCTATCTTAGCCCATGTATCCTGTGCAAAGGCAACAGCAGCAGTGGGGATCAGTTCTCTATCTTGCGCCCATGCCAGGAGCGCCTTCAAGGTAGGCGTATCATAATTCAGTCCTCTCTTAGAGAGCATATGTTGGAGGAGTTTCACCACTGCCTCTTCTTCCTTTGCGAGTGTGGACCCCATCTCCTCCCGGCCGCTCGCCTGGCCAGAGCGAGATTCCCTTCTTTCCTGCGCGCACTTTTTCCCGATCCTCCCGCACAGACACGGGGGATCCCGAGTGCCGGGGCAGCACTCACCTTTCGACCGCTTTTCCATCCCCTCTCTTGGTCGGGTGTCCGTCAGGAGATGAGTCCTAACCCCGATCCGAGGGTCCCTGTTCGGGCGCCACTTGTTGACGCGGAAGCTTCGGACAATAACACGCAGACCAATGTGATCAGGTTAATGCCACTTTATTGCGCAGATAGCTCAGTTATTATAGGTATTCTAGTTCCGTGTACTACGAAGACCAATTCTTGATTGGTTACTCGCATTAAGCAAATCATACATGGCATAATATAATTGGTTACCTACATCCACTCGTCAAATACCTATTGGCTAAATATTCGTGTTTCTTATTCTTACAGCTAATTAAAACTTGTTCCCTGTGTTGCTAACTTCCTACTCAGCAACCAATCACGCTGGAGTGTTCACAGGGTGACTATTTAAGTCTAAATATTCTGCCACAATACAGAATACGTTCTATGCCTTTTGGAAAGGCGGGTTGTTGAGAGGAGCCTAGCATGAAGGTCATTTTCAGAAAGAGAGAGAGATGCTTAGGGATGTGTATTTAAGAAAGGTTTATGGCAAATATTGCATGGATTTTTCCTTATACCCCTGGAGAAGGAAATCAATAGTTGTAATTGAAGAGTTACCATTGCCCTGTTTCTTGAATGTGGAGTTCATGAAGCAGTGTTCCTCTTCTGCTGTTTACACTGCTCCTTTTCCCCTGCTACCAGAGGCATTGCATTTAAGAACATATCTAGTTTGCCTTTGTGGTAATTAGCCAAAAAGCATCCATTTCCTTTTTATCTGCTGAAAGGGGCGAGGCTAAAAATAGTCACTCTGGAATATGTTCAGGCTCCAGTCGTAGCCAGCTTCTTTAGGCTGAAAAAAGCCTTATTCAGTACCAGTGCTCAGCACCAGAAGTTCTGGGTACTTATATTTCCAGTAAACCTAAATGTCAGTGGCACAGATTCCTTCTCTTGAAACCAAAGTCTTTGGCGTCATACAGTGCTGAAGGTCTTGTTACCTTACTGCTACCAGAGCTACAATAATTAGAGATGTCTCTTCTGCTAAGCTGCTTTCCAGATTTCAATGAGGGACTTGTTTAGTACTTAGGGACATCCTTTCTTGTTCCCAGGGCAGCACCCATTCCTTCTTTTCATTCTCTTTTCCATCTGTAGTATGAAAGCACACTATAACTGGTGAAAATCTCTGAAAGAGAACGCAGTTTTAACTGTCATGACTTATCACAGAATGGTAGGGGTTGGAAGATGTCCCGAATGGTTCGGAGATCAGCTAATCCAACCTCCCTGCCGAAGCAGGTTCCCCTAGAGCAGGCTGGCCAGGAACGCATCCAGGCGCAATTTGAATATCTCCAGAGAAGGAGACCCCACAGCTTCTCTGGGCAGCCTGTCACAGTGCTCTGCCACCCTCAAAGTAAAGAAGTTTTTCCTCATGTTGAGATGGAATTTTCTGTGTTCCAATTTGTGCCCGTTGCCCCTTGTCCTATCACTGGGCACCACTGAGAAGAGTCTGGTCCCATCCTCTTGACACCCATCCTTTAGATATTGATAAGCATTGATGACATCCCCTCTCAGTCTTCTCTTCTCCAGGCTGAACAGACCCAGGTCTCTCAGCCTTTCAAGAGCCTTATCCTGTGTTACTAGACATAACTAACCTTCTGTTCTTTTCGGTTACCATCATGCTTGACCCTGTCAGGGAAGGTGGGATAGCTAGCTGGTATACAAAAGGCCATTTTTACATTGGTGTCAGAGTTTGGATGTAAATCTTTGTTTTCTCTGTTGCAGAGTAGAGCTCACTGAAGCTCACGGATGCTAGATGCTAGCCACCATGCCAGATGCTATAGTCATGCTGAGTACTGCCGGTGTTCTGGGTTCTGCAAAACTGCTTTGGCAACTACCAGGCTGACGAGCTCAAATTTACACAATATGTAGAATGTCAGCACCACAGCACATCTTCTATTTTTAAGCAACTTTGTTCACATACTACTGATGATATTTGCAATTTGTGAGAGATCAGTAGACTAGTATCGTCCAACAGTTACTCTGCTGCCAAGGAGCTCCAAAAAATTGTATGATATCACTGAGTACTAGAAGTTATCCTTCTGCAAAATCAAAGATTAGAATTGCCAGGTGGCAAGCTCTGTTGGTGACGTATTGATTTCCTGGCTTATTAAAGTATTTTTGAAATTCTTGGCACTGCAAGAAGACACTAAAACAACAGCCTGAAGGGTGACAGGGTACGTAAGTGTCCATCCAAATACCACTTGTTCCTTGGGATGTCACCAAGTTCAAACAAGTTCTTAGTTGACAAACCATCTGTCCTCTATTTCTGGTTCTTTTTTGTGGGAGTGTCTGTCTGTAGGGCTTCAGTGCTTCTCACACTGGGGTTCTCTCTGATCAGTGGGTGATTTAATTCCTCAAGACATGGCAAGCTTAACTTCTAGAGTGGGAACTTAACTCCATGGGGACAGCTACACCACAGGGGAAGCAAACAGGGGTATCTCCTGTGCTCCTCTGTCGGTGGAAAAGGTCCCAACTTTAGAAATTAATCACAACATTACATTCCATGGGAGAATCTTTCAATCTCTAAATACCTCAGATATTCGTACAAGACACTGAAGCACTGCAACCATCAGTTAGTATTCGGACACAATCCTGACGTGTTTTCCAAAAGAGAGGATATTGTGCAGCCACCTGCCAATGCCTGAGTCTGGCACATTTTTAAAATGTCTTGGGAGTTGAATTCAAATGAACACCATAAAATGAAAAAGAATAGTAGGTTGCTTTTTTTTTGAGAGAGAGATAAAATGTAAAATCCTTTGAATTTCAGTCATCTAGAATACTTAAACTCACTCTTTCCCACCTTGAATTATCTGGATAGAGAAAATGAGGCAGCCAGTGTCAGAGACCAACAAATTATACTTAAATTGCAAATAGAGTGAAGGAACTTTAAAGTCCTAGGGGTTTTATTTACATTTCAAATCAAGTGCGAGTCATTTCCAGCAATATTTTTCACAAAAGCTCTTCTACAGAATGTTACTTTCCACAGCTTGAAAGAAGCAGAAATGAATACAAAGACACTGCCTAAAATATTTCTTACGTACGTTCATGTGCATGCACAAATTTAACAATACTATAGAAACTATGGTTTTCAAATTCTTTGTGTTTTCCATGCCTGCATTTAAATATGGACACATCTTCTTATGGCCTTAAGAGAAATATATGCTGCTATTTTAATTCTCTTACCATTTTGAGACAACATCTCTCGACTGTGAGAGATGGTTTCTCTTTGAGATGGGATTTTATCAACAGAATGTGACTTAAATGTCAGTGCTAGTGATGTGCAAATCATGAAAGTATTCCTTCCTTTTAAATCTGCATTCAGTTTTAAATTTGCAAGTTGTTTTGTTCTTTTCAGTGAAATACATTTCTTAAGTGAACTTTGTAGACAATAGTCATACAGTTCCTGGGGTTTCTCTTTATGATCTGTTATGATGTTTCTGCTAAGCTGTTGCCTCCTTTGTTTGCAGTTAGTGCTTTTGGCTGGAGTTTAATCATTGTCAGTTCAGTATCTGCAATGCTTTACTGAAAATTTTGCACTATGCGCTAAGCCAGTAACATCAGCAGGACTTAACACAAATGCGTCTGCACTGGTAGAGACAGTATTACAGATCTGGCCGTAAGTATGTTTGTTGTATAGTACAGTGTCCTGGTGCAACCATTGTAGGGCTGATGTGCTTTATCCATACCCGAGGTTGGAATGAGAAGGTTTTTCTGCGCTAACCTTGTCCCTTGAATGCTGTGATGTATCCCGACAGGAAAGCATGAGAGTGCTGCGGACTCGCCACTGCTTAGTTCCTTCCCTTCCTGCTGCCCGTGGTAGAAAGCTGGAACTGAGCAGTTTTCTGACAACTACCTGTAAGAGTTAAGGTTTAGGATGAGTGTTTACAATTTTGAGTTTGTTCTTCTATCATATGGCTGTCTTCTGTAGCAGGCATTTATATATTTATATATATATTTTTTTATATATATATATATATATGTATATATAAATAAAATAGTATGCAAGGTCCTGCACCTGGGTCAGGATAATCGAGTAATCTCCAGTATCAATACAGGATGGGGGATGAAGGGATTGAGAGCAGTCCTGTGGAGGACTTGGGGATACTGGTAGATGAAAAAATGGACATGAACAGGCAATGTGCGCTCACAGCCCAGAAGGCCAACCGTATCCTGGGATGCATCAAAAGAACTCTGGCCAGCAAGTCCAGGGAGGTGATTCTGCCCCTCTGCTCTGCTCTTGTGAGACCCCATCTGGAGTACTGTGTCCAGCTCTGGAGCCTTCAGCACAGGAAAGCCATGGACCTGTTGGAGCAGGTCCAGAGGAGGGCCACGAAGGTGATCAGAGGGCTGGAGCACCTCTTCTATGAGGACAAGGTGCGACAGTTGGGGTTGTTCAGCCTGGAGGAGAGAAGACTCCAGGGAGACCTTATTGTGGCCTTTCAGTACTTAAAGCTGAGCCCAAATGATGACAGGGGCTTATAAGAAAGATGGAGAGTGACTTTATACCAAGGCCTGTAGTGACAGGACAAGGGGCAACAGTTTTAAACCAAAAATGGGTACGTTTAGATTGGAGATAAGGAATAAATTTTTCACTGTGAGGGCGGTGAGGCACTGGAACAGGTTGCCCAGAGAAGCTGTGGATGCCCCATCCCTGGAAGTGTTCAAGGCCAGGCTGGATGGGGCTTTGAGCAGCCTGGTCTAGTGGGAGGTGTCCTTGTCTGTGACAGGGGTGTTGGACTAGATGATCTTTAAAGGACCCTTCCAACCCAAATCGTTCTGTGATTCTATGAAACTAACACATGGCTGTAAGGCTGGACAATCAGTTTCACGCCTAAGGCAAGGAACTGACTCCTGCCCATGCAGTAAAGGCAGAAATGTCATGTTGCACAGGAGCTATGAAGATCTGTTTTCCCTTGGAGGCAACTGTTCCAGATGACTGCTCCATGCTTCCCCAATGCTTCACAAAAAGCCTGAAATGTTCAAATATAAAGGTAAAATGTGTGGTGCGGCACCTGAGAGTTGTCAGCACAAGTTTGGAAGCAAGGTGTGGCATAAAGCGAAACTGAGAGAGATTTTATGCCGGTGTTTGAAATTCAAGTTTCCAATAGAGTGTAATCAATACGGCAAAGCCATTAAATAGAAATAGCAATTAAAAATAGAGAAGTGTGCTCATCTTCACCCAAGTTTGTGACACAGCTAAATGCTGATAATGTTCTGCACTAAAAGTGATTGTGCACAACTGAATTAATATCCTATTGGTATCCATGTATATCATATCAGTATATATTGATATATGGCACCTGCCCTATCAAAATTCTTTCATTTTTTTTACCTTTGGGATCCACTGTCTTTACTAAGGTGTTGTAATGTAGTTATCTAAAGCCATTTCTAGTTGGGCCATCTCTGAAAAATTTAGAAACCGCTGTGTGCACAGACCACAGCTAAGTAAACTTACACTTAAAAGGCAGAGGAAGGCAGTGGTAGAAGACTTACTGAAATTGCGATGTTTTGGAGGACAGACTGATTTTATTTTTTTTCACTTGCTTGCTCTCTGTGTCTCTTTTTTCCATCCCCCACTTTTCCTTTCCCCTATCTCATCCAGCGCGGTTTCCTCACTCAGATTTTCCATGTGCTGGATGCTCCTAGTGTTGTCAAGCACTGTCAAAGATTTTCTGGGTTAAGGGTGGCCAGAAAGGGCTTGGATGAAATTGCAAGTGAGTTTATCCAGGGGTCATCTTAATCAGCAGTTTTAAAATATAAAGCAATTTAATTCTGTGCTCAACTCGTACAATGTATTGACAGTTCACATTTGATTTTACAAATAACTAATGCCAGTGATAGCAAACTTCCAACTTTATTAATGTATTAGTCCAACTATCCTGGCAGACGTTTCACAGAATTTGTTGTGCTGCAAGTTCAAAAAGACCTGCCAGAAATTAACAGGTACAGCACTGTCCCATGGGTCCTGGACACACTGAAACAGTAACTGAGAGGAGTGTGAACAGACTGGGTCCTAACCCAAGTTAGTGCCAATGAAGTATCTACGTTAGGTCTTCGAACATTTCAGTATTTTTGCAGGAATATCTGGCTAACCTCTATTTTAATGCTAGTGGCAGAATCAGGAGGAACTGTACCCTGCGACTTGTAACACAAATTTGAATTACTGTCCTGCTGTTCCCTCAGATTGTGTGTATGCGCTTGAGTGCTGACTGAGACCTTGCCAAGGAGGAAGATAAAGAAGAAATAGTAACGAATTAGGAAAAGAAACAGCTCACCAAAGAGCTTTCCTCTGCTCCTTCTGCTCTTGGACTGTGTTCAATTCTGAGGCTTTGTGCAGTGCTCCCATTAACAGACATAGGGAAGTTTGGGATTTTACAGGGTCCATGTCTGGGAGTAACATAAGGCTCTGGCTTCATGATTCCAGTCTGCAGACGGTGGAGACACATGGGCTTCTGTCCTTCTGCAGAACTGGTTGAACCATGTTAACTCAGGTTAGAATAAGTTAGGAGTGTGATAACAGCTTTGAGATGAAGAATCTAAATGTAAAAAAACAGGCTAACGCGAGTGCTTAACTTCTCATGAACCCAGGCTCTTGTTAATCCTTAGACCATCACGACCACAACAATGCAACCGCTTCAGATTTAAAAGCAGAGGGAGGTGAAAAAAATCACTTGTGAAATCATTTTGATAAAAAAAAAAAACACCACCGAAAACTACATTTAGTTGGGGCTAGAAGCAACGAGACACGCATTCTGGCTGCTGAGCTTATTTTTAAAATTTCCTGTGTCATATCTGAAAGAAGGAAAAGAAAGGATCCTAGCTCTCCAACAGTTAACTAGAGCTGTTTCTGAGGTTAAAGAAAGCCCTATGTTCAAAACCTGTTACAAGGGGGAACATTATCTGTATCATAGTTCACTCCATCTTCTTCTAGCTGGAAGACAGACAGGAGAAACGGGAGCACAAAAATATCCATGGCCAGATTTCTTTATTAAAAAAAAAGGGGGGGGGCAGGGGGGAGAAAATCCCAGCTTTCTGAAATATGTTTTGAATTGAGAAGTCAGCTTGAAAGAGAAATTTCAGTGAGTGTAGGCGGGAGTATAAAAACGTGTGATAAAAATAGCCAACTACATGGAAATCAACACTGATACGTGGTTGCTTACCTGGAGACGTTACATGCTGATATCTAAGAGAGAAATATGTGTTAGGTCTGTATTTATATAATACTTTTCAAAATGAAAAAAAAAAACCCCACTTAAATAATTTTCAAATTATATTTCAAACAACTGCTTTATTTTGAATTCTAATTTCAACTCAAACATTGGCTCCTGTTCTCACCTTTGGGAGATAGTTAGAAAAATCAAGATCATTTTAACTACTTTGCAGTCAATGGGACGCGTTGAAAAGGGGCTCAACAAAGTACCTACTTTACAAAGTACCTGACTTTCGCAGAAATAAAATGCAGTGAATAAGTACTACATCCTAAAAGTCTGAAACTATGATCAAAATGCTTAGAGCACTAAGAAACAGCTATATTGCAGGAATAACCTTTTAGTTAGCAAGAGGTTAATTAATCAAAATCATGATTTTTTCAAAATAAGTGCGTGTTTCTGTAGGTTCTCATAAAACACAGCTATGGGCACGGCTAACTGAGAATTTTCATACACGGTCTTTTTTGGTATCAGAAGCAAAAGATACATTTTGTAGATTGACAAAATGTATAACTTCATTATGTTAATTTGTTTATACTGTATAAAATAAACTGCCCTTCAAGGCGGTATTGGTAAACCAACTGAGAAAACCATTGGTACTTTTTTATTCGGCACTATTTAGTGATTCTCTTACTGTACCTAATGTCTTTAGCAAAACACGTTTCAGATGTTCTGTTAAGTGTCAGTTGGTCTTTGTTATTATCAGCATGATACAGGAGCAGCATCTGTCTATGGGAATGCGATTTATGATAAAATACAGCTAATTAAATCCTGGAGGATTTATATTCATGCATGCTGTGAAACTGAATCATACAAATATTTCCTATTAAACTGTAGCAGAGTTAAAGCGTCTGTTTTAATTTCTAACTCTGTGCACCTAAACTCTTTTTCCCTGTCTTTCTACCACAAATGTAAAGTAATATGAAATACACTTTATTACTGCAATACCGACCAGGAGAGATACTCGGGGTAACTTGGAGAGAAACACCTACAGCAGTCATGCTGCCGCATAATGGAGTAGGAGTAATGGTGTAGGTTTTATAAATTGACACCTAAATCACCCGATCTGAGTAGATTATTAAAACTGGTTTTAATGCTGTTTCTATTTTTTAACTCTTTTTTGGCTCTTTTTTATATTAGTAGGCAAATTATCTAATGTAGTGTCCACTCTAGGGGGGAAAATGCTTCCCACAAACTGTACCAGTCTGTGGTACCTTAGCAAGGGCAAAGCTAGCAAATAGTTCTTCCAGATTTGAGACATTTTATTACAAACATACACAGATATTTTCCCCCCTTCTTTATACTGAACTCTTAGAGTTGCTTAGTATGGCACAGAAAGAATTATCAATTAATACATCCTTTTGCTGTATTTTAAAATCAAGTAACTTTGGTTGTTGCTTTGATATTAGTTTACGCTCTGTGGTGGATGTTTATTATATAGCATTTAGATTCTTTTATATTCTTTTAATTTCATTAAGCTGTTTGTAAGTGACGTGCTAGGCTAGTAAATGGTAGATGTTGGCTGTAGTGTGCATATGCTGATTTTTGTTCCTGAGCATGCCTAAGAATGCTTGTGGAAAATGAGCTGTGGGTTTTGTATATTCAATGAAGTGTATTAGTTGCTGCATAGCCTGCGCCTGTGTAATCAAATTTCTCAGAACATAGATTGGAATATGGGAATTATTTGGTTTAATTGCTTTATAGGCTCTTATATCCTGAGAAGTTGTTTTCTATTACACTCTACTTCCCGTTTATAAATGTGCATAGTACAACTGAAAGAGAGGTTTCACATGCTTTCATTACCTAAGTATATCATTTGGGGAAGTCTAGAAACTGGAAAAATGGAGGATAGGATAAATTTTTGGGGAATAAGGAGGATTGTATTTTTATCTTCTGTGTATATATACTAGGTCTTCAGCTGTATGAAGGAAAGTAAGGTTTGTGAAAGCTGCTTTAAAAGTAGCTGCTTGGCATAAACAGGGCGCAGTTGTTCATCTAAATTGATGAGAAAGAAGCAAATAAATCATTAACTGATCTAT
Organism: Alca torda; assembly: GCA_008658365.1. Taxonomy (NCBI): domain Eukaryota; kingdom Metazoa; phylum Chordata; class Aves; order Charadriiformes; family Alcidae; genus Alca; species Alca torda. The sequence continues at coordinate 183,412,343 of CM018076.1, forward strand.
TGATGCTATTTTTCAACAAAGATTTCAAACAGATAAAATATGCATTTCTTTTATTAAAAGTTTAAAAAAATATTGTCAAACAGTATGTAAGGAAGCACATGTAAAATGCTCCCAGCTTTAGTGAATCCAAGCCGGTGTGTTTCAGCTACAGATACACAAGTTAGGAAATAAAATGGCATACATATTTTACTTGTGGTTTTTACTTCTCTGAAAGGGTCAATAAATTCAAATGAGTTCATACACCTCAGGGACTTCCTGGTCCCTGAACATCTGGGTGATGAGGCTGGAACAAGGCCCTTGAAAACAATATCCTCTCTTGTAGAGGAATGCAACCAAATTAAACGTATGTAATTAGTGATGTGTTCCAATCTGTACATGGGCAGCTGTATGATTGGTGCTGTGTAAATATTACAGAGATAAACATGAGTAATGAAAATCAGGAAGTGCCTAATTATGCATGAAGTAATTTGGAATTACATAGATCATGGGCAGATCAATTTCAGAAACTAATGAGTGAAGCGCAAGTGTCCTATGTATCATCCAGAGAAGATGAAGAGGATTTACAAGCATATTTGCCCAAATGTCACATATGTCATTATTTTAATAGAAGAATAAACATAGAGTTCAAGTCAGGGATTTTGAAAATGTGGTGAGTGCAAAGTAGACACTTGGTAGAGATGTCCAAAACTTGCTAAAAACCAAGTGCACAAGCTCTTGCTGAGTTCAGAAAGACTTATGCCCTTTTTGGACGCAAGGAAAATGTCTTGTTATGTGGTCAGCTTTTATGTTTATTATGGGTCTTTTGATGTATTTGTGTGCCTATGTAAAAAGCGACTGATGTACAAGACATTTATTTGTCAGAATTTAAAAGGCAAAAATTAAACAATGTTTTGAATTCGTGACACACTACACCAACCAAGTGATTATTAGGAGCTTTTAGGGCCTGATCAAATCAAGGAGGAAGACTTCCATCAGGTGCAGCAGGTCTTAAATCCAGCCCTTTAATGGTGGTGCAGAATCCTGTCTTAGCTATATTTTGTGGTCATATAATACTTGGTTTGCTTTTTTAATTTATTTTTTTTCTTTTCTCACTGGTCTGTCTGCTATGTAAGCAAAGGAAGATACTGCTATAATGGTGTGGTTTTTTTCCCAAAACAAAATGCAAGGTGGAGGCCACCCATTCTGTTACACTGCCTTCAGAATGATTAAACATTGCTTTGTCACCCGAGTGCTCTTTGAGTAACCCGGCTTCTCACACTGGCTTGGCAGTTGCATCTCTTCTCTTCATTAATCACTATGAACACAAGCAACTTCCCTGGGCTCAGTTACTGTCTGAATAAAATAAATTGAACCTGGCTTTGTCTTCGGGTTTGAGTGTGAATTGACAAGTCCCCTGTGAAAGGAATTGAGGCTAAAAAGGGTCATCTGCTCTGAGCTCGCAGGAACAAGGTAATTAGCCCATGCTTCCTCTTTGCCTTCTATTAAGATAAATCAGTAGTTTTCATTCAAAATGTAGGCATCTTCCTAACTTCAAAAAAATAATGTAGTGCTTTGGTTTTGTTCAGAATGTTTCTTAAGTTAAATTAAAAAAAAACGTTGAAGGTTTGGCAAGATGCAGAAGTACTTCCAGTTCATTGCAATATTAATAAAGGGAAAGAAAAGTCAGGTTTAGAGGATTTAGCTATATGTAAAAGCCAGCTGACAAGAGAATCGTCTTGTTCAGACATAGCTTCTGGCTGCAGTAGATAGGAGCGTTTTGGAAACAACTCTGTCAAAGTAAATGACTCAAAACAAGCAGCTAGTAGCCCATCTCCGAGTAACGTGAAGCTGTAGACATTTTTTTTAAAATAAACAAGATTACAAGGAAAGAAGCACTTGACTTCATCAACAGTTTCTGTTCCTTATTGAAATAGCCTCGAGGATGCCCTATTTTGACTTCTGGATGGAGACTAAAGTGCACTGGCACCTTCACTATCTCCACCTACAAATTGATGTGTTTCTCCTAAGAACCTCTAGTATACGAACAAAATTTTCCTTGATGTCCCTAATTTCCTATGTGAAATACAGAAAATTAATATTTTACGATAGCTGTCATTTGGCCTTTTCTATTTGTTGGTTATCTTTTTTCCTTCGTATTGTGCCTTTATTCCTTTTTGAAGAAACCCTCTTTTATTTAAGTAATTGTGACTTCTTGGTTATTTAAAAAACTCTTCCGAAAAACCTCCCAATTTTCTGTAACATGTTTCTGTCTACATTTTCATTCTTCATTTCCTCTGGCTTTATGAGGTGGGCCTATCTGAATGTATGTACAGATGCATAGGGTTCCCTGCTTAAGACTGTCTTCATCAAGTTATGACCATGTTACTTTATCCTACATAAATGTAGTAGCTCCCAAACTTATTTTTACTTCATTTTGGTTCTTTTAGTTCTTTTCCATAATGGGTGTAAATGCCCAGCTTTGTCTTGGGTGTCCATCTTGAACAAGTATTCAATTTCTCTGCAGTTTCATTGTCCAGCAAAAATAAGTGTTTCACTGTTTTCCTCTTCTGCCTGTTTTTTGCTTAACTATTTAGCTTGTTATTCCAAAGTGGTACCTCTATGTTTATTTGCATATTTGGGGCATGGCCCAGCCCGGTTTGTTAATACACTGTGTAATATGCCCGTGTCCAAGGGTCATGAAAGGCATTGCATTTTGCATAGTCGATTTTATGCCATGTTTTCAAGTGGGGAAATAGGTGGATGAAGAAGCTGACCAGTCCAAATTTGATGAGTGGACTGATGGTCTTCCTCTGCACATCCTGCCAGAAATTCTGTGGCATGGTCACTTCTCAGCTGTAGGCAAAAAACAGGTTCATCTTATTTTCCTTTGTCTATATGGGTCACATGAGATGCTTCTGCCCTCCAAGACTGAAGTCAAAAGCCTTGCTTTTGAAATAATACTTATTTGGCTCAAAAAGTCTTCCTTTCAGTTTTTCTTCTCTGAGACTTAGTTCCAACAATAAGATTGCAGCAATATATGCCTTTGTGTCCTTGTATTGGATCCCATCCTTCTGTTAAGAGGTACCTTGGAGCAGAAGCTAATTAAATCTACCACACATTTGGAATGACTTTTTTTTTTTTTTCTCATCTACTGTAGCTGTTTATGACATTTGATTACTGACCCTGTAATTAGCATTTCTCAGGACTGTCATTTCAAGTGAGTGAGAAGAAATCACAACAACGTCTGATATGTTTTCTCTTTCTGGATTGTCAACTTTATTGAGCTGAAGCAAGCACGTAGCACATCCAAATCTTCATCTATTTCTTACAGACCTGCATGTAACCATGCTGCAGTCACGAAGGAGAGACTCTGCGGCTACTCCATTTTGATACGCTGTGGAGGACATACCTCATGCCTTTAAGTGCTCAAGGGAAGGGGGGAGTGCAGAGTCTCTTCAGTTTTCCTCTTAAATCCAGCATGTTATGTTTGTCCTGTGATACATGTAACATGTTCTATAACACCTTTTATGCCTGAATTTAAGACTGTCTCTGCTGGGTCAAAGCAAAACCTGTCTTGACAAATGTCACAAAGGGTTACCAGTAATGGGTGGCTTAGAGAAGACTTATTAGAACTGGGAAAGCACCTGCTGATACTTCCTCAGCACCATCTTTGAGTCTCCAGTAGCTCGTTATCCTTTTGAACCCATACGCACTTTTACCATCCATAATCTTCTGCAGCAAGAAGTTCCATCATTTATTTACAAGTTGTGTGAAGAACTGCTTTCCTGTGTTTACTTTGAATTTCCCTATCTTACAGATTCAGTGCCTGCTAGTTCTGGTATTCAAACCATGCAATTGTTCCCTATTTACTGTCCTCTTGGACCAAATAATTTTGTAGATCTCAGTCATATCTTCATCTCTCATTTTTCTCTTTTCCAGCCCTGAAGACTCCTACTCTTTATTTTCTCTTGCAATGTAACTTGTTCCATACCTCTATGAATTTATACTGGGGCATAATAGTGCCCCAATAGTTCTTGTTTCTTTTACTGTCCTTTCAAAGACGAGAAGACTGCCATTTTTAATGAAATATTGTTTCATTAATTGCAATATCTTACTGGCCTGGACATAATAATCCTCACTACTGAGCATGCATAAAATAACCATGCTGAAATCTCACCCTGGCTTCTCAAGCTTTTAGCTCAGGTTCATTTTTGCGATGCCGGCGTACCAGATGAGCATCTAACCAATGTGTCAGCCTGACTTTTCAGCTGCTTGTAAGAAGGAGTCTTGTGTATGAGACGTCAGCATTTCTGAAGTCATCTGGCTGCCTGCCCTGATGGTGGGTGGCGTGGGGAGCTGGCTGGCCTGGGAGTGCCAGGCTCTGGCATTCCCTGGCAGCTCACGCGGCTGGACTGCCAGAGACAAGGCATCACGGATGCTCTGACAGCCCCTGGGCTGCAGTCTAAGGTAGTTTTTGTCGCTTTTGTCAGTTTTGTCACCACAGCAAGCCATGGAAATAGCAGTTGTGAAACGACAGGAATTGCATTCATTTCAGTCGGCAGCTGCTGAGGATACTGGGAAAGCATATTTTGTTTTGGGAACATCATGTTTGGGTTTCCAAAACAAAATTTTGAAGGATTTATGTTCCATGAAAACTTTAAATGTTGGCTTACCTCCTGATTCAAGGTGGTTTTTTTTCTTGAAAACAGAAAAAGCATATAATAAAAATTCAGATTTCCAGCCAGCTCTACTTACACTTTGGTTGAAAGATTATTTCTCTTTTTTTTTCTTTTCTACATGTTATTAGTAAGAAACTTTATTACGTCTGTGCTTTTTGCATTTGTATCTCATCACTGCAATGACTGTTAGCGTCCCAGTGTGCTGCTTAAATTTTCTTTTGCCTAATTTCGTTTCATTGCTTCCTTGCACAGCCTTCAAATAACCTAACGGCTTTTTTGTTTACACCCTTGACATCCACAAATGATGATGCTTTTCAGTCATTCTGTAGCTAAGCTATATCTATTTGTCTCGTAGCCTTCAGGTTACAGAGTAAACATGCAGCTATGGAAAATACACATTCTCTAATGTATATTAGTAGAAGCAGATGGTGCAATCTGTTCATCGATGGAATTCGGTTTCTAAAACTGATTTAATCTGGTTTGCAGCAAATACCACTCTGGTACCGTCTGTCATGGAACATGTGCAAAGGGAGAAGTCCCATTTCAGGTCGTTTGTATTTTCATTGCAGTAAGGTGTTTATTTCATGTGTTTAGCCTGCGTATCACATACCAGAACACCTATTGTAAAGGCCTTTTGTTGAAATCCACAAGACTACTTTCTTTGTAATTTGGTATTTTCGTATATTATTATTTTTCATTATTCCTTTATTTAAAGCTGTGTACTGCCGGTCCCTTTTGCAAACCTAGTTTTCATGCAGCCATTAATAGAATTTGCACTCAAGAAGAAATGATGGCAAATTATTTTCTTAATTTGTGAAGTGGAGAGGAATTTCAAATTAATTAGAACAGCGTTTTGCATTGGCAAATGCAGTTGGCATTTTTCCCATTGTGAAAAAGAAGTCTCCTGTTTTCGTCAGAATGGAGGATTTTCCAAAATTATCAAGGCCAGAAAAGCTGTTTGTGTTCTGTTTCGGCTAAGCCACATGCAGAAAAGAATACAGTGCGTAGTATCTGTCTTCTTCAGCTCAGACAGATCATATAACCTCTAAAGCAGGAGCTACTTAGGCTGAAATGATGAATTGCCATAGAACTCTTGAGGCTCTGTATAGCTGAAGAAACATGCTAGCAGAGACAGCTTTCTTCACCTCACTTACCGCAAACACAAAATGTTTGCAGCTCTAGATACAAATTTTGCAAGCAATAAAGATGGGAAAAGTGGTAGGTAATTTATCTTCTGTTTTCTTCTGCACTGAAAGATGTGGGAATCTTCCAAGATCTTGTGGAGTTAATAAAATCAAAGGGGGTGGTGGAGTAGAGCAAGTGGTCCAAAAAATATTGGAGAAATAACACGGTACAAAAGCATCCATTTGGAAGACACCTGTTAGTCTTCTTACCTTTCTGCGTAATTGCTTGACTATTTTCTGCATTTTGAGAATTAAATATTTGCTACAGCTGTTTCTTTCTTTGAAGTGATTCTGTTTCCCAGTTCTTTTCTCTAGAGTGTCCTCAGCTACTCTGGACTGAGGGCTAGAATTTAAAAGTTGTTCTCCCACGCATTTTAAACACTGTCCACCAGCTCCAAAGCTGTCAAATGTCATGACTTTCACGAAAGATGGCTTGTTTCCTAGTTCCCCTAGAGATGCTTATAGCTTTATTTTTTTTACAAAGCCAGTAATTAATACATGAGAGAAATTAATATGCATACTTCAAGGTGATAGAATAGTGTAAAAAGAAAGGAACTTAATAGGAGACATGAGCGGGGAAAACAAAACCTGCCTTTTTGTAAAGTAATAAATAGATACCTAGAAATATTCCATGTATGCCACTGAAGAGAGAACGGTTACCCAGCAGTTCACATCGTTCTGAGCTGACCTATATTTACTGCTGCATAGCCTCTGCAGACAGCCATGTGTGTTGTTTAGTACAGAGCACTTCTCACATCAGTGCTAAACATTTTTTAAAAATTTACGGCTCTCAAAATCTCTAATCCCAAGGTAACTTTTTTATAAAGTTGCAAATTTATTAGCGTTTCTAAGTGCGGTGGGTGATGGTTGCCAGATGCCCACCCAGCCGCTCTCTCACTCCCCCTCCTCATCAGGAGAGGGGGAGAAAATAAGACGGAAAAACTCGTGGTTCGAGATAAAGGCAGTTGTGTGCGGAAGCAAAGCGAAAACGGAGGAGATTTATTCTTTACTTCCCATCAGCTGGTGATGTCCAGCCCCTTTGTGGGAAACAGGGACCCAGTACGTCGCAGCTGTTTCAGAAGACAAACACCTTAATAATGAACGCTCTTCTCCTTTCTCTTAGCTTTTATTGGTGGGCATCGTATGGCATCATGGGATATCCCCTTGATCAGCTGGGGTCAGCTGTCCTGGCTGTGTCCCCTCCCAGCCTCTTGGCCACCATCCTTTGGGGGGTGTTGGAGAGGCGGCCAGCCTTGGTGCTCTGTGGGTGCTGCTCAGCAGCAGCCAACCCGTGGGTGGGTTACCAACACCCTCCTGGCCACAACATGGGCTGCTGTGGGGAAATTTAACCCCATCCCAGCCAGGCCCAGTACACTAAGATACGCTGTTTTGCACTGCCATTTGATACGTATATGCACACTGAATTAAAAATTATAGAAGTTTTTTGAAAACCCTGCTCTTTTTTCAATAAAAATAGTTTCGCAGTATATTATATTTCATGTTTGGATTACTGACTAAAAAATTCAGTTCCGTGCAGGTTTATGACAGACCACTGAAACTTATGTGGAGCATTTTTTCTTGCATATATTTATTTTTTTTAATTGCAGCCTTAGGTGTAATTAAGAAGAATTATGCAGAACAGGCTTTAAAATATAATGGTCCTGAAGCTTCTTTCAAGACTTTTTTTTTCTGTGGAGGACGTACTCAACCAAATTACACATGCATGGAGTCTGCTTTCACACAGATCTTACAGACAAACCCAATTATCCAGCTTCCTATTAGGGAAGCTAGACAACATTTGTGCTTCAGCTATTAACTCGTTTTGGAATTTGTCATGCCAGACAAATCTATAATCAAATCTTTCGGGGGGTTTATTTAATAACAGAATAGGTATGGCTTCACAAAGTCTGGGTGAGTTTTTTTGTGTTCACAAATAACAGGGGCACTCTTCTGAAAATCTCTAATTAAGAGGAGAATACTAACCTAGCAGAGCTCAGAAGTGCGTGGAGATAAATTTATTTCTCAACAAATAAGCTCTCCAGGGAGTGTTCAAAAGATAATGTTCTGAGCTACCAAGCTTGTGTTGTTTTTTCCTCCAAAACAAAGACAATGTTAGTTTTTAAATTATATTTTTAAAATGGAAAATGAAATCTTGTGCTTTCTGGGCTCAGTTGCCTCAAAACCTAGTCATGTCCTTGTTGTGCCTCATGGTCATCGGTGTGCTTTTAAAAGAAAGATATTTTGAACTAACTTTGAGAATTGTTGGTTTAAAGTTTTAGCAGAGCTCGAAGCTGAGTTTTGAGCTACAGCCTCCAGATCCTGAAGGTATTTTCAGAATACCGAGTGAGAGCTCTTATCAGGGTCTAACAGTGATACACCTGTGGCTGTGATGAGCACCATACGCCCTGAAGATGATGCGCAGAAGCCAAGTAAGGCTTTTTAAGAAAATAACGTTCACGTTTGCCCAGTGCAGCAGGATTTCAAAGACCATACCTCGAGGAAGGTGACTGGAGCCACGCTGAATGATTCAGGGCTGGTGTAAAACCATCCTTCAGACATCCTGGCAAGCAGGAGCAGAGGTCTGCGGTGGGCAGCCCTGTGGTGGCTTTTCTCTCCCCATTGCCATCACCTCCCAGCCACAGAGCAGCCCGGCAGCTCCCACCCCTGTTCCTGCTCGCCAGGCTCCCCCCGCACGGTTGGTGAGCACAGTCCCCACTCCAACAGCAGCTGAGAGATGTCGTAGCAGCAGTTTTTCAGAGGAGGTAGGCGGGTATGTAATGCATTGGGAGAGGGAGCTGGGGAAGCACTTGCTTTGCAGAACAGGAGGAGGTAAAACTTAATTAAAGTATTTGAACAAATACAGCAGAGCAGCAGTGCTGTACAATTGGCAAAGGAAATAGAGTTGACTGAAAGAATGATGACCAAACTTTTAAAAAGAAATATCTGTTTTTCTGTTTCAGCTGGAACATCTTTCAGTCTGCTCTTTGGTTTGCTCTGTTACGTTTCTTTTTATTTTCTGTGGCTTTCAGGAGAAACTGGTAAGTTTTCCAGGTGGAGGATAAGCAAGGCTGCTTTTTCGCATGGACTAAGGAGGAAGACTGGATTCTTTCCCTTCCTGTGTTTGCTCTGGTTTTTATAGCATAGAGTTCATAGGGTCGCTGAGCCTACACAGCTTTTCTTTTTAACTTAATGCTGATTTTGTTTGGATTAAGCATGTTTTCAGAGTTCAGTTAAAAACAATTTGGTTCTCTTTGCTTGCAGGAAAGAGTGTTGGGTGGGTTAATTCAGCAGTTCAACGTGAGCTAATTCGTGAGCGTTTAGAGCAAGCATATAGTTAGGCTATTTAACAGTAGCTGAACTGTGCAAGATTACCTTTTAAGCTATCAATGGCAGTATATAGACATTAACACATAGCCATGCGCAATTCTTTCTCCCAGCAATTTTATTTCAGTGCCCTTTGCAGCAGTCCCTCGCCGGTTGTTTCCAAGTTTATTTTAATAGAAGGGAGGTGGATGTCCTCAAAAAGGCGTTCCGCTATCTGGCATTCTAGGTCTGCAGGCTAAGGAGGGAAGAGGCAGAGAAAAACCTCGAGGATTTGAGCCAGCTAGGTTTTCTAGGGAAGCAATCCAAATGTTTCCCAGATTGCCACAAACTGTTAAATTGTTTACAGTAAATTTTAACTGGAAGATCCCCAATGGAGCCAGATGCCGTGGCTGTTTGCAGAGCTATCGGGGGGGTGGTGAGGTATCTGAGAAGTGGAGTTTTGGAGACGGGAGCATGTAGTTGGAAGCAGAGTGCTGGCAGCTGTAGCTCCCTAAAGACGTTTCACAGGAGAAGGGGAGGAGAGGTTCAGACTGAGGAGAGTTAGCTGAGATGCAGTAGGGTGGTTTTTTTTTCATTTGAGGACTCGTAGCCAACACTCTGCCTCTTTCCTTCCAGCTTCTTTTTAGCTATGTGAGCAGTTTCATCAAAAGAATTACATAGACTGAGCTTGGAAATCATCCACCTTTTTACCAATAATTCAAGACCTAGGCCTTTCCAGGGCCTGGTAAAGATGTGGCTTTTCTGCCTAAGAGACTCATTCCTAGAATTCTTCTTTCTTATTCCCATTAGTGAAATGTTACACCGTTTCTGGATCTGCAGACACCAACAAGAGGTGTTTGGCTTTGTGTTGCCTGGACTTAGAAGCCCCCATTATTTATACCATTTGTTTCAAAGCAGCAACAAGCACTGCAAATTAGCTTGGGCAGGAAAATGAAGATTATATGATTTTTGAGATAAGTCTATTTATTTTACTTTTAGAAATAATTAATAGTTGAGAATTAAAAATTCCTCTTTTAAAATCTAAATTGAAATACTATCTAACAAATAAATCCATTCTTCATGGAGAAATTTTAGGACTGAGGGAAATGGGAGCAGTAAAGGAAAGTGCATCTTTGAAAATGGAAGTGGGAAAGGAGAGTTTATCTTTAAAAACATGATAAAAAAACATAGGCATACAGTGATTCTTCATCATTTTTTGTTTTTTGAATCATGACAGGATGTTTTTCTATAAATGATGTAGCATAGCAAAATTGAAATTATGAGCCTGAGGTATTACTGCATACTCTTCAGTCAGCAGTACACAAGAGAAAAATTCAGATTATCGTTTTATGATTATAATGATCATTTCTGTCTTTAAAATATATAAATAGCTGAAGGTAACTTCATTTATAAAGATCTGTTTTGTCTTGGTTTTTACATTAGGATGTCAGATCTTTTCTTCTCCTCATACCTCCTCAGGCATCCACGTATAATATTGGCACTAATTGGTTTATGATATCAAAGAAAATATTCAAGATGAAGTTTTCCGTATACAGGAAACAATTTTTAGCTGCAAGTTTCCAAGTACAGGCACACACACTGTCAAACACATTATTTAGTTGTATTAGTGGGAGAGTGGGCAACCCAGCGTTGTCAGCACAGACCTAAAAATATAGAACTTGATGGTCCCCGAAGTTTGGATAAGAATAGGACTCCAAACTGCATAATTTTCAGAAGGGTGTATGTGGCATAACAGGGTGCAGAGCTGGGAATACGGCTTGACTTTAAACACATCTTATCCCAGGTTCCTGTTTAAAAACCTCAAGGGCACAGACATCGTTTGTCACCTAGATCAAAACAAAGTGCTCGGCACGTGCAGGGTTTTACCTATGCTGTTGTTTTTAGCAGTCTGCATTTTTTCAACAGTGTTTCAAATACTCTTATTTCTCAGTTGGCTTGTTCTTTTTGTTGACAATTTAGAGTAAACTTCCCTTTTAGTAAGAGGCAAGAGATTTCCAAACATCTGGCTGCAAAGCAAGAAAGTCTTGAGCCAGCAACAGGGGAGATAAAACTATTCCTTACACTTTTGCCTTAAAAATAATAAGTGCCCTTAATATGTTTTTGCACATATTTAAGCTCACTTGTACATTTTCAAGAACTCTGACCCCTCTTCAAAACCACGCAGTCTTTATTTTCTTTTCCAACTTACCTTCTAAACCATCTAGTAGTATAAAAGGGAAAGAAGTGATGTTGTATAATTGTTTCCTAAAGGATCTTTTTTGATAGGAACAACTAAAATACACGCGCATGCATAGTTAAAAATGTATGTGATCCTTTTGAAAGTAATACATCTGGCTTTAATTCAGGAGGATAGTCTTCATGTTAAAATTAAAGAGCTGGGCCTTTCCTGTCCTGCTTAGATAGCTAATGAGTCACTTTTCCTAGATCTTCAGTCTTTGCTTTCTGGAGTATTAATTATGGGCTTGTGAGATTCCTGGTGCTTCCCCCAAAGCAAGGAAACGCTTTCACTGGTTATTCATTCCTACCAATATTTAAGACACAGACATCTGCGTGTGTTGTACGGACTGCTCTACAGATGATGTCGAATGGTTAGCTCAGAGGTAGAGGTCTGTAGATCTTCACGTGTGTTAGCTGAACAAACCCAAAGGGAAACTAAGACTTTTTAACCTACTTTTTCCCCTTCCTTGCTGTTTTTCTGGAGTATGTCCACCAGACTGCTCTTCCTATCTCACCGTTCTTGTTGCGTCTTGCTTCTCTTCCAGCACCTGTGTTGCCTCCCTCTCTTTTTCCACGTGGGACCGATGAGTGTCATGTACCTCTGCATGCCTCTTCAGAGCTGCCTCCAAAATTTCGCCTGTGTTCCCATTTCTTCTGGCACGCTGCCTAATCTTTTCTGCTTGGTGTACATTGTCACTCTGCCAGTCTTATGCCTCGTCTCATGCCTGTGCTCAGGGTAGCCCGCATGCACCGGCCAACACAAAAGGACATCCAGATCTTACTTCACCCTAGTTTTAGACCTTTCTGTCACAGGAATAAGCCACAATTATAAGCACCCTGGTATAAAAATATACCGTGTCCTGCAGTGTTACCCACTTAGAAACTGAGATGAGGTGCCCCATATAAAGATACAGCATGTAACAGAGCATGCAGGGATGCACTTGCACCCTGGCTTAGTCCTTGGAGAAGACTGTCCCCTCTGGCTCTGCTTTTGTTTGTTCTTGAACTTGACCTTCTCTCTTGTGTTGGGATTTGTGTTGGGCTGAAAACTGGGCAGAACAGAGACGTTCGTGGTATGTGTATTAATAAGAAAATGTTGAAAGTATGGTAGGAACGAATAACAAAGGATTTGTTTCCCTTCTAGGCATTAATTGATTGAATAAGATGACCGTAGGGTGGTAAGGACTGCAAGATCCTGACATTTGCAACAACTGCAGAGCTGCAGACTTCTCTGCATTTCCAGAGTACATGAATTGTAATAAAGAAATGTTCATTTCTTTGCAATAAGTGATAGGACGAAAGGAAACAGCCTGAAGCTGTGCCAGGAGAGGTTGAGATTCGATATTGTGAAAAATTTCTTCACGGAGAGGGTTGTCAAGCATTGGAACGGGCTCTCCGGGGAAGTTAGTTGAGTCACCATCCCTGGAGGTATTTAAAAGACATGAAGATGTGGCGTTTAGGGATGTAGTTTAGTGGTGGACTTGGTAGTGTCAGTTTTACAGTTGGACTCGGTGATCTTAAAAGTCTTTTCCAACCTAAATGATTCCATGATTCTATGATTGACCATGCAAGGCCTTTCCATTGGTCCACAGCATGACAGTGGTGGAAGGGCCTTTTCACCTGGCAAGAGGGCAATGGTGAGTTGACCCAAGTCTTCCTGGAAGGGCAGGGAGGGTGCAGAGGCTGCCTTGCTTCACAAGGGTGAATGGGCATCTGTGCCCTTAAGGGTATCTATCTGGTCAAGGACCCTTTTTGGTGCAAAAAGGGGTGTTGAGTTAAGAGGGGAAGCAACAAACAAAACGTACAGAGACACAAACCTGGACAGACAAGTCTAATGGAGGCAAAGACAAGAAACAAACTTTGTCAGCCACACTAATGGATGGGCTACTAATAACCTCCCTTAACAGTCACATAACATCAAAGATATCTCTGAGTTACGATTCCTTTTTAAGCTTAGCCTTGGATAACACACTTCCACCGTGTCCCCAGTATGGACCAGGCACCGCCAGAGCCTGACTTCATCCGCATCAGGACACTTCTAGAGGAAGTATCCATCAGACACATGTGAGCTTAATTAAAAATATCCATGATGTCAAGCAGATCTCATAATTTTCTTCATGCTAATTGCATTAGGGCATCACTTTGTTTAAAGCTGGACATCAAATAATAGCAAAAATTGTTCAATTATATCACTCCTAGAATGCTAAAGTCCATCTTACTTTATCTTTACATTATTTACTTTCACAACCTCAACCCAAAAGGCTTTTAATCATTTGCAATAGTAATCTTGGAGAGGAAAAATGGGATAGTGGTTTTAATCAATTATTCCTATTTTATCAAACCGGAAAACAAAATGCATAAGAAATTCTTACTTACTGTTTAATTGCCATTCATATCATCTTGTGTTCTGTACTGGAGAAAGATATGTAGAATTGGAGTCTTCAGTTATGACTGTGGTGCCTGTCTCAATATTAGACATGAAATTATCTTATATTCATATGATTCATTGCTCAGCCTTCAACTTATATAGTTGAAGATGTCAACTTCAGAAAAACCTAATAGGTTTCCTGAACAAAAAATAATTACAGCAGTTTTCTTGAAATGCCAGCATTTCAAGACTTAAAATTAGTTATAAATCATATTCTGTATTAATAATTTGGAACGTTTCGTTATTTAATGCTGGCAAATGCACTTCTTAGTGCCATTTTCATTCAACTTATCGTCTTCTCTGTCTGCCTGTCTAGTCTTTATAAATGGAGATGGACTCACTTTGCTTTGACTGGGTGTGTGTGCTGGAGTAACACTCAACATCTGAAGAAGAATAGTAGATTCATCCATGCAACAGGCTGCAGCCATCTGCCTCAATGTAATGTGAGACAGTGGGACTTTTCTTCCTACAACGAAACACAACATGCTGAACTTGCATGTTGTTAGTTCTTATCCTTCAGAATGTATCATTTTGTGTAGCAGCAGGTTGTCATCATCATTATTAGGTAATGTGTATTTTTACCGATGAATTAATTCTGGTAATTTCCTGTGGTGTTTGTGGGTGGGCACTGCCATGAGGTCGTTTAGCAGGATGTGCCCCACAGGGTGATGTCTTCCCTTCAGTTCTCACAGAATTACAAAAACTTTAAGTTTCAGTATCTCATAGGAGTTTTCATCACTTGCCCATCATCTGCTCACTTCTTATATTACTAATATTCTTGCTTGGAAGAAAAGTCAGAAAAGATGCTGCCTGAACCTCAGCAAAGCGCGGTAGTCCAAGTGAACGCAAGAGAAGTAGTTGTGAAGCTATATTGTTCCATTTGGTTTGCATGAGATTTTGCAGGATGTACCTACCTCTGTTCACTTTTGGGATGCTTAGCAAAATGGGAAAGCAAAGTAAAAACTTTGTTCCCCATATCAGCTATTGTGAAACTTCATATAATGCAACTGCCTGTGTCTGGTTCAAGTACACAATTACTGAGTAAGGAACTAGGAGAGCATTAGTCCTTGGCTTTCACTCCCCTGGTACCAGGCTGGGAACTTCTGTGAGGAGTAAATAAAAAGAAAAAGCCGCAAAACTGTGCAAAGCTGGAGAGTTTGTGTTTCTTACCCTCCAAAGGTTTGGTCAGTGGGCCTGCTCCTTTCTAGAGCATCTCTGTTGGGTGATATTGCAGAGAGAGAAGCAAACCAACTTTTCCTTTTTTGCCACAATAAAGTTAGCTCCTTACTTACTAGTGCCCTGCGTAAATACAGCCAAGCTCAAAAAGCTACTGAAAGTTTTCAGTCCCATCCCTACAATAATTTCTTTAGAAATGTCAAGAATTCAAGCCCTAGCAGCATTTATGGTTAATACCTGCTTCTAATCTTTGAAACATTTGTTTTCTGGCAGAAGATTAATCACAGGAAATCATCTATTCTAAAGGTCTTCGGTTAATTTTTTATTGCTGGAAGATACATATATTTAAAAGCCAACGAGCATCTCCTCCTAGGAATGTACATATTGCCTTCATCTGTCTCCCTTTATGAGCCTCCTGCGTGTTGACAAGTCCTATAGAATTATTTCCAGCCTGTTCAAATGTTTTTTCCCCTTATTCGACTGTAGGCACAATGACAAATCAGAGTTGCAGTATAAAATGTATTTTGCTGGGAAATGACCGTGGTGAATTCGATACCATGCTGGTTACTTGCTGTATTTCAAGGCAGAAGAGCTATATTTGATCTTGGGGGTGGAAGAGAAAACCACAGTGTGCAGGCTGGTGGCTGCTCTGTCGCTAATTTGTTGGTAGATTTGGGGAAAAAAAAATAAATCTGCGCTCTCTTTTTATTTTTTAGGCCAGATATTAGCATGAATTATGGTGCTAGCTATTTCAACAAGAGTCAAATGGAAAATTTAACTCCTTGGAGAGTTGTGTGTAATTCAGAGCCGTAACTAAGGCTTCTAACTGTCACACTCCTGCAAATCATGATAGAGCAATAGGTAAAAAGCCACTGCTCCTTTAAATCATTGTCACTACTGACTCAGAATTTCTATTGATTTTTTTTTTATTATTCCTACCAACAGTTTCAATTAAGTTTCAGCAGAACCACTCTGAGAAAACGCTGTATAAAATGCTTCATAATATTTTGGTTTTATACTGCTTTTTAAATTCTGTTTAAGAAATAGGCATTTAAAAGTAATTATATCTGTAACGTGTTAAAACATTGGTCTAAAAGGCTAATATAATGCCCAGTTCATAGCTTTTGTTATAAATTTTTGTATATAATTACTAGAATATATAAATACATATTTCATCAACTTTTTTCAAACAACAGCTATACGAATTTAGAAAGTCAATTATATTCACCCAGATGTAATGCTTTCTGAATACGAGAGAATTATGGCGTGAGTTTGAAAAAAAAAAAAACCACAGCATATTTTCCCTGCAAATAGTGTCTGTACCAACAAATCATCTGGACAAAATGATTACAGGCTATTTGTCTTTACCCTTTGTAGTGCACTAAGCAAATTTCAGGGCATCATCCACACATGAACCATTTGCTAATTTGGGGTATATACCACATTTGTCATGCCCTTTACCTGTGTTTGTGCATTCTGGGGAGGCTAACTCCGGATGTGCAGCAGCTGTTGTTCCACACGGGATTGTGTGACTATGTTCTGCATGGAAGCCTGGGGGAAGGAAGGCACCATGAGGCTCTGTCATTGCCCAGGAGATCTTGAAAACTGCAGAAAAAGAAATGAGAAGGACAGCCATTAGAGAGAAGAGCAAGATGCATGTGTAGAATAAATGCATGTTAATAAAAACGTTTGCCTCCTGAGTCACTGTGCTTCCCATTTAGATTTCTATATTGGCATGTGGCAACTGCTGTAATTGCTTGCATTAAAAAGTAATGCCAGGGATGTAATATATTTTTAGTTTTCACTACAGCAATTTATCAACTAGGAATGGGGAAAAAAGTTAGCACTGTACTGTTAGCCAGTTTTCTAAAGACCATCTGAAAACTGTGGGTCGTAATTTGGAAACCTTTGGCAAGCAACATTGAAGCACAACAGGGATATCTCGGAAATTTCCTTCAGAGGCGTGTATATTTGTAGCTGATGTATTTGTTAGTTGGTACATGTAGATCTTTCTGAAATCTGTCATTTCACAAACCAACTTAGATTTTCCATTTCCATTTTCACTTGGTAGGCTTCCATCCCATTCCCTAAGCAGGCAAGAAGTTTTTCTTTGCTTTCAAGATTGCGTGGGGAACTTCACATATTAAATGTAACTTCACTGCCAACAACCTTTGGAGGCCTCTGAGAAGCGCATTAGTTCTCCTACACATTTGGTTTTCTACTGGTTTGGAAATTAGCAGGTTAAAATAAAAAACCTGAAATGCATATCCCCCATGGCAAGCGAAAAGTGTTAGGAAATAAATTGCTGGTGTTCTTTTATGTAAAGAAGGATTAATTTATGGAAGCTGGACTGAAATGCGTGATGAAATTTCCTGTACTGTAATTTTAAAATGCCAGAACAGGAAGAGACTTTCAACACTGAGCGGTGTCCAAAGTTCATGACAGGCTCTAGGCTAAAGAGTTATCAATAATTTACATGCTTAAATATCTAATTTATTAAGAAGCTGGAGGGGGGTTGACATCACCATTCTGAAGCTTTTTCTTCTGAGAACGGTCTGTGGTGTTCAATCCATATTTTCAGTGTTCTGGCATTTCATTATTGAGGGACTAATGTTCTCTGGCTGTTGTCTGGAAAAAAATGGAGGATATTGTAAATTTATGTTGTAAAGAGTAATGAATATAAAGCCCGGTGCAAGGAGGATTTAATCATGGAGAAATGCCACTGTTCAAAGCCTAATGCTCCCCAAAAATGTGAGACTACCTGATGTGTTAAGAACCTTGTCTCTCCCACTTACCTGTGCTGCAGCTGTAATGAGAAGGACTCTGGAACAACATCACAAATCAAATATCTAAATCTGGTCCACCTAAAGTTGGTGCAGTGGTCTTGGAGGCGAAAGGAGAGACAAGAGTTCCCAGTTCATCTCCAGGAGCACCTGTCTCATGAACAGGAGCAATATCAGTAAACAGGTTGAGTAAGAAATCTCCTTTACAGAAGGGAAAAATGTGAGAGGGGAGAAGTGAGATGAAAAATAGCTACAATGGGGGAGAGAGAGAACTGGAAAACTCCCCAGGTCAAAACAATTGGAAAAATGGTGAAGAACTGCAAGAGAAGATTAAAAAAAAAAAAAAAAGAAAGAAAAAGCGAAGCCAAGCTATTTAAAAATAAAAAAGTCATTGAGACAAAAAAGAAAAAAAAAATTAAAGCAATTAAGAAGTAGAGAAAAAGACAGATTTGGAAAAAAGATATTGATTTAGCTTTGGTCTATGCCTCTTCATGAAATGTGAGTTTAGAAGACCTTTGGTAACCAGATCAATAAAATCTTTAAAATCATTTAATTAGATTGAAGGCCAAAAGATAAACTCTTGTGATAAAAACTGCTACCTTTATTTGCCAGAAGAGGGGAAAAAGGTGTTCACTGCTCGTTTACCTTCCAATTGATTTTCCTTCAAGCTAAGAAAAAACATGCCAAGTTTGGACAGAAGGCGGCATTGATGTACCTTCTCCTGATTTAGAACTGTAGACTACAAGACAATGGTCATTTAAGGGTAATTAAAGCTATAGAACAAGTGACAAGTCTGCAAAGATTCAAGAGGAAGCAAGTTTCTGTCTGTCTGCGAGAGAAAACTTCCAGCAACTACTGTCCAGCCATACTATCCGTTAAGGGTGACTGGCTTTAGTTCTAGTTGCTACAACAAGAGAATTTATTTCTTAATTTAACGCTTACTTCAGATGTAATTCATTCAGGTTGTTCATTTAGGTTAAATCAGAAGCATGCTGAATTTCAATTTAGCTTTTTGGGTGTACGTTGTATTTTTTACAAAAAGAAATCAGTGATCTCGAACACTCACAGTGTTTTTTAAAGTACTGTTTTATCGCTTTTGTGTTTTACATTAATAAACATGTCATTATTTGCATTAATGTCACCATATTAATTTTTCTTTGGAACAAAGCAAACATCACTGTACATTTATTGGGCTTTAAGACTTATATTGCATTTAGTGAAAATTGACTCTTCTGCCTATAAGATACACCTCTGGAAACAAAATAACGTCACTGATGATAACTTAGTTTTACCTAAATATTAATTCTATGTACCATTAAGCTATTTTGTTTGAAAGGATGTTGTCCTACACCTTTCTGAAGTTTGGTTTCCCGCATTTTCATTTCAAGTAGTAATTCTTGAGTGTTAAACCTGAAGGAAATGGAGCAGTCCTTCTATGCCATCATGTGTAAGCTTTAAATTACAAAGGGATGAGCTTGACAAAATGTGTTCAACCTCTGACCTTCTCGGAGTCTTCCCCAAAGAGGAGTGAAGGTCACCTCTCATTAACTATGACTGAGACTTGATTGTACATTGGTTTGAACCTGGGTGAATTTCTCCGTCTTCATTTTTTTAAAAGTGCTCGTAAAACAGTTATTTGTGCTTTGTTACTGTACTATAATGCCAAAAGAAAGGTCATGGAAATTTGTACTTTTACATTAAGATATCTAAGAGAAGATCATGGAGTCTGGTCTTCGTTGTACTCTGGGAGTCAGCAAAAGTGGATTGAAAACTTTTTCAGCCCTCATCTGAGTAAGCTGGAGATTTTGGCTTCATTTGGGTTGGGTTTCATCTTTTTTCAAGAGCACAGTCTTTTCTTCCACCTGAGCGCCAGGCTTTTGGAATAAAATTTGTGTTCAGGCATGGTTTTTAGTATCTTCCCATCATAGTTGCTTGGTTTTTAGCATTTCAGTATCTTCTGTAGTGCATACCATGTTGTAATAATCCACAGTGTCCTCGAGCAAAACTAGAGCAGGAAAAACTTAATTCAGAAGAACGTGTCTGTTTTGCCTTAAGATTTATTTGCAGATGACCTTTGATACGGACTGATTCCTACCTGCAGATTTTTAGAATTCATTTTGAGTGTGTACTTGTCTGAACTTTTTATTAATTCCCTTCTTTTCTTTTGCAGATTACAGATAGAAGAATCTTCTAAACCTGTAAGGCTATCACAGCAGCTGGACAAAGCCGTAACCACAAACTATAAACCGGTGGCTAATCATCAATATAATGTAAGTAGCTTTCAGTATTTTCCCTTATTGTCCTAGCCAGGAATCTGGCTTAGGACTCCAGAATTACTGTGCTGCTGTCCTGTAGCCTTTTCGCTTGCTGTTGGACACTGTCTTTGGAAATGTTCCATGTTATCTGTTTTCGCCTTGATTTTGTCTTCTGGGGATCTTCCTTCTGTCTCAAGACCATCATCACCCTTGGGACTAAGGTCTGTCAATTCTAACTCTCTCGTGTTACCTGATGGAGGGCAGACCACCTTTACACAAGGCTTTTCTAGTGTCTTTATTACATTCTTCCTCTAGTCTTTTTTTTTTTTTAATATAATTTTGAAATTTGGGGATAAAAGGCATGTTGGCCTTGTGCTGTGAGATGTGGAAGCGCTCCTTTGAGCCGAGTAAAATCTTGTATGGAGGTGGGTAAGAGACTTGAAAAGAATCATTGGTTTCCAGTCCTTTGCAGGAGCTGACAACAAATAGAAAAGAATAACAGCTGATAATTTTTCACAGCTTCATACCTTCGTAGTACGTGTTATTTGCATCATTAGCTTTGTCAATATTACACCCACACTGCTGTTCCAGATCAGTTGATGTACATAAAAACTATAATGTCCTTTTTCTCGAAGATCCTCTTTGAGTAATTTGTATGTATGCATATATAATCGCTGTTACTGTTGAATGTGAGAAATGTTAAGTCATACTGAAAATGAGTCACTGTGTTAGTCATTTAAACTTTTACATTTTTTATTAAGATTTTATTTACATAAAACAAATGACAATATACTGGATGATATTTAAGCATTATTCTGAAAGGCAGTCTATTTCCACAGAACCAAAAATAATCGTTTCTCTCTCATGGGACTGTTTTGTAGCAGTTACTGTTCAAAGTCTGATCTATACATAGATGATCATACCAATATAACTATTTCAGCTAAGGGAATGACATTTAACCAAAATAGTCACATGAGTGTATCCTGCTATGCAAATGCATTTTTATATGACTATATTGTTTTATGATGCTACTGTTATTCTCCTTCTTTAATTCTGGAATAAGCTACGGTGATGTACAGTGTCTGTTTCTAGTGGGATTCTGTGCCATTTCCCTGACACCAGCATGATTACAACAGCATGACTTCAACATGGAGACAGTCTTCGAATCTTTATCCCGGTTGCAAACTGCTGTTGTCGTATCATTACAGAAATTTAAGTCTTGTGTGAGATTCAGGGGGTATAACCAGGACATAACCAGGCTTCTTAAAAGTTATGATGCTCTTGTGTCCTAATTACGATGTTTTTAGTGATTACATAGCTGTCCATGCTAATGGAAATCCATTGGCAGTGTGTTTACTTTTCATGTCTGCCTTAAAAGTGTCCTGATGGGAAAAATCTAGTAGGACATACTGATACTTGAGTCACTCTTGGCCATGCCTTGACTTTAAAGGCCCAGGCCGACTACTTTCTACAACACCTTTCTTGGGGACTTTTCACAAGAAAGAAGAAAAAAAAAGTACAAACTAAGATGCATTCCGTCATATTCAGGGGACTTTCTGAGGAAAGAATAAGCATCTACTAAGAAGGAGTAAAATTTCCTTAAGTAAGGTGTGATAGAATATTAAATGGAGCATAAGTGTGGCTGCTCCGTGTACCCCTAAATGAACATATAACAGGAAGGAGGATGGAAATAAATTATATGTGGATGGGAAATACCAATAGCTTGTTTGAATACAAGGACAGGGCAAGTCTTTTTTTTTTTCCCAAGAAATTATATGAAACTCATGTTTTTATTAGAAGAAATTGCAATTCCATTATGATATATGCTAGGGTTATAACTTAGCATTTCTTCTCTGGGAAAGGGACCTTCATTTTTTGTATAACTGTAGGCGATACGTATCTTAAAAAGGTTGCAATGTTAATGTTCTTGCAGCTGGAATCTTTCTGTGACTTCGTTATTTTTTGTAACACAGCAGAAAAGTTCTCTAGTGGTACTGGTTACCCCTTCGGAGGCTTCTTTATGGTCTTCCCTCTTCCCACTCTCCTGTACTGTAGAGGATGGTACCCATGCTCCGGGGATGGGAAAACCTTTAAGACTTCTTTCAAACATCTTCAGATGAAACTTCAGATTTAGTCTCACTTCTCTATCACCTTTGTATTAGCTGTCTACCAAAGCAGTGTAATACATCAGCTTCAGTATTAATGATACCTTCAAGAAAGGAATTTTGGCAGCTTTTCAGCAAGCTTAGCAACATGCTGGGAAGGTAAACAAAGCGAAATCGGTTTCTGTACGAAGTCTTGCAGGGATAAACTTGCAACTTCTGTAATCGGCAGCTTGTTCTAAAATCGTATTTTAATGCTTTTTAAATTTAAAAACACGATTTTAAATAAATTAATTAGTTTACAATGTACCCGCATTCTGTAATATGACTCTCTAAAAGTGTTTCAACCTACTGCATAAAGCATCCTGTTTGCAAAGAAAACAGGAAGGAAAAAAAATGAAAGGCTGCCTTGTAACTTGCTGTGAGCAGCGTATTCACAAGACAAAAAGAAGAGAACAGCAACAGATACCATGCTTTTTTTTTTTTTTTTAATAGCACTTCACAATGGGCTCCGTGTTTTTAGACAACAGTGGGAGCTGTTGCTGAAGTTGGAGGGAAATGCTGGAGTGTTGCTAATTAAAATGTGGGCAACTGGGATGCCAGCTGCAAATAACTTTCCAACAAAGGAAAGGTTTGATATTCAGTTTTCTGTGCAAGTTGTTTTTATACATTAATGAATTAAGAATATTAGAATATTCACATTGCATTTGTATTGGGAATACAAACACTCCTCCTTGATTTACTTTAGCTCATCCAGAGAATGTGAAACAGAAGGGGAGAGTGTACCAAGGCGCTAAAATAGTAGAGAAAGAAGAATGCTGGGCATTACAATTTACTAGCCAAAAAAAAAGATTGTGCTTTGGTTAAAAAGACTTACTTCATGTTATTTTCCAGGAGACTGTTATTAATATAATTAGGATTTTATACCCAGTCATGAAACAGTCCTGTCAGAGACCTAACGTCAGTGAAGGTAACGATGAGAATTTCCTTATTTTTACTCTGTTCCTTTGTGTAGGAAGCATCAATTTTAAAGCGAGCAGGTTTTTTTCTCCACTTGGAGAGAGTTGTAGCTAGTTGCCAGCTAAGCACAGTTTTGCTCTATGTCATTTGAAGAGGTACAAATAGTACCATGGATTTTTTTATTGTTGTTCTCAGAGATTGCCTTGAGAGTCCCAGTAGCTTTTCCCATTACGCCCGTGTTACTTACCCATTATTCCCGTAACTCTGCCGTGTACAGAAGGAATAACCTCAGTGCTTCGCTCTTCTTCTTGCTCCTTAAAAACAAAACAAAAACCGGAAAAGGAGGAGATGGGTTTCTTCCATCACTTCAGCTTGACCTTCCACCTGAGGAGGTTGTAGTTTGTTTCTGGTTTTGTTTTTCTTGTTCAATTTGTTTTTGTTGTTCGGGGAGGTAGAAAATTGCAGAAGAGTTGGTAAGAACAGTCTGTGATGCAGCCTGTGACTGCCTATCTTTATCTTTCACACCCCATCTTTCAACTGATGTTTTTGAGTCAGAGAAAATTTACCTTAAAAACAAATATGTAGGTCTTTACGTTGAAAAGTGACCTCAAATGTATGCAGGAACCCAGAACGCAGTCAAGCTTTGCAAACAGAGGTGCCTTTGCCTCTCCTACCATCTTCTGGACTTGACCTCTAAAGTGTCGGAAAGTTTTCTGGCAACAAATTAAGGCTGGATAATCCATCTCCCCCTCTTACAAAATGTTAACGTGCATATATGCAAAAAATTATTAAGTCCCCAGTCGTAGTCTCCCATAAGCCAGTGTCTCAAATGCAGCAGGGCTGTATCAAAAATCCAGTAGGATGTTGTTCACCAGTATCAGCCGTGACCTGATCAGCAACTGCACAGAGAAACAGGAAAATTCTGTGGATTCCTGAGTCAAAAAAGGCTGAAACTCAGGCTCAGGAAAGCCCACTGCAGTTGATTGCAGTGGCTAATTAGAAAACTCTGCTTCCAGGAGAACATAGTGTCAGCATCTTGATTTTTGACGAGGATCACATAAAGTTGTAGCTCCTGCTTTCCTATTCGTATGTGGAAGGAAATGTTTTCAGACAGGACCAAAAAAGTACTTGTTGTACCCAGCTAGTTTAGGGTTTTTTTAATAATGTTTGGGTGGCTGTTGTTGACTCATTTTCTTCTGAAAACACAATGTAACATGGCGCTGTCTGCAACTTTGTGCATGCCAGGTACTTTCTCCACCTGGGTTTCATTCCATGTAGCATGGTGATGCTGCCATACTTTGTGATGGTCGTACTCATTTGTTTATTTGAAGCACTGTCAGTCTCATTACTTATGGGACAGTGGATTTGCCCTTAAAAAGCAAAGCAGTTTTCAAATATAAATAACATTAGAAAATAGAAATCAAAATTGTTCTTGTAGATGGAAATACGACTTCCAAAATATACAGTGTAATGGGATTCTGATCGTAACAGGTGCTTTTCAATGCTAACATGAAGTATCACCTTTAGACTGTAGCCTGAGATGTGACATATTCATGTATTTTTTTAAGACCAAATGGACAACTGTCATACATAAAATGCATGTCCTAAACCCTGAATATTTCATTGTCCTCAGGATGCACCCGTGTCCTTGCAGCAAGTCCCTACACCATTGCACTGACTTAGAACATGACAGAGGTAGTTGAATATTGCTCTGGAGGCATGGTTTCTCTGTCAGGAAAAATACAAATGCTTGTCATATATCTCAGTAAGTTCTGACTTAAGCCAGGTGTAAATTAAAAGCGTTTTTAATGCCGCAAACTGACTAGTGTCAGATCAGATGAAGATAAGATGCAAAGAACTTTTTGGCAAGCAAACAGGTAGCAGAAGAGACAAGCACCCTCACGCATCTGCTGTCTCATCCTACATTTCATGCAGCAAAAGGACAGTTTTCTCCTACTTATCCTTTCTTTCAGTGCTTCATACAGAAACCCTTGCTCGCCTACCGGACATGGGGAGTGCTGTAGGTCATAGTAGACTTTCAGGTGAATGAGATTTTCCCTACTTCTCCAATACCTATATGACTACATGAATATACCCAGTAGAGAACTGGCCAGCTGCTTTGCTGGTGGAGCTGCAAAGCAGAGCACACCCTGGCCATGCCGCTTGGTATTTTGGGTTTGTAGTTTTGAAGAGCGTCAGCTGAGTAGACTTGTTCATATATATTTCAATGCCGTTGCAGTTCTATTTCACGGGTTGACAACTAGATGCAGTCTATTTGCATTATACTGCGTAGTGAGACTATACTGGTAGAGAAACAGAAATGGAACCCACAGCAGGGCTTCCAAAGCTTACAATTAAAACCTTTTCAAGGTCAACAGAGGTTCCTAATGAATTGTCTGTTGTACTTTCAGAAGAAGCAAATGTTTTGACACACTATTGTTAATAGCAAGGCCAATGTCCTGCATTTATGTTCCTACTCTAGTTTCTGTGGCATGACCTACTGTAGATCGTGACAACCAAGATGATGTACTGTGAAGCTGTTTTACTTGATGCTACAGTTCGCGGTTGTTGCAAAGCTATTACAGTTTTGAAGATTTTTTTTTTTAAATACAGAAGCTAAAGAGTTAAATAATTACATCAAAGTGTATTAGTGGATAAAAATCAACTGTGTGGGTTTGTGTGGAGAGGTTGTATCTTTTACAACACTAACATGCAGTTGGAAAAGCAGACAAGTATTTGGATGCCCAAGCCCATCTTAGGTTTTAAGCAGAAGCAAGAGACTTTAAGCTACGGGTTGGGAACAATTACTCTGCATTCAATGTAGTGATCTACATCTGTTTCAGGATTTGAAAGAGAGAGTTGGCTGGACAGAAACCTGTGAGCAACGGCAAAGGTGGTAATAGTCTTTAGCCGCTTTGGGACAGATACCAAGAGACAGGCTATTTTCACTCAGAGAGTAGGAGGGAGTTAGCTGGCAAGGAAACATAGGAAAAAATAAATTGCACCATAAAACTAATCTCTTTTCTTAAAAATAAGATTTTTAGTATCCAGTAGAACTGCAAATTTTCAATTCTAGGCTTCTTCTCTGAAGGTCTTCCTTTCAAGGATAGGGTTTGAGACATTAGAGGCAGAACAACTACCGTACAAAATTATCCCACTGGCAGCCAGGCCAGTGTGTCCCTTATTGATCACGTGCATCGCTTCTGCTGTACGTTGTGTCGCTTCGGCTTCACGCATGCAGTTTGCCTGATGATTACAGGAATTAAATTACCTTCTGGGTCACCTTTGTCGGTTCCAAGGAGCTCGATGGTTTTCTGTTATCGAGGGTGGTGTTGGGGGCGGATGGGGTGATGTGCTGGAAGGTGTTGCGGTTGGCGCTCAGCAGTGATTGAGGTTTGTTTGGGGTGGGCTGGTCTGTGCAAATCTTGCTTATGATGATGAATGTGAGAAAATGCAGGAAGTATTTTTAGAGGTTGGTACCGATAAAAGTATCTGAAAAAATACATGGTCATCTTGTGCAGATTATGATAGCTAAATGCTTTTCAATATGCATTCTGAAATAGGATGATGTGTGGCAATGAGGGGCATCTACTTGCTTGTGTGGCTTTTTTTGGACTACTGTGAGTTTGTGTGTGCTACTCAGGTGTCTCCTGGAGAGATACCATCCATGTCCTCGAAGCGTATCTTCACTTGGTGAAGATTGGTTTTATATTGATGAGGTGGTTGCCTTGAGTGTTGTTTCTGGAACAGGTGAGGCCGTGTCCTAGGGCCATTTGAGCATCCTTTGGACAGGTGGTTGTTAAGACTGTGAATGTAGCCATGTTGGTCTGTGGAGTTTCCCAAATATGGTAACTTGCAGGTTGTTTGATATTTGTCATTATACTTCAGAAGCTGATATCAACAGAGGTGGAGTGAAAATACCATCTCAGTTTGGATTCCTGTACTAATATTCATTCTCTCTCCAGATTTAGGGACATCATGCAGGCTCTGTTTCTGGATTTTTTTACTGGTTAACGCAGAGACACGTATCTGAAAAGCTTATTGTGCTGAGGACAAAATGCTTAGTTTATGTTCATAAAAGAACATTTGAGTGCTCAAAAGAAAATTTTCCAGATGAAAAGCACTGAGTCATTAAACAGTGTTTTATTAAATAGAAGAGGTTTTTTATGTCTTAATGTTCAGCACTGAAAATTAGACGGCGTTACATATGAATGTCTTTAAAACATGTTTTGCATCTGATAGATTGAATATGAGAAGAAGAAGAAAGAAGATGGAAAACGGGCTCGAGCTGATAAACAACAAGTGTTGGATATGCTTTTTTCAGCCTTTGAGAAACATCAGTATTACAACATCAAAGACCTAGTGGACATAACCAAGCAGCCAGTGGTATGTACTGCTACTCTTGGAATACAACCGTTTTCAGTCTTGTGTATATTTCACTCTTGTGTATATTTTGCACATCCAGAAAACAATTTAATATGTACTATATGCCTTTGAAACAGCTCCCTGAATGTCTTTTACAACAAATTGAAATCACCATTGTAGGACCGTGTAGGATACCGAGCATTGCAGTGAGTACGCTTTTGCTTGGCGGAGGTGGCTTAAGTAACCAAAATGGTCTCTTTCTTATTTAGGTTCTCTTTAATACTAGAAACCAAATTCTGTAATGCTCTGATCCTCTTCCGCGCTACTCCTTCCCTCACTGAAGGTAATAGCCTAATTCTGTTGCAGTTGGCAGTAGAGGGCTTGTGTAAGTGGGTGGTCAGCCCTTCCCTCAGTCTCTAAACTTTATCTTGGCATAGCAGCAGGGGTTGCTATTTTTCTATGGGTCTAGAAAATTGTTTTTCGTGGAATTGGTATTAAACGCACCCATTATCCATGTTGGGAGCTCAGGCATCATGTCAGTACCCCCAAAATCACTGGATTTCCTTTACAAATAGAACAATTTTTAGCCTAGGAGTTCAGGGAGTTGATATTTGGAGTTTGTTTTGATTTATTTTTTTTTAAACACTGTTTTGATACACAAACAAGAAAAGCATGAAGACATGCGCTCACATGATGATCATGTTACCCTACAGCATCTGCCAGCTTCTTTATCTATGAACCCATTACTTTCCAGTTAACTTTCCCTTCTTCCCCGTTCAAGCTTTCCTTGAGCAGACCAGGCGGGAGTGGAGGTAGACAATGGCATGTAAAGTATCTTTGGTGCTTTTGATGTTTTTCACTGCTGACTTCAGTATCTACCCTCAAAGCAGCTGCAGTTTTCAGAACACTTAAAGGGACTTAATTATGTTTGAGTCTAAGTGGAGCAACAATTTCAAAAGATGTTAGCGCTAAGGCAGAAGAAGGAACACTAACAGCTGGATTATGGAAAAAACTATTCCTCTGTAAACGAGGGGGGAAAATGGAGATGCTTACTAGTTTTACTCAACTTGACATGTGGATTTGTATAGTACAAGGTGCGCAATCTGTTCGGTTAGGAAGCTGCACAAAGATATCACCCAATTCAAATGCATGTCAGTTCATGGTATTCTAGTACCTTGGAAGAAACTACTTGGATAATGTATTCACGTCTTCTATTCCATTCATTTATCTAATGAGTCAGCTCGTTCTCTGTGTGGCAGAGAAAGTGTGTGGATCATGGGAGCTGAGAAGGAGGAAGATATGGAAGGAGTGGCAAGAAAAAATTAAGATTTTTTTTTTTTGTAAGATATAGGTGTGACAGTCACTATCTCGATCACTTTGAATGTAAGGAGATGCAGATTTATCCCGACTAACATGGCTTCAGCTAGAAATAGTCACCTGCAACTCCCATTTACGCCATGGAAGAACAAAAGTGTTCTTCTTCCTGTGATGTGATTTACCTCTTGTATGTACCTGTCTCTGCATCAGCTCAAAGGAGCCTGGAAAAACTGCTTCTGACACAAGTTTCTTCATTAAGCACCAAAAGCTGGGCCCGATTAATGCAAGTTTTGCCTTAGTCGCTGCCCTGAGGATTAGATGTATAGGGTAGTTTTGTGTTCTGTGTTTGCAAAATACCTCACATGAATAACTCTCTTACATTTATAATAAATTTCTATGCCTGTCTATATACCTCTGCCTGTATATATATACTCCTGAGTGTATTCTGCCTGTAGTGTAGTGGGTCTGTGCTGTGTGCTTTCATCTCAGCAAATCTAGCCTTTTTTTTTTCAACTATTGTAGTAATGCAGATACATTAAAAGGAAATCATAAACTAAATTGACCCAACATCACATCTCATTTGGGCTATATCTTTGCATCTCTGTTTCTTATTTGAGTCTCTCTACCGATGGATAAAAATCCCACAGGGCTCCTGAAAGTAGTCAAACCGTTAAATACTCTTCCCGAGTGGGTTGTGTGTTTCACTTTTGAGCTGTGTGCGAGAGTTAGGAGTTTCGTGTTCATTCCCAGACGGGTTTTTTGCCCTAGGTGTTGCTGCCCTTCCAGCTTCCTCAAACCTGAGAAAATAAATGACCGAAATCCTCTTCCTTATGCCTGCCTTCATTCACTGGGTAGCCAGTATGGTGATAAATTCAAAACTGTCTTTCAGTACATCGTCTACCCCTTATCTAAAGCTATCATAATTTCCCATAGAATCATAGAATTGCGTAGGTTGGAAGGGACCTTTCAGATCATCTAGTCTCCAACCATCAACCTGACGCTGACAAAACCCATCACTAAACCATATCAGTAAGCACCACGTCTACCCGTCTTTTAAATACCTCCAGGGATGGTGACTCAACCACTTCCCCGGGCAGCCTGTTCCAATGCTTAATAACACTTTCAGTGTAAAAATTTTTCCTAATATCCAGTCTAAACCTCCCCTGGCGCAACTTGAGGCCGTTTCTTCTTGTCGTGTCACCTGTTACTTGGGAGAAAAGACCGACCCCCACCTCGCTACAACCTCCTTTCAGGTAGCTGTAGAGAGCGATAAGGTCTCCCCTCAGCCTCCTTTTCTCCAGGCTGAACAACCCCAGCTCCCTCAGACTCCTCATAAGACTTTTGTCTCTGGACACCTCACCAGCTTCGTTGCCCTTCTCTGGGTTCCCATTAAAGACTTCTGTAGGGAGTTGCCAACAGCATCCATTTCCATTTAAAAATACTATCCCTTGGTTCCTGACGCTCAGCTGGTAATTCGATCTGTTTGCGAGCATCCCTGGCGCTGCGGACTTCAGACTCTGGTGTGCAACTTTGGGGTTTTTTCCTGCAAATAAAGTATCTGTTCCTAATGCCCGCTGTGACTTTATTGTTCACAGAGCAGCTATACCTGACAAAAAACCGTAAAATGCCAACAGGTGAATAGGCGTGCTTTCCCCGTGCTGTACAGAGGTCGGCTGCTAATTAATGTCTGCTGAGCGTTCAGTGCTTTACTTTCTGTCATAGTGTCTTAAGATTGTCTGGGTATGTAATTTCTCTTCTGAGTTTCTAAGTGTTGAGGTTATTTTCAGACACGAGAAAAAAAATACTGCTGCTGTCGGCTCAGTTCCCGTTAGAATGAAGTTCTAGTTGCTTACATCACTGGCTAATAATATTTAAAACACACGTGTCTAAGGGAATCAACAGCTTTGTTAGTGAAGTAACAAATAAATAAGGGAAATTTTTCTTACGTAATGGTAAATATAAATCGTAGATTAAACCCTTGATACAGAATATGCTGCATGTTACATGGGAAGTTGCTGCCATCTTTATTTTGCGATTGTGAAGTCACAAAGTAGGTCTACTCTGAAAACTACTGTTATATTAGGGAAACCTTATATATTTGTTTTTCTTTGTGATGAAAAATAACAATTTGCAGTAGTAGGCAAATCTGTTGCCACCTACCTAGATGTAAATACCAAGTGCTCCCTGGAAATATTGCAGTAATTCTAGATTTGGACTTAATAGCTGAGAACATATTATGTGTTTTATGTGAGCAATCAGATATTTGTGAAGAATGGAACCAGTGGCCTAATATGAACTGTACTTTTTTTCAAAATGAGGTAGAAAGTTTGCAGTTTTTTCTTTTGTTTTGGCTTTAAGTAATAGTTATCTTAAGTGCGGTGGTTTTTTTTTCCCCCTCAAAGTTTTGGAAGGGTTTTCAGAGCTTGGAAGTTAACTCCTCTCTCAGCTTTTCAGACATTTTTTATCCCATAATTCTGCAATAACATTTCACTTTTTATGGAAAAAATCACGATGGAAGATGAAACAGAGAAGAGGATGCCTTAAATGTATAAACAGAGTACCCGCAGATTGGCTTCTGTGTTATAATAACATGTATATAAACATACCAAATGACTTTCTGAGAAGAAATGGTGGGCCCCTGATTAGCACTCACCGGGCTGTAAAATTCAGTATTTGGCATCACTGGAGGAAGTGGGAGGGTTTCTCTTGATGATATAGAATCAGATGATATAGTTCCGGTATGCCTCAAGATGCATAGGCCAACTTGGCACAGCGCAGACCCAGGTCCTGGTTTCTGGAAGGAGAAGTGATCCTGCAGGAAAAATCGTAACGTCCCCTGAACTCATCTCATCAAGCCACTTGTTCTCAAGTACGGTAGAGTGTAGTAGAATTATCCCAGATTTGTAATTGTCTAAAAGCTCCAACAGTTCAGTGTTGTCTGTGCATGCAGAATGATTTTTTTGGGTTAACGCTGTCAGCTGCCCTCCCCAAAACCACTGCTGCCTCTTTCCCCCCTCAGCGGAGATGGCAAATAGGAATATGTTGCAAATCCTAAGTTGCTGCAGTTCCTGGTCCCGGCTTGAATTGCCCTCACTCATGGCATAGATGTTACCTCACTATTCAGTTTGGGTTGGTTTTGTTCTGTTTTGTTATGCTGTTGAATCAAAACTCTTGGAAATTTTGCCCAGAGAGAAGCAGAACTGCCTGGGGAATCGGGTCTGAAAACTAGTTGAAATGAAAAGTAACCTTCGTTTAACTGGGTGGGTGGTTTGGAGGTGTGAGCAAGCGGTGAGAGGTAAGAACTGCCTCGTGGAAAATGCCACCCAAAGATACCGCTGCCACCAAACAGCAGTGAGCTGTCGGGAGCCGTGGACCGTGCAGCCGTAGAAATTTCTTTCTGCCCCAGCCCTTCGGCATCGTCACGCCTTGTGACACAGCTTCCCAGATGCAGACTGGGTCTCTCAGCCCAGGAGCTGCGTATGGATGTACTTCGTGGGACGAGGTGCAATTATATTTTTTTTTTCCCATTCTCATTAATCTGGAGCAGAATTTAACCTTGAGTCTGTTCTTCCGCTCACTCTGCCGCCTTTTGAAGTGCCTGTCAGTGACGCTCCTGAAAGCTACCTCGCGTGCGTGCACAAGGATTGCAAACAAAGTGGATATGCAGGTGTACACACCTACACGTGCTTATATAGACATAACATTTTCACCTGCTTTCATCACCTTTTAAAAAAATGCGTCGCGCAGCAGCAGCGTCATTGTACAAACACGGTTGCGCACTAATTGCTCTTGCGGTGAGTACGTTTGCCTTAGGTACCTGACTCTTGAAGTAATGACAGCATCTCCGCAATGGATGAGATAAGGTGTGCTAAGAGATATATATTGATCTCCTGCTGCCACCTGCTGGGGTTTGCGTCGGGAACCCTCAAGGACTGAAGGGCCATCCATCCCCACAGCGCAAAATGAAGTCCCTGCTCCCCGCTCACGGCGCGCAGCCACTTTGGTCGAAAACAAGACTCTGAAAAACTACTTTGTAGGCGCAGTCTGTTACGGCCGTCTTTCTTATGTGTTGGATCTTTTAAACAGCCCTTGTTACTTTGAGATAAGTTTTTAAGAATCACTTTGATTCGTGAGTCCAAATGAAGCATCGTTAATGCGGAGTCAGGATTTTTTTTTGCTTTTTAAATTTTTGATGTGTACCTGGAGAGAGAGAAACAATCAGTTTCTGTAGAAGATACGTTTTTTTACTGACTGAGAACACACTTTTTATTTATTTTCCAATTTTTCCATTTAGCAAAAAACGGGAAGAGTGCAAGGAAGAGACTGGGCAATCGGCTTTTCTTTTTTTCCGATGGCATCAAGAAATACTTGCTTTTCTAATGAGTTGGAGTATGTTGATATTTGTGCTTAGTGGAACTGTAGATACAGAAAATACAAGGCTTCCAGTAACTCCAGTTCAATATATGCACGCAAAGAGGATTAAATTGCTCAAACTAAAGCAATTATTAATCTAATGTGGGGATTCTTAAACTGTGGTCTGTGGTTGCCATGGCAATCTACTCAAGTCAGTCCCAATTAATATTTAAACAAAAAAGCAGGCAAATGGCTCTTTAAAACATGAAACAAATTACTGCTGTTTATTATAAAGAGTAAAGGAGGGTGATACTGCTGAGCTGTCTTGTGTCAAAGGACATACTACTGGTTGTCATAGCTTTGCTTGGGTGTTTTGTTTTTTTTTTTTCAATTTCTCTTCCTAGCCTTAATATTTGAATGTATCAGAAAATTCTCTGGCACCTGCTCAGCTCTCCTCTAAAAACAAGGCTGTAACAAAATGCTTACAGAATCACAGAATCTTCATGGTTGGAAGGAACCTTTGAGATCGAGACCAACCCTACACAAACACAAAAAAAAAAACCCCAAAAAACAACAAAAAACCAAAACAAACCACACCCTAGAATCTCTGCCCCTAGAGCATGCCCCGAAGTGCCAAATCCAGACGCCTCTTAAATGCCTCTAGGGATGGTGACTCAACCACCTCCCTGGGCAGGCTGTTCCGCTGTCTGACCACTCTTTCAGTAAAATAATTCTTCCTAATATCTAATCTAAACCTCCCCTGCTGCAGCTTCAGGCCATTTCCTCTGGTCCTGTCATTATTCACCTGAGAGAAGAGGCCAACACCCACCTCTCTACAACCTCCTTTCAGGTAGTTGTGGAGGGCAATGAGGTCTCCCCTCAGCCTCCTCTTATCCAAACTAAGCATGCCCAGTTCCCTCAGCCTCTCCTCATACGACTTTTATTAAGGCGACTCATGAAAGCTTTGCAAAATTAAAACCAACAGCTCGGGGCTTCAATGGGGTCTGAATAAGGCAGGGAGTTTCAAGATAATCCCAGCCCAAGCAAGACGAAAAGCCAAGAGCTTTTATCTCAGGTGGAGAAATTCCAGCAGGAGGAAGATGCGTGCGGTAACGGTGATGTCCAGACCCGCACGGTGGCTGTGTCCCACTGCCCCGGGCAGCCCCTCGAGCACAGTGTCCACCCTCATGGCTCACTGTGGTGGCAGCGAGCTCCCAGGGCAGAAAGCCTGCCCGTGTCCCCGCTCCTCCGCAGTCGTGTGAGAAACGCAACAGCGCACAGATTTTTAGACCAGCCGTGCGTCTGATACGCAGGGTACGTCGGGCATATCTCAGCCTTTTGATTTTGCAAGTGTCCCATCTTGGGACAGGAGCTGTGGAGCACCTTCGCTCCCTCACCCCGCAGCTGTAGGTCGGTAGTAACCTCAGCATCGCCTTCCCAGAGGCGCCGAGAGCTTCGTTTCGGCAGCCTGTGGAGCATCCATCTAACCTCTCCGCATCCCATCAGGGCTGCGCAGAGACTCCCTGGGGCTCGGGTGCTCCCTGCTGCATCCCTGGGGCTTGCGCTGGGCCGGGCATCACACCCAGGCTGCTCTAACCCCTCGTGGGGGTTGTAGTCTATCACAGAGCTGTTATCGCACAAGTTAGTGCCGATCAGCCAACCTTGCTGTCCACCGGGTCATTTTCATGAGCCGAGTTGATCATAGAATCATAGAACTGCCTGGGTTGGAAGGGACCTTTCAGATCATCTAGTCCAACCATCAGCCTAACACTGACAAAAACCATCACTAAACCACGTGTGATTGAGATCATGAGACATCGTGTGGGAGCCATGGTAATTGCCTGTCTGTGTAATTTGAATTTTTGTTTCCTTTCAGATATACTTGAAAGAAATTTTAAGAGAAATAGGCATCTACAACGTGAAGGGGACCCACAAAAACACATGGGAGCTGAAGCCAGAATACAGACACTATCAAGGAGAAGAGAAGAGTGATTAACAAAAGCATTCGTGAAGCAAGAGAGAATGAGAGTGATTGCACTGAGGGAACCGTGGTGGGTTTACAGAGAGGACTGAGCACAGCGCAATTCTGCAAGGTTCAAGTCAAATTAGAGCAGCTGATACTTTGTAATTTTCCGTAGCTTCATTTTTTTTCCTAAGGAATCTCTCTTGTATGTTTCTATAAGTGTTTTGTCTTTTGACAAGAAAAAAAAATATTTATAGAATAAACTTGTATTAGATTTATCTTTATTAGGTATCTTTTTGAGTTCTGATCTTACTTTTTCTTGGTAGCTTTGTGGCTTTTCCAAGCCTCGATGACTTTGAAGGAAAACGTGTCCTAGAGGAACCCATAACTTTGTGGTTTTGTATTCCAGTAGAACCAGGTTTATACCTGGGTGGAAGGGACATGATGCTCCTTTTGGGATCAGGCTTTAGGAAAAACAGCCAGAGCTGCGGTGCTCATCACAGTCCTTAGACTCCATGGGAACAAATCAACACAGTTAAAACCTGTAAAGCGAAGGCTGTTTCACACACAGTTCAATGGGAAGACGACAGTCCCCTCTAGGTAATTATTGAGAAAGAAAAAAAAAGCCTGTCTGTTAGGTACATCAAGGAATAGATTTATCTTTTGTTTGTTTTTTTATGATGTTACCTATGTTTTATGTTTAAGCATATCAATAAAAGCCTTATTTTAATTTGTACCACGCAATGTTCTACATTATTGACTGAACAAACGTTGTGATTTAGATAGCATAGGTATGAAGGTTTTTTTTAAACCATATTTTTATTGCTGGCTTTGCCACTGGGTTTTTGAGTTTTGGGGAAGATTGCTTACTGTATCCGTGTCTCTGTTTCGCCATTTTTGAAATGCACATTGCAAGGGTTGTCTGTTCAGCATCCTTTTTGGGAGGGAGCAGGAAGGGAGATGGGATGGGACTATTTAATTATATTCTCAAAGCTTTTTGTGTTACAAGAAGAGCAAAGCAAACAGAGTGAAAAAAAAACCCTCATTAATATACCTGTAAATGAACCTGAAGGTGAGGTTTTATAGCACAACTTTCACATTCCCTCAGGTCTTTCAGATGTCTGGATCACTTCTGCACGCACTAATAAAATAATAGGTCTGTGTGAAAAGCAAACATTCCATTATTAGTCCACTTGGAAGGAATGAAAGATTCAGAGGGGGGTCAAATGGAGGTTTGTAGAACAACTCTGACCCCTTATGCAGGAGTCACATGTTTTAATTTTGTTCATTGTTTCTAGAATTGTTTGTGTAGGTATCTCTCTACAGATACCCTTCCTGCCGGTGCTCAGCTTCCTGTGGCATGAAGCGTCTAGTTCCTAGGAGGTGGACTACTGAGAGCTTTTGAAGAGCAGATGATGTTCCAGGGATGTGTGTGTGCTTCCGTAAGTATTACCATTGACTGCTGTCTCCTCAGGCTCTATGAGCAGGACCCAGCTTGCTAATGGCCTCAGGAGATACCTAAGGATGCTGAGAGGAACGTGGGATGTCAGCCTTCGTATCTTGCTACGGTACATGATGTGCTCCCCAGGAGTAGCCAGGACACATTGCTGTCCTCCTTGTCCTGTTCGAGTCCTCCGGAGACTTGCATTCACAAGCATGTAGGGTGAGAACTCTTGCTTTTCATGAGCTGGGCTTCTCTGTTGGACTCGTGTCCTGTTTGAGCAGCTATGGTACCTAGAACGTCTAGGTCAGCTTCTCCCTTAGGTTCCTCCTCACGTGGTCTTCTAAAACCGTGCAGGGAAATGCCATGCAATCCTGATTTAGTAATGTTGGAATTCAGTGCCACAGGTAAAAATGACCGTGCCATTTCAGAGGGAAAAGGTTACCTTTAGTGGGATTCCCAGCAGGATTAGCTTACCAGGAAAGTATTTCAGATCTGCTTGTATTTTTGGTCTTAGGCTTCAGAATTGGTCTTCAGTGGAGAGGGACGTCACCGGTCAGCGTGAAATGCCATGAGTAAAGTCGGTATTTTATTGATCTGCAGAGTGCCTTTGGACAGGGTAAATAGGAGTAATGGAAAGTGTGCAGAGCCATTTTTTACGGGTTTTATGGTTTTGTGGATTTTGTGGCGTTTATGGTTTGGAGTTCACTTTCCAAGCCCAAAAATTTCCCAAATTTTATATTCGGAAATGCTGGCCTGCTACCAAATTTGCTTCGGCAGTTAAGACAACACCAAACACTGCTGTATGTCAGTGCCTGAAGTTAGGCATAAACATCCACATTCAAATTTTGAGTGGCTGACTTAAAAAATCCTGTAAAAAATCCCGTTGACTACAACTCAAAACAGCTTAAATCAGTCTATGTTTTAGATATCTAAATATTAAGACAGGTTTGAAAACATTGACATAGTAAGGATTATAAAGCAGGATATCCTGTTTTGCTAAGCTGTGCTTTCTGTTACTCAGTTGTTCAAAAATAAGCTTTCTAGCAAAAATTCTAGGTACGCTGAGAGATTATAAATACAGATGCCAAAACAGCAAACACAAACACAGTATTTAGTCACACAAGGCACAGCTGCAAACGAAAAAGCTTTCTGAACTGCAGTCACATGCTTTTCACCAGCCTCACTGCAGTGCTGATACTGAAATCCAGACGATACTGCTTATGTGATGCTGAAATTAAAGTCTTCAGAAATTAAGTTGATGTTAAAAGGGAAGACCATACAGAAGACCCTCACTGATACTGTTCTTGCTTTATCTGAACCGATATAAAAATGTTTCTTCCTGCAGTTTCGAGAGCAATCAAATTCATCCAGAGAGGCAAATCACGAGCGCTACACAAGAAGGGAAGACACACTAGTGGTCCGGATGAGTCCCGAATCAAACTGGGAAGCGTAGTCCTGAGGAAAAGCCCAAAGTGTTGCTGCAAGAGGGAAAAGCCTTTCCCCTTCCATTGGAAAGCCGCTTCCCAGGGCTGTGGGAGGCAGATGTGAGAGGTTTTGCACCATTCAGGGTAGACATTTGAATCTCGGTAACTGTTCCTGTCCTTTGCCTGAAATCATACACCAGAGGGTGAATTTCTTGTGCTGGAGCAGTTTTTGTTCCGAATAAGAAATTAACTATTAATCACACAAGAGAAAAATGACTGAAGAGCAGATTCTGCTCAGCTAAGGGAAAGCATCTTCTAGGGGAGTTCAGAGTATGGATTCATCCCGTGTGCCTTAACCATCAAGAATCTGGCTTAGAAGCACAATCTCTGTAAAGAAAAGTCATTTCCACCATTAGCAATAAAAGAACAAAAGTATAAAAGTTTTATAACTAAAGCAAAGCGGGAGTAACATGGGCTCAAGGTAAATTTAAAGTAATTTTTGGCTTCCTTTTTCTCCAGTGGAGGAAAATCTGCACCTCCAGAGTCCGATTCAACCTGTCTGAGGCCTTAATTGTTCTCTGGAAATGTTTGTCTTTCTCTTCTAAAAGCATAGGGAGAATTGGGTGACTTTAGCGTAATTTAAAGTTTTCACTCAAGCTTCTGTAGTTTGTGAAGTGATTCTGGGTCCGACCCTCCTGATGAGAAAGATCCTCACGCAGCAAATCGAAATTTCTGCTCTAAATCACACAAGGCAGGAACATGAACTTGATCAGGAGATCCTGGTTCAGGAGAATTCCTGAAATGGTCTTGAGTATTCTAGAGTTTTTATAAGATTTCAATGAAAAATAAAAAGTCTATCCTGAACCATAGTCTTCTAGAATAACTTGGGTTGGAAGAGACCTCTAGAGGTCTCTTACCCAACCCCCTGCTCAAATCAGGCCCAGCTATAGCAGGCTGCTCAGCACCTTGCTTGGTCGGGCTTTGAATATCTCCAAAGATAGAGACTCCACAAAACCACTCTGGGCAACCTGCTCCCGTGTTTGACCACCCAAAGGATGATTTTTTTTTTTTCCTGGCACCGAACTGCAACTTCCTGTCTTCCAGCTTATGTCTATTGTGCCTTGTCCCATCACCACACACCACTGAGAAGACACTAGATCCATCTTCTCTATACTGTAGCTCCGTAGCCTGGTAAATTAAGTATTGCCATTGTTAGTACCAGCCCACAGGCTTTGTACTGGGTTTGCAAGGTCTCAGGACTGAGGTTTACTAGGTTTATTGTTGTCTTCACTTACTTTGACTGGCCTGGTCTTTCTTACTTTTGCTTATGTTTGTATGGGTCAACAACAGTTTTTGAAGAGATAGTAATAACAAGTAGCCATTCTTTGTAGAATGAAACATTAGGACAAGAGGAAATGGTCTCAAGTTGTGCCAGGGGAGGTTTAGACTGGATATTAGAAAGAATCTTTACACTGACAGGGTTATTAAGCATTGGCACAGGCTGCCCAGGGACGTGGTTGAGGCACCATCCCTGGAGGTCTTTAAAAGATGGGTAGACGTAGTGCTTAGAGATGTGGTTTAGTGATGGTTTTTGTCAGAGTTAGGTTGATGGTTGGAGTAGATTATCTGAAAGGTCCCTTCCAACCTAGGCAATTCTAAGATTTACGATGCCAGTAGGGATAGACAGCAATGTGCGCTCGCAGCCCAGAAAGCCAACCATATCCTGGGCTGCATCAAAAGAAGCGTGGCCAGCAGGTCGAGGGAGGTGATTCTGCCCCTCTGCTCTGGTGAGACCCCACCTGGAGTACTGTGTCTAGCTCTGGAGCCCTCAGCACAGGAAAGCCATGGACCTGTTGGAGCGGGTCCAGTGGAGGGCCACGAAGATGATCAAAGGGCTGGAGCAGCTCTGCTACGAAGAAACGATGAGAGCGCTGGGGTTGTTCGGCATGGGGAAGAGAAGGCTCCAGGGAGACTTATTGTGGCCTTTCAATACTTTAAAGGGGCTTACAAGACAGATGGAGAGAGACGGTTTACCAAGGCCTGTAGTGACGGGACAAGAGGCAACACAACACAACACAGCACAA
Source organism: Alca torda (assembly GCA_008658365.1). NCBI lineage: Eukaryota > Metazoa > Chordata > Aves > Charadriiformes > Alcidae > Alca > Alca torda. Next base: position 183,452,380 of record CM018076.1, read on the forward strand.
CAGGCCTGTGTCCAAAGAGCATTAACACCGTCACGAGGATGAGCACAACTCCCAGTCAGAGGAAGGGGGCTAGGAAGGAGGAGACCAATTGAAAAGTTGAATGCCTGGCTTTTTGATGTGGGGTCATGTTTTTACGAAAGACTGGTTTTTTATGGGCTTCGTTAAAAATGTGGAGAGTGCTAGACGTAAACGAGCAGTGGAGTTCTTAACCAACGAGCAACAGAAAGGTTGAGGGAAGCCAGGGTGCCCTGGTTTGTTCGCAGCCTTCTCTGGAGTAGCACCAGTTTTGAAGGTAAAATAGGGAACAGGACAGTGAGGAAACTCCATTTCACAAATGGAACTAGGAAATGGAACTAGGAAACGCTATACCAGGATAAACAAAGAAAAGATACCCAGTGGGCAGTCCAGAAGCCAGGCAGTTCATGAAACAATTTTTTACCTCTTTCCTGCATGACTTTGAAGGCTTGCTAGCTTGTTAGGGTGCAACTGGAATTTTACCCCCAAAAGCAGCCACAAAATTGATGTGGCATGAGAGAAGAGCACAAGCCCATAGAGATACTGACCTAGAGGATGAAAGATGCTCTTCTGTTCCCAGACCAGGACCTGGGCCATGCATTCAAGGACTCTGCTGGCTCCTGCCTGGTGGGAGCGCATGGTAAAGATGGAAGTGGAGCTGTTTGGTGCCATTGGCAGGTCATCATCCAGCCTGCCGCCAAGCCACGTCTCCCTTCTGCAGTAACCCAAGGCATTGTGGGACTTCATGCAAGGCTGCGATAATGATTCAGCATTTGGGGCAACCTCATTTGGATCCAGCATGTAATAACCGGCAAAAACTCTCCAGCTCTGCTCTGCTTGTTCTACAAGGGGACCTTACGCAAGTGCTGTTAGCAGGATTGCCATCTGCTGAAAGAGAGGAGGAGGCTCGTAGGCGTTCAAGTCTGATTCCCCGGCCCCCACATTTGGATTAATTTAATCTCTGAACTCGCAGCAGTGATGAACAGCGATTCCCTGCTGGTCTTCCCATGCGCTGCTGTCTCTGCTCGCTGCTGAACTCTGCTCACGCAGATGTTCTCGAACATTAGTGGTTGAAACATTGGTCCACGAGCAGGTCCCATAGGCACGAGCAGAAGTATCAACGTGCTAAATGCCATTAAATGAGATTAAAAGCATGTCTACTCTCTAACATTACTTCTCCCGAACGGCCAGTTCTTTGAGTCACCAGAAATTTAATACGCAGCAAGCCCAGGCGGTACCAGCATGGACCTGAGCTGATGGGAGGCAGCAGTGATGCAGCTGCCCCAGTAGAGACTTCTGCATTCCGATGGGCTCAGAGTGGGTGAGAAGGTCCCTGCTACGTGGGGAAGGGGGGTGGATTTGAACCCAGCATGGAACAGGCTGGTCCCAGCGCTGCCTCCTCCACCACCCTGCCCAGAGGCTGCCGGTGGGACAGGCAGGGCTGCATGAGGAATGGGAGCAAGCGTGAACTCAAAGTGAAATATTCACCAAGCGTGAATATTAGCTGCCGGCCAGCAGAAAGTTTTGTGGCTGTGAGACCTCTGCTGCTGCCACCACATCTTTGACATCGAGCTCGGAATGGGATCAGAGCTCACCAGCTGGTGTGATGCCAGTGGATGCTCCCTAAAAGTCATCCGTGCTTTGAGTCAGCTACGTATTGTCCTCACCAGCTGCTTGGAGTTGGCTCCAGCTGAATGTACCTCCTGCATGTGTCAGTTGTGCCCACCCACGCTCACACGTCCCTGTTGCCAGGATGGCATTTTCATTAGTCACTGCATTTATTGACTCCTAACAACAAGTCATTTTTCTCGCTAATGCAGCATCAGAGCGAGCTGAGCGGTTGCTCCAGGCTCACCTGGAAGGCAGCTCTGCTTCTTGCCCAGAAGAAGCTGCAGAGGCCCCATCCCTGGAAGTGTTCAAGGCCACGCTGGATGGAGCTTTGAGCAACCCTGTCTAGTGGGAGGTGGCCCTAGAACAAGATCCTCTTTAAGGTCCCTTCCAACCCAAACCATTCTATGATTCTAGAGCTTTTTTAAGAGCTGTGGCTGGGTACAACCTGTCCCATTTCTCATACCAGCGGCAGGACTGGAGGACTCTTTTCTTGGTTCTCCAAACCAAGTCTGTATGTGGCTACTGGGCTGTAGGGTCAGGCTTTCTCTGGGAATGTTTAATTATTTGCACAAGGATGACAATCCAACAGAAAAGATCAAAAAAGGGCCTTTACAGAAGAACTCAGCGGCCAGTGCTGCAGCAGGTCTCAAGGGTCACATCTCTTGTCTGGGCCAAGGTCAAACTCTTCCACCTTCAGCTCTCATCAAACTCAAATAATTTTTAAGCTCATTGCATTTTGGAGCAAGGAATTGATAAACACCTTTGGACAGGAAACATGGGACACCTGTAAGCCAGCAGGGTCAATGAACACAGATGCCACGGAGCGTCGTTTCAGCTAACGGCACCTAGGGCTCGTGTGATGAGCAAGGCTCCAGCACTAGCAGCAGAAGTTACAGTGACCCTGTCCTCCTGCCCAGCTCAGCACACCTCAGCGCAAGGAGCTTCTTGGTACTGGTCTTAGGAGAACCCCAGCCAACATGCATTCCTTGGGGAAGCGCAACCAGCTGAGAGGGGCTTTCTGCTCCCAGAAGCATTACACAGGCGTTCAGGCCTTTGCAGCCAGCATGTCTGCCAACTAAAGGCAAATATACAGGAGAAGGAAGAAGCTGCAGTAGTTGTTTCTCAGTCCTGAAAGAAAGGGAATTACTGTTTGTTTTCCCCTCCGCTCCATTAACTAGCTTTACCTCTGGAGCTCATTCTTGAGAGTGGGATTTCCATGGGGACCTGAGCACTTCCGAGAGGCAGGGAAGGCTTTCAGCAGCTGCAGGATGGATAACCAAGTACAGAAGACATGAGGAACAGGCAAAGACTTGATTAAAAGCGACGAAGGAGAGTCCTTCCTCACCCACCTGGGTGTATGCCTGCGCCCATCCAGCTGCCCTCGCCAGTCTGTGGTGGAAGGGTTAATAGCACTGGGGAGGGAAATGAACTGACCTACTCCAGGCTTCACACATCTGATTTAAGGTGGTTTGGGGTTTGTTTTTTTGTTTTTGTGTTGTTTTTTTTCCTTTTCTCCAGAGGGGCTCACGTAAATCCCACTGTGGATTCCTGAAAAGCCTCCCTCCAACACCCAGCCAAGGCCAACCTTGGGAAGAGACCATTTATACTCCAGCAATCGGACAGGCTGCGAGCAGCGAGGGCTGCATCCATGCAGGGTCCACCACCCACAGCACCCCCAGCCACGGGATCTTCCTCCTGCGTGTCCTTCCCAAAGCTGCCTGGCCATGAGCTGGTGAAGTGGCCAGGAATACAAAACCCTTCTACTTGTGGGCAGCTGCTATCTTACCTGTTCAACTTAAAAATTAGGTGGGTTTCTGGGGGTCAAAACGCCTTTTGCCCCACCACATAGGTGAACCAGGTGGCAGGTGCTGCCAGGAGGTGGCTGCTGGGCCAGGGCAGCCGAAGCTGATGGACAAGGGGCTGCGCTGAACCCCCTCAAACACATTTTTGGGGGCAGCTTGACCAAGCACCAGCAGCTGCAGCCAGGCAGAGAAATCATCCCTCACTGCCTCAACTGGAGGCGCCCTGCTCAGGCGCAGACAGAGCTGTAGGTAGAGGACATGATCCTCAGCCCTTGAACCAGACCATTCCGGCAGCAACAGTGGGGATTTGGTAGCCGAGCATCCACAGTGAGCAGGGAGGGAGCATCCAGCTTTACATGGCCTTTTCTTGACTACTCTATTACAAAGAATTTAGGAAGTTAATCCTTAAATCCTTTCTGGACATGTCATTTTTTGGACATTCCCTATAAAAAAAAATAACAATTAAAAAAAAAAATCAAACAGCTGCACTGCTTTGGCAGGGCTGCCGGCGCCTTGCCGAGGATGGGAGGAAAAGGGGCTGCTTCTCATAGCCGGTGCTTCCTCACGCTGCTGCTGGCGGCAGGCATGGAGGTGAATCCCAGCTGTTGGCTCCCAGGTAACAGGAGGGCTGCAGAGAAATGATCATTCATCATTTTTCTCACTGCATTCAGCCACTGCCTCGTTGGCAAGGTTGGTATCACACACCAAAATAGCTCAAAAAGGCCTCCTCGGGTGTTTAGCTCCTTTCTGCCTTCCGGAAGGTGATGAACGCAGCTCTAATGGCTCCAAACACCCAGCAGCTACACGCATCCTCAACAACATCCTGCCACACTCCTTCAGAACACACGCCCAAGGTTGCCAGTATTTGCCGGCACCCAAAAAAAGCTCCCCCAGGCCCCCAGTCCTGCCCACAGCCACTTGGCTGTGATCTTTGCGCAACAGCTCCAGCTGCGGCTTCAGCCAAAAGGCAGCAGCCAAGGTGCAGGGACCACAAATCACAGTTAGTTACACTCCTGGCAATGGATTTTGGGCTGTTTATGGCAAAGTCTTTCAGGCTTGTCTAGGTGTTTTTTTCCTCCAAGACATTGATCCCCAAGCTAAACGAACACAGTGTTTAACTGCTGGTCTCCTGCTGTGGGCTAGCAGCAAGGTGGATATTGACTTGCTGTCTGGTGCAGGGTGAAACATCCCAGTTTACAAGAGCAGCCACATCCCAGGGAAGCAGCTGCGGAGCTGAAGCGCAGCCCGAGGTCCATGGGAGTGGAGGGAGGCGTCTTACCTGCTCCAAGCCAGCAGCAGCATGCGAGAAAGCAGAGGGGTTTTGATGCAGATGCTATTGCTGGTTAATAAAAGCATCCGCCCTAGACGGCTGTCGCTGAAAGCGCTGGCAGGACTGCAGCAGGCTGGCCTGAGACAGCTCAGCAGTCAGAGACTTGCTAAGGGAAGGAAGCAAGTTGCAGCTTTATTCCTCTTTTTTTTCCTGCATCTTTTCAAAAAATAATTCAATTTTAGTTCTCTGAGAACAACTATGTCCTGAGTTTAGGGTAAGTCCCTCCTGTCCTTGAGCTAAACCATGTAAAAGAAAAAAAAAAAAAAAGACAAACCACAAACCAAACCCAACTCTGTTCCCTACATCCCTTCACTTAAAATTTTCCCTCTGCAGGTTCTCCCTCCTTGTGCCCAAGCTGAGGGCTGCACAAGGCTCCAGGACCATCACCCACCCCAGCTCCAGCACCCTGCCCGTGCTAAGTGGGCAAAGCCAAGGGATGGAGCTGGGCTAGCTCGGCTGGGTGCCCAAGATGGGGCAATGGGGGTGGCCAGCTCCCCATGGCCCCACCAGCACCTCTCCCAGCACACCAGGTGTTCCTTCCACTGCATGAACATCCCCAAGCCCACGCTCCTTCTCCTCCAAGGAGGGGGGCAGCAAAACTGTGAGACAAAGAGCAGGCATTGAGGGGGACCATGGGGCACGTGCCGGGCACAGCAGCTGCTTCCTCCAGCCTCAAGACATCACTCCCTTAACCACAAAGGTACAAAACTAAAAAGGTGGGGGTTTTCCCCCCTCTTTATAAGCAATCTGCCTTCCTTCACCTTTGTGGTGGGCGCAGGAGCTGCATGTGGGGGGCTCCATGTGGGGCTGAGACCAGACCAGCAGAGGAAAGGTTTCTACCCAGCCCCTTAGCCCTCTCTGTGAGGCTCAGGAGAAAAGCTATTTGGATCCTTCCCAGTTCCACAGCGCTTCCAACCATGGGAAATACCTTCCCAGGAATGCAACATACAAGCCTGATAAGCACATGTTTTAAAACAGGACAGGGACCGGTTTTAAAGCTGTCCTTCAGTTCAGGCTGTGTTTAAGCAGCACCAGGGCAATTTGTTACGATGGGGGATTTTTATCAATTTAGTAACTGCAAAGCTGGAGCGCTACAGCAGTATGAAGCTTGCCTTCTCAAATCTCTTTACCTTTTCAGCCCCAGAAAACACGGAGCTTGAAATGAAAACACAGAGCTTGAAATGAAGAAAGGCCAGAAGAGGAGGAATCTGGTTACAAGGAAATACACTGAATTAATTTCCAATTCAGAGTTGCATCACAGACTGTTGACAAGTGCATTTATCAGCGACAGGCCTTCCACTTAACAGCGTGCAGCAACTCCCAACACAAGGACCTGGAATCCGACTTCCCCTCTCCCTGCCTCCGCTGCAGGCAGCCACCACAGCGGCACAGCTGAGACTGCTGCCTGTCACCGCCACAGTCCTTCCCGGCCATCAAGTGTGGTTTAACCTCTCCTTCCTGCTGCCTGACAGGCTGGACACCCCAGGGCAGCAAGACTTGCCCCCTTTTCCCTGAGAAACTGAAAGCAGCAATGCATTTTCGGGAAGTGCGGTGGAGCCAGGTGCAAAACCACTTCTGTTGCAGCTCGCTGGAGATGAACAGAAGAAAATCCTGCATCTCAAGAGCCTTTGAACACATATTTCCTACAACAGGCTGAAGGGAGACTTCCCATCAGAGGCTCCGCCATGCAGAAAAGCATCTGAGATGGACAGGAGTGTGTTAGGCATGTTTGCACACACCAACTGAATATCCTGATTAGCCTGGAGTACAGACAGAACAGCACACAAGTCATTCAACCCAACAGCAAGGCTGTGCTCATCATGCTTTTAAGCACCTGCTTCTCCGAGCAGCACCTCACCATTTGTACACAGCTGCAACACAGCAATTTGCTCCAGGCCATGCCCAGGGTTCCCAGCCTCAGGACAACTAGCCAAGCAGTGGGAAGAGCTGTTTTTCACTCCCACATCCCAGGTCTGCTCAGTTTTAAATGCTTTGACTCACTGGAAGAGGGAGCTGGGGGTATTAGGGGCTGCGGAGCCATGCAAGCTCTGCCCTGCTCACACTAAACTTACTCCATTGAGAAGCAAAAGTCTCAAACTAAGCAAGTGCTTACTCTCCCCTTCCTTTAAAACTCCCAGTTTTTAACAAAGATGCAATGGGAAGAGAGCATCCTCTCCTGGCCCCCTTACACAAATTCTCTGCAAGCAGAAGGAGAACCAACTCAGAGTGATTATATTTAGGTTTTGAACCTGCCTCCCAGCCCTGTTGGACGAAGGTAGAGGAGCATTAATTTACATTGCTCAGATTACACCAAAGTTGAATCTCAGCCAGAAGCGCAGCTGGCCCAAGACTCTCGGGAAAGCTAAAGAAAGTATGTATGCAAATGAAGCTCCCACAGAACTAAAATAGGTGTTTAAACCAGACAAGAGCCTCCGAGATAAGTGGGACATGCTCCACTCCCACCTCCAGACAGTATCTCACACTTCCCAGCCCGCTGCCGCATCTATCTTACCCCAGCAGAAAGCTACCTCCGCCTCAGCCCTCCAGCACCAGGAGCCAAAACCCAACAGAAGACAGCCAAGATGCCAAAATTCTGCTGAAGTGGAGGCCAGAGGCCTCACAGATCAACAGTGGGTCATGCCCTCCCCTTTCACACACCTCAACCTCCTCTACCTCTTAACAGTTAACGTCTTGGAGTCCAAGGCAACATCCCTGGTCAGGCACACACAGTCACGTTGTCAGCAGCAACATAAACTGCCTTGCCCCAGCTGGGGCTCCGTGAAGAGGGTGTTTGTGTTCCTTTATTCAATCCAGACTGCCACCAGGTCAGGCAGGTAGAAAGCGCAAGGAACCTGTTACTGTTGCATCTCAGCAAGAACCAGAGAAGCAATGGCTGTTTGCTCCAGGTCTGTCAAACAGATGCATTTCCTAAGGAGGAACACAGCAGGAACAGAAGTTACAAACACTCAGTAAGTAAGAAACCTTGGATAGGGCTTGGTCATTTTGACATCTCCCTCCCCAAGGACAAGGCAAGTACAGAAAAACCCAAAATCCAGTAACTTGCCTGAGTTCTAGTTAATCTGCTCCTGAAATACAGAGGAGCTAGTACCACATCCAGGCTGTGTTGAAAAACCTAATGATTTCACCCCCTCCCCACAATGTTCCCACTACCTGGGCTCAAAGCCAGTGCTGGTGTTAGACTAACGCTCCATCCATCCTCCTGCCTTCATCCTGAAGTCATACTACAACTGAGGACGGACTCAAGTATCCTTGTCTGACAAAGCAGCTCAGCCAAGACTCAGCTCGTGTAGCACATATTCCATTCTGTTGGGTTTTTTTAAAAATAAATTTTAGTATCTTCCAGAGATAGAAGTCTCTGCAATCATGAAAGATGAAGAAGGTCCACTCCACTATGATGACATCTCTTGAGCTCTGCCTTATTCCCCTCAGCCTGCTCTTGCTCTCCAATGTCACAGGTAGAAAGTGCGTGAGGTCTGTCTGGAGACAGTCGTAGTGTGCTAGGACCAGGCTATGCTACTGACAGTACCAAATCCTTGGACAAACATCTTGCTGCAACCTCTCCTGCAAATCACCCTAAGAAATACAGTAGACCAAAAGGCATCACCTAGAATGGGTTTAAATGAGTTTTATTTTAGACAATCTACATGACAGATGTTTGGATTTTTTTTTCTCTTTTTAAAACAATGCCTCCACTCCAAATCAGGGTCAAAATAAGTGAATAAAGCTCAAGATGACATCAGTCCAGTTGTTAGACATTCTCAATTCCTGGTGTTGTGCCGAAGAAGAAGAAACAGCAGCCAGCTATGAAGACGGGTGATCCAAAACCATATTGTTTGATTTGTTACTGAAACAAGAGTAGCAAGTGTTAGTTCAAGGTCATGACAGTCAGGGTAAGGTTCTGTAACTTATTTGTGTATTCCCTAGTTCAATCTGAGCTGCCACGGTCAGGCAGGCAGAAAGGGTAAGGAAGTTATTTTTGCATCTTAGTGCAAACCAGAGAGCAACAGGAAAAGTGCTCATGGTCTATCAGAGGATGCTTGGCATTTCTACGATCGTACAGAGCAACTGGCATCAGCTGCTGAGCAAGCCAGACAAGATACTCATTCACAGCCTTTTTGCTTGACACACTTCAGGTTTCCTCTCAAATAAGAGCACAATTACTAAAGCTTACAATGTACAGGGCTGTCTCTTACAAGAGCTGTACCGAGAAGCTGGAACAGTTTGTTGCCCACTGGAACACCTTGCTACTATTCTTTTACCCTATCTTGAAGTAGGTGGTGTCATCTGAGTTACAAATACAAAAGATGTCCCCCATCAGGGGAGATGCGCACAAGCTTCTGGCTCTGAGGAGGTGCCTTCTAGGCAACCACCTGTTCCATGGCCCAGGACAGACCCTTCAGTCACACTGCAGGAGGTACTGGTTTTGGGCCAATAAAAGTGTGCCCCTAGTTGGGCTCCTCCTCCACCCTAAAAGTTGGTTCATCTTTACATGACTTGCATACCAGGAGGCCTGCAAGAGGCTTTACAGATAAATTTAGCTGGCTATAAACAGACTTTTTAAGTCCACAATGACTGGGCAAAGCAATTGGTGATCCCATGCTGTTAAGTCTGCAGTGAATTGCATTGCTCTCTGGGTAAGTAAAAAAAAAAAATGCAAGTGCTGGGACCCAAATACTGTTTCCTTGCAACCACATTCCAACATAAAGTAGTTAAAGCAGACCACAGGAGCTGCCTGAGCTCAGGCAGTTGGAGATTCCAGACAGAATAAGGTTAAGTACTCAGTCAAATACTACCACGTTCCCAGATTTAGGGCAATTAGACAGTTCTTGCATAACAAAATACGGGCATGAGATTAAGTGGAAGAAGATGGAACGTGACCATGTAAGGTACTTCAGAATTAACCCCGCAAGGGGGACCCAAACTAGAAGTGCTCCATTTCAGAGGGCACTGTCTTTCATCTGATAGTTTAAAACCATTACCAATTACACATATCTCACCAAGGCAATTCTTTCTGCATTTCTTAGCCATTAAGTCACCATGAATCACTGCAGTGAAACTATGTCCCCTTTTATCCTAAATTATACTAATTGAATAGTATACAAGGGAAGTTTCAGCCACTTTGTCTAATACAAATCAGCAATTAGGCTGTACTTACAGGAACTTGAAGTTTTTAAACTGGCAGCTACTCTTCAACTTTAACAGGGATACAACAGAACAAGTGATGCATTGAAAGAGCGAATCATGTAGTTTGGCACATTCATCCAATTCAGGTCTGTACTTACACATTTCTCGATTTCTAAGCCGTCCTTAAAGAAAATCATATATGGGGTCACACCATCCTCACGGAAATCCAGGAGAGCCACCATACCATCTGGATTCATGTTCTCTCCTACGAAGAACTTCAGAGAAATGTGTTACTGAGACATTTACTGAGCTACTACCAGGAGAAAGTGCCTTTTTATACAAGAAAGCTATAAAATCTCCAAGTTCAGTTTAAAAGTCTCCCTGACCAGCTTCAGGGATTCTACTTTCTGCAGCTTGTACACTGCTATGAACAGCAGAGCAAGACACAACACGGGCCAAAGTGATCCATCTTGCAAGTCTTTAACTCCACGGTTCCTAAATGGCACTAACTAAAAATGTAGTTAACTACAAGCACTGCAAGCTGGAACGAGAGCTCCAAACAATGTTTTTTTGCTATTTCTCCTGACTCTCAGACCCCTTAATACTCTCAGAGAAAGTCAAGTTAGATGTCCTCACAACAGGAGCCTTCAAAACTCTCAGCAAGCTAGTTCAGCAGATGAACCAATTGCAGCTTGTATCATTGCAGTACTGCTGTAAGGAGATGTAAGTTTCATTACCTGGTAGTTTTTGAAGTTAGCAAGGATGTGTTTGATTTGTTCTGCAGCCCCTGTCATGAAAGGCTTTACTCTCTCTGGCTTGTGTTCCTCAAGTCTGGCTTTGATTCTGGAAGGAAAAAAAAAACTCTGAAAACATGTTCTAGGTTAGTAACTCCACTGTGCAGCATCACATAGCAGAAAGAGTTACTAACAAACCAATTTTTCTGCCTTTCCTCCTCTTCCTCTCAAAGCCACCAAATTTTAACTTAATTTTGCTAGTGAATTAGCAGAACAGTGCCTGCCACTCATATCAAGCTCATTTTACTTCTAGGCTAGCAGTAGACAAAAATTAGCAAGCCGTTTGCACAGCACCAAGTATTACAAAGCGTTTTCACCTTTAATACTAACTCACTGAATCATGAGCAACAGAAATTATACCTTGAATTAGCAAAAAATTCCATTCACACAAATTATTTTTGGACATTCAAACCGTCAAGTTAGAAAAGCTCCAGGAAGCCACAAAGTTTCAGGAAGCTTTTCTTCACCACCTCACCCCCTTCCACATGAAGGTTTGGCATAGAGGAATCCAAAAGAAAACAGCAAGGTTACAAATAATATCCAAAGCGCATGATCAGGCCCTCTACCTCAGCCAAGGTAAACTTAGATATTCCAGTATCAATTCTTTAGAGCTTCAGTTTTGCCAAGTATTAAGACATTATTGAAGTTCACAGCCAGTTTGGCACCTGTATCAGAACTAACACCTACTAGGAATAAAGTCCAACACCGTTTTTAAAATCTCAACGACTGACATTTTGCAATCTCATTTAAAGAAAAAGCCTACCAACACTTACGCTTTCATGTAGTCCTTGATGTACTTCTTGTAGGAATCTTTTGTAAAACTGGTTTCTTGAAGGTGGTGGTTTATTACTATATCAACACCAGTTATGACCGTGGCTTCTGTTCCATCTCCCTCAGGACCTTCAGCAGAGGCATTGCCACCAATTAGAGAGTCATCAATTTGACCCTCTGTCCTGGTGACCATCTAGATTTAGAGACATCAAAAAACTTAACGGCTCTGCAAAAATCTTAATGCTACCGCTCTTACACATCTATGACCTGACAGCAGAGCATGACTTCAGAGCCACAGTTAAGTGCAAGGAATCTGACTGCAGCCCGAGCACAGAATTTTTTGATTTGTTTTTAAGACAGGCTCCTCTCCTGGTGCCTGAACAAAGCTTTATTGCACCATCTACTGAATACAGCCCAGGCACAGATTTCTTAACCAGGCTCCTCTCCCGGTGCCTGACCAAAGCTTCATTACACCAGCCCGCCTGCCCCGGGCCCTCTCCCACACCACTTGGGGCAGCAGCCGGCCCTGCCCCGGCCACAGGCACCGGGCCGTGCTGGGTCTCCCCCTCGGAGGCCCCTCACACGGAATCCAGGCCCCTCTCCCCAAACCCTGGCTCCACCGCCACCGGCCCGGCAGGCCCGGCTCCAGGCAGCCGCCGGGCCCTGAGTCACCGCAGCGAGGCCTGCCTCCCCCCACCCTCCCCGGGGACAGGCGGGCCACTCACCTTCCCCTCCACTTCCAGGCACAGGCCGTTCGCCACCTCCCGGATCTTGTAGATGTCCGAGAACATCTCGTCCTCTGCGCAGGGGGAGAACAGACACACACAGGCGGGCACCGCCGCGTCAGCCTTCACCCTCCGCCTCCCCGCGACCGGCCCGGCCCGACACCACCTTCCCCTCACCGCCCTTCCGGGCCACGCTCCGCTCCGGCTTCCCGTCACCCCTACCCCCCGGGGGCCCGGTGCTCCAGCCCGGGCCCCGCGGCCTCGGCCCGGCCTCTCCGTGGCCTCCCCCCACCAACCTCTCCCCGCGCCCGCACTGCACATGCGCGGCACCGCCAGGCCCAGTCGCCGGGCCCAGGCCGCGGCCCAGGCGCTTCCCCCGACCGAGCGACCCGGCAAACCGCCCTCCCCCGGTCCCCCTCCCCCGTTCTTACGGCTGATGCAGTCCCGGTAGATGATCATGGCGGCGGTGGGGAGGGGGGGTGGTGGCAGCGGTGGCGGCGGCGCGGGTCTCTGCGCAGCGACCCGAGAGCGGACGGGAGCGAGGCGGAAAAGGCCGCGTCAGCGCCTGCCGGGGCTCATATAGCCGGCACCTCCCGGCGCGTCATCGCGCATGCGCGCCCGGCGCCCCCCACCCTGCGCCCGGCGCCCCCGCGCGGCCGCCGGGAGGCCGTTACGGCGGCGGTTGTGTGTGTGAGGGGAAGCCCGTTTGTTCTCCCCCCTCACACACACAGGGGTGGCGGCCGTGTGCCCGTGCTCGCAGGGCAGGGGAAGCTGCGGGCGGAGGGCAGCCCTCCGTGCCCTCAGGCGAGGGCTGTGGCTGTGGTGGGCTTCACTCTTCGATCTGCCCGGCGGCTGTAGTCTTCCTCCCCTCGCTGATTGTTTTTTTCGTTTGTGCGTGTGGTTTTTTTTGGGTTTGTTTTTTTTTTTTCCCCACTGACCTGGGCATAAATCTGTCTCCTCAGCTCTGGCACAAGCTCAAGTTTTCGAGGAGAAACGCTCGGAGCCTTTCCCAGGCACCTCGAGGGAGCGCGGCTGCGTGTCTCTCAGCGGTGCCACCATGTCGTCTGCCGTGCTCAGGCTATGAGCAGCCTGATAACGTGCGTATCAGCTGTCCTGCCCCCCTCCAGCTGCTGCCTTCTCACCTACAGGGTGCCTCGCCATCATCATCTCCATCATCTGTAATGGCTACTGCAAGGTGGGCTGTGCTCGCTCACCGCTGAGGAGCTCCTGACACCTTGTAAAGGCCATGACATGCATTCCCTGTACTGATTGCCGTGCCTTCTCCAAATAAGTGGTATTTTTTTAATGCACAAATAATTAAGAAGCTGTTAGACTCATCCTGTTACTGCTCCCTCGGGTAAATCGAGTTGGGTATGCTCAGAGACACCACTTCGATGCTTGCAGAAGGACTGGATGGGGCATTATTTTTACAGGTATATTTTTCATATTTTTCCACATATAAGTGAGATTAAGCCCAGCGGTCAAGGTCGAGATGAAAGGCAGAAGTACAGTAATACTCAGGCCTCCTTTTTTCCCCCCTTGCGCGCACTTTTCTGCAGCAGCCTGTCACAGCTGAAATAAATGTAGACCTCCCTTGAACCCTAACGCTTGCTTAGGGGACATTGACAAAATACCTTCAAAAGACATCATGGGACCTAAAATGCTTAATGCTGCTAACGATCCTGCACCTGACAGACACACCAGGGCACAGGATACAATTCTCTGTCCCTCACCCTCCTCAGGCAGTAAATTACTCATTGCTTTCACTGTGTGTGCCAGAGGAGCTCTCATTTTCTCTCCTCCTCCCCTGCTATCTCTTCCTTTGCTCCAGATATCAGTGCCCTTTTCTTTTTTTTTTAATGGTCTAGCTGCTTACGTAATCTAATTAAATGTATAAGTCGTTCTCTGCTGATTTTCACCTTCAAGACGACTGCTGCTATTTCAGACCTGAAGAAGGGGCTTCTGCCCAAAAGCTTATCTGCTTTTTTGTCAGTGGCAGCTGGCCTGATAAAAGACAGCCCCTCCTGTCTTCACAAACCGCAGTAGAAAAAGAGCAACTTACATCTTTAGCGCTGGGTTGAGTGACAGGGGAACATTTGGCTCCTTCTCCATGGTGTAATATGCAGCTAAAAACATCCAGTCAGTAGGTGTGCTTCAATTTGGTTTTATTTTGAAGAGATTGTTCTAGAAAAATGAATATTTCTGTAGTAGCATTGAAACCTCCTACAAATTCAGCGGTTGACTCAATTTACCAGAGTCAGGGTAGAAGCCCTTTGTCACAACTGCTAAGGTAGATGGACCTTCAGGTTGCTTTGCCTGTAGGTCTATATTCAGAGTTGCAGATGTGAAATGGGAGATATTATTTAAAAATGCGTCGGTTAAATAGGTCAAGGCTTCTGTGTGAACACCAATTTGATGCGGACTTAAGCTAAATCAATATCAAGTTGAAAAAGCTTTAGATGAGACTAGGAGTGTTGACATGCCAAGTTTTTGCATCCTTTTAACTTGAGTTGCTTTTAAAACAGATTTAAACTCAGACAACCCTGAATAAATGCAAGGACTAAGTTAGTAATATTTTAATTGGTTTGCAAGAAGCACTTCACCAAGGTGAAAGTGCTGAAAATTTCCTGTGATGCCATATAAACAGATAATTATGCCATGTGCTTATACTTCGTCATGAACTAGATTAGAAAATGCATTAATTTTTTTAGGTTTTTTTTTTTTTTTTTTCCCAGAAACCATCATCATTTGAAGAAAACCTTAGTGTTCCTCACCTGCTTTCTGTGCAGGCAGCCCCTTCAAGCACCTCTCGCATCCAGCCAGGGTTATTACATTCCAGAGTGGTAGGTTAAAAAGGCGGTCCCTCTGCAGCAGGGTCTTTTTAGGTGCTGAGTAACATCTAAACTGATGTGACAAGTTTTCCCAACAGTGCACCTCATCTTTAGAGATGTGTAAATCCCAAAGGACTGATGAAGTCCTGTGTTTTTATAGATGAGGCTTTTAGTATCATTTGAGGAGGATTCTCTAGGCAGGTGTCTGCAGAGGCTCACAAGAAGCCTTTCCCGTGGAAGACACATCTCAGCTAGTCATGAATTATTGCAGTGTTACTCACTTCCATCAAATATTAGCATCTGGGTACGACTGTGCTCAACTAATTGTGTCTTGGATTAAAATGGCAGATGACAGCTGATATTTCGCCATTCCTTCTCTACGTAACAACATATTTTCAGCCCAGTGGCAACTCCCATTGCGCTGTATGAAAAGGGAGAGGATCCTGCCTGCAGCTACGTCTCCTGCCAGGTGCAGTCAGTGGAAATAAATGAGAGGTGAGGCTGGGCTATGACATAAGGGACAGCACCAATGCATTCTTCTAACCTTTGTAAAAGGCTGTGAAAGTCACATAGTAGCGGTAATATTTTACATCATTTGCTGGGTGCAGGGGAGAGGGTCCTGAAAAAATATGTATGTCCTGGTAGAGAGAAACTGGAAAATTGAAGAGTAAACAACTAAGCAAGACATGTCCCTGCGGAGAGGTCTGGCAGGGCAGTCTGTGCCCAGTGCCCCTTCCCCAGTGCTTCTCCTGGCATGGAGGCTCTTGCAGTGGGAGGGAGGATGGATGACAAGCCCGTGATCACCTGGTGTCTTCACAAAGCTGGCTGGAATTTAGGGCTGAAACAGGGGCTGCAACTTTGTAGCCCCTCATCCCACCCACCCAGATGGAAACTGTAGATCTAACTGGTTTTGTTCAAGTTCTTTCCCCAAGGAGTTTCAGAGCAATAAAGATTTGACCTCTAGGTGCTAAACCTTCTTATTAATTGGGAATCAACCTCAGGCCATCAGTTTAACTCTTTCGGGTGTGTTTAGGTTACACAATATAGCCAGCCTTTCAGTCCCTGGCAATCCTTGGAGCTTTTTGGATCTCGAGCCAAAATTCCTCATTTCCCAGATCTCAAGATTGGTACTTGAAAGAGTCGAGCTTTGATCATCAGTGCAGCTTATCGTATCTGATCTATTCACAAATAATAGAATATGTTAGACTGGATTAGATAAACGAAGATATCCCAGACAAAGGCATTACTTTTTAGAATACAAGAAAGGTCTTCAGTTCAGCAACAACCCCTCCTGCACTCAGAAGAAATGTAGGTGTTGTTACCCTGATGCTTACAGTATTTACAATTCTTCCTCTTGCAGGTGGGTCCCTGAAGATCGTCTGCATATTCCTTGGCTGTACTCCCATAGCTCTGTTTAGCTTGATGGCTGGCTCCACTTCTTCAAACAGACAGAGAGGTCACTGCGCAGCAACAAGAAGCCCTTTTATCTGTGGCATTACATGCACCAGTTCAGCTTACCTAAAAGCCTGCCAGCGGGGACGTGTGAGGGTGTCAGGCTACACTGCAACCAGTGCGTTTTCAGGAAAAATAGGGCTGGAATTGCCAAGATAAGAACTTTGAAAGAAGGTGCTGCCCAAAGCTGCAGCCACATTCTAGACTTAGTAACCTCATAAACATCCATGTGACTGAAACAACTACGGTAGAAAGGTCTGCTCCTGTCTTGGGTCTGCTGCCATTCAGTGTTTCACTAATCTGCCGAATGCTGGAATTGAGGTTACATTCATTAAAGTTGCAGACATCGGGTTGGGAAGAACCGCAAATGTATTGGAGATTGAGATTAGAATTAAAAAATGATCTTGACACATTGGACAAATGGCCTGAATCATTAGAATGCACTTGGACAAGGCCAGTAGGTCAATGAGCAGTCAAATAAATTTACTAAAGGAAAATCTGTCAAATCTATCGAAGGATTTTAAACACAAAGATGCAACAGGAAGTTCAGGCAAGCTCTGAGCCACACACTGCTAGAAGCTGAGAGGGTGTATGGGGGAAGTGCTGCCTGAGACTGGCCCTGGTCCTCTGCTCTTCCCTTGGCTTCTGCTGCTGGCAAATGCTGATGCTGCACTCCATATGGTCGCTCTGATGTCATGCTCTTGAGTGCAGAGCAGAAATGATCAGCTACAGGCACGGGAGAGAGAACTGGGCACCAGTTCTGCAGAAGAGATCTGAGGGACTGGCAGATCCAAAGCTGAACGAGAATCATAGAATCAATTGTTAAGGTTGGAAAAGACCTTTAAGATCATTGAATCCAACCGTTAACCTAGCACTGCCAAGTCCACCACTAAACCATGTCTCTAAGCACCACGTCTACCCATCTTTTAAATACCTGCAGGGATAGTGACTCCACCATTTCCCTGGACAGCCTGTTCCAGTGCTTGACAACCCTTTTGGTGAAGAAATTTTTCCTAATAGCATCTGTTTTACCTGTTTTAAGAGAAGCTCATGCCATATTGGAATATATAAGTGCTAATGTTACGTGTAAGAAACTTCCGCTGTCTTAAAGATGTGAGGGGCTGAGCTCTGTTCAGCGCTGCAAATACCTGCTGGAGCACTGACTCCAGCTTTAGCGATGCACTTTGAAAAGGGTATTGACTAACCTACAAGGGTTCAGAAGAGCAGCAGAAATGAGTAGAAGGAATGTGAGTCGGTTTATTTCGCTGTAAGCGAGTTTTAGATTGGGCTTTGGAAATGCTTTGCAGTACTGTCAATAGAGAAGCAAGGAATAGGCTGTCTACCTAGTTCTCTGTCCCTGCAGGTTTTCGAGAAGAGGCTAGAAAGCTGCCTAGGTGAGACCAGAAAGCATATTAGATCCACCATGAGTGACACAGATAATAGCAGATCCTGCCCCAGAACAGAGGGACAGGCTGGCTCTAAGCCTTTGCTAGCACTACTCTGTCACCCAGTGATTCTTAGATGAACTATGTGCTGTCATTTACACCTGTTTAGACTGGTTACACAATTAGGATAAAAATAATATCCTTGTATCCCTATTCATAATGGACAAGAGGGTCTGGAAAAGGGACATGGTCAGAGAGGAATATGTTTGCTGTCCTGTGTGGCAAGATAGGTCTGTGCGGAAATGACATGTGCACAGAGGGAGAAGTGCTCAGGTTCTGCAGGGCCCAGAGCTTTAATCCTGGCACAAGTCCCTACTTTAGTCCTATTTAAATACAAAGTTGTACAGTCCTTTGACTCAGTTTAGAGACATGATGCAGAAAGGGCTCCTTCCATGACAAACCTCAGGGAAAGGGGAGCAGTGGTTTAACTACTTGTGCTTGCAGTGATCAGACTCTGCTTAATCTGTGGGCAGTGAGCCTGGATCTCTCTGGTTGCTCTTACAGCAGAGTGGAAGATTTATAAATTCATCCACAAAACCAAAATCAATGTATGCCTGGCTGGTTCAATTGTTTTGCAAAGAATGAAGGTGGAATTCATCCTATTTGACCTCCGCGGTAGAGACAGCTCACCGCTAGATCCCTTTGTTAAGTTGAACCTAACTTCTCACGGAGCAGCAGGGCCAGCTACATAAAGGAAAGGGATCCTGGAGGGCGGGTGGTGGCGAGGCAGGCAGTGGCAGTGTCATCCCCAGCAAGGGCTCAGTCCCACGGTGCCCCAGCGAGGCCAGCGGAGTGGGACCAAAGACCAAAGTCCAAAGTCAAGCCAGGGCTGGGACCAGCATGGCTGCAGCCTAACACAAGCGAGGAGCGAGGGAAAGGCCTGAGTGCAAACACAACTGCTGAGACGTGGGGGAACAGGGCCCCAGTAAGGCCGCCCATGGCTCTGTCTCACACCGCAGCTGGTTTTCTTGCAGCCTGAGCCAAGGTTACAACTTCTATCTACAAACACCCCTCTAAAGTTGAACAACTTTTTTTAAGGCTAACCCCTCTGCCTACTTTTCCCCCCGAAGACATTGAGCTGACCCTTGCCCTCAGTTAACTTCGTGATCCCCACAGAGAAAACTCAAAGATGACTTTGCCCCCACTAGGTCTCAGTGTTTGCCCTCCAGATGTACGACTTGCTACTTATGTGGGTGCCTGTGACACATGGAGACACCCCACTAGGTGGCAGGCCAGGAGCTGGTGGCTGGCAAGCAGAGCCCTGCTCACCTTGGTCAGAGGCCAGAGCTTTTTCCACTGGTGTTGGTATCATTCCCATATAGCCTGGAATGACCCAGGACCCGCGAAAGAAAAATTTGATCTTGGGCCTGTAACTGATATAACCTCCCTGGGCTCCTGGCCATTTGGATGCTGCAGACAAATACCATTCTCTCCAGGTAATTAGCATCCCCATGTGATAAGCTTGGATCTATTGAGTTTTTAACCATTAGAGGGGCTAATCCTGCTGTGCTAAACTCACTCGTTTGCCATTTTTCAAAATGGCATTTACTTCACAAATGTTTTGAAGCCTGAAATTGAGTTCTGCCATTTTAATCCATTGCTGTGTGCTTTTTAGCTCATTGTTATGCGGTGTGAGCTCTCAATTTTGTCAATAGAGAAATAATCATCAGAGCATGCGGCATGTTAATGGTGTTATCCCTGAAATTCTGACACTGGATTTGCCAGCAGGTAATAAATAAGGAACACCCTCAGTTACGTTTATAAAGCAAACCTTGCTGTAGATGCTCCAGGAGAATGGCTGGAATAAAGGTGGCATTATAAGGAAATTGGTAGATCAACCTTTTGGTCTCCCAGTTGTGCAAAGCATCACTTTAAAATACTGTAGGGGAAAGCAGGCAACAAGACTAAAAGACTGCATTTTGGAAAACAGCTTCCTAAATGTCAATCCAGTAACTTGAGTTCATAACACTTGTTAGCTGCAAATACAAACCTACTATTATTTTCAAAGATCCCAAGACAGATTTGTTATTTATTGTTTTCTGATAAGGATTTTGTGTCTACTATATTCCTCCCTTCTGTGAAAATCAAAAAGGGACCTTAGCGATAAAGGATATGTTGGAGAGTTAGAGGCATCACCCAGCTTCTGAGTGATTTTGAGTTGCTCTGGTTTATATCGTTTCAGAAAGGCATGGCTGAACTGTAGGAGCCATTGTGAAATGGGGGATTTTAACAGAAGGATGGTAAAGAAGCTCTTTGCAAACTGTCCCCCACAAATGTGCCCGGGGAAAATAAGGGCTGATCTGTTTATCTATCTGTGAGATGGCTGATAATCTCAGGCATTTTAAGATTAGGGTAGAAAAGGACCTTGAGAGGTCAATCAACCAGTCTTCTTGCATCAGGGGGATTAGTTAGACATGCACCACTCTGGGGAGATGTTTGTCTACCTTGTTTTTCAGATCTCCTGATGATGGAGATTTCCATCCTCCTCTGCAGAACAAACATTTACTGAAAAAGGGGCTGGGGGCGGGGTCCTCCCATTCCCCTGTGAGTGTTGTAAATATAGGATCAATCATAACCTGCATTAAAGTGGATTTAGGGGTCTGCCTGATGCTCAGATCCTTATGGAGCTCAGTCTGCCTCATTCTACGTGGACACTTGGCTACACAGTTTCCATATTTATCTGAAAAACTTCTGTGTTTTTTGTCAGTTCTTTCACACAGGATAAACCAGGATGTTCCTCGCTGTTTGGTTCCTTCACTGGGCCAGTGGGCACATGGAAGTCTATCTGCAGGGCTGTGACACTGTGGGTAGGGTGGAGAAATGGAGTCACCGGCCCATCTCATGGATTTCTACCAAGAAGCTTTACATTTAAAAAGCAGTTTAGCTAATGAATGCAATTCAGGGCAGAGTTGCCTGAAGTGATAATAGACACTTTTGTGAAAACATAAGAGTAGTTCTCAGTGCTGATCAGAAGACTGAACTGTTAATGAAATTTTAAGAAAGAGAGAATAAAACCAGAAACATCCCTGACATACGTATGTCTGTATACACGCAGCCAGAGTAAATATATATATACACATACATATCTTGAATATAACTGCTGTATGCCCAAATGCCAAATGCCATGTGCAGTTCTGGCCTCCCAGTGTCAAAAGGGTATGATAAAAATAGTAACAGTACCAAGAAGAGAGACAAGGAGCAAAATAATAAACTAGAATAGGACAAACCAGCTTTAAAAAGAGATATTTGGGGTGGTGGATATGATGGCAGTCTTTGAAATTAACAGCAGCACTGAGAAAGTTAAAAAAGGTCAATAATTCACTGCCTCTCAGCATACAGGAACTATGGGAACAAGAAGAAAATGATGAGATGACAGGCTCGGAAGAGACAAAAGAAGGCTCCTTTTAACACCCTCTGTATAGTTATATTGTGGAACTTATTGCTCAAGGTTGCTGTGGATGCCAAAAGTTTAGAGTATTGCAAAAGCCATTAGAAAGAGTCATGGAAAAAATGCAGAAAGGGCTATTAAACACTTCTGGCTCAGGAAGAAGTCCTCCAGCCAAGGACTGCTGGAGGCCGGGAAATTTAACACTGAAATGTTAATTTCCTCTGCATAGATTTGTAGGTTTTATGGGATGAAGGGCTTGGAAGAGCTCTCCTGTCTCCTTGAATCTCCTTTATTAACTTATCAATCATGTGCAGCCTCAGGGAGGGACATTTTTAGGAAGGAAGAGGGAGCAAGATGGTCACAAGGAGTCCAGGGAATCATCTCTGGCTCTTTCTCTGGCCTGAAATAACCCTTGGCGAGCTGTGGGGCCATGCTGAGGCGAGGGAGGACCGCTGCCCGCTCTGCCTCACCAGCTCCCAGCTATGCTAATTACATTAGCTGCTGCCCCGAGGACTTTTCCTGGACTAATTTTGCTGCCTCATAGTTCTGACCTGGTTTTGACATTTGAAAGAGCAAGTAAAACCCTCATATGTGTCAGGTGATTTAGCTGCCATCAGCTTCCTTACTGTTTAATGACTGTGCCCGCATGCCCAGCCAAGGCGGTGTTGGATATCCCTGGGTAAGCGAAGGATTACAGAGGTGCTGCAAGGTCTCGCTAAAGCAACCGTGCCAAGAAATCACGTCCACCCACCGCAGCTTTTCGGGCAGCCACAAACTCCCTCCATCTGTCTTGAGTTGTTCTCCAAGGCGGTCTAGTCCTGTATTCCTCCACCTGCGTCCCACCGGGCACTAAATGACAGCAAATTTCCCATCTGGGATGTCCTGACATACGTGCACACTTCAACCCACAAACAAGTGTGCAAGCAAGCGAAGTGCGTTGGGAGATAGAAAAGACATGTGTACACATACATATTTTTTTGTTGTAAATGAAAACCACTGTGGCCACGATGCACACAGTGCCTGCTAGGCTTGGGTTTGTTATTTCTTTCCTAAAAGGTTATGCCGTCCTTCAGTTTTGAAAAGCTCAACGGCGTGGGCGGGAGCACAGCACACACCTGGGAGGCAACAAAGAAATTCCTGTATGCCAAAACTGGTGTTTACAGCCGCTCTTCTCTGCGACAGCAGTCAGTGCATAACCCTCCTATCTCAGATTCTCCATGCGTGAAATGAGGCTAGTAATGTTTATCCACCTACTGTGAGGGTTGATAGAACAAATCATTTTTACTCTATGGGGATAGGAAACCAGGAAGAAATCCCATTGAAATAATTAATATATACAGGAGCAAGTGAAGGGGGGGAAAAGAAGGAGGCTCGTGGGTGTATGCTCTTGTAGCACAAAGCAAATAATTCTCCACTGAGAACAGCATGAATATGGAAACCATGCAACAGATGCTCTGTGCTGAACATCAGATGTATGTAAATTATTCTGCTTGTCTTTTTGGTGCATTTCCTCACCATTCAGGAATGGTTTTGTGCTGATCATCCAAGAGAGAAGCTGAGGAGTTGGCTTTGGTTACGACGGGCATTGCAGACACACAGTGAGAGCGTGCAGGGTACGATGTGCTGGTGCTGCCCAGAGCTGTGGTCAGCCCCTAATTAGCAGGATAGAAATTGGTTCTCTGCTTTCAAACTTCTCTGCAGCAAGGCAAATGGGGCAAGCCCCAGCCAGGCACTTAAGAGCAATGCCGTGGAAATGGGGACAGGTTTTCCTCCTTTCTATTAATCCAAGTTTATTATCCACTCCTTTGGATTTCTGCTGGTGGCGAGTACTATTTAAAGACTTGGCATTTATCCAAAGCCCGCACTCACATGCTTCATGTAAGAAATACAGACAGAAAAAAAGCAATTTCTTCATTAGTTCATTGAACAGTTCTGCTGCTGCTGAACACAAAAGGCACCATTTCACTTTCTACGTACAGTCCTCACTTATAAACAAGCTGCTTCCCTGAGGGTCAGCTTTGCCAGAGGAACAACCGGACCACTTGTAAGTGCAACGTGTCTGTACTACTTGGAGTTTCACCCATCTGGACAGAGGCTTGGGGCATTGATTTTTACTTGCAATATTTTTTTTTTTTTTTGAGGATTTCACATGAAAAGTGCAAACACAAAGGCTGGAACTTCTGATTGTTGTGGCCCACTGAAAATTAAGTGCCATGAAAATTATTCTTAATTTCTGATTATATTCTCCACTCTTGAAAACAACCCTGATGGTTGGTAGATATATTGATCAAATGTGTTTATTTATTCATTCATAGCTTCTCTTTTGATTTAATGCAGCTGTGACAAATTATTACATTATTTCCATAGGCAGGGAAACAAAACTATGGAGATCATGGATATTCAAGAAGGATAGTAAGGACCCAAGATCTTGCCATGATAAAGTATTTCAGTGATGCTGATGCAGGAGTTTGGTCTTCAGAGAGATACAAGGTTTGTTTTCACAGGGTGACATTTGGCCTTGCATCCCCAAGTTACAAATTGTTAACCCTGAAAGAGAAGTATGAAAAAGGGCTGGGTTTTGGACTGGCAGCTGGAAAATCCCATGTCCCAGCCCTGCTGGAGCAGTGCCACCTTCTAGGGTGTTCAGGGCTAAGCTTGTAAATCTGTATTTCGGAATCAAAGTAATTTTCTTCTGATTCTCAGATGAGCTAGGAGCTTCCTGTGATGCTCAGGTCTTGCTCTTGGCACTCAGTTTGGGCTTCCATCTTTTGGCTTCAGTCCCTTTATTCATAACATGTACCTGTGGCCAGTAACTCTGACCACACAGAAGTACCCCGAAGACTCATTACTAACAGCTCAGAAGCGCAATATACGGGATGAGATCCTTTTAAAGCCTCGAGGAAGAAGGCTGAGTATTACAAAGCTTGTAAGAATTGCACCCCCTTACTCAAGCCCAGTTGCAGAGATGTGAACAGCAGCAGGCACTGCTCCAGCCTCGTTTCACTATCAGTGAAAAATTCGAATTCAGTATCAAAAATTTGAAGTGGCTACTATTATGCCTTGTCACCTGTGACTCCTCGCCCCAAAAGCCACAGTCTACTAGAATCAACAGAGCAAACCCTGTTTGAGCTCAGAGCGATGTTTGAACATACATCTCTGTATTTGCAGTGTGATACTTAATGTCAGTGTCACGGCAGGTCTTTAGGTTTAATGTACACTAGGGAGGATCATCTGCTCTATAAATTCATCTGCATCTTTGGCAGCAGCACCTTAAGCGGTAGTTCATGTCAAGTATTTTAATGTAACTGTGTCTAGCCTAACATTTGAAGATGTGAGGCTAGACCCTCAGTTTAGGATAAGCAGTTGTCAGCATCCAGACAAAAATCTGGGGGGCATATTTGGCTCTTGATTTTCATGCAAGACTTTGTTTTTCCAGTTTTGCCTCCAAACCTTATGCCCTGAAAACTTTACAGAATAATAATCGGCCTCACACCACTGCCCTCTGAAATCAAAGCTCTGGCTTTCCAAGCATTTTCACAGTACATTCCTCACAAGGCTGAGATCAGCTCAAACTGGAAGGCAAACCTAGGTCCATTTAATGAGCCCATCATTCATTAACATTTACATTGCCGGTTGATTCAGTGCATTTGAGGTAAATAAAGCAGGGAAACTAAAGGGGAAAGAAGTGAATGTCAGTGAGAAGCTCTAGGGCCTGATGCTATTGCCACTAGTCAGCAAACAGCAATTACCTCCAAACCTGGCAAATGCACTCCAGGTTGCTGAAACTTGTGGGAGAGAGCACTGGATGGGAGGAAAAATGTTGTGGCCTGTCTGAACAATTGTTTTCCAGAGAACTGATGCATTTTGCAGTGGATTTAGAAGGATTAAGAAGAAAAAAAGCTGTTCAGCTGAGCTTTCTGGGCAAACGGATTTTGACCAAGAATGTTATTTATGAAAATGCAAAAATGCTCTCATTGTTTCTAACGCAAAACAGCAAAATAAAAAAATCTGTGGCACAGGCAGAACAGTTTTGATTGTAAGAGTCCTGATTCTGATTTCCCCTGCTACAAGAAGTGCTGCATTTCTGACAGCGTGCCAATTATTCTCTTCCTAATGCTGTCTTCCTGCAACACATAAAGGAAGTTTTGACGGTCTCACTGCTGCTGCAGTTCTGTCTCTTATCACCGTTGGTAGGGGATCACAGCATATCACAGAGCTGCTGCAGAAGCTACAAAGGCTTAAGTAAACTCTTAGATCCATTTCTGGGCAGGTATCCAGACGCCAGTGTCTGGCTAAGCTTAGAGGGCTTTTCAGACACAACTAATCTGATACTTGACACCCTTGAATTTAAGTGTGCTAACATTTAGATCGAAAAGACTGACACATAGCTGTGTGTTAACATGGTCATCTGAGAGGGCAGCTCCCTTTGGGAGCTATATTCTTGCAATGGTGACGCAGGCAGTGGTTAAACGAAGATCTTTTTTGCTGATTAGGGACTTGCTGAGCTAACTGAATGAGGTCTGTTCAGATAAACCAGATGGAGCTGCAGGAGTCTACACACCACTGTGATTTTTCTCCACCTAGTCTTTAACCACACCGTTTAAATGCCTCTACGATGTGCAAGATAGTATGGAGAGAGTAAGATCCCCTGTATCATGCACTTCATTGCTCACTCTTTGCACCTCTCCCATTCCTTTCAGACGCAGTTCACTTATTGATCAAAAGGCACGTTCTGGGGTTCCTCTGCTTCTTCAACTGCTTCTGTACTCCAAGGTTTTAGAAATACAGAGCATCCTATTTATAATCTCCAAAAATCAGTGTTACAATGGAGTCTGCAGCAACAATTAACATAATAAAAAGTGCTGTTATCTGCATATTACTGAGAAGCATTTTAAAAAATGTTGTGTAGCCTCTACAGTTACCGCATTTTCATACACATACAATTATATCCATTATAGAAGCCTTTCAGGTAGGGACTGTAGATTAAGATATAAAAATAATAAAAACAGTCAACGAATGTCTTTTGGAACCACATAAAATCCAGGATGTATTAGAACTACAAGAGCTGGGCCAGTTTCCCATAAAATTTACAGACATTACAAACGCCCAAAGTTTAACTCCATCCAGGGGGAAGTCCTATTGCTAAGTCCTGCTCTCCAAGTAGCCTTGAAGGATGGCCGTGTTTGGGTCTCCTGAGGTGTGACTGCATAGTGCCGTGGCCTTCCAAGGTCCCTCAAGACCTCCTCCAGGAAATACAGCTCAACCTCCAGCCACTTTCCTTGGAACATTTTGGCTCTCAGACTGATGAAGGTGTCAGGAGTAGCTTTTCACCAGTACCACTTTCCTCTGAAACAAGCTACCTAAATGCCTTAATCCTCACGTCAACTATTACAGAACTGGCAGACCATTTGTTTTCAAAAACTCACTTATTCTTTTCACTTACAAAAACTCTTGTCATTTCAGACAGTCTAGCACCAGTAAAAGCTTCTGCACAATTTACATGTGCCTGTTCTCCTCGTGTCTCTTGTCTCAGCTTTCATTTGCACTATCTTCCCTTGTTCATCTGTGTCGCTTTTAATTGCTTTTTTGTCTCTCTTCTCCCTGTCTTCTTGCTGGCTTCACATTTGAAATGAAAAGCAATGAAATTTGTAGGCTGGATCTTTAATTCTACAGGACTGGATTCCCCATTGCCTTAGAGCTGAAACAAGGCCAACCCATCTCCCGTATGAATTAGACTCCACATTTTTAGCTGTACTGTAGGAGTCCACCCAAAGTCCTTATATGAGGTTTTGCATATGGTCCAGCTGGCAGCCTGCAGGCTGCAAGGGGGCTCTGCCTTGTGGGCAGTCTGCTCTCCGACCTTGAAGAAGGTCGTAAAAAGTTGTTAGTGTGCTGTGTGAAGTCCAGTGGATAATGCCACCTCCTGCGCATACTGCAAGCCAGACCGGAGGCCAGAGGTATTAGGATGTGGCGTTAAAGGCAGGATGCACACTGCAGCCCCTCAAATGTTTTTGCTGTGCCAGATACTTGTGGCTAAGTCCTGTAAGATGTTGAGTCATTCTAATAGTTTGATGCTTCCAAAAAGGCTGAACCCACTGCAAGTCACACACTCCTGCCGCTTTCATTACATTGCTGCTGGTGCCAATGTGACGCCAATTCAGTTCCATCAGCTGGCAAATGCCTAGGTTTTGATGGGTGTGTTCTGTAGACTTAGTGGGCTGAATGTGCTCGTGAGTCAGATGAGAGCTATCACCAGCGTGAGCAAAGGGCCGGAACTGTGTCTGGGAATGGGAGGGGGATGTGGGAAGGTAAGGGAGCATCCTCCTTGTTGGCAATAAGCTGCTACATCAGTGCTGCCATGTTGCAGAACACCCTTGTTGCAGCTGTGAGGCACATCGCTGCGCTCACCGGTGCTGCCACCAAGGGCATGAGCGAGTCCAAAAGCTGGCACCCACTGCACCCTGTGTAGAAAGGAGAACTATGGAAAATGGAGGGAACTGTTTGAACATGTGAGCTGTCCCATTTCCCCAGAAGTCCAGGGTGTCTGTCACTGCAGTCTGTGCCTGTTGAGCCCCTGGAAGACCACCGCTTTCCCACACTGTCAGGCTTTGTTACTGGAAGTGAGTGGAGATGTGAGTTCCTAACTGTGGCTGCTGCTTTGCAGCATCAGCAAGGAATCCCGCTGCACACTAAAGATCCTAAGTGACTTGTCTGAGATGTGTTTTTTGTGAGAGATGACTACCATAAGGACAAAATCCTGCAGCTGTTTTCCCCTGCTGTGGAGAATAACCCGTCTTGCTCAAGGTTAACTGCAATCAACTCATCTTGTCCAAACACAGTGTTAGTTCTGGGACCCTGGTGTTATGCTGTGAATGAGCAGGCCTGCGAAGCAAGACAGCACTTATTCAGAAAGCACCCTGTCTTTTCTAAACCTTTCATTTTCAAAAAAGTTGTGATGTTACTTAAATGTTTCATTTTACAAAATTTCGTAAAGTACATTTTTAAATTTAAAAAGAAGGAAATGGTATTCAAACGCTGATAGGAAGAGCTGGGTTACCCAAAGCCAGACTGTGGTAAACAGAAGAAAAGCCGGATTATTTGGGTAATGATTAAATGCAAAATATTCTATAGACACTATGGAAAAATGATCAAAACTTGTGAGTCGGGAAAGAGAATAGTGAGGCTCCTTTAAAAAGTAACAACACTGAAAGTTTGAAATTTTCCCACATAGACATTTCTGTGTTTTGATCAACCTAAATCCTGTACTGTGAAGGACGTGGCTTGGGGTCACCTGCTGCCATCTCACTATCCATTGTCTTGTACGAGGCACATTTCTGTTACTGTAGAACTACTTTAACTGCAGCTCTGCTTTCACAGGATAGTCAAGTGCAAATATGTATTTCCCCCAGCAGATGTTTCCTACCATCCCTGGATACTGAGTACTTCCAAGTAAGGTGTGCACTTAAAGTGGTAGAAAACATACCGTATGTACCATGTTCTTCGGTATCACACCGAACCCTCTGTCCTTCATTCAACATTGAATCATCTCCTCTTGCGGAAAAGGTTAGGCCATATCTTACACCACATGGTACCTGGCTTTTAGTAGGGCATAAAACCATGTTTGCTTTTCTTTGTGTTTCATCTACTAGCATTCAAATTGGCATAATTTCTTCCAGCTGCTACTTGTTTAGCTACAGTGCCGTGTTGGACAAAAGCCTCTGTGAAGCAATTGTGACTAATCTCTATTTGGCAAGTGGTCAGAGGACAACAGCTTACTTCTCAGATCGCCTGTTGAGGTTGGAAAGTATTGTATAGTAGTGAAAAGCTCTCCGTAGTGCCTTCCTATTTGAGAATCTTTATCAGCTTTTCATTTTCTTGTTCAAATAACATCAAATCCAACACTGTGACACGCAGAGGAATTATTGTCTCTGTAGGGAGTCTCAGAAATGAAGAGAAATCAGTTTCCCGGGACATGCTGGAAGATTGCAACACTTTCAGAAAATTTTGTCTGGATTACAGGTTTACATTTACTAGAATTGCCTTGCTGGGAACTCATGCTGTATGACTCTCTTTTCCACTGAAAGCCCTGAACTATCCTCAGTTCCTTCACCCTCAAAGCCCGGAACTATCCTGAGTTCCTTCACCCTCTACACATTAAAAGCAAATAACATGCTCCTTTTATATCCACAAAACTAGGATACGATAAAGACCTTTGGCTCTTGCCAATGCCAGAGCCCAAATCAGATTATCAAAAAATATTAACGAAAAGGCTACAAAATAGCATTTACTGTTATTCCTGCTTTCACTTTCCTTTCTCCTTGAACTCTGCATGGCAGAGTCTGTTATTAAGTTAGAAACTGTAAAACGTGTTGTCATTGTATGTCTGTATGACACATGCTAGAAGCTGGATCAGGAAATGTTGCTGAATTACAGAAAAAAAGGCTGGAAAGTCCTTGTGAGTCCATCCCTATGCTTGGGCTGGATCATCCAGACTGAAAATACTACTGAGAAACAGCTGCTTAACATTTTTTAAAAGCTTGTGATGAAACCACTGCAAACTCCCCAGTGCAGTCTCATCTAGAACTGTCCATACCACTAAAAAGTCTGTTCTAAAGTCTAATACAAGTGGTGGAGAAGA
Organism: Alca torda; assembly: GCA_008658365.1. Lineage (NCBI taxonomy): Eukaryota > Metazoa > Chordata > Aves > Charadriiformes > Alcidae > Alca > Alca torda. The sequence continues at coordinate 183,482,327 of CM018076.1, forward strand.
GATAATTCCTTTCTTCTGTACGGCCACCTTTCAGTCTTGAAGATTATGTTACCTTCAATCTCTTTAAAAATAAACAAGTGCACTTCTTTCAATCCTTCCTTGCAGATTGGCTTTTGTATCTCTAGCCTTATTCTCCTACCTCCTGAAATGGATCACACACAGCTGGACGTGGTGCTCCAACTGAGGCTTTGCCCTTAGCAAACACAACAGAAGGACTATTTCATATGTCTTACATTTTCACACATGCCAATAGCCCCTTGAGTGTTTATTTTTTCCAACAGAGTCATCTGCTGTGTGACTGAGGGTCAGATTAACTGCTTCTCAGACAGAAAGTGCAAACACCAAAGATGAGAAGGCTGTGCCAGGGCAGGGAGTGGTTGACTTCACGTGCCAGACTTGTTTTCATCATGCAGCCAATGGGACACGAACAAAGCAAATGAATTATGTGACTAATAATTATGAAAGTTTCCAAGGGACAATGGAAACTCTCCAGTGGTTACAACTAGTGACAAAACAAGAAGGCAGTCTGAATAATGCCCATAACCATCTGGGTCACTTCACTAACCCTTCATTTAAACAGTAGGACACTAGGCAAAACTGTCTTCACCACTGCAGAGACCAGAAGAGAAACGATTTTCCATTGTAAGTAGCAGTGGAAACAGTGAAGCAAGAATCAATGCAGAAAAAGCAGAACTCTGGCAGAATTGTTAGAGGATGGCCCTCTTTTGTTTAAAAAAGAAACATAAAAAATGCGTAAGGAAACTCAGGAGCAGTAAGATTAGGGGTCTGGGAACTAATTAATTAAGCCTTAGCCCTACACAGCCCACCAGGAAAGAACTGGCTTTCAGACAAAACTGTTGTAAGACTATGTAACCAGTAGCACTCCGGTAGCACGTGGATTGTTCACAGACATGTGAAAAGATGCTGAGCACCAAAGTCAACTGCTGATATGGCACTGATGTCACACTCAAGGCAGCTTGCCAAAAATAGTCTACTGGCTGTTGATAAAAGCATTACGTATCTCATAGTATGAAACAGGTTGAAAATACAAAAAAAGAGGTTATTCAGAGGATACATCCAAAAGTCACTAGAAGTAACAAAAGGTAGCCTGAATTCCTCTTTATTCAGAAGTACATGGCTGAATAGTAGCAGGTATTTGAGAAATATGATCAGGTGCAAGCTGTAACGGGTAAGCAGGAACCGGTTTGCATCAGAGAGAATAAAAACCGGCTGCCTGGGGAAGGAGCTGGCCAAACTCCAGGAACAACTTAAGGTCAAACTGAAACTAAAGTTCTTCTTAAGGGGAGACAGAAATTTGGGAAGCCAGAAAACAGAAGTGGCTGTCCTGCAAAATCACTCAGCGCTAGAATCAGACCAAATGATCTCTCTGCAAAAATAAAGAAAGGAACCATTCAAGGTTTACCTCAAATAAGACCCCCCTCTTCTGTAGATATAAAACCTGTAAAGTACTAGACAATAACTATGAGTTTCAGGAGGGGGTGTGAGCATAAGTACCAGTTCTGAAGTGTGGGTTTCTGCCTTCCAAGAGGCCCATTTGCAAAGACAACTCTGCAGCACTGGGACTGGAGTGTGAGCTCTCTGGGCTGCCCATGCCATAACAACTGAAATGTAAAATTTCTGGGAGGTCTGTGGTGGACTTGGATGGTTGTAGAGACCTATTTTCACTGTATGAAGCATTTACCGCACAGTGGGACCCAAATGTTGGATTCCTTATGACAGATTAATGGAAGGCCACAGCCAGCTTTTTAATGAGAGCTGAATGGTCATTATCCCCTTCCTCCATCTTAAAGGTGGAGCGTTAGGTAAGGCTAAGCTTAAATAAAGGCTAAGGTAAGTTTAAATAAAGTTGCTCAGCTGCCAGCCTTGCCCTGAGATTAGCGAGGGGGGCAGTACCGCAGGATGTTTTTGACCTTTCAGGGTTAAGGCACGCCATCCACTTGGGAGGCAGCGGAGTGACAGCAGCAGCAGGGCTGCACCGCAGGGGTAGATCCTACAAGCACATGGAGGCAGGTCCTACAAGCATGTCTGGCAGCTCTTCAGTCAGAAAGGGAAAGTGCTGAGCTGCCAGAACAGGCTGCCTTTAAGGGCAGAGAAAAAGCTAATTTCAGCTATTTCACAGGGAGTCCTGGGCAATCAACCAAGGGAATGGACTAGTTCTGGTTCTCTTCCAGGCTTGGTGGCCTGGTCACAGCCACCTGTACGGCGCCCTTTTGGATAGCCCCCGTGTTCCTCCTCTGGCCAGACAGCGTTACGGTGGCCACGGCCGATGTACCGTACAGCACACGGTGATCCTTCTGGAAGGGCACTGGATATACATTTACAAAGCGATGCAATGTAAAGGTTGCATAGCGAGTGCATAATTTCAGCGTTGGCAATACGAAGAAACACAGTTAGAATTTTACAGAGCTGCATAATAATGATGAAAAAAAAAATCACATGTGGAACTATTTTGTCAAAAAGGTGCAGCGGGGTAGTTTAAAGAGCAAAATAGCTATTTAAACCCACCCTGCCCCTTTCTGTTCCCGCACAGAGCAGGTATCTAAGGTTCCTGTACTGATCTAAGGAAGCAGAACACAGATATTGCTGTCATGTCGCCAGGGAGCAGAGGCGGCCATGATACTGTAAACCCAGGGACAAAATCAATGTGGTTACAGTTAATGACGGGGAGAAACCCTGAGGGGTGAGCGACCTGTTCATCAACCGAGGAGCACTGAAATACCTGACATACCTCTTCCAGCCTCCTGGGGCGGGATTGCTAGTGGAAAATACCACCCTGCCCCGCCAGCCAGAAGTCTCCAAACGCTTTGACTTCTGACTGGAAGAGACAGGGCGGTTAATCTTCCCCCCCTCCCCGGTTTATTACAGGCCGGCTCGGTGTCCCCCTCAAACCAAACCTTCCCCCTTTACGGTCCAAACCTCCCCTCGACAGCCGCTGACTCCTTTAAATCCACCCCTTCCACATACATCCCGGTCCTGGCCGGCTCGTCCCCTCAAGCGAGCCCGCCCTTTCCCGCCTCACCAACGAGGGAAGCTGGGCGGGGGCTCCAACGGCCGCCCCGGCTGAGGGGAGAGCGGCGGGGCTTTATAACCGGCGAAGCAGCGGCGGGCCGAAGGCTTACTGTGGCGGCGGTTGGAGCGGGAAGGCTCGGTGGTGAGTGGGGAGGTGGCGGCTGTTGGGTCCTCGGGTTGTGGGGGGTGGGAGGCCGTTATTTCCCCGGCCGGCGAGGCGGCGGAGGGGCCGGCGAGGCCCGTTAGGGGCCTCGCCGGCCCCTCCGCCGCCTCGCCAGCCGGGTGTATTTCTCTGAGCTTCAGCGCTTGCTGTCCCTAATGCAGGGTGAGGGTTTTCTCGGCACCCTTCAGAGCTTCCTTCTCTTGGTTGTTTTCCCTTCCTGATGCTCTTCGCCTTCAAGGCGAAGCCTGTGCTTCGTGTTGTAGGTGGTCGTCGCCGGTCGGCACAGTCATTTTTGCCCCCTTAAGAGGTGTTGCTGTGTCCGTCTCGCTCCGGCTGTTTAAACAGCCTGGTAATGCTGCTGCAGGCAATCCCTTTAGTTTGGGGGGGGGGGGGGGGGGACGGGACACTTTCACTGGCTTCCCTACTTGAAAGACAGCTGGTATTTTGCAAGAACTTGCCGCGATGGTTGCTAGCTTTAGCCCTGTTTCTTTTCTGTTATTTCTTTCTGACGATGCTTCCCTACTTGACTACAAAGTCTGAGCTGTCTGGCTGCAGTGTAAGCCATGCAGTTAAAAAGTATTACTTGGATAACTATTGTATATTACAGGTAATAACTTTTTAGGACTAGTAACTCATTTAGCATAAGCCTTCTGTAACATCCAAATCCATTTTAAATAGGTAAAACTACTGTAAGCTGGAGTAGAGTATACTAGCAATATTGATAACCAGTACTCTGATACATGACTTTTTAAAGTCTGTTCTCTAACAAGGAAATATCTAAATACTTGTTTGAAGTGACGCATTCTTTTATGGAGCCTGGGCTTTTGAATTTATTTTGGTCACAATTAAAAGCAATCAGACTTGCTTCTGGCTTTTGTAAAGAGTGTGTGGATGAACCACTGTATTAATCTAACCCAGTGTCCTTTAGGGGTAGTATCACTTCTGTCATCTTACTGATGTTCAGGGAACAACAATGTATATTTGATAAGGACGTTTTCTTTTTCGTAAAATTGGAGACCTCAATTTATTCTGCAGTGAGGGCTAACAGTGGGGAAATTGAGCTTAGCTTTGTCTCCATTAATTAAATTATCTGCCTTTAATCACGCCAGGACAGGAATATGAGGAACTTGGAGCTGGAAGTGGCCTCCCTCTGACACAGTGTCATACCCATGTGGCTCTGCTGCTTTCATATTGAAAAGCTGCCACAGTCTCTGCCTGTGGCTCCTGATCTCCACACGGCACTCTTTTTGGCAATATATTGGGTGTCCTTACTTGCCTTTTCTTTTTTTTTTTGTTTGTTTGTTTTTATGTCAGTGGTGGTGTTTGCAGTGGCCTAAAGAGTAAGATGGATTTCTGTGCACTTGGTTGTCGAGTAATTGAAATTATGTGCTTTTGTGGTGTTTTTTTTTATTGTATTGAATGTCAGAAGACTGAAGAGCCAGGTGACTTCATGAAGTAAAGATGATAAAAGGAAAGCTAGAGCTGCAGTAACTTTTCAGGCATGTTCAGTGTCTGTGGCTTCTGTTAACTTCATTTGGACACTGGATTATTGGTGCTTCTGGAGGAAGTGACCAAAGAAGGTTCATCTGTACAAAAGGCGGTGCTAAGTAACTGATGTGTTTGTGATATTTTCCAGCTGGGCAGTACAGGTGAATAAACAAAGTAACGGGGAATGGAATTGTCAAGGGAAATGTTTTAATGTACAATTATTCCACAGAATTAATTGTCAAAAGGTAACTGTAGAATTTAGTGTTTAGGAGAATACTACAGAAAACAGGTAATGGGAAGTATTTATATTATGAGGAAGGGAAAAAATAAGCTGTGGAGAGACCTACTTGGTTTTGAGAAGAGTAATCTTGTATCGGCTGGACTAATTGGATTTTGCAGTTCTTATATCTTTTGTAAGATAATTGGATTACTTTAGCAAGCACATGCCAATTATGATTTGTGATCACTTTGTCAAATCTACTTAATTGACTTATAAATTAGAGCAACCTTTTTTTACTGTAAAAGGCCTTACGTACCAGATTACACTATTTTCATATAGTGTTCACAGGAATGAATATTGTGAACACCAGTAGCAGAAATAGGCCTTAATGGAAGCAAAATGTTGTATGTGTCCCTATTTTCTGTTCAAATGTACCAGCTCATGTTAATGTTGATACCAGGAAAAAGGGGACAGAAGTTTAGTAATGACTGTCTTTAAGTTCCATTTGATTGCAGCATGTAGTCGAACTAATTCAGCTTGGTAAGAATTGTTGGAGGTTATTCACTGTAGTGCTCCTTAAGATCACGCCTGGGAGACAAACTACTTTAACCTTTCATGGTGAGGATAATGGTGGCCCAAATACATAGCAGAGACATGGATTTAAACCCAGATGCCTTTGTGCAGTATTACTGACTTTCTTCTCATTGTCAAAGGTTTAAAATGTTTTTACCCTTAGCATGTTTGGAAGGTCCATCTGAAATGGACAAGGCACAAAGTTTTCTTAAATGTTAACATATATATTAATATAAAATGTACTTATAGGAGCTTTAAATCATTGTCTTATTACACAGAAGAATCAAAAATGTCAGCACTAAACTGGAAGCCCTTTATCTATGGAGGTTTAGCATCAATCACTGCAGAATGTGGTAAGTTTTTTTTCTTTAACTGTCTGCATGATTTCCTTTACTCAGTCCCTTTTAAAACAAGCTTGGTTCCATCCTCTCAGTGACACAGTAATATGTGGTGGCTTACAGCATAGGAGTGTTTTTTTCTTTAACGCTGACTGAAGCTTTGCTCAGAATTTTGTTACAGTGTCAGAACACTCTTGTCTGTAAACCCACATTCCTTGTGAATCTTGTTTTTATACAAACTTTGCTTTTGCATTCTGTTATTTGGTGTTTGTTGATCTGTTCCTAGACAGTGGTCATAAGTATATACTGCTTTTGTTTTGCTACAGTAGACAAATTAAGCTCTTAACTTGGAACTTTCTTCTCTTAGCTTTTTGAGTAGCTATGTTGCAGTTTAAATTCCCTTTTCTTGAATGTGAGTGGATGATTAGAATTGAACACTAAAATTGAGTTAGTGTGCAACACAGAATAGTTGCTACAGTGAGACAGTGCCTCTGATGTTTTAGTGCTTACTCTAAAGACAAACCTGAAATAATAACATCCTTTTAAAGTCTTACCTGAAATGCATGTACACGAAAATAAAGGGGATCTGGATTTTCATAGTAGCAGAACGTAGTCTGACATGTGGTGGGCTTGCATGTGAAGTCTGTCTAACAAAGTAGATGCAGTATAAAATTACACTTAAACTTACTGTTTTGTTTTCCTTTTTTAACTTCTCTTACAAATCTTGTTCAAACTTGAGTTTGAGACCTCTCTTATTTGACTTGACTGAATAATGCCAAAAGCTTCATGAGGAAGACAAGCAATTCATAAAAGCCTTGTTAGAACAGATGTAGTTAATCCTGAATCCTATTAGTATATAGGTGAGTACTGAATGTTGAGGTGATCCCTTTCCTAAAGATAAGGTCTGGAGGAATATGCTTTCTAGACCCTTTCATAAAGGGAGCATGGAGAGTATGAACTTGACATAGCAGTAGGCTACAGGAAAGCAATAACAGAAATGGGTACTGCTCCTATTGCTTTTTTAGGTTCTGGGCTAGAATCTGTATAGCTTGTCCTATGAAATTTATTTTGCTGCCTTCAATGCTTTTCAAAGACGTTGGTAGAATACATGTGCAAACTCTGTACTTGATTGTGATCGCAGAGTCCTATTCAGTGTGGCTCTTTGCATGTTTACAACCAGGCAATACCATGTTGCCTGAAGACATAGTGAATGCAAAACATAAACATAGGAAGTAGGCAGGGCCTCTGACGAGCTTTTAGACATAAAATGAAGGTGACATAAAATGAACCACTTCTTTAGAAGACAGTCTTGGTAAGAGATGCTTTTCCCCGGGAGTATTTTTATCTATTTTAGCATATAATAAAGGCTGTTTTTTCTTATATCGTGTTCTTTATTGTCTTTGGTTAGGTAAGTAATTGATTAATTTTCTCTCCAATTTTCCTTTAAGGTACTTTCCCCATTGATCTGACCAAAACGCGTCTGCAGGTTCAAGGTCAAGTTAATGATGCCAAATATAAAGAGATCCGCTACCGTGGAATGTTGCATGCACTAGTCAGAATATGCAGAGAAGAAGGATTGAAAGCCTTATACTCTGGGTAAAATAAACTGACTTGCTGTAGTGGTTGTTGAACAGTATATTGATAAGTATAAGCCCATAGTGTGTGAATTCTTGGGTTTCAGATTTATAAGGTATTTAGTTAGCCTCAGTTAATCTGGAAGTTGAAAGCCCAAGCTTAGGTTGCATCAGCCTTTGCACTCTGCAATAGCATTTTGTGTTTAAAGAAACCAAACCAACCTACTTGGAAAAAAAAATGGCTAAGCATAATATTATTCTATACAATGCTGCTATGGTTCTTCTGTCTGTCAGAAGAAAAACTGAATTAACCTTTGTGTATAAATGAGCATGCTTTTCTTCAAAACATGCAAAATGGTGAGGGAATGAAACAATCTGAAGATTACATTTCAGACAAACTTGCCAGCTATCTTACAGATCACAAGCTGAGGCATGCTGTAATAGTAATCTTTCCACAGTTCATTCATGTTCTTGCAGGCTTGATTTTAAAAAAACCCAAAAAAATAAAACCAAAACAATAAAACCTTGTTTTGTCTGTAGTGAGTTTAAATTGTTGATTTAAATGAACAAACCTTTCTCTGGTAGATATCTTGTGTTCAGTCTGTCCTGCTCTAGAAAGTATTTGCTACTCAGTGATTTTGATCATAAATATTATAACTGCCTATTTTTTACAGGATTGCACCTGCAATGCTACGCCAAGCTTCATATGGAACTATAAAAATAGGCACTTACCAGAGCTTAAAAAGAATGTTTGTTGAGCGTCCAGAAGGTGAGTGGGTTTTTTTTCAATTTAGTTGAGGACTATTTTGCTTTAAGCTGGTTGTTTCCATTTGGTATTTTACTGTAGCGGTTTGAACAAGTCTACTGAGAAGACATTCCTTGTACCAATTACAACAAAGTGAGTCAGCACGGAAAACTTGTTGGAGCAGTTTTTAAGGTTTCTGTAATTGGCACTCTCTCTGCTTAAAGGAGGGGTGGCATCATCCTGTCCTGCTGCATCTTAAGCTTTGTAAATCTGTAGCTAAACTCTTTTTCTTTGTTTATGGAATAGATGAAACCCTGATGATAAATGTTCTATGTGGCATTCTTTCGGGAGTAATCTCATCATCTATTGCCAACCCTACAGATGTCTTAAAGGTAATCATGTGTTATGTAGAGTTTGTCCTTAGTTTTTATCATTTCCTTGAGGAAATGCAGAATCTCCTGGTGAATATAGGATTTGTTTTTTTTGTAACCCTATTTATTCTCATCTTAACTTTAAAAAAAAATAATCAGTAACATCCTGAATTCTTCTAACCTCCTTCTGGTCCATACTGATTATTTGAAGTATGCACCAGGAAACTGATGTCTGGGGAGATAGTTGGATACATATAACTTTTTCTGGGGGTGGGGAGAGAATAATTTTAGATGACTCTTTAACTTTCATGCTATAGTGCTTATGTGTAAGCTACACTATTTCAACATATTTCATCCGTACATCTTGGTAACACAGTTATACTAGGATGTTTCTAGAGCTCAAAATAGGTAAAGATGAATTGAGTTTCTGTGAGTGATACTTACACTGTAAGATTCTTAAATCCTGTAGAGAAGCTTTGCAATCAGTGTGTCCCATGGAAATAGTGTTCCGGCATCAGTCATTTAAAGTGAAGTGGTGGAGCCCTCACCTCTTTAAGAATCTGTTAGCTCAATGACCTCCTCCAGTTACTTTAAAGAGTTGATGATATTTAACTTAGAAAAGTGTAGCATGTGAGTTACATGGCTGCCTCTAATGAAATATTCAAGAAAATTTTCTGTTCTTCTATAACTACTAAAAACTTAGTCCTTCATAGGGCTAGTGTAGTTATGTAGAGGCATTTCAAACATAAGCTTCTATTTCAAGTGTGGCTTCAATTAGTTATTTCCCCAAATTATGTCCACGTACCAACTTGCCTGTCATCAAACTTGTAATTGGTAGTTACCATGGCAGTTTCCAAGGATGTTTTTAGAAGTCCACAGGATCGAAGACCATGGTTCTCACCAGCCGAAACTGTAATCTTTAACCTTTCGTTTTAACATGTTCCTGTGAGAACACTGTAAAGGACATCCTGCAGAACCCATCTGTCAGTCTAATCTAAGTGGAATAGTGTTCAAGTACAGAAATAGACGTGACTTAATGCAGTTAAGAACTTACACCATGTGCTTGTTCAAAATTAGCAGCTGCATTTGGATAGTTAAGGCACTTCAAAAGATTTCATCCTGGTTATGATAATTTTAGCTATTAATTTGTATGCAATGAGAAATTGACTTTACTTAAAAGATTGTAACTTAAAATGGTAATAAAACTGTATTAAGCTATTACTGGTTGCATGTTTGAAAAGTATTGATTTTCTAATTTTATCTTTAAATGAATCTCAGATCAGAATGCAAGCCCAAGGCAGCGTGATTCAAGGAGGAATGATGGGCAACTTCATACAGATCTACAAAAAGGAAGGCACTAAAGGATTATGGAAGGCAAGTTTTTTTGAACTAAATCCTACACTCAAAGTACACTTTCTTGCTCAACTGGATTGTATGCGCTTTTACAGTATTCTCAGCCAAAATATGGAGAAATCAGGAGCTAATATGTATGTAGTTTGTCATGACTCCTTCACTGCTGGTGTCTCGGTGCATTTTTACAAAAGGTTACTGCCAGTCTTGTATTCAAGGATTAGCCACTTCTTAAAAAGGGGGAGACAAATGGAGGTTTAAATTAGGGTGACTGGCTCTAGGACTAATTCAACAAACCTTTGCAAGACACCTCTCAGTCTGTATGCTCTGCTCTTTTTAAAACATGTGCTAAAGAACATTTGGAAATAAAGGTACATTAGTACCTTTAGAACATCCCCTCTAGTTCAGAAATTCTTGTACTCAGCCTTGTAGATTCTTTTATGCCAATTACAGTCAGTGACTGTATAACAACTGAAGACCAAGAATAGACAGTTGCTCTGAAACAACTGGAAAGTAGAAATATTTTTCTATTAATGTGCTTTTTTCTGCAAAGCTTTTTGACTTCCATTTTTCTACTCGTCTTTCTTTGTCAGTTTATCCGTTAGCAGCAAGGGGAGCCAGTATCACCTGTCTGTTGAGGTCTTAGCTGACTGTCGATGTAAGAATTCGTATGTTAAGCAGAGGTGGAGTAGCATAAAGGAACTGAAATTGCTGTTCAGTGTGGAAAAGTGATTTATCTATTAACTTCAATCTGCATTTTTGGAGCACATACATCTAAGACCTGTACTTATTAGACTTACTTGAATTCACGGTGTTCTTAATGCATTCATGGTGTGTTGCTTTGTATTAGAAAAGCTAGGCTTTTCTGATGGCGCACAAAGGTTAATTTTAAACTTCAACTATATCCTTTCTTTTGCCAGGGTGTATCGTTGACAGCACAGAGAGCTGCTATTGTTGTTGGAGTGGAACTGCCAGTGTATGACCTTACCAAGAAGCACATAATTATGTCTGGATTTATGGGTGATACAGTATATACTCATTTCCTGTAAGTTTGTATAACTAACTGCTTGCATAGCTCATCATTGGCTAGTTCTCGTTATGGGGGATGAATCTTGTTTTTTTTTTTTTTCCCCTGTCATCAGTCTAGAGGCAAATATACTTCTGATGTATTTATACTTTTTAATGTAATAGCATCTCAAATGGTAGCACTTAGCATGGAAAGTAATTTTATTTAGGATTTGGATTTAATTTTCTTATGAATATGGAATTTTGGTTTGTGGATGATCTGAATCATTCAGCTTTGCAAATTGAGATTAGGAAATATTTGATTAGAACTTTCCTCTATTCTTAGAGGCGCAAACATCTGTTCAAGTATACAGAAACTGTATATAAGGGCTGTATATGAAATCTTGAAAATGGTGCTTTATAGTAAATGAAAAGTAATTTTTCACATCTATTAGCTGATGTAATTTTTAATTAAAAGCAGTAAGCACTCATTATTACTGCATGTTTTCTGGGGAGGGGGAATTGTTGTGCATCTTGAAATGCGGTAGGTGAAATTTCATTAAACCTTTCTTTTATTAGCTCAAGTTTTACTTGTGGGTTAGCTGGAGCCCTTGCATCCAACCCGATTGATGTTGTGAGAACACGCATGATGAATCAGAGAAGCCAACAACATGGGGGACACTCAAACTACAAGGGCACTTTGGATTGCTTGCTACAAGTAAGTAGTTCATGTATCAACGCAAGTAGAAACTGGTGCCGTCAAGCAATGATTTTTGGTGTAGAAATTGTTCTAAGTTTCCCTAGAAATTAATCCAAGTAACTTAAATACACTTTTTGCTGTAATGCTTAAGAGGACTACTGCCAATAATGCATTTGGTGTGAAAAGTACCTACTATCTTGACAGAAAGGCAGGAAGAAAGTTAGTACATACTGCAGGCATTTACTTCCTTTTGGTGCTTGGATGAGGAGACTAAGTCTTTCAGCAGTACTGTCTCTTACTTAACTTTATACAATGTTAGGATATTGATAGGGAATCATAATTTCATAGGTCAGTTCTTGAAGAACATCGTCTTCTGGGGCAGATGGCTTTCTCTGTTGGTTACTGCATAATGGAAAGCCTAGTAGAGCCAAAGGCAATGTCAGTCTCCCGATTTTAATTATTTTGGCTTGGTTTCTTAAATCCCTAAACTGGATATGAGGTGGGAGCGTGATGGCCTTTTACATGGAGAAGAGCTATTGGTGTCCAAGCTGTTGACTGAACAGTACAGTTTGTGAACAGTAACAGTCCAATTTTGTGAAGTCCATAAAAAAAACTGAAAAATTTCAAGGGGGTGCCAAATGAGAGCTGCAGGTTTACATGCAGTGCTTTACAAGGTTTTGGGTTTTTTTGGGGGGGAAAAAAATTCCGGGAATGCAATTTGGACGAATCTAGGTTGATGACATAGACTGCATGTTTACCTGTTAAGTAATGCCACAGGCATTACTAATCTTGGCTTTATCTAGTGAAATGTTTCCGTGTCCCATCCTACAGTATGTTTAAATCAAGGTTGTAGCACTAAGCCATCCCCTTGTCTTGTATAGAAGGTTGTTAGCTGAGGTGCTCTCTAGGTTTCTCACTAATGAAGAATTACATAAGTGTGTTCTTGCTCTGTTGGTTTTTTTTTTTTCCAGACATGGAAGCATGAAGGCTTTTTTGCTCTATATAAAGGGTTTTGGCCAAACTGGTTAAGACTTGGTCCTTGGAATATCATTGTATCCTTTTCAAAAGTGTGCAAAACTATGAAGCTAGACATACAGCAGCAAGCATTGGCAGTTTCACACAATGTTCAGTGGGGAAAGTGTCATGTCAGCACTAATATTCCCTTTTCATGAATGGAAAATTGTGTAGTTGACCATTTTCTTAGTCAAGTGCTGCTGGTCAGATTGAATTTGTGATTCACACAGAGCGAATCTTAAAATGTGATCTTGCAGAACATTTTTCTGTTCCTCCGATTTCATACCTGTCTACTTCCTTAGTTTGGAGCCTAATTTTAAATAAAATTGACCAGATGAGTTAGGAATGGGGCTATTTCAACAACTGGGGAAACTGTTGGCAGTTGGCGATGAAATCTTTTTGTATTTATTGTGGTCTCACACAGCTTGGCTTGTGTTTCAAGAGCCAGCTGACTGGAACCCTGGGAAGCGGGTTGTTGGTAATGTATTTTTTTTACTGTGAGGAAACCTACTTTAGCTTATCAAAGCTAAGTGAGTGAAGTCTTTAAGGGCTTTCGTAGTAGTCCTCTGCCACCTCAGTCCTGGGTGTAAGATCCTGAGGAACAGGGAGAGGAAGGCAGTTGGCATCACCAGCCTTAAAGCTTTCGATGTACAGGAGTGCCCTGAAGTGAGTTTTATTGTTCTGCATTAACAAAAATGGCCAAGTGGCACCATTACATACGAGGGAACTAAGAGAAGAGCAAAACTTCACACAGATGCTGCTGTTCTTCAGTAGCAAAGTGACCATTTTGCACCAAGTGAACAGGAAAGAGTTTTCCTTAATCAGCTCTTCCAGTTCTTCCTGACGTATGAACAGTTGAAGAAATTAGACTTCTGACGTGCTGAAGTGTATACTGAATTCTGTTAATGTACTGTTTGAGCTTAGAGCAACTTGTAAGTTATCCTGAGTATCTACTCTTTATCGTCGGAGACGCTAGCCAAAGGAAGAGGTCACTACAAGACTGTTGTGAGTGAAAACAGCCTGGAGGTGATTTCGAGGCAAACCGGCTCCTGTAAGAATGGCTTACGTGTGTGATTCAGCGGATGATGTGCACTGTTTTCTAGACTGAACCAAATATGGTGGAGTACCTTCTGTCAACTCTTTAAGTGTTCTTGAATGTGAAGATGTGTAACACAACTTTACGCTGTTGACACTCAGATGGACAGTGTTTTGTAGGCGTAAGAGGCAAAGAACAATCTTTCCCTAAAGGAAGATAGGTAGTACCACGGAGCGGGGCTTTTCCTCTTTTCAGAAGTGTATACAATTAAACTGCAATAGTTTATAGCTTCCAATTAACCGAAAGTGTCACAAGACATCTTTGCAGGCCTTCAGTTGAGCAAAATACCTGCTGCGATACAAAATCTGCTTCTGGTTTTAAAGATTTCCTGTGTTCCAAGTCCTTAGGTTTCTGCATAATTTGCTGGGAGTAATCCAGCTTCATTTGAAAGCGTGGTTGCTGCAGTTGTCAGCTTTTGCATAGCTTGAGGAAAGTGGTTGTTTCCCCCCTCACCCCAATGTATTGTTCTTGGTTTTCAGCATAAGTGATTCTTCAACATATTCATATGGAAATTGCAATTAGGAATGAAGTTCAAATGAGTCCACGCTCATCTGCCTATCTCACAGAGAAAGGTTTCACTCTTCTTCCGTTGATGGGAAGAACTACTTGTAACGGTCATGGGCTGTTACGTATCATCTGGAAGACGCAGGTTTTACACTGGGCAGTTCAGGCTGCCGTGTGAAAAGAACCAAACGTCTCCAAAGATAAGTTGTCTATAAAAATCGGATTTCTTCTTAAAAAGACACCCAAACGTGGAACCACCGAGCGCTTTCCTACAGCAAACAGGCTCAAGTGGCCGTTACATATTACGCTTCGTATAGAAATCAACTGCAGCTTCCTTAAAGTGTGACTTTGGGGGTTTAAATGTAGATCAAAACTTCAGGGCCATTAACTAAAGAGTTATGTGAAGGTTCTGACAAATGTTAATTCCGAGAAAGGAGAGGTGGGAGATGCGAGCCATGCGGTGGCCCTTCTGTGTTTGCAGAGGGATAGCAAAGCAGGAGGCGTAGCTTTGCGTTTTTGTGGCATTGTGTGTTAAATCTCTTCAACGCTTTTGGTTAATCAGACATTCCACTTGAAGAAATTTCCTTGCGATTTCAAAATTACTACAATCACTTAAATCACTAATTCTGAATTCACAAATGGATATTTTTTTTAAATGCACAAGGCACTTTTGTTCCTAAGGCGCACAGTTTTTCTATGTATATATGTATGCTCGTGTGCAGTTTTTCCTTACAGCTGTTTCTATGCTTTGATAGATGTATTTGTAAATATTTTTGTAAACGGTGTAAACTAAGTGTATGTTTTACATTTTTAAGCTTATTAAACATTTTCAAATCAACAGGTAATGACTCTGTACTGCTTTTGGTTTCTAAGTTCCAAATGGGGGTGGGAGGTGGGGATGTTTTGAAATACTCGCAGACGATTAGCAAAGGATTGTTAATCACCTGCAAGTATTTCAAAGGAAAGCTGTTGCTGGCACTGGACCACCAAGTGTGTTGTTACTGGGTTTTAGCCAAGGCAGACTGAAGGTGCTGTAGGTAAAAAGCTCGTGTTCCTGTAACTTACAGCCTGAAAATACATGCATTAACCATATGTTTTTGCTGTTCTTTGGCATATCTTGAACTGCCAGACCATTTCCCACTCTGCTGTTCCAGACCAAGCACTTTTTATAACAATCAGCTTTGTTTTGTGTAGCAGCAAAACGCTGTTTACTGCTTAACTTTATACCTGTGAGCCGGGTGGGTTCCTGGGGCTCTGGGGGGATGAGGAACCTGCTGGTTTGGAGTAAGGGGGTGGGAGCTGTGGGAAGCCGGAGGGGGACAGATGGACAAGACGGACAGAAATTACCTGCTAAGGACCAAAAACATCAAAAGGGTGAAGTGGGGGGCTCAGCATCTCAGGTGCAGAGAACAACTCAAGCCGTTTTCAAGCTCTTTAATTCAGCTGTGCCTTAGTTGAATCTTTTATCGTTACACATGAAAAATAAATCCTAAGTCTACAAAAAAACTAACAGCAAACTAAAAGGGAATAGATCCTGCAGCAGGTGGGAAAACGCAGCTCAGTTTATGGGGTGGTGCTGCAGAAGACTGGGACCCTCTCGCCGGAGCCTGGGACAGAGCTCCGCTGCCCACCAGAAGCTGGGAGGGCCCAGAGTGAGGTCCCATCACCAGGGTGGTCCTGCGCCGCCCCCCTTCCCAGGAAAGAATGATACCGGGAACGCTGTGCCCGGCGGGGACGCGAACCCGCTGACCCCGCAGCCTCCTGCGCTCCTCCCCGCCGCTAGGGGGCGCCATCCCGCCCAGCCGCCGCTCGCTCTTCCACTTCCGCCCTTGGCTGACGCACTTCTCCTCCCCCGCCAATGACGCCACTGCCACGCGACGCCGACGGAAGCGCGGGGACTCCCGGAAGCGCCGCCGCGCTCCGCTCCCTCTTCCGCCCCGTTTCCCCCCCTCCCCCCGGCGGCCCGGCTCGGCCGCCGCTCGCCCCCGCCGCCTCTCGCCCCGCCGCCAGCAGCATGGCGGAGCCGCCTCCCGCCGATCCGGCGGACAGGGAGGTGCGGGACCGCCTGAGCCTGTGGGACCGCCGCCCGCTGCCCGCCGCGCCCCTCAGCGATCGCCAGACCGACTCCGTGCTGGAGCTGAAAGCGGCGGCTGAGAACCTGCCGGTGCCGCCCGAGGTGAGGCGGCAGCGCTGCCCCGGCCGCGGGGAGGGCGGTGGGAAGGGAGGTGCCGCCGTGCCACGTCGCCAGACGGCAGGGGGTGGCGGCCCGGCCCGCTGGGGCCTGGGGGGCCGCCGCTCTCCCCCGGTTGTTGCGGGGCTCAGCGGCGTTTTGCGTTCCAGCGGGGTTCCCAGGCCGGCGGGACCCTCAGCCCACCCCCCGCTGCGCCCACAGCCGCTCCCCCGGCCCCGTTCGCCTCCCTCGGGAGGGCTCGGTCTCCTTCCAGCCTTCACCAGGGCCCTCGTGGCGCGGTGCTGCCCGCTCGCCTTGGCTTGGAGGGGGGTTTGTAGGCAGCGGTGGCAGCTTTTCCCTGAAAACCCACCGGGCGTTCTCTGCCTGTCCTCACCACGTCCCTCAGTTCATCAAAGTTTGTCCTCTTGAAATCGAGAGCTTTAGTCGTGGAGTTATATGTTTTAGGTCGTCTTGATTTCATCCTTGTTCATTCACTTCTCCTGGCACTGATGCTATCGTGGCCAGCAGGTCGAGGGAGGTGCTTCTGCCCCTCTGCTCTGGTGAGACCCCACCTGGAGTACTGTGTCCAGCTCTGGAGCCCTCAGCACAGGAAAGACATGGACCTGTTGGAGCAGGTCCAGAGGAGGGCCATGAAACGATCAGAGGACTGGAGCACCTCTTCTGTGGGGACAGACTGAAAGAGAAGAGAAGGCTCCAAGGAGACCTTATTGCAGCCTTTCAGTACTTAAAGGGGAACTACAGAAAAGATGGGGACAAACTTTTTAACAGGGCCTATTGCAGTAGGACAAGGGGTAATGGCTTTAAAGTGAAAGAGCGTAGCTTTAGATCAGAGAGAAGGAAGACATTCATTACACTGAGGGTGGTGAAACACTGGCACAGGTTGCCCAGAGAGGTGGTAGGTGCCCCATCCGTGGAAACATTCAAGATCAGGTTGGATGGGGCTCTGAGCAACCTGATCTAGTTGAAGATGTCCCTGCTCATTGCAGGGGAGGTTGGACTAGATGACCTTTAAAGGTCCCTTCCAGCCAAAACCATCCTATGATTATTTTGTGGTACAACTTACAGATGACTGAATGAGCCACGTAAAGCTGGGAGTAGTAGTAAAAAGCTTAATAATTTTTCGTTATCATGGAAGAAGTGGTCTCCCAACCTGGTTATACTATATCAAACTCTGACGTGATTATTTATGAGTGCTTCCTTGTCTACAAAGGGAAGGAGAACGAAATGTTTGCCTTCCTTAACTGCACTTTTCATGAGAGGTTTTGTATTTGAACAGGATCGTAGCGCAGGATATAGTGCTATAAAATCAACAAAGTTGGCTCTCAGCAAGTGTCTGAAAGGTCAAAATAACAAAGAGGAGGGGGTAAAGCAATTCCTTTCTGAAATGCACCTGTTTAATTTCATGCTTCCTGGTTTCTTTTTTGTGTAAGCCATATGCAACTGTACAAAAAATACTGGCAGCCATCCAAAATGATTGTAGAAGGATATGCTGCTATCGGAGGATGTTCTTAAGGATCTAAACCAGCTTTGTAACAAGGCAGGTACCGTATTTGCCGGTCAGGCCAACGGGTATGCCAAGACACTGAGGACTTCAGCTGGTCCATGGCTCCTGCTGAAGTGGATTGGGACAGTGGTGTCTTGACTGTTCTGAAAAAGCAGAACTGCTCGACTCATCTTTTCCTCAGTAGTAGTCATGAGAGAAAACGTGGCTCCCCAGCTAGGGTCCTGCCTGTTTTGGAGGGCGGGGGGCAGAGATAGGTGGAAGTTGAACAAAAAAGGTCAATCTGTGTTTTCTCAGATATCTGAAATCCTGACAGTTCTTTCTTTGTCAGACTAATATTATCAGGTAATGAATATTTTACTGAGTGAGTAATTTCCTGCAGAGACACCAATTTGTTCTTAAGTAGTGTTTTCTGTTTTTATGTTACTGATGTTCTCAGCAATAGAAAATACACTGTATTTCTTAAATGAATTAAAAAGAGTATTATGCTAATGAAGAGTCTATAACAATATTTGTTTTCTTGACTTAATTTCATCTGTATAAGTGAATTAATAGTCTCCAACCATACTTAAATACAATTTCTCTCAAGTTACTTTTGTTGATATTGTTCTTGCTTAAAAAATCATCGTGGCCAATAGTTCCCTTTCAGCGGAGCTATTCCTTGTCTTCTAAAAAAGCCTTTCTTTTTAGCTTCACTTCTTCATTAAAAGCTTTTGAAAGAATGTGAAATGCTATTTCCTGAATAAATTTGGGCGGTGTTAAGTCTTGAATTTTCTCTGAATATCTGGCAAAAAAATCTGACAGTTCCTGTGCAGTGATGTTGCCATGTAGTGTAAACAGAAGTGGCATTTATTTTTGTTTCAATGTGCGTTCTGAATTCTTATGTTCTTAGATACTCTTCTAGTGCATTTTTCTGGGTGTAGAACCAGTTAAACTGGAAATTAAAGTGTAGCTTATCAGTATGTCAGGTACGTGTACATTCGATTTCAGTTCTTATACAAACATGTACTTATGTAAAATCCTGTATAATATTTTCCAACTTTAACTAAAAAAAAAAAAAAAAGTCAAAATTGTTAGGTGTTTCTATATATATAGATATGGTAGTTGTTGTGTTATCATATTGATAGGTAAAATATCCATTGCATTTGTTTCTTCAAAAGTAGATGCCTGTGATTGTCTCCAGTTGATGCTTTGGATCGTGTTACTGTAGTTGAGCTGAATATACTAATTCTTAGTAAGCTGCCTAACTAAACTTTTGTGGGTTTTTGTGAGCAGCTTCCAATTGAAGATTTGTGCAGCCTAACATCCCAGTCGCTAACTGTTTCGCTGACGGCTGCGGTGCCGGAATCCACGGAAGATATCCTCTTAAAAGGATTTGCCGTACTGGGGATGGAGGATGAAAGAATTGAAACAGCACAGCAGGTAAGTGATGCTGTATACCCTCCAAGTCGCAGTAATCTTCTTCAGAGAATTCTGTGAGTTTCTCTGTCTCTTGCCTAGTTTTTGGTGGGTTTGTTAAAATTTTTTGGCTGTTTTCAAGATGCGTGAAGAAACTTGGGGGAAAAAAATCATTGAAGTCGTAAGTGACAGATACTTTTCCGATTTTGAATGGAGTCTGAAGTGAGAGCAAAGCACCCCTTCAGTAAGGTGGTGTTACTGATAATATAGAAGAATGTCACACCCCTTCCCTCCCTGTTTAATGTGACCGCCTTGTTCTTGTGCAAATAAAACCAGATGAAATTCAGGGGAGGAATAGAATAGAATATTTCAGTTGGAATGAGAAATTGTAGTTTGTCTCTGATTAATAATTAAGTTCTGAAACATCTCTTTTTTAACAAAAGCTCATCTTCGTTTCATAGAACTGTGTGTGGTTTGTTTTTTTTTTTAATTGATTGCATGTGGTATCTGTGTTGTTCACACCATAAAATCTCTTCTAGTTCTTCTCCTGGTTTGCTCAGGTACAAACACAGATGGATCAAGATGAAGGTGCCAAGTACAGGTACGTGTTCTTCCTTGGTTCCTTTCACTTGTAATCACTTTAAACCTTGAAGGACTTCATCTTGTCCATATAATGTTAGCACGCATTCGGATTCAGCTGGCGGGGAATGGGGGAATGTGTTGGAACAGCTGAAGCTTTCCAAGGTGGTATGTCCCACTCCCATCCTGAAGGCTGTTGCCCTCTTGGCAGTTAAAAGGGCCACAGATTTCCTTCTCAACTGCCTAGTATAGTAAGACAGATTGAAATTAGTTTGGGCTCATAGACAGGGCTGTAGACAAAGGCAGTCTAAGAGCTTTCATATGCCTTTTCAGCTACCGCTGCTATTGAAATGGCATCCTCTGAAGGTGAGAGTGTGCAGGCAGCTGTGGCTGCTAGTCAGTTCTGCTATCACCGTTGGGTTCGCCAGTGGCTATGGCTGTGACTTTGTGTCTGCATTCCCTGCATTCCTTGACACTTTGCTCAACGCCAGTTTTGAGGCTTGGCATTCTCATGTATTTTTATCTAACTGGCTTTTCCGTCAGGCTCAGAAGAACCCCTTCCCACTGACTTTCGCAGTTACTCCTGAAGAGTCTGAAGTACAGCTGAATGGCTTAGCCAAGTCTGCTGGTGGCTTTCACAGAAACTGGACTGTGTTTTGAAATTTTACAAACTTGCCTTTGGCCACAAAGAGACTGCTGTATTCCTGACTCCTGTTTTTCTCTAATTTTCTTTGGTGTATCTCTTCCTTTCTTGCTCTGACAATTGAGGACACAACGGTTCTTAAAAGCAGAGATTTAGACATATACTAAGCCCACGTTCAGATCATTAACAGCCTAAAAAGAATAGCATCCTTGGACTTTGTCAGTTGACATGTTCGTAATAGTGCACACAGATACTAAAGTGTGCCATGGATGCAGAATGGTTTGTAGGATGGCCAATGTGTAATTGTTTGCAGGAGGAAAGTAAATTCATTCTTTGCCTGTTGTACATGACTACAGAGAGTTGTGATTTTACTTGCTGCTTTGTATGTGGTGAAGTAGAGCTCAGAAACTGATATCCAAGAGTAATTAATTTTAAATGGTGCTTTAGTCAAGCTGAATGCTTGACATATATTTAGTGATCATTTAGAGTCCATATCTGCATTGAGCCTTAGACAAGCTTGGTGCATTAGATACTGGATTTATTTTGTTTAAGACTCTTTCAATCCTCACAGTAAGTTTTGAATCCCTTGGATAATTTCAGCTACTTTAGGAGAGTAAAACTAATTTCTAAATGGAAACTGAAAATTGTGTAGAAGAGGGGACCCAAATTAACACTCTGTTGGAAGCAAGGCAGGTAGAATTTGGCTGCTAGCAGTAGCCTCTATGTTACCACTGTCCATTTAGACAGTATTTGCATGCTCTAGACCAGCTGTGGTGCATGCTGCTGCTTTCTGGGTAGGCTTGCTCTCAGGAATATTGTGGAAATGAGTTACTGCAGTGACTATTCCAAATCGTATAGCTCTGTTACATCTGCGGGTCCTGGAACATCTACTTACTGTGCACTTTTGCTTGATGCAAGTGGTGTTTTATTCCTGGAGAGGGAAAGGCAGTGGCAGTGACCCTGCAGGCAGCTGGATTTGCAAATACAGAAAGTGAAATTTTACTTCTCTTATCGATTCTCTTTTTCTAGACAGATGAGGGATTACTTGTCTGGCTTTCAGGAACAGTGTGATGCTATCTTGAACGATGTGAACAGTGCCCTTCAGCACCTGGAATCACTGCAAAAACAGTATCTTTTTGTCTCCACGAAGACAGGAACGCTGCATGAGGCCTGTGAACAGCTTTTGAAAGAGCAGGTAATCTTTGATGGGAGGATTACTGGGAACTTTTAAGATACCATAAACAAAAGTTTCTTTTTCTCAGGATGGGAAGACTTGTGAGCTGTGGTGACAATCCCTCCATTTGCTTTGGACCTTGTTTTTGGTGTGTTTCCCCTGCAGCCAGGGTGTCAGGCTCTGTGCAGTAAAATGTTCAGTATGTGTCAATGTACGCTTTAATCAAGGAGGAGAGCTACTTGAGGGGAGCTTTTGTAACTGATGCCTGACAAGTGAAAACTTATTGATGTTAATAGTTCATATAAATTACAAAGTATTCTGAGCTGGTTGTTGCAAGAAGAAAGGTTTTAAAAAAATGATGAGCTTATTTCCCAGATGCTTGCTTTCTTCTCATGAACTGCTCCCACAGTGATGTAATGAACATGTCTTATTAGCATGACTGGATGAGGGAGAACTTTTAAAGGCTGCAGTCCTGAAATACAGGATTTCTACAGTTCTCTGTAATTCTGGTGACAGCATTGCTGTTTGTATGCAATAGTATATGTGCAGTGCTGACAAACCTCTAGAATATATGTTTTTAAATACACTATTGAAAGTAATTTGTCTTTCTCTGGTAAGAGAGAGCAAGAGAGCACTGCTGTATTCTGCATCTTTTGTTGTACTACTTAGTTGCAGGTTTAGTTAATATTGGTGTGTGCCAAGAGCTGAAAGGGAGGCTGAATAATTTTCTATATATATATGTATTTATATATATATACACATTTTTATATATATACATTCTTTTTTATATATATATATATAAAGTTATATATTTAAACTACTTGCTAGGTTGATGATTTTCTTTTATTTATTATTTTTGAATAGTCAGAACTTGTTGACCTGGCTGAAAACATCCAGCAGAAACTTTCTTATTTTAATGAGCTGGAAAACATCAATACGGTAAGTATTATTTCACTGTTAGTAGTCTTAGAAAATGAAAGTGTACTGATCTTTTGAACTTTGTCACCAACGCTGTTACTGAGGTTCCTTACAATGATGCTTTGTCCTGTGTTTCAAAGAAATTGAATTCCCCTACGCTGTCCGTGAACAGTGAAGGATTCATTCCCATGCTGGCTAAGCTTGATGATTGTATTGCGTATATTTCATCGCATGTAAGTAACTCTATTGGTTTTAGTTAAATCTTAATAGTTTCAAAACTATGTATTTATACTATTTTTGTGGTGGGTTTTTTTCCCCTAGAAAATGTTCTCTCTTCAAATACAGTAAGAAAGCAAAGATGGTGGTTTATAAACTTAAGAAATTTTTACTGAATATACTTCATATTCTGCTCAATTTTTGTAAAATACTGCTTTTAGTTTGTACAAACTAGCATTTCTAGCTAGTAAAAAGAGTATTTTAAGTTTTGATGAATTTTAACTCTCCTATTGTTTGCATTTGAAATGGATTTTTTTTTTTATTTCTTTCAGCCAAATTTTAAAGACTATCCTGTATATTTGATTAAGTTTAAACAATGCCTTTCTAAAGCTATGCACCTTATCAAGACATACACTGTGAATACACTACAGAACCTCACAAGCCAGTTAATGAAAAGGGTAAGAGGAATCAGTAAGTGGTAACTTGAGCTGTACTGAAATGTCTGTTGTAACACTATACAGTTTTCTTCTCGTTTTTTAATTTTTTTGTGGGTGGGAGGTGTCAGCAGTTTTGCGTGAAAATAGGTCAGTCCTACACCAGTGTTTGTGCAGATTGGCCAAGTTTCAGACGAATCTGACAGAGACCTAGTGATCCAAGAGATTTTAAAATAGGAATAATTTAAAAATCCTGGAAATTGAAGAAGGTGAGGTAGGTGGGTTGAGGTAGGTGAACAGTCACCTCAGTGAAGGCCAGGGATGGATAAACAGCTGAGTCAGAGAGGCAGCAACCAGCTGGGCAGACAGCGTGCTTTCCTGAACCGGTTTGTGCGCTGTAGCTCTGAATTGGCCGCAGCACACGCTGCTATCTGTGTTGCCAAATGGGGAAGGTGCACAAAAGAAATATGGGTACTGTGGGGGGTCTGTGTTGGAGATGGATCGTTGGAGACAGGGAGAAAGAGAGGTTGCAGGGAAGGCGTGAAGAATGAATACAGGAGCTGGGTGTTGTAGGATGAAAACTGTTAAAGCACAACAACTCTCGAGTTCGTGACATGGCTCTTTCAGTATTATATTCCAGTAAGTATTTTTGGGTGGTCTTGGTCATCTACATATTTCTTTTTGATAAGTCTGCACTGCTTTGTGTAGCTGCAAAGAATAACTGTGACACGTTCCTACTGTTCTTTGGCAGTATCTTTTGGTTAGCTTTGAATTGTTGGCAGCGGTGTTAGAGAGTCACAGGGAAGAGTTAGGTGCTTTACTCCCACTCACTCTGGTGGGATTTAGGCATAAAGGTGATTAAGGAGGTTTTTGGTCTCATTAAAATGTTAATAGTCTCACGCTGCAGTATTTTGGCAGAGGAGAAATGAGAGGGGAATGTCTCTTTCTACCCCTTTTCTTTCTTTCTCCAATTGATTGGTGTGTGCCTTGTGCTTAGTCCTGTTACAGTCAAACTTGGTGTCATGAGGGATAACCAGTGAAATTGTCAATTCTCGATTCTAGCATCTTTCAGACATAGAGACTTGCTAAAGGATAGTCCTGGACTGGAGATCTCAGTTAAGTGGTGTTGAACATGTTTTCATATTTGGTACAAAAATGCTTTTTATTTAAAAAAAGTATCGTAGCTTGGTTTGATGCCAGTGGATGGCCATGAGTGAACTGAACTCATGCAGAATTAAACATCTCTGATAATAAGCGTGTCTACAGAAAGAAGTGAAACCTCATTTCTGGATTTGAATTGCTGCTTAGCAGTTTTAAGTCAGGAAGGAGCCTCTTTTAGGAGTCACATGACCTCCTCGTTCCCATTTACATGGGGGTTTTGTGAATGTTTTGCATATATCTCTGAAACATCTAATATCTGCTTCTGCTAGAAGTGCGGTACTGGACCAGTGGTCTTCAGTTGTGGTCAAGTGTTGAGATTTCCTATTGCAACGCAACACGAGGTCTTGTCAGGACTAGAAAAGGGGCTGATGAGATCTGGTTGTTCTTTGTTACTGCTCATATGTGGGTGTTTGGGGATTTTGATCTGTGTTTGTAGAAGGATGATCAGGTTGCTCACAGGGATGAAAGCAGGAGGTGGGGAAGGTGGAAGAGTTTTCCTGTCCCCACCAAGTTTCAAGGGATGGCCACCCGCTTCTCTCTATGTCATCGCTAGGGATAAGGGGAAGAAAGACTGGTGGCTAAATTGGGTCTCTGCTCTTCTTTGTTAGTGCTAGAATTTGTCTCATTTCAAGCAGTCTGCCCAATTAAGCCTCAAAACTTGACATTCCAGTTGAAGCTTGAAGGCAAGCTGAAATTTAACTTCTCTGCACTGGGACTGGCAGGTAAAAGGGAAATTTTGTTCCATTTTAGTACTACAGATTAAGGAGCAACAATCGGTACTACTGTGGCAGGTCCAGAGAAAATTGTTCTCTCTAATGGAAAATGCCATAATTACTGAAAATGTTTCTTGCTATAGAGTCTTTTGGTTGAAACTTTTGTTATGGGTGGTGTTCTTCCATCTGATTTTATCCGAGTTCTGAAAGAAGGATGCCTTTCTAGGTGGAAAGTGGCAAAGAGTTGTTCCACTGGCAGTATAAACATAAAGAACCACTATTATAAAGTATAATATGTAAAGAACCTGTTTTAGAGCATAATTATCTCAGCCATTAAATACTAGAAACCAAATATAGTATTTTCCTTTTTAACCAATTACTCATCTCTTCTTTCAGGATCCTTCAGCCGTGCCAAATTCTGACAATGCCTTCACGCTGTTTTATGTAAAATTCAGAGCAGCTGCTCCCAAAGTCAGGGTAAGTAGGCTGGTAACTAACGGTTGAAAAGGAAGCTATGAAAATGTGGTTTGAATTTATTAGTAGTGTGAATGCAAGGATTGCATATTGTGCAAGTGTGAATGCCCAAAGATTGCATATTGTGTCCATGGAAAAATACTGCAAACTATTTTCCAATTATTAGAAAAAAAAATCATTTGCTGATAATTCTTTTTTCTTTTTATTGAGTAGACTCTTATTGAACAAGTAGAGCAAAGATCTGAAAAAATGCCAGAGTGAGTATGTCCATATAATTTATTTTCAACTATTGTAAGTTTTGAAAATCTTTACTTTTGTTTAAATACTGTTTAACATGTTACTCATTTATAAGAAAGTTTTAGAAATTGGAATTATGTAGACCTGAAAGAGGTATTAGAATGAATTTTATGTTTAACAAAAAACGAGCTTCAGGATGTAGTTACTGTTTTAATTTCTTGGCTAGGTATCAACAAGTTCTCAGTGAAATCCATCAATGTTACCTCGACCAGAGGGAGCTTTTGCTTGGTCCAAGTATCGCTAGCACTGTTACAGAATTAACCAGTCAGAACAACAGAGATCATTGTGCTCTGGTAGGTGGAGTTGTCGTGTGTTGTGGTGTTTTTGTTATGTTTTAATCCCCCCTCCCCCACGTAAAACGTGCTTATTTAATTCAGTTGTTTACACGTAGAATTGTTGCTTTTGTTTGTGCTTTTGAATCATTAAAATTGAAAATTTTCAAGTAATGCATGTTTTGTGGAAGATTATTCTGTAAGAACTCTGCCCTGCTACACACCTCACAAAGGGGTATTTACAAAAGCATAAAATGTGGTTACTTAAATTTCCCCAGAAACAAAAAGGGACAGAAGTTTGCACAATAAGCTTTTATTTGGCTAGTAGCATCTTTTGAGTCCTTTATTGATAATTTTGAATTTCACAGAGCTTCAATTTAATCATAGCTGTAGTAATATCAATAGTAATACAATATATAATGTAATTATATAATAATTATAATATCTGTAATACCCCTTGTGGTACTGATGCAAGGAAAATAATTTAATAATCAAGTATTTGTATTTCTGTGAATACAGGTACGAAGCGGTTGTGCCTTTATGGTCCATGTATGCCAGGATGAACACCAGCTTTACAACGAGTTCTTCACAAAACCAACACCAAAACTGGAGTAGGTGGTACATGCTGGTTTTGTTTTACTGCATGTTGTATTTACTATGCTGTGATGTAGCAGACAATGTTATATGGCAAACAGGGTTGTACTGAAGGGGTTTGGTAAGAACCAGCAAGAAAAAAAAACCCTTAATCACTTTATCCATCAGAATTTGATGTTCTTTTGTTGGTTTTTTTTTTTTTTTCTTCAAGCGAAGCTGGTAGTTTGCCTTCCCATAAATAACCCGAGTAATGTAAATGCTCTTTAGGTGGTCTGAAAGAGATAAAGACACACAGTTGCTTTGGAAATAGCTGTAGAAGTTTACAGTGCTACAGCTCTCGGCTGTTTTTGTACTGCCTCTATGCCAACGGTTTGCACAGTCAGTTGCAGGAGTGCTTTTCATTTACTTCAGTGTAGAATTAAGCTGGTGAACTCCAGCCGTTTTTCGTCAAGGATTTAGCTTGTGAGCTGCCCTTACTGTCAAGGAATATTTGCATGTGCCTGTAGGTGGGCTGAATGGAAGGCAGGGTAGTGGACCCCTGACACGAACAGATCTAAAAGGGGGACGTATTGTTGTCTTTACATGGTAATTGCATTATAAAAGTATTCTAAGTTTTTTACAACAGACCTGTAATATTAGAGCAACTGAGTAGGTTATGCCCCTTCTCCAATTTGCTGGTATGTTTTAATAATGATGCTTAATTTTGAAATTTGGGCAGATCATGTTCCCTTGAGATGAAGTTGATAAATAAAGTATATTCCATTAATATAACCAAGGCACTGGTTTTGAGCATTGTATTATCTTAAAATCAAGTGCAGCTTGAGTTGAATAAATGTAACCTGGAAAAAACCACTGCCCACTACCCTCCAGCCTCACTAGAAATAAGCCATAGTGCCACAGTAGGAGCAGTCTTTCTCTATCCTGAGAAACTGAGGTCTCGTGTGGGACACTCAGGATTTCAGGTGACCTAACTAAATTGGCTTAAGAACCAATTTAGCTATCTCAGACCAAATTCTGAAGTAAACATCCGCTATTGAAATCACTGTAAAATGTTCAGACAGAAATTTCATCACTATTGCTCTTCAAACCAAGAATGGGAATAGACTTCTGATTATTATTTTTGAATCTTGATGGAAAGTAGTTACCTCCTTTCGTAAGGACTTGCTTCCCGTTTTTGCCTACATTTAAATTAAATATTTTGAGGAAAGCATTTCAAATAGTTACTACTTTATTAGGTTTTTCTTAGCTGCGTAATAAATAGCCTCATTTATTTTCTGAAGTGCTGAGGTGCTCTGAAGACATAATAACTAGACATAACAAATAAAAGTTTACCAAAAAATCTAGCCAAGAGCAGAGATCCCAGATTGAGTGTTGTATTTAATACTAAGGCTGTTGAAACTTTCTCCTTTGTGTCTGCTTTTAACATGGAGTTAGTGTTCTATCAAGTTGCTTGTAAAGCTATAGAACACAACAGAAGGGAGACATTCAGAATGTTTCTTCTGTGAGCATTCTTTTGTGAGTATTTTTTGTCCACACTCTAAAAGGAACTGAAGTGTCCTTGTCCCATAGGCAGACATTCTTCGTGAATTAGAAAAAAATAATATATATAATGCAATAAATTCAGCAACCGTACCACACTGTAAATACTTAAACAATCTTAGTGTTTATATTTCCAAGTCTAGCTGAGGAATTACTTGAATTTTCAGCTACTGGGAACAGCATTATTAGCTAATTTTTGATTAGCGCAGGGAGCACTGAGAATGGCAAAAAAGTCTAGAAAGAATGCTACTGGTGTCTTAACCAAAATATGCATCACTTTGAACGGGAAAGAAAAATAAATCAAAATGGAATTTCTGGTGTTTAATATTGTATTGATGTCATAACTTCAGTTAGGTTGGAAAGTGTGCCCTGCAATGTTGGAAGTTGTTACAGAAAAGGTTACCAAGCTTCCCCTCCTGTGGCCCTCCTTCTGTGCTTCTGGTTCTAATAAACCGTTGAGTACTTGGAATCAGATCAGTCTTTTCTCAAGGGGAAATTGGGGATATGATTCTGATCTCAGCAGCAGCATTTCTATTCACAGAAGCTGGGTAAACCAGTTGGCAGTATTTTCCCTTTGTGACAGGTCGAGTTGTTGGTTGGTTGTTTTTTGTTGTTTTTTTTTTTTAATTTTAAAATAAATTCAAAACTGTACCACTATTTTAAGCAATTGGTATCCTACATATCTAAAGATACTTTGTAGGAAATCAGGGGTTCATGTTTTAAATGATCTTTTCTTAAGTCTTCCGTGATGCTATTTTGCATTGTTTTCTCACCCTCCTTATAAAAGTCTTTGCCATAAAATAATCAGTGTTTGTGATAAAATTTCATTTTGGTATAGCGGGATCCTGAAAGTGTTTTCCTTTGTTTTATTTTTTCTTCATAGCGAACTCTTGGAGAAGCTGTGTCTTTCATTGTATGATGTCCTGAGGCCAATGATCATCCATGTCATTCACTTGGAGACACTTTCTGAACTCTGCGGGATTCTCAAAAATGAGATGCTTGAAGATCATGTACAGAACAATGGTAACTCATAGATGGAACCTGATTTTAACTATTTTAACTGATTTTAACTATTGTCTTAACTGTTGGATGGAACTGCTGGATGGATGAACTGTTGATGGAACCTGATTTTAACTATTGTCTTAACTGTTAAAACTATTAAATTGCATAGGCAAAAATTGTAACACTGTTGGGAAAGAGGAAGAAATTGGTCACATAATCTTCCGGCTAATCTTAAGAAGTAACTTTTTGCTACTTAAACTCAGGCTGATATAATAGTTCATAAGTTGGACATGAGCAGCTTTGGATCAACTGTTCTGGTAGGTAGGTGGATGAGTTAACTTGTCAGCTCCCAGGAGTCACACTGCAGGCCTTGGCTGTGATAGAACCAAAGCATGTTGTTTTGGTGTCCAGGCAGAAATGCCACTCGATGTACGCAGGTCTCAAATAATTAGAATGCTTAATTCTAGCACAGCGTCTTAATTTATCAGTGTGAGAACGCTTTTTCACAATCTAATGAAAATCTGGGGAGCTGACGCAACTACAATAGTTCCTTGTTTGTCACAAATTTGTCTGCATGCTGCCGTTCCAACAATAGTCTGACTTCATCTGCAGCAAGCCAGTTTTGTGACAGTTCTACGTGTGATACTTCAAACTTTGTATCTGTAAGCCCGTTTTGTAATTAAATTAACAAATTTGTGCCTTTTTTTACCTTTGTCAGCTGAACAACTGGGTGCATTTGCAGCTGGTGTCAAGCAGATGTTAGAAGATGTACAAGAGCGTCTTGTCTATAGGACGCATATTTACATTCAGACTGATATCACAGGCTACAAGCCCGCTCCAGGCGATCTTGCATATCCTGACAAGTTGGAAATGATGGAGGTATAGCATCAGCTTTTTTTATTATCCTCAATTGGTTTTCTGTTTATGTGCAGTGTATACAATTGTGCAGTGTGGTGTTTTCCAGGTGGGGTTTTCCAGTTCTTAGGTGTATTTAGCATTACTGGCACTGTCGAATTGGCACCTGCTGGTTAAATTATGACTCTAAACTAGATGTCAGAGAACACTTTTTGACAAACTCAGTAAAGCTGGCGGTAGTTCTCACAGTTAACAGTTTTATTTAAACTTGAAGCCTCTAAATTTTCTCAGTAAATTTTTATTTACTTTCATAAGTAGTAGGTATTACCCAGTGTATTTTCTAGTTGTGTTGAAGAGCTTTATACAGGTACAGTTACCTGCAGGTTTGTTTTCAGAATTACTGGTCAACCAGTGTTTGGTATGCATGTGTGTACTCTCTGCTCAGATAGTGGGAGGGGAGACTTGCTTGCACCGTTAGGTAATTTATCATGTCAGCGATGGCTTCCAGTTGCCTTTCTCAAGTTCTTATCGGTATTAGCCATTTTTGTAGTCATTCTAAGCCCTTTGGGTCAATGTTCCTGTTGAAAGGAATCAAACTAATTCCAGTTACTTCAAATTGTAATACTATATTTAAGCAAGGTTTCAGAATGAAACTACTCCCAGAAATAAAAAAGTGGCCGATGAAAGACTTTAAATTAGTTTTTCACTAGAGCAAACTGCATTTGATATGCAACTGAAAGGTAGCATTGCATGGAAGGGATTAAGCATAATAAAGACACACACACCCCTTCCCCCCCGCACAATAAATAACCGTTGCTACTGACTTTATAATGAGAGGCCCAAGCTGTCAAAGGATTGAGTTGACTGAGAACAGCAATTCTGACATGGACTGGCAAGATACATATTTTATTGCTCTATTCTGCTTTCTGTCTATTTACCAGGACAGCTGGTGGTGCTTAGAAAATTGTAGGACTTATTTGCAGCTGACCAGTTGGTAGAGAAGCTGTTGTTTGACGTCAGAATCAGAGCATTACGTACATGAAATGAAGAAGCTCTATAACTATATATGTATGTGTGTGTATATATATATATATTGCTGTGGGCTTGAAGAGATTAACATCATATAGCTGTACCTTACTGTGTTAAATTCTTGCCTGTAAACAGACAAACCTTGAGGAACTTTTTAGTACTGAACTCACATTGCTATAATCTTGTCTTTATACATGTCTAAAGATTTTAGTATGTTACCGTTTATGCTTTGGTGATTATTAGGGACATTCATAGGTTTTTAGGTAAGTATTTACAAGTCCTGAAGCTAATGAGTTTGTAGGAAAGTTTAAGGACTAATAAGCTTTTGAAGAAAAAGCAAAAATAGTATTTGAGAAGCCCACCACACAAAATGTAGCTAAATGGGATCCCTCCATTCAGAACAACCCGTGATCAGAAGTTTTACCAGTATAACTGTTAGGAGTGCAGGTTTGGTTGGTTGGTTTAGGGTTTTTTTGCTAAAATCGTGTGAATAGAACTGGATGAAAAAAGATTGTGAGAACTTTTTTAATGTTAGCTGTAACTTCTATAGGTAAGCGATGCAGATACTTAGTTTACACAAGGCCTTATTTTCTAACTAGGATCCTATGGCTGTTCAGTTAGGAAGAATAAGAAAGTGAGTTTTACAGTTCATTCTAAATCTAGAAATTATGCTGCTCTTCATATGTCCTCGTAAGACTCCAGGTTTTGCTCCTTGATTGCTTTTAAACCTCAAAACCTTGCTATTTAGAGAGACCTTCTGTCTGAGTAAATGAATTATTAAAATGTTAAAAACACAAGACAGAAATATTTCTCGTGCTGTTCTGCTCAAATATTAATGCAGTTCTTTGCCCATTCTTGCTGCCTCCCATTGCTTTGAAGCAGACCAAGTAGTGAAAAAGGTTGAAGTGTGGAAGTATTGAGTAATGTTAGGGGAAAGCTTTTTGTTGAACTCCTGCAGGGAATAGAGTAGACAGTACTTTGGGACTATCTGCACATGTCATTTATAGGAATAAAGCCATCACAGAAATTATCTGTATGAAATCCAAGTCAGTGTTGAATTCTGTTCTCCTATTTTGAGCTTCTCTTTCTAGGTGGCTTCATTATTTAGAGATCAGTAAAAACAGGCAAAATGGAAGGAACAGTGCTTTACACAGTTCTGTGTAATACTTGTGAATCTTAAATTGATATTGAAATGTTTCTGTTACTGTTTTGGAAACACCTGTCTATTTTTTTTAATACCTTTGAAACACTGGGGAGCTCAGTGTAGCTGACTCCTTTTGCAATTTAGTATGCTTTTATCTATTGTAATCAAAGCAGTGTAATGCTGTTTAAGGAGAAAAAGAATATAAATTTTGTGGTACATCTTTCTCTGCAGCAAATTGCACAGAGTTTAAAAGAGGAACAGAAGAAGCTGCCATCTGAAGCTTCATTTTCAGATGTCCGGCTAGAAGATCCTGACTCCTGCAACTTAGTTAAATCTGGTATGAAATATATCTCCTGTTGTCAACTTAATGCATAAAGCTCACAGAGAGTGAGCATTAGCTTGAACCATCAGTGAGAAACTTGCATGTATCTTAGACGGTTATTTTCCTAGAGAAATTCATAAGAGATTTTGAGAGGTGAACTTTGTCTCAGGATTCTTAATTACTTTTTTTTTTTTTGGATGAGAAACAACTTAGTTGTTCTTTTGATAGCATTTTTTTGTGCTTCCAGTGCAATCCATTTTGTGAAGCAACTACTTTTGTAGCTGACAGTATCTATTGTACTTTGTGTAAAACTGAGCTTCTGTATTCTCTATTGCAAAGTGTCCCTGCCATCACGATGTATACTTAAGGATGCTTCTGTTTGTTAGCTGTGCTGAGATGAGAAGGGTGGTTTGGTGTCAGACATGTCTCTTAAATGAATGCTTTGAGCATCTATAAGTGTCTTTGTGTGTGCCTTTACCTGGGAAGGCAACTTCTTCTTTTGAATGCGTTTCCACTTACTGAAACCAGTTAGTAATTTTTGCTGTTTACAATAATTCAGAATATAGTCCTTGACATACTAAATATGTGACCCATGTGCCTTTAAATTACAGTGAACTGGAAGCAAATTCCATGAAATGTGGCTCTTTTTGAGTGTTACAACCCTTTAAATTTTTGCCTAAGATCCATGAAGAATTTCTCCCTTTATTTTCTCATTGTTCAGAATGGTACAGTGTTATTTTTCCCAGCAGCACCTTTCTCATTGGCAGTTGTTTCTCATATTCCTTTTGATTGTCTAGTAGTTTATTGCTTTTGGCTTGCGAGGCCTGCAAAGTTCTTGCTGGCTGAGTGGAGTTCGTTTTACTTCAAGCCAGGTGTGTGGCTTTAAATCCCAGAGACGGAAGGAACCTATACGGTGTAATTTGAAGATAAGTGTCTGAGGTAGCTGGGATTATTTGCCCTTCAAAGGTTGCTCTCTCCCATTTCAGTGCCTGCAGGAGTAGCTGAAGTGACTAACAAATAGCTTAGGAATCTCAAACTGACAACTAAGGTCTTGCTTTCTAATTACTGTGACAATAAATCTATTGTTGCAAAAGGCAGAAAAATATTGCTGAATTATTTTAGACAATATCTGTGCTGATCACACAAGACACTTCACAAGTGCTTATTCCATCATTAGGTAAAACTTTAAAAATTTTACTTTTTTGAAGGGTTGCTAATTGGAATCAGAATGCTGATGCTGTTGACTCAGCGGTTTCCCAGGATTTAAGGACAAAATGGAAAACAAGACTTCTGTCTGTCAGGTGTTGTGAAAATCCATTTTGAGCATACAGAATTATTACAAAGGTTACCCAGGAGGAGCACTTTTTTGTGTTTACAACCCCCTCATGACAAAATTAATTTTGCCATTATTTTTGTGGTTATTAACATGTTGTTTAAACCCTGCATTTTCTGCAGCTGTTTATCCACGTAGGATTATCCCCAGCAGAAAGGAAAGCATGAAGAAGTAAAACTGATGGAATGTTTTTTTTTCCTTTTTGTTTCTGAGCATCTCCTGTAGTTCCATGATTACTAACCATTTTTTTTCTTCTATGCTTTTTTTTCCCCCATAATTGTTTGATCATTTCAGCTGTTGAGCTAAGTAGGGAGGGGTGATACTGGAGACATGCCTGTAAAACTAACTTACTAAAAAAGGTTGAGCTGGACCATCCCTGAAAGTAAATTCATGTCTTTTACAGCCATGTGCTCTACACACATCAGAAATCTGTACTGACCTGCTTAGAAGGAAAAAAAAAAAACCTGGCCTGTTTGGGTGCAGTAAAATATGTCTTATTACTGTGGAGTTTGTATGAAGTGAAGTCGATATTGCAGTCTCCTTCAGTTGAAAGGACAGATGGGCAAGTTTTTCATGTGTGTATTTTACTTTTAAACAGGTTCATCAGAATCCCTTAATCCCAGGCACCAGACAATGATTTCACCAGCAGATCTGCATGGAATGTGGTATCCTACTGTCAGAAGGACTCTAGTGTGTCTCTCCAAACTGTACAGATGTATAGACGTATGCAAAAATTTCTTTATTTAATTTTTTTAAGTGAAGTTATGAAGTGTGTAGCACCATGTCTAAATATTTTAATGTAAATTAGGAATGGACAATTACTGGCCTCCATTATCTCTTAGTCTTTTTGATGCTATCTCTATGTAAAACAAGTGAACTGAAAAATTTAGGTCATTTCCAATTAGAAAGGCACTGGTTCGTAGATCTATTGCTTTTGCTGTTACAGAAATACTTCAGTATCTAATGCTCAAGATATTTACTGCACCAAAGTTTAGGAGTGAATAGGACAGGAAAGAATAGAAAGTTCTGGGTCAATTATAGAGAATGATCTTACTGCTGAAATTACTGGGGGAATGTTTCTTGCTGTGTACTTTGCAGGACGTCAGACAAGGTGATGTTTCTGGTTGTAAAAATGACGACTCTGCTACTTCTACATTTTGGAAATGTTCTCAAAAATTCGTTCTGGCACATCTTTTCACCTTCCAAAATGTAGGAGACGTTTCCAAAGTTTAAGACAGTAGGAATCTTCGTGTCTAACAGAAACAAAAGCGGTGTTTACTTTGCAAATATTTTGAGACCTGTCCTTTAGAATCTGATTTATGCCTGACCCCTAATAGCATAAAAGGCTAATAAGTCTCTGAGAATCATAATGTGAATGTTTTTGCTTTTCTGTATGTGTTGTATCTTTATTAGATACATTTAATGCATTTCAAAATGTATTTGATGGGTGTTATGTGAAACAGCTACCGAGATGCTATTTGCTTAAAAAGAAGCTGGAAAATATTAATGCTTTATTGCTTAATATGTCAATGTCATTAAAGATAAATGAGTATTTGCCCTTGTTTTCAGCTAGACCTTTGTAGATGAGGTCGTTGTTGCAAGGTTGTTTGCAAGGCTCATTTATAGCGTATCTGCACAGCGATTTAGTTATTTTTTCACTGACACATTCTAGCATGGAATCCTGGAATCATTTTTGGTTGGAAGAGATCTTTAAGATCATCGAGTCCAACCGTTAACCTAGCATTGCTGAATTACCACTAAGCCATGTCCATCAGCGCCACATCCGCACATCTTTTAAATACCTCCAGGGATGGTGACTCAACCAGCAGAACTGGTATGCCTTGCCTGCGCCCTGTAGATAGGAGAAGATGTGAATGAAGCAGCACTGGCAAGCCTTGGGACAGTCAGCGCTGTC
Organism: Alca torda; assembly: GCA_008658365.1. Lineage (NCBI taxonomy): Eukaryota > Metazoa > Chordata > Aves > Charadriiformes > Alcidae > Alca > Alca torda. The sequence goes on from CM018076.1 coordinate 183,518,202, forward strand.
ATGTACTACCTTGGAGGGGTGGTGGAGGCGAGCTGTGTTCCTGTGGCCAGCTCAGCCGGATGATCTAGTTGCTGCAGCTTAAATGAGTTACTCCGTGTCACCCGGGCCATGGCAGCTGTCATGTTTGTTTGCTAACCTGGCGCAAACGTGAGGTAATTTGAGTTTGCTTGAGGTGAAGCTCGCTTGAATGATCTCATGTCTATTGCAAGTATAAATTGCACACACAGATAGTTACCTTGACATGTGAAGGGTCTGGTGAGGTTACCCAGGAAGCATCATTCATGCCTTTGGCTGTGAACGCATTAGGTGTCACTGGCCATGTCACTACCTGGGTGCAGATTCGGAGCCGGAGAGTGAACAGGGCATGCTTGACCTGCCTCCAGTCTAACTAAGTGCTGTAGCAAGCGTTTATATACCAACGCTTCATCCTCTCTTACCAGACTTGAGCGACATCTTTGTAGCTAACTATTGTAGAGTTTTATGTGCTGGTAAGCACACCCTTCACAAGCTGCAGCCCTTAAATTCTGTTTAAGCTTTGCTAACACCTGTTTTGGTTTTTTTTTTGTCTGATTTCCTCATCCCTGCAGAGGGCAGTGTTTCAGGGATTATCGCAAGAGGCCTTATCTGCCTGCATCCACTCGCTGCTGGGAGCTGCTGATTCTATCAGCAAAAACAAGGTCAGAATCTGTGCTTTGGGTATGATTTCTTTTTTTTTTTTTTCCCCTATGTATATCTAAAGCTGTGAGGCAGTTGTTCAGAATTCTGTTGAAATCTCAGTGAAAGCATGTTCCTCTGCCCCTAGAGACCCGATGGATTTGCCAGCTTTTAGTTATGGTTAATGTATTGTAAAGCACAGATAATGATTCACACGCTAGCCTATCCGGAAAGGCGCAGTGCAAATCATAGCAATCGTGTTTACGGGCTGCTCTAACTCACGTGAATTCAATCAAGTGATACCTAAAGAAAAACTCTACTAGAAGTCTCTGCTCCCTGTATTTGTTTTCATTGCCTGTTACTCTTTTTTTCTCTGCCTCCAATTTTTGAATTTTCAAAAATCTATCCAAGTATTAAACTCACTGGGAAGATTTTTTAAGTATTCCCTGCTCGGAACTGTCTATAATCAAAAGGTTGGATCTGATATGTTGCTCAGAATTCAATGCAGTTTCATCAAGTCATTTTAACCTTGAGTGTCCTGCCACACTTTAATACAAATTTAATACAAATGCTTTAATACAAATGCTGTAGTAATTTTCTAATTTCTAACAGCCAGGAAATTAATTTAAAAAAAAAAAATAGAAGGAAAGTCTTAGTAGGCTAGAACTGTTGGATTTGTAGAAACAGTAAACATCTAGTAATGAAATAAGTTTTGGTTGTTACGGGAAATGAAGAACTGTTTTAAAGTATTTCTTTTGAGTGCCCTTTGAAAAATATCTGTTAAATGTAGTATCTTAAAAAATAAATTCAGACCGCCTTTCCCTCTAGCTTGAGCAGATAACTATTTCATATGTAAATGATTCAGAGTTCTACAGTTAATTATCCATTCCAGCACTGTATATCGGGTCAGCATTAACTTATAGTATCGCAGACAACGAAACTGATCCGGCAGTGATCCCTAGGTAGGTTAGTCCCAATACTAGAGTCCATACCACTTTGCTCTTGATGCATGTTAATTTAACATTATCTGGTGAAATCCTGCATATAAGAATAAATAAAAAGAAAAGAAGAAACTTCTACCACTTATTTTTAGTAAACATTTCTATTTGTTAAAACTGCAGATTTAAATCTAATTTCTTCTTTACTGTTTTATTTAACATTATATCAAGGAAAGTTCCAGCTTGCAAAAGCAAATTAGAATTCTTGAGTCCTCTTCCATTTACCTCAATGAGCCATGAACTTCAAAGATTAAAAGCAGCATGCAGTATAAAGCACATAGCGAAAATAACAAGCAGTGCAAAACTGATCGTCTCAGTGGTGTGAACTTGGCCTTGTTTTATTCTTTGTATCTTTGCTGTACTGTTTAGAAATTAAGCTTTGTGTTTAATGACATGAGAAAGATGCCTTGTAAGACCTTTGCACAATAGCAGTTAATGTTTCTGCAATAACCTTGATTATCTGTCTGTTTGGCTTTTTTTTTTTAATCATTGTAATGCTTAAAAAATTTTTAGAACCTCATGTTTTTCAACTATAAATTATATGAATTAAGTAAAGTAATTCCTGACTTTTATGAAGAATAAGTTTCTATCTTTCAAATAATGGATACCTGTACCTAATGTGGATGTTTAGTAGTACAGCTGTGTAATCTAATTCTTCTAACTAAGAAGCGCGAATAAAGCCTGCTTCTGCAGAGCAATGTGTTAGAAACAATACAGAAATGGGATTTGTTGACTCCAGGGTGTAGTTAATGCCACTACAGATTAATAGAAAAAGATTGTTAGTAAGATTATTAGTATTAATTTCGTTATAGGAAGTAACTATTAAAAGTGGAAGTGTTGGAACTTTGCTCTTCATTTCATTGTTATTTTTTTTTACACATAACGCATGTTGTTTCTCTTGTTGTGCTGTAGACCCAGGTTGATGGACAGCTTTTCTTAATAAAACACCTTTTGATTCTTCGTGAACAAATTGCTCCTTTCCACACTGATTTCACCATTAAGGAAATTTCCCTGGACCTTAAGAAAACTAGAGGTACTAAACAGTTGCTGGCTACAGAAAGGGATGGGATTGTCCTCCCTTAATGTGCCAGCAAAAGTTCTGGGTTTATTTTATGTTCACTTGCAATGACCTGTGCGCTTGTTCTAATCTCTTGCTTTGTTCTTATCTTCTGTGGGGAAAAAAAAACAAACCCCGAAACTGTTTTCTTATAAGGGCGATTCAAGATGTATCTAACATATTCTTTATCTTTGTATGAAATGCTTTTGACTGCTTTTTGCTGCTGACCTAACTTATTTATCCAGTCTTTTTTAAGAACAGCTAAGGAATCTACGTTTCTGTTGCACAGAGATGTCTTTCCCCTTTTCTGACTCTTTAAAGGAATATCGTTTGTTACTGCTGTTTAGCAGGTGAATTTAAAAATACATAGTTGACTTGCCTAGAACAAATAAAGATTTCCTAGACTTTTCCGTGAGGTTTTGCTTAGAAAGGACTTCTTATGTTGCAAGTTCAATAAGCAGTGTTGTTGAATAGTTTTACATAGCAACCGTGTCTGCTGTAGGAAGGGAAAATAGAGAGTAGTGGCCATAGTCATGATTTTTAAATTTGTACTACGGTTCCTTTGTAAAATGAAGAAGAAAACCCCTCTCAATAAAAAAGTGAACAGACATATACTTGTCAAGTTTATAAAGATAATGGGAAGACTAATTGGAAGCATGTCAAGTTTCTCTTCTTCCATTCCAGAAGAGAAAGATGAAGAAATAGCTTCTCTTTGCTGCCATCTAATATTCTGCTGTTTTAACTCTGAAGCAAGCAATTCTTACACTAACCATTTCACCTGTTGCATTTGAACATCAATGAAACCTCCTACCTGTTGAGTAGTTTCTAGTTGACTGGAGGTTAAAGGGCAAATACATCCTTTTGGTGTCTTGTCCTGGCTGACACACAACTTTGTTCTCCATCTTCATTTAATTGAATAAAATTTTGTGCCAGCCAGCGCTTTGCAGATGGTAGTGGTAAGTAATGGAAAACACTTTTTTTTTTTTTTAATATTGGGTGGCGATGGTGGTGTTGCAAAGATGTACATTCTGCATAATTCTTAATGTAGGGTAGCATAGGCTAGTAGGGCTTTTGTATTTGGGTTGAGTTGTAGAAGAAAAATAACATGGCTAATAGGAGTTCTACTGTGTTCTAGCCAAGCTGTCTGCACATAGATTTAAGATTTAATTTGGGATTTATAGACAAAGGGACACTGCTTAATGTAAAAGTCATGCTTCCACACAATTTTTTTAAAGTCGTATAAAGCTAGGGTTCTTGTATACAGTGGGGAGAGGTGACTTTCACACTGACTAGCTCATGGGCTTCTAATCAAGAACTGAGGCTCTTCTTGGAATCAGTGAAGTTTCTGGCAAATAATTCAGAGAACAAAAGGAATCTTTCTCTGCGGTCTCCGTTAACTGCATCGGAGTGCAGATTCTTAGTTCAGTGCAAAGTCTGCATGCCTGGGTACCTGGTATTCCCTCTTTGTTTAATGCCTTCGACAACACTACTTTAACTCCTACATCTTGTTTCCCTCCCGTTGTTTTATACAGCAAGAGGGGCTCAGAATTGCTTTTGAAATTAAAAAAAAAAGCAGATGGACGTGTAGGATGATAAATGAATGACATTGGAGCAGCAAGCCACAATGAAACTGTGTTGATAATTTTCTTTTTCCCCAGTCTCACTAGATTTCAGGTTGACAACATCCCCTTAACTCTACAGGAATAATTTCGGTATTGTGTGTTAATTGCAGGCAGTTTTACAACTTCTTGGGACTTCTGCAGAGACCGTAAACATGAGTGTATATCAACCTTGAAGTTTTGTTGTTTAGTCCTAACTAAAATAATTAAGCACAGAGGAAAAGAGTGACGGTTCCAAGTTATTTCATGCAACTGTACTTGGTTTTCCCAGGCAACGTGGGCCAAGTTCTGCATATTGTTCTTTAACTGCTTAGTTACATAGCTTATGTAAGTCTTTCATTTGTATATAACAGTTACAAAAGGAAAAGAGCTCACACAATTTGTATATGGATAGCACTGCAGCTGGTATCAGTCATTTGTTAGGTTGATGTAATGTATTTATCCATTTAGACTCTGCAACGGTTAGATTCTAGTTTGCCGTAAACTAAAAAATAGTGGATCAAGCTTTGTGTGCTTCTGTGCATGTGCACTTGTGCATCCACACGTAGCGGCAGTGGAATCATTAATGTTACATTCCTAATAATTCTAGGCCATTTTCATGCGTAAATGAGTGATTAAAGTTTTTAATTCCTGGAGCTGAATCCCATTGACTTACAGCGTGAGTGACTCTCTGATTCACAGATGCAGCATTTAAAATCCTGAACCCTAAGACAGTTTCAAGATTTTTTAGACTAAACAGCAACAACGCCTTGATACAGTTCTTACTGGAGGTAATATGGATTCTTATTGCATTAAGAAAAATTTGGTCATTTAAGCGGGGGGTGATGTATGGCAAATAAAAAGGAGGGATTTGTTGCCTTCTGTTCAAGGGTACTCCAGAAATCAGAGAACATTATATCGACTCTAAGAAAGATGTAGATCGTCATCTGAAATCGGCTTGTGAGCAGTTTATTCAGCAGCAAACCAAACAGTTTATAGAACAGCTGGAGGAGTTCATGACAAAGGTACAAATGTCTTGTATGTTCTGTAACCTAACTGAAATACTGGTAGGACAGGGGAATTAGTATTTAAATTGGGTGTAGGAGAAGTTGCTAGTTCTGTCTGATTAGCTGAAGATGATGGTGTTTCCCATTATAAAGTTGTGCTTCCCTTTAAGTTCCAATAACAATTTCCAGGCATTTTTGAGATTAATGGATTAAGGGAATATGATGCAGTTGTGGTGGGTTTGGGGTTTTTTTTTGTTGTTGATTTTTTTTGATTTTTTTTTTTTTTTTTTTAAAAAAAGCAACCCTTATGCTCTTCAATCAAGAAGCTTTTAACATTTCATTGATTTGAAACAGGTCTGTGAAAGTTGGCAGGAGCTTTTCTGTTTGCAGGAAAACTCCTGCCTTGGCTGAATTTGTAGGCCTTCAAAACCAGTCTTGGGTCATGTGTGTTCCTGAGGGAGGTCTTTAGAGCATGACTGTGAAGCATGTTAGAAGTTTCTGTTCTCAATGTATTTTACACCAGTGAGGTGCTGGCTGAGCAGGACTTTCCTCCCTAGTGACAAATTCCTGATAAAAGTTGGTCAGAAAGATTAGGCATCCTAGGGGGCTGGAACAAAAAAGCTGTCTTGTTACAATACGCTTCTTCCTAGAACCTGCTCTAGAGCTCAGGATTTTTAGGCATCTTGACAGAACCACACAGCAGGATCTTATTATTTCTGGAAAACAAAACGTGTGATGTGGATCCTTGGGTACTGAGAATAAGTGATTTTACAGCATGACATCTGAGAAACTGGGGATACAGCATTGCATGGACATCACAAATATGCCAGCTGCTGGCTTTTGAGAATTTAGGGGATTACGGTATTACATGTACTGATGCTTGTCATGCTGGGGTGAGGGGCCAGTGGCTTACCTAAAATTTGGATGGGTACCCCATGAGATTGATAGATGGTCCTAGTGATCCCAGTGATTCATTGGGAATTTGGGGAGTTTAACTAACCTGCTTAGCTATATATATCTTTTGAGGTTTCTGTGTATCCTTAGTTTCCTAAGTGTCTTTGTAAATTTAATCCCATTTTGAATTTTACTTTCAAGAAGTGATCATGATTGTAATTTTGAGCCGCATTTCTGTCAAACTGCTTCCCCTGTGTGTTGTTAAGTCAGTGCACAGAAGAGAGCGAGTAGGGGAGATTCCATACGCTGCAGTATCTGAGAGACTTGTGCAACTGATACTTGGTACCTTTGTTGTGAATTCAACTGAAAGAAACATCGTTTTGTTGACTGTACTTGTTTTAGGTAGCTGCTTTAAAAACAATGGCCACTCAAGGAGGTCCCAATTACAGCCTTTCACAGCAGCCTTGGGCACAGCCAGGTATTTGCTTTGTTTTATATTCATGTTGCCTCTGAGGTGCTTGTGGGCTAATAAAGCCATGATCATTTACTGCTTTGAGACTCCTGTAAACTTCTCATCAAATGGAGAAAAAGACCGTTTCCATTCACTGTTTTTGGTAGAGCAATATAAGATGCATTACATGGGGCTTGAGTATTTCAGAATGTCACTTGTCTCTGTGCCTGACTTTAAAACATAGCGCTCTGAAAAGCTGGCCTGATTACTTTGGACTGTGAGACTGTGATTGATCTGGAAAAATTCTAAGTACCTAAGAACTGTTTACCTTTTTCTTGAAAATCCTGGCTTCTGTTTTTAGCTGTCTTAAGATACCTCTAAATCAAAACCTGCCAACCTTCAGAATATGTGTTTAATTGGTGCAGTAGATGAATGACTTGAGTATTTCTCAAGCTGTGACTGTGTTTGCATGAAAACAGCCTTTACGCCACTGCATATGAAATGCGCTGAAGGAATTATTTGATTACATTAAGATAAAGCTTTTGCTTTTGTAGGAAAAAATGAGTCTGAATTTAAGCTTTCATTGTCTGTACATTTGGTACCTACTTCCTTTTCAGTTTTCCTGTCACTACACGAAAATGTAATCCAGCTTTGTTTCCCTCTTCGTAAGAATTCAAATGTGAATGCTTCGTAAGAACATTGGGAGTAGTTTAGATGTTCCTGGGTTGTTTTGCTTTTCACATAACAAAGTTGTGCTTTTGGGTGACACTGAGAAATTTGATAATTCCACTTCGTACATTGGAACCTTCTCTTGCATCATGTTCTTAAAATGCAAAGCCAGCCACGTTCGTTCATAATTCAGTGCTGCTCCATGGGTCACACGCTCTCAAGGGCTAACTCAAGCTTCTACTTAACATCTCCTGCTTCTTCAGGAGTATTTTTAATGTTTGTTTGGAGATAATTATGTGTGTAGAGGCAGATCTAAGCAGAGCTTCTGCTGTTTCTTGGAGTCGTTTGTTTGGAAAGCAGAAGTAGGTAGAAAATGTAGATATGGTAGAAATTGAGGGGAAAAAAATAACATAGTATTTTAACTTCGGTAATTTAAAGCTATGAATGGATTTTTCTCCTGCCCCTTAAGTAAAGAGCTTGTAAAACCATTAAAATACCTAGCGATAAAGAAAGAAGGTCTTGTCTGATAGGGGATTCCTGTCTCGTTGATTCAAAAATCTAGGTGGCTGTGCAGCCTTTCTTCTTACAGAGGTGGCCTATGGTCCGTAAGGAGAATTTATGGTATGCTGTTCTCTTTACTAGCACCGTTTATCTCCCAGCAGTTTCTTTTCCAGGCAAGTTTTCTAGGGGAAGGTGTATGTTGCTGTTGGAAGGCTGCGAGTTCAGGAATCTCGGGAGGGATCTGGTTACAGAAATTGATTGGGTGCGTTTTCTGCAGGGAAAGAGGGGCTGATGTCTTGAGTAGGTCCCAAAAGAAAAGCCTTGTCTGGCACGTTGTGGTCGTATAATGGGTTGGTGCTGCACAGCCCGGTCACCCCCTTTTTCCCTTAACTCAACCTTGTGGTTATGATCAGCCCCAGTCAGGTGGAGGTGATACTCTGGACTGTAGTTGTCAACTAGCAGAATGCCATTTTAGCCTATTAAGCACATTTTCTTTTACTTTCAGCAAAGATCAACGATCTGGTCTCTTCCACTTACAAGACAATAAAAACAAAGCTGCCATCAACGTTACGGAGCATGTCGTTATACTTGTCCAATAAAGATACAGAATTAATTTTGTTTAAGCCAGTTCGGGTGAGTATTGCTGGAGGCACTTCAGCATGTTTTCCTGTAAGCGCTGGGCCTTCATTTACTTAAAGACTTTAAACACATTTTGTGAGATCACTCACCTTATATTTCTGTGTGTGTATGGTTATATGTATAATATATCTATATAAATGTATGTATGCATATGTTTACGTGTGTATATGTTCAGACATATATACCTACGTGTATCTCTATGTCTGTAGAGTTATTCTAGGCTACCAGTCCAGCCAGTAAACACGTGACATATACCATGCACATGTAATAGTGAACAGATTATTGCAGTCACTGTGGTGTCCCAGATCTGAGAAGCCTGTTGAAAAGATGCAGGAAATAAAATTAAAAAATAAAAAAAAAAAATCTGATAATATGTTTTATAATTATATGTTTAGATTTAAAAAGAAAAAGAAAAGCCGTCGTCCTCTCCATTGTACTCAGCCTGTATCACACACATGTTACAGAAAATCAGCTGGTTCTGTTCATTCTGCATGTCTTCCACTCGGCACCATACAAGCTACTATAAAGAAAATTAACTCTGTCCCAAGCAAAACCAATACCGCTTGGTGCATTACACACAGGCAGAAGCACTGGAGGCAGAGAGGACGATACACCCACTGTAAATCCACCAGAAAGAACCAAGCTTGAGTTTTAAGCTTCCAGGTTAAGTCTGTAGGACTCGGTGTTCCAGCTTAGCACACCTTAGCTGAAGTTTTTATCTCACAGCCAACGTGGATTCCTTGTAGCTGTTTTGGTGCTTGTTTTAGAAGAAAAGCTCTTAAAGCTTGACCGCTTCTCCCTACCTGGTTACTTCAGTAGCTATTCCGTGTATACGTTCTGCTTATTCTGTTTCATGTTTGAGATGAGTGTTGTGTTTTTAAATATTGAGGTTTTTTTCTTCTTTCCTTTAAAAGAATAACATTCAGCAAATGTTCCAGAAACTCCATGCTTTGTTAAAGGAAGAATTTAGTAATGAAGATCTCCAGATCATAGCTTGTCCTTCAATGGAACAGGTATATATTGAAGCTCCCCGTTTTTTCAGTTGCTCTTTCACGTGACTGGCTTTTTTCAAACATCAGTTTTTCTTTTTTAGTATTTTCAGTGTTTATTTATTTATTTATTATCCCCCTTAATCCTGGATGATTAAACTCAAGGCTTTATCTGAACTCTAGGCTCCCAGCTGAAAGGGGGTTTTGGTTTTTGTTTTTCTTTTTTAATGGATATCCAATCGAGTTTTTAAACAGAAGTTGGTGATTGATGTTGCTGGGTTTGAGTTGTACAACATCATGGCAGAGTCTTGCCAATTCTGGACATTGTCTTTTCAGAGAGATATCAAAGCTAGTGAATATGCTTTAAAAAAGCCTGTATGTCTTGCTTTTGACAAATACAAAAAGAAGCAACTTTTGCATTTAGGAAGCATGAGAAAGAATTACAAGGGTTCATTTGAAATAAATTGCATTGGGAAAACGTGCTGATGTTTATGGAAACGTAACCCTACATAATAAGGTCTTTAGTCTCAGAGATGATTGGGGTTAAGAATTCTCTGTATTAGGATGCTCTGACAGAAACCAACTAGGTTTTTTAAAAATCTCACTTTGACCTTAGTGATCCAGGGAATGTGGATAGAATCATGATTATCCCAGAATGCCGATATTTAAACAGGTAACCTGGTTTATGGATTAGAGGATATTTCCTGCAGTGAATGTGGCCACAGGGATGTGTGATAACTGTCCTGGAGCACAGAGTGGGAGTGATGCACTGGGAGGAGGTGGGGTTTTCCTAGAGGAGATGGCATCCTCATAATTGTTTATCTGTTAAACCTTAGGATCGCTTCTCCTACAAACTGAAGTGTATAGGAAACAATATTGTAATCTGTGGGAAACAAGTACTGCGAAGGATCCCAAATTTGTTTCATGTATCGAAGATGAATGTTAACGGTTTTTTGGCAGTGAGCAGATTATTTGGAATTCCTTGACAATGCCTGAAGTAATTTTAAACACTTTGACATGATAGGTTGTGACTGATGAAATGACTAGTCAGCATTGTGAACAGTCGCACTTTAAAAAGCCTGTGAGTAGGCATTTGACTGCAAGTTTTGGCCAGTTGTTATGTCTTCTGATTCATCTACGACTCTGTGTGCTTCCTAGGAATCCTGTTTAAAGGTTCACAGATAAGCCATCGGTTCTGAAACTTCGCTGCTCTGTCTAATGTAGGTTTTCCTTTTGCCTTTCAGGTGAATTTACTTCTATCGATGTCCAAGTAGCCCAACAGTGAGGCTGCTTGAAATAAGCTTCAGCTGAATACCAGGCAGTGAAGGGAATGCGAAGACATTTGCTTGAAATTAACGAAGGATCCCACTGTGCAGTCCAGTCTGCGTCAGAAGTCTCCAGGCTGCTTAACCCTGTTTTAGGAAAAGAAAGAAAAAAGCCAGTTTTATTGATTTGTGAAAGGTCTTCCTATTCATTGGTTTGAGAAGTGGGGCTGGGGGGGGGGGAGAAAACAAAACAAAAAATACCCTTCGCTGATCACTCTTACGGAAGCTCAGTGACCTTCTCCAGATGTTTTCAAAGTTGAAATCCTGTTTTTTTGGGTTTGGTTTTTTTTTTTTTTAATGTAAAACCCTTTCTTACTTTCCTTTAGTAAGCTGATGTATGCAGTGAAAAGCTACATTTTTGAAGACATGCTGGAAATAATGCGCAGGGAATCAAATGGGAGCGGTAATAGGTATTTGTAAGGCTTGGAGATAAGCGCATTGGTATGACAATTTGACTTAGGCAGGCATGCTCCGATTTTTCTTTAACTCCCCCCCAAAATCCTGGTAATCCACCACGTGCTTGAACATAATTCAGAGGTTCTTAGTTGGGAAAACTTTATTTCCCGCATGTGAAGCATTTTTTTGAAACACTGGATGTGCTGTTTTTCTTACACGGTTGCGATTGGGAGCTGTGAGATCTGACCTGAACTTTCATGCTCTGTGTGGAGAATCTCGGTTCCTTGGGATTTGCGATGGAAAACTGCAATATAATTTCTGTTCTTTCTGAGGCAACTGCGTGTTTTTCAGATGCTTTACTGCAAAGCTTAGCACTGGGATTCTCAGGTACTTGGTTCTAGAGATCTTCTTCTTGGTTCTTCTAGTTCTTGGAGTTGTTTTTTGGCCTTACCCAAGATCAGATGGTGGGGTTTCCTTGTTTAAAGTGGGGACTGGGACTGGAGCTTGTACAGCCTTTGTGCTGGAGTTAAGTGCTAATATAAGGGTGGGGGGGGGGGTGCCAGAAATTGAATGTGCAAGCCTGTCGAACAGGGGATAAGTACTTGGTAACTGGTAAACAATGCATGGTGTCCAGTATGCATTTATCAGTCATTATTTCAGAAAGCTGAACGCTAAACACTTGGCCGTTTAACTTAATGAAACACTACAAGCAGTTTTAGGGTGCCTCAGTGGGTAAGTCTTTATCGTGCAGCACTGAGAAGGAAAAATGTGGTGACTTCCATGGCAGATTTTTAACTTCTTTATAAAACCTCTTCTCTAGTTTTAAATATGTAGATGTTTCAGTGCACATCGGTGGTGTTTTGATTTAATAATTTTCCTGTTATAAATCACGTGGCTGGAGACTAAGATGATAGGATTTAACGCTACCACGAGAAGCGTTGCGGCAGTGGTGCTGAGGTACATAAATGGTACTCACAGGACCTTACATGACTCCTTAAAAATTAACTAAAGGAACTAACAAGGCAGAAAACTTGCGCTTTCTTTTTACTTATGTCGAAATACAGGCTGTAAAATAATGTCCAGTGCGTTGTAATATATGTATATTTTTTTTATAAAGTTTTACAGAAGGACTGCATGGTCGCTGTACAGAGTTATGACTGACTTAATAGAGACATTGTACAGAAAAGACATGAAGGGGAAACCGTTGCAATGGTCACTCTTGTGCTTGGGATCTTTTTCTCTCTTAGAGTACCCAGACAACTCTAGAACAGCTGGTTGAAAAATTAGAAGAGCAATCAGTTTATACGGCCTGTTTGCTAAATGAACATTTGTTTAAACTTGTACAGTTTCAGATATTTACGTTTACAAATAGTGTAAATACTTTCAAAAGATTAATTTAAGAAGCTTTATATTATCTGACTAGAAACTTGCCGTTTTTAATTTTTTTAAATAAAAATGTTGCCTCCTATTTTGGTCCAAGAGTAAAGCTTTATTCTGTATCCTGGGGCTTGTCTGTCGGGATAAGTGTAATACAGAGACAATAAACATCCTGTAAGCACGGGCAGTGCATCGCTGAGAAGAAGTGTTCTTTTTTAGCAGTAAGAGAATTGACTTTATTTGGCACAGATGTATACCCGAGTGCTGAATGTACAGCTAATTGTTACAGTAATGCCTCTTTATGGTTATAATAAAAGTAAATTTGTATTTTCTTTACTGACAAACGATCTTGTGTGACTAAGTGGCCTCTTTGCTTGCAATTTTTTGGGGGGGAAGAAACCACAAGTGCAAGACGACCATATTTTAACTAGTTGGCTTTTACCAAGAGAAGACTTGGGAGCCGGTGGCAGAAATCATAAGTATTATTGTGTTTGATAGCTGTTCTTGTTTTCCTGGTTCCTCACAGACTCATCTACCCATAGTTTCTCATTACCACATTCTGTTCTTCTGGCCCTTGGTATTGTAGAAACATCATCCAGAGGCTTGTCCTTTGTCCCCTGTAATGCCAGCATGAAGCTTCCCTTCACCCCCGGCTCTGACAGTGTCCATTTGAATGAACTAACCTAAGGAAAAATGCTTCTTTTTTTTGTGGAATTCAGCACCAGCCTGACTGGTGTGGAGCAGCGATGGGTGACCATTGCTTCCTGGGTGCTTGGAGCCTCCTAAAGAGGTTTGACCCTTTGGATTGTATCTCTGGTGAATGAAGTGAATGGCAGAGCAGTTAGCTGGGCATTCACAGTTCTTTTTGTACAGCAGTGATGCCTGCAGCATTGCTTATGCTGTGCTGGGCGTTTTCCAAGAAAAAACAAGTCCCTTCCTCAAACTGCGCATGTTTGACGTTGACAAAGTGATATGAGTAGGGAAAGGGGGAAAAAGTTTGTGCTGCTGTAGCAACTCAGGTGGTGACTGCAGGTAGATCCAGCCCAGTGTCCACAAATGCTGCTTTCTCCTACCCTCATGCATTTGTATCCTCATAGAACCCTAAAACCAAACCAACACTGTGGAACAAATCAGATCTTTGATATAAAGACCTGTGAATAGAACAAACAAACAAAAAAAAATCAGTTGGACCCTTTCAGTGGTGGCCAATCATGCCACTGAGCCATGGGACTTACCGTCTGCCACTGACTGCCCCTACCCAAGAGGTTCCTCATCTTCCTTCTCTCTTGGGTTGTCCCCGGTTCCTGTACCCAAAGCAGGCTCGTCAGTCATGCTTGGTACAACAAGCTCCCACAGTCCAGTTCTTCAGCTGTAGGAAGGAAGCCATCAAGTGTTCTCAGAAGAGATGCGCTTGGTGTTCCAGGGACTTGATGTACAGGAAGAGGCATTGTCAGCTTGAAAAAGGAGCTTTATTTTCAGCACAAAGTCACTGTTATCACTTTGGTGAAGGAAAAGGTGATCTGAAACGCTGATGTAACGGCTTCCTGTGAGTGTTAATGTCTTCATTTCAGTATTTCATGGGGATAGAAGATGATGAAATACAAGGGGTGATATCACTGAGAGAGGGGTTGCCAAAAGTGTTGCAAAGCTGTCTGTATTTTGGAGAGCAGGCTCCTGAGCTGAATCTTTTTAGACTGAAGGAAGGGCTCCTCTTCGCTTTCTGGCCACTTCAGTAGGTGGCTTGTCTCTGGGTCTTTCAACTGCAAAGAGAGCCCGTGCAAAGCAAAGAGCGTTAATGCTGAACCCCCCGAAGGGAGTCTGAGTGGGAGAGTATTCCTTGTAACCCAAACTTGCACGCTTACCCCTGCAGCATGTCCAGGCCCTTTCCCTCTATGCCCATGGAGAACACTAACCCTGTGGCTCCCCTTTGGAGGTGATTCTCTTCCAGTGCCGGTACAAGGGGACTAAGGAGCTAAACTCAACGGCTCTAACCTCCTTTGGTGGGAGTGGGCTGCCCAGAAGTAGTGGGGCAAGGAAGGTGAATTCCTTACCTAATGTAGCAATAGGTCCTGAGAAGAAGATGGAAGAGCAGGTGCCAGTGCTTTATGGTCACAAATCCTGACCTTGGGTTGTTGCCACCTTTCTGAATAGGTACCCCAGATGTCTGTTTCCATTAGCAATACAGCTGTGGCCACATATAGACTATTGCTGTGAGGTCTGTCAACATTTGGTTTGTGTGGCACCAGGGAAGACAAATCAAATCATGGAATGGTTTGGGTTGGAAGGGACCTTATAGATCATCTACTTCCAACCCCCTGCCATGGGCAGGGACACCTTCCACTAGACCAGGCTGCTCAAAGCCTGGCCTTGAACGCTTCCAGGGATGGGGCATCTACAACTTCCCCGGGCAACCTGTTCCAGTGCCTCACCACCCTCACAGTAAAGAATTTCTTCCTGATATCTCATCTAAATCTCCCTTGTTTCAGTTTAAAACCATTACCCTCATCCTATTGCTCTGCTCCCTGATAAAGAGTCCCTCCCCATCTCTCGTGTAGGCCCCCTTTAGGTACTGGAAGGCTGCTATAAGGATCCTTCACCCTGAGGCCACAGCCCCCAGCCATGAGCTTCTGGCGATGTGTCACCTGTGTTTCAAAGCTGACCAGTTGTGCTTGCATCCAGTGGAGGACAGGGATGTCCACCACTAGGCTGGGACAGTCACACCGGCACTGAGCAGGGCTGAGCCCTGGCCAGAACAGCACGTCCACCTCCAGGGAAGGGTCAGAGGTGGGAACAAAGATCAACGGATTTTGTTGTTCCTCTCCCCAGGTGCTTGTTTCATGTTAAGTGAAATGCTGTTTAGATAAAATCAGGAGCTTTGTGTTTGTATTGACATTTAATATAAATGTTTTGAAAAGAAATAGTGTTTCAAAATGAATTTGTGAGACGTGCTGTTCCTACCCTTCAGCGACAGCATTTCAATCTTATCTAAATGCTTTCCTGAAAGGCAATTTCATTAAGATTCACACAGGCAGGAAATTTGCTTTTGAATGAAATGGTGATTTTTCCACCTGAAACTTTGTGACCAGTCCTGTGCAGCAACCCCAAGCTTATCTCCACCGGCTGGTTTCCCTTCTGCTGCTTCTGCTCTCCAAGGGGCTGGTGGGCAGGAGCCAGCCGGGCAGGGCCACCACGGCAAGTTCTCACCTTGAGCCGGGACCCCACGTTGAAACGGATGCAATCGCTGTGGCTGGTGAACGATAAATAAATTTGATCCTGAGCCAGGATTTTAATCGTGATGTGGCCATTCAGTTTCATGGTGATGGACTGGAAAGGAGGGCTGTGAGTGTGGTGGCTGAAGTCATGCCACCTCCAGCGCTTCTGGCTGGCCCCTGCCCAGTCCAAGCAGATCCCAGTGCAGGGGTTCAGGGCAGCCCTGGGGACAAATGCAAAGCTGGATGAATCCAGAACCAACAACTTCCCGGTCCCAAAAGCCATCTTTTATCTGCAGTTGGAGCAAACTTCTTATTTTTGCCATCCAAGAGTCAGTGCTGGGACCTGATGCATCAGGTCAGGGACTGGTTTTTAGTAATAGTCTGCGTCCTGGAGTAAAAGCACGTTATAGAAAGTGGCTCTCCCCTGGGAAAGCAATGAGTCCCTGAAGGTCAGAGAAAATCCTTGGGCAGAGTGTGGGCTCTGTCTGTGTGTGAGTCCCCCTCTTCCTATTGCACATCTACGTCTTCTGAAAGTCCCTGGACATGGAAATTTCTTTTGTTCTGGCAACATTTATACAAAAGCCAGGTCCTCCGTGCGTGCGTGTGCGGTCGTGCGCGTGGCTGGGTGCAGGAAATGGCCTTGCCAAACTGCAAAGGAGGGAGAAATGCAGCATTTTGGGGAAAACAGCCCATGTTTACAGCACAGAGATGCGAATCAATACTCCCCATCCCCAGGCAGCCAGGGCGGGTGGCTCTGGGAGCTGGAGCATCCCGGCGGCCATAGCTCATGGGGAGTTTTTATCATTCGCAGCATGTGTTACAGTGAGTTTTTCCTGCCTAACTGCGAATCATGGAATGGTGAAGAAGTTGATTCTCACCGGGCTGCGAGAGCAGCTCAGCCTCCCCCAGCATCACCGTGTGCTGCAGCTCAGAAAAAAAAACGGGGGAAAAAAAAGCCCAGGAAAAAAATAATATCTAACTTTGCGGCTGTGATGTGCTACAGTGCCAGCCTCAGACAAGCCTGAACCGGTCCACATGCGGGACAGGCGACCTACCCCACAGGCTGTCGGTTTTCTGTTTTCCTCTCGTCAAAGCTATCATATTCTATTTATACATCTCAGAACGGTCACTTCGCGTTGCCCTTAATTCATGGCTGCTGGGAGAGGCTGGGAGGGTCGTAGCAGCCCACCCCAGCTCGGCGGCAAGCCGGCAGCCGCTGCGTGGCTAATGCCGATGGGGATTGTGTGGCCCAGCAGGGCCAGGAGAGCCCCATGGTGGGGTCAGCGATGATTTAGGGCTGTTAGGGATCGCTCCAGTGCCGGACTATAAAAACCTGGCTGCTGCGTGATGGATGAAAGACCAGCGTGTCTGCAGGTGAACGGTAGGACTGCAGGAGTCTGATGGAAGCATTATTGCAAAAGCTGTTTAAAATGATTTGTAATAGCCTGTTAGACATTTAAGATGTCCATTAATTAGTCTCAACACAGGGAGGACTTGTAAAATTGAGATGGGATTTACTGATTTCCCCCAGTTCTTAGCTTTCTGGAGGGAAACTTTGGAGACTAGGGGTGGGGTGTCAAAAACTAGTATTTGATGGCTTGAACGCCAGCAGTTTTTACTGAAAGCCATCGGTCACCTCATATTACAAATTAGACTGCAAGAAATTGGTCACCTGAGTCATTCTTTGGCAAGGTACACTCACTGGATATGAGAATAACAAACCAAAGGCAATGTTGACCTCAAGCTAGCTGACTCCAGCTATTGAGGCTTCCCCTCACGTGCAGATCATAAGCCCACATTTTTCCAGTGTGGCCTCCTGGAGCTCCAGGAGAATCCAGTAAAGATGTGCCCTCATCCCTGCACTATAATGGGGCCAAGCCACCTCCACAGCTGTGTGGCCAACCTTGGCCAAAATCAATCCTCCTGTTGGGGTCTCTGGACAGATGTCACTGGCAACTGAGATGGTGTGATCCCCAAGTGCCCTCATGCTGTGCACGCTGTTACTCCCCCGGCACCTTGGTGCACAACGTGAGAAGCCACCATGGTCTCTGGTGGGCTGCAGCACAGCCCTCCCTCCTTGTTATGCACTTTCACATAATAAAAATAAAACTGTAACAGAAAATGAAGATGCTTTCAGCATGCCTTAAAGCTCTGGGGTGCCACCGGGGCGGGTTGGGGCTGAGCTGGGAGCCAGTGTCACCTCTGGGCTTGCACTTACCAGAGGTGGCCATCAGGGTGGAAGCAGACCCCGTGGCCTTGGCTCCCAAAGGCAGCCCTGATCCCTGGGTGTCTGCTGTCCTCCAGGATGCAATAGGTGAACAGGGATTCCTCGGAGAATGTGATCAGAATGGCCATGTTGCCTGAGGGGTAGCTGAGAAACGGTTAAGGAAAGATGAGTCCATAGAAAGCTCACAGAAAGCTTTGGAAGAAAACCATCGTGGGACACCGTCTGGGGGGAAGCCACCCAAGCCTCCCCCACCCTACAGACAGCCAACTCCAACCAGCTCTGTAGACCTTGTTTCCTTGCAAGAGTGGCACAAGTTGTGCAGCCAGCCCCAGCAGGTCACCCCAAGGGAGGAGGGTCAGGGTGACCCACCCCGAGGCACGGCATTCCCACGGCTGCCCACCCACCCCCCCAAAAGCGTCACTGCTGCTGGATACTAAACCTGACCACTTCCATCTGGGAACAGGAGAAAAAAGGTCTGTCCATCAGGATAACATCGTCTTACAGGCTCAGGAGAACGGCAGCGCTGCAGGAGCAAAACCGAGGAGGTGGAAGGCAGGTGGGGGGGCTGGGGGAGGCCGTTGCGGGGATGCCTGCCTGGACACGGGGGACAGGGATGTTCTGCCAACCAACCCCGGGGCACCGGCGAGCCACACCATCACACCCTGTGCTTTCCACGCGGCCTTGTTATTTGTTCGTTTGTTTGCTTACTTTTTAACTAACTCATTTTAAATAACTGAGGAAAACTCGTCCTCAATTCTGTGTTTTCGCATTTCACGTACAAATCTCAGCTCCTCTTGTTTCATGGTATTAGCCGCTCTCTGATGATAGAATTTGCCAAGAGCCCTCTTTCCATCAGACACGCGAGTAATTTATCCGGCAACATCCTGACAAGCGAAATAGAAACATTTCTTTGCTAAGGGCTTAGCTCCCAGCTTTACAAGGGAGCTGAGCTTAATGCTATCTAATAGAAATAAGCAGCATTACCGCCTGCTTCTCCGTGAAGAACGGGGAGCGGTTTGGGGAGGAGCGAAGTAGGGACACCTTGCTGTTCCCTTTTAACGTCATCGTTAAAAGCAGCAGCTAATTCTCATGTGAAGAAAGGGGCCGTGCTCAGGTTGTCTGTCGTGGGGACCCACAGCAGCTCCCAGGTGGTGGCATTCCCTACGACAGCTGACTCCAGCCGTAACTTCGGCACTAATTTATATTAACCCGCAGACGCACGCTTTGGCTCTGCAGAACAGCTAGGAATTGCTTCCTGGTTGTTAGGGATGGAGGACAACAAAAAAGCAACAAACCGCCCATTTTGTTCCTGCTTTCATTTTTCAGGCTTTTAACGAGGCTAAAAAGATGAACGGTCCCAGGCAGGAGGATTTTCTACCCTTGTATTTCAGGAGGGGAGAGCAGTATAATGCGCTTCTATGTCGAAAATAAAAAAGCCAACAAAATCACTGATTGTGTGATAAATCACAGGTAATTTTCCTGCACGCCTGCAGAAACCGCAGTGTTGTCTGGCTTGGGAAGGGAGAAGAGAGGCAGGGGAGGGAAGAGAGAAGACATGCTGTGGGGGGGCTGAGCTGGCAGGGGGGTCCCATCCAGCCCCTGGCTGATGGGACATGCCCCCAGCCTCTGCTTTCCTTCCAAGGGTCACCAGGACAGGGACAGCAGGCCCTGGGGAGCTGCTTCTCGTGGCAGCTGGGGTGGAGGGAACATCCCGGGACACCCCATCCCTTGCTGGACACAGCGGTGATGTCCCTACTGATGAACTGAAGGCTGCCTGGACCCTGTAAAGCTTTTGCCTGTGCTGCTAATTGTTGGACTAGGGCTTGGCCTGGGACCGGGAGCACTCCCCCAAGTGATTCCTGGCTGAAGAGCCTGGATCTGACCCTGCTAGGCAGTTTGGATAAGGCAGCCTGATCTGGAGGGTAAGAGGGATGAATGGTATGGAAGTGAGTAGACCAGGGTCTAAGGCTTCAGCTGGGGTGGAGATCACTGACTAGTGTTGTTCAGCCTTCAAGCTGCGTGGGATTCTCCATAAGAAAAACCCTTCATACATGGCCACCATCCCAGTAAAACCGCAGGGACGCTAGACTCAGCTTTCCATCTCAGCCATGAACATCTGATTGAGTCCATCTTCAAACAGCCACAAGCTGGTGTGTCCCATCAACTCAGTGCACACCCACCAACAATCTTTTTAATGTTTTGCTGAATCAGGGTCTTCTCCATATCCCATAGGAGATATCGAAATGAGCTTGACTGGAACCACAGGACTCTCATAGGGTATGAGCAGACCCAACACTATGCAGGTATCCACAATCCCTGCCTGAAAAGCAACAAGAAGAGACCCAACAGGTTACACCCACCTTTAAATGCACTGCAAGAAACTCACTGTCTGGCTCCAGCAAGTCTTCTGGGCGTGCAGATGTTGGTTGATGCTTTTTGAAAGGGGCAGTTTTTGGTCTGACAGCGTATTCATTTTGTTTTGAGAGTCTGAACGAGATTCTGGTCCCTGAAAAAAATTTTAGAATGTTGTTGTTGAGGAAAAGGCAATGCAGATCTGTCTCTCTAAGCCTTGTGTCATGGATTATTTGGAAAGGAGGGGTGACAGAGGGAGGGACTGAGGAATTTTTGTGCCTTTTGCTTTGAGCAGAAATAAGTGGAAAGGAAAACCTGACCAAACTAGGATGAGGTAGGCTCTGTGATGCTGCAGGATGGCTCTCCTAAGAGCTGTAAGGGATCTCCCTGCTTAAAACAATGAAACATCAAGCCCATGGGCAGCTGAGAATTACTTACATCAAAGGATAGACTAGATATGAACTAGCAAGTCTCTTCCATACCATCTCCTGCTTGTCTCAACCAGGGGACGTACAGCTTGGAGACAACAGGCCTTGTAGCAGGCAATTATACAGATCTGCATATTGAGTAACTATGAATGTCCCTGGCCACTCGTAATTAGGATTATAGCACCTTTTGCTACACAAAGGGCTGCATTGTCTGCTTCTTCTCTAAGTGCTCTGAAGCTACCATCTACTTTTGGCTGCAGGTCAAGCCCAGCAATGACAGCAACTCTTTAGCAAAGGTACGTACAGGCAGCAAATTTCATATACTGCTGAAGCACTTCCCTGAGGTTCTCAAAGTGTCCTTCATCCAACCTAAGATCAAAAGAAGGGAAGTTAAAAATAAAATCAAACTGTTGGCTAATGACACTACTTGCATAATCTAAGGGAAAAAAAGTATCATTGGATGTTATATCAGGATTCACCTGAAGCAATGCAGATGTCTGCACATGAGATTATCACCATAGATGGCTTTTATAGCCAAAGAAGAGATATGGGTGATCCATCTCATTGCATGTTTGATGAATTTTGCAGGAGATGCCTGTTTCCCTGCCCTTCAGTCAAGAGGAGCTGCAGGTGACAGGGGGAGGCTTGGGCATGGGCTTGCAGAGGTGAAGTGAGTACCAGCCCTCGGGACATCCTGACCACATGGCTCATCACACGTGTGGCTGGACACCCTGCCCCACTCCACTTGCATGTCACAGCCCTGACTGTCACTCTGGTCTCTCAGGACAAAACTCAGCTTGTGGGACTGGTTGGCCCAAGTGCTTCACGCCAGGTATGCTGCTGGCTCCTGCAGAGCCAGAAGACAGACCCTACCCAAAGGTCTCAAACTAGGTCCTACCTGGAGACCTGAGTGGCACTCAAACCTTGTACTGCCCCTCTGCAGCTGAGAAAGATTTCGTCATGGCCTGTTGCTCCCATGAAGATATTATGGCACTTACAAGTCAGACCTCAAAGGACCAAAACGGTGGGAGAAAATGGGGAAATAGCAACAAAGCATGGATAACTCAAGTGATGCAGTCCAGTGTCTGCCCACCTTGGCAAGGTCAGTGTGCACCAGCCATGGCCACCTGTGGTGTTGCCTGGGAAAGATGTGTCCCCAGCCTGGTGAAACAGGAGTTAGACCCTTCTTCTGCTGCTGAACAGCCTGGGAGGAGGTTGGGAAGTCACATCCATGTCCACCAAGGCTACTGGGTGGTGGGTACTGAAGCAGCTGTGGTGGGAAGGTGTGCAGGGGCTGTGTGATGGGAGGGAGGCCCCAAATGGGGTCAGATGCCTTCAGGGTCTCTTGGGACAGAACAGTTACCCAGGGTTTGACTTGGGAAAACCTTTTGCCGTCCGGGAAAGCATGTCGCCCCATCCCCCTTTCTAGGGAGCTTCCTAATCTGTGAATGTTAAACCTTCAATGACAAAATTGCTGAGATGAAGCAGCTGATGGCTGTTGAGCCCTCAACTCTAGCTGCTCCTTATCAAGCCACCCAGCACCTTTCTAAGGGCAGTACAGTGAAGATGAGCTGCGTGATGACCTTCAGGCAAGTATTGTTTTGGTAGCACCGAACCATCCTGTTCCAACATTTAATGGACCAGGACATTCATTCTGCCAGGACAGGTGATACCACCTACCAGTGGTACTATCACAGGACCGACATAAGGATGCCTCAATGCTTGTTGGTGCATGTGGGCAGCAGTCCCACACCACCACAAGCAGGTTCCCACCAGTGAAACTCCCTGGGACCAGACTGAAGGGACTTGGTGGTGGGGCTTCCCTCCTGCTGCCAGGGCCTTGGGCCAGTGTCCCTTGGTCCTTACTGCTGTAGCAGTTTCTCCTTGATGCTGCTCCTCAACTCAGCTTGAGAAGGGTCGGCATGGGGAGTGATGTCCCGCTCTTCCTCCTCTGCTTCATCTTCACTCATCAGCTTTTGGATGACAGCATCAAACGCTTCCTTGTATCTCCTGCAGCAAAAGAGCTGTGGGGTACAGCGCCTGTCAGGAGCGGTGGGGTTGTCGTGAGGCACCTGGAGAGACCAGGGACCTCCTCACCCTCCAGCTCTTCTGCCCATGTCCCTCTCCCCTTCCTCTCTGCTGCTGCCATGGGGTGGTCGCTCTCCCTTTTGCCGGGAAGGAACTGGTATTACAGGCATGCTCACACAGTATGGGTAGACTCACATCTTCCTGGGATTGTTCCTTCAGATCCAACACTGTTGGGATTGGCTTTTCAGGAGTGCTGCAAAAGGTGCACTTTGCAGACTCTTCCACCCAGGTGGTCTGCTCAGAGGACAAAGGAAATTCAACATCAGCTTCGTTAATTTTTCAAAAAAAAAAAAAAAAAAAAATTTTTGGCTTAAGTCTAGGCTGTTTATGTAAAGGCAACGAAGGCTACTTCATTTAGTGTAACACCAGAACTCCTTTTCATTCCATATATATATATATATACACACATATATATATATATATAGTCAGGTTATGTTTAATTATTTGTGCTCCCAAATAAATGCAGTTGGCATGAGCTCAATGGAAAGTTCTAGTTGTTTTTCATGTGAAAATGTGAACAGCTTGTTAATTTGGCCTCCTTTTAACATCATACGAAGCACTGAAAAAGTGAAAAAAAAAAGAGTGAAAAAAGTCTTCAAGCCTTTTTAAAAACCTTAAGGCTTTTTCAATGGCTTAAAACTTTAAAACTTTTAAAACAAGTTTTAAAAAGCATCTCCTGTCTCTTCTTTGAAAACAAAACCCGGAGAAACTACATTAAAAATCAAGACGCACTCCGTTTTTAAGGCAATCTTGATATGGAGAAACTTCAAGGGAAATGAGAACGTTTGCATTTTGGAAAAGAAAAAAAAACCCTGTGCTTGCAAAGCATCTGTGATGGAAACATTCATGCCTTCCTGATAATTACTTAGAAGTGGCTTAACTCTGGGTTAGCTTTGAAGGCCTTTTTCCTCTCTGTAGTATTTATAGTAGCCATCCTGATGCCTTCTACCGTGAGCAGTCATGTCACCCAAAGCCACCCCGTCTTGCCCCAGATTGCTTTCAGGTGGGTTTTCTTCTTCCATCAGCCATCTGTGGTCCAGGGGCTGGGTGGGCTGGCCAACAGCACAAACCCTGGTGCCACCAGGATGGATAAACGGCACCTGTACCTTTTTGCAGCCATTCTCCGGTTTCATTTGATGCAGTGTGGGTTTGTGCTGGCCCAGCTACGCAGGCTGCTGCTGCTTATACAAAAGTTGTGCTCTATCTACCACCCACATCTGCCTTTCCGGGTGATTTATTTATTACTTGTTCCTTCCAAAAACCTCCCATTGACAGAGGAAGGCAAAGACCCTCCAGCTCTGACCTGAATGAAATGGAAAATTTGTAACAGCAGCCGAAGGGACTGATTTTATACCCGCTATCAGTGCCCCAGGGCTGTCCAGATGTGTGCACCAAGATGATGTGGTCACCAGCAATGGGCTGGCACTGGGCACACCACCCAGCCATTCCAGCCCCAAAATCCTTACCCTTAAGCAAGCGAGGGGTGAAGGCACAGCTGAAACCCTCAGCCACGCCGGAGGAGCCCCCAGCACTCGCCAGTCCCCAGCTTCAGTCCCCAGTACAGGCAGCAGCATGGCCATCAAACATCTGGGATGGAAATAGAGACTTCTGCCTTCGTGTTTAAGGTGGCTGAGCATCTTCTCCACTCAGACAAGGAGGGGGTTGATGGCTGCAGTGTCAGTGGGTCTGCCACTGGTCTTTTCTTGAATTTCTGTTTTGCTTTGTGGATCTGTGAAACCAGTGGGGTTTTTTTCACATGCATGCACCTTTTTTTTTTTTTTTTTTTTTTTTGCCAGGAGACACAGGTCTTCCCACAGCTCAAGAGACACTTTGTGCCCGAATCACTGATGCCTGCTCTTTTCTTGTGTCATCAGATGGGTCCTGGTTTTCTGATGGTCAAGCTTAAGACTCTTAAAGGGCAGAGCCTGTGCCCTTTGGAGCAGTTTCTGCTCCATTATCAGCGAAGACACACTGTCTTCCTTTCTCCCCTCCCAGCTGCAGGAGCATCAAAAGGCTTTGCAGAGCATTTTTCTGGAGCCGGGTGACTATTCTGCAAGGCATCTCACCAGACAGCTGGCAAATCCTGCACTGCCTGGCTCTAAATAAAGCAACAAGAAATTACCGGGGCCAGGGAAGAGAGGGAAACATGCTCTGTGTGGCCCTGAAGCTCTGAGGTGCACCACTGGGCTGGGATGAGGAACCCTCCATCAAAGCTATTCACTTTGTCACCTGTTTTTCCCAAATTTGAATTAATTTTGTGCTCACCTTCAGCTCTGGAGTGTTGCTCAGCCTACAGATAGCAGTGGCAACTCTCCAACCTCTTCCCCCAAACAAAGGTGCCCCCAGTAGAAAGAAGTGCCCTTCCTTGTTGCCCCCCAGCACCAACCTCCCCTGCTGGGCACTGCTGCAAGGTGCAGTGAAAAAAACACCACTGAAAGAGTGCCCCTCACTGGTAATTTCTGGTTTGTCTTGCTAACTGACCGTCTGGGTCTCACCTTGCCTGAGCAGAGGGTAGTTGCTGACCCATCATCCTTGAGCTCTCCTCCCGTGGACAGCAGGTCCTCGTCTGACTCTGGAATTGGACTCCCTTGGGCAAGCTCGACAGGCTCCCATGCATCTTTTTGCAAGGAAGCATTTCCAGTTAGCTCCTATTCATTCAAAATGACATCTCACAACTTTGCGTGCAGAGATTTTTCTCAGAGAAAGGCTTTGCCATCCATCGCTTCCCCTCTGCCTCCTCTCCTGGGGCCCCAGGAACTCTGCATGCCTCTTTGTCCCAGGGCCCAGCTTCAGCAGGAGAAAGGGCCACCACAGGGCCTCCTGCTGGTCCCGTCCAGTCTGGTGGAGGGGGCAGACACACATCCCAGCAAGCGGCATTACTCCCAGCATCTATTTGTGCAAGGGGAGAGGGAGACGTGCTAGTTAGGCACATCCATCCATCTCCAGAAACACCGACTAATCGCCAGTGACACCCCAAGAGCTTGGGAAACTAAATTTCTTCCCTCTCCTTAGGACCTGGCACTTCAAATTTGAGAGGAAAAGCTGCTAAATTAGCCTAAACATGGTCCCATGCTTTTGAAATATTCATAAATAATCTCAAAATAGCAGTTAGCAGGGAGAGGAGAAGTTTGCAGATCATATTCAGGGTGGTTGAGGCAAAGGGCTGTCTGTGAAGAGTTGCAGAAAGACCCTCGTGGCACTGAATAAAAGGGTAATAAAATCACAGATGAAATCTGATGTAGATAAATGTAAAGTGATGCGCATGAGAAAAGATAATCCTGGCTTTACATACAAAAATAATGGGCTCTGAGATGGCTATTTCCACTTGGGAGTGAAATCTTCAGGTTATAATAGATAGCTCTATGCAAATGTCACCTCAACGCTCAGTAGCAATCAAAAAAGCAAACAGAAAGCTAGGAATTATTAGGAAAGGAGGAGAGAGCAAAACAGAGGAAATCATTATGCTGCTGTATAAATCCATGGGCTTCCACCTCTTGAATACTATTGTGCAGTCCTGATTCACCAATCTCAAATACGATATAGAAGAAATAGAAAAGTTACAGAGGAAGACAATTGAAGATGATCAAAGACATAAAAGGGCCTCCATTCAGGGAAAGACTGAATAGATTAAGACTTTTTATCTTGGAAGAAAAAACGACTGAAGAAGAAATATGACCGAGTTTTGTGATGGGAAGAGTGGCATGACTGGGGATCAGCTGTTCACAGTATTCGGTGCTCTTCAAAGGAAGAGAGTGATCATCAAAGAAAACTATCAAGTGACAAGTTCAAAATAAACAAAAGAGATTTTTAGCTGTGGCATTCCTTGCTGTAGGGTACAGTGGATGTTTAAGGCTTGCGTTGGTTCAATAGAGTGTAAACTAATCTACGGGAGAAGAATCCATCAAGGGCTATTAAATGCAGAGATGGTGTCTACAGTTCAGGAGGTTCCTGAGTCACAGACCACTAGGGGAATGGGGAGTATTCTGGGAAGTATAAACAAACGTTTGCTCTATTTTTGTATTGCTTCCTGAGCATCCATCTGCTGGCTCTCGCCCAGGGCAGGATGCTGTGCCAGGCACACTTGGGGGCTGACCCTTTGCAGTCACCCTTACGTCCTGCATTTAACACAAGGCCATGTCTCCCGCTAAAGAAAAAACAGCTTAAATGTAGCCTGAGGTGTCTGGCGATGCTGCCCTGTCACAGAATCACAGAATGGTAGGAGTTGGAAGGGACCTCTGGAGATCAACTAGTCCAAATCCCCTGCCAAAGCAGGTTTGCCTAGAGCAGGTTGCACAGGAAATTTTCCAGGTGGGTGTTGAATGTCTCCAGAGCTGGAGACTCCACCACCTCTCTGGGCAGCCTGTTCCAGTGCTCTGCCACCCTCAAAGTAAAGAAGTTCCTCCTCATGTTTAGGTGGAACTTCCTATGCTCAAGTTTGTACCTGTTACCTCTTGTCCTGTTGCTGGGCACCACTGAAAAGAGCCTGGCCCCATCCTCCTGACACCCACCCTTTAAGTATTTATAAGTGTTGATAAGATCCCCCCTCAGTCGTCTTTTTTCCAGACTAAAAAGACCCAAATCCCTCAGCTTTTCTTCATAAGAGAGGTGCTCCAGTCCCCTAATCATCTTGGTAGCCCTTTGCTACACCCTCTCCAGCAGTTCCCTGTCCTTCTTGAACCGGGGAGCCCAGAACTGGACACAGTACTCCAGGTGCGGCCTCACCTGGGCAGAGTAGAGGGGGAGGATGACCTCCCTCGACCTGCTGGCCACACTCTTCTTGATGCACCCCAGGATGCGACTGGCTTTCTTGGCCTCAAGGGCACATTGCTGGCTCATGGTCATCCTGTTGTCCACCAGGACTCCCACTCATCACTGTTTCTGACGCAGCCCTCTGCATCACAGAGATAGAGCTGCCTGGTGGCTTTCCAGCCTGAACACACCAGGTGCAATTTTCAGCTTAAAGCCACTTCCACCAGGACCTGCAGGCAGGTACATCCCATTTCCTTTAGCTCCCCAAATGAAAGCCTCTGTAGGCCAACCGCTTCAGAGCATGGACCCCTTCTCATGGGATATCTCCACTGCGGAAGACAAAGTGGTGACCTCTGTGGTTGTCGGTGGGAGCCAGACCTTAGTGATCAAGGGGAAGCACCAAACCACCGACATAAAGCAAAAGACACACCCTGTAGAAACCTGGCTCACACCATCTACTCCCATCACCATGTCTGGGACCTGAGGAAGCCTATCTAGTCCACCTGTCCTGCACGGACAAATTTTCTCTGCAGGTCCTTAGCTGGAACACCAAGAATAACCAAGGGATGCACCTTGTGGTACATGCAGACCTCTAATGTGCGCCTCACCATGCCATGGAAACGCGGCCTGGCGGTGGTTGGGTCTCAGAACAAGGATGTTTTATTGCAGTCAGCTCACCTTCCCCCAGCCTGACCTGGATCGTCTTGGTTTTTATCATTCCAAGGCGCCATTGAAAGAGAGCGGCTCCTGTTCTGCTTGTGAGGCATGGTTATGAACGAGGGGAGAGCAAAAAAAGAAAAAAAAAAAAAGAAAATGTACAGCAATGGCTTGAATGGAGAGTCCAAATCTGTCATCCACTCAGGTTTTCCCCATGTAAATTAAAACCAAACACTTGGATGCTCTGATGATGCAATATATAAATGCCTCTTCTGGCTGAAAACTCACCACCTTAATGACAGGGACGTTTGTGTCCCCGTGAACTTTTCCAAGATTGCCTTAAAATCTGTGCCTTGGCTGTTTACCGGCTGATGGATACGAACCAGCAGCCTCGCTTTGCACTTCCTTTCCAGCTAGAAATGAGAATGAGGGATAGTGGCTATTACAAGGTAATCACACCCCGGGGGGAAATTCCTGAGCTCAAGTATCTCTGTTCCCCAGATCAGGGTAATCTCCTTGCCCTCCGCTAGCCATTGGCAAAGCTTGTCAAGGCAGGCTGGCTTGTCACTCTCAGCGTTTAGGAGCCTGCCCGATTTCTGGAGGCTGCTGCATCGCCCAAGCCGCCTCGTGTTGCGATTGCGTGCTCAGTAACGTGGAGGGGAGGCTTATTTTCTGAAAACCTACCATTTTCACCTATAAAGCCTAATTTAAAGTAAACGCAAGGCCAAATTCTATTCTTATTGACACCTGTGCTATTTTATAGCAGCTCTGAAGGAGTGATGATGATACACATTGAAACAGGAGGACAATCAGACATCTGTCCAGTCGATTGATCTGCAGGAAAGGGAGCGCAAAAAAGCTCCATTACACACACTGAAGCAAATAATAGGATAGTGATTGTTATGAAAAAAAAAACCCCACCCAACCCACCCACATTTCTTGGCCCTCAATTTCCATTAGAAAGGGGTCCCCGCTGTGTTTGGCTCTGTAGGATAAGGAGGAAGATGAGAGTCTTGAAAGCAGAGTGTGAACTGCAAGTGAGCAAGGAAAGGAAAACTCCATCTCTTGCCTGCAACCTGGGGAAATGAGGTGGCTCCCTCCTCTTCCTCTTCCTCCTCCTCCTCCTCTTCCTCTTCCTCTTCCTCTTCCTCCTCCTCCTCCTCCTCCTCCTCCTCCTCCTCCTCCTCTTCCTCTTCCTCCTCCTCCTCCTCCTCCTCCTCCTCCTCCTCCTCTTCCTCCTCTTCCTCTTCCTCCCTTGTTGTGACTGCGCCTCTCACCCACTCCTCCTCCTCCTCAGGGTCCCCCACCCATCATCACCAGACGGGGGTCCTGCCAGTCCCAGAGTGTCCCCCGGCACCGCAAGCCAAGCCACCAATCCTGCCAACGCTGGAGGGATTTTTTGGCCACAGAAAGGCAGAATCCAGGTGCTCCATGGCCACATGCCTCGTGCGTGGGCTGCCGGTCCGGCATCACTGGTGCAGGTTCCTCGCTCCCCCAGTGGCCTTATTTTAATCAACTTGTGCTGAATAATACATATTTCTTGTGAAGAAAGGCGGGTGTTTCTGTGCAGGGGGAACTTGGCAGCTCTGAATACTGAGCAGCAGTTTCCTCAGAGCAGTAGGATTCAACCTGGTAATCAAGCCTATTAACATTAAAAGGAACTGTCTAAATGTCAAGCCAGGTTCAATAAATAAGCGCTAACACATTTAGAAATGGCTTAGAGAGGGGAATTAAAAGTTTTGCTGCTAATTACATTTCTTATTTTGTATTTTCTGTCAATTCTAGCTCTTCCATTCAAATGAGACAATCATTTTGCTGCCAAGATGAAGGGAATGAGATGGCCTGAAAGTCGAGCATGGGCAAAGCTGTTCATACATAACAGAGAGCTAACGGGGACCTCAGCCCCTCTCGCAAGCCCCTGGAAGCACTGTAAGGATGGGGTCAGCAGACCTTTCCCTCAGGTACCCTCCAGCCTCCTTTTACGGCATGTCCCAGCTCCTCCGATAGCTCTTGATCCCACCAAGGTTGGGAAACACCAGGAGATGCCGCAGCTTTTTGTAGGTCACGGCTTCCTCTCTCACTGCAAAGAATCAGAGTGGTGATGGGGAGCCCCGAGAGCCCGCGTGCGAATTGGGCTTCTGAAAAATCACGTCGCAGGATGATGTTTTTATGGGCAGCAGCTGGTATATTGTCCTGCAGGACCTGACCCTTGGCTCAGAGCTGGGGAAACCACCACCAGAGGAATATCGTTTGGGTTAGGGGAAAAGAGACATCAGCAAGGCAGGGAGGTGGGATGGTTGGATCCCTGCGGTAGCAGCGGGGAGGACTCGGTCCGGATGTAAGAGGACAAGGGAGGGGAGGATGGATCTGGTGAGCTGAAGGCATGCAGCGTGCTGCCCGGGAGGTGGGCAAGCAGAAGCAGGGAGCTCACCTTGCTGGAGGCACATTTTATAAGCAGGTTCAGAAATCAGTGCCGGTTTTAACAACCAGCCCTGCTCCTCTGGACCCAACCACCCCCAGTGCTGCCTGAATGGAAGCGGCTCGCCCACGTCCTGGTGCTTTGAAGTGGTAAAGACATATAACTGATACTGATGGCAAAGGCTAATCCACTCTGCCCCGTAATGTCCCCAGTCAATCATGCAATATTCTGTTATTGGAAAAACTCATTTTTGCCCCTCCGATGGTAATCAGTGTATGCCCTGAAGCACAAGGCTTGATAGCCTGTGTAATTTGCAACCTAGCTAAGTGTAACTGCAGATGTTAATCCTATTTATACAAATGCCTGACAAGCAAAAGTAGGGATGGAGGGACGAGCTGCAAGGCAGGGCAAAGAATAGAGATGGGTTTCCAGGAATTCTCCTCCTGCAGATTTGAAGCTGTTGCACCCCACTGACGGGAAATTGAGAGGTTTGGGGTGGGAAAAGGGAGGTAGCCCAGGCAGAAACTCCGCAGTTGTGCCCCTCTGTTTGCCCTGTATCTGTTCTGGGAAATGCTGGAGCAGACTTCACCATGGAGCGTGTCCCCTGCTCCGGGCAGCCACTCTCTACCTAACAAATGTGTGCCAAAGCTTGTTGTGAAAATAAAAAACCAAATAAGAAAAAAGAAAAATGAAAATCAAGAATCTCATCTTTCTGCCCTTTCCCCTTTTCTCCCCGGAATGAGCACTTTTTATCCCAAAGAGAACGGAAGCGCTTTGCAGTCCCAGGTCTTTCCTTCACAGCCTGATTCCTCTGAGGACTGCAGATGTCCAGACAGAAGCAGAAAAGAGGAGTTACGTTCTCTGCACTAAGTCACCAAACTTAGCAACGAACAACCAGGAGCACTGTCTTGGCGAGCCTGTCTCCCCTGCTCTCTGGAATCAGCCGCTCATCACTTCGCTGCTTTTATTTTGCAATTTTGATAAATTTCTTCTCCTCTAAATTTTGCTTCTAATTTATATCCACCTCCCCTTTCAATGTCTCTCCCTCTGTTTTTCCACTTCCCCCCCTGCTCTGCCTCTCTCTTAATTCCTATTGTTTTCTGCTTTTCCCTAGTTTTTCATTTCATGTACTCCTTAGTTTTTCATTTATATGCCCACAGCTATTCATATTTTTTCCTTCTCTAATCTCCTATTTCTTGCCCCCTTTCTCAGATTCCCCATTTTCCTTCTTTCATCCCCTTTCCCAACTGTTTTTTTCTGCAAACCACAGGTTTTCTTGCCTCCTGCACTCTCTGACATCCCTTGACCACCCAGCTGAGATGTGGAAGAACTGAAACACCCTGAAATTGAGGAGGAAGACGATGGGAGGAAGAGGACTGCGACCCTTCAGTTTAAGGCTGGTGCTCCCAGGCATCCTCTTGGCCCTTTCCTAGAGGCTAACTCTAGTATTCTGTTGAAATGTTCCCATTCACATTACCCTACTCATTTTTATTATGGCCCTGGATGGCTAGACAGGATAGCTTGTCCTCCATGGCCACCAAACAGTGCTAATCTCTGATCTACGGTGGCAAAAGGAGGACTTCAAATGTTTTGGTCGCTCTTACAAACAAAATGATCTTTAGTTTAGCCTCTGATTTTCAAAGGATGGCAGATGGGCACCTAGAAAGCTCAGGTTTATCTCACAGTCACTGTGATTATTCCAAATATCACGTTGTACCTTGCTCACATAGTCCTGCTTCGTTATTCTCCTCTCTGTCCTTGTCCGCTGCCTCTTCATCAGATTTGGTTGTCCCCTTGCTCTCTCTGGCCTCAGAATACACCTCGGTCTGCCTGGAGAGCACCGCCACGGCTGAAGGGAAGAGCAGAAATCCCTGCAGCGTGAGGACACAGTGCCAAAACTGCTTCTGCACAACCCCAGCCTCCGATGGGTGCCAGGTGGGGTGAGGACCACCTGCCTGCCCTGCGGCCAGCCTGGGTGGAGGGGGGTGGTGGGGCAGCTGAGCATGCCCTGCCCCTCCAAATACGTTACCTGGGCCTTTTGAGGAGGGTGTCCCACAGGTCAGGAGACCTGTGCAAGCTGAACCAAGGCCCAAGGTTGTCTCCATAAGTGAAGTGCCTGAATTAGGAGCCTACTATTGTCAACAGCAAGGAACAAGAACCTCCAGCAAACTGTTTGGAGGAGTAGGCACCTAGCTCAGGGGGGATGAGACGGGGATACAGCTCTCCAGTTACTCACTCTCTAAAAGAGCAGGAAAAGGTATTTCCTCACCTTGCCAGGGTGCAATAAGACCTAAACACATTAAATAACATATTCTGGGTGAACTGCACCCTGAAGTGATGCTCAGCTTCTCTACTTGGCTGCTCGGTACTGAAAATACCCTCCTAATTGCCTGGTGCAGGACTAAACTGTGGGAGGAAGGGTTATGTATTCAGAGAGGCCCTGAACTTGCTCCCATCGCAGGTGGGTACTCAAAACACACTTGCAGCGGTGATGGGGACCTGTGCGTGTGATTGCTCACTCTGCCCCTTTCACCAAGGATGGGGAAGAAGGGAGGTCACTGCTTTGTAACTGCAAGAAAGCCCCAATTTCTAGGAATTCACGCCTTCATGTGAAATCTGGCCAAATAAGTCTCTCGGGCCTCGCAGAAGAGAAAGGTTCAATGCCAGCAAGCCAGGGCTTTGCAGGAGCTGTGACCCGACGATGACAATGGTCTCAGTGGGACAGGAGG
This sequence comes from Alca torda, assembly GCA_008658365.1. Lineage (NCBI taxonomy): Eukaryota > Metazoa > Chordata > Aves > Charadriiformes > Alcidae > Alca > Alca torda. The sequence continues at coordinate 183,551,618 of CM018076.1, forward strand.
GACCCAGCATCAGAGGTACCCAGCAGAATTTCTAGCTGTGGATTTTCCCGGCTTTGCTTCCCTCCCAACAGCCTCAAAACACCCAGCACCTGCATCCCGATGTGTTACTGCTGGCACCATCCCTTGTCCTGCAGGATTAGTGAAATAACAGCATTTCACTGGCCTTATTCCAGGTTTAATTTACCTAAACCGAACACCAAAAAAACCTCCAAACCCAAAGCAAGGAAAACCCATCTTCATGTCTATTTAATTAAGAATGATACCTCTGGAAAACATAGTTATGGACTACACAAAGTTTGCTGAGCTTTTTTTTCCCCTGATGTTCATCTCTAGGGATGTCTTCCACTTGGGCAAGAAACATCAGATGCGCTAAGAGCCCACACTCATGGGTGCACGCCGGTGTTTTACCCCACCAATGCATCCACTCTGCCTGGTTACACCGGGTCTTGTTTGCTTTTTAGAGCAAGGCTGTGACAGCTTGGTCCCCGTTGCACGTTTCCACAGCTGCAGAAGCCCCAGCCGTGGCCAAGAGCCCCCACTTGCTGCGGTTCCAGCTGCAGGGTCTAAGGACAGCAGCTAGGATGGGCTGGCAGTGGATGGTGATATCTTTAATTGTATCTATTAATATAGTTGGAAAAGAACAGATGAGCATTTGGGCACATTTGCTGCTTTCTTTCAGACCTGAGAAAGAGTTGGTACAGCCAAGAACACATTTCCTACCCCAACTGTATACTACAATTGGTCTAATAAAAGTGTATTTCATTTGCCTACAAAAATCACTCTTCTGGGTGCTTTACAGCCATAAAGCATGCTGTTTTCTATTCCTGGCTTCCTTTAAAAGGCCAGGTCTGGCTGCTTATATTAGTGAATGCACCAGACACATGGTACAGCCAAGTGAGCACTGCTGTAGGAGTCTTCACATTATAGTTTTCTATGCTTCATCCTCCACGCACTTAAATTGATTTTACACTCATGGTACTCCTGGGACACCCAGGCAGCTGTTTCAGGTTTTTGCCAGTTTAAGTAAGATTAGGATCAGGCCCAAGAGCTTGTGTGCCTTGCAACGCCCTACGTGTTGCAGGCGCTTTTACCTCGGTGAGCTCATATCTGTGGTCCCAGAGGACAAAGAGTAAAACTGGGATCCACAACTGGGATGCTTGCAAAACTGGTGGTTAACTGTAGGAATGGGCAAGCAAACCCAGAGGAAAACAGGCAAAACTGGTTTAGGATCTGGTTGTGATGCACATGCCAGCAGGTGGCATTTGGTCCTTTTGGCATCCCTGAGACCATGTGCAGAGGATGGTTTGGTCAAAAAAGGTGTATTAAACCCAGAACCTTAATGCTGCTCACTTTGGTCTTCTGTGGGCTTAAGGCTGCTCCCGCCACCCACAGCCTTTGAGCTCTTCTTCTCCGCTCCTATTACTGAAACAGCCTAAACATCATGTTTTAGTTATAAAGTGAGTTTAGTGGATGGAAGGGTGGGAGGGGAAGGGGGATTAAATTTACTGCTTCAGTGACTACAGATCTGAAATAAATCTCCGATTCAATGATAGATCAATAACACCAAGATTGGGTTTAAATTATTAATAAACTATGAGAAACGAGGATAATTATTCTATGAGTCACAGCTCTCTAATGCACTGCACATTTTTTCCCCGAGACATCTGCATTGAAGCACGACCTGCCTGTCTTTTGGCAGAAAGCTGTAGCCAAGAACTTAATGTTTTTTGTTTTGCTAGCTAAGCATTTCATAAACCCTCATGGGCTGAGACAGCCTAGTGACAACGTTGTGATTCTCTTACAGAGAAACCCTTAGGCCAGGATGCGCTAAAACTTTTAGGTGTCTAAAGTGCCCCTGGAAATCAGTGTGACTTTGGCCCTCAAACGTCCTTCTGAACCTGGATGGATGGAGATGGAGGAGTTGCATTAGCCTAAAAGGAGATGCTGGCCTTGAAAATTGACCTTGGATAGTTGCAGAGGCCAATCTTGCTGGTGGCAACAAGGAGGGACAACCTCAGGACTCCAGGAGGCAGGGAGGGAGGGGAAGAACAGTTTTTGCCCATTGCTGGTAGACTGCAATGACAATACTGTCAAAACACTCGTGAACTTCAAGTGAAGTTCACTTCACCCCCCCTTTTTGGGCAAAAAAGAGAGGGATCCATCAGCCCGAGGAAGCCTACTAAAATCAAGAAGCTGAAAACTAGAATATTTCTCCATTCTGGATTGTTACCATCTCTGTTGACGGGGACAATCCACGCTAACACAGCGTGGGCTGGAAATGCTGAGTACCCTTGGGCATCCTCCCACCTCAGCAGGTGTCATCCCTCAGCTCCAGCATCATGGCTTAGGATGGTGATGGAGAGCAAGCCTGACTTCAAGGGGCAGCTCACTGCAAAATCAGCTCATCCTTGCGCCTTGACGGAGCGTGCTGGGGTGGTGGGGGCTCAGAGCACTCGTGTCGATGCTCATCAGCTGCTGGGCCGTCGGGCGAGGTGCTGAGCATGGCCCTGGCTTACCTCTGGACTCTCATTGGTGTCTGATAGGCTCTGTGTAGGGGTCTGAGAGTCTGCCTTTTGCCATTTTCTAGGTGAAAGCCCTAATAATGCGGAAAGTGAAATGAAGCTGAGTCTAAGGAAAAATGCCATAAGGCATTTTGTGCCATAATAATAGGAGGAGGAACAGAACTTAGGAAAAATGCCATAAGGCATTTTGTGCCATAATAATAGGAGGAGGAACAGAACTTAGGATCTTGGTGATGAGAGGTATTTATCCTTGTCAAAGTTCTTCAACTGAATCAGCATTTCTGCCAAACAAAACGTACCATGTGAGTACTTTTCTTTAAGTAAACTGATGCCAACAGCCGCTTTCTAAAAAACCTCTACAGTTCTGAGTAGAGAACTTCTACAGTCGACTTGGGAGGTCTGACAGGGATGCTTTAGATGAACTCACCTTCCTCCCTGGCAGCCAGGGACTCGTTTGAATAGCTCCACTCCGTCTGGGTCGTCTTGTCCTTGAAGTCATACATTCCGTCGGCAGGATAGCTGTCTTCACGCCATCTGAAAAGAGGTGACACTGGGTAGGATGCTCATAGGCGGTTCATGGCCCGGGTGGGGGGAAAAGGGCTGTGGGGTTTAGGAGCAGACAAGGTTTCCCAGCTGTTTCCAGTGGCTCTTGGTGGTATTATTTTGGGCAGGGAGCACCAATCACCTTAAATGAGTTCTGGCTCAGAAGATGTGAAAGTTAGGTCTTGTGGCATGCGGAGGGGAGAGTTGTTCTCTCAAAGCTGAGGGCAGGAGGGTGCGGGGGCTGGGGGGGGGGAACTGGGGCTTTCCAGACCCCCTCCCACTCCCTATTTTCCCCTGCAGTTGTCTGGCAGGGTATGAAATCATTCCCAGCCTACAACACGGAGCTATTGGGATGTCCGGCTGCTTCTGTCTCTGTAACATAGGGAGAATTTTTTCATCGCCCCTGTGATATACTCATTTAAAGCTGCCGGTGGCCTCGGCAAATGAAAAAAAGCATGAAAACAAAAAAGATGCTGAACGAACTGTGGTTGGGGCCTGACTTGATCTGATTCAAGGAAAGGAGTGAAGGGCTTTTGATTATTTATTTTTTTTTTGTTTGTTTATCTGCATTAGTAATTCAACAAGGCCTTTACACATCACTGCTTTTTTATTAGTTATCTACGAATTTTAAAGAATTCTGGGCACAGTGCACACAAATTAATGCATCTGCGGATGAAAACCTTCGAGGAATCAGTTAAGACCAATTTCCCTTGATATCGCAACACAGTTTTTACCTCAGACCGTAACATTTTCAAAATGTGGGGAAGAACTAGAGCCAGCACTCTTTCAGGCTGCAAGTTATGAATTTATAACCCTATAATGAAAAAAACCACTTTGCTGCATGTTCCTGTAGCAATACAACAGCCTTCCTTTAAACAGTTGCTTATATCCATTTCCCTTAGTGCCAAGTGCATGTGGCAACATCTTTAAGGAAAAAAGGCAAAACATCCTTCAGATATTCATATAAGGAATGTTATCAATGAGCTGAGTGCCATTTAAAGTAGGCTGCAGAAGAATTTGGTCTTTATTTGTCTCTTGAACGAGCTCCTCTATTCAATTTCTTTTCTCTCCCCTTCTCTCTGTCTGCAAGGAAGATTAGATACGTCTAACGTTTATATCGGGCAGCCGAGAGGAGTGAGCTACATCCCCGGCCAATGTAAATCCACGTTGCTCCAGCAGCATCAGTGGCGTGAAGGGTGGCATTACGCTGATTTACCGTGGCTGGGGAATCAGACCTCCCTTTCCTCCCCAGCAGGAAGAGCAGCCTGCAAAATAAAAATCACACATCGCAGCCGCTTCGAGAGATGCTGCACGGGATTTATCTATCTAACAACAACAACAAAAAAAACCCCAAAACAAAAAGCCCCTCTGCAGAGGCTGGCAGTATCCCTTTTAATAGAGCAAATGCTGAAGGGCCCGAAGACAACCACTTGGACAGACATAACTTCCACTTTATTAATAGCAGGGGGACAGCAGCGGCTGCCAGGCTGTGGATGTCTCAGGCATACTATAATTCTCCAGTTGTTAGTTGTTCCTGCTGCTCACCCGCGTGTGGCATAAATACAGCCTAACGTGACTGAATTCTATAGAAAAATGTTACCAATTACTCTCCTTACTTGGATTCCTTCGGCTTAGAACCAGTGGGCTGATCTGATGGGGAATCTGTCGTCGGCGCTGGAGGGGACAGAAAAAGCTTTCTTTAAAAAAAAAAAAAGAAAAAAAGAGATCCTCTTTTTGTGCAGAACAGCAGGGGTTTTTTCTTGCCTTGAGATTTCTTGCCATTTCATTATTTTGTATTTCAGATAAAACCTTCCCACCTTAACGAGGAACATCTTTTGCCATCGGTTTTAATGGTATAATAAATTGCGAGAGAGCGAAGAAAAAGCTCCCAAAAATGAGCCGTAAAAAAAAAAAAAAAAAAAAAAAAGTTGCTGGAGACTGAGGGCAGGCTTTGCAGAGGAAGAGGCAAGAGTTACAAGCTAATTTACTTTGCCCTTCCGCTCAGGTTTCGCCTGTAAGCAGTTTGGGCCTCTTTGCTTTACCGACTCTTTGGGAGGGCATATTCTTACGCCTGTTTCACCTTCACTGCGGCTGCCCAGGGGCAATGGGGTGAAGGCATGATGCTACAAGAATGGGGAGGAAACGGGGAATTTTGGCCCAAACACCTCGCACAGGCAGATGAAGTACCCTGGGGGGTTTGCTGCCAGAGCGGCCCCTTTCTCCTCCAGGTTTGCATTAATTCGGTGGCCACAGGCTGCACGTTCCCCTCCGCGTGCAGAGCACAGCAGACCATGGGGTCTGATGCAGCCCCCTCCTACAGGGTTTGTTGTACATCTCGGCTCACCCCAAATGCTCTGTCAGATAAACCACTGCTGAGGCAACCTACCTCTGTGCCAGCATCCCAAGTGGCATTATTTCCAAAAAATTAGAGGGGACGGAGGGAGAGATTTAAGACAGACTTATGCAGAAGGTGATGGGAGAGAGGAGAGGCACCGGTGGGCGTGCAGAAATCCAGGGAAAGAGCGTGGACGTGGAGGCATTTGGGGAGGGCAGTAGGATGGCAGAGGAGAAGGGGAAAAAGACAATGTAGAAGACACGGAAAAAAGAGAAGCACGACTGTGAGAGTGAGCCAGAAAAAGCATTAAAATAAAAAAAAAAAGGTTACTGCTCAGATTGCATAAACCACTCTTATGAAAGACAAAAAAGCAATGAAAAGAGATTGAAAAAGGCCAATGAAGCACTGTGAATCACTGTACTGTACAAATTCTTGAAGACATAATAACGGTTCACTCTAGGTCCCTAATGAGGCATTCCCATGTTTGATTTTCCTTGGCAAATCTACTTGTGTCTAAATACTATCCCCCTACTGAAACACGCTGAAAGAAACTTCATATTTAATCTGAATTTTAAATTGTGATGTCGAAATCCAACACGCGATTGCCTGGGATATCACTGAGCGAGGTTTCTGCACACATTTGCTTCCAGTCACTTGTGGTTGTTTCAGAGCCTCAGCCTCTTGCAGGGGCAGATTTGTCCTCAAAGATGCAGCTCACGTGTGTGTCTGCTAAGAATACTTGATTTCCACATGGAAAGCTCTTCAAAAATAAACCTTACGTCTGCAAACAGTTGATTTTTCTCATTCTTGGGAGCTGGCAGATTTGCATTGAGAAAAATGTGAAAGTGAGCACGAACCACTTCTGTTGGCCCCCCCTCCAGGAGGACCAATGCATGAATTCCCTAGGAAATAGGTAACATTTTACTTCAAGGATTAGGCCGGCTCTTTCATGCCGGCTGTGCATTTCTGGCTGTGCCACGGCAGGCTGTGCTAGGGGCATTCCTAGAGCAGGTGGGATGCGTTCTTATGGCGTGTTCAAAGAAGACGTGGAAAAAGTCCAACCTTTCCTCTAAAAACTTGGTTTATACTTAGGATAAGGCCAAGTTGTCCACTTGGACCCCAGTTTGGGATCCAGTCTCTGTTGCAGAAAGTCAGACTCTCCCTATGTAGGGAACCAGTTGCCGTTCCCCATGGCTGCTGTGTGGTCCCCTTCCAGTGGCTTTTGATGGAGCCACTTGTCCCTTCTTCACCCACCCACAGGTGACAGCTGTGACCCTGTCCTGCATAAAGCCACAAGCCACATCCTGGGCTTGATGGGCTGTGTCACCACAGGCAGCCAGAACCAAAATGGGACAAATTCTTGCCGTCCTTAAAAAAGGGTGTTTTTTTCCCCTGTAATTTAGAGGGTGTTTCTTTCCATGGAAAGCCCCTGCTACCTGCCTCCAAACATTGGCTGGGTTACTTAATGAGTGGTAAAATATTATTAAAAGCAGGGTATAGGGTATATACATATATAAAAAAAGGTAAAGATAGCTTGAGATATCTAATAAGAGATAATTGTATAATATTAAACTCCAGAAAAAAACTAAATCACAGTGTTTGGACTCTGAACATCTCGGAAAGTCAGAAGTGCTGCCTAAATGGATGGGTGGGTTTTCTGTTTACCCTCTGTCCTGGCTTCACTCTGCTTCTGTTTAAATTACTGGTAAAAATCTCTTTTTTTCCACCTGGGCACTTTTAGACTAACACTTTGCATTTGTGATGATCTCTCTGAAAAACTCCATGGTTGGGATTCATGTCTGGGTGCTGGTGCTCCTCCTTACCGTGCTCTCACAGCTCAATATTTTTGCCCAAAACATGGTACCAACCAGCCCAGCGGTCCAGAAAACCACAGCCTTCGCTGGCAGTCAGGGAAGGGGAGGCACATGTTTCTCCTCAAAATCCATCACCATTTCAGGTGCCCATGCATTGCTCTCATATTTACCATATGCAAACAGAAATGTAGAAAAGATGAAGGACAGCTGTCGTATTCTCTCTCCTTCCTCCTAATAGATTGCTGAAAAATACCTGTTAGTAGCTTATCTTTCCTTGAAATTTCTTCAAAGGTCTCCCAGCAAACTTCGCTTTTTTCTTTCCGCTTTGCAGGAAAGGATGAGGAGGCTCCTTCAGGCTCTGCATCCCAGGCAATCTCTGCGCTGGTTTTCCCAGTTGTCTCTTTGTTGAGGCAAGCAAGGTTAGTCTGCTTAATATAATCTTGTATTCTCTGTTTAGTGAAAGCTTCTTTAGAAGTAGTGTACTCCTTTTCCAGCCTTTTCACATTTTCCACCGTGAGAGCAGAGCTGGAATCTGACGACCCAGTCCCAGGGGGAACTATTTTGGGTTGGGACTGGTTACTGCCAGACCCCGACAGCTTGTGTCCATTAGACATATCTGCAATGCATTAAGGAGATGAGAATCTTCAGCAACAGGCAAAGTCAATTCATCATTCTGGTAACAAAGAAAGAAAGAAAAGAGAAATCCCATTAGTCATTTACTCCTGACGGGCATATTGATTGATGTAGTTAAAATGTTCACGCTAAGATAACCTTATTAGATTGAAAATCACTTTCTTTTCAAGAGGATCTACTAGGCTCCAATTCAACAAAGCACTTAAACAAATACCTGATATTAAGGGCATGCCCAAGTCCCATTGGTGGAATATTCTTAAAAAGGTTCCACCTAACACTTACATGCCGAAGCTTAAGATAGTTAAAAAAGATGGTATAATGCCTATCTGTGTTCAGAAAGGCCCAAAGTTGAGCAACCAAATGCCTCGCATCGTAACACGTAATGGTACCCTCGTCCCCACTAAGGTTGTACTAAAGATTGTATCCGTGATTTTATTATTAACCCAGTTTGCTTTGGCTGTAAAATGCTGTACAGCTGAAACTTACTGTATGCAGGCTGGAACAGAGTGCACTTTATATTCATTACTAGTACTCAGACAAATTATTTTGGACATTTTATGCTACATGCTGATGAAGAAAAAAATAAAAAGGTACAGTGGAATCTATTGAATCTGTTTAATTGGACCTGCTGGTGGCCATCCGGCCATGCCAATTAAATAAAGACAAACAAAAGCAGCTCTCGAAGGACTTGCAGTGAATAAACCCAGGGTAAATACCGCATGATTTTTGTTATTGCATTATTCTGTATAGTGCCGTGTCTGAAACATAAACTAGCCATAAAAAGCAACTCGCCCTCCTGTTTGCAATATCTGGTTAATTGTGTCTGCATCTTCCCTTCATCCACTCAGCCTGTTTAATGTCAAAAGAGAAAGGAGGGGAAAATAATAAGGTTAGTTTGCAGAACTAGTGCTTTGCAACCTCCTCTTCCCCTGCCCACCCCTCACTGCCAATTCCCATTGGGTATGATGCTCCTCTACTCTGACCGCAAACCGAGACAGATGTTTCCAGGTGTTTTACTGATGCAGGAGGCCCAAAATCTTCCAGTGCCCTGGGTTCCAGCTTTGGGGTACCCATGGATCACCTCTAGACTATGCAACCCTCTCCATCCGCATGGGCAGAGTGGTCTCCGCCAGCTGTGGGAGCCCACGGACACACACACACACGAGGGCACTGTGGGTGCGCAGGGGACGGCTCAGCGGGACGTGTTCCTCACCCCTCAGCTGGGCTTCCCTGGTGGGGCAATTCCTGAGAACAGAGCAGGCAAACACCAAGCAGGAACAGCACAGCACTGCCCAAAGTGAAGACGGTGACCAGTCGAGGTCCCAGCCAGCACTGCTTCTGTGGTACTCTGGCAAAGGTCACCTGTTAAATTTCTTGTGTACTGAAGACTGTAGGTCTGAGATACGGTGGTTAGAGTGTTTTAATCCACAAGGCTGATGTAGTTTAGTTTCTTAATGCAAGTCCCTGGCAGAATGAACTCAAATGCTATGGAGAAGCACACGTATAGGGCATTGATACTTTTCCCTTTGTCTATCAAACTTATACATCTCATTAAAAGAAATCACTGAGCTGGTCTGGCAAAAGCCGTATTCCCTGACTCTGTGTTGATTCACATTAAGGACTGTCTTTAATTCTCCTCTTATCCTTCTCTCAGGATAATTTTTTTCGGTTCTCTGGAACATCCCTTCTGACCCAGGACTTGTGAAAACCAATACCAATGACCCCAAAAGCACCCAAAGGTTTCTCTTTTACTGCTGTGTGGTTTGGGCTAGCTGTCTACATCTGATTTTAAAGCATCTGGCTTTACCAGTGGCACCCTTCATTGCTGGGACAGAAAGTATCTCATTATCATGTAATCTAATTATATCTCTTGATTTTCCTCTCCTTAGAGAACTAGCTTGGGAAAACTGTCATTTCTGCCTTTCGTGAACAATTCTGTCACTTCTCGTGCAACAAATTAATGTTCAGATACCTTTGCTGCTTCATCATTCTTTAAAACATCTCTGATGCCATTAGCTCTACTGATCATTGTACTGATGTCCTTTTGCTTCTCGTGGCAAGCTTTCATGGTCACAGACCTGTAGAAGAAGCCAGGCTGGAACGTGCCTCTGGAGGTTGCCAGGGTCCAGGCCCCTCCACAAAGCAAGTCAACTAGATCAGGGGCTTTTGCCTGGTCAAATTTGAAACATCTCCAACGATTGAGATCCTACAGCCTTTCTGACTCCAGTATTTAACTATCTTCATTCTGAAAATACTTTTGCTAATATTTAATTGGGATTTCCCATACTCCAGTGTGTTCCTGTTGCCCTTTATCCCACCGCCGTGCAGCTCTGGGAAGAGTTTGGCTGCCTTCTCCTCACCCTCTCATTTGGCAGCTATAGGCAGCAATGAGATGTACCTGGGTATTTTCTCCTCCAGGCTGAACAGCCTCAGCTCTCTCGTCCTCTTATGCATATAGGCTGCAGCTTCCCTATAGGCTCCAACCTCTCTAGAGGCTGTCTTATCAGCCTCTACATGTCTCGGTGAGCCTTTGCTCCAGTACATCCATGTCTCTCATACTGGGGAGCCCCAAATTGGACACAACACTCCAGATGTGCCTCACCAGTGCCAAGCAGAGGGTAATAATGACGTCCCTTCACCTAGGGTTTAGAAGACAAGTCTCACCCGGCTGTTTTGGTTGCCATTTCCTCCAACCCAGGGTCACCTTTGTCTCCCTGCTTTAATGACCTGTAATTGCCATTTGCCTTGGATTGCAATGCATGGATCTGGGCAAGCTGAGAGACTGCTCTGGGGCAAGCCAGTGCCATTTTTACAATGTCCACATGTCAGGGGCTGTCCCGGCCCTGTGTTTATGCTCGGCGCTTCTCTTCACCTCCGGCCAGGTGCCGCATTTCACCTAGGTTAATCCCCACGCACCATCACCTCTTAAAACTGGCTGCCACCCTCGGACTCTTCCTCTTTCACAAATGTTTTAAAGGATGTTTTATAGTATATTCTTAGTAATGCTTTTAAAAATTTTTCTCTTGCAACCTCCAAAATGGGGAATTTGAATTAATAAAAACACAACTGAAATGAACGCTTTTCAGACCCAGCAGAAGAGGGCAAGACATGGACGTGCAGCCTTAGCTCACCTGCCCGGCTCCATGCAGCAGGAGCAGTGTCTAGGGGCAGGATCTCATCCTTAATATACGCTTGTCTATGTTGCCTTGTCACCCTTCGTATCCTGACTTCCCCCCAAAACAAAAGAGAAAATACAGCAAGTGTGGAGAACTTCTCTTCCAGCAATGGAAAGTCATTTCAAATGGACTTTCCCGTTCTCCCTGTGCTGCTCTGCACAAAACCATAGACCTGACCCTGTGGGGACCGTATATCAGGAAGGTAAAGCCTTCAGGACGGGCAGCCTCTGTCTCTGTGCTTGCACTGTACCTGCCAGGCTGAGCTTTCACGCTCATCAGGACAGTCCTACTGAGTAGTATGAATTATGGTAGCTTTTAGAGGATCCTCTCTTGGCACTTGGCACATGAAAGCTGCACAGCTAACGGAGCAGCAATTTCCCCACAATTTGAAGAAATGCAGTACTTGAATGTTCATGTTGAACTTTTCCAGGAAACTGAAGAGGATCAAATGAAGCGTTTTATTGAATTCTAAATAGGGTTGGGTGGTTTTTTTTTCTTTTCTTTGCATGCTTGCTTTCATCAAAAGAAATGTGTGAAACAAAAAGCCCCTGGCAAATTAGAGGGATGAAATGCCACATTTTGAAAGTGCCAAAATTAAAGATTTCTGCTTTGGAAGTTTGCCTCCCCTTCTCCATCGTGAGCCATTCTGGGATTTTGATATCAAACCATCCCATTTTTCACTTGACCTGATACATATTTTTGTTACAAAGCCCAATCTTTTTGGCAAAATGCAAATAAACGTTTTGCTAATCTGGCCAGATAGGACCGCCACACAAAGAAGAGTGCTCTTGCTTTTGTAAGCTCATAGTTCACGGGGACCGGTATTAAATAGAAAAATCAGTCACATCAAAATGACAGGCTTAAAACCCTAACAGATAATGGTAAGCTGCCTGTTACAATGTCACAGGAGATTGTCCACTAAGTATTCACAAACACATCTGCAGCGCAGCAACGCATCTTCTCCAAAGCCATATCTATCCCTGACATCAGAGCTTGCCATAAAAAGCAAGTGAATTCAAAGCAACATTTATTGGCTATTTCCTCTGTGAAGCTTCACTTTCTCTATAGCTCTTCTGTTCTTATAATAATATGCTGAAATCTAGTCAGAATATTTGAATCTTAGGGAAACAAAACACAGCTGAAGTAGCTGGAAGGCGAAGGGCTCGGGAGGCAATTTCCTCTGATTCATTGAGAGACAAAGGCAGAGCGATGACTGTGTTTGTGTTAATAACAGTGGAATTGCCTCCCTGCCACCGTTACCCCCCTATTTCTTTGGCTCTTGCTGTCATGCCCCATCTCGTAGCCCACGGGTCCTCTGCTCTCAGCCACCACCAGGCTGGATGTGGCCACGGGAGGCCATGGCAGGACCTCCTGCCATCCCCATCCTGGAGCACTGCCCTGAGCTCGGTGGGGCTGGCTGCCTGGCCCTGCATGGGTATTCCCACCACAGCTGCCTGCTTCGCCATCAAAACCTTGTTTTCCTTACTCTGAGCTCTCCCATCATCCCCCATTAAAAAACAAGGTGAATTCACTGTTTTTATGACCAAGGCCCTTGGGTTGGGGTCCCCCATTGGGTGCAAGGATGGCCAGGAAAACATCTCTTTTGCCAAGAGCGCCTGGTGGCACCCAGCATCCCCAGCACACGGTCAGAGATGATGCCTTCCTCGTGGGATTTTTCTGGGGGAAATGGCATTATTTGCACGGCTGTAACTCCCCAGGCAGTGGCAGAAGGCAGAGAGTGCAATGCCATCAAATGAGGATTAAACTCCGCGCCGTACTGCCAAATGTCAACTAAATTAATTCCAGTTGTAAGCTCCCTGCACATATCCCAAAAGGAAGAGGAGTGCTATGTACACAAGGCTAGAGAGACTTTCATACACAGACATTGCAGGGGAATTTCCACTCCGCAGTGGGTCTGGAGAGAATACTATGTAAATATGAGTTTAGTCAGCCTCTGCTTTCCTTCGCTATCTTCAAGATATTTGTGCTTGTAGAGGGAATCTTTCCCTCTGAGCAATGCCTGCTTGATCCTATGGGATTTATAATCTCCTGCTCCATAGTCCGCTGCAATGAAAGGCATCTGATGGTGCCTCTGCTTTGTTTGGATGTGACTTTGAGGCAGGACTTTTACAACGCAATATCAGATCTCAGGAGTTTTCGGTCCCCAGGAGTGACTGAGGCCCCCAGCAAAGCCCTCCCGTCACTGCGGTCACCCCGTTTTGTTGGAGCTGAGGGGTCTGGAGGCGCCACGGGTGCTGTGATGCACAGAGCTGTGACTAAATACCACCCACCAAGGGTAGGTTGGGCTGGTGGGAGTCCACACTTCCTTAAATGCTAAAGAAGCAGCTATATGTGTGTGTATATACATATACATATGTATGTGTGTATCTATTTACAGATCCAAGGAGAACGGCTGACTACTTTCCTAATATTTTCTATATATGTATATATACATATAATATATATTTTATATTTATACACAGACACTCATATAAAAAAGCATTTATGGGCTTTAATTGCAGAACAAACCCATTAAAAACAAGCAGGACGTTTCCTCTATTTCTGCCATTGCAGCTGCGTCCAGACTAGATCTCCAAAATTCCGAGTTACAAGCGCTGCTCTTGTAGAGAAAACAATCTCCTAAAATAGCTCCTTTTCTGCACTTTGCACTTTCAAAGACGTTTGGAGAGCAATTGGTCGCCGTAAATCACACAGAAGGCTCTTGAGTGCTCTCCTGTTGTGCAGCCCTCGTGCCTATTACGTCCCACCAGTTCCGTAAGCGCCACTGGAGCCAGTAATACTCATCCCAGCAGTGCCTTTCAGCTTGAAGGGCTGCCTCCAAAAGCCTGGATCTCACCGTAGTGGTGGCATCGGCTCCAGTAGAGGGGCCGCCTGTCTCTGTGTAACCCACAGCGGCCATTAACAGGCTTGTAGGCTATAGAGAAGGGTATGACAAATATGTGGTGATCCAGACCCTGGTGAATTCACTCGGCTTCAAGGTTATGAAGACCACGCTATTTCTGCAGGTGCGTGGATGAGAAGCAGCTGCCTCTGCTTGCAGCCACTAACACCCGCACATTGAGAGCTAAACCCATTTATTCTGGTAAATCAGAAAAGTAACTTCTCTTCATTTGCGTTTGTAGTACGTAGGCACAAAGAGCTTAGGAGGGGCACGCAGAACCAGACTACTAGCCTCTGTCACTGGGATTGTAAAATAAACCTGATTTTAGCAGGTGCCACCGCCTGGGCCGTGGAGCGGACAGGACACTCCCTCTGCCCACAGCACAGGAGCTGCAGTCCATGAATATTCTTCAGAAAGCCCGGCTCTGCAACAGGATAACAATTACACGACACAGTACAACGAAGCGGCTCCAGCCTTAAATCACGGTTATTAGTGTGTGCTCTGGGATTTGTGTCATGAGGGACAGGAAGTAAACTGAAGTTAGATTGTCTGAAAGCACAGAAATCCATGATTAACAGTGCCAGTGATTCCTGTTCTTTCCTGCTCTGGAAGGGGAAAGAACTCGTCCGACAACGCTGCTGGAGATTTACTGGGTTTGGCTCTGGGTAACGCCGAGCTGAAGTTACCGCCAGCTGCAGTTTTGATTTCTAACACCGCAGCGAACTGCAGGTAGAGACATTTTGTGCTCGTTTTGGCAAGCAGGACCTGATCCTCTCATCCACGCAAAGGTCTTTTGGCAGGAGAGTCCCTCCTGCTTCACGTCCCGCAGCGCGAGAAGGAAGCCCAGCACCGCTGCCTTTGGCCCTGCCCTCCACAGAGAGCAAATATTTTAATACAGATTGAACCAGCATTACTTACAGGTGACAAATAATGCATAACTAATCTATTAGCTCCTAAACACAGAGCTAAACATTGTAGTCACTACGTGTCCAGTGTAAATTTGCAGCAATGCTCAGTAACTACTGTGGCTGTAGCTTTAGAGCAGAATAAATCACAGAATCACGGGCAGCCACACTGAGAAAGAGCTGAGAAGCTCTCTGATGTCTCCTCCTTCCCCTGATGGAGCAAACTATACTTCTGCTATTCATCTGAGCCTCATTTTTTTCCACCACGCTCTCTGAAGTATGCATCCAGAAATAAAAACGTTATAGTAAGTCTCAGGAAAAAATACGTATATTCATGGGGATGCCTATTAAAACTACAAGTTCTGGAGTAGAAATTTATGACAGTGTAATCTGAAAAAAAATAAAGAAAAAGAGATAAACGAATGTGAAATTGTTTATTAAGGGAAAACAGAGAACGAGAAAGGAGCCAAGAGCGAATGCCGTTGGCATTGACCCTGCTGGTCCGCAGTCCTACCAAATGCCCTAAAACCCACTCGCCTGCACACTATCTATAGGCACCCGGGCAAGAGGTTGTTATTTGTAGGGTCTGCCAGCCTGAGGTCTGGGGTGGTGCCCTGGGGTGGGGATGGGGGACACTGAATCCAGCTCTCACCAGGACTGGCTCAGCAGATTTTGGAGAAAGAAAGTTTTTCTTTTTTTTTTTTTTCCTTTCTAAAAAATATTTTTATTAAACTATGTTACAGTATGGTCTGGCCAGCTGTTGCTCCTACATTTCAGGAGTGTCTGACTTCAGGGAGGGTTGGGGGGGGGTCTGAAGGAGGAGGTCGGCTCTGTATCTCTCCCCTCTCCCATCACCCACCCTTGTGTTTCCACCCCTGCCTGCTGCGGGGAAGGGGACAGCCCTCAGGACACCCTGCAGCTTCCTCCTCACCCCTCCATAACTCGCTGGGGTTTTTCTTGTAGGGGTTTGGTTTTAATCTCCTGGGAGAAAGGGAAAATGGGGGAGGAGAGCAACAAAAATGGGAGAAGCAAGGAAACACGGAGGAAATGGTAAAGCAGCATCTGACAGCCACAGGGGGGCTCCAAAAAAGCTTCCCCCCCTCCTAAAACCCTGGACAAGCTTACCAGGACAGGCTTACCTCTCTCCAGGAGAGTGGGAGAGGAAACCACCCCTCCGTGGCCCCACGAGGAGCAGGCAGAGACCTGCTGGTGGGTAGATGCTCAGGACACCTTCTTGGTCCTTAGTGGTCCTGAGGGTTGGTGGGCCTCTTCCCTTTGTCCCATTGTCCCCTCATTCTGTCTGGCCGCTGGTGTCACGGTTCCCAGGGCCGTAGCAACGGGGCAGGCAGGGAGACCGGGGCTCCTGTCAGCTTGGGGATTCTCTCCCTTCCAGGGAGAGAACCCTCGCTGGAAATTTTGGCAGGGCTGTGGGAGCCTGGCACAGGGCTGGGGGATGGAGGAGCCAGGGACTTGCAGGGGTGGAAGATGTGCAGGACTGTGTGCAGAGAGGTCAGGGATGCCTGGCTTGCTGGAAGTGGGATGCTGACCTGCAAGCTTCCCCTGTCGCAGGGGCAGATTGGTACCACCATCACCTAAGACACCTTGCCCCAGGCAAGGGGAGGCAGATGGATTGTCCTTGTGTGTTTCTCTATAAGGAGAGCCTGGGCATCTCACGCTTGGACCCATCCAGCTCAGTCACAGGGGACAGTTTCCACCCGAGAGCTCCCTCGCTGGTGTTTTTCTGCTGTGTGCTGCATCCCGAGCCCTCTTTGGCATGAGCTGCCCTCACTGTCCCCAGCACACCATCATCCTCACCCCATCCACTGTCAGAGTGCAGGGTGAGTTAGTAACCTCTGCTGTCCTCAAAAAGGGCTCTCCAGCTTGGTGGGTTTTAGGTGTCTCATATATATATATATATGCCTTCCCCCCTCCCCACATCCAGAGGTGAAATAAGGTTGCTTCTTATTCTGGCAGCTGAGTGTCTGAGCTGAAAGGGCTTGGGGTCCTGGGGAAGTCACAAAGGCCAATGACTCAGGCAAAAGCTACTTCTTCATTTCATTCAGAGATTTCTTGAAAGGAAAGCCAGATTTAAAGGGAGGGCTTGCTAAAGTCCAGCTGGGAGATATACTGGCATTGTCAGGAAGTTTGTGGCCCCATCTCTACTGCCTCCAGCTGTGTTTTACCCTTTACAGCTGGTTCCTTTGAACCCCTCCATGAGTCCCTGCAGGATATTTTCCACGCTGGCAACCATGCTTGCGGTGGGCCCTGGGAGATGACCTTACAAAATGCACAGAGAGGAATTCGCCTTGTGCTTTGTGGTGCCTTGATGTGGGTTTTTTTTTTTTGTTGTTTTAAAGGGAACAAATGACAATAGGTGAAACAAAACATGACAAGGTGAGCGGCCGCACAGCTGGGCTGCCTGCCGAGCCCTCCGCTTTATGTGCCCTTCAGCTTGATGCCGCAGCCCGATTTTCCTCTTTTGCCGGACCAGCAGTAGAAATTGAACCAAAATGTCAGTGGGTTTGACCTTTGCGTGTGGTCTGAGAACTTACAATTGATAAGTTGGTGGCTGGAGTGCCGGTGGTGCTGGAGGAGCTTTCCTCCTCCCATCTCCTGCTGCAAAGGGTGGGGAGAAATCACCAGATGATGGCCAAAGACATGATGTCTGGGGCCAGGAGCTCACCCCCTCTCCCAGACGGCCGTGATTTAGATTTTCACCTTGTGTCCCCAGAATTTCCCTAAGGGCACCCAGATGTGGAAGTTTCTCACGCAATGGTGCTCTCAGATGGGGGCTGGGGCTCAGCTTTCCATTGCAAAACAAAGAGTGTTTTTGTGGAGGCGGGGGGCATTCCCTAATATACAGTAATTTAAACCAAAATCATGTATTGTACAGTACATACCTCTAATATGCTATAGATTTTATAATTGACTCAAATTTCTCACTAGGAAAAAGTCAATTCCTGCATGGCAGGGCAGCCAGAGGAAAGAATGCTTTAGTCTGCTCAGCAAACAGGGACCTATTTTTAATCCAAAGGCTTTCCGTTAGTTCTTACCTATTTAATGTAAAAGCAGGATTTACTACACATACAACTTAATCCCCTTTTTAAATTTGCATAGAGATCCCGGAGCATGTGTACGAACAGTTTTTGAGATAAGAGAGGGAAGGCCTCGGGAGTCAAAGTCATTATTTTTGCATGAAGTATTTAATGCTAAACATAAATATTGAGAGGACTGAATTCCCATGCACTTGCAGACTTCACTCTTGTGCTCCTGAGGATTTTTGCTTTACATCCAATTATTGAGAGTGTGGTTGTAAGTGAATGAAAAAAATAAATTGCGGGAAGCCTTTGTAGCAAAGACACTTAGCAGGCTTCATTTTCCGGTTAAAAGAAGAGACAAGTTACAGACAAAACAGAAGCAAAGGTGCCCCCAAAAAAGCGTAGCTAAAGAGTAGATGTGACAGGTGGTAGAAACCCAGCCCTAGGAAAGGACTTTCTGCAGTGATGACCTCGAAGGGGATTGTTGCTGGAGTTCCTGTGGTGCACATTCATCAACCCTGCTCATTGTAATTCGCATGATTTACGTTCTCACAATCATGATTAGGTGGTGAAAAAAATGATCTACACACGGGTTGACTTCAGAAAGCGACATTCTTTGTCCAAATCCAATCAAGCCCCGCGGCAGGCAGTCCTTTTGATTTAGCATTAATTTTAATACGTGTGGCTCTGAAAATAACCCTCCTGGCTTTGGAAACCTCGGAGATGAAAAGACTATTGGGTAAGTGCTGGGCAGAAGATTATGTCCGAGACCTGTCATTCCTTCCTCCAGAGACAGTTTTGCTGGAGTGAAGAACAGGATGCTGCACTGGCATGAATTTCATTTTAAAAATGTAGTCCAAGGCAACTCAGTGGGGAAATTCAGTTCTCCAGATGCAAAAGTGTGTTCAGAGGAACTCCACCAGAATGGTTCATGGAATTGTTGTGAGCTCAACGGTGTGAGACAGTGAAGAGCAGACTTTTGCCTTACTGGGGGCAACGTAATGGGATTCATTTTTCCTCTTTTGCTTCTAATGTCTACAGTAAGACTGGCAAAATGCTTCTACCTTTGGATGTGAAATTCCTGACCCACTCGGTGCTGTTGAACTTCAACGGGCAAAGATTTTAGGCTGAAGCCTCCTGCTGCTGCTACTCAAAGCTTTCCAAGACAGTCCAAGAACAGCTTGGTTTTTGCCTGCTGACAACTGGGCTCTTCATTGCAAATCAAAGAACAGAAATGGGCAAACTACACAGGAATCGGTTTGATTCTCACTCCTAAAACAGGGAAAAACAGGAGGATAGAAACCCAGGCAGCATTTCTCCGGCATGTCTTTCTACATCGCCTTGCTATATCAAACTTCAAAAGCCAATCTCAACCAGCACTAATGAGCAAGAACTGCCTGTGGCCAGTCATTCAGGCAAACACCTCGTGGGTACGGGGGAGGAGGAAATCAGAAGAAATGTGTTATTTATCTACTGCAGGCTGAGAGAAGGAGTTTGAACCCAAAACTTGAGTCGGGTTCAATCAGACAGACAAATGAACAAGAGTGTCTTTATTAGCGTGCTACATACCGAAATTAAGGAACTGTTCTCATCACTTTTCTGAAACTATTACCCAGTCACACTGCACTGGTGACAGCTCTTTCCTATGCTCTTGAGTGGTTCTCCCCACCCTACAATTTTTCTTCTATGAACAGAAAGCTGCAGTGCTGATTGCAAAGGACAAATACCTAATTACAGGGCTTGTTATTAGTAGAGTCTGGGAAAGAAAAAGTCTGCAGTTCATATAGTGTAGAGAATGATGAAGCATCTCAAATCACTAATGTGACTTAAAATGGGGTCTGCTGGAATTTGCACATTTTTTTTCCCCCATTAAATCCGTGGGAAAGTCTATTTGCAGCAAGATTTGGAAGGCTTTGCAGTTGTTTTTCTTGACTTTTTCGAAACTAAACTTTGAATGTTTTCCTGACGTCTTTATCCCATCGGTCTGTCAGTCAGGCTCACAATGCCCTTCATGCAAACCTATCAGGGCGTTCTATCATCTAGCGTTTAACAGATGTCTTGAAGGAAGACAACGCTTGACAACACCTCAAAGGCTTGAGATCCTGCTGCACTCAGGCGCATCCCGGCAAGTTTCTGGGGCACGTTGTCCCTTTGCTACCCTTGGTGCATGCTCGTGGCTGATCACGGTGTCACGAGCTTGTTGTCCTCATGTACGGCTAGCAGAGAATGACCTTGGGGAGGAATGGGAGCAGGGCTGTTTCCAGTCAGCACACACCTCTATCCCTGCTAACAGTCTGCTTTATAGTGGCATTCAAACCAGATATATTGTTTAGACTAAAACGGGTTGAGAGAGAGAGAGAGAGAGAGAAAAGAAAGCATCCAACAGTAAAGATGTGAAGTGACGGGAAACAGGCACTTCTTTCTGTGTTGCT
This sequence comes from Alca torda, assembly GCA_008658365.1. NCBI lineage: Eukaryota > Metazoa > Chordata > Aves > Charadriiformes > Alcidae > Alca > Alca torda. The sequence goes on from CM018076.1 coordinate 183,571,918, forward strand.
GAATGCTTCGTAAAGATAACAAGCCATTAAACTTTATGACCAAGGTCTCAGGGCAGTACTGGTTTAGTTTTTTATGCTGCAGCTGCCTGCACAAGTTTTGGTCTGCTTTTGAGCCCTCTCGCACCCTCCTGCATTTTCCTCCCTTCCCCTGGCCATTTCTGTGAGATATTCAGTCCTTTGAATAAATTGCACCTATTCATTTCTCACGGGCTTGTTGTCAAGTGCAGCACCTGTCTCTTAAGGACAGTCCATCAGACCACGATAACCTCATTTGGTGATGGTGTAAAGCTCATCTGGGCTTGTCTCTTCTCAATGGATGTTCCTAGAGATCTTCTGTGCTGGTACTCACCCGGTTAATGAACGCTGTGTGTTTATGGCCTGAAACACCGGACTCCAGAGTCCCTGTTACGTGACACATGGAATGCATGGAGATAAAACTGTGGATTTCTCTGTGATTTTAGTCTGGGCAAAAATATAGAGGAAAGGGTCATTTCTAATTCCAGACTTTTCAATTTTCACAAGAGAAAATATAGATCCTCCAACCCTTCTTCCTTCTCACACCCTCTTTCGGGACTATTATATCTTAGGCTATTTCTAAACTTTGGCCAAACCCCAGAAGAGACATAGCTCATAATGAGCAAATGATGACTTGCCAGACACAGAGGTATCAAATGCAAAAGGAAAAAAATAAAGAAAAATAATAAGAAAGAAGAATGGTACATTCTTGGAATTGGATGAAAGAAATTAGACTTTAATGCAATGTGCAAAGGAGTAACAGAGCAATTTAGGTTAGAAGCTGAACCCACCTAAATATTGGAAATCTTGGTCCTTGTGAGTTTTGTGGGAAGCCCAGGGGAGTCTCCCAGAAGAGGAATAATGTGATCTTGATGTTGCTAATGAGCTGGTGGCCGTGGGATTCTGAAGCAGCTGCAAATGATATAAAGAGTTTGCCAGGGAAGTCAAAGATGGGAAGAGAGGAGTAAGTAGAGAGGGAGTGACAAAATTATGTTTCAAGGATTCTGGTTCTCCTTGACATAACATGCCAAAAGCTGGAAATATCCAGGCACAGGCTGTAAACAGCTTTGACAATCATCTGATTGATGTGGGCATTAACTAAAGTTACGACATAAAATATATGATCCTGCAAGTGCTTATTTTTCCCCATGAAAATGATTACCACAAGCACTTTACGCAGTGACATGTATGTGAACTTGTACCTGCGGTTTCTCAGACACACTACAAAAAGATGTCAACATAATGAAACCGTACTCTCTTTATCATTTATTTTATATGTATATACAAGTGACAGGGCATTTAAAACAAGTATCTTTTTAATAAACTTCACGGTCAGACCACATTTTAGTTCACCTCTTGTTACCACATCTGCTTTTTTTTTAACTTAGGAAGTTTTTCAGTGATTCTGTCATTTGGGGAAAAAAAAAAAAAGTTGTTGTGTGATATTACTTCTCAGGTATTGGTGTTTTATACGCATAATTTAGAGGAAATGCTGCTTCATATTTCTGTGAGAGTCTGTACTTCCAGTGCTATATATTTTTCCTCCCTAAGAACACAGGTATCCCGTGGAAGGATACAATTTCACTCGATATGAACATTCCCCTATATCTCAGAAGCAGTTTCTTTAGCAGGCCTCCCAGGAGATCTGCCCATCAGCCCTAGCCATCACCTAGGTATTGCCTGTGTTTTGGTGGCAGTCATGCATCAGAAATGGCATGGTTGAACAATGTGGCAAGCAATTTCTGCTCTCATTTGCTCAAACATGCTTATTGCATGCAAATTTTTGCCTTTAGGCAGTACTGCCTGGGGCTTTCTCAAAAGAGGAAACGTGAGGCTTGTATGTAGGTGTAGATGGAGATGGTTGGGGATGGTTTCTAAGGGCTCAGCGTTTGGTGGGGCGAAGCTGGTGCAAAGAGAAAGAAATGGAGATAGTGGCAGGTAGCAGAACTGATAGGACTGTAAGGGCTACTAGTAATCCCTCTGGCCAGAGGAGCTGGAGGTAGCCTAGTCGTCTGTCTGCTTTCCTCTTCTGAGGCAGAGAAGAACAGTACATTCTGGGAAGCAAATCACAGAGCAAAAGTAAATATGACAAAAGAAAGGCAAATAATTAGGCAGATGTCTCTTTATTTGTAAGAGAGCATCTGCTGTCGTCAGAAAGAAAGTAACTTTCTGTCTCCCAGGGGTGAGAAAGAAATTTGACCTCTATAAAGATCCAGAATCCAGATGTCAAATAAAAAGAACCGCTCTTTTTTATTTTTTATTTTTTAAACCGTCTTTATTTTTAGCAAGTTTTATGACCGTTGAAGGCTTGGGGTTAGCAAGGCTGAACCTAGTCAATGAGACTGTAGAGTACAGCAGATAACGGTATCTTTGATCAATCAGGCAAAGCAGATAAAGATGCACTGCAAAAAATTGGCCCGAGAGCCACAGAAATATCTTTTTTTCTGTCATTCATCAGTTCCTGGGATGAGACTTGTAGAAATTAATCAGCATTGGGGTGGAAGGTGAGGGAGATACAGGCTGATGACATGTACCTTGTCTGTAAGTTTATGACAGACTTTGGTTCAGTCATTTCAGACGAGGCCTCCCAGGTCACTGGAGTGCCCATTTCTGCCTCGAAAAGGTGGTGTCAGGATGCTGTCTTCTTATTAGTGTCAGGTAAAAATCTTTGCCAGAAATAGGAGGACAGTCTCCAGGTACCTTGTTAGGTACCTAAGATGTGACAATCACAGCAGCAAATAATACAAAGCATTTCACGGCTCAGGAAAGACTTTGCTGTCTCATAAAAAAAGGTTTGCAGAGATTCTGCAGCCAGGGCAACTGTTCTTTTCTAGCAGTTCAAACTTGGGAAAAAGCATGCCAGCAGGTACACATTTAGAGGAGCTGCTGTGCAGCTTCCACAAGCTATAGGCTGATGACAACTTGGCTTTAGGCAGGAACTATCAACCCATTATTGTCTTTCTATCATAAGTATAGAAACCAGCGTCCTGGGTGTTTGTCCATTCAGCAGTGAGCACCATGGTAGTTGGTCTGTGAGACCTGCGATGCACTGACAAGTATAAACAGCAAGTCATATTCCTGATACTCTGTCTGTGCAGAAAGTGACTTTGGTAAGATAGGAAGAGTAGTATCAGCACAATGTATAACCTCAGTGCTTGTAATATGCAAAATGTTGTTTCAGTTAATGTTTCAGACTGCCACATACTGCATGTTTATCTTGTATAGAAAGTCCAGGTGGCTTATGGTTTCTACCACAATGCTCAGGTTAAATACCACGCAAAATATTTTGAAGGGCATCGTGTATTTCTGCCACCTCATCCCTGCTTACAGTTGGAAAGAGATGAGCTGTGTTTTCCCCAAACAGAAGAAGCTTAGCTTTGCTTCTGGCACAGCCAGCACTGCTCAGACCAGGAGTGATGCCGGGTGGCATCTGACTTGGATGGCAGCTCAGACATATAACATGACTTATGTTGTAGGAGGCACCTTGCAGAAGAGACAGTGTTCCTTACACTGTAAATCAGAGATCCAAAGCTTGTGTACACATGTGAACCTGTTGGACAGTACGCTTATGGTGTTCTGCACACCAGAGCCACCATATCAGAAACCTTACACATGAGATGGTTCACAGAATCACACAGAATCACAGAAGGGTTTGGGTTGGAAGGGACCTTAAAGATCATCTAGTTCCAGCCCCCCTGCCATGGGCAGGGACACCTCCCACTAGATCAGATATTGCTCAAAGCCCCATCTAGCCTGGCCTTGAATGCTTCCAGGGATGGGGCGTCCACAGCTTCCCTGGGCAACCTGTTCCAGTGCCTCACCATCCTTACCATAAAGAATTTCTTCCTGGATGGTTGCCATCGCTTAAGTTCACTGGAGAAGAGCTGGTGTAAAAGGGCCACTGGAGGGGAACCAATGACATGTGCAAGTTGGTAGCACACAGCTAATGTGTAACTGCGAGGTCACAGAGCCTTACACTTGGCCCAGAGGTAGGATCACCTCCAATACTCTTCCCATCAGTTGTGGTAGCAATCTGACTGCAGTTCACATTTAGCAATGCAGGACGAGGTTACATCTGTGTTTGAGGCATGTCTCTCCCCCATCCCATACCTCGTCCCACCTTCTCAGACTTTGCTCACTGAATCACTGACGTCACAGTAATGTGAACATCTTCAAGGAATTTTTCCCTACACTGAGCTGAGATCTGTGCTTTGAGATCTGTGGTTTTTTTCTTCTGGATGGTTAAGAGTGAAATTGCTATACCAAGTAAGGAACAACAATAGTAATAAAAAGTAGTGTAATATTTTTTAAAGCCCAATAACTCTGTACTTGCTCCTGCTGAGATACACCTTACTATGAAGCTTATGCCACTGATGAAACTGTTCATTTGAGCAAGGCAAAGCAGCAGGGACATTATAATTAATAATGCTTAGCAGGAAACAATTTATTGTGCTTGGGGCGAGAAGAGGGAAAACCGTTCTCAATTATTTTTTGAAGAGTTAATTGGTAGTAGTCAAAGATTTGCTGCATTGAGCCAGCAGGTGCTGCTTTATGACTACATTAATGTTAATGATATCCTCTGGACACATATGAATACAGTTTAACCTATTTCTTTCTCATGGAATTTCTGTGAGTGGATGTGTGTTTTGGTTCCAGTTATTTCTCGAGTGCCGCCACAGAGCACTGGGACAGACGGTGACCCCAAATTTGCACAGATGTTCGCGAGTAGTTTTATAAAACCAGGTAACTTTTGTAACCTCCAGTCACCCCAGGACAGACTTTGTAGAATAAAAGTTCAAGGAAATGGGTAAAAGGGGCTGCTTCTCTGGCATAAAATCATTCCTAGGGATTGCATAACATTTCTAACAATGCCTGTTCAACTTTTCCTAGGTAAGCTTAACAATAGTACCTGGGATCTAACTGTTTATTCTCTTCTTTTATCGCTGAAACCTCTCTTCTTCTGGCATACCGTTAAAAAAGTACTCTGGCAGCAATTTAAACCTGAGACGAACAGGTATTAAAATTGTATTCCTCTAAGCAAAGCATGCTGTAGCCCATCAAAACACGATACATGCTAGAAAAGGTAAACCGGTGGCTCCATGGAGCTTGGAATAGTCTCATTTCAGCACTGCTCCACATCTGAAGTTTTGTTATGAGCCTATATTCCCCTTTTTTCCCCTGTGCTTTTTGCATATCTAGTTTGGCAAACCTACACTGTCCAGCAATATGCTTCAGAGACCCTTCAAGCTATTCATATTTTTCATAAGATGCTTGTTTTGAACAAACCCATCAGCTCCAGTCAAAATCTGGGTGGAACTGTAGCAGGCAAAAATGCCGTGGAAGGATAGTCCTTGGAGCTTGGTGTGGGCAAAGCTGCCATTAGAGAAACCCACCGGGTAGGGGGTGTTTTCTGAGAGCCAAACCTCATTTTTAATAAGATTAACAGATGGGTCCTGTGACCTGTTAGAAGTCTTCCCCCACAGATCTAGCGATAACAAAATGGGAGAACAAATCTTGCATGCCTGTAAAGACCGAGAGAGTTGTACGCAGCTCATGTATATTTGCCCATTAGAGCATGAGTGCAACGCCAAGTCGGCTATTTCATGATTTCTTGAAGGATGAAACACGAGTAATGAGGAAGGGAGGGAAGACTCTGTATAAAATCACCGGAGGGAGACTGGGACCCTACATATTCATCCTTTTTGGAAATGGCATCTCTAGGACGCAAGCCTGTTTCGTGAGCTATAGGAATTGGAGAAAGAAACCAGGACCAGCAGTGGCTGGAGAAGACAGAGAAGAGGTACAGAGCAGCTGATGGAGCTGTGTTGCGGTGAAGAACTACTAGGAAATCCTATCCCACAGTTCCAAACCTAATGTTCTGGGGTTTCCAGGTTCCTTGGTAGTCGGCACATACCTGTGAAACCCATTGACAGTACAACTATCTCCTTGCATCATATGGTCTCCCTGTAGCATGGCTTTGTGTATAAAATAATAACTTCTTATTATTGTTATTGCAAATGCACCCTGTTTAATTCACATTGTGGAGATGTTACCAGTCCTGCCGGTGACATGTGTAGAGATCAATGCTGTTGTATATAATCAAATTTTCTCAGTTCATCTCTTTAAAAATGTCAGAAAATGCACGTGCACAAGCACATGTCACTTGAACATTAAGGCTGTAAAGTCAAACGGTCAAAAGATGGGAAATACCTGAGCTTGCCAGTATTTCTAAACGGGACACATCTTCCTCCCCTGGCAGGTTTTCACCGTGCTCTGCCATTTAATCATCTGGGTTAGCAACGGAATGGATTTTTTACATTGCTTTCATGATTCTTCGTGTAGCATTGTTTATAGTATAGCGCCTAGTAAATCCTAATGGGATACTAATTTTTTAAGAGCTTAACTTCCTCTTCTTTACAGCTTTTAAAATAAAATGAAATTGTTAGATTTCAGTTAAACAGATCCTTATTAAAGCGGGAGCTAGTCTGATAATGACTTTAATTGGTGCTACGTGGCCATCACATGTTATTTTATAAGCATTCAATTATAATTAAGAAGTGGCTAATAGACAATTAATATACAGGATTACACACTTAGCTAATTAGATGATTTAAATTTTTTTTTGTTAGATTAAAATGTACAGGACCCCATAAATCACTATTAGAGACTGTTTAATAAGCCTGAACCCTCAATTTTCTCCCTGTCAATCAGGAAATGGAGCCGCTGACTTTTCCTCTCTCCCAGCGGGACTTGTCACGTGGAAGGACCGCTGCGTTCAGAATGAGCTGAAACACCTTCAACTCCCAAACTTCGCAACTGTTCGCAGGACATCACAGCTCATGTCCGTGCTCTTGTGGTCTCCTCCGCTCATTGAGATGCTCAGCTCCTGCCCTTGCACATGAAATGGGACATTCTTTCGTGTTTCCCCTGTCCCCAAAACTTCTGCAGTCTTTTGCTTGATTCCTGTGAGGGACAGGGATTTTGCACGTGGCTTTTTGCAACCCTTGGGAAGAGGGTGCTTAGTTTTAACACAAGTCTTTCAGTTCTGCCAGGCTGATCCCATTTAGGCATCCACGGACAGGCAGCAGTCGTTGGCTGGGCAGCACCTTCCCTTGCAGGGTGCATGTGTGAGCCAAGCTGAGCTGGAGGGCTCTGCTAGGGTGTGAGTCTCCGCTTTAGCCACCTAATCGAGGAGGTGAACCACTGCAGACAACTCTGCAGTCAGTGCAGGTAGAGACAGCTATGTCTTTAAGAGGTGGCACACCATGTCCGTCAACAGTGCGGGCCAGGAAGGATTCACCTCCAAACTGTAGACACCTACTTTGAGATGTCTACATGTGCCTACAGCACAGCGAAGCACTTAAGCTCTCCACCAGTCAGCAGAGACCTAATCAGTGCAGTAATGAGAGCTGGAGCATCATTTAACTGATGAGCCACCAAGGACTCGAGTCTGGTTTGGAGTTTGTGGGTATCAGAGATCAGGGCCAGCAGGTCTGGCACAGCCTGGTGGCAGGTCTGCCTCTTGGAGTGGCCCCTGGAGTCCACTTGGGATACCCCATGGTCACACATGGCATGCTGAGGTAACTGTATCCATCCAATTTGTCCCAGTGGAGGGGAAGATCAAAGAACTCCTTCAGATGCAATGTCAGCTCTGCACCTCCACGGCCCCTGTTGAGTGTGCCTCTGCCCTCTCAAAAAAAACAAGTGCACTGGTGATTATTGCTGCTAGTACTTAATCATCAATAAACAACTAATGGGCTTTTTCAGCAACACAGAGTGCGCTGTAAAGTTTGGTCAGAGAGTGACACAGTAATGGGGCTGTGAGCATTTGTTGGCAAGGCTCACAAGCAGGATATCACAGAGACACAGCACAAAGGAATAGCGTTGACAGACAATGGCTTAGAGTTGACCAAGAGACTGCACATGGGTTTGGTATGTTTTTTAAAATATTCATAGCTGAAGTAGAATGAAAACAAGGTGGGCATGAGATCTAAGATGGAACAACACAAAGCCTGACATCTCTGTAAGGTGTCACTTACTAGGAAAAGGCAAATGTTTTGCTTCAGCTTGTGAACGATATGTGTATTACAATTGTGGGAATAAAGAAGAATGGGTTTCTTTACTGGAGTGCTCTTCATGTTCAAAGTTAAAGTAAGAACTAATTTGGATGGATGCCACGTCCCTGGAAGTGTTCAAGGCCAGGCTGTATGGGGCTTTGAGCAGCCTGGTCTAGTGGGAGGTGTCCCTGCCCATGTCAGGGAGCTGGAACTAGATGATCTTTAGGGTCCCTTCCAACCCGAACCATTCTGTGACTCTAATTTCTCTTGACAGCTTGCACCAGAAAGTCAGTTTCCCAAACTCACTGAGAACCTGAGGAAATGGGGGTATGGGAATAGATGTCCAACGTCTAAAACGAATTTAGGACCAGAATAAAGGTATAAAAGTAGATATTTCCACCTCTCATTTCAGCTCTCAGCTGACCCAGCCTGGCTGGTGTTGACATGAGTATGCAGATTCTGGTGTTTTGCACAGCATTGCATGCGTGAGGGCTACACTGAGGCACACTGCCAGCAGCACTGTGATGCTGTCTCTGAAAGGGCAATTAGTCCAAATAGATGGTGGCATAGGTGTGTTCCTCAAGCTATTTATCTGTCTGAAAAAAACCCCTGCTCTGAAGGTTCTAATTACTGATTTTTACTCTGCTGACCAAGGGCACTCACCTCTTCCTGGTCAGAATACAGTGTTGAGAAATCGTTCTCTCCTTCCAGACATTTCACTGCATCAAAAACTGCGAAAGTATTATTTTTACTCCCTATCCACTTATTCAGGTCAGGAGATGATTCAAGATCACTCAAATATGCAAGGATCTTTTTAGTGACTCAGTGGGATTTGCATCCAGGCTTAACGCCCTGGAGAACAGCTGATGAATGTGTGGTGAGACCAGCGTGTACTGACACGAACAAAGGCTGGTGTTTCAGAAGCGCAAATGGAATTGGGGTGGTAGAAAGTGGCAGTGGATGCCTTTGGTTTTATCAAACACAGAGAAAAAGAGAGAAGATGCTCCAAGTTCAAAGAAATATTACGTTTTTACTAAAAAAGCCCGGATTATTCTGATTGCAGGTACTTCAGCAGGTCAAGCAAAGGAAGGAAAGGGTTCAGATTTGCTGCAGGTACACGCCACTGTACCTAATGGGAAGGAGGATGGGATGGGGTCTCCAGGGCCCTTCCTGCAAGATCTTCATGGCAGCAGTTCAGCCCTTGCTCTCCCCTCCATTTCCAGCCCGTCACTGGATGGTGATCTTTTGCAGCCCAGCATGGACCTGAGTTTCCAAACCGGAGAATATTGTATATCCATGTGGGATCATCCACTCTCTCCCACTGGATCCTTTCCAGAACGAGATAATCACCAAGAAGGAGGACAGCAAGGTCAGCTGAACAGCCTGGTGGAAGATGTGCAGGTAGGATGAGGCATATGGCTTCGGTTCCAATTAATATTTAATTCTTTGTATAGTGAAATAGCTTCACCTGGAGAGATTGAGTAGTCTGAAGCTGTGGACAAAGCACTCAGCTGGGAAGTTAGCTCAAACCCTTCTTACAGAGCAGGGGTTACTTGTCTCCCGGCAGGGAGAGGAACACACTCAGCATTATTTCTGCCTTTGTAATCCTGTGAATGACAACTCAGTCCTTTTGAGAGTCCAGCTCAGAAACCAGTGTAGCTGCTATAAAAAAATCTGCAGCAAGCTGTTGCAGCATTTCCAATTCTGATGGACGTCTCCGTGTATGCACATACACATCTCATGGTGTTCACTAGATTTGATCCAAATGTATTAGTATTTGAAATCATACTTTTCAGCAAATAAATGACTTGCCAAAACAACTTTATCCAACTTTAAGGAAAATATCGCATAAGAAAAGGCAAAGGTACACTGCTAACTTAGTTCTCAGTGTCTCTGGATTCAGTAGGCTTTGTCTGCTGATTAGTCCTATGCTGCACTTGTCTCTACTGATGCAGTTTCCAGTCAGCTTTTAGACCTTAAAGTGTTCATCAAAGGTCGGTTTCAGTGGTCCACAGCCTCAGTTCTTCAGAAGTTCAGATAAGCCATTTAAGTCATCTCTTCTGAAAACTGCTGCACCTGGGCAGCACCCTTAAATTCCCATCTGATGGAAGGCCAAGCACAAGCACCCCATGATATCTTTTTCTTTCTCTTTTGAGGACATTTTCCTGCTTTTCTTTGCAGGATCCTGGAGTTTGAACAGAGGAGAGTGCTCCCTGGGGAGTTGCCATAGTAACCTATGATGGTTTTTTTTGTTGTTGTTGTCTGAGATTAAATATAAGCGAGGGAGAAATTACAGAGAAGAATTTTACACCTGAGTTTATCATCTTTGCATAACACCAAAGCTGAACTGTACCTGCAACTTCCTAAAGCAATAACATTCACCTTGAGGCTGACGTCAAGTTGGTAATTTTCGCTGGAAAAGAAATTAACTGCTGTATTTATTATTCAAGAACACTGATTAGAAAAAAAATATTTCCACATCTGAAAGATGTAGCAAATAAGAAAGGGAATGAGGTCATTAGAAATGTAAAGACATGGAAGTGGGAATAGCTGCCACAAATAATATCTAAACTTGCAATGCATGAATGCCCTGCATATTCTATTTTCTTCTTAATAGGGTTCAGTGATAGTCTGCTCTTAAACTTATAGCCAAAGAAAAACTCCAAACCCACGTTGTCCTTGGAAAATAACTTCAGGTCTCATAGCATATACAAGGAAGTGATTTTTGAATATATCAATATCAGTTTAGCAACAAATATAATTCAAACATTTGGAATAAAAACAAAGTTTGTTTTAAGAGGGTGTGATGGAGAAAGAATCTACCCAAATGGCTCTCAGTTATGAGCATCAAAGGCAGATCGGGAAGTTGGGGTTCAGGAAAGGGCATGAGAGCTGAGCTACCAGAAACGTCATTTCCATGAGAAATAACCCAAAACCTCAACGCTGGGAAAAAATCAAGGAGAGTCCTCAGAGGCCAGTGGGGAAGGAACGCAGAAGGGGGTGGTACGAGGAGGATGCGCAGGAGCTCCCAGCCCCCATGGGGAGAGCGAGGGGCCAGTTCTGGGGAGAGATCCCTGCCAGCGCTCGCATCACAGTGGGTCCCCTCTGTCCCCTGCTGCCACCCTCGCTGCCACGGACACCCTGGCAGCAGCGGGACCTCAGAACGAGCTGCTTGGCGGGAGTGCAGGCAGAGGGAAGACCACCGGCCCCGGTGAGTAGGTAAGCACATGCCGAGGCGTAATTTAGGGCTGCCGAATTACCCATCCCGGCTCAATTTCATGGGGCTTTCCCCCAGCTGGCTGCCCTGTCTGCCCACCTCAGCTGCCCAGCATTTCCTGGGATTTAGTTTAGGGATAAGGGGAAACGATACAGGAGGTGGGAGAAGTGGAAGTGTCTCTCTGAAGCCTGGGTTGATGTCTCCCCGGCAGTGCAAAAGAGCTGACAGAGATGCTGTCAAATTTAGTTGTCCCCAAGATAACGTCCTTCAATGCCATATTTATTATACGTTTCTGTTTATCCTGAAAACGTGCCACCTAAACACTTTAAATAGGCTTACGGTGCTGCATGTTTTCTGCTTCTCATCTGGATATTTAGGGGTCAGTCCCCGCTGTGGCTGATTTACCACCCCATCCTGGGGCTGACGGTAGAAATTCTGGGACTGGGATGCCCCGAGGGAATGGGATGGGTAGGAAAGGCTGTGAGGGAGAGGGTGCAAGGGAGGGAATGATATACGGCTCTAAACATGGCATAAGTAGAAACACAAACCTTCAAAACTGGGAGGTTTTGGGGAAATCCCTTTTAGTAGAGGAACGATATTGTGAAAACACGAATCTGATGTGAGATAAACCAGACGGTGACGCAGGAGACAACCCTGAAAATCAGAGGACCCTATTGCAGTAAAATGAAGTGTTACTGCAAACAGACCTATATTGCAATTGCCCTCTTCTGCATTAAGGGATTTTGGATTTTGAATGTGACAGATAATTCGCTGAGCTTTTGGACAAACTTAGAAAGGAGGCAAAGGAGGCATCTATGGATGTTGGCTCTCAGAAGTAACCTGGAGGAGCCCAGCCTGAAGATGCAGTGCTGTGTGGAGGAGATGGCAGGGAGAAAGGGCAGGGGCAGGTTTTGGAAAGGAGAGGGCAAAAACAGGGCAGGGGGTGCATAATGTGATGGCAGAGCTGGAGGGTATGAGGAGCTTGTGCAAGGTTGTCACCCCGTGCCTAAGAGTCAGGGCAGAGACACGGGGGCAAAATTCATGAAGGTAAAGCTCTCTTCACTAATGGAAAAGCAGAACTGGGTTTCACAAGGGGTGGGAGGAAAGCTGAGGGACCTCAGGGGGGAAAAGGGGTAGGCCTGGGTGAAATTTGACAACCAACTTCTTTTTTTTTTCAACTAGAAAACGGCACATTTGTGCTGTTAGAAACACCGCACAGAAACCCTAAGAACTCCAACAATTTGGTTATAAAAAATCGTTCAGCCTCAGTTCAAATGACTTCATCTTGAAAATCACACAAATTTAATTTTAGTAAAAACTTCAGAAAATAAGATTGTCTTTGGCATTAACCACATTATTTTTTTTTTTGCTGTTTTTCTCTATTGTTCATGTAAAAAGACTGAAATCATTTCCCCAGGTTTTACTTATGGCTAGCAGGTGATTTAAGTGGCAACATTTTGGGCGGAACGAATGAAGGAAGGAAGGGAAGGAAGGAAGGAAGGAAGGAAGGAAGGAAGGAAGGAAGGAAGGAAGGAAGGAAGGAAGGAAGGAAGGAAGGAAGGAAGGAAGGAAGGCAGGCTGTTGAGCAGATAAGTCTGAGGCTTCTGTGACTGAAATGAGAAGCACTGGAGGTACAGCCCAGCAGTATGGATTTTAAAGAGATGAGTTTTCTGGTGATGTGAAAAAGAGGCAAGCAGACCGTAAGAAAGAGATAAGCAATCACTATTGCAAGCCTAGAAAGCAAGAAAAATAATAGAGCTATCAAAGGATATAAAGAAAAGAGTGATCGGGGAGAAATGAGAAGGAAAGATGGAGAATTACCTATGGGTTGAGACAGATTTTGGGCTGTGGTGATGGGAACTTGTCAGAAGAACATGCAAAGAGCAACAAAGCTCTCCTAGTCCCAGTGGTCCAGGGCTGAAGTTGGGATTTTTAATTATTTGTACATACTGTAGCATTCAGCCTTCTTCCTGTTCACAGTTCTGTGGATTTTAAGATTAAAAAGCCAATGACCACCACATTTTTGTAGTGTCCTGTTAACACTGAGCATCAACAAGAAAAAGCTGCTCTTCAGGCCAGTTTTTCAAGGTCATCCGTTAAAAATGTCTTCTTTTGAAAAGTTGGTTTCAGCCTCGTAACAATTTTTAATTCCTTTGTCACTCAGTTGGGAATGGGCTATTCTGAGGTGCAAGATACTTTCACATCTTACGCCCTTATTTGTCTGTAAAAATGAGGTAGAGAGACAGAGCTGCCACAGAGCTGCTTTATCTACCAATGCCAATTTTCTCAGTTTCTGTACACTGTGTTTCTGGTGTATTCCTTACCTTCCAGAGTCAAAGGAGCAACACGGTTTACTGTGGGAACAGACTTCTTAGCTTGTTCCTGTCATCCAGTGGACTTTAATTCTGACCTTGAATTTTGGCAGTAACTCTGTGCATTTGTGTTCCCTGTTCTTTCAGTTCCGATCAAGCTTCTCCATCCCTGCTGTGTCACCTACTCCTTGCCAGTGGACAGTGGCCTCTTGCAGAAGTCCTGGAAGAAGTCTTTTCTCACAGTCTTCCTCAATTCACTAAAGAAAGGCCATGTCTGCTTTTGACCTGACGAAACAGTGTACAGAGCCTGAGATAGAATATATCACCCCACGGGTGAAACTGAGTGATGACATGCTTGTCTTTGTTGATGGTAAATGGGTGAATGAGATCTGTCACCAGCCACCCATTGCTTCCCACCGGAAACTCTTTAGCAAGAAGGCACAGAATGAGTGGAGCATCTGGGAGGAGAACAGGGCACTCTGGGAGGAAAACCAAGTCCTCCGGATTGAGAACAGGATGCTCTGGGAAGAAAACAAATCGCTGCAATGTCTCCAGTCACAGAACAGATCTGTTCAGGTTATTTACACTGATGCCATTCAGCAAAGCCTCCAGAAGGAAAATAAGCCATTCCCGTTCTTCCAAGAGAGGAATGTAGGCTTTCAGGTCATCCCAGGAAACAAATCTCTCCAGGCAGTCCAGGAAAAGAACAGAGTCTTGCAGGATTTACAGCAGGAGAATAAAACAGTCCCCATCATCTGGAAACACGAAAAAGCCATCACAGTCCATGAAGAGAGCAAGGATGCCAGCTCAGATCTTCAGCAGGACACTGACACCATCACAACTGTGGAAGAAGGTAACCCTGGCCCAGCTCCCCAGCAGGAACATGAAGCTAAAGAGAAAAGCACCACTCCAACCCAGAATAAGATCAAGTCTGCCCCAGGCATGCAGGGTGAGTATGAAATCATCTGGGCTCTCCAGGACTTACACCAACTCCTCCACCTCTTCCTGAAAGAGAACCGTCTACTTGGGGAGGAAGAGGGCTGTCACATTCTCTATGATGTGAGCAGATCCTTCGAAGAAGATTACAATGAATTGAAGCTGCAGCTGAATGCTGTGAAAAACACTGTGTCAGGCATCAGGGCTCAAATGGAAATGTTGGAAAAGGAGCTCGTTGCCATCACTTCCCCAATGTATGAAGCAGCAGGACATGAGCTTGGAGAAATTTGAAGCTTGGTGTTAAGACCTGTTAATTCAATTTCCTGCAAAGCTTCTCTCCTTGTTTCAGGGAACCTAATAAAACCCTAGTAGAGCCTGAAAGACATCTGGGGAACATTGTGTTGTTCTGAAACTTTCTTACATTAGATGTATTGCACCTTCTGATTATACAATGTGGGTGACTGTCATGAATTTGCCTAGTGTCAGGAAAACATGTTTTTCAGCATCTTTTTTCAAAGTTTCTGACAATAAGGCCTAGATTTTTGAAAGATAACTGATGTTTTTCACGCTTCATTTGGTATCTTACGTTGGCCATACTTTTCACTTCCCGAGAATGAGGATCCCAACCGTGAGCTGAATTTGGATCCCTGGCGGTCCTTTTCTTTCTCATGGATGGCCAAGTTAAATGGCTGAACTGTGTCTTCTGCCACGCACCAGCTTTCCCTCTCTCATACAGGGTAAGCAATGGATCATGGAAAATGTAACCTCCCAGGTGAGACAGGCCCATGAAAGACAATAGAACTCAGAAAAACACACTGTATGTGCCATATATATACACATTCTTGCTGTTTCATTTCTCCAGTCCCACATTCCCACTTAAATTGTTGTCTCTTTCCCTTGTTTAAAGCTCTTCCTCAGAAGAGAATCCATCTCTTGCCTCAGAGCATAACAGAACCATAAAGCAAACATCGCCCACCAGAACAGCATGTCCCCTTCCGCCTTGGTTATTTGTAAATTACCTTCATCATTTTGTACCTTAATTAGGCTTAATTCTTCTGAAATTGCCTTGTTTTGGTACACTTGAATAATCCTACTGATTTCAAGTGAGATTATTATTTGCTGATAAATGGCACTTTTACGATGCAGTGTGTATAGGAAAGACTGCTTAGTGGCTTATTTATAGCTCACTGCTAAAAGAAAATTCCCATAGACTTCCGTGGTCTTTTTGGACCAGCTCTGCTTCGTGACCGGGAATTAAGTGTGTCTTTGTCTGCAAAAAATCACATGTAACTACAGAGTTAACAGCTTTCTAGCCTGGAGGAGCACCAGTATTTCTGGTGATATCACAGGGCCAGGGAAAGGGCAATGACCTGCCCCTGGGCAGCAGAAGCCCCTGGGCAGCTTTGTGAGTCTGAGCTGTCTTTCTGGAATCTTCCATTGGACTTGGAGACTTGAAAGCAGGACCACACGTACTGCAATAACTTGCTGTCACATGCTGAGGACTGGGCTGGGGTAAGCACGCTGCGAGGCCAAGCCCCGATACCCTCACCAGACCTTCTCCATCACCCATTGGGTCCCCATCAGCCAGACCACTCCAGGCAGGTAGGGATGGGCCGACCTCTTCTTCTGCACCTTGGTCCTGCTCCTGCTTCTCTTAGGATTTTTACACCTTGTCCTTGCAGCGCCTTTTGGTTCATATGTCTGATGATTTCCCTCCTTTGTTTTAAACTCTTGATAACTGATGTCAACTCAGCAGTCCCCTCCACGTGCTTTCTTCAGCTTTGCTTGTGTAACTTGCACAGCTTAGCGGCCACCATGCTGTCTTGCATTCAGACCAGCTGATGGGACACCATTAAGGTGCCTTCAGCAGAACTGTTCCATTGACTGGCAGCAAAAAAATCAGTGCCCTGCCTCAGGGATATGGCCCCAGAGAAAATGAGAGGGGGTCGGGGGTATGTCCTCACCTGAGATGGAGGGGGAGAGAAAGAAAAGAGGTGTCACACTCATGTGGGTGCCCAAGGCTGTAGGGGACACTACTTCTGGGGAGAACTGCCTGTTTCTGCACCGTTGCTGAACTGTCACATGCAATCTTAGCCTGGGAGGGGTGGACAAGAAGACTACAGTGAGAAATGTGGGTCCCAGCTCATAGTCTGAGGGCATACTCACAGCCCTCTGCTACAAAGTGCTGATTAATAAAGGAGGATCCCTCTTCCCAGACATCATGGTGGGGCCACAGGAGTGAATGGAGCAGGCAGCAAGGCCACATCTCCTGCACAGAGCAGCGAGGTCCCTCTTAATTTCTTGAATGGGCAGATAAGACAGGTTTTTAGCTGCTCCGTAGCAAGCAAGTAGGTTGCCAAAAGTGATGTTTTGGTGGCTGTTTCATGGTTTAAGTTGGTACCTGTATGCGTATCTGCTCACACTATGAAGGGACACACCAGTCTCAAGTGATCTGCTGGCACAGGAGATGGAGCCTGTTGATATGCTCATATTTAAAATCAGGTCTAGTCTCAATTTTGTGGCCAGAGTGTCTGCAAATGCATTTTCCTCTCTCTTGGACATCCCTGATGCAGTGCAATTTGTCGCAGTCTTTCAGGCAGAATACGGGAATCTTTAAGTAATCTAACAAGACAGGCGCAAGGAGACTTCTGCAGAGCAATTGTAGGAGCATTATTGTAAAGCAAAGGGAAGGTTATGGTGAGGTTCACCTCTTGCAACAGCACCCTGGAAGCAGGTTGTCACTCTAGTTTATAGGCCTCTAAGTGATTTGGCACCAAATTACTTAAAAGATGAATTATGTTTCAACTTGCATTTCACTCAGAAAACACCAGGCCAATTACCAGTGACGACTGTCTACTTCAGAGTCTTAAAGTAAGGGGTATTTTCTTCTGCTGTTAGGGTTTCAAGATGCTGAGGCAAATCTCCTCTCATGGTTGAAGGTAAAAGGTTCGCTCTCAGTGGTGCAGGGAGGGCTGCATGTGTAAGGACCAGGTGAGAAGAAGAGGGACAATGTCCCTTAATAGGAGGATGTGCAACCAGCAAGTTGCTCACTCTTAATGACAGGATTACAACTGTGTATAGATAAATATCTCAGCCCCGTGCTGGGGAACATGTTCATGCTTCTGTGCCTTCAGACACCATCTTTTTCTCCTAGTTGTCTCCCTCACTGTGTTTTAATGTAATATTTTTTAAGAGGCAGGAGGGGTCTGTGAAGACCCTAATGCTGAGCTCCGGAGAGGGCTAGTGGTAGTGACAGGCTTTGGTCACGTGTTCATATTTTAACAGTGATTTGTGTCCTGTTAGAAGAAATAAGCTACCCCTTTGCCAGTGGTCAGGGCACTGACTTCTGCCATGTACATGGTGTGCAGCTTTCTACCAGCTGCTTGGGAGGTGTCATCTCACCTAACACGGGGTGTCCATCCAGGAAAGGACATCCAGATCTCAGCTAGTCACCCTAGGCTTCCTTTCTAGCCTGTAGGAAGAAATGGGCACCTTCAGGCTGTGATCTGGCCTCTCTCAGACAAACCTTTTAGGATGGGCTGAGTCAGCAGCTGGAGTCATCTGCTTATCTCTGTTGCCTCTATAAGTTCTTTGGAGGCAATTAGCTCCAACTTAGACATTCAGTTTGGATCTCTCTGAGTTAGAGGGGACATATCCTACCCTCTGAGTGAGGGCCTTGGCAGTCCAGAGCAGAGGAGGTGCTTCACAAGGTGTTGAAGTGGCACAAGCTTGGGAGCGTGTGATGCCAGTCCCAGTCGCTGGCTTTGCTTTCTGTGAGACGCCTTCATTAGGCAGCTGACTCCGATGTCTCCATTGTGAGGGGAAATTATTACCTTGTGAATAAAATTGAGTTAGTTTGGCCAGAACTTAAGTGTCAGGAGTGCAGGTAGGATCCTCAGGGGAACAAGCTACTTCTCCCGAATGCTAATGATGTTCCTGTAGGGAATTAGGTTTTGTGAGCTCTTTGCGCTTTGGTTGCTGCTTTGGATCTTTGATCTTCCTGGTTACAAAAAGTCTGTATCTGGTGTATGTTTTTTGTCATCCCTCAGAGAGAAGTTGAATTGCCTCATGCCATAAAGGTTTCTCAAGTCTGTCATGTGCTGAGATAACAATGCCCGTAATGACTGCCCAGCGCTTAATCTTGCAGAGGACTGTGTGATAAGCAAACTCTCATAATCCCAGACGGTACCAAATCTCTGGTCCACGCTTATTTGGTTACAAACCAGACAGAGTTGGTGACAACAGTGGAGGATCACTTCTGGGTGACAGCAGAAAGGCAGATGATCACGAGTATTGCTCGGTCTACATGAGTATTGCTCCATCTGTTACTCAATGTTGAGGGCACAGAAGGTGAGAGTTGACTGAGTTGCCTGCAGAGCGCCACAGGACTTCATGGGGACAGTCTTAAGCACTGCCCATTCTCTGCTGCGCTCCATGTCCCCAGCGAGTGGCATTGACCACTTCAGTGGGGGCCATCACAGTATCCTACAGGTCTCCATCCAGAGTGGGTGCTGGTGAGGAGGGATGGGCTCACAGCTTTTGCAGCCCACTTAAAGTACGAATGGAGGAAAAATGCAGCAGCAGCTATTTACAGGAACAACTTGTTAATTATCATAACATTTAGGCCGGTTTTGGAAAAAAATGGGGTGAGTTTAATTTTTTTTCCTAGCCTGTTCCCTGATTTACAGATTCCTGGAAACTGATAACTATTCTGGTTTGAAATGGATGGATGTCATTCTTATGGTGCATAATTTACCTTTTGCAGAGAGACAAAATTTCTGTCTCTCCTTCTTATTGTTGCTGATTAGCTCCTTATTTTTGCACTACTCATTTGTCAGTACTATTTTTGAAAAGCTGGATTTTTGGCAAGGTCACCATCAGCCTCTTGCTTCCCTGTAAATTGTATTTTTGCCTGTAGCTGGGCTCTGTGCAAATGCTGACTTTCCTGTTCTTGTTTCTTATTAGGCAGCCTAATACAGCTGCTTTTGTACAGTCTTCATATAACACCCTCCCTGGTTTTTGCGCTTGTCTTAGCAGCCCCACCACATCCTTCCATTCCTAAATTGCAATTTAGGAATTGCAAAAAGTGTTTTGAGCCTCCTTGAGCCCTGGTCTGCTTCTTTCAACTGCTGAAGACAGTTTTCACAGAGTTTTGCTTGTGATTTCATGAAATGGGGGATGTGCTTCAGAAGCTGTGGCACTGGCCAAAACCCATGCTCTCCATGGTGGTGTTGGGTTGGGGTTCTCAGCAGCCCAGGCTGGTCTTCCCAGTGTCAGTCCCAGTTCAGCACAGAATTAACCATAAGTGTATTTTTAAGTATAGAACATGGTGGAAGTCGTTCACTTTTGTGCTGAAACTGGACTCATCACCTTCTTTTTTGACATTCAAATTTGAGTGCAGACTACTCACAGTATTCATGCAGTGAGGTGCAAAGAAGGTGGGGAGCCACTCTTCAGGTAAGGTGCATGAAGAAATTGTTTCCTACAGAAGCTGTTGGCTGGTTTAAAGCAGACAGCTTTAAAACACGACCGCATTTTCCAAAGTGGTATTCATCCCACCTAGCTGGAGTCACTTAAATGAAAGCAGTAATTGAGACCCGTGGCCACCTGAGGTAACTTCTACAACTGATGGAGGAAGGCAGGCTTGCAAGAGAGACCTTCTCCAGGGGCGCAGATCTTTCCCTGCTGGATGCAGAGAGCCTGGAGTGGCCAAGGTTAGGTGGGAAGAGCCCAGGCCTGAGCCATGTTCACATCCCTTTATGCATTTGCCCAGGCAACACCCCAAAAGATACCAAAGGAAAAGGAGGTGGGGGAGCCATGAGTGACTTGGCAGAGGTCACTTGCCTCGCTCCCTTTGTAGGCAAAAAGCAAAAGCTCGTTTTCTGAACCCGACATCAGCTCCTCAGCCTGATCCCGGTGGCTCACAGACACTCATCCAACCTCAGAGTTAGGGATTTAGCCACCGAGCAGGTTTTCAGCGTCGCATCTGGGGGTTCTGTCCTGCGCTCCTTGAAGCCCATGGCAAAACTCCAGCTGAGCTGAACATCAGCAGGATGGAGGATCGTAGTTAGATCGTACAAATAGCACAACCAAATCTCACCAAACTCATTGTAAATATATATATATAACCTTTTCAGCCTTTCAGTGCCTCTGGGTTAATATTTTCTTGTTGGTTTTTTGTGTGCAAAAGGTAAAATCGCAGAACTTTCAGATTTTCAGAAAAATATAATTGACAGAAATGTTTTCTAAATGCAAATTGAACATCTTCCTTTTGATCGTGGGCTATGCCAAAGCTCTAACATACATCTTTGATCTTATGGCAGTGTCTGGAGAAATTATGGGATTCTAATATGGAATAATAGATTCTCATCAAGACTTCTAGCTTTAGGAAATTGTTTAATCTCCATTCTCAGTGGCTGTTTCTTTGATGCAGCTGTGACTGAAGGGTCCCAAGTGCTGGGAAAAACAGCTCACCAGCTCAGAACAAAGCTGATTATGTAAATTGTGCATTAAGATTCAGCTTCGATTTAATTTTGTTCTGTAAATAAATATCCCATTAACATCCATCTGTTAAAAGTCAGGTAAAACATTTTCAAAACCTCCATTGCTGTGGCAGTTGTGACTGTACCATAAATAGTGACGGGGTGGTGGCATGAGGACGTCAAAGTATAAAGTGCGAAGCACATTTTAAGAAGCAAGGAAGGCGATAACATTTAATTGTAACAAAAAGGACCTTGTCTGATTGTTTGAGACAGACAGTGCTTCCATTTGTGTTGTACTGTTTGCATTATGCAAAATGCTTTCTCTGATCACCATCTCCGAGATCACTAATAATTATAGCTCATTAATTCACTTAAAATATAAAAACATTTTAGCTGATGAAGGTCATTACTGAACGATGCCCAAGCCTTTTGTTTAATATCTTTTTAGTTCCACAGCTTACTTGTGAGTAGTCGTTTTCCCTTGGTCTAGCTGGTACTCCACCACCAACGACGGAAAAGATTATACTGATCAGGAACAGAATGATGAACCCTGCGAGGTGTTCTAAATTACTCTTTGAAGAGTACGAAAAGGTTCAAGTGCTCTTAACCCATAGCTATTTTTAACTATTTTAAATAATCAGAGATTTCGTGGGCACTGCAAAAGAGCACTCGACAAAGAAGCAAGTAGGGGATTGGAGCAGATTTCACTTATGCTGGAAGTATAAAACTGTGTGTCTCTGTCACCTGGAGATCAGAAACAGGTTCCTTATATATTCTTTAACACCCTGAAGGAGGAAATGTAACAGTGCTAATTTAATGCCATAAAGAGAATGGAAAAGATATTTTTTATGGGGGACACTGTAGGAAACAGTTAGAGATAGTGCGTTGCTGTACGCCTCTGAGATGGAACAAGCAAGGAGAAACTGCAACCCTTCAAGGTACTATCAAACTTGAAAGCAAAAAAGTACTCTGCTATTCCACCTAAGCTCCTTGTTTATAGGAAGTCTGCACCATATGTGCAAACCCTTACTGCTTGGCGGAAGCTAGCCTTAGGCATAAAATTGCGTGCCTGTAAATACCTAATTGTTGGTACAACAAAATACCATATGCCACGCTAAAGCGGAACAGTCTAATTCCCAGTAAAACCAGTGTGCATTAATGCTGCATTGAAACCTTTTTAACAGAGCAAATATAAGCAGAGTCTGGCCCCAAGTTTCAAGAATGGTTTACTGCTCAATTTAAATGTGTTTGCAAATCTGAGACAGCTCAGTGGTTCTCCAGGTATTGGATAACACAAGCCAAGTCCTCATTCCTGTCCAGTTTTCCAAAGAAAGTGTGAAGTCATGGGGACTGTAGATAAAACTGAAGAATATGGCTGATATTATGGACTCTACCCATGCATTGGTATGCAGCAAGTCTTTTTTGACCGTACATTTTCTCAGCTACCTTAGGCTTTCATCTTCAACTAGATTTTCTGGTGGTGTGGGTGTCAGGCAAGGAATTAGAGGGTCATGCAGCTTTTATCACCTCCCACATCCCCATCTGTCACAGGTGCAGCCAGATTAGAAAAAGGAGGTTATCCCACCCCACTAAGCCAGAGCCAGAGCTCTGACCAGGCAAGAGTGACCTCTGAGGAGGACATGGTAGGAAGTGACCCTGACCTTTGCTGTATTCAGCATTGCTGCCCTGCCCATTGCTGGGTGAGGCTATGAAGCCCAGTATGGATCCCTCCTTGAATATCCATCTGTCCCTCCCTTTCTCCCCCATGTGAATTGGTTCTTCTGCCACCACACCTATAGGTATGTCTTGGACAGAAACACCTTCTCTAGTACTCCCTCCAGTACTCCCAGCCTGCAAAGATACCAGCACTGCGGGGAAGCCGGACTGGAATAGGGGAATCATAGAATGGTTCAGGTTGGAAGGGACCTTAAAGATCATCTAGTTCCAACCCGCCTGCCATGGGCAGGGGCACCTCCCACGTCTAGTGGCTGCTAAAAGCTCCATCCAGCCTGGCCTTGGACACTTCCAGGGATGGGGCAGCCACAGCCTCCCTGGGCAACTTGTTCCACCACCTCACTGCCCTCACAGTAAAGAATTTCTTCCTAATATGCAATCTAAATCTACCCTCTTTCAGCTTGAAACCATTACCCCTCATCCTATCACTACACTCCCTGATAAAGAGTCCCTCCCCATCCTTCCTGTAGCCCCCTTTAGGTACTGGAAGGCTGCTATAAGGGCTCCCTGGAGCCTTCTCTTCTCCAGGCTGAACAGCCCCAACTCTCTGAGCCTGTCTTCATAGGAGAGGTGCTTCAGCCCTCTGATCATCTTCATAGCCCTCCTCTGCACCTGCTCCAACAGGTCCGTGTCCTTCTTGTGCTGAGGACTCCAGAGCTGCATGCAGTACTGTGCATTCAATGTTGTTGCTGCGAACAAAGCTTTGCTCAGGTGCAGTCTGAGAGACCCTGAGGGGTTTCTTGGCTCTATCACCACGTGTGAAATACAACATACAAACACAAACTTTCTCAAGAAGGTTAGACACCTCATTTGTGACATTATCCAGGCTGATGGGGGGAAGCAACAAGTGACCCTGCTAGAGAACATTTCCAGAGCTGGAGCATCAGATTCACCAAAACTGCCCAAGAAAGTACTATTTGCTGGCATGGACACCAGCTATTCTGCAAATGGAAAGCTCAGACTCCTCCTGGGAATAAACACTGTGTGGATACACACAGTCCATGGAGTGGTTCTTCTTCAGACAAACCATCAGCCACAAACAAAACATGCGTTGCAAGATCTGTACTCCTTTACAATATACAATCAAGGTTTTATCTGGTCTGGTTTTTACAAGATTCAGATGCAAAACTTAAATTAGTCTTCAAAAAAAAATATTTGTGTTCTTCTCCTCTTGACAGATTTGCAGTGCCCATGATGTGACACCATGGTTATCCATTTCCTCACCATATTCCTAATCTCTCCTCAAATCCTTGCCCACTCTTGTCTCCTAAAACCCAATAGCCTTACCTGGGACAAGTTACTGTACGTCATATGACATCAATACTTTCCTGAGGGATGAGGTTCCTGAGGACCCTTGGATGTGTGACTGTTTTTGCTGGTATCTAAAACTGGGCTTGGATTTCAAGCCCCAAACTGGTTCCAGGAAATTACTTGAATGTTATTTCTGTTCCATTTATTTACTTTTGGCAGGGAAGAAAAAACTTGCCATAGCTGATGGGTTTTCCATCTTGCAGCAGGCAGAGAGCAGTAGGACTCCAGGGGCTGGGTGGGCTTGGCAAATGCTCCCTTCACCCCACGCTCGCAAAGGGACATTTCTGATTCATTATGTGTTGCCTACCCAGACTGAAAGTCTTCTTAAAAGAGGATTTTTAGAAGACACATGTTATTCTAATCAGATGCCTCTGTGATCTTTGCAGCAGAGAGGCCAGGGGTTGTTGGCAAGCTTTATTGAGTATGACTTAAATGCATTAGATTAGAAAGCACTCAATTTAGCTGGTTGTTTTTCCTGATTTGCTTGGCTACTCCAACCATCTCCCCCTCCCGTTCCTTTATTGTGATGGAGATGCCGTGAGGCTGGCATGCAGAAAAGTCTACATGTCAGCATATTCAGGGTCCTAAAGGCAAGATGCATCTATGATTGCACAGCACAATGATGAACAGGATTCCAGGGCTTCCTAATTAACCTATCTAATTTATCTTCCCACCATATGGTAAAGCAGAAGTTAAATACAAAGAGAGGAGTAATTCAAGGGTACGTTTTCAGAAGGTCAGCCTTACAATTTGCACGGACTCTTTCCACCTGGGATTGAAAAGCAAGCTATTTGGTGGGGTAAAGGGGAGTGGGGAGAGATGCAAGTACACAGGGAAATGTTTTTCAAGTGCAAACATGAAGGTGCAATTTTTACAGGTGAGAAATGTCATCAAGCAAGAGGGAGGGCCAGGCCTTGCCCCATTTGAAATGTTTCCTCTTAGTAATTTAGCTTTGAGATTTCCATCACTGCAGCTTGAGGCGAATCTAATGTAGGGTGGGTGCAGCCACAGGGCTGTCACTCCCACACGGTGGGACTTGATGTAGCTGTGGTTCAGAAGTGCATAGTGGTAGAGGGCTGTGCTACGCTCGTAAGACCTGCCTTCTCCTTTCAAACCTTTCTTAGGTCTCAGCAGAACAGACTTGCTCAGACATGGAGCTGTACTAATTTCTCTGAATAGATGTTTAGGAGAGCCAGGTATGGCTGAAGTCCCTTGTGGTTGTCTGTACCCAGCGGAGTTCTCCATTAAAAGGGAGATGTCACATTAGAAATGTTGGAGTAGTGAGATCCCGTATGGGTTGCAAGGAGTCTTTCCTCCTAAAGGCAAAAGGCATATTAGTTCTGGGAAGGGATTTAGGTGAGGGATTTAGGGAGGGCGGACTTAGGTGAAGGACCTGATGACAAGCCCCTTTCCCAGGGCTTGCAGCCTCCTGGGGTGTCAACCATCAGTCCTCAATCCTTTACCTCATCCGCTCCCTCCTTTGAGACCCCCAAGCCTCCCACCACAACAGTACCCAGTAACAGCTCTGTGATGCTCCGCTTCTTTTCTGGAGAGTAACACAGAGTTTTCACTAGAGAAAGGAGGCAAAGGAAGGGAGGGGGCAGGGAGGGAGCTGTGGGCCATCCCCAGGGCTTGGTCCCAGCCTGGTGCAGGCAGTATCCCCTTGCTCTGGGAGAGATGGGGTGAAGGCAAAGACCAAAAGGCAGCTGCCTGGTAATGTTTTTTTACAGTGGTTTAATAAAAAATACCCCCAGTCACAGAGTGTCTGGGAAAGGGATTTAAACATATGCAAAACAGTCTGAAGACCTGCTCATCTTACCTTAGGGTTTGACATGCCCTGGAAGCGGGCCAGGCTCCTTGACAACTGCTTCTTGGTCTGCCGAAAAAAATGACTTAACTGTCTGCTGCGCCCAGCCTTGGAGAAATGAGTTCTGGGACTTGTTCTGCAGCACCGTTACAGCCTCTCCCAGAGCTCAAGCATCGCTCCGGGATGTCCTTGTTTACTGGCAGATTATTCACCTACAGCTATGGCTTTCCTTTCTGCCTGGTCTCCGTCTCTCCTGCTAAGCTAACCAATATGCACACCCATTATATACCCCAGGAAACACTGCGGTGGGAGATGTCCTGGTCATTCATGGAGATAGGGAGCCTTCTTGCTTCCTCATCGCCGCGACTTCGCCATCCTACATCTGTGTGGCAACAGTCTGAGGTGTCACTAACACAGGCAGCGACAGTGGAAAGAAGGCTGTCATGCAAATATATATATCAGAGGTAAAATGCAGGTGAAGAAGAGGCACAATTCACACCTGGTTAATTCTTTTTCTGGATCACCAATTTCTAATATAATTCCAAGTTATTCCATATATTCATATATATATATATAAAATATATAAGCAATATATACACACGCATATGTGCACGCACACATGCACATACACACATATATATGTAAATCTTTATAATTCATTTCCAGATGCTTTAAAGGTGTCTGGGAATGAACATGTAATGACCTCTCACAAGATGGGTTTCGTGGATGTTTACAAAGGATAGCAATGTGCTCAAGTATGCAGCAATAACGCAGGTGATGGACAGGCTTGAAAACACGGTCCTAATAATACTTACATGGCACTTTGAAGCTTCAAAGTGTGCTGAAAACACAAATAAATCTCGTTGAGTTGAACAGCTTGGTAGCACTACCTGACTCTTTTAAATGGATTACGAAGGAAGAATTACCAGCCACCATTATCAGCAACCGGCTTCAGTTTTTCACTGCAGAAAGAAATCAATGGTTTGAGCTCAAAGCTGAAAACCTGAGGTTTTCAAGTTTTATGGAAAAAGTAGGCTTACCCCTTGAGGAAGGCAGTGGGCGCCCATCATGGCTGCTGTGAAGGTCTCCAGTGCGGGCGCCAGGGGTGTCTTCTCACCACTGCCCGCACAGGGAACCAGCGGCAGCACCTCACGAGTGCTTATTTCCTTGGCTATAAAGGAAGCCATGGTAGTGGGCTTAGATGTAAACATCTACATTTTAAACCAGCTGGGTGAGAGATCTCTGATTCCTCATGCTACAAGACTTGCTGCTGCAAAGTCCAGCTTTCCGCTTAAAGAACAGCTGATAATGGCAAAAAATTGAAGAGGTTCCACACTATCGTTTGTTTCCCTTTGCTGTAGGAAGAGATAGCTTTAGCACAGACACATTTTTCCATCCTGAAAATGTTTACAAACCGTTCTACTAATAACCCATTGAGTGTTAAATGCGTCTTTAAGTACTCTGCTGAATCAGAACCTAAAGGAAACAAGTTCAGTCCACAGAAAATTCAGCTGGTGAAATGAAGGAAAAAAAAAAAAAAAGAAAAGTGACTGAACTCTTTTTGTGTTGACTGTGACAATGACTAAAACGAAACCCTGTGGGATCGCATTTCACTAAAATAAAACTCGCAGGAGAGGGAGGAAGAAAACGGTGGCGAGTCAGTGACACACGTTGCTCGATGCCTTTGGCCTCTGTGGGCACTGGCAGGCGAGAGCTCTGCACCACCCCACCATTTCCCTCTGCTTCTGGGACCGACGCTACCGCTGACGCTGAAGAGTGTTGCTGCCTGATCCGTGTTTGCAGTGTTATTTCCTAATCAGCAATTTGCTTTTAGGTAGAAAGCATTGGGGGAATTAAGTTGCGAGCAACCAAGCTTGAAGCAATGCTGCAAATGGCACTAAAGGTTCCTTGCAATATGGTGCACCTTTCAGAGCAATATACTCCTCTTTAAAGGGCAGGTGACAAACAATATCTTTGCTGAGTTTTTCCCTTCTGCGTTAGCAGCTCAGATAACTTATAACACCTCTTGCACTCCTTTCCCCTCAGAATAGAACTTTGATTTTAAATTTCATAGTATGCTGGAAAGAAAAAAAAAAAACACAAAAGCAAATGACAGAATAAATCTACCAGGGAAAGGAAAACGACGGAGAATCACTCCAGTAACTTCTGAATGTTAGAGGTGTCCACTTGATTTCACGGGTATTACAGTTTCGAAGTGGTCAGAGCTACCTTGCTGCATTACTGTCACTGCAGTTCAGGCATGACGGTTTGGCTTCCAGTTTTCACTTCAACCTTTTTAAATCCATAATGAAAAAAAAAACCATAAAAAAAAAAAAAGCTCAGGTAATAGCATATTTCCTGGACTTTGGCCTGCCAAAGCATACACCCCATGTAGGTTGCTCACACGCCATTCGTCTGAGTGAGCAGTGACAGTGGGGACATAGCACTCAACACTACGTTAATAAATCATTTCAGTCTGACAGGGCTTAAGTTTACTTTTGCTGCAAAAGCGTGACCAGTACTAAAAAAGAGGGCACCATAAGCAACGCCCCTCCTGGATACCCTCATGTCTTGTTTTCTCACTGATGAACCTCAGAAAGCAATTGGATGTCCTCCTAAAAGGCATGCCATAGCTCAGCAAGGAGTTTTGAGCTCCATGTCAGAATACTGAGGTGGCCCATAGTCAAGGAGATCAGACTATACAATTATATATACGCAATTAGTTTTTCCTGGCCCAGAAAGATATGAATTTTGTACCAGCAGAGGCTGGCACCATGATTAAGTCATTCTCACAGTGGATTTCTCTCTTGGCTTACTACCATGATCCAGCCCTTTATGGAGGACCAGAGACAATTTGCCTTGTAGAGAGTGGCAGAAGTTCTCTCGTTATAACAGCTGCATAACTAGGAGAGGGTGAGAGGATATTCTAGACAGCAGACTCCAGGAACAACAAGAAATGTCTCTTTGAGGCTGTGTACTTTAAGATGCGTACAGGTTTAACCATACTACTCAGATACAGCTTCTAAAACATGTAGGGTTAGGGAGATGTGATCCAGGCAGAGGATGGTGGTGACACTGTCTCTGTCAGACAAGGGAGAAGTTTTCCTGCCTGAGTGTCCTCTCTAGCACCAGGGTGTGGTAAGGCAGGCTCAAGAAACTTGAGTTGGAACTGCAGTATTGAAATCATCCTGATCCGTCCCTAAAACAACATCTTTCTTGCTCTTTCCTCGGGCCCCTGGGCATTTCTGAAGCCATCAGTGGAGAAGATTGATGTATGCTGGCTTCACTTTAGGAGCATCTTGGGAGGACTGACCAAGTCTGTCTGGATTCAAATGGCAAGTTTGCAGCGGAGATCTCAAGCTCAGATATGGTTGATGTTATCCCCAGTGAAGGCAAGTAGGCACCTTCAAGGTGCAAGAGCTCTCCTAGCACAGAGGTCCAAAAGCAGTCAGATGGGATAGATGCAAAATGCGCCCATTTCTCCCCAGACAGTAAAGGGAGTTGAGTGTGAGACGTTCAGGGGGAGACAACTGCTCTGTTGGCACCCCAAAATAGGTGAGTCAAATCCCTAGCCCTTCTAGCCCTGTTAGCACGATCCCATCCCTCCAGATCAGCTTCACTGATGGAAAGCTGTGGTGGTCCCTGCATGCCAGCATGCCACAACAAAGGGGAAACCTCTGCAAGGTGTGCACCAGTGTTTATGAGTGTACAGTAGTAAGATCCCATGTATTATTTGGTTTATGTGCCTAATTAGGTGCACATGCTCCTGGAAGACAAGGTGCACAACCTGGGTCAAGACCCTCAGCTCCAGCTCCAAAGGAAGAGGGTAGGTGACTCCAAGGATAAACTGAGAGAGCTGAGATGTGATATGATGAGTGACTAACAGCCAGTGCCCAAAGCATGTCTGAGAGCCTTTCCTGCTCTTCAGTGGAAAGGAGGCGGTCAGGCTCTATCCTCTCACCCAGGCAGGCAGTAAAACCCCAAACCTTGTTTCTTTTCCAGTACAGTCACAATGGCCTGTAATGCATCGATCACTGTCCTCACGTGAACACCTTGCAAGTGCATCCCACCAAAGACAAAGCTATTCAGGCTAGTCAAATCAGGGAAATAATCATTACTTGTAAAATTACTGCAAGCTGATTTTCTCATTAAAATTTCATTAATGTCTTGTCTTTTTTTTTCTTACTGTGCTAAATCCCCTACTTTTAAAAGCATTTTGTTCTATTATATTTCCATTAAGGCTAGCCATCATCCTAATAGCTTGCAAACACAGGTTGGTACATTTGCGCTGCTAATGAGCACTGCCCTCCCCTTCTCAAAACAGAGTTATGCCATGCAAAATAAATATTACAGCTAATGCTTTGCGTTCCTCCCATGGATGTGTTTTAAAGGCATCAGCAGGGTTTCCAGTTGACCTCAAAAGTCTCATCCGTGTTTGGTTTGGAAACAAAATAACGAGTTATTATTGTCTCCATTAGAGCACAGTAAGAGCCTGGTTGACAAAAAAAAAGAAAAGTGTCATATTAAAGCAGGCTGCTACTTTGTCATCTTCTCTGGGCTCTGAGAAGGGTCATTTCACAGGCAGAGGCTCATCCTGGTGTCCCTCGGTTGGGTTTGCCCTCTAATGGCATGGGTTTCTACAGGGGGTTCCCTGTCCCAGCTGCACTTCTCCATGGGGGTTTCTCTGATCCACCTTGTCCTCCAAAACTGGCCTTTTCCTGCTGAAAACCAGCAGCCCTGTATGGAGGCACTGGTGAGCACAGTAGCTCAAGAAGTTGAGGGAGGGATATTCATCAAGGCCATGCCTCGCTGTGACAAGGAATCGTTGGCACCAGTTGGGGGCTGGAAAAAGCCTTCTCTGGTCTGTATGGTCCTTCCCTGTTGGTTGTGCAATGAAGTTTTGTATGCCTGCCTCTGGTCTGGTTGGGTGTCAACCAGGAAAATATGCACCAGGGACTTACTGGAGTGAAGGATGGTGGGGAGGGTGCCAGTGGGGAGAGTGTTTCACCAGATACCAATGTTGAGCATCTTCTGAACATTTATCCCACTGGCTGCTGCCTGTGTTACAGGGCTGCCTCTGTCCCCTTCCCTGGAGGATGTCAGCCACCACAGGCCCTGGCTGCAGGGTGTGGGCTCCTTAGTTCAAAACACATAAGCACACCCCTCCTGCATGCTGCCAAGAAAGCAGCCTTCACCGCCTGTCCCACTGACATTAAAAGCAGTTTTTAGGGATGAAAAGATTTGGCTGGATCAGGAGCCTCATAGAGATCAGGACCTTCCCTGGTGTGCGCAGATTATGCAGGAAATAATCCCATTAAAAAAATTTCTCCTAATGACTAGAGGACCGTGAGAGACACAAGGAGGCAGAGGGGCCGTGGTGCCCCAGCATGCCAGTCCTCTCCCCGTCTGCTGCAGATTCACACAGGTGAAAATGGGAGCAGAAGTTGATGGATTGCTTCAGCATCTTGTGAAACACCAACACAAGTCTTATGAGGAGCGTCTGAGGGAGCTGGGGTGTTTATCCTGGAGAAAAGGAGGCTGAGGGGAGACCTTATCACTCTCTACAACTACCTGAAAGGAGGTTGTAGCGAGGTGGGGGTTGGTCTCTTCTCCCAAGTAAGAAGAGATAGGACAAGAAGAAACGGCCTCAAGTTGCACCAGGGCTGGGTTAGGATGGATATTAGAAAAAAATTTTTCACTGAAAGGGTTATCAAGCATTGGAACAGGCTGCCCAGGGAAATGGTTGATTCCTGGAGGTATTTAAAAGACGAGTAGATGTGGTGCTTAGGGGCATGGTTTAGTGGTGGTTTTGTCAGACTTAGGTTGATGGTTGGACTCGATGATCTTAAAGGTCCCTTCCAACCTAGGTGATTCTATGATTCTATAGTCCCCAAAGGCTAGAAAAAGCCCCCTTGGCTTGTTCTCCCTGGCCGTGTGTGTAGGCTTAGGGTGCTAATAAGGCAATCGGAGACCACAGAGGCAGCGCTCTCCAGTTACTGTGCAAGCAGCAGTGTTTACTTTCTTATACTTTCCTAATTAGGGTGAGAGAAAAAGCAATATCCATGGACGCCGTCTCCTGGGAGGAGATTGAATTTTAACACATAACTTAAGGAAAATGTAGAGTTATCTTTTTCAGGACCCAGGCTAATCTCCCTTTTCCACAGGGGGGGATTAGGGTTAGGGTTGTAGGATTTGCAGTTTTAATCGGAGAAGCCTTGACAACTTTCATTGTCTGCTCCAGATTACCCTGGCGTCTCCGTATCCTCTCATCCCTCTGAATAATGAGGAGCTGCAGTCTGAATCCTATCTTACTGATACTGCCGGACTTTTATGGCTTTATGGAAATTGGCAGTAATTTAGGCTGCTGCCTCTCTTTTCAGAGAAAAATTAAGGTTTCATTGGCATTGAGTTCTTGCCCTGCTCCCTTCAGTGACCCAAACTGTCTGGAGAGCTTAATGAACTTTATTCTACTGGTGGGGGGAACAGCAGATCTGGTCCTGCCTGACACGAGTGATGGTTGATAGGAGGAGAGGAGAGGAGAGGAGAGGAGAGAAGGAGAGGAGAGGAGAGGAGAGGAGAGGAGAGGAGAGGAGAGGAGAGGAGAGGAGAGGAGAGGAGAGGAGAGGAGAGGAGAGGAGAGGAGAGGAGAGGAGAGGAGAGGAGAGGAGAGGAGAGGAGAGGAGAGGAGAGGAGAGGATCTCTCAGCAGTGACGTTTTCTCTCTGACCTCACCCTGGGTTTAAGCTCACAACCTCAGGAAGCCCAAAAGTTCAACGGGAAAAAAATAACATTCTTCGGGACTGAATGATTCAAGAAGTTGATGTATTGTTATAGAGGGTTTGTTTTATTTTATTTGTTTTGTTTTGTTTTGTTTTACCTACAAGAGTAATGTTGTTAGTAGAGGCCAATGTATTTTGCCAAACCACTATTTATGCAGAATGGAAATGAAATCCCATTCCCCTCGTTGAAGTATAAACAAGAACACCTAGCATTTTCCTCGCTCAGAAATCCCATTCTGGTGAGTTCTGTGACCAAAAAAGTCTCATCTCTGTCCTTGCATGACCAACCTGCCACTGCTCAGCTGACTTACTGCTGCCAGTGCCCTCACGAGGCAAATCCAAGGGATCAGCTCTTGCTTGTGCAATCAGAAAGCCCCATGACCCACATTCACCAGCAGTGACCAGGCCTTGAGATGAAAATAACTTTCTTGGTTGAGGAGATAACACAGTGCCCACCTAGCCGACCACAGAAAGCAGCTTAATCTTTATTTCAGCTGGGATGTCTGGGAAGAAAATATGTTTAGGTGAGTTGCAGAGAGATTTTTTTTTTAATTAAAAAATGTATTGTTTGCTAGCTTTTTTTTTTTTTCTTCAAGAAGATATTTTGTGGTCATGTATTGATTTTGACTGTGTTCTCCCATTCTGCTTTAGCGAAGTTTGAGGTGGACTGTCTGGTTATATCCTTGAGGGAGAGAAACAAAGGGGGAGAAATACAGAAAGACCTGAAAGCCCTGACCTTTTCAATCTTCCAAAGGACCTTTTTGATCTCTTTTGGCATAATCCCCTGCTGTGAAAACCATCAGAAGCTCTGGGATTTCTTCTGATGGGAAAATTGAAGGAGATTTCAGAACTTCAAAAGTTCTCATGATACCAAAGTGAATTGCCACCCTCCAGGTATCCCTTGTGCCTTGCATAGCCAGGTGCTTCAACCCGACCTACAGCTGGTCTTGAGTCACAGCTCACCTGCTGGCCACCACTTATTCCCCTCATCCTCATGAAATGAGCACTTCAGCCTATGTTTAGCAGGTTTGTCTCAAAGATAACAATAAGTAGCCCCAGAAGAGGGTTGAAGAAGGGAGGTAGGGGATCCCTCTGTGTGGGAAGTAGAGTGTGTGTGTGGGAAAAAGGCTGGCTTGGAGCTCTTGGAGGCAGGACACATGCAGATGTGCAGCAGGACCCAGCAGCTGAGGACACTCCTGGGTCCGGTTATCTAGATGTAAGTATGGTGAAAAAAAAACATCCTTTCACCTTGGGCTGGGTGTGAGGGCACCTGGTGTCCCACATAAGGACCTCCTGCTTGCTAGGGAAAAGAGCCCTGGAGGATTTCTCAGGAGCAGCAGTGATCCAGAAAGGGGGAAAGCACGTGCACAGAAGGTTTTCTAAGTAAAAAAATAATTACTCCCTCAGCGTTGGTGTATGTATATGGATTGCACACAGATGTGCTTATGTTTGGAATTGGATACTCTCAGCCTAGGGGTACCAGAATCTCCATCCATGGGGGCTGGTCTGTATTCACTGAAGTGTCCTGATGTGGCTGAAAAGGGCCCTAAGAAGCTGGCATTGTAGTTCCTGGGTGAAACCCCAAAATTTGCACAAGACTGTCTTGTAGTTGTGCAAGTTGGTTTGGATTAATCTCAGTCATGTCAGTGATCCTGGCGGAGTGATAACTGGCCTTTTTCCAATCTCTCCTGTATTGCTTGATGCAGGACTGATCAGCTTTCAGTCAAAACTGATATTGCTATAAATAAATCTGAAAGCAAATTGAGTTTACATTCAGTCTCTTTGTCTATAATGCAGTTTTCATTGATGCAGTAAGTTTGCAGAATGAATTTCTTTCGAGAGTCTTTATTATATTTGTTAACAAGAGCAAGGCTAATCCACTGGAGCATTTCTACGATAGTATTTTAAATACAGAAACATTTTAATCTCTCAGTTACTCTCATTAAACTTAGTGGCTTAAAAACATGACTTCATGTGGACTGTTGCAGGCATGAAGAATCTATCGTTTGTTCAAAAATACTCATATCCTTCCTGAATCCACCCCTGTTTTGCCTGTAGCTCTGGGAAAACCACTTCTTTTCTCTTTTTTTTTTTTTTTTTACAGATGTCTGCAGCCTCCTGTCACTTCCAGAAAATAGGATTTCTCACCTACAGATGGTGAGGAGAGAGGAGGATAGCCGTGAACATTAGGTTGAAATTACTTGTCAAGTTTGATCAATTTGTAGAAAGACAAAAATCCCTTTTGAAAAGGCACAGTTGATTTTTGAAGATTAGTAGCGGTGTCCTCACAGCCCCATTGTTTGGGTAAATTATACAAGGGCGCAGTTTATTACCTAAATGAAACATACATTTGCATGTAGATGCTACATAAATTATTTCATTCTGCGCTGGACGGTGCAATAAACAACCCCGCTCCTATACACGCGTGCACACAAATGCACACACGCATTCACCTACCGGGGACTTATGACACAGGGGGTGGTTATTTTCTTTGCGTTTTCTTTTTCCTTTTATTGCCTTGTAAGTATTATTATTTGACAAAGCACTAGGGAAGGAGTACATGAATCTATTAAAGATAACAAAGCTCCATTGTGACCCGAAACTCAGGAAAGCAGAAGAATAAATCTTTCATAATGTGGAATAGCTGGTCCCTAGCTCTTCGGGCAAAGAAGGAGGAGTCGATCTCAAAATGAATCCTGCTGTTCTTGTGGTGACTTCTTGTTGCAGCAGTTTCTTCTTACAATTTAGTCGTGTCATGATGCATTAATTGCTGTCTGTGTGGCTCTGTTTAATGGGAGCATTAAGACACAATACCTGTTTTGTTCCCTCCCCGAGTAGTATTTATAGGAGACAAGTGTGCCTGTGCCAGAAAACAGCTCCTGATCTGCTGCTGCATGCTTTATGGTCCACCGATGCAGGCTGCTAACAGGCAGGCAGTTGGCTGTCTCTGACAAGGGAAAAAAGGTATGTTTCATGAACAATTCTAGCTTCCTGCCCTGATTTTCAGCCTGGTTTCCTTCGGAGATGTGGTTTACGCAGCCCTGCGCCGTGCAATGTCCTCGTCGTGCCCGAACTATTGGGCAATTTTGCCTGGGTGCACCGGAGCTGGGGGCAGCTCAGCCTCACCACCAGCAGCTGCATCCCAGGCTGGATTTCGGTTCCGCTGTGCCCACACTGCTCACAGATAAGAGCAAGCCCTTCCCTTTGCCCCATCTCTCTCCCAGGGTGGTGGGATGTCTCATCCCCAGGGGAAGTCTGCATGTGAGCTATATGGGCAGCTGGGGAATTGGGTGTTCCATGAAAGCGAGTGCCCTGGGCTAACCTGGAGCTGCCAGGTGGGTTTCAGGAGAGGTGACCAAGCTGAGGACAGGGAGGTCCCAGCGGTGCCTGCAATGGAGGACAGGCTGCATCATGCGTGTTCTCCCCGGGGTACAGCCCAGGAAAGGGCTGTGACAATACAGAAATGTCCCGGGCTTGCAGAAAAATCCAGCTGGAGCTCGGAGTCCATCTCTTGCACAAGCCACGTGTCTAAGCTTTGGGCTGGAATAAAAAAAAAAAGAGTGTGGATGCTTCAGCTCCCAGTACCTACAAATCATGGAAAATCAAAGTTCTTCTGTGTAAAAAAATATCCCAACTCCCCAACTTGGGCTGTGCGGAAATCCACCTGAAATGTGATGAAAGCGCTCTCTCTGACCCACTTTGTTTGCTGATCACGTGTGAGCAGTCTCGGGGAAAATAAAGCAACTCTTGCTTCTAGTTGTTTTCTCCTTTGTCCATTTAACATTTCATTTTCGTAAGATTAAGGAGAAAAAATTGAAGTCCCGAGCAGCCTTGTGTTTCTGAACACTTTGCAGCAGCAGAAAGGAACAAAATGAAACAGCCCCTTAAATTATTGCATTTTCAAAAAGAATCATCATCTTGTCGTACAGACGGTGTGCGCCAGGCCCTCATTAGCATCCTGGGCTATTTTTAGCCCCTGTTCTTGCTGCACATGAAATTCGTCTGTATTAAAGGAAGCACCACACTGCCTTCCCCAAACATCACTTCGCTCCACAAAAAGCACTCTGCCCCTTCCTGCCTTGGGTTTTAAGCCACAACTGCCTTCTTGGCAAACCAGCGACTGCTCTGCGACCAGTAATATACCAATACACAGCGACTAGTGTATTTGTTCATGGGGAAGCAGAGGAAAATCACCTGCCAGATCTCTCTCCTCCCATCATTGGCTTTTCTTTTCTTGTCTGCCACGAAGAAACTTGTTAATCCTGTACGAGGTGGAGTCCACCTCTTTAGACCTTGTTGAAACAGTCTAGGATTGTGCTGGCAGGTCGGAGAAAGTGAGGACAATGGAAATTAAACTCTCTCTTTGCTGCTGAACTGGAGACGGATGCTAACCCACAGCTCAGGATGCTCCTTTGGTAACCTTTTGTTAATGCCAGCTGGTAGATGAATGAACTCCCTGGGGAATTTTAGCGTAAGGCAGGAGTGCGAGTGCAAGGCACCCTTCACTTCTGGCCTGCAGTGTCTGGGGTAGGTTTCACTGTGGTTTTCCTGGAGATTTGAGCCCCCAACAAAGAGTGGAGGTCGATGTGAGCAATGTAAAGACTTTATGCCGTTCCTCCCAAAGTAGGTGTCTAAATAGCTGAAATGGGTCACATCCTCAAAGTGCCCTACCTTCACCCTTTACAAGGGAAACTAGGGGTGACCTGTGCAGACACACTTATCTTCCAGATGTCTAAAATCTGAGGGGACAACATCCACGCTTCATGTCCAAGGGGAGAAACTGGTTCTTGCAGTGCCTTCAAGTCCATTTGCATTTGCACGTATGGCAGGGAATTTCAGGTGCCTCCGCTCTGTATCAGATACTGTTTTCTTTCACTGTTTATGTGAATTATTTAACACAAGCTCGATGTCCCTCGCAGCTAGTTTCCAGAGGAAAGAGTGGTAATGAGGCAGTAATTTGTATGAGAGACAACAGGTCAGCTGAAGGTACCCTGCTCTGAGAAGAGGGTGGAAGTTGCTCCAATAAACCATGAATATTCATCTTGCACATCTGGTCAGTTTTGATCACTCAGCTCTTTTCAAGGCAATTTCTATCAAGCTCCATGAGTGCCTGAAACAGGTTTTGGCAATAAGAAAGCAAAGAAAAAGATTGACGTTAAAAGGAATTGACAAGCAATAGGGTTAGAGATGCTGCCCAATTCTGATCTTGCAAATAACCAACCTGAAATTGAAGAATTAATCTGTGAAGGTCCTTGACAACTTATGGCGTAGTGCTAAAGCCTATTCCCTGTTAATTGTCCAGAAGAAAAAAAAGCAAGAAAACAAAAAACAGCTCCCAAAGCCTACAAGTAATGAGGAGCAGCCTCGTGTTGTTTCCATTTGGTCAAATGACAGGAAGATTAGAAAATGCCAAGAACCCCCTTCTTTGTTTCCCCACATGACGAGCGTTGGGCTAGACACAGGACCAAAGCTCCGATTCCCACGTGGGTTTTCAAGCTCCCACCACCAAACACAGGCGGTGCTGAGTCCAGCTCAAGAGACCAACTGGGGACAGCCCAAGCTGGGAGTATTGGGACCTGTGTTTTGCCTTTGGTGATGGTGACACTTTTCTTTTCAAATTGGTTGTGACTGTAGAAGATTAAAGGTAGGCAATAACGAATTGCAAGGCAAGCTTTTACAGGCAGTGCACTTTGGCAATTGTTCTTTTCTCCCTAATATTTCATTTCTACTCTCTCGCAATGCACTACCCTCTTCATAAAAGTAGCCCTCCGATGCAAGCTGAGAATGCCAAATAGGATTTAATGGCGTTTTTCATGGCTGATATTGTGAAATGTTTTACAGATACCAATAGAAAGGTTTATTGCTGCTCTTTCATGTAATACATCATCATAAGGTTTTCCAGAAAATTATATACATTGGTTCAGATTAAGAAATTCTCTCCGAGGCACCACTACAAATTAAAGCAGAACACTTCATGCAGTGTAATATATTGAGTTGATGTCCAATATTTGGGGGGACAGTGGAATATGAATGCTAACAAATACAAGCATATGTCAAAAAATGTATGGAAGAAAACACTGCTTAGGATTTGTACAGTAAATTTCTTTCCTATTCCTATGTCACTTTCTTCACTTAAATTCCATGCTTATCTTCAAGTCTGTGCTTAGCTCTTCCCTGTCCATTGAAACGCTTAAGCATATGCATGGGTGTCCTGACTGAACTCCTAGGAAAAATTTGCTATGCGTTTGTCCTTAAATGAAGCAGCTGCTTTGGGAGCTTCGCCATTGTAAGGCTCTCAAGTGGCATAGCCGTGTACTGCTCACCCCAAAAGGAACTGTTTCAGTTTCTCAAAGGATTAATTTTCTGGAGGCATTAGCAGAGTGATACTGCTTGAATTTTGAAATAAAAAATGGGCTTTTGAAGATACTGTCATTGATGCTCACAGATGGATACACCGCAGCATCTTGGATCCAAACATTTGGATTAAGTGACCTGAACTGTAATTAAATCATAAATTAGTCACGTTCCAGAAACCCCTCTTCTTCTCCATAGTCCTCTGCTGGGCTTCAGGGATGCCCACCTAGCCAGCCCAGCTCCAAGCACTCCTTATTGCGCTCCTTGATGCTTCTTTCTAACTAACTGAAAGTGGAAGCCTGTCTGTCTCACAGTCTTTTGCTGGTTTTCTGCCTGCTGTGCACTTTGCAATGCCTTGTGCTAGTTTGCCTTAGGGTTAAATGTGTCTGTCCTGGGAAATGACACTGTGTTATGACATGTGGCATCTAACACAAGGCTGAAGAGATAGCCAGGATCCCCTAACCCTTTGGGAATATGAAGTCTTGTGTAATTATGTTGACATAACATAGAGGTGGTTTGGGTTCACTGTTTCAGCTGGGAAGTTTTCTTTTTAGAAAAATTAAAGTGAGGGCCTTCGAGCACTGCAAGGAGATGCAACTGCTACTCATGGAGGAATAAGGATAGTTTTGTGGGGTGTTTGGGCTGAAGGCATATCTGCTTGCCAGGGAAGGAGACTGCTCTGGGGTGGGATGATGAGGGGACAGCCAGCTCTTCTGCCTTGGGGGTGGTGACCTGATAAGCCATGGTGGTGTTTCAGCTGGAACTGCAGCCTGAAGGCTGTGGTCCAAGGACCATTCTCAGGGTTATGTGTCACTGCGACTACAATCAAAATCTCCCCCATATGAAGTGATTTGCATGTCGTCATCACCACTGGATGAGAAGAGACCAGTAAGCCATAGGCATTTTAGTGACAATGAAAATGCCTCCCAGCACCACCAGTGTTATTTCTGCCTTTCCCTAGAGGACCTGAGACCAAACATCTGTGTAGCGGAGGAGTCAGGAGGACCTCTCCTGATCACAGTCTCACGTGAGAGCTAGCCAAAAGCAGCCTTTAACGACACAGCCCTTTTCCAACACACTCCTGCTTGACAACAAATAAGTCCCCAGGCCAGCTCAGTTAGTTCTTCTCTGATCAAAGATGACTGCCATTGAGTCTTTTAACATGCAATTATACTTTGAAAGGTCACTCTGTGAAAATGGTGTCGCAAGGCTCCATGTTTATTGACTCCCTTCCCTAGGCAATTTGCTCAGTTTACATGTAATGAATAAATGCTGCTCTTGGCTGCTGCCCAGCCCAACAGGTCTGAAAGCCAAGCCGTGTCAACTTTCTGCCAGGACATTACCACCAAAACTAAAGGTTGCTGTAGAAAAACCTCTTGACCTGTAGCCTAGGAGTGTCTTTTTCCTGTCACATTTGCATCTGGGCACTTTGCCGTAATCCTCCTTGTCAGCATCCCCCATTTCTTCTTGTTTTAAACTGCTGATGAACCCACCACACCTTGTATCCAAGTTAGATTTTGGTGCCATTTTGTCCCACCGTCAGCATAGCTCCTAACTTATTGGTGATGGTTCAGACCTGTCTCTAGAACTGGCTGTTGTGTCTGCTCAGGGTAATCAGGGGTGGAAAATGGGGTTCATCATGTTAGACAGTATGCCAGCCTTGTAGATGGCTGCAATCTGTGGGGTTAATTTATCTCCAGGATGGGCAGCTGACCTACCATGGGCTGAGCAAGTGACTTAACCTGGTAAAGTGGTGTGACTATTATGGCAGGATGGTTTCTGATGCTTGTGCTGGCTCACTCGCAGTTGGATCATGGACCTCACAGCAATGCAGCATGAACACAACTGCTTTACAGATCTAGGGCTGGAAGGGCTCGCTCTGATCTTGTGGCTGAATGGTGCAGATGGGGTTTCTGCAACAAGCCTGCACCTGGGGAGCATCATCAAGTCTGGAGAAGAGCTACACTGCCTACACAGAAAAGCGGTCATGTCAGCCACTGAGGAAATGAGAGGCCAAAGCGTGGCCCATTTGACCTGGTAGCCATTGAGCCTGAATGGGAAGTGCAACCACCGCTGCATAGCGAAACTTCATAAGTCATGGTAGGGCTTTCACTTAGTTGCAACTTGAGTGAAGATGAGTGCATTTTGCAGGAAGAAATCCTCTGTTTCTCTCTGAATGGGAGGATCTCTGAAGTTAAGGCTTATATTCAAAGACTTCTCAGCGTTTGGGTCTGTGCTGTTTCGGAGTTTCTCTCTATGCACAGCGATGGACTCTCCAGGACGGACACCCTCTTGGTTCTTCTGTGTTGGCCTCAGTGGCCTGGACACCTGCATGGCTGGTGACAGCTCTGGTTCCTCCAGGTTTCTAGCTGAGAGAAGAGCGATCAGGAGGCATGGGTGAGATGCGGTCCAGCACAGACAGTCTGATTAAGTGCTCGTCCTCAGTACACTAAGGACATATCTCATGAAGGCATGTTTTTTCAACATGACTTCCCAGCGTATACGTAAACACTAGTCAACATTTGTCAGTCCTGCATAACAGGCTATAGGACCAGTGAGTCTGCCATAACCCACAGCCTGGCTGTCAACATCAGCCGGTACAGACATACACTGCTGGAGGGCCCAGGTTTAATCTCCGCCAGTTTTCAATGGAGGAGTTATCACACACAATCACTGTACAACAGCAACAATTTACAGGCTGTCAGGAATGCAGCCAGTCCTCCTCAGACCCGGGGCCATCCCTATCTTCTGCCAATCCAGCAGAGGAGCCGTGTGCAGGCTTACCCAGAGGAAGCTGGATAAATCTCCTCGGCAGCTCTCACAGCGGTCACACCATTCAGTGGATATTTATGCTCTTCTTTTTGCAGTCCCGGTTAAGTATTTCTTTGTGAAAACTCTGGAAGTGGCAGAGCAGGGGCTGTGACATGCCAAAGTTCAGCCCTCTCTGCCTACTGGAAATCCTTTTCCAAGGACACATGTCACAAGAAACTGCTGCCCAGAGGCAACAGCAATATATTTCAGCTTCACTGAGGACTCTCCTAGCTAATTTTTTTCAGTTCAGCATTTCTTTGAGTAATCAGGGTAGCGCTGAGACTGTCACTCTTCTGGATATCTTCTTCCACATCTCAATAAGGCAAAAGCACAAGCATCACCCGAAGCTCATTTTGAGTAATGGTCCCTTTCAGTATCAGCTGCTACTTAAAAAGATGTTATCAGCCCTAAA
Organism: Alca torda; assembly: GCA_008658365.1. Lineage (NCBI taxonomy): Eukaryota > Metazoa > Chordata > Aves > Charadriiformes > Alcidae > Alca > Alca torda. The sequence continues at coordinate 183,614,144 of CM018076.1, forward strand.
AGGCCTCACTGCATTATTATTTTATGTTGGTATATTATGCTATTATTCATTCATATTGCTGTAGTTCCCAGAGACCTTTCTGGGGATCAGGACCCTACTGTGGAAGGTGTGGTAGCCTACTATCATTGTCAGAAGCTGGAGAGGAACCCATATCCGAAATAGGAGCCATCTGATGGAGATATGAAATGGCCTAATATTTCTGTGCAAGATCCTGTTTTAATTCTGAAAGCTAAGGGAGGGACTCCCATTGATTTTGGCTGCTGTTGGACTCAACATCTCTAGAACTGGTGGCATCCAGTCCTGCACTCCAGCGATTTGACACAGTTTGTTAAGAGAGACCCAAACTGATCCCTGCGTGTGTATCTAATGCTCCTGCTGTGAAAGGCAGAAGCAAAGACGTGGAGTTTGCGTGCATCCCCCCCATGCACGTACACCAATGAGCCTAGCAGAGCCTCAGTGGACCCTCGCTGTCTTGGGCCCTAAAATCATCTCGGCCCCAAAGTTGACATTAGTAGGTTTTAGAGAACAGTCTTAAAATCATCAAAGGCTTCAAGCCAGCTGCCTGACAGCTGTTATCTTCAATAGTAGAAATAGGGATTCTAACAAGAAGAAAGTGTCTATGTAGGTTGTGTATCTGAGTTTCTCTTGAACTCAAGCCAATAGGACCTGACTGGCAGAGAAGCGACTCTTGCTATGCAGACATCCAGTCTGCGGCAATAAGGAAAGTGCCTTTAAGATCACCTGAAGACTCTGACCCACATCTCACGTTTGCATTTGAATAAGTTTATTTCTTTGTCTAAAAGCTCTCGGTTTTCAGCCTGCACCACATGGATGTGAAGCAGTTCATCACTGTTGCCATGAAAGTTCAAAGCCATTTATCTTCAATAAGGTTACTTGATGCAATTTCTAACAGCAAGAACCCCTCTGTCCTGGGGCTTTCTACAAGATTAAGTGATGTATTCAGATAGGCAACGTCTCATGAGGATTTTCAGTACCTGGAAGATATAAAGCTCATTCTAGTTGAAGGACAGCAGGCTTTGCAATTGGTGTTTCCCATTTGCCTCCCATTAAGGTTTGTTAGACTCTTTTTTGGAGCCTGGCACCCCTTCATGAAAGTACTGTGAGAACAGTCATCTTCGCAATGAATGTTAGTCCTCATCCTTCTCTTGAAGATGATCACCGCCTACTAACCCTTCACACTCATGTTCTGCAGGGACAGAGCCCAAAGGGGGTTAAAAAACCCTGTGCGTTACTCTATTGCCTTTGTGGAGAGGGAAAGAATGAGTGATCATAGTCCTAGCCAAGGGTATAAGTTTAATTTGATATTCTGCCAAAGATTTTTTGGGTGGTTTTCAGCAAATACTTTCCTACCTTGGTGGGAGCTATGTAGGTGAAAGACAACAAAGCTGTTGGGTGTCAGGGTCTGGAGGAGCCACTAGCAGCTGCAGGCAGCCGGGTACCCACCAAAACCAGCGGAGCTGTGGGGCAGGATTGGAGCTGGGTGTCTGCACTCGTTGTGCAGTGTCAGGGCCATCCGCACGCAGGACCACAGTGCCAAGGGCTGGTCCTCTCATCTGCACTGCTCCCAAGACAAGGCTCCCAGCAGACGAGAGACCTTTTTGCCGGGTGGAAGGTGCTGATGTGAAGAGACACGTCTCCGCACAGAGCCTTGGCTCCCCGCTGGTTTGCTACTCTCGGGATGTGTGATCATTTTCCTGACAGCCCTTGCTGTGACCTCACTCCGAGTGGTTTCTGTTGAGTTATGTTTCTGTCCGGAGGTTGAGCTCTGCCCTCAGTTGTATGTGTACGCCTCTGGAGCTTGTAGGTGCTGCCCTGTGCTACCCTGCTGTGGAACCCCCTCGTTTTCTGCAGGGTCAGCTCCGCAGAAGATGAATCATCTTTTTGTGTGAATAGTTCTGGGGATGATGCATGTGGCAATCTTTGTTTTCCGCCCTTCGCTCAGATGATGTGAGCATGCAGAGATAATTGGATTAAAAAAAAAAAAAAAAGTATTCAGAACTTATGGTTGTGTCTGAACAGTTCATAAACTACTGCTTCTCAATGTGAGAAGGTGTTTCTGATCCATTTGGAGCAGAAGTGCATCTCTGAGTCTGTTCTGGCAGACTTTTCTCCGATTAAAGTGTTTTCCAGGTGTGGTATGGGCTAGAAAAGCAGACAAATCACGTATACTGCAGTACCGTCAATTGGGTTTCATTCCTCTGATGCCAAAAAAAGAGAGAGCCAGGCAGCAGTATCTGGAAATTTATTGCGAACCATCCATTTTGTTATAACCCTTTCAATGTCCAGAATTTACCATCCCTCCTTTCTTCAGCAGCTTACTGGCCTGTGTTCATGAGGGACGGTATGAAACGGAGGATGTGATACCAGAGTGCAGTGGGAAGAGGACTACTGTCCTACTTCTCAGCAAGCCCCCCGGCTGGCACTGGCACAGCAAGATCCTTTGTCATCTTCAAGATGATGAGAATCGGGATGCTTCAGCTGATTTATAAGGAGTCATGGATATATGATGTGAGCTTAATTCATAATGGGATTGAGCTGAAAGCACTAATGCTGTTTTACTGCAGATCTGACATTAACATTCACACTGTGTCTGATGGATAACGCAGGAGAACCAAAGTAGGTTTTCTACTGCTACTAGGTCTAGTAGCAATCCATCTGGCTCAGCCTGATGAAATTATTGCTGCAATTTACTAATCTAGGTGCAAGAAAATCCATCCATGAACACAGATATGTAAAAACTCTAAAAAACCCCACCATTTTTCCTTTGTAAAAAAAATTAAAACGAGAGAGAACGCTGCTCTCAGGTAGGTAGGAAAACAGAATTTTGCAACACACGCATAGCAATTTTGCAAGACCTGACTTTCTCCTGCACCAAATGAAGGGTACTTCCTTACTTCAAAGAGATATAAAGCTGTGTTATTCACATTTTTGAAGGAATTTGCAGTGACTGGGTATAATACAGTATAGAGATGCGAAATATTAGAGTACAAAATGAACTCTACAAGCCCCAATTTCAGCCCAAATTTGGGAAGCCAAACTACGGCTGCCTTTCAATCATGAGTAGAGCTGTAAAAAGTGTTATATTATGGGCACTGAAAGAGTACATGTAAACTGCAATTCATTGTCGATCCTACTTGCCAGCTTTTTATGATTTATGTCCCACCATGCAGAATATTTGCTTCACTTTTGCTTTATGGCAGTGAAGGGTTGCTCATAGGCTTTGAATTATGGCAAAATTAGAATGTCTTCCATGGTAGAAAATCCTTAAATATACCCTTAAACATTTGAGTTTTATGTTGAGATGCTTATGAAGGCTGGATTTAGGCACCCTTATCTCCTTTCTCCTCAAAATGTGTCCTCCTGTTCTGTACTAGGATTCTTACCAGGCAGATTTTCATCAGTACTCCAATGTATCTGGATTTCTGAAATCCCTGCCAAAGCTGGGGCTTTGCAGCCATGGAGAGAGCCAAGCAAGGAGGTTACTCAGTTGGCTGCAGAGAGCAGAGAGAACAATTCAAGCAATGGCACCCAAGAGGCAAAAGCTGGAGGAAGCAAGAGTCTCCATGGGCTCTGCAAGCCAAAGGGTGAAACCCAGGTTGAGAGCTTGAGAGTGGGCTGAGAAGTGTGGCCACCAGATGAGGGAGACAGCTAGGAAAGAAATGGAAAGACTGCACTGTTTGTGTCATCATGAGAAAGCTTTGGAAGAAGGACGCATGGGATGTGAGGAGGTCTGTGTTGGAGAGGCCACATTTCCACTGTGCCTCCTGCCCCATCGAAACCAGAAAACCAGAATGCTGGCAAGGGATGGAGATGCCCATCCCAGAGAACTGTTGCTGTCACACTCATCCTGCCAGGAATTCACTGGTCCTTTGGTGAGGGACATGCTCAAAAATGCCAACAATGCATTCTTCATTTCAGTAGATATTTCAAGAACAAAAGGTGACAACTAGCAAGAAGTAAACAGTCTGGAACAAGCGAATACCTGAGGAATATCCATCCCAGTAGAACTGGTTGTGATCAGCCAACAAAAACAGCATTACATTAGGTTTCTACCATGGTGTAAAAAAGCTCTGGAAGTTTAAGCTAAAGGAACTGTTTTTATGGGGTTTTATTGCTTTTGCTTTGTTTTAATTCAGCAGCAGAATATTTGTCGGATGAGCTGGAGAAGCCAGTTTCAGTCCACAAAAATGCCAATGATTTATTTATTGCTATCATTTAGGGAAAGGGCAGCAGTTGTTGCTTCTGAATATTTAACATTGCAGGGAAAAAAGCAAGCCACTCAGAAGCCTGCGTCTTCCAGTGAAGCACTGCAAACCAGCATGGCCCCCCAAATTCAAAGGTGGGACAGCTGTGAAGGTATGCCCCAGCATACTCTTGGAGGGACTGAGACTTCTTCTTCAGACCTCAGCTTGTGTGGTCATGAGCAGCCTGTTGAAGACACTCCAACTCCTCTCTGAGTGGTGACCAGCTATGACAGCCCAGGTAAGGAGGCGAGGTGCATCTGCAACTCAGAAGGTATTACCTGTGTAGCATTCATCTCAGGAAAATTGCAATTTGTTTTGCTTCATGTGTCATTTAGAATAATTCCCAGGAGAGCAGCAGGTGGGAGAGATTAGCATCAGTGTTTTTTCCTATGCAAAGCTAGCTACAGTGAGATGACTTTTGAAATACTTGTTTGTTCTTGACTTCTTACATTCCTAGCTCTCTTCCCACCTTTCCTTTGTTTCCCGGGGGACTCAAGCAATGAGCCTCAGTCCCTCTAGCTACTAACTGACCGAACCCACCAGATGTTCCTCAAAAAAGCATTCAGGAGCAGCCAGACCACAGCCACGCATGGCAAGAAGGGAAAACAGGAAAAGACAATTTCTCATGCTTCTCATGTGTCACGCTCACTGTAGAGCCCCCTCCTTCAACACATCATCTGCTGTGGTGGGATTTCACTGCTGTTGTTGGCTATGGAGGAAACATGCCTGACTGCAGATGGGACTGAGTGTCAGGAGATGGCCAGCACCTGCCTCTGACTCTCCCCAAGGAGTCGTCCAAGGGAGAAGCTCTTGGAGAAGGCTGTACCTTCTTGTGACCATCACCATCTGTGAAACACCCTCAGCAGAAGAAAGGGACCATCATCACCCGCCAAGTGTATGGAAGATAAAAAAAAAAGGTTAAAGGAGAGCGTTTCAAACCTCATAGACAATTTGCAAACAGATATACCAGCTGCATTGTTTTAAAACAATATTTAGCAGCACAGACTGTGAGTCTAAGGGGCAGAGAATTCAATAGCGAGATCAGTGCACAATTTAGGACTTTATTTTCTGAAAATCTCTTTTTGAATGCTTAAGGAAAGAGCAGCTATAAAGGTGAATGCCCTGATGGCTGGCTATAGTTTTATCTATCCTGGAGCCAGATCATCTAGCGAGCCTTTCACTGCCCATCATGATATAAGAGTGAGATTTAACTACGCCCACAGTGACCAACCACTACCTGTCATCCCCAATTTAATTCAGGATGAGGGTTCCCATGCCCCAGATCAGCGGAGGTGGTGACTTTTTCTTCTGAAGGCTTCACTATCTATCTGGGTGGTGAAGGTTCCTTTTACAGAAGCTGAAGGGAGCTCTGAAATTGCAAACTCCCCGGGGATTGGTCATGACCACAGCGTAAGAGTTAAATCACCATTGCTAGTATGGAAACCTGGGTGCTCTTGTCCCTTAGTGGAATACTTTCCCTTTTACCAGGCACAGGGGCCTCCTTAATACCATGCAATTAGGCAAACTATGAGGGAAACACATTTGCATAGCATGGTCAGACCAAAGGTTTCTATAAGTCACCCTGGGTGGTGTTTCCAGGAGAAAGACGTTGTTTCCAGTGTTGCTGGAAGGCAACAATAAATTGATTAGCCTCTTCAAAATTTCTCATAAAATTGTATTAACAAAATGGTAAATACATTACATAGAGACTGTAACCACAGAATGTTTACATAATGCCCACTGTGGATGAGTACTAAATACCATAAAAGACCTGAGACCCCCCCGAAAAGTCCACAAGTTCTGGCTCTCCCAAGGCAGCTAGAGCACCATTGTATCTCCTCCTCCTCCTCTTCTTCCTTTTTCCCTTCACATTTCGTCTTCGGCATTGTGAACTTTGCTGGTGGTTATTGCAATTCCTATCGCTAGGCTTCCGTTGTCGGAAAAGAGCTGAGCCAGGGAAGTGTTCAGCACAAGGCAATCCCCGTCAGAAATGACAGAGTCAACACACTCCAGTACCGACCTGGGGGTTGCCTCCCACTTAAGGCGCCTCTGGTTCCTGTTGAGCTCGAGCCTGTAGGTGAAGTTGTCGGCTTGGGTTGGCGTACCAATCAGCATCATCGTAGCGAAGAACTGGGGATGGCCTTCATACTTCTCCTGCTTCCTGAGGACCAGCAAAAACTGGTGGCCAAGGCAAGAGTGCATGATGATCCAGTCCGTGGGGGCGGGCAGGTGCATGTCCGTGGCCAGGAAGACAATCTCTGCCCCCTGAAGGATGTTGATGCGGTGGGTCTGCCTCAGGTGGGACACCACCACCTCCAGGTGCCCTTCCCACGGGCAGGAGAAGAGCGGGCACATGCAGGGAACCAGCTGGGGGTCATGTACTGCTTCGTGGTGATGGCAGGGAGGAAGGACGCTTTGCTCCACAGATGTCTGGGCAGCTGCACAGCGGGTCGGTGCATACTATGAGAAGAGAGAAATTACAACATGATAGCAGGTGGACAAGGAACTGGTGCAGATACGCAAGGTACAGACCCAGCAGACAACAGTTGCCTAATACCCCACCCAAAGCAGCAGCAATGGGAACGTCAGGAGCTCAACATTGCTGAAACCAGGCTGAGATCAGGGGCATTCCAGGCCTGGATCTGCACAGCAAAAGGTGCTGGCAGTTGCCGTATTCTACAGGAGAAGAGAGAAACCCCTTGAGCCATGATAAGTCACTTCAAATGAAAGTGATGTATGTGTTTAAAGAGCGATTTCATTAGTTTTGGGGGGGGCGGAAATCTGATTAAAAAGAAAAAAAAAGCCCAACAAATCAAGGACAACATGGGGCATTTTATATAGTTAAGGCTCTTGCAGCTCAGAACAAGGAAATGAAATATGTATGGCTTTATTATTCTTTAATGAAACACACTGACAAATACAGGCATTTCTCCTGAAACAATATGCTTTATAACACCCATAATTTGTGAAATGAAGGTCAGTTTTTATTGTATATGATGCCTTCATTTTATTATTTTTTTTTGTCAATGCGTTTGTGCTTAATTGATGCGTTTACCTCCATAAATCTTAAATGGCTCTCAAAGGTGGATGGATGGCAAATTTAGGGCATTTTTATAGTAAAGTATATATACAAGTAAATTTGGATTAAGGTAGGGCAGCTAGCTGAAAAGGCAGCAGCTCTTGCAGAAGGATTCCACGTGAGGACTAGGCAGCAAACCACTCTACCTAGGTCAAGCGGATGTTGCTGAAGAGAAACGTGTGAGTCTTATTCAACCAAAAGTGTATCCACATGTAATCCTGTTTTGGAAGAGTAACGGTTCTCTGCAATAACTCTGTGCGTAGGCAAACCCTAAGGCACAGGCCATGATTCATATTACCCAATTTTAAGCATTTACTTCAGCCACCTGAGACGGAAACCTGGTTACCTTGGACTGCTTCTGCAGTCAATAGAGGGAGGCAGCCCTTCCCAGTGGTGGATTCAGATCTTAGCTGGAGTAATTCACCTCCTAAAGGTGGCACTGGCCGCTGCCGGAGTGACTAAGGCAATCTGTCTGTGACAGAGACAATCTGTCTAGTTGTATCTAAATTTTAGGTGCTTAAATGTAGGAGGACAATGTCTCCCTCTGAATTCCTTTGGGGATGTTTATAAGGAGTATAAGAATTAAGAGTACACACACACACACACACACACATATATATATGTACCTTTTGCTTTAGCATAGGTTTTAGGAAGATTGATGTAATTCCCCAGATACCGCCCTATGTCTGCTTTGTTAAACCTATGTATGTACTCAAAATTACAGGAACAGCAGTACGGTTCTAACATCTAACAGTTGTTCTCCTCCATGCCACATCGAAGTCATAGTAGGTATGGGTTTTATTCAGCTATTTTTGAGCAGAGATTTGTTTTAACCAGGGACAAGTATAAACATAGAATCATAGAGTCATAGAATCATAGAATCATAGAATCATAGAATAGTTTGGGTTGGAAGGGACCTCTAAAGGTCATCTAGTCCAACATCCCCTGCAATGACCAGGTACATCTTCGACTAGATCAGGTTGCTCAGAGCCCCGTTCAACCTGACCTTGAATGTTTCCAGGGATGGGACATCTACCACCTCTCTGGGCAACCTGTGCCAGTGTCTCACCACCCTCATTGTAAAAAATTTCTTCCTTATATCTAGTATAAATCTTTCTTCTTTCAGTTTAAAGCCATTACCCTTTGTCCTATGGCAACAGGCCCGACTAAAACGTTTGTCCCCATCTTTCCTGTAGACCCCCTTTAAATTCAGAAAGGCCGCTATAATGTCTCACTGCAGCCTTCTCTCCTCCAGGCTGAACAACCCCAACTCTCACAGCCCATCCTCATAGGAGAGGTGCTCCAGCCCTCTGATCGTTTTTGTGGCCCTCCTCTGGACCTGCTCCAACAGCTCCATGTCTTTCCTGTGCTGAAGGTTCCAGTATAATAGGTGTCAGATATGTTGCAAATGGCGAGTTGTCTCATCTCTTTATGGATACCATGATGTCTTTCATTATAGCCTTGACTTGAGGGTAAGTGTTCTTACTGCAAGCAGTTTTTCCCACCAGAACTTGCACTTTTGCTTTCCAGGATGTTTTGGAAGGCAATCTCTTGGGTCAGCTCTCTCAACTCTCAGATGACCAGGGCTTCCTTGCCAACAAGGATGACAAAATCCTGGATTTCCATTCTCATTTTGTTAGCAGCTGCCAAGGGATGTGATGGGCAGTGCAGGGTTGTGACTGCTGCTGCTGCTGCGAAATTCATAGTTCTTCCCAAGGCACTGGGTGTCAAAGGAAGCTGTTTCTTCTTCCTCCGACATTTAGTATGACGAATAATTGACTATTTAAGTCCTGTTATTGAACCTTGAAGCTTTTTCTTTGGAGAATTATTACTTCAATAGTACTGTTCTACTTTTTCCTTCCTCGTATTTTATTTGTTTTGCTGTACAAAATTCAAGAATATAAACTTTCCAAGAAGATAATGAATTGAGGACAGATAAATGACTATCATTGTCTGGGAAATAAAACAGGTCATTATACACTAATCGAGGTTTGTAGCTTTAGCTGCCTGCTTATCGCAGTGGGATTGGTGGTTCACACTTAATTCTACATTAATTTTTGCATCCCATTAGGATGAAAGCTATGGTTAATTTAAACTCTTTTTGGTGAAGGAGGCTACTGCCAGATCGTAAAAGCCTTTTAAAAAATCCCTGAAATGCTAATTGCCTCATAAAATGAATTCTAATCTCCCAATCTAATACAGTGGGTGTGAGCAATTACTTTCTCTCACCAAACTGTTAATGCAACATTAGTGATTATACTAATTAAAACTAATGAACTCATACTCACATGCTGATAAACCTCTCAACCACTCGACAAGTTCCACCCTTCTATCAGTTTTATTTAACTCCTCTTTAGGAAGATGAATCTTAAATTAACCTCTTGAATAACATTCAAAATTAGGTTTTGAAATGTGAAGCTTTATAGACTGTGTATAATTCCTCTCCAAAGACTACCAGAGTCAGAGAGAAACCATTTCCACTGAGGATGTAATTGAATTTAGAAATGCATTCTCCTAATTCGATAAGCATGGGGAGCAATGGTAGCTCATCCACCTAAACTGTATGCAAGGTAAGAAAATATAAGTATCTTCAAAAATCACTTTATGACAAGCACGTTTCCATGGCTCAGGAACTGGAACTGACGATGAGCCGTTTATTCAATGTATCTTTCTTCTTTCCTTCATTCACGATTTGTTTTGTGTGTGTGCAAATAATTGAGATTTCCCTTTTACATTTCACATTTTTGAAACTTTTCCGTGAATCACTTAAGCAAAGGATTTTTGGTCTGACTTTGCTCAGTTCAGGTTTATTGAAAATTCTGGAAATCCAGCGCAAACCACATGATCTATTTTTATTCTCTGACTAGGTGAGAATCACGTTCAAAATCTGGTTTATGAATTATTCAACATTCCTGTTTCTAAATTCTAAATTTTGTAATATTCTGAAGGAAATGTTTAAAAATTCTCTGCCTCTGAAAAAAAGTGTCACAGAAAACTTGTTTTACTTTTGCTTTTGAGGTATGAGTGTAACTATTGGGGTGCCTGTTCCCTTGTTGGTCTTTCATTTGGCTGTGAATCAAGCCTCTAAGACTGAAATGCAAAACGGGCATAAAATGGTCAGCTTGGGTGCATTTAAATGCTTGAATAAATATTTATGAACATTTTTTCCGTGTTCAATCTGCTCCGGTATTTACTGTCCATCATTTATTGCCCAATTACCTAATAAAATTAGGTTTATTATATTGTTGTGTCAGTCCAGTAATATTCTCAATTATCTTTTAGCCTGTTGGCCAATTTCAGTCAAATTTACCTGTGTGATACAAGTCTCAAAGGCTTTAATTTTAAACCACTTTCGTGAGAAGAGGCAGCAGGGTAGAGAAGTATGACGCTTTTGCAACTCCAGGGAGGAACAGCTTGCCACATGGGCAATATTACGTTGTCAGATAAGAGAGAACCTAAACAACGGCAGTTTGATCCCAAACGTAGTATAGACACCAGAGAACTCGCATGAGGCAGCGTCTTTATGAACGGGAGAAAAGGCTTCAGCCAGAGTGCTCCTCATTAGACGCGAGATAATCCCACCACGAGACACCAAACCGCAGGAAACCAGGCTCTGCTGCTCACAAGAAAATTTCTTTTTAATGATACAGCTTATTATAGTGTAATTCTTTTCAAGAAAAAGTCATTTGGCAAAGACCGGTTTATAAACACATGGTACTTTTCTTATAAGAAAAAAAAAAAAGAAGGTTATATTTGGACCCGGGACACGGGGTTTCTGGGTCCTCCCCCAGCCTTTCTATAGACTTTCTGCTAAAAATGCAACGGCTTTAGGTGTGACTCATCTGTTCTAACTTTGACATCTGACAAGTAGGTGGCTAACTCTGAAGAACATCAGCTCCTTTTACAGCCCATGCAGAGCCCCGGAGTGGAATTCACTTCATCTCAAGAGATGCTACCCAGACTGCTCTTTACATGCAGCCAGGACCAAACCCATCCTCAGAGCAGACCCACAGAGGTTTTACTGGTTTCTAGACAAGGAGCAGACGGGCACCCCTATTTCAGTCACGAGAGAGTTGTACCACTGTGGGCTTCTCCTGCATCACTGGAGACAACGCGGTCCGTGGAGGGACAAATGGATGCCTGTTCACACGAGGGTGTAAATCCGTAGCTCCCTACCACCATTACACCTCCAGTCATCAGTGACTTGATAGAAAACCCAGGGGAAGGTTGAAGGGTAGATCCAAGAGGCAAGAGATCTCCAAGAGGTAGAGAAGACACAAGCATATCTCTGAGTCTACAGCTGCAAAGCTGAGGCGCCCACCCAGGAGAGAGGTCTTTTGTATTGCTCCTCATGCTCTGGAGGACCTTTTGTGTTTTAACTAGCAAAGATTTTAGGTCAACTGTGGCAAAAATAGCGGAAACAGAGGCAGAAGCCCACACTCCACCCCTGCTGGCTGAGATCCCAGCCCTGTGGAGTGCAGGAACCGGCTACACCATGATCCCTCAAGCCCTGCTTCTCCGATGCACGTCGGCACAGCTTCAAACCAGAGAGAAAAAGTGGCTGCTGCCCTGAGCAGCCAAAGCCCTTGCAATTAAAGTCCTGACTTGCAAATGGGGAATTTGTTCGCTGCAGACCCCACAGGGTGAGGGGAAGGTTGAATGCAGTCCTCCCACCCCATGGGAGAAGACCCAGACCCTGATGATCTGGAGTGAAAGGAGAGCGAGTAGCACCACCACATTGTAGAAGAACAAATGCTGCTCAGGTCTTCAGAGTGAAGGTTAAACGTCACCTTTTTGCACTTTCCCATGTTCCCCAGTGTTATACGAGGAACCTGGATACCCCATTCATACTTTTACTTACAGTAATGCACATAAATGAGCAAAAAATCAACCTTTTACATGCCCATGAACAGTGCAGATGTGCCAAGGAGAACATCCCAAGGAGTGAGGACAAAGACTCATTTGCTGCCCAGTCAATGAGGGTTTCTGACAACAAAGCAGGTGCTGTGAATAATTATCCTTTTCTATACACTTCACACCTGTGCAGCTGCATTTCATCCAGTGATCACACACAACTTTGCTAACACTCATTAATTCACCCATGGGCCAGGCTATTTGCTTGCAGAAGTAAATGGAGTAGTCTGGTGGCCATCACAGCAGAGCGTCTGAGCAGGGTCACACAAAAAATGGCAGAGATGAAAATAAAGCCATCGGACACACCAGGCAGCCTGAACTAGCAGAGAGTGCTCCCTCCCTGCCCTGATCCAGCTTTAGCACACCCTGAGACACTGCCACCTAATTCTCCTCCCAAGAGGGAACCTGTATCTGCTCCTTCTGTGGATCCGCTTTCCTCCTCAGCCACAGCTTTCTTGGCTGGGTTACAAACACTTGATAGGAGCCGTGCATGTTCACAGCAGCACAACAGCTCCTTCGGTGGGAGCCAGGGGTTGAGAGGGGATGTGCTCACACCCCCCATTACAAACGCACCACCTGTGCTAACGCTGCCTCCTGCTACAGCCAGCCCCACTCCAAAATCCAGTTTCCTATGGTGTACAACTTGTAAAACTTATGTTATTTGGGATAACACCTGATTCAGGCTGACTTTAAAATATATATATTTAATTAAATACACATGTGAACACACATACACATATTTATATAAGGACTCATAACACTATGAGTTTCTAAGAATAATGCGGTGGGGAAAAATACATTGTTTTGTCCAGGTTAAACCATTCTGGTACCGTTTTTATTTAAAAAATAGTGGGACCTAGGGGGATGGAAGCCCATGCATTTTGATGATGAGGTTATTTTTGCTGTCCTCGTGAAAATAGTCCCAAATTTGAGACTGCATATTTTTTAAAAAAACTGCCTCTAAGAAGAGTTTGTCATGTATTTTTTCTTCTGTGAGGCTCATTGCTGTGGCTGTCTCTGTGCATCACAGGCATCTGTCAGCTGGTAGCTATGATGTTGAGCTGAAGCACAACGGCGGTATTATTTCCCAGTTTAGGGTCAAGGAATTTAGGCACGGAGAGATTAAAGATCCAAGTGTATTGACCATATTTTGTTGCCCAGCCTATATCACACAGCTTCTGATTTTTCATAGGAGAGTTGTCTCCTAGAGCACTTGATATTTTCAAAAGCCAGCCTCCGTTAACCTCAGGTGAAGCTACAAGTGACTAAATTATCCACAAATCAGGTTTAAGACTTTGAGTTGAGCAACTCGGGAGCAGAGATCGACTGACTAGAAGCCATCCATGAACAGCTTGCTGTAAATGACTCTCCAGTACCATACAGGGCTTTCCAGGCAGAGGCGTGAGTGGAGTCCAGCTCTCCAGGGCAACATCGTCTTCTTCCCAGCTACAGGAACCTCCTTGCTAACCTGCCATCACTTATCTCATCTCCATCACCCTACGTGCAACAAGGGACAACAAGGGATGCAGTCAGTCTGTAGGTAGGTGAGCAACCCAGAAACGTGCCATGGGAACTTGGTGAACTTTTGGCTTTGGCCTAAAGATCTCTACAGGCAAGGAGGGACGTGGGCCTGCAGCTTTGGGATGCTTTGGGTAAGAGCTCCACAGCGACTTTCAGGGTTTATATTGAAACAAATAGACATTTTCTTTGCCAGCGAAATGCGCCATTTATTCAGGTTTCTTAATGTCTTCCTCCTCTTCCCTGGCTTCTCAGGGTCTTTTTGCTTCTTCTCATCTGTATGGAAACTGCCTCCAATAATTTTCTAATTTTCAGCTTCTTTCTGCTTCATAAAAGCTTTGCCACCCACTAACATCCACCTCCCCGTTACTTACACCCACCACACAGGGACAGATGCTCAAAAGAACTATAAAGGTGATATGAAGAAACCAGCAAGTCTTTTAATCCTGGTTTTCATTTAATTTCTCTTCTGCTATTTTTTAGTATGCTAATGAGATTTTGTAAATCTCTCAGATGAAAGAAAAGAGAAGGAAGGAAAAAAAAACCCCAACCCTCAACCTATTTCGTTACAAGCTGTACTTCTATATCCGAAATTAGGAAGTCCAAGCCAGGACTCATGTTGGGGATTCATTTAAAATTTTAATTACACAAAATCCTATCCATTATGAATGCATCAGTTGAATTTCTTAAGTACTGAATATTAGTTGCAGCTTTGGCAGTGGAAGGATTTGTTTTCCCTGCTATCAAATGGCAGCAAGAGGACAACTTCAAGCTCATTTTGCTAATCTCACTTCGCAACATAATCAAGCATGACTCGGTGACACAGTGCACAGGATGTGTTAGCGGCTGTCCTCGTGCTAATTGCACACCTCTGAGTATGCAGAGAAAATGCTGCTTTAGTACATGTCCACACTGTATGACCACACTTCTCTGCATCAGAGGACCCTGAATTTTAGATGAGGCCATGTATTTTTAGAGGTATTTTAGAAAAAAGAAAATTAGGGTTTTTTTTTTTTTTTTTTTTTGTGGTAGTTGTAGCAAAAATATGTTATAGAATTTTAAATGTATCCCAGATGGAAAGAAATACATTATTCTCAAATTAAAATCCCTTGCTTGCTTTTCAAAAATCAGGGTTTTCAGCATAAACTGTCATGCAGTCTTGAAGTGCAAGAAAAAAATATCAAGAAACTTGACATTCTTCAACATACTGAAAACAATTAATTATAATGAAATATGAACAGGATCCATACTAAAGCATGTCAGCCTCACAGCTGCTTTCTGAGAGACACCCAGGCACAGACACAGGCAGGGTGGAGTGTGGTCATGGTCTCCAGATCTCCTGCTTTAAAACCAAGTTTAATGGACCATTCCCAGCCCAGGCGGGAAGACACCGAAACTTCACGTGTTTCAGAGCGAAGGGAGATGCACCGCCTCGATGACCCTCAGCCAAAGCTGCAGATGGGTCATGGACACCCAGGAAAATGATCCCAGTTTAGTTGCTGTGTTTGCTGGATCCTACCTGAGATCCCTTTCTGTGCTTTCTTTGAGGAATAAAATACATTAACTAGATACAAGCAAAACCATGGCCATGGGCAATGCCTGTGGAGCATCTGGCACAGTATTTGCTAGCCAAAATAAATGAAAAGCATGGAGATGAAATGGACAAAATGGAAGCAACTGGGCCTGTGGAGGTTGACAGGTAGTGGCAGGTTGACAAATTGATATAATTCATCTGCTCTGGGCTAATTGTCCCGTGCCTAATCCAAGGGCTTAACCAAGGAGGAATCCTAGCTTTAAGACCAAGGAGGCACCTTGAATACTGTGTTCAGTTTTGGGACCCTCATGACAAGAAAGACATTGAGATTCTGGAGACTGTTCAGAAGAAGGCAATGAAGCTGGTGAGGGGTCTGGAGCACAAGTCTTATGAGGCGCAGCTGAGGGAACTGAAATTGTTTAACCTGGAGAAAAGGAGGCTGAGGGGAGACCTTAGCTGAAAGGACATTGTAGAGAGGTGGGGGTTGGTCTCTTCTGCCAGGTAACAAGTTATAGGACAAGAGGAAATGGCCTCAAGTTGCACCAGGGGAGGTTTAGGATGGATATTAGGAAATATTTATTCACTGAAAGGATTATTAAGCACTGGAACAGGCTGCCCAGGGAAGAGGCTGAGTCACCATCCCTGGAGGGATTTAAAAGACAGGTAGACGTGGTGCTTAGGGACATGATATAGTGGTGGTTTTGGCAGTCTTAGGTTAATGCTTGGACTCAGTGATCTGAAAGGTCCCTTCCAACCTAGATGATTCTATGATTCTATGATGAATCTTAGCTTTAAGATCTGTAACAACAGAAAAAAGGCATCCTGGCTTTGAATAAAGACAGTATGAGACCATGACTGTGGGAATGCATAGGACCAGATACGGTCATAGTGTCCAGAGAATCCTTGCTCAGTGAAGGTTTATCGTGCACGCATGCTCAGTACCATCACCCATGTTGCCTTCCTGCTCTCTGTTACTTGGGTTTGGGGACCCCTGACAGAAACATTGGCTTCCTGGAAAATTTGAAGGTCTTTTGTAACTAACGGGAACAATAGAAGACAATAAACTGCTCCTGTTCCTCGAAGAGAATCCCACGAGTGTGCTCCTGCCAGTACCATTTAAGCCCTTTGCAGAGGCACTGAAGGAAGGAGCTGAAATGAGGCTGTTTGGCTGTGCAGGAGCTGGTGTCCCCACCGTGACTGTGGAGGGAGCAGAGTCAGACTCTGCCTCTACCATGGGACCTTCCCTGAAATGTAGGTGGCTACTGGAGACAAATCCAGATCCCAGATCCTGAGTTATAGCTGCCATCAGCAACAGAGGTGGAAAGCGTGGGTAGCTGCAGGTCAGAAACAAGGGCTTCTTCCTCTGCTGGTGGTTTAGAGATAATCTGACCATTTCCCTTTCCATTTCAGTTCTGGGGGACCTTGAACCTCCTCCTGGCAGACTGCCAGTCTTGCAGAGGGGCTGTAGCCACTATGGATACAGACGAAGCCAGCCTGGAGAGCGGGATGTGCCCTCAGGACCTGATTTGCTACTTGAATTCCCTTTGCTGCATTTTAGGACTGGCCATGATGCAGTGACAAGAAACCATAATACAGAGTATTTGGCGTTGCATTGCAACTGCTGAGGCACTGGGACATGGAGAAGTTTACTGTCTTCTCCTCGGACTAGAAGAAGATTTTATACCTTGCTTAAGCAAGGGTGATGCCTCTAAACATCATCCTCTTGGCCACACAGGGAAAGTATCCAAAGCCAAGACATGTGCTGTCAGCTCTTGCTCCAGAAGGGCAGGGTGTAACCCCTGTTTATCACCAGATTGCTCATGAGGCAATGCTGGTTGTGTCTCTGGATGATGTAGTGAATGGCCTGCATATGTAAAAAGGGATAATCCAAAATGTAGAATTATCTGAAGATTCACTTCATCGTTTATCCACTTTGTACTTTGTATAAAGCCTGTTAACAAAGTGCAAAACCATTTTAGGCTTTAATTAAAAGCAAAGTGATAAGGCAGTTCCAGGCTGCATCTGCTCTCTCTGATAGGAGAGGCAGAGTTCACAAGAGCCCTATATCTGACCTGTTGATTTTGTATTTTACATTCACACTGAGGAAGAAATTAATATGGAAAAGAAAAAAAAAAAGAAGAAATTATTGCCCACTATGCTCATAAACTTTCCAGTTCAGACTGGCTTTAATAACTCATCATCCAATATTCATTTACAAGTTACTACAGTAACAGCACGTCTCCAGGAGGAGCAGATTTGCTGGTGTCATCTGAGATAATTAGACCAAATCCACCCTGAGACAATCAAAATGCTTCCCTTCCATCAGGCAACCTCCAGCTATCACAATTATATGACATTTAAATTTACTAACTGCTCTTTCAGGAATGCTCCCTGGGAGTGCCAAAGGACAGCACAAACATTGATGGTCTGATGGAAGGACAGAGGGATGAGGTGGTGATTGTTGAGCAAGCCCGCAACCCCTCTTGGTGGGACTCATGTCTCCAATCCCATCCACACACACCTCCTGGCCAAGGATTTGCTCTATGGTCTATATGACATTGCTCTTGCAAGTGGCACAGGATAATGAGCAATTAAGCCTATGCCAGGTAGGTCACAGCTGAGCTCAGATCCTAGTCCGGGGCCACGTATGCGGAGCAGGGAGGGAGCACAAGGCACCCAATGCTGCTGACACTGGCTCCCTGTCCTGTTTCGTAGGCTGTGCCCACGCCTACACCTCTGTAACAATCACTGAGCAACGTATCAGCCATAAGATACCCTTCATTTTTGGTTAGTACTTTCTCCTGAGAACTGTGTTTGGAGGAATGCAAGAGTGGCTTAAAATCACATCTACCTCCCTCCTGCTGAGGCACTGTTGGTAACGTTGAGCTACGGGCATCTCAAACCTACTCACCATGACCAAGTATGGTGGAGGTCATCCTCAGGTTTCAGGAGCATTAGGAAGTGAAGAGGGGAAAACAAACTGTGCTGGGCTCAGAGTAACTCTCCTTTCCCTACATGTCCCTGCCCCTTCTCCACTATTGACCCAGCCTTGAGTTTTCAGCTTGCACTTGCTCTGTGTACCTGCAGTGTAAGTGTGGTGGTGAATGAAAAAAGTGTCCCTGTTACAAGACAACTCAAAATTCGTCATTATTCCACCGTCAGCTGAAAGTGTGGCTTGAGTTTGCGCAGTCTTAAGGAAGGGGAAAAACGCAAAGCAGTCCAGAAAACCAATCATGTGAGCCATCAGCTTTGGGCATGAAAACCAAACTGCAAGTCTGGGGATTTTTTTTTAGTTTGTGTAAGGTATGCTGCTGTTCCCTTGATATATTCTTTGCAGTAAGGAAAGGGACATTTCTGCGGGAACATTTGGCTTGTGTCACAAATACTTCTTTTAATTTTGTGCAAATCATAGCCTGTTCCTTCTTATTCCTCCCCCTCAAATTCTCAAAGAATAGTTTTTCTAGAAGTTTTCTTCACATGCAGGTGGAAAGAAAGAACAGAAAGGGAGGCTCAGTTTAGCCAGAGAAGACAATGTTCCACCTACAGCAAGAAAATTATCTCTATTAATAGAGTGAAAGTTTAAAAGGTTTTGTTGAAGAAAAAAACCACAACCCAACAACCTTGTAAGTTAACATTCATGTTTACAGAAAGGTGCTGTATTGACAGCCTCCGAGTTTGCAGAGCAGAGCACAGAGAACAATGGTGTTCATTTTTTTTCCAGCTTATCCTGTCAAAATGCCTCAGATCTGTAACAAAGTGTTCTCCCCTAGTCAGGAGAGGTTGAGTGAGTCTCCATGCTGCCCCTCCTGCAGCACTGTTTTTTTGGGGAGGGAATCCCCTGGTATCCCCTAGCCCGCTGGCACCTCCATTCTGACCTCCTGTGCCACCAGCAAGAGAGAGCACAGAATCACAAAATCACAGAATGATTGGGGTTGGAAGGGACCTTTGAAGATCATCTAGTCCTACCACCCTGCCATGGGCAGGGACATCTTTCAACTGGATCAGGTTGCTCAAGGTCCCATCCAACCTGACCTCGAATAATTCCAGGGATGGGGCATCCACAACTTCTCTGGGCAACCTGTTCCCATGTCTTGCCACCCTCATCGTAAAAAATGCCTTCCTTATGTCCAATCTAGACCTACCCTGCTTCGGTTTAAAACTGTTGCTCCTTGTCATGTTACTACAGGACCTGGTAAGAAGTGTCTGTCTTTTTTATCAGCCCCCTTTATGTATACTGAAAAGCCATAATAAGATCTCCCCAGAGCCTTCTCTTCTCCAGGATAAACAACCCTAACTATCTCAGCCTTTCTTCATAGGAGAGGTGTCCCAACCCTCTGACCATTTTCATGGCCCTCCTCTGGATCTGCTCCAACAGGTCCATGTCTTTACTGTGCTGTGGACCCCAGGGCTGGAGGCGGTACTTCTGATGAGGTCTCATGAGAGCAGAGTAGAGGGGGAGAGTCACCTCCCTCAACCTGTTGACCAAGCTTCTTTTTATACAGCCCAGGATACGATTGGCTTTCTGGGCTGCAAGTGTACATTGCTGAGTCATACCTGATTTTTCATCCACTGGTATCCCCAAGTCCATGGGACTTCTTCCCAATTCATTCACCACCCTGCCTGTATTGATACCAGGGGCTGTCCCGACCCAGGTGTGCTTGGCCTTGTTGAACTTCACAAGATTCACAAGGTTCCACTCCTCAAGCTTGCCAAGGTTCCTTTGGATGGCATCCTTTCCCTCAAGCAAAACAATGGCACTGCTCAGCTTGGTGTCATCTGCAAACATGCTGAGGGTTCACTCAATCCCACTATCTATGAAGATATTAAATAGTATTGGTCCCAGTACAAACCCTTGTGGGACATGTTCATTACTGGTTTCCACTTGGATATTGAGCCATTGATTGTAACTCATTGGATGCTGCCATTCAGTCAATTCCTTATCCATCTAACAGTCCATCCATCAAAACCATCTCTCTCCAATTTAGAGGTAAGAATGTTGTGGGGGACTGTATCAAAGGCCTTACAGAAGTCCAGATAGGTGACATCCATAGTTCTTCCTTCATCCACTGATGCAGTCACTCCATTGCAGAAGGCCACTAAGATTAGTCAGGCATGATTTGTGCTTGGTGAAGCCATGCTGGCTGTCTCTAGTCACAACCCTGTCTTCCATATGTTTCGACAGCTTCCAGGAGGATCTGCTACATCATCTTACCAGGCACTGGGGTGAGGCTGACTGATTGGGGGTCACAAGGGTATCACAATGTTGTTCATGGGGAAATCATGAACAATCCAGAGGTGAGAGATCTGTCACCCGGCAGAGCTGCAGCTCCTGGAGTTTAGTTATTTTTAAAGTTGGAGAGGGTCTTGCAGGAAATCCATTGGTATAGGCTGTGCAGCTCTGGCTACAGCACCACAGACTCTATCGGCTCTGGTCTTTCTGGCTCTCCATCCTAAAATTTCCTATTTCAGTGCAAGTGTAGCACTGGAGAAAGGTGACAGAGGTGCCGCATTTCTTATTCAAAGCCATTCTTGCTCTTTAATGTCCCCCCCTCACACCCTCACTTGTCTTGTGGGAAGTTTTTATGTTTTAATTTCAGGCAGGTCCTCCCCATGCAGGTAGCTTAATACATGATCTTATAAACTTGTCTGGCTTTACAATACGCTGTACCTTGCACATCATAAAAGTAAATAATTGTACAACTATCCTGATACACTTCTGGGTTTTGAGGATTTGAGAGTGGGGTGGATTTTTTTTTTTTATTTTTAGCTTTCTATAGAGAGATTTTTATAGAGCTTTCTGTGCAACATGTTATTGAACAAGATGACAGACCACTCATTTCATCACATCAAAGGTGTTTCAGCCTCTTTCCCAGGACAAACCTCTTTCATTCTTCCCAAAGGGCCACCAGGGCTGGAGGGAGGAGGCGCCATGGCTCAGGGATGGGACACTGAGGGAAGATCTGCTCCCTGCCTCTCACGCTGCAGTGTTGCCTATCTGCTCCCTGGGCCAGGGTGCATGTGTGCAAGAGAGGGCACGGCTCCACCACCCAGGGCTCAGGTTGCTCTGCTCCTGTCTACAGTCCCTGATCCCTGTTGGGTCGTCACCTGGGGTGAACAGCATGGTGTTGCTGTAACAAACTGCACGCCCCCGTGACAACTTATTTGGGACGGGTACTACATCCCCGTCTCATTTTGTATAGGGCTAGGAGAGCTCTGGGCCGACCTCTGTGACCAAGCTTAGCAAGCAGATGGGGTTTTGTGCAATCTGTCAGGCCAAAGGCACTTGTGTAGCTGCTTCAAGAGACAGGCCCACACTCCCAGGAGGAGCCACTCAAGTGTTTCCAAGACTTCACCAGCAGCTACTTGCTCAGTGAAGGCTGTTAGGTTACCTTCAAGTCTTCAAGCCTCTATCAACATAGCTTCCAGCTGTCTTTAACCCCTTCATTTTCTTCCTTTCCACTCTATGACCATGCAGTGGTGGCTCACCCTGCAATTTCCAATTCCACAGCAAGTCCATGCTAACTGAGAATAACATCTTTTAGACACACGGAGCTTGCAAAGCCTTCAAGGAGAAGGACAGCACTACTTGGCAGAAGAAACACCTGTAACAAACAACTGGATAAATTTTGGGTGGGATTTGTCTCACCTAAATAGATATGTCTAAAAGATAGACATGTTCAAATCTGAGCTACTCACCTGAAGCTCCCTTAATAACGGAGATAAGGTGTACCTCCTTGAGCACTTCATCATCCCTATCTCGAACATCCCCACCTTCAGGGAAAGATGAAATTAGCGTGCAGCACTTATGGGAGATGTCCACTTCTCTTCCATGGCTAGAAGTGGAGCTGGGGTCACTGGTCCAGAATTAGACATCAGACTTGAAAAGTTCCACCATGTTCAGTGCAGCAGGAGAGTCATGACTCGGAGTAGCAAAGGATGTCAGTAGACAGCTGCTGTGACTCTTTAATGGGTGATTATGAGCTGCCTTTTTGCCTAATGCAGAAAATCCCTTGAGCTGACACATTTTCTTCCCAGCTAAGGGCTGGTCATCCTAATTTTCAGGCCTCTAGATTTAACAGTGAAATAAAGCTAATTTACAGCTCTTGCCATTAGGAGGACGAATTTTCATCTCCATCCTTCGTGTGAGAGGCACTATAACAAATGAATAATTACTGACCCATGATACCTATTAGAGATTGCAGTTGGGTCATCTCATTTGTTGTTTTAACAGAAGAAATTAAGAGCCCTTGCAGGGCTGTCACAAAAATTGAATTGATAATGAGATGAGTCTTTACCAGAGCCTCTTTCTAGAATTACATGCGGGAAAAGCCCAGCGATGAGAGGACCTTGAGTCGTGGACCTGAATCAAGGAGCCCAGCAGGACTTTCAGCTTCCTTCCACTGCTAGCTGGAAGTGTCATCGAGATGCTGCACGTCAGACTGCATACAGAGAAAGGAACAGTTTGCCATGTACTTGCTTGGCCTTTTCCCCTCCATCACTGCCCGTAGCTAAATTGCCCAGCAAAGAGTTTTTGAATCAAAAAAGGGGGTCAGTGTTGGGACAGTTTGCTCCCACAGCAGCTGCTGTGGCAGGCTCCTGTGTACTTAACCTGGTGCTGATTGCAGACTGGTCCTTGCTGCCAGGTGACAAGGCTGGTCTCCTTCAAGATCATCCTCAGTGCTGGGAAAAAAATAGTCTTCAAGTTGTAGGGGAAATACTCAAGAACGTGATGGATAACCTGACTCTGAGGGCTTTGAGTCTTTTGAAGGCAAAATTAGACCCTAGCAGTCCTGCAGAGTCTCAGGCTCAAGACATACATATTTGGCCTCTGCTCAGACCCTCCTGCCCCAAGAGTGAGGGGCCGTACATCATGCACATGTAGCTCAGCACCACAGTGCCTGTCCCAGTCTGAGACCGTGCTCCAGCTGCACCCTGGACCCTTGTATGTGACAACCATCTCTGATCTGGCAGTGTTGCTCCTTCCTAGCTGTGGTCTTGTCGAACCTCATACCTCGGCCCATCGATCTAGCCTGTCCAGGTCCCTCTGTAGAGCCTTCCTACCCTCAGCTAGATCAACACACCCAGCTTGGTGTCATCTGCAGACTTACTGAGGGTGCACTCGATCCCCTCATCCAGATTATTGATAAAGATATTAAACAGAACTGGCCCCATTACTGAGCCCTGGGGAACGCCACTTGTGACCAGCCACCAACTGGATTTAACTCCATTCACCACCGCTCTTTGGGCCCTGCCTTCCAGCCAGTATTTTACCCAGTGAAGAGTACATCCATCCAAGCCATGAGCAGCTAATTTCTCCAGGAGAATGCTGAGGGGAACGGTGTCAAAGGCTTTACCAAAGTCTAGGTAGACAACATACACAGCTTTTCCCTTGTCAACTAAACAGGTCACCTTGTTATAGAGGGAGATCAGGTTTGTCAAGCAGGACCTGCCTTTCATAAACCCATGCTGACTGGGCCTGATCACCTGGTTGTCCTGTGTGTGCTGCATAATGGCACTCAAGATGATCTGCTCCATAACCTTCCCTGGCACTGAGGTCAAACTCACAGGCCTGTAGTTCCCCAAATCATCCTTCTGGCCCCTCTTGTAGATGGGTGTCACATTTGCTAACTTCCAGTCAACTGTGACCTCCTCGGTTAGCCAGGACTGCTGATAAATGATGGAAAGTGGCTTGGTGAACACTTCTGCCATTTCCCTCAGTACCCTTGCGTAGATCCCATCTGGCTCCACAGACCTGTGTGTGTCTAAGGGGTGAAGCAGGTCACTCACAATTTCCCCTTGGATTATGGGGGCTTCATTTTACTCCCCGTCCCTGACTTCCAGCTCAGGGGGCTGGGTACCCCCAGAACAACTGGTCTTACTATTAAAGACTGAGGCAAAGAAGTCATTAAGTACCTCAGCCTTTTCCTCATTATGTTTCCCCCTGCATCCAATAAAGAATGGAGGCTCTCCTTATCCCTCCTTTTGTTGCTAATGTATTTATAGAAACATTTTTTATTGTCTTTTATGGCCAGATTAAGTTCTAGTCGGGCTTTGGCACTTCTAATTTTCTCCCTGCATAACCTCACAATGTCCTTATGAGTTGCCTCCTGAGTTGCCTGCCCCTTTTTCCAAGGATCGTAAACTTCCTTTTTTTCACCGAGTTCCAGCCAAATCTCTCTGTTCACCCAGGCCAGATCATTAACTTCATCCCTGCTTGAGGTCTTGTCAGCACTGGTGAAAACAGCTAACTTCACGGCAGGCAGTGGAGAACCCATTTCCACAGAAAATGCTGATGCAGTTACAATAGGAATCCTCCCACTCCCTTTCCATTGCTGCAGTCCGAACTCATTCATCAGAAATGCTCTTTCCCCAGAATTGCTTTGTATTTCTGGTGGACCTGAGGTTGCGAGGTCAGCATTGCAAAGTTGGACCTGCAAGTCACATCTCCATTTTGCTTCCCGCGTGAGCTTTCTCCTCATTTATTGTTTTACACGGCGTGTTTTCCACAAAGATCTGCTTTAGCTTTTGGGTTTGCTCCAGCACCACTCACTAAAATTATATCAAGTATTGATTGGTAACAGATATATTACAGGGGCAATGCTATTGAGGGTATATTAAGTAAATGGAGGAGCAGGCCCATGCTGCTTTCTTCCCTTCACTCTATTTCTGTTTATCAGAATGGCATTCAACAGCAGCAGAGATGTACAGGATCTGAATCAGCCATGGCTTAAACTGGCCAGAGATCATCCAAATTAATATGTTATGGAAAAGACTCGGTGTTGTGTTAAATAGCTGTGGGCCTGGTAATACCCATGGTTACACAGTAGTTACATGGATGATGTTGTGAAATAAGAATGGTTCAAGGAACAAAACTTTGTGGTTCAAGAACCTCAGCATTTTGGTGGTCTGTCATACTGCTCCATGTTTCATTTTCACTTATTATCACTCAATATCTTATTTCTTTCTGTACTTAGAAATGTGCCAAGCACTGGTGACAGTGGTGGCTGGCTACTATTTTTCAAGCCATGCAACCTGGGTGGTGAAGTAGAAGAGACAGTAAGAGAACAGGAATGGGGAGACACAGTTGCAACTGCAGGTGATGGACATCAAGGTGACACTGGCAGAAGATAAGAGGAAATGAAGGTTTCAGGTTGAGAAATTGAGGTGAAAAATAGTTTTAAGCAGCAAATTTACACTAAGATATGGAACAAAGTAAACTACAACTCTTTCTTAACAATCAAATGTGAAAATGAGTATCAGTGACACTGGTATCAACCTAAACTGACTTGCAAATGCCTTTCTGCTGGAGTTCCTTGCTACTGGCCTTACACAGGGGACTGTAGTTAAAGGAACTGCAGGCTAAAAATTAGACACGCCTGTATATGAAATAACATCAGGAATGAGTTAAACCATCTGAAGATGTAGAATGGCAGAGTTATAAACTTTCTTTCCAGTTCAGTCCTGATTCTAGTATCACTGGGCTATTTTTCTCCACTGTCTGTAAAGAGGAGTTGAGGGTGAACAAGCCAAGCTCAGATACAGACATCTGGTTTTCAGCTCCTACATTCAACTGAGACGAAACCCACCCTGTTCCTGCCTTGGCTCCTGAGCTTCCTGGTCACCTTCATCCCTTTGATTCTGTGTCTTCCTGATCCATCTGCCTGTCCCTGTGCTGGCTTGTCCCCACGTTGCCTCAGCCATGGCCCCCTTGTTGTCCCCATGTCCTTCTCGAGATTAGTACCTTTATGATCTTAGGCTCTCCTAATAACATCTCTGCTCTTCCCTGAATTCTGCTCTGACTGAGCTGTGAGACAGGACTGTCAAAATCTCACTCTAACCCTAGACTGCTTTCAGGATCTCAGCCAGTCAGCTGGAGTACCTCCATGGCCTCTCTTTGCTGTGTGGAGACATAACTTGGCACTGACCCTGATAAACTCTATAACACCTGTTCCCTCATGTGGAAGACTCCTTGTGACAAAGAAAACATCGCTGTTTTCACCATGGCTTGCAGCCTTTAAAGGACAATGATACAAAGGACAATGTGCAAGGCCTAAACTGCCAAATAAAGGTCTAGGGACAGATCTCTGGTCCCAAGCTCAGATGACACAATCTGGCTTAGAGACAGCTCTTTGTTGAAGGGAGACAGCGCAACCTGAAGCCATGTCAAGGAACAAATGGTGCAGGTGGTAAAGGTCCAGACCTCATCTCTAATTTATCAGCCTTTATACAGGTCAATAAAACAGGCCAGGAGCCATTCCCTGGCTCTGAAGACAAGTGGCACAGCTTGTGACCAACTCGCCTCTCACACAAGGTGGCCTCTGCGTTGTGCCTCATGGGAACAGTCCCTGTTCTCTCCAAGCCCATCACTGGCTTGAGAGTGCTGGCCATCCCACAGCATGGATGATTGCAAGTTGGTGATGTGGCCATGGCATGCTGCAGCTTTGGTAGGTACAGCCATAGCCGAATTTCCTACTCCCAGAGGTGGCTCAGCTTGAGCAGGCGAGAGGCAGAAATTCACATCAGGGGAGTTCATGTGCTTCTTCCCAAGCCCTTGAAGGTTAATGGTTGCACAGAAACTGTCAGCCTTCAGGGACATCTTCTGGCACCTTTACTAAGCACTCGGTCATTTGGAAGGGAAAATAATAAGCACTTTCCTGTGTAAGGCTTTTTCTTTTGGCATCTTATGTCAGGATTCAGTTACATGTCAGGTACGTGTTTGTTTTCATAAGGCACTATGTAAAAAACATCTCTTCCTTCAAATACACATTGTGTCAGCAGCTCTTTTGGACTGATTTCAACTCCTCAGCCATACCACAGCTCTTCTATGGCTAGAAGAGGGCATTCAGGCTTTACCTTCCCTGTCAGCTGAAGAGTCACACTGCTCTGCGAACTGCCCTTGAAATCAATGCGGTTGCTTATATTAGAGATACGTAGCACATAAATTGTAGGACACGGAGGCAGTGCATGTTACAAGGCACGACAAGTGTGCAGTGAACTGCTGTACAAGCTCATTTCAAAACCTAGCACAGGCCCCTTATTCTCCCGCCTGCTCGGTTCAGAGATTTAAGGAAGGGGGTGCTTGTGAGGGTACGCGGCTAACCCCATCCAAAATCCATCCAGCCAGAAAGAGGGCTGAGCTTTCTCACACATTATATTTGTTTATGCTGATATGCCCACGCTGCAGGTTTGATGGTAAAATGAGCTTTCCCACCTCATTTGTGCACTTTTGCCTGAATCTGAGGATGTTACTGGGTGGGTAGTGGTTAAAGAACAATAAAACAGAACTGGAAGTGGCGTATCCACATTTCAGTAGGTGCGTCCACAGGGCTTGATTGTGTACACACTGATAAATAATTATAAATGGGCATCTTATCCTGGAACAGTGAGAGAGCAAGGGAAATAATGGGAACTACCTGTGCAAGTTTTCATGTGCCCGGGCATTTGAAAGCCAAGGAGACCACAGTAAGGAAGAATCCAGAAGGTGTTTTTGTTTCCAAGCCCACCAAGGAGAGCTATATCTATGTACGTAACCATTAAAGGCATATATTCCATGTTCACGAACCCGAGCCTATAAAAAGACAAGCTCATTTACCAGGGAAAGTCTTTCTCTGTGAAAAACCTAAAGGCTCTTTAGATGTGCCAAATTGATTTCTTTGTCTTCAAGCACGAATATCAATTAAGCTGAGGTTATGTCCTAGCTTAAAAGCAGGGTGAGATTTATGTGAACAATCAGTTTCAGTTACAGGGAATTAATCTTAAGTGTATAGTACGGGCACAGGAGTGCATTACTTTCCTTTTATGTAATTTGTTTCCTGATATTGGCACTCTGGAGCAAGGGTATCTCAAGTAAATTTGGCTTCTCATTATACATCCAAATCCCATCAGCGCAACTACAGACACCTGGCGAAGGGTCACATTCAGTTGAACATGCTCAGCTGTGCGCAGGTGACATCACATTTCAGCGGAGGCACCTCAAGGTTTCGGAGACATTGCTGGTAGAGGAGCTGTGGCTCCAGGGGAAGAGCAGATGCTGAGCAGCCAGAACGGGTCTCATTCGCGCTGGAGAGGTGCATTTCTCACTTGGATGCTTTACTGTTGTGCCACCCTCATTATTTCTGCTATTGTTATTTCTCCAGCACCGAGCATAACAGGTACCTTGAAAAAGGACTGTACAGAAAGGGTGAACTGCTATAAAGACAAATTCTTAGCTGAACAAAACCAATACGGCTCCACTGCAGCCACTGGACCTTCTCTACGAAGCTGCGCTGCTCGGAGCAGGGAGACATGGGGACAGCAGAGGCTTTCACAGTGCTGACGTGAGGGAAGATAAATTTAGGATCCAGTCCTAGTTTTTGTGGATTGTGTTTTACAGGAGAGAGTCAGTAGCTAAAAGAAACCAGGCTGCAGTTCACTGTTTCTACAAGAAATGTGCGTATGGAGTCATATTCCTTCTAGCCCAAGATGCTTGTGGTTTTGACTGCATGATGACCTCACTTCAACAGAAACAGCAGAGGGTGATCCTTGTCTTGATCCCTTCCACCATTACGGCACTTCTGTGGGAAGTAGGAGTTGTGGCTCCCACCCCATGGGAGAGACTTCTTGCTTCTAGTTTGCTCTGCAAGCAGTGAATGAAACATAGACTGAAAGCTGATGCCAGGGAGTTGTGTCTTCTCCTGTCCTCCATGCTGTCACTCTGTGTTGGGTATACTCACAAATTAAATACAGGCTCTAGTCCCTAGGGAGCATGGGAGTGCTTGATTTTGCACCCAGAGAGGTACAAGAGGGAGATGCTGAGCTGAGCAAGGTGGTGTCCTAAGATGTCAGCCCTCTTGGGGCGAGAAGCCACACTAGGCACATTAGCACATCTTCAGTACCAGCTTTGGTGTACAGGGGCTTTTACAATGTCGAAGTGATCAGGTGAATCTTTTGGAGTTAGACACCAAAAAGCATCTAACTGTATTTTAGGAGCTGGATCTTTCCCTGAGTCCCCCACGAGCCGTGTTCATGGAGAGGTAAAGGAAATACCACACTTTGCCCCTACACTGGCTAAAGCACCATCCATCATGGGAACTTACCCATCCCTTGTATATTGGAGGATCACTGAAAACCTTGGGTATCTCAGTCTATTGACTGCAGAAGAGTTACTCTGCTCTGTGACACCACACTCAAACTTGCACCAAATGGGTCTCATACAACCAGCAGAGAAAAAGGAGACACCTTCAATGAAGATATTGGGAAATTACATTCAAAAGGAGGGGCCAGATACTGGAGGTCTTTGCTCTGCCAATGGGGGCTGAGCCTGTTGGTGGTTGTGGCTGCAGAAGAGGGTGGGAAAAATGAAACTGGGCTCAACCAGACCAGAAATTCAGTCTGAAATGCTAGTATGGGGGTTCCCTTAGATGAAGGGCACACGATACTGGTGACATGCAAGCCTGGCATGGTGCCAGGACCTATCAGTTGTAATATGCATCCTCACCAGCACTGCTGATCTTGGTGCCCAGCAAAAAATCACTTGCGGATCTGCACATCTGTAAATCACTTATGCCCAGACACACTTGCAACCTCTTCTCTTCCTAGAAATGTAGCTCTCTGTGATCCAGGGATCCAGCACCTGGCTCTGGTCCAGCCCAGCTACATTGCCTTGGCTCAGACCGCTGAGGAAGAGCTGGGAGAAAGTCTGTAGAGCAGTGACTCAAAAGATGAGAAAGGTGAAAAGGCAAACAGAGGTAGGACAGCTCAGATGGGGATAGGGAGTAAATCAAGAATTCAAGGCGAAAAGCACCAGCATGGAAAGATATGAAGTCCTAGATGGCGACACAGAGAGCTGGAAACTGGAAACTCAGCAGCACTGAGGACCTGTCGCAAGTGTGGTAGAAACCTACCCTTCCCCACATGATGGCTGACTGACTGGCCAGCAAGGAATTCTCAGGTGTCTTATCGGGGACATTGAGCATACTAATGCTTAGTTGGTAGCACATTAAATCCCAGCTATCTTTTGTTTGTGTCAATCAGTAAATAACCGTGTTATGCTTCAAAGTTGTGTATATCCTGCTTACAGAGTCTCTGTGCACAGCAAAAGGTGCCTGAACAAAGTGACCTTCAAAAGGAGGGTTACACTTTCCTCTCTCCAGCATGACCAATAGAAGAAAATCCTGTTTCTTTGTTCTTGTTCTCCCTTTTATTCTTCATCCTCCTTTCTGCTGGTGGGGGGGGGGTTATCACAAAGGCAAAGGGGATAAAAGGCGCATTTCCACTTATACACAGGTGGAAAGTGATGCATGTAGTATGTCATGGTATTGACTCTTTTTAAGGACAAAAATTCAGATTTTAGTAAGAGTCACAGGACAAAATACCTCTGAAGATCTGGACCATTTAGGTAGTGGAAGGTGGTAGTCTGCCGGGCTAGAGTTATCTGCCATCTCAAAAAAGAGAAATCTGGTTAAAGTTTTATGCTCTGTGTTTCAAAGTTTTGAGATCACAGAAAGGTTTCAAAAACAGCTCAAAGAAAAAGTGTGATTCATCCTACTGAACATCACGAGTTCACAGGCACCTGCATGTGATCTAGTCAATACAGGCTCTCCTAACAAAGTAAATAGCATAGTCCTCTGGGCTCACCTCCTGATCTGCTTTTGCATCTAATCTAAGCATGCCGATTTCCCTCCACTGGGCAAAACGGGACCCTGCACTTAGTCAGGCATCTTCTGTATTTGGCACCAGAAAGGGAGCACTGTGCACGAAGGGAAGAATCACTGAGGGTGTGGAGTGAAATCAAAATAGGGAGCCCTGGGTCTGGCTGGGATGGAGTTGGCTTTCTTCACAGCAGCCCTTACGGTGCTGGACTTTGGATTTATGACCAGAACAGCGTTGATAACACACAGATGTTTTAGTTATTCCTACGAAGTGCTTGCACAGCATCAAGGTCTTTTCTGTTTCTCACTCCGTCCCCCGCAGCGAGTTGGCTGGGGGTGGGCAAGAGGTTTGGAGGGGACACATCTGAGGAAAGGCTGAGAGAGCTGGGAATCTTTAGCCTGGAGAAGAGAAGGCTGAGGGGAGACCTTGTTAATGTTTACAAGTATCTAAAGGGTGGGTTTAAGGAGGATGGAGCCAGACTCTTTGCAATGGTTCCCAGTAACAGGACGAGGGGTAAGGGGCACAAGCTGGAACATAGGAAGTTCCTATCAAACATGAGAAAAAACTTCTTTACAGTGAGGGTGACAGAGCACTGGAACAGGCTGCCCAGAGAGGTGGTGGACTCTCTATCTCTGGAGACGTTCAAAACCCACCTGGATGCGTTCCTGGGTAACCTGCTCTAGGGGAACCTGCTCTGGGGGGGTGTTGGACTAGATGATCTCCAAAAGTCCCTTCCAACCCCTACCACTCTGTGATTCTGTGATGCACACCACTCACTACTCGTCTGCAGTGGAGGAACCACATGAAAAGCAAGGAGTCAGGAGCACTGGCAACTGGAATTGCCAGGGTAATTTTGTGATTTGCATCAGGACAAGCAGAAAATAAGTGCATAAGAAACAAGAGGTCAGGGCAGCACGTTGGCATGAGGCTAAGACCATCATGTTAGCTTTGTCAGAGGTGTCCCTGAAGGAAATGGGCTGAGCTGTTAGCAAAGACTGGATGTGTGGTCTTCAGATGAAGGTTAATTCGAGCTGTGGTAGCCTGCTCACATTCCAGCTGTGATGGTGAAGGCAATGGCTGTGCAGCTGCCTACTGCCAGGGGTGAAGAAGGGCGCTGTAGGCATAGGGTACCACCATCTTTTTAAAATTAGTTCATTTGCTACCTCTGATGGAGAGGTACAGCGGAGGGAAGTGGTAATTTGCACCCCGTGGCCAGACGAAAGTGCCCACACAAGAGCTTGTCAGTGTTTCTCTCCACCCAGGCCTGCTCTAGGTGAGTGTAGAAGAGAAGTGATCTTCTCTTCAACCTTTCCATACACTTCCTTGGTGTGGGGTCATCCCAAAATGCAGCGAGACGGGGTCCAGCCACAGGCACATTCAGCATCCTTTGTATCAAGTGTCTCTCCTCTGATGGGCTTCATCCTGCAGCTCTGACCTTCCTTCCCTGCTGCTCCTACCCCACTCTGGTGGCACATAGCTCTGAAACCAGCATGACCTCCACAGCCCACCTCAACCCTCCTGTCTTCAACTTGCTGACCATGATGCTTCCTGTGCTGACAGCCAAATCTTGGCCCACTGGCCAACACTGCAGCAACGTGTCTCCGGGGCTTCCTCCCTGTCTCGGGTACTATTGTTATTTCACGAGAGCTCCTGATGGTTTCGAAGCATCCTGGTATTTTCTGACCTTAAGTTAAACTTCCTTATGACCGCATTAACTTCTCCTTGTGTATGATATTAAATGCTTAGGAGGTCTGGCAGCCAAACATGTTGTGTCAACACTTTGGCAGCTTGCTGCCCAATGCAGTGGGTTTCTTGCGGTCCTCCAGTGCACGGGGGTGAAGCTGTGTGATAAATCATATGTGATGAACACAGCTGGATCTGGTGCAACCACAGCAACCAGGTTTGGGAGACTTTTTTTGTATGAAGTGCCCTTGTGGAAACATGGCAGCCCATTGCTTCCAGATAAATGCAAATAAAGAAGAAATTGACTAAAGTGGGCCACCCTCCCCTGCCTTTGGATATGAAGAAGGACACCGCATTAACAAGTCTCCTAGCTGCCAGGATAACATTTCTGAGCATGAAGCCAGCACTGGCACCATCAACATCTCCTTTCCCTACCTCCACTGAGACAAATTGACCCTGCTAAAGTAAGAAAGGACTTTCCTAATCACATTAGGATCAGCTTAGATGGCAGAAAGGGTAACAAAAGTAGAGCTCTTATACCATTATCTCTTCTTCATGAACATCTATGTTGATATAAGCCTGTGGAGAGTTAAGGAAAGCTGAGCTATGGCTGATCTCATTATAGCTTTAAAAAACAAAGTACGTGATGGGGAGCTGGTCCATGGCTGTAAGGAAACCATCAGTCTTTTTGTAAAAGGCAAGAAAGGGCTCTGCTCAAGCCCAGAGTGGTTATATTCTGATCTTGATTTAAAAAATAAAATGATCTCCAATTCATCAAACATTTTGCTAGACCCCGTATGCAAACTAATATATACACATATACCCAGTCAGGTAGTGTGCCTATAATTTCATATTGTATGTGTCATGCCATAGTGTTTTAATGCTGTTGTCTGCATCCTGTTTGATGTAATAATTTATTGTAATATTTTGCATAACCAGAGTTGATATATCGTATGGAGAAGCCAGGGAGCGTGTCTGATCTCCTTGCTATGACAGCAATAACTGAAGTGATATGGTTGTTGTACTCAGAAAGAAACATGAACTCTGCAGAAAAACTGGACTGGATGAAGTAGGGAATAGGACCGGATTTTGGCTAATGCAATGTAGGCACCTATACGGCAGGTGATACAGTGGTCAGGAATTTTACTGTGCAACATGTTTTTCTTAAAAGCACCAAATAGGATCTATTCACCTATTTCTTAACATAAATCAGGAAAAAATAGGACTTCGTATTAGAAGTATAATTTACTGTAAAAAAAAAAGTCTCCCTTTATTTATATATTTGCATATATAGATAAAACTAAGAAGGTCAAAAATCAAACCAAAATATTCTGAATCTGATTACATCAGATAGATGGGCTCAAAACACAAAGCCAGTATCTGGAGCTGGGTAGAATCATAGAATCATTTAGGTTGGAAGAGACCCTTGGGATCATCGAGTCCAACCATCAACTCCACTCTACAAAGTTCTCCCCTACACCATATCCCTTAACACCACATCTAAATGACTCTTAAACACATTCAGGGATGGTGACTCCACCACTTCCCTGGGCAGCCTATTCCAGTGTCCAGGGTATGTTCAGTGCAAAGGGATATATGGCTATCTCCAGCGAAAGAGGATCAGGTAGTGAACCCAAGCTCTGGACTCCTGATCATCCACATACCCAAATTATCAGCTCACTCCCTGGCTCTGTTTGCTCCACCCCAGCTCCATCTCTCCCAGGTGAAATTGCTATAGCGAGAGCTAACCCTAACCAGTTGAAGAAGTCGTTGGCGACTTCAGGCAAGAGGTTGCTTCCCCTCCCTCTTTTATTTAGTGGAATGGAAATAACCCACCAGTCTTGGGCTTTGATACTGTACTTTCTCTGTGCAAACATCACTTCTGCAGTGCATTTATATTGATGTGCATAAATGTGTGCGTGCACACTCACGTTGCTCCAATTTGGCAGGAACCTGAGCCTAATTTTGAAATGTCACAGCTCAAATATAATCCCCCAAAAGAGTTTGCAATGCAGATCACTTCAGCAATCTGGTTCACAGCACAGCCCCCAAAACGGTGCTATTGGTAACAGACTGAGATGAGAGAGCAGAAACTGTTTAAGCCAGCCTCACCACTGAGGTCTATTACAAAACTACCCTCTCCATCTACAGACATTTAATTGCTACCTGGCTTTTGGCCTCATTAAATTCCAGATAATTAATCCCCAAGTACTAGATTTTCACTCTGCCCCAAGACACTTCAACAGGTTTTCTTAGCAGTGGCCCTGAAGTGATCATTTCCTGCTCTCCGTGCTGAACGTGCTGTGCCAAGCAGTTTAATGCACGGCCATTAATAGCGGACCACTCTGCTATAT
This sequence comes from Alca torda, assembly GCA_008658365.1. Taxonomy (NCBI): domain Eukaryota; kingdom Metazoa; phylum Chordata; class Aves; order Charadriiformes; family Alcidae; genus Alca; species Alca torda. The sequence goes on from CM018076.1 coordinate 183,649,121, forward strand.
TAAGGGGGGGGGGGGGGGGGGAAGACACGAGAAAAGTACAAACCCTGCACTATCATCAGTTTTGCTGTGAATTCGAGCGATCAGAAAAATGCAGATTCGACCATTCGTGGGACAATTACCCCGTTGCTCTCCAAGGAGCTCAGTTTGCAGAACGGCCAAAGAGCCAGGCTGAGCTTCAGAGATGCTGCTGCCAGAGCTCCATCATGTGCCTCTCCTGCTCTGGGGTCGTCACTTGCCCCGCCGGCAGATGACCATACCCATCCAAAGGGAAGGGGCCAAAACCCAGTCCCCCTTTTTGGCATTGAAACCACCTTCCACTTCCACTCTCCATCCTCCAGTTCTGGTGCAAAGGTGGGTAAAATCTCAAGGAAACGAGCGCAATGCACTCCCCCTTGTGAACTAGGGACATAAAACTTAGCTGTAATTTAGTCCCAAGTAAATTCGACCACAGATTTAATTCAATCAAACCTTCCCTCTTCCTTTTAAGTAATCACCAGAAGGCAATCGCTGTAGGTCTACCCTCCATGACTGTCACCAGTAGAGGCGTATCTGGAAGGCAGCATCCCATGGGTGATGCCCAGGTGCTGCCCTCAGGGACAAACAGAAGGCATCTTGCATGAAATTTGCACTTTTTCCCATGGAGACCCAGCAGCATCTTCGTATTTTCTATGATTTGGATAACAAGTTTAATGTAATCTTGAGACGGTGCAGCACAGACTTGAAAGTAACTTTCCTAATTTATTTGCTAGACTGTTGAGGCTGGCACAACAGACCTCTCAGGAGCTGAAATGTCCTCACAAAGCTCCTGGTTTATGTACTTTGAGGTGAGATAGGAAATAGTGTCTGTCCTTCAACAGACACCTTTTCTGGACTATAAATGCTATCAGCTTTTTTTTTTTTTTTTGCACTGTATTCCTGTTTGTTGTATGTCGCAGGTGCCTAGACTGATTATCTCTGAAAACAGCATAATTAATGGCTTTCTGTGACTTCAAAATCAAATGTATTTTGATCAACTTCAAAAAGAGCCCCTTCTTCCGGCTGATAGGAGCCTCTAAGTGCTGAGCCCCTGAGACTTTCCCTGACTTCAGAAGAGGTTTCATCTCTTGTTCCACAGGATTACTGAGAATGAACGCCTCCTTAATGAAAAGAGAGGAGACTGGGGCTTTCTCCCTTCTGCACGGCAGACCTTGCTTTAACCTCAGACAGGCCTTGTTTTTTCCACCTCTATAACACAGGTAAAAGTATTTATAAGCAGACTGGGAGTTTGTACTTGAGGAACATTTTATGAAAACCTGGCTATTTGCCAAAGACAAGCATGATATTTTCCAGGCCAGTGAGCCATGGCCTCTCTACCACAGGAAAAAAAAAAAAAAATGTACAAGAAGACCCAGTCCCCTGAAACAGGAGTTTCAATATGTAATTAGAACAGAAGTGGGGTATTAAGGCATTCTAACACTACCAGGCTGGTACCCCCAAGGCTGAGGGAGCAGAAAGCCTGTTCTCCCTGACGTGGGATGACCGGGACTGCTTCAGGAGCCCGCAGGAGCAGATGCTGTGCAGGGAGAGTGCTCTCTGCCCGCTCCTGGATGGAGAAACCCAGCTGGATGGGTCAGGATGTGGCTAGGGGAAAAGTATAGGAGCAATCCGGCAAAATGGGGCAGGGGGAGGATGCTGCAGCTACCACGGGAAAGCAGTGGAGAGAGCCAGGACTCTGCTGCTGGGGGGTAAGCGCTGTGCGCAGGCATCGCTGGCTTTTACAGGGTGCTGAGGCACCAGTCCGTGGTTTTGCAAGCTGGGGTGACTTTCACAAAGTCTCAGAGGGCAAGAAGTGCTGATCCAGCAGTTGAGATGAGCTGTAGTCGCACCTGCGAAGGCTGGGAGAGAGAGGAGCACGGGGAGGGGGGGAAGCCACCGTGGAGGGAACAGGCTGATGCAGTGAGCGCCAAGGGAACGTAAGGCTATTGCAAAACTATCCCAAGGAAAGGGAGTCTTGCCGAATCGATACAAACCTCTATTGGCAATCAGCCGTAATTGATTTTTCTGGGGTTATTTCATTGCCTTCCCCCCTGCCCCCTAGCAAAGTTTCTTTGGTTTTTACAACAGACGCAGTGTATCCTTGGGGATATCAAAGTTCTCCCAAGCAGCAGGGAGGGGATACTTAATTTCCAGGCTTTTCTGTTGGATCTCAAGTTGCTGTTATTTCGTGAACATTCAGGAAAATGAAAACACCGAACAGCCCCTTCGCAGCTTCCCCAAAGCCCTTCTGAAGTAATCAAACGTAGCCCTTTTTTTTCTGCTGACAGTACCATTTCTAAAAATATCCTATTTTGCCCATAGACATGTGATCTCTATCAACGAAAGTCATTGTGTCCAAGCTGGAGGTCTTTCTAAAAGACATTGGGAGCCGAAGTTATGGACGTAAGCTTCTGAGAAAGCATCTTAGCTTTGGATTTGTGCAGCTGACCTAGTTAGGTTACCAGAAGAGACTCTTCTAGCTTTAAAGGATGTGAATTTATGTCTGGGAGGCAAGAAAATGTCACAGTACCCTCACCAAACCCTGTGTTATATCAGTGAAGTTTCAAAATGGGACCCCTCCTTTTGCCTTCCCCTGCTGCCAGCTTCGCAGGGTCCCTCCAGATGCTTGTCCTCGGTGATGGATGAACATGCTGTGAGTAAACAAAGTCAAGCAGTGGAAGATCCTCAGCCTTGTGACTCGCACTTCATTTAGGCCAAAGAAGACACAAACGTGGTACCCTGTGGTTCCTGGGGTTGGTGGGGTTGCAGCTCAGCAATCCCAGGGGATGGTGGTGTGATCTTTGTTTGAGGGACCAGTGCTGCGCTTCCCAGGAAGACTATATCCCCGAGCACGATGCAGAAATGGAGGAGCCATTAACTTGTGCGATCTCCATCTTGTCCAGGGAGTTATAGCAGAAGGAACTCTTGAAGAACCACACTGTTACAAGGTCCTGACAGATCTAAATTCCCTTACCAATTAATATTTGTTCACATGTATATATCATTTAACCCAGATCTGATGCACAGAAATATGTTGTTCATGGTAACAGTCTTCTCTCCTTTGATCACGACAGGACAGGAATTTTATGAAAGTCTTTGTTACCTACTGTTTCTACAGAAGGGTTGATTTATGGTTCGCTTAATCAACGTTGTCCTATTGCATATTGATTTTCTGTGCGGTTAATAGTTTAACTTTAAAATGATGTGAAGGCCATAACTACGTTAAGCCTGTATGAACAGCAAAACACCCCGACATAATAAAGCAAAAAATTGTTGCTGACCTGCAGCTGGTGCATCCTGTCTCTGAGAACCTGCTTAAGCATCATAGTTAACATATTCTCTGAAATAATTTTTCTCAGAGGTAAGCTCATAAGCAAGCTAATTAAATACCAAATTCGTTATTGTGTGCGCATTTACTGGACATGAAAAAGTGATGCATCTCTGACATTTCCGTCTGTAAATATGTTTTAAATAAGTCGTTGGTAGTTAATTACCATACCGTAAAATTAAGGCAAATAGATGTATTTTGGATGTTATAAGGCAGCTGCTTTATGGTAATTAAATAACATCAGGGGATTATACTTAGATAAAAATTCTGGAAAATCAGGAGCATCGCATCATGGTATTGCATTTACCGCCTCCCCAGGCGTAGCTTCTGGACTAGAGGAGGTGCAGAGGATACGTCCACATTAGTGACGAGGGCAGCACAGAGCAGGGAGGAGGGGGGATGATTTACAGCAAGCTGTAATATTTTGAGAATGACCTGTCCACGCCCCCTGTTGCCTGGCTGTGAAGTTTGGGGCAGCTGCCAATAGTGTGCGTACACTACAGGTTCCTTCCCACCAGGGTAGCACCCACACGTGTGCTATGGGGCACAGCTGCAGGTTTGGGACCTCAGGGGGCATGGGACCCCTGTCGCTCTCGTCTGCAGAAGGATTTACCCCCTTGAACATATGCATTTCTTCCCTTCTTCAGCTTTGGGACTGGGTTTGAGAGTCAAGCCCTCCAGAAAGGCAGGCTGCCTGCTCTTGCTCCTTTCTTTGCTTCGTAAGTAAAGCAGCCACCGGGGGGGTGGGGGGTGCGGTGGATGGGTGGGATTTGGGCCTTTTTGGAGACTTGGCTGTGACACTGTATTGCCTCTGAGATGCAATTCAGCAAGTCCCATAGACTAGCCAGCACATGAGTGGCCTCAGCCTTATCTCACACACTGGAAGTGAAGATAATACGTGACAAAAAGTCATTTGGGACTGTGACAGCCTCAGTACTCATTTCCTATGGTGACAGCTATCTGGAAAATGAAGTTCCCTGGCAGGACAAAGGAAGATCTTGCCTTTGACCACGTAGTACATGCGCATCTACTGTTGCCTGATATGTCCCCCCGTTCTTGTTTTACCCTGTCCAAAGGCAGAAAAATGTACCCTCCTTGAATTTTCTGCCAGCTAAGAACCTGCTGAAGGTCACTGAGTGGACAAGTTCTTTTATTTGTTGCGTGACATTAGGAGATTTTCTCCGAGAATTAACCCCCCCTGGAATTAAAGCCCAGAGACTGGCTGGCTGTACTGCAGACACTGCGATTTCTGCCTCTGCTTCAATGATGGGAACTCATCATGCTTGGCACCAAATGAAGCACAGCCTGATTGCTGTTGTGCAGGGGGAACCACCAAGAAAGTTCAAAGTGGTGGAGAAGATTATTTATCAATGAAGATAAGGCAGGTGAGTTCTCCCTGCCATATTATTTTGTGAAGCCTAGGTGAATTACGATTGGCCTCCCAGGGGTTTTGCCTTTGCTAGGGAAAAGCACAGAGGTTGCTGCACTGACACACACCTTTCCAAAGCACTGCCTTCAGCCTTGACCTAGGTGGCTGAATTTTACTCTGGTTGGAAGCTGAAAGTAAGAGGCACCAACTTTGTTGTCTCTCTTAAGGAAAAAGTCAAGATATTGGTGCAGATCTGCCTCAAAACCCCAATGATGAGGGAGGTTGCACATGCCTTGTGGTGTCTACCTCAGACCATTGTTTTCTGTCCTCCTCCTCCCGTGGTCCCGGGTGGAGCGGGCATCCTCCGCTTCCCTCCTGAAGGTAGGTGGGGACAGCGTGCTGCGTAATGATGCCGCAGCATGATTGCTTCATTCCCTCTCAGTGGTGGCTGCATATTAACTGTGGATTAATGAGCCCTCTAAGTATTACTTAATGCTCCTGAAATGCTTTATATTTTCTAGTTACAGTATAATCATCATTAAGGGATTAAGGTAAAAAAATTATAAACATAGGTGGCTACAGTTAAGCTTCAGCATCCTAATTTTGCGTCTTAGATATTCACAGCCTGACTGTGAGATTGGAAGAGCAAATCCCGCCCCAGTCTCATTGACACCAAAAGGATCGGCGGCTTCACAGTATTTATGGAAGATGGGTCCCTCACACACATACAGCAGCTTAACCTACAGCAGGAGATTCGACTATTTTGGCCTCCGTCCCAAACCACTGAACTGATGTCAGGGAACATTACCCAGAGAGGTGGTGGAAGACCCATCCCTGGAAGTTTTTAAGGCCAGGCTGGATGGGGCTCTGAGCAACCTGATCTAGTGGGAGATGTCCCTGCCCATGGCAGGGGGGTTGGAACTAGATGATCTTTAAGGTCCGTTCCAACCCTGACAATTCTATGATTGTCCCCCACCTCATTTACGGAGGGAGAAACCAGAGGCACAGGCGCCTGCAGAGCATCCCAGCTAGCTGATGGACCGCTGCAGTGTGGGGATGTGCCCATCAGGTTTGGAGGCCGATAAACCTCAACACCCTCGGCAGGATGCTGCAGTGAGCAGATCCTGTCTCCTACAGGGCTTATTAGTTCAGGCACAGCACCCGCCTAATGCAGCTCTTTAGCTGCTGGGCTCAGACTGGCTCGTATCCAGCCCCTGCTGCTTCTCTGCTCCATCCTTTCTCGCCCCCCAGCTTCTGGGGCCAGCGGGGCAGGAGACCAGCAGCCTGCCAGAGCTGCCGGTGAGCTCAAAAGTTGTGTTTGTACATGGAGGTAAAAAGCAGGTTTGGGTACAGAAAACTCCCTGTCAACATTAGCTGTAGCCTGGGCTCGGAGCATCGGGTCAGCCATCACTGAGTGCTCTCCAGGGAGCTCAGTCGAATTTTGCTCATGAACTCAGGAACAGATGCTCGCTGGGAAAGTCTGGTGACACCCACCAAGAGGTTGTTCACCACCATGGAAACAAATCATCCCCCAAACTGGACTTAGGCTGCAGGACTTCTCGACTGCAGAGGGCCAGACTAGATTCTTGCTCGTCTTTCAACACTCAGCTATTTGCAAACGCCGGGTGGCACAGGGTCTTACTGAGTGGCTGAGCTGTAATTATGGGTCAACCAGGACCGTATCTGGCAGCAACCCACTGTGTGACTTGCCTGTAGAGACCATCAAGGTCCTTTTTTTCACAAAAAAACAACTCAGAACCTACTTGATCTGCAAGTTTCTTCCGTGTTTTAAAAGTCAAAAGGCAAAAATTACCATCACAAAAAAATGCTGAAAGGCTGCTTTTGGCATCAATTAATTTTCCCTATGAGTGAGTAACGAAAAGGTCTTCCCTTCCCTAACATCTGCTTCATCAGACTGAGTTCTCTTGCTATAGGCTGTTGATTGGCCCCTGGAAAATTAAAGTTGCTTTAGTTAAAGCAGCAAAAAGGCAAAATACCCAGACACAGCCTGAATTTATCTGTGAGCTGGGATGTTGTTTTCTAATCACTGGCTTATTATTAAAAAATCATTAAAAGCTTAAAAATTATTAACAGATACCTCACCAGTAAGCCCATGCTTAGCTGCAACACTAAATTATCTCCAGTTGCCTTGTGAAGCTCCCGGAGATTAAGCCAACTTCAGATCTGTTTTCTGATAGTGCCTTCATCTTTTACCAACAGCCTGAAAGAAAATTCAGTCTTTATAATCAGTTATTTACAAACCAGTGGTTATGACTGAGCAACGCGGCATGACCTTAACATTTTTGAGTCTCTTTTGTGAAATATTTTCTGTGACAGAAGAAACCCAGTAAAAGTTTTGTTTTATTTCTAAAGCTGTATTATTTCCCATATGATTTAGACCCATGAGATTCCGGGCAGGAATTGTAATTGGACGAAAGATTCCAATTTGGCTGTAAGAGGGAAACCAGACAAAGCTATGGTGAATTACTGCAAGCATTTGTCTCTGTTTTCCTGCATGCTTTAAAATCTTGATCTGGGCATAGCCACTAATTGCCTGCAAGTAAACACACCCCTATTTGTAAGGAACATGCTCCTGCTGCATTACTGCCTTCTTTGAATTTGCATTCTGCTGAGGTTGGCATGTGGCTGTGGAAAACACGTCTTTGCACCCACTCTCAAAAGCACCTGCATACATTTCTTGAGGCAAATATTTATATGGGATACTCCTTAACTCAACAGTGGCAAAGAGGTCCCCAAAAAACATGTGCCAGAACAACGGCAGAGAGGAAACTAGATGAGCCAGGCCATGCCCCTGACCACACCACATCTATTTCGTAGGAATACGAGGAGAGAAAATAAAATGCAAGCATTGCCCCCAAGCCAACAAACCTTAAACAGCAGCATAACATTTTTCGAGGACTGATGCCTCAGGCTCCTGTCAGATGTCTTCTGGTGAAGCTTGCTAAGGTGGCCCAGGACATTCCTGATCCCGCTGCCTGCATGGCCACTGCTGGGAGTCATGTTGCGACAGCCGAGGCAGCAAAGGGGAATACGTGCCTGCCTTTCAGCTGCCTCTTCAGTCTGATGTACTAATGCAAACCCTTTTAATAAACCCACCAAGGCCTATGAAATGGGTTGGAGGGGGCGTAAGGACCAAGCTTTACCTCCCCCTCTGCTGCCCCTGCACCAGGGCAATGACAGCTTTTAGGGGACCAGCAAAGTCATGTGTGATGGCAATATTTTAAGTTCCCCCCCAAAAATACAGGTCACCTGCACACTTCCATAATGTAAACCAAGAGGTGGCCTAAAAAGGTCAGGTAAATCAGCGTTTCCTCACCTCTAGCAATGATATCTCATCCTAAGTCACCAAGATCTGTGTAGCACCTCTGGCTTTCACTGCTCCAAGATAAACAGAAACAAACTCCATGGAGCCTGGGATCAGACCCAGAATCCAGGCAGGGAAGAGAAATGACACTACCTAAGGAGCCTCTCTGCTTTGTACCTCTTTGCACAGCTAATTAACACAGCTCACATACCAAAAAGCGGGTCTGAAGCATTAGGGATCTTGCCTTAGGGGGAAAGCAATCATGAAGCAGTTAACTGAATAAACCCAGGGAAAGTTTGTTCAGCTGGCAGCCATCCCATAAGGAGAACGAAAGGCAGACTTGTCCGAGTGGATTATTCGCTCCACGTGACTTGCTCCACGTTATTTGCTCCACTCAGAGCTCTTTAGGAATATGTTTACCCTTGTGCCATGGTGCAAAGTCTTTTCCAATAAATGTTGAACAATCTATCCTCTGCCCTTCAGAGTTTATTTCGTATTGTTTGAAATTACCAATAAGGGTGCTTATCCCAAAGCATATTTTGAAGTATGTCTTGCTCTCTTTGTCCATCCCTCATCTGCCCCAGTGAATTCTTTTCCAATCCAGGCTGATTTCATTACCTGGTAATATCCCAGGGCTTTGGACTACCATAAGGATTTGCATGGGCAGGGGGATTGGAACTAGATGATCTTTAATGTTCCTTCCAACCCAAACCATTCTATGATTCTATGATTTCTGATGAGTTTAAATTATCAGATACTTGTCTAACTGGTATAGCTCCATACTTTTTCACTGGTGTCAGTCTCCTGTGCTGATCCTTGGATTCCTGAGTGTATCCCACGTGTCTGTCTGTCTGCCCTCTTCAGTCTTTTCGGATACATCTTTCAGATATGACTTTGGCTTGGTCATTGTTGATGCAAACACTCGATGATGCTCTTGAGACCCTTATACTGCTGCACCCCTCCTTGCTCACCGAGCTCCATTTTTATGTAGGATTGCAGGGTCCGAACAATTCAGGAGAGAAAAGACCCCGGGCATTGCATTGTCCAACACCTGCTCAAAGGACAGTCAACTACAAAAGTAGGTTAGGGTGCTCAGGGTCCCATCAAGTTTTTAAAATCTCCAAGGATGCAGATGGCAGAGCCTCTCTGGGCAGTCTGTGCTAGTGCCTCACCACTCCCACAGGAAGGACTTTTTGCCTCATATATAGTCAAAATACCCTTTGTTTTGGCTTATGACTGGTCCTTCCTATTCTTCCAGTGTGCACCTCTGGGAAGATTCTGGGAAGAGTTTTCTCTATACAGTCCCATTAGTTAATTGTAGGCGGCAATTCCCTTCTCTTCTTCAGGCTGAGCAAGCACAGCCTTCCGCCTCTCCTCCTCCATCCTCTGCTCCAGCCTCCTGACCAGCATGGTGCCCCTCACTGGGGTCGCTCCTCTCTGTCAATGTCTCTCTTGTGGTGGGGAGCCCCAAATAGGACTCAATACTCTGGATGTGGTCTCACAAGTGCCAAGCGGAGGGTAATAATCATTCACCTGGACCTGCCAGTCACAATCTGGCGAACACAGCGCAGGATGAGGTTGTCCTTTGCTGGCTCACTTTCAGCTTGTCCACCAGGACCCCCAAGGCCTCTTCTACAAAGCTTCTTGCTATTCACTCAGCCTCCAGCCTGCACTGTTGCATGGCATTATTCTGTCACTGATACATGACCCTACATTTACCGTTGTCCCTCTGTCTTGCCTGGTGACAGCATCCATGGTCTATCAGCTTGCTTTGCCCGAAATTCTCTGTTGTCAATTAGTCCGAAAAGTTATTCCCTATTTTTTTTCTTGATGGGAAGTCCTGTCTAGTACAAAAATTGAAAGCTCTCACCTTGCAGTTACGTTACCAGACCTTTTTTGTTATATCTGAGTTCTCCCTCGAAACTTGCTTTTGGGGAGTGAAAAGAAGACAGTCTTACCTGAACCTGTGTAAAATAATAATGAATATAATAGTTGGTGTCACTGTGTCCAAACTTTCTGGATTTATCTTAAGGAAACAATTATCCTGATTGGGTTTTCTTTTGCATAAGTCAAAGGAACTGTAGGGTATCGCTGGGGTTCATTTCATCTCACTTCAGCTAGATAAAAATGCCGTATCCATCCCAAGCTAGTTTTCTGGCATCCTTGATTATCAGTGTCAAGAAAAACAGCGTTCCTTTGAGGACAGTTCTTCTCACTGACCCTAGACTCCAAAAGATGTTGCACCTCAGAGGTGCCCTCAGCTCTCAGGTAGTACAAGTAGGGAGCTCACAGCACTGCCCCACAAGCAAAGCCTGGCCCCACTGGTCTGTAATGTGCCTTTTCATACCATGGGGGTCAAACCAGCAGAAATAACACTTCCCTGCGGGCAACTAAGTATCCTCCTCTGAGCAGACGTTGCAATGCAGCAGTGAGACATCCAGGCTCGCTTCCCTATTAAAGAGGAAGATGTCTTCAATCCGCCCTGCGCTCCTCAAAAGATATGGGTAAGTTTGCTGGATTCCAGCAGGTTTTTCATACTGTCTTTCCTGGATCACATTTGATAGTATTTTGAATAAGTATGTCCCACTAAGGCTCTGATGCTGCAAAACATACATATTTCTGAAACTCTCTGCACACGGTTGACACTGAACCCCTGAGTGGTCTTGCCGAGTTCAGGGCACCACCATGATACACGGTTGGGTGCACACGTGTTGGTGGGAGAGGGCTTGCAAAGCTGCACCCTCTGACACCACCCGTGCTGCCATCCTGCTGTTTCCACTTCAGCCTCTCAATTCTGCAAAGCCTGAAGGTGACCTTAACCATCCCCTTACCCCAGCTGCCCTACGTAATCCCTGAGTGGTGGTTATTTACTCCATTTCCACACTTATTACTTTGCTTATTTTCCACATGGCAGTCCCTAACAGTGGAAGAACATTTTCATCCTCTGCTGATGTGGTTTTCTGCTCCGTAGCAGTCGCCTCCTTGCTCATCTATAGTGTTTGTTTTCTGCACAAGGGGATGTTACTGATGTAATCTCTTTCTGTCTCATTTATGCTTCATTTCTCTGTTTCTCTTTCCATTTCAGCTGTCACTTGATGTGAGAGAGTGTCTGATCTTGTGTTTAAGATATTCACAAGGACCTGTATCTCTTCTCCACCACGCATTTCCCAGGGGTTGATGGACAATAAGCCAACAGCTCTGGAGCTTAGTATTTCCATGTGTAAAATACTGGTAACATCACTAAAGCTGTGCAGATGATTTATTTTGTACTGGGAAGGCCATTCTGGAAGGAAAAGGGATTTCAGTTTGGATCAGGTCAGAATTAAATTGCTGTAGAAGAAAAGACTAGAACCGAAAACACTACATTTGGTATGGAAATAACTGATTAATTCCTTTCCAAAGTTGTTTCAAACATTTCTACCTTTTAAAAAAAGTACAAGAAAATAAACACACAAAGTACTCGGAGGTCTCTGCCGTTCTCCCCTGGTGACACTTTCATGTTTTTGCTGAGACTAAAGGGGAGAGCTAAAGATAAATCCATTAATGTTATATAAGGTGCTCAGAAATGTCCCTAAATAAATAAAAGTGCTTCAAATTGTACACTGCGTGTGTGTCAGGCAATTCACCTGCAGTGCCAGGATGCTCTTCCCCCTTTGGAGGAGAACGCTGTGGGAAAGCTGAGCAGGAGTACTGCAGGTGGCTATTAGCAGCAGGTCACCCAGAGCAATTTTCAGGAGATCTCCATGCACCGCTGAAATTTTGCCATTCAGCACAGCCCTCAATAATCCCTCGGGGTAAGAGCTTCGTGGGAGGTTGTGAAAACCAGCTGAGGCCACTGCCCTGCCCAACTGCTTGCTCCTGCAGCCTGGAAGCAGAAGGGACATGTGCCTACTCTGGCAGCCCACACAGCAGACCACCAGCCTAAATCGCTGCTGAAAGTGGATTTGCACTGCCACACTGAAGCAGAGGAAAGATATTCACTTTTTGCAGGGCTGGTGAATGGATGGTGATTACGGCTCACCGTGCTGGGTGGACAGCAGGTGGACATGGCACCTCCAGTTGAACCTGCTCAAGCCCTGATGCAGTGCCCGATGGCAATAAAGTTTTGCAGGCATATAAGGTACTTGGCTACCTCGGCAGCTTCATCAGCAAGTGGTGACAGCAACGTTTTGCTGCTTTATGTAGCTCTCCTCATCTTGCTGGCAATCATTTTAAAGTGGGACTTCATCTGTCAATCAGTAAATTGGTGGCACCGAACAAGCTGAGGATGGAATGATTGCGATTTCTTCTAAAGGAGCTTAGAGGAAAATAAGAGATCCAAAGTTGCAGTGAAATTAGCGATGCTTTCCTTTCGGTGGGAGCGAAAAAAGGCCAAAATTAGGTTATTGAACGAAAGATGAGGAGAATCTTCTCCTTTAAGACTTTGGTATAGTGGGGAATGGGTACGATGAGGAGGAACAATAGCGCAGAAGAAAAGGTACTTAATGAATAGAGACAAGCTATGGAAAGAAAGAAAAATATCGCAGTCTGATAAGGCGCTTAATGTCTCAACATCCGTGCTTTTCATTTCCAAATACAGCACGTGCATACAGAGGTGGGCTGGGAAGTTGCTGCCATGTTCAGCCAGAGAGTGGACAGTTCAGGCCCAGGCCGTCCAGGCTCCAACAGAACTGGACCCAGATCAGCTGAACATGGCGACTCAGCTCTGCTCACCTCTGTTGCAAAAATCAAACCAAAAGCAAGACCAGCGTATTACCTAAATCTTGTTCAGCTCTCCAAAGGAATTCTCCCCTTTTTGGTGGCACGTGTGCTTCTTGTCACCCACTTCCAGCAGCTCCAAGGAGGATCATGGCTCTGCATCATGCTGTGCCATGCCGTGCCATGTGTACCAGTGCCAATATCACCAAGAGGTGCTGAGGCCATCCCATCGCGGTTATCGCTCTCATGGTCATGTCTCAGCAGTCCTCGCCACCCCATCCTTGTGCAGCCAGAAGAGCGTGGATGCATCCTCCCACGCTCCTCGCTACCTCGGTCCATCCCCGGTAAAGCTGGGTAAAAACTATCCTCTCCCTCACCACCCTGTGAAATTATTGCAAGATTCACAGTTTTTCCCTCTTCTGCACCAGGCTGAGAGACATTGGTTGCCTGTTGTGATGGGAAGGCTATGAGGGGGGGGGGGGGGGGACCCAAACTCTCATCTCTGAGCCAGGCAGGACAAGGATTATAGTTTTTCTATGGTGTAGGAAGTGCTGAAGGCCTGGGGAGACAGAGCACAGCTACAGCAGCTCCTTTCCCTCGCTTTACAGGGGCTATCGGGATCTGCTGTGCTTCCTTTAAACTTTTTTTTTTGGGGGGGGTTACTTAAGAACCTCAGATTGTCTCTGAGAAAAAAAGGAAGTTTCTAAGAAGTGGCCCCCAGCTGAGTGTGTTGGGACGTCTTTGATACCGGGACAGCATCTTAATGATTAAACAAGAATTTATGCTCTCTGCATACTCTGTAAATTCTGACTTTGAGGCAAAATTCATGATGCTTGGGAACCTGGCCTGGCTCTTTTTAACATCTGAGCCTTGCAGGGCCATATTTAGTGCTTGGCTTCTCTACTGAGGCAAGCAGCAGCATGTGCTAATTAATGCCAGCTGTGGGAATGTCCGGGGGTGACTTACTTACATCTGCTGGGAAGCAGACTGAGACCTCACCACTCCTTTCATGTAATCAAGGCCCTCTTTCCTCCGCACCCCGTGTGCTAGCCACAGCAATTGCTTTGGGAAAGTATTTCTCCTGAGGGATGTATCTATCTGGGCTGTTTTGTCTAACCCAGGGGGCTGCACTGAGAAATTCTTGATACACTGAGCCGTATCAAAGTGGGGAGGATAACAAAGCGATATGCAATGGTGTCTGAAGGCTACTCCTCATCCTGCTGTCAAACACCCGGTTAGGGAAGAGGCATTTCTCTAATATTATAATAACGGCACTGTCTCCCATTGATAACATCTGACTTGAAATGTCCTACGACCAGGTTGGGTTTATTATTGAAATTCACCCTCAAAATCAAATGTGGGTAGGAAAGGACTTACCCACTCTTCCCCATCTCTGGAGCTGTAGCATGACAGGCACCACCAATTAACAGTGGTAATTCATTTTCCGCAGCGGTTTTGGGGCAGGAGAGGGGGAAAACTAAGCCAGAACATATTATCACAGAAACTTTTGAGGCGGCAGCTCTTCCCCTCCCTCTCCCTCTGCCAAGGAGACCATGCTAAAGCTGGGAGCTGCCCTGCTTGCAGCACACTTGGAGTGAAGCCCGTGCCACCCTGCTCACCCACCCCATGGTCCCGTGGGTTGTGCAGGTGCGTGGGTCTGTGGGCTCGAGGTTAATGGATTATGGGAGAGGGGACCAGACAGTGACAGCTGTGGATGGAGAGCCCCCAGGGACAGCTGCCGGAGCGTGCTCTGCCTCCCCTCCATCATTACAGTCACATCTGCCGGTGGCTGTGGACGCATGGATGAAGGCTTCCAGGGTGCTCATGGTCAACTTGGTTTCCAGTTTTGCCCACTGAAGCCCCTTCAAGCAGAGGCAGGGCTGAAGTCGGGGCAGCAAAGCAGCTGCCATCCACATCCCTACAAATGGATTTGGAAGGCTGCGGTGCCCAGTGCTCACACAGCCCTGGCCCACAGCTGGGATGGGACCCAGGCACCTCAGCAGGACCCCAGGTTTGCAGGCAGCAAGGGGTTTTGCAGCCCCTCTCATCAGGGCTGTCACAATCCTGCTGGACATTGGGGCCGAACGACACTTGGGCTCCCCAAATCACAGCCCTGCATGGGAGATTTGAGGGTGTCTGGGCTGAGATGGTGGCGGAGGATGTCCGGGGATTGTTAGCAGCAGGTTTCAGAGTCCCTCTCCTCCCTTGCACCAAATAATAAATAAATAAATCTCATGGGGGTATAATGCACTGTAGCACTTAAATCCTGCTGGGGATAAAGTGGATTACAATGCTATTTGGCTGGCCACTGTGCGCAGAGCCAAACTGATATAACAGAATTCAAATCCCTTCCCTAACTCAGAGCGGATTTGCTCCTTGCTTTAAAAAATAGCTGAAAGACAGCTTGGCCCCATAAACCACGCTACGACCCTTTTTCAATACAAGGCTGAACTATTTACGCTCTCCTTTAAATACACTTCTTTTCATAATTCAACGAGTTCCTTTAAATCCTATAGAGATGGGGAAGGGTGGCTTTTACAAGAACGCTGTAAACACATTTTTGCTCTTTACAAGAACGTTTTTCACACTCTTCAAAGAGTTAAAGTACGTGTAAAAAGCTAGTAACTCCTTGAAGGAAGAGGATCTGCCTTACCCAGCCACATGCAGCCCCTTGCAAAGCATCGGCGCCTGGCTGGGCTGTGATTGCACTGCAGTCCCCTGCCGCGTACGGCTGGTTTTTGGGGCAGGGACCGATGCCAGCTAAGAAGCGAGGACACAGCTTCCCACCTTCGCCTTGTCCCCGGTGTACAATTAGCAGTGCTGGGGAGAATTGCTGTTAACAGAGGGGGAAAATGCAGAGGAATTCTCTGAGCCTCATCTCTGCAGGGACCAGCAAACCCCGCTCGTTTCTTCCACATGCATGGAGCACCTTAAAACTTTCCCTGCACGCTGGGCCCTGCAGCATAAGTGGTGCTTCTCTAATTAATACGGCCTTGGAGGGAGCAGCCACTTATCTGGGGAGCTCCGTTGCCTGGCTGTGCCTCTCCAAAGGGAGATGTCAGGGCAACCACGCTCTTGAAGGAAGACAGGTTACAAGGTAATGCATATAATGCGATCAAGAATGAAGGTGACCTATAGAAGTGCGGTAAATATGTGGTTTTCTCTGCTTGGCAAGTGAATTTTGATCCCAGCATAGCGCTGTGTCCTAAGGTGCTGCTGCCATGCCTGGGAAAGCTTGTGGGAGGACAAAGAGCGGAAAGCGGCAAGAAGGACAAAGAGGCTCCAAAACAACCCCCCCCACCACCCTACTCATACCCTTGCCAAACAGGCAAAACAGAGGGGGACAGCTGCAAAATTGTCGTTCCTTGCTTAGAGCTGCCTGTGTCAGCCTTGTCGTGCACAGGGAAAATAGCAGCAGATCAATTAGAGGTGTCCGCGCTGACACTCTTACCGTCTTCTCCTTTAAGATACACTGAAAGGCTCATCAGCCTTCCCAGTTAATGAGCCTTGCAGTGGGAAGAAAGACAAGCGTTTCTTTTTAAGTGTGCGCTTCTCTGCCAACCTCCGGACCTCTCCTAAAGGAAGAGGTAAGTGATGGGATGTGATTGCGGTGACAGTGTGATGACATAAGTTTACTGGAGACCCCCCCTGGTCTAGCTGTGGGTCTGTGACAGCAGAAACTGGTGCAACCTTTCCCTGGAGGCCACCAGGGCTCCCCTGCCCTCTGCTGCCCGTCGAGGGCTTTACGTGATGCCAAATCTCTGACACACATACCTGATCACCAACCATGGGTCCTCGGGCTGGGCTAGATCCCACCACTATCCCTGAGCACTCCCCCGGATGGAAGGAGCGAGAATGGAGGTCCTGCTGCAATTTGACTGTAATGGAGGTATGCGTGTTGGCACTGATTGAGGACCTGACCTATGTGAGGGATGTCAACGTGCATAATCACACCAGAATATGATGCCTGTCATTTATCATTTGCACCAGTCAGCCAGGAGCCCCCTCGCCCGGCTGCTGTGAAGATATGGAATAAAATAATCCCTTTGCAAAGAGCTTACAATTTTGGAGTAAGCACAGACATTTAAGCCTTGAAGGGAAGGGAGAGAAATGACATTGCTCCCAGCCCTTGTTTCCTAGCAGGCTTGTATTCATCGACCGCAAACCTTAATACAGTTTTCACTCCACTTGTCAATGGTTAAGATAGATTTGGGGGCTGTCAACAAAATGTTACAGTTGAAATGACCCAGCCAGAAATAATAGACCATAAAACATCAAAGTAGTCATAATACTGTAAACCACAGCGGAGGAATATGTTTGGCCCTTTAATTTTTAATGGTCCCTCAGATGTTGTTTTGTGTACGGGACAGTTTGGGGGGAATTTCCCTGTCACAGCTTCAGAAGTCTCTGGGCCAGGTTCCTGGAGGGAGAAACCACAACCTCCCTGTGCATCCCCGGGGGAGAAACAGGCACCCCGAGAAGCAGGTTCATCTGACTTGTCTTTGACACCAGTTTTTGGACAAGGTGCCTTGCCAGCTGGAGGTGACCAGCTCTCCACCGCCAGGCAAGAGCCATAGAAGCGAGGTGTCTCACTCAGAGACAGCTGGCGTTGGCCCGTGGGCTCCTACAGCTCGCTGGTGCCGGAGGGTGGGCACCAGTAGTGCCATGCTGGGCACAAAGGGGTCTGACCCACACATCTCTTCTGGGTGCTGGCACCAACTGGTGGTGTGTTCCTTACAGAGCTGGCGGGAAACCAAACTGAACACCTTGAGAGCATATCAGTGCTAAAGCCTGCTGTATTTACCTGGCTGGATGTGAGCTGGGTAACTCGGGAGCACCTTCAAAGCATATCTTACTTTACAGTCAGAGGGATTTTTTCAGAGCAGAGAGGTTTCTTGTCAGCTTGTCCCATCTGCCTGGTGTAACAGCAGGCCCATGTGGGATAAAACATGCCATCACGTTCCCACTACAACCCTATCACGGCAGCAATTCCGACCGAGGTCAGGACTATTCTCACTGGGGCCTCACTGACACGTCAGACCTTTTCCTAGAGGTTCACATTTGTTTCCAAGAGAGTTTTGCATCCAGTGCCTACTTTCAAGAGCTGCCAAGACAGTACCGAGATTACTCTTCTCTCTACCAGGCTTTGGATCTGAGCAGTGAAGAGCTTGGCCATGGGAGATTTTAATGCAGTAAAATGCCCTATGTCTTTAACAGAAAGGAAGAGAGACATCAACTTTTTTTGGTACATTCAGGTTAAAATGCTGCAGCTCCGACAACAGCAAATCTGCAACTCGAGAGGATCTGAACTGATAAATTCAGGTCTAGTCCTAGAAACCAGTGGAGCAGTCAGTGGACACCCCTCTGTGTGCTTATGGGGACCTCATCAGACAATGTCACTAGCACTGAAATTGTATTGTGACCTTCAATAACATTTTTTCTGCTCTTTTTTTTTTTTTTTTTAATAATTAAAATTATAGATGAAAGTAGCAGGAGACAGTCACATAAAAGGGGTCAAGCACCGAAGCATTCATTTACAAAATCTCCCCATGCACTTAGAAACGCGGCTATTTCTTTTATCCATTTGGACAGTCTGTCAGATAATGACAAGGCTGCGGGTTTTTTAAATAGCTTGTGTTGTTGGAGGAGCGTGATGTCAGGAGAAACAAGTCCGCACCCAAGCAGTCCAACCCCTGGGAGCGCTTACTCCGGCCAGCAGTTCTCCCCGGGCTGAGCACAGCTTTGTGGGGAAAATCCTCCCGGAGCTGGTGCCCTGCTAGAAACAACCTCTCCCTGCCTGAGCGCAGCCTGAGACTGGAAATATAACTGCAGGAAATCTGGCTTTTTTTGAAGGGGATGCTGCTCTGAAGAGGGATTTACCCCACCAACAGACCTCTCGGCGGCCCGCGGCTGGGGAAAGGTGCTCCCTGCAACCCCTCCGAGTTCCTTGCAGGGACCCCAGCAGAGCCAGAGATAAATTGTCCTGGATTAATTTCATTTCTGAGCTTGTGGAGCAGCATGGTAAGTCAGGTCCACAAGGACTTTCCGCAAAGCAGGAGTCACTTTGTTAAAGTTGGTCACTCGTTAACGGTGATAAAGTAATTAAAGCCTCCAAGTCGCTTTCTCCCCCCTGCTGCTCCTTCTCTAAGTACAAACATCAGGGCTCCGGCATAGATGGAGCTGTTGACACTTTGTCAGTGAAAAAACAGAACTATGCGAGTAAGAGAAATGTTTTATGGGGGCTATAAATAGTTTTGCATTAAGGCAAATGTATTCTCCCGCCTAAAATAGATTCACCTTGCAAACGGCTTAAGGACACTTTCAGCGCCACAGCAACGCCTTCAGACTCCTCTCAGGAGACAGAAACAAGCTTTCCCCCCCAAAAAAAAGCAAACACAACCAGCAGCTGGAGACCCCTGTGCTGCCACCCCCCCCTCTTCCCTGCTCCCCACTGCCGGGCAGCAGCCGGCTGTGCTGGGGAGACCACCCAGCGCCCTTCCACCAAAAAGGGATGATAATTCATCCAACTAACTTTTCCAAGCATTTTTTTCCAGAGGCTTTGCAACCCGCGTGCTCATTACACGGGTGAAAGGGACGAGGAAACTTTGGGGAGGGGGAGCAGCGACTTCCCACGACCGCTCGGAGCAGCAGGGTTGCCTCTCCTTCGCTCCGACGGGAATCGTGCAGGCAGACAATGCAAACATCCCCTCTGCCAGGGCTGCAATGTGTTAACAGCGTTCTCCCCTTGCTGCCGGAGCATCATTTCATTCCCTGAGGAGAAACGCTGGTGGTGGTGGTGGAGGTGGGGAAAGATGAGGAGATGCCAGAAGAGAAAAAATATTTTTTTTAACTCACCTTCAGGCTGTGGGTTGGGTTGACGACGCAGACGAGTTGCCCGGCGGCTGAGAAAACCCTCTTTGCCTTGTAGTGCTGAAACCGCAGGTGAATGAGATCTAACACAGCCCCAAAGCACTGGGTGAAGAAAAGCATCACAACTTTTTGGCGTTTGCTGCGGCTGCTGCTGCTGCTGCTGCTGCTGGCGGTGGGCAGGGGAAGCAGCGAGGGAGCCCCTGAGTCCTTGAGCCCGGGGAGGGACTGCGGTCGGCGAGAGCTACGCTCCGGCACGGCTTAGCGTGCCTTCATATTCATCATCAAAATAAGACGGGAAGAGGCTTGCAGCAGCGGGGACGGCCAATGGAAAGGACAGAAATGTTATCCTTGAGGTCCGGAGACAGCCAATAACGAATGCCTCCCCTCCAGAAACTCCCTGATGAATTGAGCCTGGCGGAGAATGTATTATTGAACATTACCATACATCAGCACATTGCATTTATCTTGTGATTACAGCCAGTCATACGTAAGGCTGTGGAGATATGCAGGCAAAATTGATTGCTTAACATCTCCATTTATTAATTGCCTTAATTTAACAAAAGAGCGCTCGGATACCAAAGCGAAATGTAAGGCATAGGGAAGAAGCCCACCAGTGAAACTGTTAGAAAGTAGCAAAAATAGATTAAGTGGAGTATGTTTTACCGAGGGAGAAAAATCAAATATGCAAAGAGAGTTACAGTTCCTCGCAGGGGTTAGGCAGAAGTAAAGCTCGCTATATAAATAGATTCACGTCTGTGCATTTACGGACTTTGATTTGGATTTTCACCGCTCTGAAGTTTTCTAAATTTGATATTTATTCTGCTACTTCAGAAGGGCCTCAGCACGCAAACAACGTTTCCCTCCCCACCCCCCCACCCCCCGCCAAAAATAGAAGAGGCCGGGTCTCTGGTGTAACTTGGAATAAGTCCATTTAAAGTCAGCAATGTTTTCCTGATTTACTCTTGCCAGTGGATCAGGTCCGCTGGACACAAAACATGGTAATTACTGGATGCTGGAACTATGAGAGCACAAAAAGGCACAGAGCACGCTTCTAAAAATAATGGAATACATGATGCATGAGGGCACACGCAGAGAGAAACTTGCACTGAGGGAAAAGTGGCTTCTAAATCAACAGAATAATTAAACACGCAGAAGGCTTTTGCTTGTCATTCATCTGCATATTGGTGGGCAGGAAATTACTAATTAGCCATTAGATCGTCCTAGGCATTAAAAAGGAATTAGGGAAGCGCAAGGCAAATAACATGCTTTTGCGTATTGTTGCCAGCGCGTATCTCTGTTGGTGGGCAGGGATCCTTCTCGAGCCATTGAGTCTCATTAAACTCGAGTCCCCATAACCGTGTTTTCCGGGAGGTGACTGCGCCGAAGCAGCCGAGGGAATCAGAAAGCACATTCATTTTGTGGGACAATCCTGTGTGATATGTTACTCTGCTTGTTAATAAATCAAAGAGGGCTAATTTAATTAGCTCTCTGCCAGAACTTCCTAGCAGGGTGCTATTTAGGCTTGCTAGCTAAGTACTCAGATGGCTTATTTAGCCTCGGTAATCCTTTTCCCCCTTCAAAGCAGGACAGATAAAAGTAGCTTTTCTTTCTTTTTCTTATTTTTTTTTTGCTTCTTTTTTAAACACGAGCCCGGTGCTGGGGGTGAGGGTCCAGATGAAGCAGCCCCTGTGGAACGTGGGTTTCAGCCAGGAACTGGATTGTGACAACTTGCCTCTTCCTAAATCAATACTGCAATACTGGCTCTGCCACAACTGCAGAGAGCCTGTGTGTTAAAAAAAAAAAAAAAAAGAAAGAGTCCTAAGTAGATAAATAAGCAGGATATTTTGAATGCTGAAACAGCCGACGACACAATCATCTCCCCCAAAAAACATTAAAGACAGGAGGAATATGTATCTCTCAGTCCTTAACGTTTGCTTGTAAATGAGAACGGGAGATAATTTTTGCAGCGCTGAGAGACACTTGGAGAATATTTTCAGACAGACTTGAGGACAAGTGAGCGAATTGATTTGCTTAAATGTATCCTTTTCTCCGTTCCCAAAGTAACTGTGAGCATCCAGCTATTTATTATTTATTTCTTCCTGATTTCTAGCTGGTAGCTGCACAAACACTTCGTACCAGCAAATTTCAGTCTGCGAGTTGTCAGTGCAAGTATTCTGCCATCAAAGCCTTAAATGAGCAAAAGGTGCTCGTTATTGACGTTGGGTATCACCACCCAAATCACCTGGGGTTTTCTCTGTTTGACTGATTGACTCAACTGAATGTGTAGCTTAGGAGGCCGGACCCCCTCCGTGGGCAGTAGAGATGGCACCCCTCATCCCTGCCATCCAACCAGCCTCGGGGCTCTGGCAGTGCTGCGGTCCAGCCCCCCTGAGACCCCGCTGCCTTCCCGGGGGGACAGGAGAGATGTCCTTGATCCCACAGCGGCAAGGGGATGTCTTCAACCTAAATATACATCCTGGCTGCTGGGCTGGTGTACAAAAAGGGTTGGCCTTCTTACAAAGCAAAGATCACATTCAAGGATGGGCGAGGGACATTTCTGGTGCCCAAATCCCCATATGCATCTGTGCCTGTCTTGCTTGTTACATGTGACCTTCTGAGGAGCAGCTCCCCACCAGCAATATTTGTGGAAAAGGACAAAAACCAGTTCTCAGTGCATCTGAAGGTAACTCCTGCCCAGACCATGAGTTTACATTCGTGGCAATGCTTTGGCGAAATTTTTAATTGCCCGTATTTTTCCTGCCCTGAGACCCACACGCAGCACCTGCTTACTACACTTCAACACAGGACTTAGCACCGGTTTGCCAAGGGACCCCACATCCTCCCAGCTGCAGCAGCCAGCCATGTGCGCAGCTTTGCTTGCAAGCAAAAGCTCAGCAGTCTGGTCTGGTGTGTGGGTGAGAATCCAGGTCTTCTGCTTTTGCACATGGGGGCTCTTGACCAGCGTAAATCCATTAATTTGAGTTCGCTGTGGTCTTCTCAAGGCTTGAGAATGCAAGATCTGCTGCCTTACCCGGCCTCAAACCATGGACCAGGTCCTCAACAGCTTTACTTAGCTGTATGGATGCAGAGAGAGGAGGAACAAGCCCACGTGCAAGGGGCACTGGATACATCCCATTTAACTGCTGGTTGCAAATTTCTGACAACTGTAGCCATTATTTCCAAGATAGCTAATTCTGTAATATGCAAGTAGAATGTGGCAAAAGGCCATAGGCTAAATCATCATGAGGATCCGGATTTTGCCAAATTAGCAGCTCGAGTGGCATCACTGTAGTTCTCATGGGGTTACAATGCTCTCGCAGCTCAGCTGCTGGCACGGCTGCATCAGGTTAGTGTGATAATAGGATCAGCTAGACATAAAAACTGGCCGCAGCAGTGCTAGCTTTCCGGTTTGACCACTTTGCTTGTGGTTGGAGCTGCTGAGGTGAGAGTGAAATACTCACGGGAAACCGCGGGTGTCCAGGCACCATGAGACTGGGCAGGACAAAAGCCTGTGAGATGCATTGCTCAGTCCAAACCTGACGTTAAATTGCAGGGCTTGGGTTTCAGTGGATTTCTTTATCTTTCTGACCAGGCACATTTGGGGGTGACCTTCCTACACGCTGCTCTCTCTCCCTTCCTCCCCCATCAGACACCACAGGTTCCTTCTCACCCCACCTGTACATCTTGCTGACATCCACAAGATGATTCCCATGGAGATGGCATCAGGCTGCCCTCCATTACCAACAGCCATAGGGGAAACCTAACCTGCCTTGGACAACACCAGCAGTAGTCTTTACCCCAAGGACAGGAGAGGCAGATGCTGTTCAGGGCATCACGAGTATCCATGCAGGCAGTTTACCAACCTGCCGGCTCAGACATGTTTCTGACTGCTGGTAGGATTTCTTGCAGGGCTGGCTGACATAGGACGTACTCTGGTTCCACTGTTTATATTTCCTTGGGGAAGGAGCCAGGCCAAGCTAACCTGCAGCTGCCCTCTAGCAGGGACAGCCCACATGGGTGCCTTGAGGCAGGGAAGGACCCGTTTCGCACTCTCAGCCCTGCCTTTTAGGGGTGGTAGCTAGCTATTTAAGCAGGTCACTCCCCCCATCTAGCTAAGTTTCAAGTCCATTTTCTACCTGGCCAGGGGCTGGAGGAGCAGGATCCATGCCAACTAGGCACCTCTCCTGTGAGCGTCTACATCTGAGTGCATCAGCCCAGCTTCCTTTGTAGTTGTGGGGGGAATGGGGTGTGCTAAGGATGTGTTTCCCCTGACCTGGCTAGGACGTCAGGCAGTTTTCTGCATCCTTTGGATGCAAGCTTAATATATGAAACTTCATCTGCTCTCCTGGGTCTCACGGCAGGTTCTGGCCTCTGGAGAGAGGTGTTTGCACTGTAAGTTCACATTTTCCTTTGTTGTCCACCAGACCTGAGAAATGTCCCACTATATCAGGGCACTTGTGCCTCCAACCCCCCAGTGACTACAGGAGATGATATTTCAAATTGGCTCATAGGCAGGGGCCATCACCTGCTGTCCATTCTCCTGGTACTCCCTCAGCACCTAGAACTGTCATATTGGGGCACTGGAGGGCACATCCTTAGGGAAGCAGAGCCAGCAATTTTTAAAACTGGGAGGAGAGTTGTAGCCCGCCAACCTGACCCCTGTAAAGCATGTATCTCTTCATACCGACTGCTTTGTGTTTTGGTTGGAGTCCATCCTTTCCAAAAAGCCTGGGTTTGAGCTTTCCTATGAAGGACACGAATGGCACCGCCCGGTAAGTTCTTCGAAAGGTTATTTATCTTCACTGCTAGCATTTTTTATTTTACCTCCACTCTGAATTATTTTCCTGCAGAATCTTCTGTCTGTAGAAAGTCATTGTGCTTTCCCTTGCTGGGGAAGCCTCTGCCATCACAGACCTTCTCCATGTGAAGACACAGTTTTTGCCTAAAATTTCCTTCAGTGAACCTAACAGACAGATAATGCTTCCCTTGCAAAGCACCTTTCTTGCTCAAGATCAGGTCACTCTCGCAGCTTCTCTTTACCTCCTTGTCATCTCTTCTTGAGCCTGATCTGGTCCTCACCGCTGATGAGTGCAGAAGCAGAAGGACCCATTTGGCTCACAGCTTCATGGTGCACTGCTTACAGTCGTGACACATCCACTCCTTGGGCTCCCCATTCCTACACCTCCTCTTGGCTTGCAGGGCAGATTTCACACCGCTTCAGCACAGCCCCGTGGGAGACAGACCTGCCCTCAGGCAGGGGGGAGAACTGCAAACCTCCCTGGAAAATGCTTGGAGGTGCTCCCTCCTCTCGTCTGGGGTCTACAGTGATGAGAGGCAAGAGCATCAGCAAATCTTGCCCCCTCTTTTAAAAAAATGATCTGTTCTTTCAAAAGCCAAGTTAAAAGTTCTTGGCTTTACCCAAGTATTTTATTCGTGGTGAATTATTTTGACAAATATGTTTTCAAAAATCCATTTTGACTCTATGCAAAGATATAAGCAGCAGCTGCAGTGTAATTGTATGCATGCTGTAAGCGGAATCTAATCTTAAATGTCTCAATAGTTTTCATTTTCTCAAAAGGACAGCTTTTATCGGGCAAGAGCTATCAAAAGCAGTCTTTAAAGCAGTTAAATAACATGCCAATTAAGATATCGGTGATAAATGCCACAAGATAATCTTGCAAAACTAGGAAGAAAACGGAATTTGCTGAACTGGAACCAATTCACAGTTCTGAGGTTGTTCCCGACATTTTCTCAGTCCTGCCTTCCTCCTCCCTGGGGGTGGCTCGCACTCATGGCCATCGCCCTCAGAGCTCCTTCGCAATGCTGCACATCCAACACCACTGCCGGAATGACCAGGGATGCATGTGGCCATCGTTTGCATGCCTGGGCCACGTCTACACCATCTGTCAGAGGTCAAAAGCCATTTCTGCACCCCGTGGCCGCCTGCAGAACATCGTCAATGCACAGCTGCTGAGCTCGGCTTTTCCTGCTAATCTCCCTTCAGCAGAAACTTACATTTCCCTCTGGTATTGAAGGACACTAGTATGGCAAGAGGTGTTTTTCTTTTATTCCTTTCAAAGCCATCCTTCCTACATTATTATTAGCAGTACATGAGTTTTCTAGTCGCTGGGTCAAGAGGGGAATTCTTCATTTCTCCCTGGGGGACATTTGCTGCCTAGGGAAAAAGGTTGCTGCCTCCACCTTCTTAATTTTGTCCCTTCACGCGTCTGCGTTTGGTATGCTCTCCCTTCCTCCGCTCGCTTATTAACGGGAGAGTTTATGGCAATATCTCATGCCACTTCTCTCTGCAAATGTTATACCCGAGAGAGTATCTCCTTTAACTCTCACCAGCAAGCCAGCAGCTCAATAAAGACACTTTACATTTTCATGCTGTTATTAGATAAAGTAACTGCCATCATTTCCTATTCATAGTGGCTGCCTGGTGCCCACATTACCATAAGAACATACTGCTTTCTGTTGCCAGCCTCATGCAATGCCCAGGGGAGAGTCCTGTTGCCCCGGGCCATACCAGCATGGGGCTGGGGGTGGATGGACCGTAGACACCTCGGTCGCCTTGTGTCAGAGAGAAAAAGCACCAGGAGCCAGTAGTGATGGACGGTGGAAGATCCTTTTCCTGCTGACAGCCCGGGAAGTGGCTTATTCAAAGGCGGTCTCTAATTCTAAGCAGGTTTTAAGGGCTGGAGGGCTTCTCATTTGCTGGGGAGCCCATCGGAGAGGCTGTCTTTGGTCACGCTCTGCAGGCTGGCGTTTCGCTCCCAGAGCTGCTCTCCGCCGGGGGAAGCGGCAGTCAGCAACACAGACCTGCAGCAGTGCCGGTGTCACCCTCTAATCTCCTTAGTGTGCTCTCAGCTCTAGCACTGGATTGTAATCAGGATGCTGGGGGCCTCCCAAGGACCATGCCAGAGTCACAACAGGCTTTATTTTGGTCCAACTGCTTTAAAACAGACACAGAGACACATGCACCGAGGCGTGTGAAGGACAGATGGGTAGCAGGAATGAGACAGACTTGCTGCGCTCACATCAAAGTGTGAGTAGCTTCTGGGCCTGCAGATGAGCCCTGCGGAACCAGGTCATGCTGCTCCTGCCTCCCCCACAGAGGAGGAGGATCTGGGCAATGAAGAGGTGGAGGACTGTACCCAAAAGACCCAGCAAGACAGACTGAAGTCCCTGCTCTTCTGGGTCACAAGGATGATAAATAATTCAGTCTTGCTTCAGAGCTTTGCATCCTACATCCACGTTTTCCTGGTCTTGAACTTTTCTGTCTTCAATATCTGGTTGAGGAAGATTTAGAAGACATTCATCAAGGATATTCCAGCTTTTGGAGGTGGCACACATCTTCCTCTAGCGGATGCCTATGCCTGAGTTAGCCAGCCGTGCCTCCTGAGACAGTGGGAAGAAGCAGGTCTGGGGCATCTCAGGTTAAAAGAGATACCTAAAATGGGTTAGATGACTCACCACCTGAAAGTACCAAATTGCCTCCACTGATTGTACACCTACAACTCTAAGAGACGTAGCACCACATTCCTCCATAACCAGGTGAGATGAATCCCAAGCCCAGCAAACTCCAGCACGTGTCATCCTGCAACCCCACAGGACACCTGGACAGTGGGTGCCATGGCAGGGGCTGCTTCAGTGAGGACCTGCTTGTCACCTGCACTGCTTTGCCAGCAGTGCAGGAAGGTCAGACCTGGGCATGACCAGGCAAGTAGTCTCTGCAAGGGGTCCTGCCTCCTGCAGGGGTACGTGCACAGCCCACGCTGCTCTCCCTGGCCACGGCATCCCCCTGGCCTAGCCCTAGTGAAGGTCCCAGAGCTCAGGTGACTCCAAATTAGTCTGGATACACAACAGCACAAAAGCCTCTGAGTCCCCTCTGGTCCCCATCCTGCTTTGGGTAGTGGAGCTCCCCACTGCCAGCCATACCCCTTGCCAACACAGATGTGGGCTGGGGATGGTTGGACAAGCACCAACCAAGGTCTAAATTTCTAAACCCTTTTAGTGAGAGCCTCTGGGAGAGGGCCCAGCAGTAGCATCCCATGTGGTCCTGGTGAGCCCAGGGGCCACCACCACTATCTGAAGTTCTCACCAGCTCCTGCCATCTAAAGACTCGCAGATCCCACTGACGACCACCAGCCAGGTGGACGCGTAGCCTTTCTAAATCTGTATTTAACTCGTTTGAAAAACGTGCCTGCCAACACTGGTGTTGCTGAGGTATTGCTGCAAAGCTCAATTAGCTAATGGCACAGAGATTCAGAGAGCGACATGGATGGGAGGCAGTACTCAGTGACAAGTGCTGTTAAGATGATTACCACATCCCAGAGTACCACCAGAGGCATGCATCCCTCATGAGCTGCACCCTGTAACAGCTTGCCTGGACCATGTCCTTTCACATCGGTACATGCACCAAAGGCATCCTGGCAGCAGGTGGCATTTTTTCAGCCCAAAGATAGCTAAGGTTGAGCCCACCTAGGTCAAAGATGGTGCAGGAACTCATCTGCCCAGAAAGGATGCTCAACAAGAAGGGCCCCACCTGGAGCACCAAATCCTCTTCCCATGTTCACATGTGGTACTCCCATGACACCGATGACATTTGTAGACAGGTATCTGATGGCAGAACTTCACTCTTAGACCATTTATTTCACCTTCAGGATCTTCTCAGGAGGAAAAAACAGAGTGGCTAGTCCTCTCTGAATTGAATTAAACTGTCCTTCAGCTTAATATACCCTTGCAATTATGTTGGTGTCAGCAGAGATGAAGCAGACTGATGCCTGCCATCACCAGCTGGCCAGCACGGTGAAAGCCACCCAGCTCCCTCTGGGCTACGTCCTGCAGCGACCGTTTCTTTCTCTGCATCTGGACTGGCATCTCATGAGCTGGAGACAGGCTGTGGTGTCCAGGACCCACATCACATCTGTCTTGCCTTGACTGACATGGCAAATAACAAGGTGAGAAACGCTGGGGAAGGTTGTCAAAGTATTACCTCTTTTCAACCCCTTCTTGCATGGCAGGTGGAAAAGTGATGCTGTGCCCTGCTTCAGATGTGTCCGGAGTCAGGGACAGGGCAGACGATGTTGGTAGAGCAGTGGAGAGGGGCAGGAGGTGAGAGTTAGGGAACCAGAACATGTGCCTATAAATAATCCGTAAATCTATAAATAATGACAGAAGGAGTTGTAGCTGGAGTTATTAACCCTGGTTATAAAAGCTTAACTCACTATTTCCTTGGAGCAAGACGGCACAACTCCCCTTCATGTTGGTGGGCATATCACCCCACTGGGTCCCTCCGGGCAGGTGGTTTCTCACCAGTATAGGTTTTCAACAGTGCTTGAAATAAATTTAAAATATGGAGCACTGGAAATGACAACAACCAAATAAATACTTGCAGGCACATAGCACTCTTGGTTTCCCTGGGGAAAGCAGTTTTAATACTGACAGTGTTGCCTCTGTTTTGGGGCACAGCCACAGGACAGACCTTATTGCTTTTCTTCCTGCCTTTGTAAATTTAACTAAATTAATTTGATTTATATAGCCAATAAACAGGCGCTTCTGTCCCCTGCTCTCAGACACAACTGTCAAATGCACTGTTCCTGCAGCCACGTCTCCCCCAACAATAACATCTTTCAGTAAAAAATAAGCATTTAAAGGGGCAACTGTCCTAATTGCCTAACGTCTTAATTTCGTGTCTGTTTTCCAGCGAATAACTAATGCTTTTCGTAATGAGATCAGTTGTCATCTCTGGGGATACAACTGCCTTATTCCTGGAATGCTTTTCACACCGGAGGAACGCGCGTGGCAACCGAGAGCAATATTGTTGGGGAAAATCCCAGGTGACGTTACTTGTCTCTGGCTGTGATAGAGCCGAGTCCCGAGAGGGGAGAGGAGCCTGATCCGCAGCCAGCAGGGATCAAGGCGGTGAGGTCCCAGCCTGGGATTTAGCTCTGCTACTTTACGCTGAAGGGAAAACTCCCGAACCCTGCTCGCCAAGAAGACTTTTCCAGCAAAAAGCGACTATTTTGAGTCAAATGTCTCCATGTGAAAACGTCCCTCTGCTGGCAGTAACAGCTGAGGGAGAGTTCCCAGAGTGATTTGTGTGTAATAGCGCCGGGACTAAAACTGCATGCGTTGCTAATCACGGCACATCAAAGAGTCTGGCAGTAACTTAAGGCATGATTTCCTTTTTTTTTTTTTTTTTCTGGGGGCTGGGGGGGGATGTGGCGCAGCTCAGCATTTCAATTTCTATCTGGCATTTCTTACGAAAAGAAATCTGAGCCTTCAGCAAAACCTAAAAGCAGGTCAGCAAGACCATCCTGACTATATCTTGAGAAAATAAACAACTAATGGGGATCTTTTGCTGGCAATTAGCTAGCAGGCAGCAAATGGCTCCTCCTCAAGCCCTTCCACCACTGCCACTGACCCACCGAGCTATTGCCCTCAATCAAGGAAAGCCCCACGGAGCAGATGAGTCCTGACCCACGGTCCTGAGGCCATCGTGCTCCGGCTTGGGGGGGTCTCGAGGGGCTTCCTTCCAGAACACACGCTGGTTTACATTTTAAATGGCAATTTATAAAACCGTGATACAACTAACACTGAAAATCCAACTTGTTTGAAAGCAATCCCTGTCATGCAGCGTGACAATGGCATGCCTCAGGGTTTGCAGTTTCTTTTTCTTTAATGTAAAGATATCAGACGATCAGCTGACTATCCCGGTGTTATTTCACCTCTCTGTATGAAGCAAGACTATCAGAGGCACTTTTCTTAATTACTCAGCAATCCCACTGAGATTCATTTATCTCCAGGATTAAACTATGCCAGGCATTTAAAGTGCAAACCAAATGATTGTACTAAAAGTTTGCCAGAAGGACTATCAGCATTTTATGTGTGTAACATGCCTGTTCGAATGATTTGGAAAGGTGGCTGTGATATATTCCATTTAATTATTTCTTTCAATGGTTTTATAAATCTGCTCTCTACAATCTACAAGCAGTGTACATCTCGGTTATATATGACATGTTTGTTTTTAACTAAAAACAAATCAATAAAGAGGCTCCACTTTTTATTTAACGTTGCTATTGGATGGCTGCTCACAATGAAAAACCCACAAATATTAGTTGAATCGTAAAAATCCAAACAGGTTACTTAACAAAGCATAAAAAATAGATGCCAGCCTTTGTTTTGGAATTAGATTACAAACCATGCCCCCGCATCTGAAATGCAAAGCAGTAGAGACGGAGCTTGAGGCACGAAGCAGCATCTTCGCCCCTCTGCCTGCCAGCAGAGCGAATCAAAGGAGCCATCCTGCCTCAGAGAGCGCCTACCACCCGCCCTGGCCCCACAGCCCAGCATGAGAAAGGAGGAGCTGTGACAAACGGCAGTCCCAAAGTCCAGACCTGGAATTTTCTTGCATTTTTCTGGATGCAATGGGCCTGCCCCTGATGGGACCATGGTCTGGCGTGCAGCCCAGGCGTTGTCACCTCGCCTGCGTTTCTGCCATGCCTGCTGAGGGTGAGATGCTCCAAAGCACAAGAACAACTGGGATATAGTCATGATGGAGGATCTGACCCCTCTGGTGATCTTGGATGACAAACTAATTTCCCTCTAATAAAAAAAAAACCAAACATATTTGTGTTCCTTTGGAGGAAGGCCTGGCCACCCTGTGTCTCTTGGCCCTTTGCTCCCTGGCTGACCTGGAGCCCCTCAGTAGGAGGACAAAGGTGTGGACCTGGGGACAGCAGCAACCAGGACACAGAGGGATCAGGCACAGAGAAGGTCTGGGCATTCCAGGGTGGAGAGCGCCCATGGCACCTGAAGCTCAGCTGTAGGGGCACTCACAGCCCACATGGGTGTCCTCAAACCCCTTGGGAAGTCCAGCCTTTCCTAGTCCATGAGTTTTCCTGACTTGGTTTTCACTCTCACAACCCCATTCACCTTCCACCACCAGTCCTGGAGCGGTGACCTCTTGCCTCCCATGGTGTGTCTGGAAGTGGCCACATCTATAGATGAGATGGACTTCTCCACCTTGAAGGTCAGGGCAAGGAGAGTGGTGGAGGAGGAAAACAGCACCTGGATGAATTCACACTTAGCAGTTATTGCTAATATTACTGGTTTTCATCATGAGAAAGCCTGAGCAAAAAAGAGGACTTAAATAGCTTTTTCTTCTTGTACATCTGCCTTTTCCACCATTTGCAGATCCCTTCAATTAACTTCTCCTGGAGAAGAGAAGGCTCTTCTAGATCATTTTCCAAGGCTTTGTAACTAATGTAAGTGGAGCCCTGAGGGGCGTTTGATTTGTGTTAGAGTGTCAGTCTCATTTACGGTTAATTTGGGACGGATCCACTCCACTTTACTTTGCTGGACCGTAGCACAGAGTCAGATCTGTTTATGAGGTGCACTTTATTACCAGCAGAGGTACCCTCAGGGCACTACATCAGTTTACAAGTACTTAGTCCCTGCTTTCTCTTAACCCTCTGACTGCCAGAATATTTGCATTTGGTAAGTTAAATAAGTAGTAGTCCCTGGCTGATTGGGGCAAATGGCAATTTCTTTAGCTAGTGGATCCTAACGAGATAGGAGCAAGGCATCCATCCATATCCTATTAATACTGTCGTTGCAACATGATATTTCAGCTGGGGATCCCTGGGATCTTTATGTCACTGTGCAAGGGACAGAAAGGACATGGGGGTGGGTCAATAGTAAGTACCTGAGCCTCCCTCTGCAGATGAACATGGGGGTTGAGTGACCCATCGCTGCCTGCACAAAAGGTCTGGGCAGTGGCTGGAAGAGCACCTGGAAAAAAGCCCACACGTCCCAAATTTCAGAGCTCTGCTCCCCTCTCCAGCTCCAGCCTCCCCCTGCTTCCTAGAGTCAGAAGTCAATGGGGAATCATTCAAGTGGTTTCACCCCAACCCAAGAACACCATGAAATCCCACTGGTCTCCTGGACGTTTAAAGGATGCTGTGAGCCCTCTGTGGGGGCTGAGCCGGGGACAGCTAACCCTTCCACCACAGCACCATCCCCACCAGTGGCAGAGAGGGAGAGGGGCGTCTGGGGGGAAGGAGGCAAAGTAAATAGAAATGAAACAGTGTAAAAAAGGAGCTCAGGCTGAGGTGTGACTCGATCTACTAGAGCGGAGAAAATTGTCCCTGATGTTTTCCAGTGAAAAACAGTTTTTTCACTCAATAAACATTTTCAAGAACACGATACTTTCAATGATTTTTCATGATCTGAAAAGTTCTCATTGCCGAGAAACTCACAAATATTTCCATTTCTCAAGCTCTTATGGAGGAAGTTGAAAAAACACCAGCAGGGACAAAAAAAGTCCCTAAATCCATGGGGGCAAAAAAAAAAAAAATCCCTATCAGCTCTGGCTGCAGTATAGAAACAACCCTGCAGATAGGACCCAGGAACAATTTCCATCCTATTTGCTCGCTTCACAGGCAAGGAAAACTTTCCCCTTTGTTAGGTCTGCGGAGCAGGCTTCCTCCAACGTCCTCATGAGAGGCAGTAATGGTTACACCCCATAGCACAAGGCAGAGGTGGTGACTCTGTGTCCTACATCAAGATCTGCCTTCTTCTAGACTCTTAATGGAAAATAATGTGAGAGGAGAAAAATGGACCCCTGCTGTACCAGCTTTTGGGCCATTTTTCTGCTCCAGTCAGACTTCGATGAAAGTTGGGGCAGAAGAGAGGGGCAGTAAAACAGGGATTTGTAGGAAATGATAACAAAGAGTGCGTCAAGAGGGTTTAAATGAACAGCTTACATCGGATGGAGAAGTAAATGCAGTTAACACAAAGCATTTTAAAGCCAATGGTAAATGACAACTATGTTCCTTTGCTCCTTATTATTAAATCATGTTGGATTAATCTGGCTTTAAGTGGTATTTCTGTCTCTCTCCTCTGTCACACAGATGCATCATTCCCGTGAAGCGCTGGCTGTGATACCTTTCACGTGAGCTTGAACCAGCAGTGTGGGATCAGTCTCTGCTTGCAGAGGTTTCTCTACCCTACTGCTCTCACAGATTGTGTTTCTAGATATTACATGGGAAAAAGATGTTTGCGAAACTGGGGCATTGACTGTTCAGATTCAGCTTGGCTGATTCTGTTCTTCCTAATCAAAATCTGACTATCTTGGAGAAATGTTCTCCGGGTGAAAATTGCAGTGTACCATCACCAGGCAAAATTGTGTTGGTCGACCTTGGAGAAGACAGTAACGAAGAGGTGACTTTAAGAAAGTCCACCTGAAGAATGAAAGGAACAGCCCTGAGAGCTGTATGGGTCTTGTGGAAGTGGCTCTAAAATTGTAAATGAAAAGTCATTTTCCACTGATCTCTCAGGTCATTTGGACAACTTTCAGTTATTTTCTTCTGGACCTCAAAGATGAACTAAAAAAAAAAAAGGAAGTTAAAATAGCAGCAATTCCTGGAAATTCTCCTGAGCTTCCTGGCATGGTCCTAGTAACAGAAGCAGAATGCCTGCATTCAGGGTTTGGCATTGATTGAATATATAGATTGGTGATGTCTCAGCTTCTGTTTTAATCTTTCCATTACCTATGGTATTTTTTACAGGCAAAGCCTTATTATTTAGAAAACAATTTCTATCATCAGCTTTCAAATAGAGGAGAAGCTGCAGCATCTTAATGGAAGGTAAATTACTGGTGCTTTCACTGCCAGAGGCTCTCCCTGGGTGGATGGAAAGGTTAACGATTTAGCACCTCCCCAGCCTGGACACCATTTTCCGAGTCAATGAGAATTTGTGAGAATTTGTCAAAATTTGTCACCATAGATTCAATAGTGGGACAAGCTTCTCCACATGTGCTGTGAGGGTTGGTTACTCCAGGCCAAAGGGGGCTAAATTTTTAGCAGTGGGGAAATCCCATATGGGGACAGCATCTGGCAGGGCAATGACTTGCAGGGACACGTGTTGGCTAGCCAACCAGCACCAATGGCCCCGGTCCTGGTGACGGCCACCCCTTGGCTGCCAGATGGGGGCTGTTGGCCACCAGGGTAATGCCGGTGATCTGTCTCCACCTCCCTCCCGCAAAGGAAATGAACAATTTCACTGGAGCACCGAAATCGGATTCCAGCCAAGGTGTCTAGGTGGGGAAGGCAATTGCTTTAATCCATTAAGCTACTTTAGCTCCCCCCCTTTATCTGAAACTCACAGACAGAAAGTGTCACTGGGAACTTGATGGACTTAACCGCTTAGTGCAATCAGCGTTCCCATGTGCAAATTGGGGTTTCTTGGTTACGTCGCATGAAAGGGAAAACGGCAAAAAGAAAAAGCTCTATTACAACCTTGGATGCACCATTTTGGAACCAAATCCTCATCAGACAACCTGTGCCAGCCAAAAAGCGTCTCAGAAGAGGATGGGGACAAGAGCGGTGTGAGGTGTTTGATCTGAAAATGGCTGCAAGCCTGAGAGCCTGTCTGTTATTAAAAGCCAAGCAAATCCAACACAAATGCTAAAAAGCATGGAGTCAGATCAGTGGGAGTGCCAGCAGACACTGGGGTGACACATTGATTTTCCTGTCTCTCCCTGTTATTTGGTAAACCAGAGGCATCCCACACCTCCAGCTATCACAGATCCGTAATTTAAGGTGTGCACTGGCATCGCAGCATTTGGATGACTGCGAACGGTGCATAATGAAAGTCACTTTTAGCATCAGGCTTTTGAAGTCGTCCCCCCCCAGGCTATTATAGTGCTTAGATTTTTGACAAGAGGGAAGGATAAAACCCACCCCTAGCTCTGCCTGTGGGTGGGCAGCAGACACGAGGCTCAGACGACCCCTCTCCATCCTGCATCCTTGTACTGCCTTAGCCCCAAATTTCCACACAAAGGCACAGAGGGACTGGGGAGAATTTGGGAAAGGACACAGAACTGGCACCGAAGGTGGTGGCAGCTCCCCAGGCTCTCAGGTGAAACTGCTGCAGCAGCGGGACCCTCTCCCCAAGGGCTGAGCCTTGGGATGCCTTATCCCCACCCCAGGCCCCTTCTCAAAGGCATCTTGAAACCTTGTCTAGACATCCCAAAGCCCTCACGTCTCACCCCCACCACACCAGCCAGCTTGACACAAAACCTAAAACGTTTCGTTACCCTTCACGAGGTTATTAAAGGCAATGAAGTGGGGGACTCTGGCAGGGTGAAGACTACGTCCAGTGTCACTAAATCAGGGAGTGGTGTAACATCTCAACAAAGTTTTGAAAGTCAAAGGCAGAGGAACTGGGAAGATTTCTTGTTGTATTGATCTTTATAATCCACTTAGGCATTTTCTTCCATAAGGAGTCCCTTCTACGTTTTGCCCTGACACCCTGACCGGCTGCCAGGGTGCCCAGTTTGCCCCCTTCATTCCCTGGATGAGGAGATGACTGATCTTTGGTAGCTTCACCCCTGCCTGTGTTTTACTGGGGAACAGTGTTCTGCCCCTATGTTCACCGAGACTATCTCAAAACAGTGGTCATTACCCAGTTTCCCTTCATCCATCCCTCCTGACTTCTTTTTCCTTACACACTCAGTCCTAGGGCTCTTTTTTCTTACTATTTTTTTCCTTCTCATTCTTTTTCCCCTGCAAGTTGCCAAAATCTGGCTTTTCTGGCCCTTCTCTCACCTTAGGATCAGGGCTCTGTTCTTTCCCTGGGACAGTCACCAGCCTAGGACTTAGCAGGCTGGCAGAAGAGACAGAGCAGCAGTGCCCTGGGGGAGAGACCACAGCCGTTTGCAGAACAATGGAGAACTGGAGCTGGAGTACTGTGTCCAGCTCTGGAGCCCTCAGCACAAGAAGGGCATGGACCTGTTGGAGCGGGTCCAGAGGAGGGCTATGAAGATGATCAAAGGGCTGGAGCACCTCTCCTATGAGGACAGGCCGAGAGAGTTGGGGTTGTTCAGCCTGGAGAAGAGAAGGCTCTGGGGAGACCTTATAGCAGCCTTCCAGTACCTGAAGATTACTATACCTGAAGGGCCTATAAGAAAGCTGGGGAGGGGCTGTTTGCAAGGACATGTAGCGATAGGACGAGGGGCAATGGTTTTAAACTAGGGCAAGGTAGGTTTAGATAAGACATTAGTAAGAAGCTCTTTACAAAGAGGGTGGTGAGACACTGGCCCAGGTTGCCCAGAGAGGTGGTGAAGGCCTCATCCCTGGAGACATTCAAGGCCAGGCTTGATGAGGCTCTGAGCAACCTGATCTAGTTGAAGATGTCCCTGCTTACTGCAGGGGGGTTGGACTAGATGACCTTTAAAGGTCCCTTCCAACCCAACACATTCTATGATTCTATGATTCTAATTTCCTCATTTATATAGCCCCGAGTCCAGCTCCAGGCCTGAGAACAGCACAGCTTTCCCTGTATTTCTCTCATCACCTGCAAAGAAAGTCTCCAACTGTTTCTTAACCCCATGGCTGTTACAATTGTCACCCCAAAACTGAGATGTACCGTGATTTATAGGATTTTTATTCCACAACGCAGCCTCTGTTCCCCAGACCCAGGGCACTGCTGGCTGATGGTTAATGGTAATAGCCGCGTGGATGAGAATCAGGAGTAAATTGAAGGCCCCCTTGAAAACAGGGGAAACAGATGTTCGGAAGGCTCACACTCCTCATCGTTAACTTCAGAATGTAAATGCCTGTTAATTCCTTGTTTTATTGCCCAGCGTCACGCTCAATGTCAGAGAGAACAATCCTGCGGGGATGCTCCATACATCAGCTCTGAAGGTCATGGTAATGGTGGAAACGTACCTAAAGAAGAGAGGGGAAAGGGGGTGGGGGGCAGCTGTTGCAGCCAGTGGCCTGTGATTGGGAACAAAAAGGTCTCCAGAGCAATTGTGAGAGAAAATGAAGGATCAGGGTCTGACAGCAGAGAGGGGAATGGGGAGCCCTGACATGGACAAACAGAACTACTGGAGTTGAAGATTATCATTAGCTGGATTCCTGACCACTTTTGGTATCCAGATTTTTCTCGGTAAAAAGCCAGGATAATTTTTTGCTTGGGATGAAGCTTGTAAAAGACAACTCCCTGAATCCAGCATGACTTTGTTGGGAGCTGGGTCTGTCCTGGAGACCAAAGGATTTTTCTCTGTGTAGAGTGGAGTTTTACTACCTGATGAACAGAGATTTAACAATATCTGTTCTGTCATTTTCTCACTCTCTTGCTTCAGACTTTTATTCCAACTCCTTCCCCAGCTTTTCCATTTCAGCTTTCCTTCCCTCTCTTCCCAAGCACAGTCACTGTTCAGCACCAGCTGACAGGCAGGGACCACAGATGTGGTGGTGAGCTGGATGGGGATAGAGTTTTGCAGTCTCTGACCTTGTAACCTGGACCTCCGTACTGAAGCTCACGCTCCCTTGGGATCCAACTCCTTCTGCACACAAAGGATCCGACAAGAAGAGCACTCATAAGGAGATTTTCTTATGAGTGAAAGAGATGATGAGAGGGCTGGAGCACCTATGCTATGAGGGCAGGCTGAAAGAGTTGGGGTTGTTCAGCTTGGAGAAGAGAAGGCTCCGAGGAGACCTTATAGAGGCCTTCCAGTACCTAAAGGGGGCCTTCAGGAAGGATGGGGAGGGACTCTTTATCAGGGAGTGTAGTGATAGGACGAGGAGTAACAGCTTCAAACTGAAAGAGGGCAGATTTAGATTGTGTATTAGGAAGAAATTCTTCACTATGAGGGTGGTGAGGCCCTGGAACAAGTTGCCCAGGGAAGCTGTGGATACCCCATCCCTGGAAGTGTTCAAGGCCAGGCTGGATGGGACTTTGAGCAGCCTGGTCAGGTGGGAGGTGCCCCTGCCCATGGCAGGGGGGTTGGAACTAGATGATCTTTAAGGTTACTTCCAACCCAAACCGTTCTGTGATTTTGTGATTTTACTGAGGACAACACATGAACAAGTTAGTGGTGTTGCGCCTAGGAGGTTCCTGCACTTACTGCAGCAGCTCAGCTGTCCCCTGCTGTGGCAAGAGGGACCTGGCATTGCTCATGGAAGAAGGTGTAATGGAAAGCAAGAACCTAGAAGGCACAGGACGTGCAATGGATCCCCTAACCCCCAGCTGGGAGGAGTGTTTTACTGGACCTGGATGCACAGCAGGGAGCACTGCTGATAATATTAAAGCTGGATTTACAATGCAAAGGCTTAACTAGTGAGCTGTATTTCCATGCAAATGGATTTCTGTGAATGCATGTATGGAAAAATAGCAGCATGGATGAGTGGAGCGGAGCTGAGGGGGGCAGGTGCATCCAGCATGAGCAATTTACTGTGTTAGTTGGGAGATCAGTGGAAACTCTCCTATGAGGACAGACTGAGGGAGTTGGGGTTGTTCAGTCTGGAGAAAAGAAGGCTCCGAGGAAACCTTATAGTGGCCTACCAGTATCTTAAGGGGGCCTACAGGAAAGCTGGCGAGGCACTTTTTAGGATGTTGGGTAATGGTAGGACTAGAGGGAATGGATTAAAACTAGAGATGGGTCGATTCAGATTGGACATCAGGAAGAAGTTCTTCACCATGAGGGTGGTGAGAAGTTTTCTGCAGATAACTCTATATGAACACTGATCCTGTTACAAATCATGAAGTACAATTTATACCGGTGATAAAACCTTTAACAGTTGCTAAAACAGTTAACCAGCTCACTAGAACATTCCCCATCGCAGATCTAGCCTTAGGAAGTTAACTAACAAACATGTTATTAACTACTGATGAGGAGCAGAAAACTTCCCTGGAAGTTTTTAAGGCCAGGCTGGATGGGGCTCTGAGCAACCTGATCTAGCGGGAGGTGTCCCTGCCCATGGCAGGGGGGTTGGAACTAGATGATATTTGAGGTCCCTTCCAACCCTGACAATTCTATGGTTCTGTGTTCTCTTAATGTCTAGAGTTTTGCTTAATAAGCGGAGAAAACATGCATATTTATCCTAACCCTTAAGAGCGCGTATGAAGTATAGGTCAAACATATATTTGAAGACAGCATGACCACAGCAGTATTCCTTGGGGATCTGAGTAATAAAAAGACACCTAGAAGTTTTCTACTTAACAGGCCTCTGTATATCATCATGGACACTTGTCCGCACTTGAAATGTGACAGTTTAATAACTATGAAGCAACTGGAAATAATAATTGAGGAGATGGTTGACTAGAGCGGTATTAATTATCTGTAACAAATACATGGAGCCAATATGCTGTTGTACACATAAGATTAGCTTCGGCTAGTACATTAAAAGGTCAGCATGAAACGAGGGGTGGGAAAACAACATCTCTGATTTGTGGACTTATGCTGTAGACAGTCAGGAGTGAAGTATTCCAGCCCTCATCACAGTGTTTATAAAAGCACAGGGGTATGTTATCCTAATCAATCACTTCCCATTTATGAATTCCAGCTCATACTCGCCAAACACAAATCGCATGCACGTGTACAAAGATTATTTTTGATTAGCAGCTAAGACCCGTTCCTGAAAAGGCCACAGGCGCAGAGGGACTCTGCAGCTGTGCCTACAACCACCACAACATCTTGGCTGGGAACAAACCTCCATTATCCTTGAGGAATAAAAAATGCACAGTAATCAGGCAAGGGAGATGTCCAAAGTACAGTTAATTTTGGTGAGGCATATTGATCATTTTGCAGTAGCAATGAAGTGAGGCAATATTTAGAGGTCTCCGAGGGTATGCTAAGCAAGAAGGTTTTGCCTTGGGGCTTCAACGTGATGCATTAGAGACAACGCGGACAACATAGAGAAACTGGTCAACAGACCACTCAGCGATGACCTGGACTATGACCACATCCCCTAAGTGCAAGACTCTCAACAATATTC
This sequence comes from Alca torda, assembly GCA_008658365.1. Taxonomy (NCBI): domain Eukaryota; kingdom Metazoa; phylum Chordata; class Aves; order Charadriiformes; family Alcidae; genus Alca; species Alca torda. Next base: position 183,689,518 of record CM018076.1, read on the forward strand.
AAGTGTGCGTAGCAAAAGACCATAAAATAAACCTGTAAGATGTCAAAGGCTGGTCACAGAGGAGTCAGGCAAACAAGGACTTCACCTCGCCTAGGCACGCCCAGGCTTTTGGTGAGACGGGGGATGGGGGTGTGCAGTATATTAAGCCTGAAGCCAGCAAGAATTCAGACAGGATAAAACCCTAACATCAAAAATATGGGTATGCATGAATGCATTTTTGTCATATTGCTACTTTTGTGTCATAAATGCTTTGCCTACTCTTTTTTTGAGATTGTTTCATACAAAATAAGTGTAATTCGCATTGCGTATAATATTCGGATCATGGGATGCGGGCATACACAGAGTCAACACCTCTGAGTTGGATGTTAAGGATGGAATTTGGTCTCATGAGGGACAAGGACTGGTGTGGAAGTGACTTTAGTGACAGACCAATATCCCTTCTGAATTACTAACACGAGACATTCAAGGGCGAATTACTCCTTTCCAACCTTTCTTTCTATGGAAGCTTTCTCTTCTCCCAAAAGATGTAACATGTATGTTAAAAGGGAGTTGAAGACAGGAGGCAACTTCTTGTGCAGGGAATTATAATACCTTTCAAAACGAAGATTTAATGTTAAGTATAGGCACCTTGCTTCATGGCTAAAACCTGAGCACTCACTACTAAAAATGCCATGAAGCACAAGGGCAATCTGGTCACTGCCTTTTACCGTTGCATCAAATTGTATCAAGCGGAAGGTTTATTCAACTCATTAATATGAAGAGACTTTTGATCTTGTTTGTCAATTTAGGGTAAGCGGATGACATTAGAGTTTGCTTCAGATTCTGCCTTCCCGATCAGCGTAACCTGCTCACTACAGATAAGTGTGACAAGTTTAATTTATGCCGCAACAGAACAGTGATGAAAACCACTGAATCTAAATAAGATTTTTGATATAGCTTCCTTACCAGAAGAGGAAAGAGCACAGTAATTCACCCACGCACGTACACTCACTCATACACACACAGCCACTGAATCTTATGACATTATTAATGAAGATGTTTGGCTTTGTTATTTTTAATGCCTAAAATATCTTCTTTGTCGGATGGCTAACTTTAATGTCATATTGGTCTCAGATTTCTCCCTGAGGGAACCTGCAATCTGTATTAAAAACCCAATTCAACAGAGAGGCCCATTTAACACTCATATTAGCTCAGTACAAAGATTAATTAAGCAATAGCCTCTTCCAAACAGCTCCTCATCAGTGGTTAATAACATGTTTGTTGGTTAACTTCCTAAGGCTAGATCTGCAATGGGGAATGTTCTAGTGAGCTGGTTAACTGTTTTAGCAATTGTTAAAGGTTTTATCACTGGTATAAATTGTACTTCATGATTTGTAACAGGAGCAGTGTTCATATAGAGTTATCTGCAGAAAAGCAGATTTAACCATGTAGACAGGAAGCCAGTCACTTAGCCAGTGGGGGTCTAAGACTCAATCAGAAAGAAGGCCATGCTGAAGATAACTGTATCTCTACAACGGTCTTTACAATATTCTTTACAATGTATTTTTAAATGAACTTAAGATTCCTGTTGGCTTTTTGGATGTTTTTATTTACAACAGTTTTCTATTGCCACATAATAACCCTCCCACGATTCCTCTTCCAGCAAGCCCACGTGGACCTGCCAGCCCACAAGCACCAACACACGCCAGCGGTGGAGGGACGTAGCAGACCATGGGCCACAGCTAAGAAATAATTGGGATCTGGCTATATATTGCCCTGCCCACCACTAATCCAGCACTAAAAAGCTGTGTAAAATTTAATTTTTGTAAGGCTGGAAAGAAACTTTCCCAGCTCTTGATCAGTAGTGTGTGATGAATCGCAACGTTACCGAAGTCTTGCAGAAGGCAGAGGAAAAAAACCCAACAATTCAATTTAATTTAGGGTTACATTGATTTCTCCTCCATCCCTTTATGGGACAGTGTCAGCATTTATCAGATTAAAGCAGGCTACAAAGTCTGCAGATAAAATATTTCTTTTGGAGCTGTGGACCTTGTGCTTTTACGCCCTGCTTAAAAACAGTTACATCATGTAAATCCTCCAAAAGACACAGGCTGCAAACATCTCGGACACGTCTGCCCATGGGCTGGGAACAGCTCGCCGAGCCCACGGGCCCCTCTGTGGCACCGAGGCCACCAAAGAGGCAACTGACACACTTCTGCATGACGTTAATGCAAGACTAAGTCAGGTGGTTGCCCACATTCTGCTCTGTCCCGTGGCCAGACCAGACAAATCACCCCCTGGAAACTGTAGCAAAAACATAAATATGTATTTCAGTAACAATCAGGGCCAAAAGCCAGGGAAACTCCTGCTCTTTACCTAATATTCCTTTTTTTGTTACACAAATCAATACAACAGTGATTAGGTACTTTTAGAGCAACACAAAATATTTCTAAAGAACAAAAAACAAACAACCACCTGATAAATCCTCCTCTGCTGTTCTCGTGTGAGGAGCTGAAAACCAATTTCTACGGTTCAGGAGCAAGCAGGGAAGGAAAACATCTTTCCAGATATTAGATTTATCACTCTGGTAGTATATCAATTTAATCATGTCATTCTCTTCACAGTTCACATTGGTTTATACAGGTGAAAATTAGAGTTGAATCTCCCATACATAAACGCAATCTTTCCTTTCTACCCAGATGTGCACGGCTGAGCTGAGGCTGGAACTGATAGATGCCTGTTGCCAGGAAAAAAAAAAAGTCTGACTCTAAAATTCTCTACCCGCTTGCCTTATTTATTAACTACCCAGTACATTTTATTATAGGCTCCAGCAATTTAATGCCAAATCAGGCCATTTTATGCTCCTATGGCATTTGAGCAGCATTAAATTGCTTTTCCTAAAATGGTGCTGAAGTGGGACCCTAATTGGAGCGTTTCCCTATGAACGAACCTTGTGGTTTTGCAGCACTCCTCTGATGACATTTCCACGTCGATGGTGATGCCATCGGTCCTGCGTTCCAGGAAAAGGCTCGTGTGCCCATTCAAACACCTACAACGAACGCCAACGGTTCTGGTTTTCACAGGTTTAGAAACGCTCTAAAAGCAGTGTTTATCGGTCTTTTTTTTTTTTTTTAAGCTTCAGATCTGCTAAGATTCCGTGCTTCCACCTGGGTCAGAGGATGCCGTGATTTACGCGAAGCTGTCATCAGACAGCACTCCCCATTTTTTATGTATAGTTATGAATGCGGCGTTAACTAGATCAAACAACAAGATAGAATCGTGCATCACACACCGCACGCGCTTTAGACTCTCCTGATGAATAGGCGAGGCCATCTTTATAATTTGTGTACCAAGAAAGGCAAAAAAAAAAAAAAAAAAAAAATGGTTTAGATGATTATAGCAATAAAAATGGAAATTAAAGGGATGAATACAGCAAATAGATTATGCTATCATTCCAGAGCAGACAGCGGAGAAGTCACAGTTGCCCATTTGTGTTTTGACAGTTCATGCATCAGATGAGATTTGCAAAGAGGGGTACCACTGCTTCGGGAAAGTGGAGAGCAGAATAGTTGCTGCTAAGTGTGAATTTTACAGCGCATTTATTATTTGGGCAACTTGCTGTTGGATACGCTGGCAAGAAAGACTTTTGCATAAAGAAAAAAAAATTTAAAAATTCAGATCCTGCAGGAAAAATGCCGCAGTCGGGCGCGTTATCTGTCAATTTATCTCTCTCTAACAGTGGTCCTAACCAGAAACCTCAAAGGAAAATTCAAGAGCCATCAAATAGGGTCTCCTAATTTCTACCAGAGTTAGACCCAGGCTGATGTAGCCTTCTCAGCCGGTCTTACCATCCCCAAGAGGTGAGCAGTTTAAGCCCGCACATACAACACCCTGCAAGATTCAAATATGCCCAGGACGATTCCTGAGCACAGGGACATGATTGTCTGAGTCTGAACGATTGGGTGACTGATCCTGGCCCGTCCCAACCTGAATCTGTCTCCTCACAAATCCCCCACATGATTTGGCAGCTCGGTCAGGGGCTTTTCCCACCAGGCAGCCATCCCATTTCAGCAGCCAGGACACATGCAGAAACAAGCTGCTGGGTACCACACGCTCACAATGCCCGAGAGCCTTCCCCATTGTCTATAAATTCATAAAATATAAGCTGTTATAGATGCAGTCTTGGTTCGCCTCCCAGGAACAACTGTATACGCTCATAGCATGCTCAGTCCTTTCGGAAATCTTGCGAAGTTTTAACTTCTGCAATGTCCTACAGCTTGAAGTCTAAGCTTAATTAGGCCCTGTGAGTAAAATGAGAATTTCACTTTTGTTATTCAGTTCTGCAACTCTTTAATTTTACTAAATTACGACTGAGATCTGTCGTAACGAGCAGGAAAAAAGGTGTCTTCAGTCCTCCTTTCTCTGGACCACTGTTTCATGTATTTTAATCATAACTACTATTACTCCTCTCCTTTCTAACGACACAGCCCCAAAAATTTTAATAACTTCAATATGAGATCTTCTATGCCTTATCACAGAATCATAGAGTGGTTTGGGTTGGAAGGGACCTTAAAGATCATCTCATTCCAACCCCCCTGCCATGGGCAGGGACACCTCCCACTAGACCAGGCTGCTCAAAGCCCCATCCAGCCTGGCCTTCAACACTTCCAGGGATGGGGCATCCACAGCTTCTCTGGGCAACCTGTTCCACTGTCTCACCACCCTCACAGTAAAGAATTTCTTCCTAATACGCAATCTAAATCTGCCCTCTTTCAGTTTAAAACCATTACCCACATTCTATCACTACACTCCCTGATAAAGAGTCCCTCTTCTCTCCTGTAGGCCCCCTTTAGGTACTGGAAGACCACTAAAAGGTCTTCCCGGAGCCTTCTCTTCTCCAGGCTGAACAACCCCAGCTCTCTCAGCCTGTCTTCACAGGAGAGGTGCTCCAGCCGTCTGATCATCTTCGTGGTCCTCCGCTGGACCCATTCCTCTCCATTTCTCTCCTTAGCTTGTTTTTGTGGGGAAAAGAAGAGTAGATGGAAGAATTTTGGTCCAGTTCTCATCTTGCAAGGCTCCAGCAATGGTATGTAGGAGCCTGTAATCTTTCAGGGCTGAACGTGTGCCTCAGATGCCCTTGTGTGCTCCAGCTCCAAGTCTGAAAATGTGGGGAAGCTTCTCTCGCTGCTCAGTTTCTCCTGTAAAGCAGTCCCTTTACCAAAGCAGAGATGTCAGCCCCTTCTGCTGCTGTCCCACGCTGTGCTTACTTGGATGATAAATTAGTTTTAAGCATCCCTGGGGTGCAGTCTGGAATGTGGAGCTGCAGGAGAACAAGCTGCCGCCTGTGCTGGTGGGTTGAGGCGGGCTTTCACCCAGGTAAAACGCTGTGCCCAGCTCTTGCAGCCGTAATGGATTCACAGGCAGAGCAGATTTTTAGAGCCTCGAGACACAAATGGGGTTGCGACCTGTATCTTGGGATATTGTCACGTTCATTATCTCAAAGAGTACTTTCAGGCTATTACCGCTTCAGCTAGCAGAGAGAGATAGATTTTGACGGTGGGCCATCTGCACTCTGTACTCAAAAGACAGAGTTTAGACAATTTTACTAAATTAAGGCTTTTGTTTGGATTGTCTTGAGGCAGTTGTATTCTCCCTTTTCCGCCGTAGGGATGCCCTTCAGCAGAGAGCAGGCTGGATGGAGCTGCTCTGCCTGTACGAGGCAGGGCAGGGGATGTGTGTTCAATTCGGATGGTTGCTACCAGCTTAAGGAGTTCAGGAACCTCCTTTGTTTTGCAGTAATGGCCAAAGGCAACAAAGCTGGTGAGGGGTCTGCAGCACAAGTCTTATGAGGAGCAGCTGAGGGAACTGGGGCCGTTTAGGCTGGAGAAAAGGAGGCTGAGGGGAGACCTTATCGCTCTCTGCAACTACCTGAAAGGAGGTTGTAGTGAGGTGGGGGTCGGTCTGTTCTCCCAAGTAACAGGTGATAGGACAAGAGGAAATGGCCTCAAGCTGTTCTGGGTGAGGTTTGTATTGGATATTAGGAAACACTTGTACACTGAAAGGGTCATTAAGCATTGGAACAGGCTGCCCAGGGAAGTGGTTGAGGCATCATCCCTGGAGGTATTTAAAAGACGGGTAGACGTGGTGCTTAGAGATATGGTTTAGCGACGGTTTTTGTCAGAGTTAGGTTGATGGTTGGACTAGATGATCTGAAAGGTCCTTTCCAACCCAGGCAATTCTATGAAAGTCTGCTTTTCAAAGGGTCTTTGTACAAAACGGCTGTTTCTACTGTACAGGTCTGCACCTTAATGCTAAGGGAGAACCCAAGGAGATGGTAGCAAATGCTTGGTCTTGGTACTCACATTGTGTAGTAGGTAAGGTTTTGTGGGCATCCAGCGTTTTTTGGATGCAATGATGTCAGGAGGCAGATTGAGAATGGTAAATGTGCTTTTAAAATAATAATAAAAAGCTCTAAACAAAGCCCTGAACTCAGAAGTAAAACAATGTGACCAAGCATCAAGGTGCAAGGGGTTTCTTAAACCAAGCTGACCTCCTGAGAATTTGGAATTTTGTCCCATCGTAATCAATAAAGGAGTCCAAATGTGCAGGGAGAGAAGTGCTAAAATAGCATTAAAAAACCAAATAGTTTTAAGGTTTTTTGGAAGAAGACAGTCATTCTGTAATGAACAGCCGGTTTCATTGCCTCTGGCCTATCAGTAGGGATCAACAGGTGAAAGAGGGAAGATTTGTGTGTTCTGGGGAAGTTTAATTTCTTGATATCAGCTTTCACAGTCAGGGTTGCACCTACCACAGGCTTGCTTTTTCCTTAGTAATGAAGTTGAGGTATTATCTTTAAAGACTGAAGTGTCAGAAGATGAGCTAGAACAAACTGCTGAGTTACAAAGTAATGGGCTGCTGGGCTCGAAGTGTGTGTTCATGTGTGAAAGGGTTGTTGTTGGTTGCAAACGCGCAGTTCCTATTCAAGTAACAGGTAGTGGATGGGGATTTAAAGAAAGCTCGCAGCTTTGGGTGCAAGGGAAAATGCTCTTTTCCATCCACCTCATGATTAAATTTTCTGTTTGAATATATTATGCGTGTGAGGGGTGCTTGGGGCGCTGTGTGGAAAGTTCTTGGGGAAGCGAGTAGTAGAAATGGGACAGAATGGAGTAGTTTAAGTTGTAGTTGTCAGCCTGGGAGTGAGACTTCAGACGTCTACGAGCCAGGAGCTCGCTCATCAGAATGATGGAGACGGAAAGATCTAGGTGTGCTAAGTGAGTACGTGATGCACTGGAAGAGGAGAAGAGCTCTGGAAACAGGCAGTGAAGCCCTAACGTGGCTCCAGGCAGGTGTTTCCAGCAGGGAGAGGGTTTACTACTCTTTCCAGTACCTGCGAATTCTCACCTGGTCTGCCCCAGGCTGCTTCCCTATGCTTGCAGAAGTTGGATTCAACCTACAGGCACGGGGAGCCCTGAAAGTGAAGAGAAACATGGAGTACGAGTGCTGTCTCCTGAAAAAAAATGGGAAAACGAGAAAAGTGGCAAAAACCCCTGAAGGTCAGCAAAAGAGCAGGTGAGCCTAAGCTTCACCTTACCTTTAAGATGGATACTGAAACCCCCTAGGGACCTGAATAGGTGCACGCGAGATTTACCTTCTCTCTGAGTTGCAAAGGTGCTTTGTCTCAGCATGAAACCTGCGGTTGCCTCTGTCTCAAACATCATTCCTGTGTCTGTCTCTCTCACGCTCACAGAAAACGCGTTAGCGAGAGGTTTCACAGGACTTCTGAAATGTCTCGCACAAGGTTACTAGAAAAAATTAAGCTGTAGCAAGTGAAGGATAAAGAAATGGCATGAATTGAAAATTAGCTGGGAAACAGAAGGCAAAACAGAGGATTAAATGATCACGTCTCATCACAAGCAGCTCACAGTGGGTGACCTCCCTCTACGTTTGTGATTTGGAAAGGAGTTGACTGAGAAGGAGGATGGGAAAATTTGCAAATCACGGTTAAAAGTGAAAAAAAGCCCACAGAGATACATTTGCTGCCATGTGGCCCATTCATTTAGCTCATTTCAAGTCCTTCTGTGAGTTAGCATCAAGATGCGCAAATTGACACATCACTGAAGGGGGAAATTTAATCAACTTCTACACCTTATAGGTTAGCAATATCAGTGCCAGAAGTTCACGGAAAACTTCCATCTGATGTAGAGAGACATGCATAAAGCCAAAAATAGAAGAATATATATGGAAAAGATGATGTATGCAAAGGTAGATACTGCGCTATGAATAGGCTCCAAATGCAAGAAAGCTTATTGCCAAGCAGGTGAGAACTTGGGTCTCCCTCTAGGGAGACCTTATAGGAGCCTTCCAGTACCTAAAGGGGGCCTACAGGAAAGATGGGGAGGGACTCTTGATCAGGGAGTGTAGTGATAGGACAAGGGGTAACGGTTTCAAACTGAAAGAGGGGAGATTTAGATTAGATATTAGGAAGAAATTCTTTACTGTGAGGGTGGTGAGACACTGGGAACAGGTTGCCCAGAGAAGCTGTGGATGCCCCATCCCTGGAAGTGTTGAAGGCCAGGCTGGATGGGGCTTTGAGCAGCCTGGTCTAGTGGGAGGTGTCCCTGCCCATGGCAGGGGGGTTGGAACGAGATGATCTTTAAGGTTCCTTCCAACCCGAAACATTCTCTTCTGCATAAGGAAGAGATAGGTCAAAGGAGCTGGCAGACCACATCAGAAAAACTGATGACCAACGCAGGAAAGGGGATGGAAGGTCCTAAAGCAAGTTCTCCGATTCAGACAAGTTTCATGTCTTTTTCTGAAATCAGTATGTGGGCAGATCTCCTTTTCCTAAAGTTACTGTAAAATTACCTGCCAGAGAGAACACCTGCAAACTAAACACTATTTGATGTTGAAGTGATGGAGACCAAAAATATTCATACGCAGCAACTTCACGCTTGCTGGGCTCTACCCGCGCAGTAACTCCTGCCAGGCAAGAGAAGATTTGCTCGAAAAAATCTCAGTGCTTCCCTCAGAAAGAGACGTGTTTTCTGCCAGTACCACAAAGTACTTCTGCGCTCACAAGCGCCGCAAATCAAATCAAACCAAGTGATGGTGCAGGTCAACGCTGGCTTTGACCTTCAATAGGACACTAGCACTTCAACAAGGTACTCGCAGTAGCCCATCAAGCCTATTTTATTTCGCATTTTCTAGGGTAACGCGAAATATTCTTCTGCAAACTAAGTGCATATATACACCTTGACTATTTTACAGGAAGAAGTGTTTAAAGTAAGCACAGTGTAATTAAATGCCACACAGTGAATCTATTTTGTGTACTGCAGTCTTAGACAAGGCCGTTCCTAGCTATAAAACATTTTAATGTCTTTTAGAGACTGAGATTAAAATAGGCTTTAACATAATTGGAAGCAATGATCTAATACTTTCAGCTTAAAGGCAGCATTATTGTAGCTATAAAATAGGTGAGAACACATTTAAATGCTGAATGGAACAGGTTTGTTAACTCATGCTCAGGTTAAAGTACTAGTGTGTTTAACACACTTTTTTTTCTAAGTCTATACAAAATCACCAATGACATTAAAAATAGTAGTCACCAAATGCCTTAAAAATGTTCAACAGTGAAAAAAGATAGTTTTACCTGTATTGGGCTAGTTTAATAAGAATCCAACAAATAGTAATTTCTTATGTATTTATATTTGATACAAGTACATACATACTAGGGTGTGGGCACTCACAAAAATATAAATAAAATTGCCTTACGTTGTCTTTAAACGTGGTATAAGAACATTCTACTGAATGCTTAGGTACTAGGCATTACAGGAAAGCATTACAGTAAGGAAAGCTTTGTATTTGAATTGAACTGCTATTCATATTTAGGCTTTTGCTCGAAGCCAATACAGCTGTCAGTAACCACAAGAGGTGTGAGACAGGCCTGTTGTCAAAGTGCACAGTCAACATCCCACCGCCGAGTGCCAGTTCCAAGCAGAAAAAACAGGTAAGAAACTAATATAAACCAACCGTTAAAAAATTCAGAGGTTTGTAACTCATTTTCAAGCTGAATGAGAACAATGACAACAAGCTGCTTCGCAGCAACCCAGTGTCGAGGTTAAACTACGGATTTCTTTCCCACTCTCTATGAGAATTCAAAGCAACAGTTTGGGTTTAAACCCAGGGAAAGAAGAGAGGTGTACACAGAGACTTGGCCTGGAGTTTTAGAAGTCTCAATTTCACATGGAAGCCCTCCACAGACAACCTAAACATACCTGACTGGTATAATCCAAAGACACAAGCTATTAACTTCTCAAACTGAAAACAATTCTTACAAAATTGAGCCCAGGCTTGACAAGTTTCTAATCAAGGCCCTGGTATCCCTAACACCCAGCAAAACATCACTGCTCACTGTTTTTACTGCTGACATCTGAAAACTCTTGAAACTCATCGTGTGTGAAATACCCTCAGGTTGCTGCATGGGATTGATCTGCCCTGATACCTAACAGAATGTAAAAATATATGCACTAGTCCTCACTTGTAAGCAGCAGGCATTTCCAAAATGCTGTTTGTCTCATAAATATAGGCATCTAAAATTGGTCATAAATCACCTCCTGGAAGTTTTTGTTTTGGTTTGGTTTTTTGTGGTTTTTTTTTTGTTTGTTTTTTTCTTACTTTTTTCCATCAACAAGAAGGGGAGCCTTAAGTGACTAGACTAGGTTTTTGTGTCCAGAAATTACCAGCTAAAACCTATGCTGAAAATGGAAAAGAGCTAGAGTTTTTTTCAAATCCAGATCCACACCAGAGGCTGCTGTGATAAGAAAGGGATTTGGAAAGTGAAGGTAGACAGACTCCCAGGAAACAAACTATTTAAGAATTTCCAGACATGTATTGAGGGATCAGGGTGGTGGTGGGAAAAAACCCATTCATAATGAGGAAAAAGATACGCAGACTTTTTTCTAAAGTTTAATATCAGATGATATTATAAACTGCTAAAACCAGACATCTTCACATTATTACACTCGATGCACCATAAAACAGGTTTATGTTACAGTGTAAGATTCAATATTATAAACCTTGTGGAGAACTTCACACAAAAGACTTTATTTTTTACCCCTTTTATTCACATCCAAACCCAATAATTCTTATCTGTGTACAGAGTATTTTCTTCCATCTTCTACAGAACCAACCAGTTCTAAACATCAATACCAACATTGGTAGTGGGAAATCAACTAGAAAGTGCCACCGCAGTCATTCGCTCAAGACACACACACTTCCTGCTGGACAGCTGGTTGTGGAATTTTATTATCCTCTGTCTTTTCCTGCCCAGGGACTTGGCACACAGTCTTTCGTTTGAATAACCGTAGACTCAACCGTAACAAGTCACTGTCCATTGCTGCAGAATTTGTATAAGTTTGTTTTGTTGCACCCTGTTGAAATTAAAAATTAAAAAAAAAAGTGAACACAGTGGCTTTTAACACGCAAGCTGAGAAATTAACCTCAAGTACTCTCAATAATTAGAGACTTAGTCATACGCATTCACTGGAAAAGACTCTGAGAATTAATGATTTTTCTCTTAGCATGCAAGATCATAAAACCTACTGTAGTGCAAGAAATGGCAAAAGTATTTTTTCTTTTAATTTTGAAAAGAAAATTATCTAGATACTTTTAACTTGGAAGAGCAGAATTTTATAATTCTTATAAAAAGTACATGGAATCTCAAGCAGGAGAATTATTCAACAATTGTCTTTGAAATTGTATTTTAACCAATTCTTTTTATCATGTATTCTCTAAATGTAGAAATTGTACCTCCAGAATTTAAACCTCAAAAAGAGAAAGAGCACCTACCTCTAGTATCAATCTTTAATTAATCTCTCATACTAAGTAAAAAAATAAACAACCTACAACCTCTTTAATTTAACGTCTGTTCTCCATTATTTAAAGGACTAGGTGTACTCCAGACCAGCAAACACAAAAATAATCTCCCTGGAGAAATGCTTTGCATAGTGGAAGCTGCGTTTCCACATTTTGACCAAGCATTGTAAATGAACCACTTGCCTTTTCATTCTTCATTAGCTGCTTCCGAATTGCAGAATCCCTTCGAAAGCACAGCGCTTTACAGCAAGGACCCAGATTACTGAGAAGACCTGCTCTTTCTTCTTTTCGTAGAAGTGCAGCCATGTTCAAGGCCCCCAGTTCATGTTCAAAAAGGTTTTCTGCATCTAGAATGAATTGGAGTTTGCAGAGATCAACATATACATGGTATTTTTGAACAGTAATGTACAGCAATATGAAACTCCTTAAGGTTTTACTATTTGTATTTCTGCCTTCTAAACAATATCAAGGTTTGGAAAAAAAGGATATTGCAGTTTATAAAAAACACCCCCCACAAATAAATCCTTCACCCTTTAAAGGGAAGGACACATATCCTTGTACAGAGCTTCAGCACTGGAAAGCAATATTGAGACAGCAATCACTGAGAGGCCCAAAAATCAAGTGACAGCTCTGGGACAGAGGGGGTATCATTTATGGTCAGACATGTGTGATGAAATGTGTTCACTACTAGCGTTAATTAGAAAGTGGTCTAAGTTTCACTTCTCTGCAAGACATCACATAACTGTTGCCGTGTCAATACTGGGTTTATCTGGTTATGCAGAAGTGAGATATAACTATGCAGACTAATTCTTTTATCCAAGGTGGATGAACCTGGAGAACAAGTCAACAGATGGTAATGAACTACTCCCCTCCTACCAGCTCATCTAAAGCATTTGATAATAGTACTCAAAGTGGTAGGACTAGTCCTTTAATAGATTTATCGGAAGAAAGAGCATGCAGCTAGCACACTCTAACCACTTTAAGAAAAGATGGGTCCTGACGTGAGTCTTGTTCCGCGACAAGTCTGTTCCTATGAAATGCAGAGAAAGACAAAAAGAGTGCACAGGTTTGGACCACAGCTCAATGACTTATAACCCTTTTACAATAAATAGGAAGATTATGATGTAATTGGGGGGGGAGGTGAGGTCCAACCCAACCACCTCTTTATAGAAAACCATTTGGTGTTTAGCAGAGACTCTAACTAGAGACACCAGCAAATCTGGAGAAAATTTAGCAGCTAAAAGCAAAGACTGCTACAGCAGTTTGGCAGAATACACAGAAGAGAACAAAGATGCATTTTTAAACCACTCTGAGAACCTGGATGAAGATGAGTAAGACTAGTTTTTAAACAAGGTGAAAAGAAACAAAAAAATTACATGAAACCAAGGGCAGGTTAAATATTACTGCATTGAAGTCAAAGACAATCTCAATGGACAATCAACCCCACAAATAAGTGACAAGACACAAAAAGGGCACTTCAAAAGTAACACTGGTAGCTTGTGCCAGGTGCTGAGCACATCTGGTGATGTCCATATCCTTAGAGCAAACAATTGCATATAATAGATAGAGGGTAAGTCATCCACAAATCTCATTTACATCACATACTACAGATTTTTGTTTCCAAGGAAAATGAATTTTAAAAAAAAAATCCCCGAAACAAGGTATCACTTCCTTTTTTTCCTGCATTTCAGTGTATTAGCAGAAACTTTTCATCCACAATGAGAACAAAGGGAACACCAAATTCAGAAATAAAGCAGGGAAACAAATTATACCAACCATTAAGAAGTCGAAAGCAAAAACACTAAGTCTTCACTGTAACACACATTGAATATCTAGCTCAAATTCATTCACTTTCCAGGGCACCACATCCGTGTCTTAGTTTAGAATACCCGTGCTGTGGCTGTGTAATCGCAATATGAGGAACCTTCACCTGGCAGATTACAGAGGAAACGCATACACTCGAAAGTCTACTGGTAGTTCCACACGTAGCAACTTTGATGTGTGAGAGAGACTGCACACACCAAAGGGAAATCAATGAAGGATCTTCGATCCCGCAACCTCTCCAGAGCAAAGTTCTGCTGAATCCGAGTACACTTAAGACAGCCCAGAGGCAGTGCTGGAGAGCCTCCTATTATCACTGTGGACTTTCTGCTTATTTCTAAAGAACACAAGGGCTGCTGAGGTTATCTCGGGTATCGTTTTAAATAGCCAGTTGGAGCGATTCCACACAGCAGTTCCTGTTGCAAGGAATCCCTGGTAAGAAGCGTTGAGTATACAGCAAAATTAAAGCTTACGAGGAGAGAGACATAGTTCATATCTTTACTGTATCAGACAGTTTGCAGATTCAGGAAGACTTGATATTATATCAATTAAGTCAGTTATATGCGTTCTTAAGCATAACAGCTAAGATTCATTTTTTTTAAACTAGAAGAAAGCTAATACTGCATAGAAAGCTGCAAATATTGCAGTGGAACATTTACAGTACTTATTACTACACCAAGTACACACCTCAAATTATACTATCTATGATGCATCAAAAATGTTTGCATTTAATTTGACTTTAAAAATGGCTCAAGCAAGCAGTGACATTCACAGAGATTAACAAGACAACTGCGTATAGAATAATGTTGCAAAGAATTAAAAAGTATTGTTTAAAATTAAGAAGTATAATTTACAGAGTAAAAAAAAATAAATCAGAAAAATCTGCTATTCCCTAAAAAGAGGGGGTCCACAGATACTGTTATTTATAAGCCATAATCTTCTCAGATTTAGATCCTAGAATAATTTCCATACAGATCTTATAGAAAGCAAATGTTTCATAGTCCTAAAACACCGATTCTACTATGTAAGTTGTTGCAAGCAGCACAACTTGTTCCTGGGATGCCAAAGAGAAAAATCAGTATTCTCTCTCATGCAAAAAGCCCTCCTTGCACTACAGAATTCTAGTAAACAGCACTGGTATAAATTCATGCCCATCCCATCTATTATGCATGTCTTACACCACATACTTCATCCAAATCCTAGACCTGTGTATTATTTAATTTCCCAATTCTAGCAGAGACATAATATACAAATTTCACTTAGCTCCTTCATTCTGACCCAAAACCTCCTATTTACACTCAGGGGTAAAATTACTCTCCAGGGAGACCTTATAGGAGCCTTCCAGTACCTAAAGGGGGCCTACAGGAAAGATGGGGAGGGACTCTTCATCAGGGAGTGTAATGATAGGACGAGGGATAACAGTTTTAAACTGGAAGAGGGGAGATTCAGATTGGATATTAGGAAGAAATTCTTTATTGTGAGGGTGGTGAGGCACTGGAACAGGTTGCCCAGAGAAGTTGTGGATGCCCCATCCCTGGAAGTGTTCAAGGCCAGGCTGGAGGGGGCTTTGAGCAGCCTGGTCTAGTGGGAGGTGTCCCTGCCCATGGCAGGGGGGTTGGAATTAGATGATCTTTAAGGTCCCTTCCAACCCTAACCATTCTATGATCTATGGACTCTGGAGAGGATCCTCGGAAGAAAACAAAGAGGACCTTCAAAGAAAATAAGAAAACTTATTTCTTTCTTGCAATATTACTAGTAATTCACTGTAGAAGATATATAGCTCCCCAAAAAACTGCTGACACACTTTAGGCCAGGAAAGTATGAATGGTCTCACAAGCAGACTATTCCACTAGGATGAAAAATTTTGTTTAGGCTATAATTCTGGCAGTGGTGGGGAGGTCTTGAATAAAGACACTAATTTGACTAACATGCAACTGTATTACATTCCTGAAATTTTCACCCAATACTCATATACTTTCTATGGTCTTGAAATCTAAAATAATGAACTAATGCACATTTCATAAGGATTTTCATGAAGTACAGAAGACTGCAGAAGCAATTACCTTTTGGTTTTTCTAACGCTCTCTGGCAAGTCTCTTTAATTTTGGTGAAGAGTTCCGGTCCTGCCAGTCGCTTGGAAATGCCAACTCTCAACATAACAGCACCTGGTGTGAATTTTAAGAGCGCAGCCCCAGGCTCCCGTGGTTCTTTTGGCTGCTTTGGCATAAGACTGGACCAATCCACATCTATAACATCCACAGGATCTGCAAAAACATTGACAGAGAATGAGTTATCACATCATCGTCCCTTACCACAGTTGATTAATTTCACATGCTGTGTACATCCCTGTCTCCTAAAAGCACTATCTATTAGATGAACATTGTTCTGCAGTTCTCAAAGCCAGATCCTTGGACGCTTCAAGTAAGAACATCAAAACTCACTTAGATTGGTGGAAAAAAGGAGCATACAAATATAGAGCTTCTTGCATTAAAAAAAAAAAAACAAAACAAAACAAAACAAAAAAAAAACCCCAAAAAAACAAAAAAACCCCCAAAACAGTATTCTGCTTCATTTTTATTGCAACCCCTTTGTGAAAGGCTGCATTCACAAAAGTCACAGTACGACTAAACATGCTATGACACATCCAAATGAAATGCTTAAAATGCTAGGACTCACATCTGTTCATAAAAATATCAGTTCCAAATAATGATCAAAACCAAACGGGATAAATGAAAATATATTTCTAAAAACAAAAAGCTTACCCTTCTAGCTATATAAAACACGGTAAATATTACTTCAAGATACAGCCCACAGTACTCTCTACTTACCTCTATATTTCTCAGGCTTACCTATTACAGAACAAATGAGAACTACTTAAGAGCATACAAACTGCATTCCTAATTCAGAAATACTGTCAACATCACAACAGCATTATATGCAAACTGATTCAGCCTTTATAGTCAAATAATTATAAAGGGGTTTTGCTATACTTTTACCAGGCATCTTCTCATCCTCCTGTTGATCCTCCCGCTTTTCAGCATCACCTGCCAGAATTTCATCCAGTTCATCATCACTGATTGGCTCGTATTCTCCAGCACCAGACCCCAGTGACTGTACATCGTCAATCTTTGCTTCATCTTCTCCTACAGAGACAGATACATACTGTAGCTTTAAAGCAACCATTCTTGTTTTCTAAACGTGCTTTAAGCAGCCTGAAAACAGGAAGGTTCAGAAACTAAATTGTTAGTTTCTGGGGACAAGTATATCCAACATGAAAACAGGTATTAACTCATAAACAGAGACCTTTTTTTCTCCCATACACAATGCGGCAGTTTGAGTTTTACATATATCCGTCATTTTTTTTGGTGCAGTATTAGTCAGACTGCACATAGAAGGCCATATTCAGAAGAAACGTACGCTGATTATCTGGTATATAGTTAATATTACACGTCTAAATTGGCACCACAGAGTCTTTCAGATGCTTTTGCACATGAATCCAAACTCAAGATTCAGTCCAAAAGCTCTAAAAGAGAAAGAAGTAACAAAACCCAAAAAAACCAAGATGCAAGATATTCTGAATGAAGCAATTATTCGCAGAGTTTTAGACTCTCTGTGGAAGTCGCAAGAAGAGCTTTTAGAAAGCCATGCCAAACTTTAGTTGCTGTTAAGACTCCTATCCATCCACCTACTATATGCATATACAAACACCTATGCTCTATGTGTAAACGTGTTCCTTAAAATCTGTAAACACAAGACACTCAAAAAGCTGCATTTTTACAGTTCATGAAAGCAACATCTGAAGGTATTCTCTCCCCTCCAAGACTGAAAGATCCGATTCAAGCATTCAGAAAACCCACTGCTAAAAACTCAGGCTTTCTTAAGGTTGTCTGACACAGTACTTGCAATGACTTGCGCCATACAAACTAGACAGAATTTACAGGGGTCCTCCCCTGTGGCTGACTATTCTAGTATCTTCCATCTCCCTTATCCAGAAGGGAAACTGCCTCCCTCTTAAGGTGTCCCCCATTTTTTTTTTTTTGCTTGCCTTTGTAAAAGCTACAGACAGGGAAGAAAAAAACATAAATCACCTCAACTAACCTAAAAACCAGCATTGAAAAAGCAAGTAAAAGACATGCCAGTAGAGCATAAATTAACTACTTGGACCACCTGTCAGTGCTTTGGAGGAAGCATATAGCAACTTTGGCATTATTTGAGCCCGCTCCTAGAGCAAACACATTAAGGTTCGAGACATTATAATAATTTAGTAATTATATCCTTACACATTTTATTAGACAATATACTGCAGTAATTTGTCTGACTAAATAGCAGGTACCTCCTTAACATCATCAGATTTGGAAACTGTATTTAGTTTTCAAAAAAGTTTTTCCTTTTTAAAAGGAAAATAAGGCAATCTATACCAGATTTCCTTTTGTCTTATGATTTTAACTATTCACTGCCTGTATGATCCATCTTCTGCGTCCACACTCATCTAGCAGATACACTAGCTCACCATAACTATGTGGTTGGACAGCACAAATGAACCATTAAAAAAATTACAGTATGAAGCAATTAAAAATAATAATCCATAGTTCTCAATACATGATTAAAAAAAGATTACCTAATGTTGAATTTCAAATCAGTTTGATAATTTCTAGATTATAATCCTATCACTACCTTTACTGCTTTTTTGAAGAAATGCACTTTTATATTAATTCTGCATTAAAAACACAACACACTAAGCAACGAAAAAGAAGCAATGTAAACAGGAATAATAAAGTAATGAAAGAAAATAAAGTACACTAAACCTTAGAAAATCAGAAACATGCCGTATATAGTATGCTTTAATAAAATGGAATGCATTTCACAAAAGACATTTCTTTTTCTAAAAAAATAATCCTAAATATACTGTAACCTTCCTACAGATGATAGTTTTCAGAGAATTTAGAACACAACCTTTGAAAAATGCACAAAAGAATACACATTAAAACACTTAACAAGAAGTCTGCTGAAAGGCTAGACCTAAGAACACATTTAACATCTACAGTCTGTTTAGTTATAGGTGCCCTCTTAGAAACAGATAACGTACCTAGGAATAGTCTTTCACCAACTCTTTTCTGAAGTCACCACACTCTACTGTCAAGTTTTATCCCACCATTCCCTCCTCTAGCTTAAAAATCACTGAATTCTGTCCACTGCAGCAAGACAGACTTTCCCACGCTCACTCCAAACACTATCTTTGACAAGGGCTTCCACTCCAGATAACCTCTGTAAATGGAATTTTCTCACTTGTACCAGTCAACCTTAATGACCAGTTTGTAAGCAATGAGGTAGGAGACACAGTAAGTAATAAATATTCCTCATCGTTCTCTCCAGACAACATTCGATTTAACTGCTTATATTAACAATGTAACATCTACTGATGTTCTTATTAACCATACAAATATCATGAGACAATGCCCTGTTATCTTGTGTAAAACTACAAGATCTTAATTAATTTGTTTCTCTTTCTGAAGACTATGGACTTCAGGCCTTACTGTCCCAAACATACAAAAATGCCAAATCCTACAATGCCTTTTTTCCTCCCAACAGATTTTAGAGAAGACAACTCCTGCAATCACCAAAAAAAGCCAACTTACTGAGCATAACTGTAACATACACCAATTACTCTGAATTTACTCTTGCTTCTTGTACCTTGTTGATATAGGTTAAAAAGCACTTCAAACTCCCTATCTATGCAAAGCTCAAGCTATCTAATCCACATGACAAATTCTTCCGAGTTTGTCAGTGTTTGCCCCTTCCTTATGTTATTTATTAATCCTGAGTACGTTTCCCCTGGTACCATAAAGGCCAGCAAATTAAAGCCACATTTAATAAGATTACCTCAGAAAAGCCATTTTTGGACTGTTGTGCCAATCCATACATATGTTTCACCTACTAATCAATGATTTCTATGGTAATTGGGCTCTGCAGAAAAAACCCCGAAGAACAGTTCCAAATCAACAAACTTCTTCCCCCCCCCCCACCCCATTACCTGTCACTTCCAAACTAAGAAATAGAACTTATAACAAAGCAATCAAACGTTGGTGTTATTCCTTAGCAAGCTGCCTATTCAGAAATGTTACACCTTGGTGAAACTGTTCCTCAAATCATTTACGTTTCTTTGCCTCAAGACTTCTTTAGAAATTAACAAATAACACTAACACAATTAACACTAAAGAAGATGCTTCAACAGATTTCTCTTTTACTGTGTCTGCTTCCACAGTAGAGAAGCTGGGGCAAATAAGCCTTTCAGTAGAAAATTATTCGAATATAGCTCAGTTTAGCACTATGCTAAAAGGGAAAGAATAAAATACCTGTGAGACCAGGTTCTTTCACAGAATATCTCACCTTCTAAACTCTCTACCTTTTCCGCCTCATTTCCATCTTCAAAACCTTGTGAAGGTCCTAAATCCTTGTCTGTTCTTTCCTTCTCCAAAGCCACTGAATCCCGACAAACACCATCAAATTCCTTTTCGTGATCTCTGTCTAGTTTCGTTTCACTGTGTTTCGTTGATTCTTTTTGAGAGGAGATGTCAAGAGTTCTGTCTCTCTCTCTTTCAGCAGTATCGGGTAGTTGTCTGTCTCTCTCTCTGTCCAGCTCCCGTCTTTTCTCCCTCTCCCTCTCTCGTTCTCTGAGTCTCTCTCGTTCCCTGCTCCTCGGCCAGTCTTTGTCAACATCTCGGTCCCAGTCTCTCTGTCTTCCCTCTCTCCTCTCTCTCTCTCGTTCTCGATCATGTTCATGTCGATCTCGCTCCTGAAGCCTTTCCCTGCTATCAAAGGACCCAGATCTGGAATGGACCTGACGATCTGATTCAGGAGAACTTCTTCTTGAACTGTGGCTTCTTGAATCTTGACGATCTGAATAAAATATTTTAAATATAAACGTGACTACAGCGCGTAAATGTAATACCATTTTACTAGACCAAAGTTTTTTAAAGATTTAGGTATGAAAATGTACTTCTCAAAAGCATCACCTTCAAATTAATGCCTTCAGATTGCCTATAGATTTAACCATACTTAAGAACATAAGGCACTTCTCGCACTCCCAAAAATGATTTTTAGTGGCTACTTCCTACAATGACAGAAGCTAAACTGAAGGTACATCATTTTAACTCAGAAATTTAGGGAATCATTTCGAAGTTCAAAATTTTCAAACTACGTCTTCTAAAAGCTAGGAATGCCCTGGCTAGCAAATGATAAATTCAGAAAAACAGTTTCAGGCATGTAACCACGAGGAGAACAGAGACAAAGTGCTTTAGGAGGCAGATATTTTCCTATTGACGCTGTTTAAATTTTAAAACATTTTAACTTTTTTTTTTTACAGGAACTACACAAGCAAAACAAGTAAACTGTGATTGTTTTGATTTGCAACAAAGATGATTTCCGCATGCATTAAAAGTATGCCTAACAGGAACCACGAAAGATTTACCTCAGTGAAAATAGCTCCTGAGAGGATAATGGATCTCTCTCCGAGAGAGAAAAGACATTTTCATTTTGCATAGATTTCAGAATTTCCATATCAAAATATGGAAAATATCAACAAATTTTAATAATGAATTTAAGAACAATGTTTAGTGATAAAACTACCTCAGCGCTCCGTTAGCACAAGCATTTTCTCTTTCTACAAGTTTTTTTTTTGTCCTACAAATTACTGTATTCCCCAGACAGCATGAACGGAATCTGACTGAATGTTTTGGAGTAAACAAAATGGTAATCCTGCCTGCTGAGGATCAGCTTTTCAAATACGGTAATATTTGCAGGAATCTTAATTCACTCTAGTTTTATGAATATTAGAGAGTACCTCCCTCTCCCTTCACATTAATTACAAATGAAAAGAGTAGAGAGCCATGCAAGAATGATTTAGGATTCATAGCTTCACACTTTTATACAGAATGATAGGTCAGTCTCACTAAAATGTGTCTTATTACCTGAAGATGTGCTGCGACTGGGTTCCCCTCGTTTCAACTGATCAATTCTGGACTTCCGTTCCCCAGTGATTTCTAGGCTTTTCTTCTCTCTGTCCCTGTCCCTATCCCTATCCCTGTCTCTAGAGCTACTGTGCAGGATCCTCTTCCGTCCAGTCTGGTCATCTCCACTGCGATGAGCTGACTCATTGGAAGGGGATCTAAGTCTGCTTGAGGCATGGCTCCGATTGCTACCAAGGCTGCTGCTGCGTTTCTGATCCACAGGTTTACGGTGTGGTCCATCATCTATAGTAACATGAGGGGCTTCCACCTTTTCACCCCTCGTCCTGTGACTTTTTCTATGGGAGTCCTCAGTGCTTCTTTCTGGAACAACAATGTCGCCACGTTCAGGAACATCTTCATCTGACCAGTCACTAAATGTTGTATCTTCTCTTTTTTGGGGGACTTCTGCCACAGCTTTCTCAGGTGGTGCTTCAACCAATTCTTCTTTTGTTACAGGGGGGGTTCTTGGGCCCTTCTTCTTTTTATGATGTGGAACAATTTCTTCATCAGAAACTTCAGAATCACCCTTGGATCTCTTCCTTTTCTTCTCTACATTTTTCTTTTTTTGACCTTTCTTGGGTGAAAAGACCTGGCTTTCCTCAGTTGTTGATTCATTGGCGTACCTTTCCACCCCACTGTCATCATCTTTCTTCTTCTTTGTGGCCTTTTTCTGTATCTTAGACTTCCTCTTGCTGTCATCATGCATTCTATCAGAAGCATCTCTTTCTTCAGAGGGACGGTGCCCAAGATTTTCCTGAACCCTGGACCGGGAGCCTTCTGAAGCATCTGGTTGCTCCCTCTGCTTATCTGCTGAAGAAACTCTCTCTTTAAACTCTGGTTCTTCGTAACGCCGGGAACTTTCCTTTCTGTCCGATTTTCGCTCTTCTTCTTTCCAGCGACTCTGCCGCTCTTCTGCAACATGAGAGGGGCTCAGTGACCGGGATTCCTGTGGCCGCACAACCTGGCTCAGAAGTCTGTGCTTTTCATCTACAAAATGGGAAAAAGGATGTACTTCTATTGTTTAGGAAGGAGAACAGGTGAACATTTGGTATCTTGTGCATGCCAAAAAGTGTCAATCAAAACAAATAATCCATTATTTCCGTTACATTTCTTAAGTTTTCCTACTGCTGCAGCAGCAACAGGCTATTTCCATTTTTGTAAACACACATCTTAACATATGTGGAAGGCACTGTCACTTGGCAGACGTAACATATAGTGACAAAATGAAGACAAAAAGACAAACATAGATTAAGAAAAATGGTGTTGCTCATAAAAATAAGGGGAGAAGGACACTTATAAAAGGTTGCCCCATGTTTTTTCTATTTAAGATTGCAAGTTATTTTCCATAGGCACATGGTAAGCTGGATCCTGCTACAGAGATAGACAACTCTTACTCACTTTTATCATCTCCACTGTTGTAAGCATCACTATCAGGAGAGTGCTCACGGCGACGTTTGGGTGACTGACGAGGACTTGGACTGCTTTCATTTCTGTGACGCTTTCTGCAGAACAAACATGTACAGTCAAATTTCTTCATGATTCTTTAAAGAACACATTCAATAATTGAGTTTATCATCAACACAATCCCTGAAGTCTGAGCACTTCATAGAGAAGACAACACATCTAAGGATACCAGGAAATTCTGTAGTTTTCTAAGTTGTTATTCCAAGTAAGATACCTTAAACTAAAACTCTAACACTCAAGACAACTATCTTTTTAGCAAAAAGTTATGAAAGACTATTAAGATAGTTTTTTTCCTGTGGCAATGATCCTTGCAGTGGGCTGACCCCAGCTGGCAGCGAAGCCCCCACCTAGACGCTTGCTCACTTCTCCTCCAGTGGGATGGGTAGAGCCCGTACTAGATGATTTACAGGAATCCACAAACTACTTCCAAGCAAAGCAGCCATTCAGGGCAACACTGGTTTGCTTATTATTGATGGAATAATGAGAATTTTATCATACTAAATGAAAAAAAGACAATCAGTGCTACATACTTAAAGGAAGCACCACACACTTACTCAGGAGACTGTTCACACCTTCACTGGTACTCTTCCGGTATTGAAAATTTAGTAGTGCAAAGGGTAATTTATGTACCACAGAAGTTGAACAAACAAAGCCATGAACCCTGACCTAGTTAGCTGCTATCTGACTTGCCAGGCTTCAAAAGGTACCGCAGTCTGCTATTATGCTTTCAAGAACACCTGCGTTATTAAAGACAAGGCCATGCAAGTATACTTAAAAGGGAAAATTATATGGTCCGACTCAATTGTTAGCTCCTGAGTAGTTCCACAATTCTGCATTAACAAAGCATCAGATTAACTTCACTACCATAGTGCCAATTTTGGGGCCACCCACATGTACCCCACAGATGCAGGGGAAATATGGCTCAAGACCAGGCCTCTGCATAAACGGTATATCTTCTTCCTTATGATACTCCCTGGCTTACTAACTTACTGAAATCAACAGTAAAAGAATGCTTCTGGATTTTTTGGTTCATTGTTTGGGTTTTTTTTGACTGAAGTAACATTCAGATCCACTCACTTGGATTTTCTTTCCTCATGGACATCTCTTGAACTTCTTTCTTCTCGGACATCTTCTCTCTTATCCCTGCGGTCTTCCCTTCCTTTCTCTTTGTCATCCCAGTCTCTCTGACGATCTCTTTCTTTATCCCTGTCCCGACCTCTCTCCCTTTCTCGTTCCCGCTCTCGATCTCTTTCGCGTTCTCGCTCCCTTTCGCGTTCCTCCCGCTCTCGCTCTCGTTCCTTCTCCCTCTCCCTTTCTCGTTCCCTTTCCCTGTCATGGTCCCTGTCTCGGTCACGCTCGCGGTCCCTGTCTTTGTCCCGCTCTCTCTCCCTCTCCCGTTCCCGAGCACGATCTCGTTCCAACTCTCTTTCCTTCTCCCTTTCTCTTTCCCGGTCTCTTTCTCTTTCCCTCTCTCGGTCTCTCTCCCTTTCGCGCTCTCTCTCCCGGGCCCTTTCATCTCTCCTGTCATCAGACCGATCTACCCTTCGGTCTTCTCTTCTTTCATCCCGCTCGAGGTCATCGCTTCGTCCTTGATGTCGTCCTGGTGAGCTTGCTCTCTGATCTGTGAGGAGAGGCAGGTTTGATTACCAAGCGCTGAAGGGACATACATCGCTTCCACTACACTGATAAAACCCAAGAGCTTTTGTTTTGACGATATAGATATTGGTTTGCATTAAATGAAAAGTGACTCCCCACAGGAACTTGGGGATTCCTTTTGGGGAGGAAAAAAAGGCAAAAAACAGTACTAATTTTCACAGACTTTTTCAATATTCAGGGAACGACTGTTCCTTATTTCAGCCAAAAGCTATTAAAAAAAAAATTATTTTCTACCAGATTTTTCTGAATGGCTTCAAAAGGGAATTATACACCTCACAGCCTAGCTATTATTATTGCATTACTCAGTGATTCAAAATGTGGTGTAAAGTTTTGAAAAGCTCTGAATGACATACACATGAAACATTAAGAGTTCTGTATGAAAATTTTACTTCCAAAAACCAGGCTTTACAAGAACTCACACGATTTAGAATACATACTAACAATTACTGCAAAATAAGAAACACTAGCCTGTCTTGTCACAGAAGAAGACATCCCTGCACAGAAATACATGACTAAATCCATGTGAAAGGGAGAGGGAAGGATGTAATACAAGAAGCAGAACTGCTGGCAGTTTCCATACGTATTCACTGCAGAGCCTTACAGTTTTAGAAGCTGAGTTTTTCAGTGTTCCGACAGTGGATTAGAGTCATAGAGCAAACTAAATTTATGTAGAAAATAACTGATCCAGAAGGGCAGTAGAACTGGATTTATCTAATGGTATTTACTCTCCACAGACTTAGCTGCATTTCATTAGTTAAATTTTTAATATTTTAAAAAATATTTCTATAAATTTTGACCACTTCATAACAACTGTTATGCTGATGTTAGTAGTGTTTGAATCATAAAAAGCCCAATAAAACTATTTTTCCACAATATATATTAAAAGAGCAAAAACTGGCATGAATAGAGGTTGGTATTTTTCAGTCCATTACTCTGAGGCTGAGAGTGCCTTTCACTGTAAATTGAGACAATGTCCACCAGGCGCGAGCAGGTAGAGTTTGAACAGGACTAAATCAATAAAACATGCATTTCCATCAGTTTAATCAATTTTCATCTCCGAGTGAATTAACAATGACTTAATGCTCCCCTGTTACCAGGTAAAGTTAAAAGCAAATTTGAGTGACAGTTCTGCCACAGATGTAACACTTCTTTCTTTAAAAAGGCAAATCATCAGTCCATGCAATTGGTTCAATGAAAAGGTTTCACATTCTTTTAATGGTGCCTATAACATTACAGTATGATTTATTGTGTATACTAAGTATTAGATTTTATACACAAGTTCTGTAACTCCTGCTTGTTACGTCAGTTTTGGTGACAAAACTTCTACATGAAACTCTTACATAAATCAAGACACTGGAAGTGTATTAGACAATTAAATGTGGAGAGTCAGCCCTTCTTACGCAATTTCATTACTTGAAGCCCTGTTCCAGTGGCTATTTGGAAAACCTACGTATTTGCCTTAGTTGAACAAAGCCCAAATTTGGAAGCTTACGTCTTAAAATCATACTAAAAATATTCCTTACATACCATAGAACTAAGTACCAACCAAAACCTATCTCCATTTTCTCTGAACAACAAATTTTAAAACTGTGGTGTAATTATGGAAGCTACATCTCAAATTGTAACTCTGAGGAGGATTTACTATTACAAAAAGTGATCCAAATTTTTAAGGAAGAATACAACAAATCTTATCTCCATTCAAGCTCTTAAATTTTTTTCCCCACCAAAGTGAAACACAACCCCCTCAAAGCAACTTCCCTTCTGGAAATCTATTTTGTTGTGATGACACGTTTTTAACTTCTAAGGGTCCCCCCCCACACACCCCCACCCCCACCCCCATTCTTTTTTTAATGTTTTTCTTAATAAATTAAGAACTCTGTATGATATGAAAAGCACTAATTACATTATAATATATCTAGGACTTATTGGGGGTGGGGAGGTGTAAGAGATGAAAGCCAACCCCCAGGACACATTTATACTGAAGGATTTTTCAGCTGACAAGAAAAAGGAAGCCTGGAGATTAGGCTTGTTGAAATCCTGCCTTGAAGATGAGACAGAATCTAAAGCAGAACCTGTCACAAGAACAAGCAATAATAGATACATTTCAATGGATGAAAAAGACCCTTCACAAAGTAACATACAAACCATCTCTGAAAAACGGAAGTTAAACAACACTTAGAACACATATGTCACTTCCAAATCCAAACTCAAGATAGACAAAACCCCACTGTAATTTTATATTTATTCTTCACAGCTCCTCATTTCATTTCCATGCTATCTTCATTTGCCTGACTCCTCCTGATCTCTTAATTGGTGAGCAATACAAATATTTTCCAAAGTGAAGGTTGGTACTAAGTTCCTTAGAGACAACACAGTACTCTTTCAGGTGCAGAAGTGTGACATCTTGCATACTATGTCTAAAAGAACAGTCTTGCGCACTCTTTCTATAATCCCTGGTATCTGTACTAACACTTACTAGCCAATTATTATTGACCACAACAAAGCATTCATCAATATTGAATTCCCCAGTCAACTGAATTAATCATAAATTCAAACTGTTACTTATTTCAGTAGTAAATCAGTCAGCCAGTCTAGTAGTCAGGCCGTCCCCAAAACACACTCAAATAATTCACAGTGCAAAAGTACTGTCTCTATACAGACAAACAGAACCAGTAATGAAATGGAGACATGACTGTGAGCTTACACGAGTATGTACATGAAGTGGAGGAGAAGGCGAAGAGAAGGAAAAAACATTTTACATTGAAGATGTACAATGAAATCTCTTGAAGAAGTTTAGTTTGTTTAAAAACTTCTTGGATGAATAAAAACCGAAGGTGCAAAAATCTACCCACAGGAAGGGAGAAAGGGCATAGCATTCATGCATACACTTCCAATGAGAGATCTTACTATAGAAGTCAACTTACATCAAGGACAGGACTAGTGTCAGTGTGCAACATCAAATGAGTTACTTATCAATTAGCATTATGAGAGCAGAACAAGTTAAAAAATAGAAGGAAGAGAGAAACGTACATACATACACATTTAACACATATGTAGATAGTCAAAATATACACTAAAATACCTCTTTCTCTGTTATCCCGCCTGTCCCGTTCACCATGTCTTCTTTCAAAGGAGGAATCCCTTGCTTGTTCTCGACTGTCATAGCGATCCCGATCAGGGTAGCTACTCCTTGATTCCCAGCTGTCATGGTAGTTTCCACTACTGCTGTGACCATCAACCTGGGATCCTCTAGTCCCCCGACTTCCTAATAGAGATGTATCAATATAAAAGATGAGTTTCCACATGTAAGGAAATCCAATGATATTTCATACCGAAGTAATAATTTTTAGTAAACTTGAATTAACTGTTCACAGGAATAGAAATTGTAGCATCAAGCTCTACTTAACCACCAACTCTCAAACTTCACATTTTAATTGTAAAGTTACTATTTTCGAACTGCAAACTCAAAACTTTCTAAATCACCATCCCCTGGTCAGAGCATGAGATCTCTTGACTATAATATAACAGTCCAAAAGTCAGTTCATGTCTATTTTGAGTAGGATGTAAACCTACACACAATGCAGCAGGAAGAAGCAGAGAAAGCAGAGATAATTTTTCCTGTAAATAGTGTATGGCATTTTCCTAATGAAAACATCACAATAAGCCTGAGAAAGCTAGAAGATATTTACTGTAAGTGATTTAAAGGTGGTAAGTGAAACTGTTCTACAAAGTGCATCAGACTTTCAAAAATGCCCAAGGTTAAAAATCTCGTTTTTCTTGGTCAATCAAGAAGAGTGGGGTGGGGAGGTGAAAGACAGTTTTCAGGTACTAAGACATGCAGTTGCTTTTTAGCGAAAACAAAAAAACCTGCTCCCCACACGAATCTTCCATTACGCATCAGCCTCTTACTTGTGTTTGTAGCCCATGGGAGAACCTAGGGCTGCAGAAACATTAAATAGAGTGGTGCAAGGGTTAGCATTTGTTTTAAAATAGTATGGCAGAATACCAATGGTATGCCACTTTAATGAATGGAAAACACAGAAGTGCTATAAATTTAAGCAACTGTTCTAATTTAATGACAATAGAATTGAACACAGCTTTAAAAGCATGAACTATTTGGCAGCACTTCCATATCGAATATCAAGATAATATGAACATCAATGTTCAATCTCCAATGATAGGGACACTTATTATTTTTTTAAATCATGCAATACCCTTGTCAGACAATTCTGGACCTCTGCCTCGACTTCTGCCAGTTCTATCACTTCTGCTCTCATTTCTGGAGTCACTTCTGGAGTCATTCCTTGTTTCAGCACGAGAACTCTCCTCTCTGCCATGGGATCTTCCATAGCTGCGCGAGTCATCCTGGTACTGGTCATCCTTTTTATGGGCATCACGACTCTCTCTGTCTCTGTAGTCATGGGAATCCCGTGTGGAACGCGAGTCTCTCTGATCACGACTATCTTTGGTATCTCTGCTATAATCCCTCGTATCTCTGGAGTCTCGAGTGTCTCTGGATTCCCTTGGCTCCCTCCGATCTCTGTTGTCTCTTGCGTCCCTCCGATCTCGTCCATCACGAGATTCTCTGTCATCTCTATGATCCCTGGAAGTACTCTGCTCCTGGTCATAATCACGATCATCTCTCGTTTCTCTTTCTTTTTCTCTTTTCCCTCTAGTTTCTGTAAAATGTTTAGAAGAATGTTATATACCTAGCTTATCAGAGCAAGCAAAAATTTAGAAGACAAATAACATTAAAATAACAGTCAAAATATTCTTGACATTGACACAGAAAATCAAAATTAATACGGAGGTAGAAGATTGTGTTGGGTATCTGCCAGCAAGCTTTAAAGATATTTTTGTGAATTTGAATCTGTACTTTACAAATATTTACCTGTTCAAAAGAGAATAAGTATAATAAAAATAAATTTCAAACCTATTAGAAAGCAAGTACACTGCAATAATTTTAAGGTAGGATCATTTGTCCTCCAATCAGATTCTTTTTTTTTTTTTTTCTCTCCACACATAAGTTTTCAGGGAATTTGTGGTATATTTAGACCACTTGCTTTTAAAACCTCAATGCCGTGCTAAAATCTTTTTCGTTTTGGTTTGGGTTTTGTTTTTTCTTTTATTTTTTTTTTTAAAAAAGGTTACATTTACAGCCAGTCTAAAAAAAAAAAAGCTGACATACGAAATCTTTGTAATCTGTCTTGAGAGAAATGGCATGTTTGCCCATCACAAACTGCTCAGCCAGCTTTACAGACTTCCAGAGGGAATGACTGTTGCTTTGCACACACCTACTTAATGTCAATTAAAAAGACAATGGACAGAGCAATTGGTGAGGACTGGATTAGCATTTGGGCACCTCAAAGGGAAGAGTAGTAAGTCTACACGTATCCTGCTGTTACTCAGCTGTTCCACTAGTATCTGCCTGATACCAAGAGAAGATCACTTACCTACTGATGCCACCACTGCATTACACAGGAAACACCTGTCAGATGCCTACAGGATCTCTACAGTCAGCCAAGCCTACATAAGCAGTCCTATCAGGAATACACCATTGCATAGTCCCTGAAAACAGCTCCACCAACACAGGAACGATAATACAGATGCCTGCCAATATTTTCTTTACCCCATAGCCATTGGGATAGGTGCAGACAATGCCACAATTTGAAAATCAAGTTTTAAAATGCAATTTGCAAACAAAAATTAAGTGCTATTTTTATTCATACCATCCCGCCTCTCATGGCGTCTATCGTGAGATTGTGAAGTCCGATCACGATCATGTCTTCCCTTTTCTCTTCCTGGGGATCGGTGTCTCGAAGGGCTTCGCTTCCTTTGAGGAGAAGAGGAAGAGTGTGGGGGATAGGGAGAAGATGATCGCCTTGCAGGTGGGGAAGCTGTCCTTTGATAGGATGGAGAAGGAGTTCTTTTCCGGTGTGGGGAAGGAGAATGTCTTTGAACAGAGGAGCCTGACTGTGATGAAGAGGAGTGATGTCTGGAGGATATGGGAGAATGATGCTGACCTGATGGGGAAGCAGACCTGCAAGGAAGAGTCAGAATAGGCACACATGTAATAACTTTATTTGAAAGGTTGTTACCATATCCAAAAAACCCCAATTAAAATAATTTGTGCATTCCCTACCCCCTGTCTGCCGAAAATAAGTGTTGTTTCTATAAAACATCAAACTAATCTTCACTCAAGGGTACCAAGGATATCCTTTCGAAGCACACTTACCTTTAAACGGTTACAGTTTATTTAATATCCAACAAGTTGTCCAATTAAAACTATATTATACAGCTAACAGAATGCTTTCCTGGGGGAAGGGAGGGGGAAGCAGAAAAAACATTACCATCTTCCCCACCTCCATACCAAGAACAATTGTTTTCTTCAATATAAGATGTCTTTTGGAGTTCATGGTAAAATTAGGCAGATAACTTTTACACAGTGTAACCCAAGGGAATTTTTATTTTCTTTTGTTTCCAACAGCATTCATTTTTTTATATAATAACAGTGTCTCCTTCTTTTACATTTTTAACTTCTTTCTTTTATTATAAGCATTGATCTGTAAACAATTTAGGCCTGGATGCCGAAAACCCATACGCCTATCTACTTAAAAGTTTAGCAAACATGAACGTTACATAAGAAGGGAAAACTCGTATCTAATAGAATAAGAAAAAAGTATAGAAAGTATCTCTCATCTTGGAAGTCCCATCACTTAACTTTATGAGGAAATTTGTTTACAGTTGTATAAATGATCTTTGGTTATCTCACACACAATCTAACGTGGACAAACACGCACTTAAAATCTTCTGAGTTCCATAGCGGTTTTTTTCATTGCCCTAACTCCCAACTCCTTTCCACTTCACAAAACTCCAGAGACTCCAAAGAGAAGAGCAGGAGTCAGGAAAACCACACGTGGACAATACATTTAAAAAAAAAAAAGTCCCACTTAGTTTTAAGTAATTTAGTTCATGCTTTTGAATCTTCATATACAGTGTTGGTGACTTAAAAAAAAAAAAAACAACTTCTAGATCATACAGGTGAATCTATAACACAGCTTTCGCTGAGTGTCTTGCAAACACCACAAGAAATTCTTCTCAGTGACACAGCTGATGTTAGTTGGGCTTTGAAGAGAATGAGCTCTGGAGTAATTCCGGTTAGCAGGCTTACAGCATGTCATTACTCCATCCAAGAGCCAAATGTTGCCCAACCAGTGCTACTCAGCAGCAGACCTCCTGGCTAAGGCTTCTTAAAGTCCCAGACTCTACAGATAAAAAGATTCTCCTTATGTCAAGAAATTAAAGCAATGATTCAGCTTTCAGGGAGCAAAACTTTGTGAAAGGAATGCTAAGTGAAATCTCTGGCAACCTGAGGTAGGAACTCAAGTCTGTTAAGGAAGTCCTTTTTGGGTAAAAGACAACATGGTGGAAATCTTCTATTAATATCAGCATTTCATCCTTTTTTCCAGTCAATGTCAGTGACTCAAGAAAATTGCCTTCAGAGCCCCATGGAGTAGTGTGCTGATTAACAGAGGCCCAGTCTCACAAAGATGGTGGTTTTACAGCCAGATTCCATTACAGAACCAGATATATTCACTAAAGGAAGGATCTGGTCTTGGTTGTTGAGGCACTTCAGACTCGTCAATCGAGAGGAGTCAAATAAAATTTTTGTAGGACAGGCTGAAACATTACTTGAACCGAATCATTTAATCTCTCCTAGAAAATATACCACGAAAAATGGCAGAAAGAAAGGGGTGAGAGAAAAATAAATAAAACCAGCCTTTGGAACATCCTTAAGTGGGACACTGAAGAACAGGCTGCATCTGTTCTAATTCATACTGTGTCTGTAAGCTCGTAAGCTCAGATATTGCCAGGCCTGGAGACTATATCACTGAGATGTGTTTATGACGGTCAAAGTCAGAGAATATTTGGACACCTCAACAACAGGCTAATATTCTGTATCTCCTTGTCTGAAGACCTAAAACTGCCTGGGATCCAGCTGATGCGCTCCTGATGTGCCTTAGGGATGCCTGGAACTTTTACACGCAGTCTGACCTCCAGGATGCTTACGCATAGCTTCTTTTGTCTGGAAAATTAAAAAGCCTCAAGGTGCTCTTGTGCATGCTACCAGTAAACAATCTTCAGGAGTGGCAGGAAAGAGGAAACTCAGTTTCTCTGCCTCCATGGATACACACTCATGCTGGCTGCAGCTTTCCATCACAAGAGGGAAGGTCTGACCAATGACTACTCCTGAGGAAACAAGTAGCCTGGATGCCTCTAAAATGACAATTTGTACACATTGTCACATACTAGTGAAACAGATAGCCTGGAATTAGTAGTAAAATTTCCAAAGCACTCAAAAATCTGTCAGAATCAGAAATAACTGACAATCTAATATAATTTCATGACTTGCTATCTTTAAACTACGACTACATTTACTTCTCACCTTTAAATCCTTATTAGGAAACACAGAGTTACCAAAATTGGCTTGCATGGAAGGCTATCAATGGTCTGGAGACAAACAAAACATTTCAAATATGCTTCCCTGCTTCTAGCAGAAGGCCCATTTATCTTCCGTGCTTAACATTCCCTTGCACAACAATTGATACGTCTGCATAGAACCCCCAGGCAGGTAGTGACAAGCAAAATACTGGAGCAGGTTAGAAAAAAAAAAAAATGTGGAAAACAGTACTGCAAAGGTATTTTTCAGTCTCCTTATTTGTGCCAGCTGCAGGGGGAACAGGCTGCTCTACTCCCTTCCCTATAAAAAAAAAAGCCCATCTAGAGCAAATATCCATCAGTGACATCTAGCTTAATAAAATACAATGTTGTTCCAGCTGAACTGAGTGACCACAGTAGCAACAGAACCTGCTTATGACACTTAGGATTGCTGAATGGATGGGTTTTGCTTGTTTTATCATCATGCAGATATATGTGACACTTGGTGTCTTCTCCCCACCCTTCAACAGCGGTACAGAAAATGTGTGCCTCGTTCTCCATTATACAAACATAGGACTGCAGTAGTATTTAGCACTGCCATTCTAAACCTAAGCTTACAGCCTCCTTCAGACCAAAGTAAGAAGCCTCCTCCTTTATTTTTAATGGGTAATAAAAGAATTTTTTCCCCAAGGCCTCTAGAACTAGCAGGATGATATCTTCCCTGAAGCTTGCTGCAAGAAGGGTCTCTGAAATTGTCCTTGTATCGTACTATTTAGCCAGTTATGCTTGCTTTTCAGGAAAGATACAGGACCTGTGTATCATCTTACCCATTTTAGAATGAAAAACTCTGCTCCTTCGCCATCTCCCAAGATAGAAGACTTCTCACTTTCTCTACTTTTTCAGAAGGGGAAGGTGAGGAAAAACAAAAGTTCCCAAAGAATCACAGACTATGTCTCATAACAGAGTTCTGAAGTTTCACCTGAAGCCAAAATATTTGAGAGGAACTGGTAAACGGAAGCCTGCACCATGACTTGTGTTCCTGGCATGACAGGTACTCTCAATGTAGTAACCTGGCAGAAAACCCAAAAGTCTCAGAGCTCAACTGTTTGGGGCACACACACACCCACAAGTAGTCAAACCAACGGAGGAAGCTGATAAACTAGAACTATTCATGGAAATAAAATCCATGCAATTGACGTCCCACCTGCGAGACGGTGAGAAGTTATGTTTGTGAGTGGTTGACTTGGCTGGAACACGGGAGGTTTGTCTTCGCCTTGCAGCAGGTGGTGAATACTCCCTGGAAGGGGAAGAATTACTGCCAGAATGATCTGCAGGACTAGGAGAACGCTTCTGTCTATGGGAGCTTTCAGAAGTATCCCTGGGAAACATAAACAACATCTTATTTAACAGGTGTAATATGGCATTAGTACATTTCTAAAAAATTACAAACAACTCCAAGACAGAACTTGTGCTTACAAGATCAAGAACTATCTTATAGAATCATCTGTTCCATCTATAATTTCATATATGAAGTTACCTTAAGCTAGCAAAACTCAAGAATGCAATATATGCACTACATTTCTTGCTAATCACTGGACTGTAAAATTCAAAACCAAGAAGGGAATTTTCATCAAGAGAATACAGAACTTAAAAAATGCATATGTTGTATTTTTCAACTTAAATGGACACCTATGCTTCAGAAAATACGGGGACTAGTCGTATTAGTCCACCGTTTGAGAGAGCTATATAAACAAAAGTGAAGAAATTCTAAAATTGCAGTGGTCTTTATCTACTGCAGAAAAAACTTTTAACCTACTGAAAACTAGGGAGAGTTTAAATGTGCCACTGCCAATTTAGAAAGATACTAGGCCTCTAAGATTTCAGAAGAGTAGGCAAGCGGACAAGTGAATGGCTTTGATAAAGATTTTGGCAAATTAATTGCTCCACTGGTGAAGGTCCAACTCCCTGAAAAGTAATGAATCTTTCAAAAGGGCATTTTACAAACTTACTAAGTTATGTAATTAAAACCTACCAATCTGTTAGTTATAGTCTATCAATCCATCTATATAATGGACTTAAAGTATTTCATAAGCACTGAAAAGGTTGTTGGCAAACGAGGTATAAATCCTTTATTATTCAGTGCTCTATAAAATATAACTTTAAAAGCAAGGTTACATTAATGTTAAAAGCTAATAATGCAACGTAACTTACCTCTGCTTCTCTTTTTTCTCCTTGTGCCTTTCAAAATCACGCCCTCTCTCTTTCACCTCCCTTGTCTTTTCTTCTGAACGTTCTTTTACTTTATGTTTTTCTTTGTGTTTTTTCCCCAGGGGAGTTTCCTCTTGTACCGGAGGAGGAGGACTAGGGGTACGAGGACCTTTCTTTTTACTCTGGTTACTTTTAGAACTCCTAGAGATAAATTAACAGGAGGGAGGGAGGAAAATGAAGAACTACCAACTATTTCAAACAATGACTTTGCAGATGTTGGCAAGAAAGTTAGAACGTAAAGGGCCTTGAAGCTTTTAGGATAGGATTCACCACTCCATTAGCAAGCAGTGTTCAACAACTGTACTTGACTGAAGGGTGAATGCAGATGGTAAAAACTCACATTGAGCTCTTCCATTTATAACCTTTATTTCTGAAGCAAGTGAACAAAAATAGGAATTGTTCCCGTTCAGACAGAACCAGTTTTCAAAGTTAAAATGCCCTTGCATGAACTGCACACATCAGAGGACCAGAACTCTACAGAGTATCTTGTCTGTTTAGATTCCCATTTCTGCAATGCAATACCCAATCACATACACAAAATTACTTGAGCAACTCATGTCTTTGATTTAATGTTAACTACCTGACACAGGATAAAGCATCCAAGTATTTTTGAATACGCATCTCACAATATGAAACAGTATATTTTTTTCCATGTAAGCTACACTGACATAAACCCTATAAACTAAATACACCTGCATACTGCATGTCAGCAGCATACTAGCCCATGCTGTACATTCTCATAGCAGAAACAACATTGTTTTATCCCTATTTTAAAAGGGATTTTTGCTTAGCAAATACAGATGTATCTGTTGCAAACAGTGATTCAAAAGGAATCAGCCAGTAAGACCTCAGAAACAGGTTTTGGAGATTGACTTTTTGTGGCAAGTTATCTAGTTTGAACTCCTGTGATTTTCACATACCTTGTCCTTACTTTTTTCCCTACTCTCCAGCCCCCACTTCTTTTCCCCTCCTGAATTCTGAGAAATTCCCTGCCTTGAAAGTCATTATTTCCTGAACAGCAATATGCAATACCAACAGAATGCGCAGCTGATCAAATTTTTAAACATTTCACTTCAGTCTAGAGGAGCTACTTCACAGACCACAGTACCTCAAATAAAACTTCTCACTTTTTAATGGTTTGTATTTCCTCATCACCTCCCAGAGACCCTTGGACATTCAAAGAGAAAAGACCTGCTTGTATACCATGAAATTAATCAACTGACAACTACATGCATAGAACAATTTTCTGCAGAAGATGATTCACAATGCACAATTTAGAGGCCTTCCCCTAAAGTTGTATCATCAAAAGTCCTGAAAGCAAGGAAAATAAGGAAAATGAAAACCCATTATTAATTATGAAAACGCCAGTAATAAAAATCAGCATGGTTCTCTGTTCTCACTTTCTCACAAGATGCATCTACATACTGACCTCTGCTGATCCAAAAGCGGCGAAGATACGGTAGATGCTTTCTTCTCTTTCTTACTAGCCGAAGAAGATGATTTGGGACTGGATCTTCGTTTTGGAGATTTGCTAGACTTCCTTGGTGATGGCGATGGTGATAATTTAGATCTAACCACCTCTGGAGAAATCTTGAGGAAAAGAATATATTAACCAATAAGATATTGATGCTCAAAAGCTTACCTGTATGCTGATATATGTACCAAATATGCAAATTCAGTAACAGTATACATCTGAGATCTTAGCCATGTACATATCTACCTCAAATAAACTAACCGTATCATTAAATCGGAAGAAGACAGGAAAAAGGTGGGGGAAGAGAAGATGATGCACTCTGTAATACATTACAAAAACTGAAACTTAAAGTTTAAAATCAGTGCATTCCCAGTTCGCACTCGTTTGTCTGAAATAGACCAACCTCTTTTCAGGCTTTGTTTGCTTGTTTGTTTTTAAATCTTCCCCAAAATTTTAGGTTTTCTAACACTTACAGCTTTGCCTCTGTCACTCTTCTTTACTCTGTTACTACAAGACATGTTGGAAAGGAGCTTGGCAAATGACTTGTATTTTCTTCTACCTGTCTTCTCTGTTAAAGGTCTCATTAGTTTTATATCATTAAAATGCACGAAATCCTACTCATTTAATAACTGACTTCATAAAGCGGAAAACTTTAGGTGAGAGTGCTGCATGATTGACCCGATACTCACAACCAATATCCAAGTCACACACAAAGTTATACACGTACCAGTTATTTACTACTGTGTAACACAATAGTACAGTCGTAGCCCAGGAAGCTCAAGTCTTCCAGGACACAATTAGGAGACTATGATGTGGCCAATGACTTATTTTTTTTTAATTTCACATTTATGTAATACAGACCTCTTTTTTAATGACTATTTCCTCTCGTTTCTCCATGTTTTCCTGTTCCAACTTCATGAGTTCTCTCTGAATCTTTTGGCGCTTCATTTCCAAAGACAGCTCATGATCGTAATCATAATTAACATCTCCATTATCAGAGTCTTTGTTTTAAAAAAAGTAAATAGATTAGTAAACAATTACATATGAAATAAATAATAATATTTAGCATACTGGATGCCAAGCATAAATATTCCCGTGACTTTTAAGCACTCACGAATGGATCAACAAAACTAAGCCAAATCTCTTCTCCAATTATGCGTGTGAACCTGAAATAACTCTAGTTAGTTCCATAGAATCTGCAGTTTAATTCTTAAACTTCATTAAAAAACTCAACATCTTAACTTCTTTCAGGGATTTACATCAATTATTAAACTGAGGTAGCAAGGGAAACCCAGTAAATCACTTATTTATGTTTAAATAACAAGAAAAATTAAGAGTGTGCCTTCACAAAGACCAAAAATATGTAGAGTACTACTTAATTGGGAAGTCTCACATGAAATGGATTTAAATAGTGATACATGATACTAAAGGATTTTTAATAGAGTATCCCACAAATCAATTGATACACTTATTACATCTACAAATTTCTATTAAAAGAGGTCTGTATGACCTCTTTCACTGGATAAATGCACACTTCAAGAGTTTACTTCTGTTTTAAAAACACTAATACTGTTTGGTTTTCACATCAGAAAAGGTGCTATTTGTGTCACTTTTTCATTAAGTCATGGTTACTTAATATTATATGCTCCAAGTCTTGCAACTGAAATCTTACTGAAAATTAAAGCAGTTTTACTCACTCTGTTTACATTTATTTTGTTTATGGCTATTTAAGTCTAATGCTCAAAAAGCACTTTGGCAAAATAACTATCAGAAAAGATGACTTCATTAAAAAGTCGTTAGCTTTCACTCCCCTTCCTACACACAGGAACTATATAAAAGGTTTTGCAATAAGTAAACTCAGTCTACAAATTCCCTTCATGTGTCATGAATGCATGGGAATAGTTTATAAAGAGGTGCAGCTCCTAACAGCACAGGTTCTTTCCCAGTCCGTCCGCTTATACAGCACTCACTAGAACCTAACAGACAATAATTCTACTTCATCCACATTAACTATGATCAACACTATTTTGAAAAAATCATAATTCTCAAGCTGAAAGCCTCAGTGTCTAAGACTTAAGACATTCACACTATATATTTATATAGAATCATAGAATAGTTTGGGTTGGAAAGGACCTTTAAAGGTCATCTAGTCCAACACCTACTGCAATGAGGAAGACTGTATTTATATAGAACTTGAGGTTTTTATATTCCAAAGTTTTTTGACTTAGATTCTATTTCCATGCATACATGTCACAGGCCAATGTTTCTTAAATCACACCAAAACCAAAATTTAGGAAGGAGTGAAAATATATTATGGCTACTCTGCTATTTGTATATTGTGCTTAAGACACAGCAAAACAATATTTGCAACACTTATACCACATATTATAGAAAAGCTACCTACTGAATGAAATTTACAGAGGAGCTCCATCCCACAACCAACCAGTAGTATACTTTATTGCAAATACATTTGTTATATCTGAATTCGCTCAGAATGGATCAGGATTCCCAGACTCTCTTGCAATACTTCTGAAACACTGACACAAAACTATATAAACAGTTCATTAGGAGCTGCCATCATTTCACTGTCAGGTGAACTTGCTCTCTAATAAAAGTGAAACTCAGGAGACAGAGGAAAGAACACAGACAGTCTTCTCCTCAACTGTCTGCGTATTAAGTCATGGAATCACAGAATGGTGTAGGTTGGAAGGGACCTTAAAGATCACCTAGTTCCAACCCCCCTGCCATGGGCAGGGACACCTCCCACTAGACCAGGTTGCTCAAAGCCCCATCCAGCCTGGCCTTTAACACTTCCAGGGAAGGGGCATTCAGACCTTCTCTGGGCAACTTGTTCCAGTATGTTACCAGCGGACAAGTATTATCAACAAGGACAATGAAATCACCTTTTAACCATTAAACAAACAAACAGTTAAAAACAACTACTGACTCTTACCA
This sequence comes from Alca torda, assembly GCA_008658365.1. Classification (NCBI taxonomy): domain Eukaryota; kingdom Metazoa; phylum Chordata; class Aves; order Charadriiformes; family Alcidae; genus Alca; species Alca torda. Next base: position 183,729,454 of record CM018076.1, read on the forward strand.
CTCTTTGAGTGTTTTCTGAATGTTACTAGTTCACCAACTGCTACCTTCAGCTATTGTTATACTCATTCTAATGGAGCCCTTGTTAACGAGGCAGTTAACACCAGTACAAATTATGCAACAAAAACCTGCTGACTTTTGAGTTCAAAGGAGTTATGGTCTCTCCTCAAACCGACCAGTTTCAAAATTGCTTTCGATGTAACTTGAATTCAACTAGTGACCTAAATATGAAAAGTTCAGCCATGGAGCAGCCTATGGCAAGTTCCTTGTTGTCTGAGGAGTCAAAGAAGAAAAAAAACCCCAAAACATGTGTTTTTAAAATAAGTTGGTTTTACCATTGTAGGTTCCTTCTTTGCACTCCTCCAAAAATAAACATTAATGGCTACTGCATACTGCTTAGAGACCAAATCTTTAACCATTCCGCTTTCCATACAGCCCAGTAATCTCGCAATTCTTTGAGCTGTCGGGGGACCGTTAGTTTAATTATACTTACCTTCTCTGTTTGTTTCCCAATCCCCATTTTCCTCTTCACTTTCTGGTGTTCTCTCCTTTGTAATTTTGATATCCTCCTTTTCTCTATGTCTTCCTCGTGAAGACTCTTTCTATAAAGCGAAAAATGCTGCATTAGAGTAAACAACTTTATTTTAAAAGAAGCCTGAAGAAGCAGGTATATTTTACATGGTACTTTGGCTGTTTCTTTTTTATAGTACAAAAAGCATTTCCCCCTTTAGCCTGTTGAACAAATACCTTCTTAAATAAGCAGACTCCCCAGGCAACATGTTCTAATGCAATTTCACATAATCAGTATGCAAATAGCAGATGGGGAAAAAGAGAAGAAAGAATTCATAAAATAAGAAGGTTTAACGGCAAGGCAAGAATCGAGCACGTATCAGAGAATAAAATTTAAAACAGGAACCAAAAGAACAGATCAGGTTCTTAAGACCAGAAGTTTAATGAACATTTAAAAGAGTATAATTTTAACAGCTTGAGTAAGAGTTCTCAGCTGTAAATAAGAATATTTATATGCAAGGCAGATGAGCCTCAGTAGCTGAGCCATTTAACTGTCCAGGGGATAAAGAATGGAGGGGGATAATAAAAAAAAAAAAAAAAAAAAAGAGACCCTTGTCTGGCAGAAGGAAGGAAAAAAGGTCTAAAGCACAGTGGAATCAAGTTTTGTTGATAGCTTTATATTTGAACTTTCCCTGGCTCCAAGTTATTAGACAAGTCTAACTATTGCAGTAGCACCCATTTTGAATGTGGCAGATGGTCCTGTGGATACCTAAGGAAGCCAAAGACTATTCTTACAGGAAAGAAGATAATTTCAAAAGGCAACCGAACCTGTGCCGCTCTTCTTGCCCTGCTAAGTTCCAGTAATGAAGCTGCATAGTTGCTTCATTGCCTCCGCTGATTGACATTCTCTAAATAATCTACCTGGGCTCCAGTGGAGTACAGGACAACATTTTTTCACTATTTGCCAAAAAAGAACGTTCAAACTTAGAAGTATCTCAGGTTAATCTATTTAATAGGAAACCAGAAAGAGCAAATAATGAAAGTCTGTCCCATATCCCTTTTGTTCTCACCTCCCATAATGCCTTCTTTTGTCTTTTGGGGATTCTTCAGTGTTGGTATATAGGAACCTTTGTTTGTATGGCAAGAAAAGGATATGCCTGAGAATTCACTAGCTATTGCTTATTGGGACTTAGATCTTGACTTAATTTAAATCCTTAACATCACTTTAGAAACACAGTACGGAAATAACATTGTGAGTAGTCACTCCCAAGTAAGTAAAATTCAACTATTCCTTTTTATTCACTAACAATGTTAAAAACTTTTCTCTAGTTTAATGACGTAAACTGTGACAGAACAAGTACTGCATTTATTTTACATAGTGAACTAAAACAGATGCTTCCATGCACAGTTATATTCAAGCCTCTCATCTCGATGCATTCAGCATATCATATTCAAAGCCTTAGAAGGTTTGGAAAAAACTGACTGGTTGCTACATAACACAAAGGAACTTCACATTAAAGAACTAATTTGTATCATGTTTAATTTAAAGCAGCTTGTAGAATATGGAAAAAACCTATTTTTTCTCCATTTCATGACAAGATCTCTAAAACGATGCACAAGATCCTCACCTATCAAGTTGTGTTGATTACCCACATCAACTGCAGACAAATCGACATCAACTAAATCACCATCACAACATGCACTAAAGGCATTTCAACCTAAGAGCAAGAACTGTACTACGCTCCAAAGCAAGTTACTTTAAAAGAAAATTACTCTGATGAGATCTGCAAATCCGTAACTTTATCAACAAGCCTTTCCTGCAAACATTCTTTTCTTTCTTAAGAGTATCTTAATTTTTCTAGACTGCCCTCCTTGAAGGCTCAATCTGTTCTATTAAACTGTGTACTTCTGCTATATTCTCCAACTAATCCCTACAATATAAACAAACAAGAAACAAAATTTCTTAAATACAAATACTAGTTTCTATTAATTCAACACTGTTACTAGCAAACTGAAATATGCATATTAGGATATCCTCTATATAGTGACTGAACTGTGTACTTCTGCTATATACTCCAACTAATTTCTACAATACAAACAAACAATAAACAAAATTTCTTAAATACAAATACTAGCTTCTATTAATTCAACACTATTTGTTACTAGCAAACTGAAATATGCATGTTAAGACATCTTCTAGATACTGATTTCAAAAAACTTCTCAAAGCAAATTCCCCAAATAATTTGTCAGCAGACAATGTGCAGGCAAGTCAGAATGCTTCAAGACCAATTTAATATCCCAAGTTAAAAATACTGCACAACTTGCATGTATCTCGCCTACATCTCCAAACTTGCAACCAAGCATCTTGAAACAGCCTGTATTTTCTCCTTGCAGTGGTGAGATTCAGTAGCAGTACAATCACACTTCTACAGAAGAACTGAGAACAAAAACTTCTATGAAAGGAATTTTATTGAATTACTGAATATAGGGGAAGGGAACAGACAATTTTTATGCAAGCATGCTATTGTACAGGTCAGAACAACTTGATCCGACTCCGTTCATACACTAAATGACTTCAGCTTAGTTGTCAGGTAAAAAGGTTCTGGTAACATTGCATCTTAAAAAAACAAACAAACAAACAAATCTCAGTTAAGAAATTGAATGTATTTTCCTGGGGCACGCAAATCAAGAATTTAAGTTATGATCGTGTAGAACACATACTTGAATTTTCTCAGGGAAAAGTCTTCAATAAATTCCTTTTATTGTACTTGTTCCACTTACAATATATTTAATTCTTTCATACTATGGGGAATAAATATTTCCTTCATATCCTTATAGACCTTCTTGTACTTTACACAGGTTTTCTTTGTCTGTCTTAATAAGTCAAGAATAAAATAAGTCAAGCTCCTAAAGGCCAGTAGCACCTCTTTCACTTGTACTTGAAGATGCCGTATCCACTTCAGCCACGCTTGTAAACTATTTCTCTGCAGACTCTGAAAAAGTGCCATTTACTACATGAGAAACAATAAACTTTCATAATAATATAACTCTTTACTAAAAAAATACTGTAGATTGTCCTAAGAGTAAACAACAACTTAGTAGACTTTGTTTATGCTGTTCTCAGGTATGTGCTCACAGTTGAAACTATTTACATGTGTTGGGTAGATGATTATAGTTTAATGTTGACGTTCAGGAGAAATGCTACTTAAGAAAGGAAAAAAAAATACAACATTACGGTTGAATTCTGTGAGATCTTATTTAATTTAATGTCTACTTAAGTTGAAGTGCCACACCCCATAAGATACAATCAACACTCTACAGCATAAGACTTGATGTCTACTTGAATGAATTTCCCGCTACAGCCCCAAGGTTTGGCCAAACACAAAAGGACTCATCCAGTCTGCAAAATATGCTTCTAGCCAAGAACTGTTATTTTGCCAACACCAATGGAGAGAATATTTATAAACTTTTACAACCTACAATTCTTACAGGCTGAAGCTTCTGTTTCAGCCTTATGAGCACATGCAGCAACAATATAAACTAATTCAAAAGCACAGACACCTTTAAATCTAAAATAAGCTATCATGTATTACAGCTAGAGTCTTTTGGACAAGCACAGTACTATTTTCTCTATGTATAATACCTTTATAGTGTAAACTACTACCACACTACACCAACATACAAGAAAATGAATCTGAAGTTTCCCTGAAATGAACAGGTATTGTTTCAATTTCAGAGATGGAAGACAACACTGTCTTCCATTTCCAGTGGAGATTCAAAAGCCACAGCAACAAAAAGCACACATATGAAACAAGAGATACACATTCCTTACAAAAACCTTTCCTAAATGTACAATCAGTTCTTCCCACTATTTCTCCCAGATCACACACACCTCCCAGGTAATATTTTAGGTAATACTTCACATAGTCCAATGCAACTGCCTTATAGTATGGAGAAAAATTCAACATAAAAATTTCCAACTAAATACAGTAACAGCAGGAATCTTATCTAATTATTTGTATAATAATTGATACACTAACATACAGTGCTGGAATAATTCCGAACACAAATCTGAGAAACACAGAAACAACTGAGTTCAATGTAGTTGTCCACATAACGCAGCATATCTTCTCTGAAAATAATAGTACACGATATGAAGAAATAAGAAGAGATATATTCTATAAGTTATCCATATAGGAAGTTTCTTCCTAAATACATACAGATTGTACTATTTATCTTATGTCTCCAAAGAACAAGAAATCTCTTCTAAAAAAATTCTATACTAGTTATACTGCCTCAATTTTTTGTGGAACCTGTTCAGGTTTTTGACTGTATCTTCTGGCAATCAGGTAGAATTGTCACATGTAATGTAAACAGCATTTCCCCTTGTCATTTTCGAATTCGCCACTCTTTCTGCTGGGATAAAGCATAAGTATGACGCATCTAATTTAGATTCTCTCAACCATACATCATACACATTCACCACACGTCCTTTCTTCTCTCCAGACTTTCTCACCCCCTTGCCCACTTCAAAAAGACCTTTGACTGTATTTTCTTGCATACAGGTGATGACAACCAAACAGCATTTCAAATAAAACTGGACCATGAATTTCTACAGCATAATATTGATCATTTTCTATTCCATTTTTATATACCTGAGTGTTTGCTTCTGCAACTGTGACTGCACTTTAATCGGATGATTTCATTGAGCTGTCCACAATAACTTCTTTTTCTACAGGATGGTTTCAGTTACTTTTAAAATATTCATTCATGACTTTTTGTTTTAAATACTTTCTTCATTGTGCATTACCTTGCACTTGCCAACACCAAGTTTCATCTGCCAAAAACTATCTTCCCCAATCCCCATAGCATTCCTCAGACTTTAGTAATCTCAACTACTGTTTTCGTATCTTCTGCAAGGTTTGATATTTGGAATGTCCAACATTTTTTCCACTTCCTTAAAAAGTTATAGTTCTTTAGATGAAGCACCGCAGCATTCTCTGTAACTTCATCATTTGAAATTAATCTAAAGTTCTCCCCTTAGCTGGCTTCCAAACCTGATAATACTATACCTGCTATTCTTTGACTATCTACATGCCTCAAAAACCTTGTTTCAAAAGGAACTATTTAAGGGTTAACCTGCATCAGACAATTCTCTCTCAGCCACTACTCTCTGTTAAAGTTTCAGGCTAGTAGACTGGTGAAGCCCAAATTTTGTCTGCAAGAAAAGTGTGTTTGTTTTTTTTTTTTTTTTTTAAAAAAAAAAAGGAGAAGCACTGATGAAACTTTTAATGGAACAAGCTACTTCTTGTTATTTCAAAACAAAGTTAAGATTCCTTATCCAGCTCCTCTGTTATCCCAAAAGCTTTAATAAGAGATGGAAACGTCAGATATTAGAGCTCCACCATAACAGTAGCTCTAATGGTGGAGCAAGATTTCTGTTAGCAGTTCAGTCACTTCAGTCTTCTGTTCTTTTAGATATCCCGCTTCTTGGCAATGCAACTCTTGATGACTGTCTGTTCCAGAATATTTTCTTTGGATAGCCCATATTTTGAGAGTTGCCTCCAAGCAACTAACATAAAAGCTCAGTGGTTCCCTCAGCCTTCTGTTTTATGACACTGAAGCAGAATATTTTTTTCTCTGCAGTATGCTTATCCTGTAAACACTTCTTTGGTACTTTAACAGATCCACTAATTCTCCGTTACCTTCTTCCAGTTCACCTTTACTTGGGGTTTAGTTGTTTAAGAGTATCTTATTATTACAACACTATAAAAAGTAATGTTAACTAACCGAAAGAATTATATCAAAATTAGAGTTGTACCAGGAGAGAAGTTACAGTAAAATTTTTAATAGCGGTTGGAAAAAACTTTTCTCACCAACCATGTACTCAATAACTGAACAGTTTATTCAAACTATTAGAAAATAAAAGTAACACATTCAAGTAAAAGAGTAAAAAGATTGAAAGTTTACGCAAATTAACAGCAACTGAAAACATGATTGGAAGGTAAGCCAAGGTCAATTTAATGATAGCAGCTGCTGTTGATTTCTTTACACCTGACAAAAATTCATTTTACACAGCAAGTAGAAACAGACCGAGAGGAAAAAAAAAAAGAATGCTGTTAATACCTGCAGAAGCAAAACTGATTTTTTTTTTTAACAAATAAAATTTTTTTCTCATTATTCATATAAAGATGGTCTTAAAAAACATGACGAAGGAATACACTGGTGTTATTATTACACAGTTGCGGGGTCATGCTACCAACTTTGCCCCTATTTGTTTTTAACGTCAGTGCAGGAACAGATAACACAAATTAAAAATAAGTAAATTCTGATATTTGAGGGGTATAGGGTTGCAGAAAGATGATTAGAAAATGAGAACAATAATGAATGAATTTTTTGCAAAATCCAAACGTAAGCAGTTGGGATGGCTGATGAGTATGTAAGGAGGAAGGCAAAATGAACCAGCACAGCAGTAACTGCATGGTCTCATGAAAAGGAAATTCGGGATGAGCAACTGGAGTCAGGATGCATGTAAACAATGGATATGAGTAAGTGCTGGGGGAAAAATAGTGGATGATTGGAACAACAGTTAATACACTTTCTTGGTAATAATCAAAGAATCTGCACTGTTATTAAATACCTGTTTATCAGTATTTATAACATATTTTAGTTTGTGGTATTTATAAAATCTTTGGGAACCAAAAGATCAGAAAATGCTATAAAATTGGAAAATAATACAATTTTTAAGACACTTCATAATAAAATATGCCATATGCTATGTACAAAATGATCAGTCCATTAAAACATTTTAAATATTACAAGTCACCATGATCAGGTTTCTAGGACACACGGCCCAATCGCTACTGAGGGATTCTGGAGTTCTACAAACTCCATTCTTACCCTAACAGGAGAGGACGATTCCTCTGTACTTCGTTTCTGTGGCTCTGCCTCAACGTCTTGACGTTTGTTCTTCATTCTTTCCCGAAGATCTCCAGTGGGTCTTTCTGGTGACCTGTATAATACAGAAACATAATATAACCAGTTCTATGGCATTATTTAAAGGTATATAAACTGTCTTTTAATTATTTTTATTAATATATATAGAAAGATCTAAACCTCCCACCCAGAAGCAAAGTGGATGAATAAAAAAATATTCAGTTCTAATGAGGCTATGCATTCTAAAAAAAAAAAAAAAACAAAACCAAAACCAGATCATCAAGGAAGACGTGACTCTAAGAAGAAAAATTACTTGTACTTATATATGGCATGACTTCGTTACTACTCGAGATTAGCTTTAGGTGATACTATCCAGATCAAACCTTTTTCGGACCATCATGCAAATGTGTTTCATAATCACTCCTACCAAGTCTTTCAAGATATCTTTAGCTTTCTCCATATGCTAAGCTGTACTGATTTTAATATATATATTGTACATATAATTGTATATATATATTTTTAAAAAATTAACGGAGAGTCAAACTACTGGCAACTAGCAATGACAGTCACATAGAAGGAGATCTGGATATGGATGAAGTCTGCAAGTGGAGACAGCCAGACCTAGGTACTGTCCTCCCATGACCTTGGTGAGACTGCCACACAAAAAAAACGCTGTTACAAGACCATGCACCAGCAATTCACTCTTGGAGGCGTCCTCCATTTTCGATTTTGCAGTAACATAATTATTTAATTACAAAATATTGGATGAACTCTACTAGTCATGCCAATTTAAGGTATATTTTCTGTAAAAGGTATTACTGTGATGTGGAAAGGGAGGGGGAACATCCTACACTACTATGAGACATCTATATAATTTTCCCACCTCCTAGTATGGATTCAAAATTCATTTATCCCTTATGGGTTAAAAGAGAACAACCCTTGCATTTAAACAAGTTCTTAAGCAAAGGGGATGTAGGAGCTGCTTCAAATGATCTTTCAGCTCAAGAAAACAGATTTTCTCTTCATATAAATCTGGCCTTATACTGAGTTTGGTCATTTTGTGATGGTTGTTAGCTATAATTACAGATTCTTCTGTAAAATAGTTGTATGAAAGTACTGGATCTGTACCTATCAGTTTACACTAAAGAATCATAAAGAGATACTGATGCTGCCTTAGCTGATTAGATGAGTTTTATATAATATTTGAATAATGAAATTTGCATTTGCTTTGTTTTTCAGTCTGAATTAGGGTTTCCATTTAGAAAGTATTGTTTCTCCCATCCTTCCTCTGTCACGTAATACACAAAGGCTAAACAAATTATGCATATAAAAATCTACATTAATACGATTTCATTTTCAACCTGTGCATACTTGAAAAACAGTAACTGGTTTCCACTTCCTCTTCTGCAATGTTATCTATATTTAATTCTTTAAACTGCATCATAAGGTTAAGTGTCTTACGATCTAAGAATAAAAAGACCAATGACTGCTCTCATTTTTAAATGCATTTAATTATTCATGAAGTTGTAAATACAGGTCACACTAGATCAGAAGAAAGGTACAGAACAGTAGCATGCTGCTTCTTTTAGCACTAAGAAGGATCAAATAACACCCAGCATATAAACATAAACAAATTATCTCTTCTACATGCATTATTAAACCATCTTTAAAGTGTCTGGCTTTAGCAAAGGCTATGATTCAAGGTATCTTTTTCTTTTCCCTCCCCTCACCTTAGAAAGATAATTCCTTTGTATTACCAAAACACGCTGAAGCATTCCAACCATCAACTACCTCAACAAATAAACTGCCTTTCAACATTAAAGGGGCAATTCAATGCCTTAGTTTTTAATACATGAGCTATGGTACAAAGGATTTGGATTTGTGAAACTGAAAATTAATTTAAAAGGCAAAAAGGTTATAGATAACGTACTAGTAATGTTGTTCCTCAAGAGGAGTAATTTCAGAAAAAACCCTGGTAGTTGGAGAGAGCAAGAGAACTTACACTGAATGCAGCTCATGTACTTCCTAGACAGACATTTGATATTTTAACACTTTTTTTTTTTTCTTAAGTTATATGCTGGAGTGAAAAAAAAAAAACATCTGAACCATTTCACCCTCAACAGGTGCTTTTTTCAGTATGGGAGGGAAGAAAAATCTTACTTTGCTAAAAGATTATTCAAATCTACTTAAAGATTACAAAAGTTATCACGAAACCACAGGAATGAAAAAAGCTACAGCTCCAGGGTTGGGGCTTGTTGGTGGGTTTTTGTTTGGTTTGGCATTTGTTTTTTTCAGCTTTAGGAGAACACTGGAGCGAAGTCATGGTAACCACCCCACCCCTCCCCAAAAAACACAGTAACCATCCAAAAAATGTAATAAAAATCAGACTGAAAAATCTGTCAAATTTTAAGAAATAATAACTCAGGAAGCTGTGACTGTTTTCAGATACTTTGGCTTAATGCACAGAAAAACAAGCTGGCATACTATCTGATTTATCTTTCAGGTGTAGCACAATTTTCATTTTTATACAATGGCTTCTTTTCTACATAACATTTTTTTTTTCCGCCCCTCCTCCAAAAGGGACCTTTGGTTATTCCAGGTAATGCACACTGCTGAATTGTAACAGATACGATTTTACCTCTACAGTTTAAGATGATGTGGCTAGACTGCAACTTTCACCCAAAAGGCTCCACAGCATTATCCCTGTACACTGAAAGAAGAAAACTACTCAATGAAAAATTTCTCTTTAATGACTTAATATGTTGTGCTGGGCCAATCTTTTAAATAAGGCCTAAAATTCAGAATTTCATCATTTCAAATTTTAAGCAGCGCAGTTAAGTGATTTTAAACAGCATTACTTCCTGCAACAGTTCAGTTCTCCATATTCAGCGGCTTGGTTAGGAAATGCATGTTCATAACAGTGCCTCCATTTGCTTCCGTACATCCTACAGTGTCAGGAACACCTCCCACAGGCACACATTACAACACATCTATCTGAGAATATCTGTGTGTATATGTATGTGTGCATGTGTATAGGTAGATGACAACTATTAGTGTATAATGTACATATTATAATTGAAGTTTCCCATACAACAACATTTGAACCCTGCAAAATCCATACGTTCTTACCTAGTGTTACTGCTGGTTTGGTTTGGTTTTTAAATCCAGAGTAATGATCCAGAATGAAGAGGATCAGACAGGCTAGGAGAAGGATGCCACAATGGCACAGATCCTGACAATAGTTCAAGAGAACCAGCAGGAAGCTGCCAGGCAACTAACCAACAATCTGTAAGTGGAGCAAGAGAGCAAAATTCCTTGTGGGATAGCATGTTTACACACACCCTTGTTAGCTTCTCCTTACTTCAGGTGCCTGGAAGACTGGCAGGTCTACGACTGAATTCTTAATATCCTCATCAGGAAAGCTTTGTATGTAAAAACATGCTAGGTTTTCTTTTTGTAACAGCAAAATTAAAACTTGTGCTGTGAGAGGCAACATTAATGATGGAGTTCTAACAAAACTAGACTTCAGAGTCTTTTTCATACCTTACAGTCACATTTTCCTACTGTCTGGTGATGTGTTGAACTATGGGAAGCAGTATGGTCAGATAAAACCATTAATAATGAAATTTATTTAAGACAAGTATGAAATTGGAGGGCAAGACAGAAAGTCAGTAAGACATGCTTTGTCCTACCGAACTGCTTGCAAAGCAGACAAAAGACTTCTCCAGCAGGCCTGGCCAAACACATGTAGACATGCCCCCATTACATTACCCCAGACACTTTAGCAAAAGTACTGCTTGAACTGAACTGATGTGGAAGCAATATAAGCTTGGCTTGCAAGAAGCCAATAAAACTGCATCCAAATACCTGGATAACATTTGTAAAAAAGACTGTAATGATAAATGGCACGAAAATGCCAACATTTTACTATGTACACAAAACAGGTTTTTCTGTGCCTGGCCAAGAGCAATCAGTAGAAGGTTCTGAAGACAGGAATGGTTTTTTCATTTGTATGTTTTGGTGTATGTGGTATGTGTGTGGGTGGATAAGTAGGGGCTTCCTACCCCTTTTTATGTTTAAGAACACCTTTATTAAATGTTGAATGTACCAGACAAATAAACAGTAAGATCTGTCCTTTGACTTTTTCATATAGTCTTAGTAAAAAAAAAAAAAGTTAGCAATAGAGTAAATCAACATTATTCTTAAGTGTCAGGGGTGACAGTGAAGCAGAAACAAAGTTTTAATCATTAAAAGAAATGCAGCTTTTCTTCAAATCACCAAGCAGAACTACATACTGAGTGTTCCAAACACTGAAGTCAAGGAGAAAATGACATTCTAACAGTTTTAAATTTAATCTTTACCAGTAAATCACTCCTTTTTCCCATTTGGAACGTTCAGTACAGAACAAAGTCTTTTACACACTGAAAGAAACATTAAACTCGGTGATACAATTTGTATCCCAGCTGCTACCAGCTTAGAAGCAATGAAAGTCAAGATCATCCTGAAAGTATGCCACAGGAATAGGAAAACAGAACCAGAAACAGAACCCTAACCTCATGCCAACCTTCCTGTTGTTGTTTTACATTTTGATGCAGTGTGCCCATACGTAATCTAGAGGTAATATTGACACTACTGTAGCACTATGAAGCACAGTTGTTTGCAAAAAACTTACTGCCACATTCACTTTCAGGTAAGTAAGGTTGTTATGCCACACAAAGGACAATTGAAAAAAAAATTTTTAAGTTACAGTAACATATGAAGAGGCAGATAATAAAAAATATTCTCTTCTGAAAATTGAAGTAACTTTTTAGATCTCTTCCTACGATAGAGGATATTTGTTCTATATCTGACAGATAAAGTCACAAAACTATATTTTGAAGCGAAATGTTTTCTCGCAACAGGATAGAAAGGATAGACACTTTATTCATCAAACAACATAGTGAAGGCAGAAGAGATGCAAGAGATGCGAGTACTGCTATAAGTAGTTGCAAAACAGCATTTTAGTAAAGGACAGAAAGGCATATGAGAAGCTGCAGTGACACTACACCCCCCCAAAAAAAAGAAGTATTAAGGTACTTGAACTTCCCATTTCAAGTAATGTAAGAAGTTAATCTGCATCCAGTGGACTCCATTCATTTTTTAAAGCTACATACACACAAAAAAAAACTGGGAAAACCCACTGTAAGTTGCCAAATTAATTGTTTTGAGCAGCTTTACAACACAATTCGTTATCAATAAAACATACCATTAGGCACACCACAGCATTTCACTTTAAAAAAAAAAAAAAAACAACAGAAGACAGTTGCAAAAGCTATTTTCCTACAGCATGTGAAGAATTCAAAGTGAGTTCTTGATTTACCTTCTATAACTGCTGCTATAGCCTTTACCTCGTGGTGAAGGGCCATGTACGAATCTACATGTGTTCCCATAGAGGCAGTTGCCAGTCTTCAGCCAGTTACGGCACTGTGTCTAAGAGACAGACATTACTGGGTGAATTTCACACTCATTTCTGGAAATACCATTGGTGTGAGTGTGGCAGAACAAACAAATGACTCCACATTAACTCCCATTTATCTGTAATTTCTGGCCACCAGTAATACAAGTAACTAAAAAAAATAATCAACAATGAGCATCAGGTCTGGCAGAGAAAAATTTAAGTTGGTGGAAATACTATTAATATGTACAGAACTACTGCTCCTCTCCAGAAGCTGGGACAACACACGTTATTTGAAAATTCTAGTATTAGTATGTTGAACATCCAAGCGTTAAGGAGTTCTTTTCACCTTTACTAACGTCAGTGACATCTGAGTATTTGGTACTTGTGAGCTACTCTTTCCCACCACCTAAATCCTGGAAAGGAAGATGCTGGGGTGGGGAAGAAAAGAAGAACACTTTTACAACTCACCTCTGCAGTACTTCCAGTGCTGGGTCCAAGCCTTTCAAACACACTGGGTCTTCGGGATGTGCTATCGGATATGGTCTTGGTATTTTCCACTGTGACCTTCCTTCTAATTTTTGACATTTTGTACTACTTCAACCAAAAAAAAAAGCAAAACTGTAAAATCCTTCAGTTTGGGGCTATTGACACTGAACTCATATGAATAAAATAGTATGATACACGTTGTAAGAGTTGCTGCAGAGGTGATGAAGAAAGAAAAAGAAGTCGTAAATGAGTGAAATGTATCTAATAACGAGGCATGCCTCTGATTTGAACTAGTCCGCTCAACACCAGTAATGATAATTGTTCATTTTATTTTATGACCTGCTTTGGATTCTTCAGCTTCCCTTTGGGAAAGATCATATGATATGTTATTCATTTAGGTAGCAAACACCATACGGAACAGATGCTTTCCTTTGTCATGTATTTTTTTGTTCATCAACTCAAGTGACTTCAAGTGAAAAGAACTTTTAATGTTACTTCACCAATCTCTCAGAAACAGGTTCTGACCATTAAAAACGGCTCCCGTTTTCAGAAACAAATCTCAAAAAGTGAGCGCTCCATTTTTCCCCCCCATTTGTTGTGACAACTACTGAAAACCACCTTGATATCATACACAGCCTGTGTTTGTTACTAGTTTGTATTCTACAACTATTTGGAATGACCTAAGATTAGGGGGAAAAAAAGCACACACCCCAACAGTCATACACTTCTTAAGTTTCTCAAGTAACTTACTTTCATTAGGAAAAACAGATTTTTGAAGCAAATACAGCATAAGTTTGCTAAATAAGAAGTCATAATTTATCTTACCTGAGAAAGGAAGGAGTTATGGAATATAGAAAGAAAACCCTTTTTTTTTTAAAAAAAAAAAAAAAAAGGAAGATAAATATTGACCACTAGAGACAGGTTGTAGAAAAAGGGCAAAATAGGCTCCAAAAAATTATTGTCCATTCTGTAAGTGCTACTTGATCTACCCAGAAATAAAATAAATTTGGGAAAATCTGCCAGTTGCTGGACAATTTATATATAGCTCAAAAAACCACCTCTTTGTTGTATTGCAAAGTGCCATCATTCTAGAGCTTGTTAGTCAGTATAAAATGGTTGGTCAAACACTAAAAAATCTCCTAACCTTCTGCTCCTATTCACGTGTCCCTGTGTTTAGAACACACATACTTAGGCTAATTTTTCAAACACAAACAAGTTAGAAATGACAAAAAGCTCATCCATACAGTCAGGACAATACAAATTAAAACTAACACCCACCAAACTGGATTAATACACATTTTCACTGATCTGATCAGCAATATGTTCCCATAGCATTCAGATTGTAAGGTTCCACCCTACAGCCAAAAAAATTTATAATGTATAAAAGTGGACTAGTGTACATAAAACACAGTACTGCTGTAATCTGTATTTTTCATTTGACACTGATAATACTTGGTTTTTTCCCCTTGTACCTTGGTGAAACTCCGTTATCTGAATCCTGTGGTTACTTCAATGACAAGACATCCCTAGAAGTCTGACACCTGTGCACTTTCTACAAACAAAACTGTGCAGAAGTTCTTGCTAAGCACTTTAGCTCCTTTATAAACAAGCTTATGCTATGTACTCAAGAGATTTCTCAGCTCAGCTCTAGTGGCTACTTCTCCAAGCCTTTGATTATCTGAAGAATTTCATCTCACAAGTAAGGTTCAGGTAACTGGGACATTAACCAAGATGCTCAGAGAGGGTAGAAGTTAACCATGTGGTGTATACCAGACATTAAAAACAATGGTTAACACCAATTAGTGGAAGCAGACAGTGAGATAGTAGAATTTGCCAGTAGTAGGAAATTATTTGTGTTAGTAAAAACTGTGGAGAATAGAGACTTCCAGAAAGATCTAATTGAGTTAGAAAATTGAGTAACACAACAGCAGATGAAATGCAAATAAATATAATGTAATGCACACAAAGAGAAATGTTTTATTTAAATACTTGATGAGTTCAAATTAGTCCAGTCTTCTGAGAAAAATAATTAGGAGTCATTGTGGACAGCTCAATGTGCAGCAGTAGTTATAAAGTCTGACAGGATAAACCATTAAAGTTAGAAAGCAAAACAATACCACATCTCACCTAGCTGAGCACCCTTCCATTTCAGGATTTTTTCCCACTGCATTTCAGCAAAAAACCCACTGAATTTGTAAGGTTTCATGCAGCTACACCCTTTAATAGAGGATATAAAAATCAACTAACGTATGCAAAAGCATTTTTAATAAGATGATCACATACCAAATACTGAATTTGGTTTAAATATTTACAGTAAGAAGAGTCATATCTGAAATTAAAAGGGTTAGAAGAACGGCACTGTCAATGGCGTAGGGAGAGGGTTCAACACATGAAGGACAGATGAGTGCATCTAATGCATAAGTACAGTACATACTGACATGATAGAAATATACAAATACCAAAAATTTACATTAATTTTGCCTCCCAATTTGAACGTCCTTTTATTTTCAAAGAAACAGAGGCAAAACATCTTTTTTTTTAAATGTTACTTTTTACCCAGCAAATAGTACCTTGTTGGAATTAACTTCTATAGGAAGTTATGATGATGACTAGGCTTAAAAGGATAGTTATAAACATGGAGAGGATGAAGGAGGTAACACCATCATAACTCAACTGGAATTTCATTCCAACTACCTACTTCACAATTTTTGGCTGATAATTTCCCATAAGGAAATTAAAAGAACACCATCCAACCCTGAATCTTCTCAGGTTTGTAAAACCCCCTATTTTAAATAAAACAAAAACTTGTAATGTGAAAAGAAAAACCTTATTATTTCAGGTAGTACTCTGTTAATTCTATCTTTACATTCTGGCCCGTACCCACTGGATTGCAATCAAAAACAGATACTTTATTAATAGAAAAGATATTTCATAAGAAATTATTCTAAGCAAACAAAACCAGCATGCTGTGACTGCACAGCATACTATTATCTGTATGCACATATTACCACATGAGGGTCTCACTCCTGCAATCAAGAATTGCATGAGATTTCACTGTTAAGTGATTATAGCTGTTACATAGGCTGCAGGATTACAGTCCAGACACATTATTCAGAGGCAAACTGAGGAATTTTCACTATGTCAAACACTACATTTAAGAGACTGTATCTGAAAACGCAGTCACTCCCATTTTCATTCTTCAAAGACCAAGCAAGTTGGAAAAATGAAGAGACTATTAAAAGAATATTGTAGTTGAAATCTCAGATGCATAATGGCAGTTTTATATTACTGACAAGGTTCCTTGCTTATAAACAAGTACTGTGAGGGCAAAAAAAATAAAATATCTAAGTGAGGTGTTTTCCAAATTTTTCAGACTACACATTAATGGATAATCAAGAACAATTTAAAAGGAACATCCCATAAAAATTCCCATAACTTGCTCAACTCTCCCACATCTTCATCTTACATTGAGGATCACAATCCTGCTGTCAATCCCACAATGATGAACAGTGCTTTGCATCTAACTCCTGCATCTCTGAATTACCGTCTCCCTATCAAACACCCACGTGGATTAGACAGCACTGAGTATCAGTGTGGACTGAGCCTTAAGCATTCATATTTCAACATTTCAAATAATTACAATGATTATTTTTAAAAAAAAAAGTTTCTAAGTAGAAAATTATGTACTTCTCTATTTGAGGTACAGTACGTTGCCTTGCCAAATCTACTTAGAGGCATTGAAGTGTCTGTAACTTCTGAAACACCTTACTACAACTAGGTGAAATTAACTTTATGCTCCTAAAATAAATTCTATAGCTAAGATTTTAAGTATAAAGTACCATTTTCCCATACATAACTAAGATTCATGGGAATCTTTAATAAATTAGAAATATTTTAACACTACGATAACTTACTCACGGATGCATCTATGTTCTTCTTTAAATAGAGTAACTTTTCCAGGGCGAAAGACAATCTGTTAATGACATTAATTATACTACCATTTGAAGTAAAATATATCTCAGAGTATTACTTCATGAATAAATCTAATATGTAGACAGACTTGAGAGAAACAAGTATACCTAGTGGGCACTAACCAAGTAACTGAAATCAATGAAGCATGATATGATTGACACAATATTCAGTGAAATTCTGTAGGTTTATCATCAGTGCTCCTACATTTTGATGCAAGGCATGCGAACATTTTTCTTCAATAGAAGTATGATATTACATACGATACGATCAAGAGAAACACATCTGAAACACCTGCTTTTCTGTTAGAAAAATCTAATTCAGTCCCCTGCAAAAATTAATCCTGCTTCTACAGGAAAACTAGAAACTGAGATGTAACAGAACAAAAGCAAAGTTCACAAAAAAAAACTGTAAGGAGATAAAATCTCTTTAAGAAATCCAAGCCATCACTAATAAGCATGTATATGTCTGTGCATGCATACGTGCACACCACACACAAGCTAAACATTATGTCACTTACGAAAATCCTACCTGTGAAGTGATAAATAATATGCCATTTAAAATAACAAACAAAATTTTCATTTTAAAATCCTACAGAAGTTCAGATACAAACTGATTATAACACTAGGATAAACTAAATACCTGTTGACAGCTAAATAACAGCTTAGAAAGAAGAAAACGTCAGTGCTCCCCTTCACTTTTACAAATGAAGAGTTTTTACCTGAAACACTTTTGTTTCTGATTACAATGTTTATGGTTCCATGTCACAATACTAATAGAATAGCAATATCTGAAGGAGTTCCGCAGGTTTACTACCTAAATATAATGCTAAAAATAGTAAAACTTGTTAACCAACTTTCAAAATAATAGTCAAATACTAGTTGCACATTTATGCGATATCAGTCTAGCACTCTTCAACTCACACAAAGAAACCTGTTTGAGAGAAAACTAGAAGTTATTCCAAACTTACTTTAACAACTCCATGCTGTTAACCCATCACCATGTTAACCTGAACCTATCCCTCTAATTTAACATACAGTATTTCCGCATTAGTAGTGATAAGCGACTGCTAATTACGCTTTCAAAAGTATAAAATCATGGTTTGCTTTCTACATGTAAATAAAGAAATTAAAAAAATCAGGCCCTAGTATCACTAAAGAAAGTACACAGTATTCCACCGCTTGTCTAATAAAGTCCTCACACTCAAAGATGTTTTACCAGACTATGGGACAGTCTATGCAGACTGGTGCAAACAGATCCAAGCTCACTCAGCTTTCATATCGAGTTTGTCGGATACCTGCTATCTCCAATCTGTAAACTGGATCATCACATCAGCATGCTGTCACACTTTGGCAAACATGCTGAGAAGTGGGGTGTATCATCTTGAGCACGGCCACGTACAGCCACATTTCTATAGTTTTCAGGTACACTCAGTTCATGGGCTGAGTCTGTCCACTCCCGTCTGCATAGAGGCACCGCAAGTATTTCACCACCAGACCCAGACCCCACAAGGTGCTGGTCACTAACCCACTATCTGTCACAACCTGTTTGTCAAACAGTCTTGCAGAAGGTCAACAAGAAATCAATGGCGGAGGGAGAATCCACCAGAGGAGTCAAAGGCGAGGACCTAAGCAGACCACTGATAACGCTAACTCAACAGGCCCGGCCTACGAGTTCCGGAAGGGATGGCGAGTTAGCTGTAGCCACTATCTAAAGAAACGTGATGAGTGAATTTATAGGAGCGAAATTAGTAGTCCCTCCAAGCGCATAAAGCAGAAACTGTTTTACTGCCAGAAAGTGGGAAAAGAGCCCCATTGAAGAGGAAAAAACACACCCCACGAACAGTGGAGACCCAGCCAGGGGGGAGGCGGGCTCCAGCACGGTCCCTGACTGATGGAACCGCTTCCCGACCAAGCAGCCGACGGCCGCCACCGCCAGGCACGAACCCGCGGCCCCCAGGCCTCAACCCCCTCTCGGGGAGCGCCTCCCCAGCCTCGCACCGGCCCGGGCCGCCGGTGCGGGCGGGATCGCGGCCTTTTCCCGCGACGCAGCTCCGAAGGCCGCGGAGCTCCGTCGCCCCCGGTACTCCGAGCCAGGGCGAGGCGGGGAGGGAGGAAAAGGGGGCCGGGGGCCCTCCTCGCCTCCTCCCCTCACGGCCCTCCCCTCACACCCTGCCCACCCTCCGCGCCCTCGGCTGCCCCGCCGCACTCACCTGCTCCTTCCGCTGCCGCGCCGCTCCCCGCCGCCTCCTCCGCCGCCGCCCGGGGCGGAGAGGGTGGGAGAGGGCGAGGGGGGAGTCCGTCCTCCCGGGCCTGAGCGCGGAGCAACACGGAGAGGAAGACGAGGAGCGCCGACCGCCCCCCCCGCCCGGCGCCGCCGCCCGCCGCTCCCGCCCTGCCCCCGCGCGCCGGGGCCGCTGGGGTAACGGCCGCCACCGCCGCCGCCGCGCGCGCTCCTTCCCGGCGGCCCCTCGCGCCGCCCGCCGCGCCGCGCCGCGCCGGTGATGACGTAGGGGGCGGGCCGGGCGGAAGCGGCAGCGCCGCCACGTTGGGGAGGGCCTGCGCCGCGAGCGGAAGCAGCTTGGCTTCCCTCCGCCTCCCCGGCGCCGCCGCAGGGGGCCTCGGCCCGGCCGGCTGCAGGCAGGGGAGGCGTCTCCGGGCAGCTTTGGGCTTTTCCCCGGAGTCCGTGGGTGCTTCAGTCCGGTTTCTCGGCCCGGGCCGATCGGGGTTGTGGGGATGATGAACAGCGTGGTCCAAAAAAAGAATCACGGCATTTGGACTCGTGAGGGATCTTCTTGGCAGGGGTGCCATGGGATAAAGCACTGGACAGGAGAGGGGCACAAGGAATCATAGAATCATAGAATGTGTTGGGTTGGAAGGGACCTTTAAAGGTCCTCTAGTCCAACCCCCCTGCAGTAAGCAGGGACATCTTCAACTAGATCAGGTTGCTCAGAGCCTCATCAAGCCTGGCCTTGAATGTCTCCAGGGATGGGGCTTCCACCACCTCTCTGGGCAACCTGGGCCAGTGTCTCACCACCCTCATTGTAAAGAGCTTCTTACTCATGTCTGATCTAAATCCACCCTGCTCTAGTTTAAAACCATTGCCCCTTGTCCTATTGCTACATGTCCTTGCAAACAGCCCCTCCCCATCTCTCCTGCAGGCCCCCTTCAGGTACTGGGAGGTTGCTATAAGGTCTCCCCGGAGCCTTCTCTTCTCCAGGCTGAACAACCCCAGATCTCTCAGCCTGTGCTCATAGCAGAGGTGCTCCAGCCCTTTGATCATCTTTGTGGCCCTCCTCTGGACCCGCTCCAACAGGTCCATGTCCTTCTTGTGCTGAGGGTTCCAGAGCTGTACACAGTACTCCAGCTGGGGTCCCATGAGAGCAGAGTAGAGGGGGAGAATCACCTCTCTGGATCTGCTGGCCACGGTTCTTTTGATGCAGCCCAGGCTGCAATTGGCCGTCTGGGCTGCAAGCACACATTGTTGGCTCATGTCCAGCTTTTCATCCATGAGTACCCCCAAGTCCTTTTCCACAGGGCTGCTCTCTATCACATCATCCCCCAGCCTGTATCGATAACGAGGGTTGTCCTGACCCAAGTGTAGGACCTTGCACTTGGCCTTGTTGAACTTCATAAGGTTTGCTTGGGCCCACCTCTCTAGCTCATCCAGGACCCTCTGGATGACATCCCATCCCTCTGGCATGTCAGCTGCACCACTCAGCCTAGTGTTGTCAGCAAAATTCCTGAGGGTGCACTTGATCCCACTGTCTATGTCATTGATGAAGATGTTGAACATCACCGAAGCTGGTTGGCATTCAAGGATCGCCTCCTCTAAGCTCAGGAGCAGTGTATCCTAACAGAGAAGGAGTCAGGCAAAAACGCCAGGAGGCTTCCATGTATGAACAAGGAGCTCTTGGACAAGCTCAAAAGGAAAATGGAGGCCTACAGAGGGTGGAAACAAGGACAGGTAGCCTGTGAGGAATACAGAAAAACTAACTGAGCAACCAGGAACCAGGTTAGGCAAGGTAAAGCCCAGATAGAATTAAATCTGGCCAGGGACATCAAGGGCAACAAGAAAAACTTCTATGGCAGTGATAAAAGGAAGACAAGAAAAGATGTGGGCCCTCTCCGGGAGGAAAAAGGAGACCTAGTCACCCAGGATATGGAGAAGGCTGAGGTACTGGGTGACTTTTTCGCCTCAGTCTTCACTGGCAAGCGCTCTAACCACACCACCCAAGTCGCAGAAGGCAAAGGCAGGGACTGTGAGAATGAAGAACCGACCACTGTAGGAAAACCATTCTATGTTTCAAGAATGATTTGGGTTGGAAGAGGCCTTCAAAGGCCATCTAGTCCAATCACCCCTGCAGTGAGCAGGCACATCTTCAACTAGATCAAGTTGCTCAGAGCCCTGTCCAACCTGACCTTGAACACTTCCACAGATGGCACATCTACCACCTCTCTGGGCAACCTGTGCCGGTGTTTCACCACCCTCATTGTAAAAAATGTCTTCCTTATATCTAGCCTAAATCTACCCTCTTTTGGTTTAAAACCGTTGCCCCTTGTCCTGTCACTGCAGGCCTTGGTATAAAATCTCAGTCCATCTTATAAGCCCCCCTTATGTACTGAAAGGCTGCAATTAAGATCTCCCTGGAGCCTTCTCTTCTCCAGGCTGAACAACCCCAACTCTCTCAGCCTGTCCTCATAGGAGAGGTGCTCCAGCCCTCGGATCATTTTTGTGGCCCTCCTCTGGACCCGCTCCAACAGGTCTGTGTCTTTCCTGTGCTGAGGACTCCAAAGCTGGATACAGGACTCCAGGCGGGGTCTCATGAGAGTGGAGTAGAAGGGGAGAATCACCTCCCTCGACCTGCTGGCCACGCTTCTTTTGATGTAGCCCAGGGTATGATTGGCTTTCTGGGCTGCGAGCACACATTGTTGGCTCATGTCCAGCTTTTCATCCATGAGTACCCCCAGGTCCTTCTCAGCAGGCCTGCTTTCAATCCCTTTATCCCCCAGCCTGTATTAATACCAAGGGTTGCCCTGACCCAGGTGCAGGACCTTGCACTTGGCCTTGTTGAACTTCATTAGTTTCATAAGGGCCCACTCCTCAAGCCTGTCCAGGTCCCTCTGGATGGCATCCCGTCCCTCTAGCGAGCATCTTTGGGTCGCATCTTCAGTGCCATTCTCGCATTTAACCTGCATGTTGACAGCTTTGCTTTGGAGTTGTATTGGTCCTGCACAGGAGACAACTGTACATGGAGGAGTTGGTGATCCAGGTGAACCTGAGTAGACCCAGGCTGTTCCTGCGCTGCTCTGCATGTGCAGCCTGGCCTTCAGGCCTATGTTGTGCTGCAAAAACCCTTGGCCCCAGGATGAATAAACTTAGCCAGCTAATTACCAAGCACCGATATAGGCTGGGCAGTGACTGGCTTGAGAGCAGCCCTGAAGAAAAGGACTTGGGAGTGCTGGTAGATGAGAGGCTCAACATGAGCCATCAGTGTGCACTAGCAGCCCAGAAAGCCAATCATATCCTGGGCTGCATCAGGAGAAGCATGGCCAGCAGGTCGAGGGAGGTGATTCTCCCCCTGTACTCCACTCTCGTGAGACCCCACCTGGAGTACTGCGTCCAATTCTGGAGCCCCTACTACAAGAGAGATATGGACGTGCTGGAACATGCCCAGAGAAGGGCCACGAGGATGATGAGAGGGCTGGAGCACCTCTCCTATGAGGACAGACTGAGAGAGTTGGGGTTGTTCAGTCTGGAGAAAAGAAGGCTCCGAGGAGACCTTATTGTGGCCTACCCATATCTTAAGGGGGCCTACAAGAAATCTGGTGAGGGACTTTAGGATGTCAGGTAATGGTAGGACTAGATGGAATGGATTAAAACTAGAGATGGGTCGATTCAGATTGGACGTTAGGAAGAAGTCCTTCACCATGAGGGTGGTGAGACACTGGAACAGGTTGCCCAGAGAGATGGTGGAAGCCCCATCCTCTCTGGAAGTGTTCAAGGCCAGGCTGGGTGGGGCTCTGAGCAACCTGGTCTAGTGGGAGGTGTCCCTGCCCATGGCAGGGGGGTTGGAACTAGATGATCTTTAAGATCCCTTCCAACCCTAACAATTCTATGATTCTATGATTATAGCAAAAGAGCCTGTGGGCAGCTCCCACTTGGTATCAGTGATTTGGCCACCTGTCTGTCCTTTCCTTTATCTAAGCGTGCAGCAAGAAGTTCTCATGTGAACATCCTTTCTGTTTGACAGTGGAAACAACGAATAAGGTTGCTCTCCTGTAAGAAAATCCTTTAGTAGCTCAGATGACCAAAATGAGGGAATCTCTTCTACGGATGGGGTCTGCCCAGCATGCCGCATGTCAGTCAGAGGCCTGCTTGATGCTACATCACCTGGAGTTCCCACCATCTAGAGGGACATAAGATTGTCTATGCTATCTATCCTCTTAAAGTGTGCATTATATATATGTATGTACTTCACTGAACTACTGTTGTAGGTATGGGTATATAAGTATGGTTGAAAACCCCCCCGTGTCTTCTAAAATGAAGTGAAGGGGGTGCAGTCATTCTTTGGGTTTTTTTTGCCTATATGTAAATAATTTTAATAAAGCAGCACGCTTCTTTATTATTATTTGAGCTAAGTAAATACAGTCATGCTGGAATAAGTTATATTCAGTATCACAAATTTTGAAGAACGTGTTGAGCTATCTCTTTGACAGCAGAAAGTGCTTCTAAGCAAGTTGGTTTAATTTCTTGAGGAGGAAGTAAAAATCCGTAAGTTCCTGTGTCCCGAAGCTCAATGGTAAAAGAATATTTAATGCCGAGATCGTAAGCCCAGTCGTCTGACCCTCCAGGAGCTAAATCTATGTGAAGAAGGGAAAATAGGTAACGGTTACCTGAAACCAGAGCTTCAGTTTTCCATTCAAAAGCTGTCTTCTGATGCTAGCAAGGTTATGCTATCATGGCTGTTGTAGTAGAATTCATACTTACAAATTGTTTTTGCACCAGGACCAGGTCTGTAGATTTTCTTTGTTGTCCTCTTTATAGCTCTAGCTGCTTTCTGTGCCAGACTTTCCTGAAATTAAATAAAACATTATCATCTTTATAGCCTTATGATAACAGTTAATATTTATGCAGTTAGGATTTATTTACACTGTGCTCTGGTTCTCGCATTAGTTAAATACTCTTCTAAAAGGCTCTAAAAAACCCACAGAATGTGGCTGAAATTTTCAGCATATCCTCATGCTACAGACTGCATTTGTGCTGTAGGTAGGTAAAAAATGTAGATAGGACCTTACCACCCACTTCAGGCAGTGAACTGTCATCAAACCATTTGTTCCCATTTTTCCTTTTTTTTGCCATAATATTTAAGCCACTCTTGATTCATGTAGCATTGATCAAAACAGCAGAAAAAGATTTTCATTGAGAAAATTCTACTCTTAGGCCATGAAGAAGATTTAAATGCCCAGAATTAGTGCATGTCTTTCTGCTTTAAAAGGAAGGAGTCACATATGCATTATTACTGTTCACTCACAAATGCAGTGGTTTTAATGCAGTTTCAGGAAATTAAACAGTAACTGAGACAGAATAAGAATAAACGTTGTTTGGGTTTAGTTAGTTCCGTATTAACATTACTGGATTTTTTTCATTTCTTCTTCTGAACCCACTGGCAGTAGTTATCATTGGAAATATATTGAACTGTCGGATTTTGTCTATGAAGTAGGATGCTTCCAATGCATTAATTATGTGCTTTTTGCAGTCCTCTTATCTAGACAGCATTTATTTTTTAAAATAAAATGCTTTTTTAAAATACGGTGCATGAGGTTGAAAAGCAGAAAAAATGACAGCAGTGTGTGCAAATGCCAATCTTGTATCTTTATAATAAACTCCGTTACTGCCTGGCTTTATGTCATGTAACATATGAAATGACCTGTCCACCTCAAGACATGCGCCATGGTCCCATATGGCAAATCCCAAAGCCTGCAAACCAGCTCTCTGGTCCCCTTCACATCATTTCTGCTCCTTTCTTACTGCTACGCAGGAGTCCTTGCTGCAAATAAAATAATTCGTTGCCTCAGCACTTGGAGCTTAGGAAACGCCAAAAATGGGCTAGGAAGTGCAGGAAAGGGAATTCCTTGTTCTAGGGGACTTCATGTCTTTATGTAAGAAGCTAAGCTGTCCACGTACTCTTATGGCTTAATTACTCCGTGTTAGCAAATTCCATTTTAGCCTGGATATCCTTTCCTGATCCAGACAAACCCAGAGTTTTCTGGTCAGTGGGAAAAAGCAGCAACTATTTTTTCTGTTTTGAGCTCTGCCTGTCTTCTAGGAGCGTTTTTACCATATGATTTGGTGGCCCAAGAATGTAAAATTCTACATAAGTAGGATATGTTTTCCATTCTACCATTAGGATCATTTTAAACAGTATCCCTAGCAAAACACTTTAATAAAAACAGCAAGTGCCCACCAGAATACCTCGTTGCTTAGGTATGTGGAGGGTATTTTTCAGTTACACACCCAAGTAATTTCAGAGTCTGTGTAAACCATACAACATAATCATCTTTTTGCACAAATATCTTTTCAAGGTGTCCAAAAAACCAAGACACTGCTCTTTTAGCAGCAGCTTCAAAGTATGAGAGGTTGACGATGTGCTATCAGTCCTAGAATAACTATTTTCATTTTTCCATAGTCTTCAAAGGACGCTTGCTGTCCTGGGACAGCCTAGACTTCTTTAAGTCCTTAAGAACCTCAAGAGAAATTCTTGTTTCCTAATTCTTGATCTTCAGAGCACTGTGACTCCGTCATTGCAAGCCTAACCAAGCAGGGTTCTGAAAATAAACATGAAACTTAAAGAGATGGGAAGACTTACCAGCTCATCGTGGTCTTTGCTTTTGTCCCTAGTGTAAGAGTATGGAAACAATACCATCTGGGAGTAAGAGTGCATGGTTATGTAGGCTTTAATGATGTCTTTGTGATCCCTGATAAAGCGAGCCACTGCTTTCACCTCGGGCTCAGACTCTGGGTAGGGTCCACAGTATATCTCCTGACATTCATAGGGAGATGCTCCTTCCTCTGTAACAAAAGAGTGCACAGTGTTACTCCTTAACTTCTTCCCTTCCTCATTTCTGGAAGAGCGGAGTATGATGGTAATACACAAGAAATCGTGGACTCAGCCATGCTATGGAAAGAACTGTCATGCTTGCAGAAATCAGTGTGAGCCTTCTAGGATTTCTCACCTACTATACTCTTGAAAAAAGATGGAGAGTGTGAAGAAAAAAAAATTCAATAAAATGAATAAAAAATCTAAATGTATATCTAAAAAAAATAAAAAATATTAATGAACAAAAAATCTTAGAGGAGAGGATGAATATGTTCCATTTAAATTCATCAAGAAAAAGGCTGTGAGAACCCTTCTTAAAATCTAAAAGTACAACAGGAAAAAGGCAGTTCTAAGTGTTTAATTTCAGGGGATAGCAAACTGCCAATTGGAAGTTAAAGAAACGCAAACCAAAATGAAGGTTTTTAAGAATGAGGAAAACTAGGCACTGGAACAAGTTACCAAGAAGACAACCAGAATTCAGCATTTTTGCTATCATGAGAATAAGACTAAATAACTTTCTGGAAGCAGCCAGGATCTTCAGTGTTAAATGTCAGCTCTTTATGTTGTAACAATTTTTGTAAATTTTCCCCTATGCTACTATTGATAGTTTAAATGGACATTTTATCCTTAAATCTTATGCAGGAATAAAGCCCACTGAGTACTTTAAAACCCAGAAGACTTTCTGCCTCCCTGGGCACCGGGACACTAACAGATGTCCTTCTTCCAAAAATCAATAATGCCAATTACAACTGCAGAGCAGCAGCCCTGATGAAGCAACGCAAGCTCTTATCATGTGATACAGGAGAGAAGGAAACATCTTCTGGTGCCAGTGGTATCTAGGGAAGATCTACAGCATGCCACAAAGTAATGGGGAGCATTATCTGGACCCCCAAAACACTCAACAATATACATATATATGGTTTAGTTAATTAAAACTTGCAAGGCTCCATTTACTTGTGATAAACAGAAAGACTAGGTGATACAGTGGAACCTGGCTGTCGATGTTGAGAATAAACCTGTATTTTCATGAATGCAACTCTTCCACAGATACTGCAAGTGCCTTTATAATATCAATGGCTGAAAATAAATCCTCAGGTTACCTACACCCTTGTATAACACAGCAGAAGAAGCAGAAATTTTACAGCGAAGAGAGCAGGCTGAGAGGGAGGAGCGCCCACACTGAGCCTGGGAGATGAAGGCTGGGAGGTCAGAAACAAGACTACTGGGGCAGAGAGGGCTGTGATAAGTTTTGTATTCTGGGATGTATGTATAATTCTTAATATTACTGAATTAAGGGGGGGTTTCAAAGATTTCAGAGACAGTCCATGAAAATTCATGTACATGAAAATACAAACAATTCCTGGCATCAATGCAAAATCGTGCTGAAGTGGCAAAATGAGGGTGTTAAGTTTTACACTGTTCTGTTTTGCACAGAAGTGAGTAACTGTCCAAGGAACATGGCAATGAAGAATCTGTTTGCTGGCAGTCTTGGATTAATGTTCTGTCTGCTTTCCTAAATCCTTGGTCATACTGAGAACAGCCAGTTAAGGAAATGATATGAAAAACATGGTTAAAACTGGGTTCCAGTCAGATTTAGTTCCACAGAGCGAGTGCATTGGTTTTAGTGGAGTAATTTTGCTTTTTATTAGTATAAGAAAGTGTCATGTATCAGTGCATTTAGTATGTTTTGCTCTTCATAAAACCATGAGGGCTTTGTACCTGTTCATAAAGTTGTTATCTGAGCAGCTGAAGAGGAAGAACAGAAAATGCAGGAGGACATCTCTGATTAAATGCATAGATATAAACCCTGGAGTTTTGCAGTGGAACAAAATGTATTCACAAGCAAATCTGAAGCCAGTGAAAGTCTGAACATTTGGTACCCCTGACAAGAACTCTTCTGTGTTTAAAAGTAGGTGAGTAAAGATTAAATTGTAGGTTCCCATGAATTTGTGGTAATTTCCCATAAACACAATTCTGTTATTGTATTCAATTGACACAGCTAATAATATTACAACATTATTGCAAAGTGATAAAACTCCAGCTTGGTTCTTCTGAGCATCCTGTTGAACTCCTGGTGTTTTGCACAGCTAATGGAGATTCTACAGTTGATATATTCTGGATAAAATCTGTTCAACCATTGCTATCAGTTGCTAACCTGATTCTGTAGGAGCAACATTTTTATGGTAATTAAGAAAAGCAGAATTTTGTTTTTCAGCATTTTACTGACTGTATAACTAAAAGGAGTAGAAACCTAGGGAGATCCTTACAGACGTCTGCTTAAGTTATCGTAAGCACCTGAATTTGTTGCTTAGATTTATCTGTACAAACAGGTTTTTTCTCTCTGTGACCCTGCAAGGTCAGGGTTCTCTCTGGGTGAGAACCTCAGGGTGCTGAGGCTTCTCTCTTCTATGTTTTCAAACATGTCTAAGAGAGGAGCATAGCATGGCTGAAAACAGCATGAATATTTCCCTGGTTAATAAAGTAAGATGTTCTTCTTTTGCCCTGTAAAAAAAGGTGTACATTTTGTCCAAAGACTTCTTTAGAGAAGAAACACTTTCTAGTCTCCCTGTGTTCTTCTGCTCTTTGTAAAGATGAATCATTTCTCCACTTCAGAAGTTGTTCACCACCAAAACTGCTTGACAAGTTAAATGCAGTACATTACACCTTTCCCTGAAACTAGTATCTGTATAACATAGGGGTTTTGCTGTTATTTCTTCAGGCTTCTCCAAGTTCTGTTTTTATGACATATTTATACTGAATATTACTTTTAAATCGATGTATTTGTTCCCCATCTTCATGATTTTGTGCCTGAAAAAATGTATTTTTCTCCATGTAATTGCCATGGACGGTAAACAAACATCTTTATTCCCAGTTTAGCAATGGACTAAAATGACTAAAAGTCATACTGGACATTAGTGTCAGTACTGAGTGAAGCCAGATCTGATCTATAGGGTAAATTTTAAGACAGCTATTCTGCAGACTATTAAAAACCTGTCAAGTACTAAAGTGCCTGTGGGTAAGTAAACGTGATATAGCCTTGACAACAAACACTGAGAGCAAAGAAATCTTGGTCAGCCAGGCATTACTGAAGGATGGCTGAGGTGATCAGTTCATACAACACAGTGAAGCATGTACTCAATTGGGTGGTACAGCGTGGCAAGGGCCACCTCTTCCCTCTTTCCTCCTTCCCCCCCTCAGCCTGCACCCAGTGTGTTACGATGTGATGCAAGGGACAGGATCCAGGGTCTGGTCCCCCTCTCTCTTGTCACCATGCTGGGAAAAGGTTAGTCCCTGGTGTGGTATCTGGGGAAGAAAAATCCTAGGTCCCAACAAAAACTGTCTGAGGTGGAGGAACTGTTCACTGGTTCATAAAAGTCATTCAGCTGCATTTGTCTTTATATCAACTTTGTGAAATGGTAAATGAAAATGTTTTAAAAATTAAGAAATTTAAAGGCTAAAATTGAGGCAGGAGTACAATAGGAAGGAAACGATGTCATACCACACCAGTGTGCATCAAAATTCCTGTTCATGTCAGTACCGATGCACTTGCTGTTACCATGCGATGAGCGGCTCTTTCTCCACAGCCGATTCTATGGAAAGAGACACACAAGCCATGTTCAAGGGAAAAGCTGAGAAAAATGGTGGCACCATTTCACTTGTTAGTTAAATGTGACTTCCAACTTTTGCCTCTACAGGTCATGTGCCAACTAAGAGGGAAAAGATCAAGAAAGATTATAAAACCACAATCTGATTGCCAGCAAGGCTGGATGACGAAAGGAAATGTTGTATAGGATAAGAGGTGGTCACATCTGGTTTGATTTCAAGGGATTTGGATCATGGAAGGAGAGGAGCAGACATACTGTTTGGCCAGGTATGTGAGATTTAAGAGTTTAAGTCCAACCTTTCTGTAGGCATTGCTGACAGCACGTGGAAAGTTGGAAATTTGGTGTGCAGCTTCGCTGAGATGTGTAACAATCCCAATGTGAGATAAGCTGTGTTGAAGATCAAATGAATAAAAGAGTGGAGAATTTTTTTTTTTTTAACGTGAGTGAAGGGTCTAAAAATCAAATAACCATCTCAGAATTTCCGAAAGATAAAATCCTGGATGAAAGATAACTGTTGCACCTTCATTTGTCTGAAACAAAAAGTATGCAGAGAATGGGGCTACCTTGCAGGAGGAAGAAGTGAATTATTGGCTGTGCTCTATCTGATGCAGCACACTATTCAGCTTGTGCTGGGTTGTGCCAGTATTTGTAACCTTGCTGCTGAAGGCAAACACAAAGCGTTCCCTGACATCTGGAAGTATTACTACCCCAGGATGAGATTCTGTCATTTCCAAATGCATCTTCCAGCATCTTGGAAGACAGAAAGGTACTGCGGGTCAAATGCCAGTTAATTGGAGTATTTGCTCTGGTTTAAATAGGGCAGAGATGCAGAAATTCCAAGCAGAGATCAATAGTTTAGGGTGTGCAGTTCAGGACGGAAATTACACCCTAAGCATGCACACTGATAGTTCCCATTAACAGCACATCAGTACGGTGCACAGTCTGTCGAAAAAACTCTACGTACAGAGGGGTGGCTCCACGTGTACTCATAGCCGTCCGCATTCATCACCGGCATGATGTAGAAATCAAAGTGCTCCAGAAGCATTGTCATGGTCTGATCTCTCTCACGCACATGGACTGCCTGTAAAGCACAGGGGAAACTTATTAAAAGCATTCGTAATAGCTGTTTTTTTACCTTCCTAGAAGGGCATCCAGTGGTGTATGTAAAATAATTGTGCACTTATCAGACCAGTCTACCTCCTGATAGAAGTGCATCACATCATAGAAATTGCTAAATAGGAAAGTAGCTCCTTGGTTAGAAGTGCCGGGGAGAGGGTGGGAATCGAACTGATACAGTCAGTCAGGTATACTGCAGTCCTTTAATGTTAACGAGTGGTCATGAGAGAGAGCTGAAGCCTATTTATAGGAAGGTTTGGCCTTCTGCTGCTTGTATAAATGATAGGAACCCTCCCTCTCAACCAAAATACCGCAAAAGTAGTGGTAAAATAAAGTAAGCACAAAAATAACAAGAAAGGTTTCGAATGGTGGCTGTACATAACATTATTCCTCCCGGTTGCATTATGAGTTCAGCGCATTTGTATGCAAAGAGACAGTAAGAGCTACATGCTAATCGTGCCTCACAGCCTATTTTGAAGGCTTTAGTGATACCTAACCTGGTTGTTGGTCCACCACACAGGGATAAATTTTAACCTAGATAAATGTTTTTTTTACTATTGGAATAGACAAGTCCTTAATCATATCTTTTTTTTTTTTTTCATTATACCTTACTTAAAGCACCTTCATTCATTTTAAATCCATACTAGTTTTCCTCAGGCAATGGACTTTCTCTGACTCAAATGAGAAATGTCAATCTTCTTACAATCTAACAACAAAATTAAATGATAAAGAGTGGAAACATAAAGAATGCCTAGGATTTGCAAGAGAGAGCTACTGATTTTGATATGTGTGTGCAGATGTGTATTAATGTCAAATTTTAAAATGCTACTTCATGAAGTGATAGAGAAATAAAATTTGAATTTAAAACAAGTAAATTAGATCAAGAGGATGGAGAACCTAAATGTTCAGCTTGTTCTGAAAAATACTGCAGGGATATGTCACTGGCAAAGTGACAGCACAGCTGGTAATTGTCTGGAGCAGCATGAAAGGGCAAATGCATTTCTCTCCACAGGAACCTTGGAGGCTGGGATTTTCTGTGGGTCACAAGGTATATTCAGCTGTATCTGTCCCTAACTCCTGCAGTCTCCTTTCAAATGTTATAGTCATTGGGGTTTTATAGTTGTGACTGAGAACAGAAATAAACATATTATTATTATTATTATTATTATTATTATTACCACCACCATCAATATTTAGGTCCATCACAACCAAACCATAATTCATAATTTCAAGGACTCATCCATGTTGTTGCTGTGGCTACAGTACTGGTGCCTGTGAAGTCTCTATCTCATCTAGTTTATTTTTACCGTGAACTTTGCTTTTGTGAAAAAGTAACAATAAATAATATCTCAGGGCACTAACTGAACAAGCTGGGCAACCTTGTCTGGGCCAGAAAGGCCTTAGGAGCCTTTTCCTGATCCATACTAAGAATTGGGCCAGCAGCTCAGCATGATGAGTTGAGCAGAGATGCCTTAAATTTAAAAAGACCAAGGCAATATATGGGTGCAAACCACAGATGAGGTATCTTCTGGCATACCTTTGTTCATTATCCTGAGCAGTGCAGATATTAAAGACATTAAAGATCACATGTGACCATCAGTCAGTGGCTGCACATCAAGGCTGGTCCGGCTAAGCCCATCATACAGTCTCATCCCATCAGTGATTTACTATTTTCCATGAACTGGTACTACAAGTGTGGCTGGCAGTTGTTGGTCATGTTCTGGTGTCTGAAACGCTGGTGTCTCTAGCAGGGATGGTATCTTTAAAAGAAGGTGTCTTGTGTGGCCTCATTCTCTGGATGAGGCAAATCCAGAAAAAAGCATGAGTACAAGTAGAAAATGCAGAGGTAGGAGGTGGAGGAGCAGTAGCAGCAGGCAGAGCAGCAGGTGACCCATTACAGCAAATGCTAAGTAGAGATTGCTGGTGTGGAGCTATGCCATGCCTGGCACAGGCCAAGTGTGGGGTAACTGTCACTCTAGGAAGGCCCGTAGGGAAGAACCAAGGGTTGTAGGACAGCTTGAGCTCACTCTGGATCCTCTCTGATCTACTCCAGGCAGTGCCAGCTGGAGTAGTATAGGCATGAGCTACCATGTGCTGCATGACCAAGAGCCAGGATCATTCCTTGGATCGATGTGGTAGTATAGATATAGCCCTAGTAGATTACCAAATACTTGCTTTTCCTGGCTTGCCCTCTCCCTCCCTGACCATTCAAAATTGTAAATGTCTCTGTTGAATTTGCTGCACGCATACTTTGAAAAGTTTCTTTCATACTTGAGAACACATCTGAGCATTTGATCCGTATGACTTTCTCTCTCTCTCACACACGCATACCTCCATCTACTGACACACACGAACACACACACACTCACTGCTACATGTAAATCTTAGACACAAATCCCCTGTGTTGGTGTTCTGGAAGTAAATAGATTAAAGCTTTACAGACCTTAGAGCACGATTGGGTAGAGAAGGTAAATGGCATCAAGACTTTTTGCTTTGCTTTGAAAATGGTAATCAGATGTGATTATCTACTCACATGGCCTATGAACCACAGGCAAAAAGCGGGAGAAATCCATTCTCTAGCGTGGATACCACAGTCAATCCATATGGCACTTTTGGAGTTTTCCTGGTTTTTAGAAAGCTGACAAAAGAGAAATTGTATTAAAATGTCAGCATTGTAAAGTGTACCACATGAAAGTGGAATTGAAAAGGGTAACCAAGACAGAAGCAGAAGCATCTGTCTGGCAGGGAGAGCTTAGACTGATCCTGGGCCAGGATACTGCTCCCAGTTATGTTCCCATACAGTCAGAGCGCCATATTCGGACTGCTTGCAGCAAGCTCCTAACGCAGGCACCAAGACTGCAGGCAAGACCTCAGATCAAGACAGGAGATCACCAACTGTGCAGGGCAACAAACTAGATTGGCTTCACAGTCGACAGAGGAGGGTATCCACCATGCCAGTATTTCATGCCTTTGGATGAAGGCCTAGATGTGACAAGTTCTTTGTGACACAGCAAGGAACCTAACATGGTTAAATGCCTTCGTCAGAGGTAATGTACCTTATTAGAAGAACTTCTAAGAAAGACAAAAATTGACACTTTATTAAAATATGCTTATAAGTATAGGTTTAAGAAAGTATTCTGGCCAAACCCCATCACTTGCTTACGTTAGTACTTGGAAAGATTTTGCAGTAAGTCACAGTCATACCTTCAGAACATACAGTGGTCGTTTTTCATATGATGATCCAATATATATTTTCTGGAGAAGGTCAGAATGGACTTTCACTACTTCTTCTATCCAATAATATATCTGCAAGGATGAAGTTAGTAAATATATCTTCTCCCTATTGTTTTCCTTCATACCTGAAAAAGGTCTAGACTTAAATTCATTCTTCCTCCCAGAATACTTCCTCTTTAGTTCATGGGACAGAAAAACTAGCAATTCAGAACACTTACCACTTGCCTGACTCTAATTTCTCTTAAAAAACCCCAGTAAGATACAGTCACAACACAGTCCAAGTATAACCCTGAAATTCCTCTTTAGTTTTATTTGGTTGAATTATTATCCATTTGATGGTTTAAATATTTATGTGGTGTTTTGCGACTTCATTTCACTTCTGTATTGGCTGCATTTAAATGGCAGTTTGAGGCACGACATGTATAAGAGATTTTGTCTGGTGCTTCATGCCTTCTCTGTGAAGGCATTACAGTAATTACAACTCTCAGTGGTTGAGCAATACAATGGTAGCTATTTACCTGTTGGTGATTTCTTTCTCTATCTCCATTCTCAACCATGAGACACACTTCACCCCTTGAATCTACAGCGGATTACAGCAAAAATATCTTACTTCTTTCATTGAGTGGTAGTTTTCATAATATGATGATGATGTGCGTGGGTTGACTGTGTCATTTACAATCTGTTTTTCAATAAGCCCTTGAGCATCTCCCAGCGAGACTCTGAATAACAAAGAGAGGACACAAGCTCTTGTTACGTAAGTGACAAACAACTTCACAGAAACATTCATGACAACAATTATAAAGATACATACTTGTGTTGGATGGTCAGTTGCCTTAACTGAGCTTTTATGCTATTTATGCTGGATGCCCTGACATAGAAATGGACTTCTCTGCCCTTCTGAATGTTTTCAACCACAACGGGTTGCCAGAGAATGACCTGCAAAGTTTCCAAAAAACATTTTATTTTTTTTACTGAGGAAAGAAAAAATATTCTCACTAAAATTTAATAAGTATTTTGAAAATGATCAAATATGTGTTTTCAATATGAGACGCCACTTGTAATAAGCAGTTTAATGTTCCCTGGGTTGTGTTATAGCATTCTGCTACTGCTGGAAATGAAATGTGTGTATTTAAGAAATGTTTATAATGACTTCTGCACATAAATTCATAAATCAAGAACAAAGACAGGACCATAACCTTTTCTGAGATAGTATTTCTAGTATAATAAATATGTTTAGCTGGTTATTATGTTACATGTTTTCAAGTCTGCTGAGAGTTATTTTCCCTGAGGGTATTTGGAGAATTAGTGAAGATCAGACCAGTCTTTTTAGTTATTGTATTCGCTGATGACTTTGATCAGGGAAGAAATAAATGCCAGAAGGGGTTTGAATATAAGTCAAGTTGAAACAGCAATAAAGAGATTAGAAATGGGAGGGAAATAAGAAAATGAGATTCTTCTCGGTAAAATTAAATCTTTTACAATAATAAAATTAGAAGCCAACATATTCAATAAAAGAATGAAACTTTAGAAACAATAATACCAAAAGATCTAGGGGTGGACAGTAAGCTGAAAATTAGGCATGAATCTGCAATGTGAAAAAGGTCAACATAATTCTGGGATGCATTTTGGAAGACGTACAGCATGGGGTCGACAGACAATAGGGTTTATTTTTTTCCTTTCTGGTGCAGCTGCACCAGGAATATTATATTCAACTTAGGGCACCGTGTTTACAGGCACGTATCAGCTGTCAACTGTTTACCTCACTCTTTTCTCAGAGAGGACGTGTCTGCAAAATCATACAGAAAACTCAACTATGATTTTAATCAAGACTTTGGAGCAATAAATGGTAAAACATTTGGCCCCTGTATATATTGCTGCAATGTGCTGTACAAGGGGCTGAGCTGGTCTCAGTGTAGCCATCGCAGACGTTATTGGCAAGATAGCAACAACATCGCGTGGCTCAGCATTGTTTGGAAAACCCATCCAAGAAACAAGCTGGATACCTAGGTCCCCAGCACCAGTTTCCCTGTTGCCCTGGCTAGCCTGCTGTCTGCACTGATGTGCACGAGTTCAAATTTAGATTCTCTGTGGTGTAGGCATTCTTTGAATTGAGAGCAAGAAAAACTAAGGAACTCTGGATTGACACAGCTGAGGTGGCAGAGGAGCAATGAACGGGCGTACCTGAGAAACTTTGATAATAGATGTGGTTGTTGGTCTCTTTACCCATCATCAGCAATGGTCAATACTGCCCTAGGGGCTGCTACAAAAGACTCTGTTTAGGTGTTCCTGCGTCTGGGTTCTTTCTGATGGATGCTACATGCAATGTGTGTGCTGTAAGAACAACTGGCTTCCTTTGTTTTAGGTTTTTGCACTCAAAGAGTTGCGGTCAACGGCTCAATGTCCCAGTGGCAAGCAGTGACGAGTGGTGTTCCTCAGGGGTCGGTACTAGGACCAGTACTATTTAACATCTTTGTTGGTGACATAGATGTTGGGATTGAGTACACCCTCAGCAAGTTTGCTGATGACACCAAGCTGTGTGGAGCAGTCAATAGGCTGGAGGGAAGGGATGCAATCCAGAGGGACCTTGACAGGCTTGAGATGTGGGCCTGTGCAAACCTCATGAAGTTCAACAAGGCCAAGTGCAGGGTCCTGCATGTGGGTCAGGGCAATCCCATGCACAAATACAGACTGGGCAGAGAATGGATTGAGAACAGCCCTGAGGAGAAGGCCTTGCAGGTGTTGGTGGATGAGAAGCTCAACATGAGCTGGCAATGTGCACTTGCAGCCCAGAAAGTCAACCGTATCCTGCGCTGCATTAAAAGAAGCATGGCCAGCAGGACAAGGGAGGTGATTCTCCCCTTCTACTCCGCTCTTGTGAGACCCCACGTGCAGTGCTGCGTCCAGCTCTGGAGCCCCCAGCGGAAGAAGGACATGGACCTGTTAGAGCAAGTCCAGAGGAGGGCCATGAAGATGATCAGAAGGTTAGAGCACCTGTGCTATGAAGACAGCCTGAGAGAGTTGGGGTTGTTCAGCCTGGAGAAGAGAAGGCTCCAGGGAGACCTTATAGCAGCTTTCCAGTACTTATAGGGGGCTTATAAGAAAGGTGGAGAGGGACTTTTTACAAGGGCATGTAGTGATAGGACAAGGGGTAATGGCTTCAAACTGGAAGAGGGTAGATTTTGATTAGATATTAGGAAGAAATTCTTTACTGTGAGGGTGGTGAGACACTGGAACAGGTTGCCCAGGGAAGCTGTGGATGCCCCATCCCTGGAAGTGTTCAGGGCCAGGCTGGATGGGGCTTTGAGCAGCCTGGTCTAGTGGGAGGTGTCCCTGCCCATGGCAGGAGGGGTTGGAACTAGGTGATCTTTAAGGTCCCTTCCAACCTAAACCATTCTATGATTCTATGAAAAATACCATAAAAATCCAGTCCTGATCTTCAAAGCTGTGCAAGTCATATAGGTCAAGATTGCATTAGTCTAAAGGGCTGAGGTTCCCTAGCAAAAGTGATTCTACTTACTGTGTGTTAGTGCTTTGCCAATTTCGCAGTG
The DNA here is from genome assembly GCA_008658365.1 of Alca torda. Lineage (NCBI taxonomy): Eukaryota > Metazoa > Chordata > Aves > Charadriiformes > Alcidae > Alca > Alca torda. Next base: position 183,767,393 of record CM018076.1, read on the forward strand.
TCTTAGTACACAAAATCAATTGCAGAAATCTGAGCTCCGATACAATGCACTACTATAACATTATGAAGCAGATGTCTCCTCATGTAAATTAGAAGTTAGTAGAGCAATGAAAACCACATATTTGATGAGTTGCTCTATTAGGACAAATGAATGAAAATGGGCTAAATCTTTCTCTGGTGTATTAGTATTAGTGCACTTTGGGGAAGAATTTGGCATAGAGACTAGAGAGACAGAGGGATGTGTTTACCTCGGTGGTGTTCAGTAAATCCTGAAGGGCCTCAACCTGTTTGTCTGTTTGTGGGAGAGCCCACAAAACTTCGTCCCTGAAAAACAAGGGTATTCAGGTAAAGCACAGTACTTGTAACTGCTCTATGCAGAAGTAGAGAAGCAGGCTTGGCCTTTCTCTTCTTCCCTGGCTTGGCTGCCAAGAACTCAAAGAAGATTCAGTAGTGAAGATGCTGGGCCCCGTTCCAGCCTTTGCTTTTGCCAATCAGTAAAATCCAGGAAAGAGATGGTGCAGGGCTTTGGTAGCCAGTATCTACTGATGGACTCTGAGATCGCTCCTGGGAGCTGGCACCAGGACAAGAGCTGCCAGCCCCAGCTAATCCATTGTGCAGCAGCACCAGTGGAAAACTAGCCTGGACATGGAAGACAGCTCTCCTGTTGTCCCCTGAGTTTCTCAGTCTCAGTCACTGCTCAGCAGAGGCACGAGCCCTCCCAGTCTCCTGCAAAAGCCAAGCATGGTGTTTTGTAGGTGTGCGGAGGCTACTACCGTCGTCATTCTTACTCCAGTCCAGTTTTCTGATCTCATCATTTCTGTCCCTCTTCCAGGTATGGTTTCAGTTGCTCTATACCACTGTCCTCCCCATCTTTCCCTGGTAACTTGTATTCCCCTTCCACTTGAAACCCATGGTCCAGACACGCTGTACATGAGATGGCCCTTCCCAGCTACTCCCTGCCTGACCCAACCATCAGTAACAGAGTGAAATTCACTTTCTGGGAAGAAAAAATACCACTTTGCATTGTAAAGCCAGCCCCGATCTTCAGTGCCCTGCAAGCCATGTAGTTCAAAATTGCATTAGGTAGATAATTAAAATATTTTGTGTGTGTAGAAGGAGGAGACTCAGGGGAATGTTGGATCCCTATTTCCATTTTGTGGGCTGGGGTGGCTTGCAACCCTCTAATCATGTGGAGTTGGTGGCAGTGCATAAACCAGGCGCTGTGGAAGTCCCAGCCAGCCCTGTGTGCAAAGAGCGTTGAAAAGAGATGAGGCAGGGCTCTCAAGACTAGTGTTTTCGAGCTGCATAACATGATTGTCATAACCCGTTGTTGTGACTGATTTCAAGCAGAGACCTGACAGCACCTGGCAACCAGGTGATTCATCTTTTCTACTTTTAACCAGGCTCCAAGCAATCACTGCTGTTTCTCATGCAGAACCAATAAGATGCCAGCCCTGGTTTTGCCCCCACCATCATTTGACAGAGCATCAAAAAGCAATCACGGATAGGCAGGGTTGGCAGTTTGCCTATTTCTTTAGGCAAGTGCTCTCCAAAGCATACATTTGGGGCTACTTTAAAAATTAATTTGTTGTCGCATATCTGGGGAATCAGAGGGGAGACAAGGAAAGGGCTGCTGCATCTGGTTTCATCCTATGATTCCCACAGCCTGAGAGCACCATAATGAGGAAGCTGGTATTTACTTTTACCCCACCATTTGTTGCACAAAAATTTCAGCTGAGTGAGGTAAGGCCTGGACAGGTGGTAGCTAGCAGCAATTCCTCTATAGCTCTCGTTGGTAGGACCTGAATGCACTAAACAAGCTGATCCAAGTTCTGCCCTTGCTCTCGTAGTCGTGTTTAACATGGGGAATATTAACAGCCAAAATTGTAGTTGTTGGGCTTCTCAGTTCCTCTGCTTTGATTTGGCATTATACCCTCTTTCATCTGTCTTCTGCCCCACTCCTGTTAGAAAACACCCGGACAAAATCTCTAATTATTGCCTTTATACCAATCTTAGAAATGACCTTCCACCCCCAGCTTCCTTGCCCTGCCTGCTGCCTTGGTACAGTTGAACATGTTCGTCGAGCACACCTCTTTTCTTTCACTTTCTGTCCTCATGCCCAGTTTCTCTGGTTGCTCTTTGAGTTTGTCCTTAAGAGGATCCCTCTCATTCCCCTCCTCCAACTTTCTGCCAAGGTCCCACTGGACTCTGTCACTGTTCCCCATCTCCTTCTCCCTTTTACATCTGGGTAAATAGAAGTTCAGCTGCCATCACCACACTACAATGCTTAGGTCTGTACCTGTAGGTATGATGGAGTGAATGGAATGCCTTGCAATTCATTTTAAGATGGTTTTGATATCTTCATCTGAGCTAGTCACTCTCTTAATGAAGAAACAGGCACTTTCAGGGTCCAGTTTACCTGAGCTAATTCAGATGTGTGTGGTAAATTGGAATGAACCTGAATGCACACATTTTCCTCCACTACAGGAGGAGGAAACACACTACAGGTGTACAGGAAGGTGACGGGACTTGCTCCCATGCAGAACTGTGTAGAGATCCCATATAGTCAGATGGATCTCATCCAGGGTCTACCATCTCACAGATAGACGTAAAGCAGTGCCACCTCTCTTGAAGCATCTCAGTCTCTTCATCCCTCCTCTCCATTTCATTTCTTGGTTACTAGGAAGGCCATCAGCAGCACATATCACACAGGTCCACAAAAACAAGGCATCAGCATGGATGTGTCTCTCTGTCCTCATAGCCTGGATTCATTTAAACCTTGCATGTTCTTTCTGACTAACATCTCCAGAAGAGAGGTCTCCCTGCTTGCCTCCAGCTCAATGTCTTACCCTGGCTCTAGCAGGCAGTGTCACTAGAGGAGTGCTGCCAGCATCTTCTCCTGTTCTCCTGGACCATGTAAGCTGTTCGTCTGCCTGGAGCACAAATGTCTGCCTGTGGGATCTCTTTTCTCCCACCTTGCTGGCTCTCCAACAGCCTCCAGCCTTACCCTTTCCCTACAAGGGAGGAAGGTGTCTCCCCAGTGTTATCAGCTCTTTCACAAGCCTCACAAAGTTTGGTATTTTTCTTAGAAGTCCAGATGCAGTAATCACACTATAACCTTGCAAAGGGAAGCTTTAATACATGACCATTAAATCCTCCAACACTAGCACTCAAATAAAAGTAAAAAGTCAGATGATATAATATATCACCTTTAAAATCTCATTATTTTAGCCATTTTCGTAACCAGGATTGGGAGGGTTAGACTCATGCTTTCCAGTGGGAAATAACATATTCTGCTGTAAGGATCAGATTTTCAGTGTTTTATTTAAAAATGAAATAAACGAACCTTGAAGTAGCACAGAGCGATATTGCTTCACTGAATTCACCTAAAACATGCTTAACTGTCCCCCTACTGTAACCCTCACACCTCCGTAGCAATCCACAACAAAACATGATCACAACACAAACGGAGATGAAAGATCCTCTTTTTAAGGCATGAACTCAAGAGGTGTTCACCCGTCACAGGTCTGCCCACTGGCTCGCGGTGCAGAGTCGCAGAAGGGCTGTAAGATATAATTCACTATTGTTTGTGTAGGTATTTCAGTCCTGGGAACGGGCTGTGTTTAATCGTGATTCCTATAAGTTGTTCATCTTGCTTAATATCACCAGGAGGGGCTTATCCTTTTAGTTCCTATTAAACCTATTAAAACATTTCAGGTTTTCAAATCGGCTGTACATGTAGAAAATAAAAGCACTTTGGCTGTCTTCATCTCTGACATATGTCCTTATGTTTTAGCAAAGCATTTGGTTTCAGGGCATTTCTGAAGTTTATCGATAGGTAACAATAAAGCCGCTTCTGAAACATTGTACAAATACCAAATGGTTATTCAAAAATGATTTATGACTGGAAAAACAATCATAAAAGCTGCTTTAGAAAGAAAACAGATTGTTAGCACTTTCTGAAATGGTTTCGCTCTCTACCTCAAGAAGTAATTCATTTAAGGTCTTGTTTTAAGGCAAATGAAGCAAATTATTTTTTCCCATTAAGTTTCAGAATGCCCTTTATTGGCATTCAAAAGCACTGAATGAACAGAATTGATTTGCACTTAGACCGAAAAGAATAGTTTTAATATGATTAAAAACATAGGATTTATGGATGCAAAGAAGACTTAGAATAATTTCATTTCCTCCACCATCTATATGTTAAATTGAACCACATATCCAATTACAAGAGCAATAAATAAATGTCAGCCTTTGCTAAATGTTTTCTTATGCAACTTGGAGTTATTTTACTTCAGTACTTTCCCTGTCCTACTCACCACACGCTAAAAGCCCAGTAGCACCATCAGATATTTACCTTGGAAGAGTGAAGACATGCTTCTCTTGAATCCACATAAATAGGACAAAAAAGAGCAGGTAAAACTTCATCTTCACGGCATCCACCATGAACCCAAATGCAATTGGAAAGCCAAGGGTTCAGGACCCACATTATTGATTTCAAAAATGTTATTTAAAGAGTGGTTAAAATTTAATACTGTCTCTCACCTCAACCCCAAGCTCCTGGTGGCTAAGTCAATATGACAGAGCTCCCTGGGGAGGTCCTGCTCGTATTGATGTTGCCCATCCATGAAAGGATAAGGTACATTTTGGACATTTACATATTGGCAAGTCACTTTGTCATCTCAGCCTTCGTGTCATTTCATTATGGACACGAACCACAGACGTAAGAAATAACACCAAGCACAAAGTTTTTGTGATCCTCTAATATTTATGGAGTTCTGTCAGCGTGCTCTGCATTCAGCACTCCTATAGCACATCGCAGCCTGGGTGAAGCTGGGTGAGAGGAGTGGGAATGAGGTTATTAAGTCCAAATGAAAAAAATCCTAAGCAGGAAAGCTTCTTTCGCTGGCATTTGCTAGCAGAGAAAACAAGGAACAAGTGGAACGTGATACTTTTGTTACTGAGGGCCATTCTTCTAGTTCAGAATGGAGCACATCAACTGGGTCTCCGTCTTCTGCAGCTGGCCTCTGCCTCTTTGGTTAACACCCAATCCATCCAAGGATTTCAGATTGCTTTTGTTGCTCCATGCTTTCTGTTCTGTGACATTCTGACATCCATGTATTTTCCACATGTCACGCTGGGTTAGCTTTTCAAGAAAAAGTACCAGTGACTCTTCATCTCATTATTATTAATTTTTGTATTCCCCAAGATTTGCCCTCTATATTTCTATCCACAGTTGTCCAGACAGGACATGCTGAAAAGCTGAATGAATTTGACATGTCCAGAATAGATGATCTCCGCTTATGTTCTATGCTTGAACAGTAAATCCAACTTGGTTAGGGCACAGCAGGCTTAGTACATGGTCCAAGTCCTCTTCTTCCATGCACCAACACAGCAGTTCAAGACATGACATTTGTTAGAGAACACCCCGATGTCAGCCTTATGTGGAGCAGAACTGCTCCTTTACATTTCCAGCATCAGACCCACCCTAATGTTAGCCCTTGGCTGAGCATGTCATGTAGGTGCAGAATGAGGGATCCAAACCTGGGGCAGTTTCATCTGTGCAGTCTGATACAAAAGGTTTTTCAGATGAGTGGTCCCCAAAAACACAATATGGTTTTGTTCCAGGGGGAATTCATTCCAGAAGAGGACTGAGGAGTGAATCAACATATGTGCAATGGGGACACCAGGGAGCCAAGACCTGGGACTGTTTGGGGGAACTAAATTATTTGAGGCTGTAGGTGTAGCTTAGGACTATAGCTATACAACTGGGTGAAGAATGCCAGGGAGCAAGCCCTGGAGCTAAGGTTAGGTAACATGGACTCAATTGCATCCACCAACAGCTCTGGAGTGGTCCAGATCAGAGACACTGCTCCAGTTCGGCAGGCGATCAGGGCTTCAGAGCTCAAATTCAGTCCTGACTCTCTTTATTTAGGAGGGCAGACCTGCTCTAAGAAGCCAGACAGCTACGTTTCAGATGGGTGAAGTCAGCAGAGGTGAATTACGCTCCCCAGTGAGTACCCTGCTGTTAACGTCTCTGTGAAAATACACAAACACTTAAAATCCCCAAACTATAGTTAAGCACAAACTGTACACAAGAGGGAAAGAAAAAAAAAAAACAGTCTCACAGGAAGCTAAATCACTGACATCTTACCTAGATTTTGTAGTTCCTATTTTATCTTTTCTAGATGTTCAAACAAATAGGAAGTTCTGGTAAGGTACCAGGCCGTTCCCAGAAAGGGCGGTGGGGAGGTCTCTGCCACAGGGGTTGATTTTTAAACCGATAGTTCAGATGCTGTTCCCTCACGTAGGCAAAGGAAGCTGCCAACAGACAATAAAATACAGGAGACGAAACTTGGTCATCCAGGCACACTTTCATCTGGAACTCTTATGCACAGATTGAATTTAAAGAAAAATTGGGTCTACTGAGATAGGTGTAACAGAGGAGATTGAAAAGCCAATAGAGTGGGATTGCTGATAACAAAGGAAAGAAAAGGATCATATTTCTCCATGTCTTAAAGTGTTAATTAAGTGGGAAAAGGGAACAGTTTCTGCTATCTACCTGAGAAGAAATTTTTGGACACATGGTAGGTGTCAGACATTTTTGTATGGTGGTTGCTTTTCCTGGGGGTTCTCCGGCTTGTCTGCAAAGAGGTCGTTCACACACTGTTTGAAAGCGGCTGATTTCCTACTTGCTTTTTGGTTTCTGGTATGCACTGGAAATATTTCGCACTAAAAAAAAGCAAAAAATGGGTGTTTGAGGAAACTAAAGGCACTAGAGGAAATTCTGGGAGAAGTACAAACCAGAGTCTTGTGGTGGTTAAGGCACTGCACAGGTTAAAACACAAGAAATGGAAAAGTAAATGTAGGATGAAAGATGAAAATATAAACAACAACAAAAAAAGGAAGATGTGACTGACTGGGAGGCAAAAATGTATATCCCCGTGCCTCTTGCTTGTCTCGTGACTCAAGGTAGAACACAAACCTCTCAAACATATACTGGATATTCCTGTGGTGGGTTGACCCTGGCTGGACAACAAGTGCCTACTAAAAGCCGCTCTATCGCTCCCTTCCTCAGCTGGACAGAAAATATAATGAAAGACTCATAGACTGAGATAAGGATGGGGAGAGATTACTCAGCAATTACCATCACAGGCAAAAAAGACTCGATTCAGCTTGGGGAAATTAATTTATGGCCAATTAGAAGCCAGAGTAGAGTAAGGACAAATAAAACTGAATCTTAAAACACCTTACCCCTACATCTCCTTTCTTTCCGAGCTCAACTTCACTCCCAATTTCTCTGCCTCCTCCCCCTGAGTGGCGCAGGGGGATGGGGAATGAGGGTTGTGGTCAGTTCATCACATGTTGTCTCTGCAGCTCCTTCCTCCTCAGGGGGAGGACTTCTCACACTCTTCCTCTGCTCCCGCCTGGGCTCCCTCCCACAGGAGACAGTCCTCCACAAATTTCTCCAACGTGGTTCCTTCCTACGGGTTGCAATTCTTCATGAACGGCTCCAGCGTGAGTCCCTTCCATGGGGGGGTGCAGTCCTTCAGGAACAGACTGCTCCAGCGTGGGTCCCCCACAGGGTCACAAGTCCTGCCAGGAAACCTGCTCCAGCGTGGGCTCCTCTCTATAGGGCCACAGGTCCTGCCAGGAGCCTGCTCCAGCATGGACTTCCCACAGGATCACAACCTCCTTCAGACATTCACCTGCTCTGGTGTGGGGTCCTCCCTGGGCTGCAGGTGGATATCTGCTCCACCGTTAACCACCATGGGCTGCAGGTGGATATCTGCTCCACCGTTAACCACCATGGGCTGCAGGGGGACATCCTGCCTCACCATGGTCTTCAGCATGGGCTGCAGGGGAATCTCTGCTCCAGTGCCTTGAGCACCTCCTCCCCCTCCTTCTTCACTGACCTTGGTGTCTGCAGAGTCGGTGCTCTCACATATTCTCACTCCTCTCTTCTGGTTGCTGCCATGCAGTTGGGTTTTTTTTCCCCCCTTCTTAAGTGTATTATCCCAGAGGCACTACCACCATTGCTGACAGGCTCAGCCTTCACCAGTGGCAGGTCCATCTTGGAGCTGGCTGGCATTGGCTCTATCAGACATGGGGGAAGTTTCTAGCAGCTTCTCACAGAACCCACCCCTGTAGCCACCACGCTACCAAAACCTTGCCACGCAAACCCAATGCAATTGCTTATTTGGATCAATCATCTTTCTGCTTTTTTTTCCCTCCCATTAGTATTTAAACAATGCAGACAACATCCTCCTTACCATCTTTGTTCACTGTCCTCGGGTAACTAAATGGCAGCTCCACATCCACCACAGCCCCTAGCTCCATACCACCACCACCACCCCGCCCCGAGCAGCAGCCAAGCTGTTCGCATCTGGGTGCCTAAGATGAGGTTCCTGGTCAGTAAGCACCTCCATAAAGCGGGCTGATTTTTGAACGCATGGAGGTTCCCATTGCAAAGATATTTGTGCTGTGACACACGTCACATGCAAAGATAATTTCTGTGACAGTTCAGTCTCTGAGCAGGTCAGATTTCCTTTCCTGAGAAGATCTATTTCTACTGTGTTGCTGCTGTTTGCTCTAATGAGCAACCAACTATATATTGATTACCCCCAAAGCCTTGGGAGCTGCTGAGGAGCACTCTAGCCGTGCCAAGGCAAAACATCAGTAAAAAAAAGCTACTGACATAATAGAAAGGGATGGCAATGTATTTAGACACCAAACTTAAGCATTAACTTCCCTGCTTCCACCCAGCTGTTAGGGGTTATCATTTGTCCTTTGACTTATGTTGACATTCTCCCTATCCGCTCGTCTCATACACTTAGGAAGAGAGAATCATCTCCTCTAACATTAGCCCTTCCCAGTGCCAACCGTGATACCTGAGTGAACCATCTCATGCCACTTGCATAGGCACTGCGGAGAAATGGGCGCTTGTAGGGAGCAATTAATCTGTGACCTCCTGTGGACATCTCAGAGGGTAATGAAATGCTTGGTCCCATTCATGGCCACTGGAGCTGGATGACTTGCTCAGAGGTAGAAGGCTGTGTTTGTTCCAGTGAATCCTATGGGTTCTGCCTGCCTCCCTCGGCTTGGACACTTCAGGTGCTTGTTATGGTCAGTAGCAGTTTGCTGTGTTCTGGGCTACAAAAGTCATAAATTAAGATACATTTGCTCTACCTACAACAGCAAATTGTCTCTTAACCTTCAAGAACTTCTGAGAACCTGGGAAGTATTTCCCAGCTAAGCTGGGAAGAAAAATGTGGTCTTAAAAAACAAGGGGAACAGTAACTATAAAAACAATTGGGTCAATCAAAACAATTCATTTTGATAATTTCAACTGTAGTTTGATTTTTACGTAATTTAAACGCTTTTTCTTAATTTTATTGAAAATTACCTCCCATTTCTATGCAATTTTTCAAAGACCTGGAGGAAATACGATTGCATTTAGGGTCTGTTGCAAGGGGAGATTTCAGCCCTTTGAAAGCTTCCTTTGTCGAACAAAGATATTTTTCGCTAATTGGGAAATTCTTCAAAACTAAGCCTTTTCAGCAACCCTTTTTATTTCTGGTGATTCAGCATTCCCTGATTAAGACCTACTTGGTGGAAAATTCTGCCTGAGTTCAAAGGTTTTGCTGCACCTGGATTAATTATTACTTCTATGCTGGGTAGACTGGGCTATGCTGAACTGCAGGTGTTACCATAGCAGAGGTGACCAGCAGCCTGGCAGGAATGGGAGACAGTTTGATCTGTGTTGGTTTCTTTTAACTTTTAGAGTGGCTCTGGGACATGCACAGGCTTTTATTTTAAAAGGGATGATCAGCTCCTAGTTTTTAGAGCAGATAATTAACAAAGTAGTCTCCTTATTTCTTTGTTGAAAACTACACGTGGGAATTAGGGCTGGCAGTATATAAAGCCTCCTGGTGCCGTTACTATATTGCTTTTTAAAGTATAATCACACTTCAAAGGCAATTCTAAAGAGGTATTTCCAGTCTTTTGGCTGAAGCTGCTGTCTCTCCCCTCCCTCTCCACGTTGCCATGTAGTAACACGCGTGTCCTCTGGAACAGGCTGCCCAGAGAGGTGGTGGAGGCCCCATCCTGGAGACATTCAAGGCCAGGCTTGATGAGGCTCTGATCTAGTTGAAGATGTCCCTGCTTACTGCAGAGGAGGTTGGACTAGATGACCCTTAATGGTCCCTTCCAACCCAACACATTCTATGATTCTGTGTGGCGTAGGTGTTGTACCTCACCCAGACCAGGCTCTGGCGCATCTTTATGTGGTGGTTTAAGATGTCAGCGCCCAAACAGGTGGCAGCAGAAGAGGCCAGGCACCCGTGTCACAGCTAACAATGATACCCATTGCTCAAGCACCCTCTGCACCAGCATAGGCTGAGATGCTGGGCTGTGCCTGGCCATCGTGCTGGGCTCCTGCAGCTGCTCTTGCTTGTGAAGGAGAGCTAGACCCCAGAAAGTGGCCAGATAAAACATGTCAAAGGAGGAACTGCTTGAACTGTTGCAGCCAGAGGGTCTTGAGCAGTTGCAGCAGTGTTGCTGGGTAATCTCTAGTGACCCCCATCCCTGGCACCCTTGACTTAGAGCAACCAAGTTTGATGAGATTTCCTCTAAGCTCAGCCAGGGCCGGAGTGTGGCCGTCCTCTTTGATCCTGGGGCTTGCCAACTATCCAGCAGCAAGATTTTAAATAACAAGGCTCATTCTGCATCGAGATTCTCAGATCTGAGTCTGTATTTCAGCATGTGCCAGATCTCATGCTAGGTTGGTACTGTCTGTCGGTAACACTAAACCTGTTAACAAGCACACAGAAGGGGCAGGAGGAGGGGAGGTCACTGTTATCAGCAGCCACATCCCTCAGATCCTTTTCCCTGTTTGGGATTAGCATATTCTGCTATTGTTTGGATCCTCCAGAATCCTCTTGTTTCCAGTTAATCAGAAACGAGTCCCTCCAGGGATGGGTAATCACTCTGATGGATCCATGTGACTGAAGCAGAACACAAAAGCCAAGTGAGTCTGTGCTGTCCTTCTTGGTTCTTTAAGTTCAGACTCAAATGCAAAATTAATCTCCTGAAAGATATTTACAGGCTCTTGCCCTTTTTTTTTTTTGGTGCGTTATCACTACTGATGAGGCCAAAGGTAACTGGTTAACCTCCTTCCTACACGAGGCAAAGGACGACTGAAATCTAACTAAACTCTGATCTCCGTTGCTTGCTGTGCAGTGCAGCTGAGCGCCGGTGCTCGTGAACCACACAAGGATGCAATTAGTTTAACAGCTCTTTATTATGAATGCGGCAGAACAGAATTAGAACTCAATTTACAAGTCTCCCTTTCAAACCCATTCAGCTGTTAAGGCCGCATCATCTTTCAGTTTTCCAAGGCGTATAATTGATAAATGATTTCTCCCTGCACACCTCAGCTCCTCATCTTTATTCATGAACCAATTAATCTCCGTAGGACACTGTGATCATTTACATACATGGCCAATGTCACCAACCCCTGTCGTTTCATTCTGGAAACAATTTTGCAGCCCAGCAAACCACCAGGAGGGGAAAATCTGGGCTATGTCTAGATTTCGGTGGTTCTGGCATTTCTCCCTTGTGTCATTCCCAAATACAGAAATTAGATGTTACCTGTGCTAGAAAATGATGGGTTAAGCTGGGAGAAACAGACCTCTCATCCCCGGGTGAGTGCTGTTCAGGCAGCACGTTTCAATCGTGGCTGATAGGTATGAGCCAACACTGAAAATACATTGTTCACTTTGCGGTTTTGAGTACTCAGTTATACCAACCCACTTTATTCATTTTTTTTATTCTACTATCCTCGCTGTTTAGCTTTCCAGGGTCAGCGGAGAGAAAGATGCTGTAGCGTATGTGCTGTTTTGGGGAGGTGAGGAGGCATCTGCACTGGTTAAACACTTTCCTCGTGAGCTCTGTTTCCTGAAGGCCTGTTATCGACTCCCACCCCAGCAACATGTTGTTCAAGTGACTCGTGTTTTCTTATTGCCAGGAGATAATGATTTATGTGCCAGTATCTTAACAAGGAGCACTTGCAAAACAAGTTTAACTTTGTTAAACAAAGGATATCAAAGGGAGCCGCAGGAGCGCTCCAGGCAGAGCTTGAGAAAGCTCTCCAGACCTTGAGGAAGGTGCTCCAAGCATGACGTACAAAGAGCACACTTCGGCTAAGATGCAAGTGAATGGGTGCACAGCTGTGTCCCTCTCTACGTATGTAGGTATGATTGTGCATATCAGGAATGAAATTAGCCCCGGAGTAGCGATGATGCCTTCTGCCTGTCTCTGAGTGCATCAACAGCATTTGCTGCTCTTCTCTGCGCTGCTTGCACTTGCTCACATTGCTTGCACGGCATCTGGCAGAGGTTAGAAAAGGGGACTCTGCCTTTGGGTTTTTGGAGGATGCTGGGACCTGTTTGAGGATGCTGGTGAAGAGAAGCTCCAGGAAGCAAAGCTCCTGCCCCCTTTCGTTCACCCCTCGTGGCTGGTGTGGTCCCCACCTCGGAGAGGCATGTCTCACTCTCAGCCCATGCTGACCACCGGTCTCCGCAAGTAGATCCACACTGCAGAGAGACTCCTCTCTGTCCCAGCAGAAACGCTCTTGTACAAATTGTCCCAGTTTGAGCAACACAGGGTTAATTTCTCTTCTAATGCTTGGGAAAACTGCACTTTTAGAAGACTCTAGTGTCTGAATTTGTGAAAATATTTACTTTATAACCATCTATGGTATGTGGGTTTCAAGGTCTCAGTGTTTTTTGAGTTAACCAGGTGCAGGGATGAGGAGGAGCGAGACCCACGCACTTGACCCAAGCTGGCCAACAGGATTATTTCATACCATGAACGTCACATTCCATATAAATTAGAAGGTTTGCTGCGTAGTGCTCTCTCTCGTTTGATAGCAGCAATCCAGAGAACTTCTTGCCCCGGTGCCAGACCCCTGAGCCCTTCCCTTCCTCCCGAAGCCACAGCGCTCGCAGTGTCTGACGTTTGCTGTCCCCTGCTGGGAGTGCACAGCTTCTGCTGATAGAATGGGCTGAGCACAATCCTTGTATATTTTATATTGGTGTTGGGATCAATATTGGTTCTTTGGTGTTATCAATGTTAATTATCTAGTCTCATCCTATTAAATCTGTTTATTTTTCAACTGTCGGGTTTCCTTGTTTTTTCTCGATTCCCCTTCCTGGGTGGGGCGGAGTCGCGGAGTGACAGAACAATTGTCTAAATGACACTGAATTTTTGAGGGTTTCTCAAACCATAACCCAAATGCATCCAAATACGCACTTGACTTTTCTTCTGTCCATGCGGGGTTGGGGAAGGGGAGAGGTGAGCTTTCCTGCGGTGCACTCTCAGCGTTGCCGTTGCAGACCCCCAGCAAAGCAGTGACACCGGTGTGCGGCTCCAGCACAGCGTGGTGCGACTGCCCCAGCAGCTGAGGGCACCTGTGCTGAAACCTTCTGCCATCTGCGGCCAAGGACCGTGCTCTGAGAGCCCCGTGATTCCTGTTTAGGGTGTCATTTCCAAACCTTTAGGCGATCACTGTAGGCGAGGGAGGTATTTCTGTCACAGTGCTGGGTGTCCCCCTGCCCAGAGCTTGTGGGAGAAGTGTGGAGTGAAATGACCTTATGAGAACTTGTTCCTCTACTAAACTCAAAGCCTCTGGGTGCTCCCAAATGGATGCCACCAGGTCACCAGAGGCTGAACCTCTGTTAGTAGGTTGTTCCCATGTGTTGTAAAGGTTGGCAAGCCAAGGAGGTTACTGACAGTACAGGTCCCATTAGCACAGTACACAACCTTTATGACTAGCAGAACCTATATTCCTAGAATTTGGCTCCCGCAGCAAAAGTGGGAAGTTTCTGGATGCATTTGACTGTTCTTCAAGGTCTGAACACCACATGGGCAGCATCATTCTACGTCGGTCTGAGAAGGACTGTGACTGGAGCATTATGGGGCACTGCAGCCACATTTCCCTAACGTGAAATGTAATTTGACAGTGCAGCAAGCAATGGAGGTAGGGCCGGTGGTGAAGACCTGCATCTGTCCTCAGAGATCTCTGTTACTTTTCACTGACGTGGCTGATGGAGCCTTTTTACTGGTGTGTTACTTAACCACAGGACTGTTTCCCTAGCACCCAAGTAGACACAGGTCTTGAGGAGACGGTCTTGAGGAGAGACTGATGCACCTAAGCCTTATCCACCACCTCTCAGACGTGCAGGGTATTCTCCTCCAGGGCTGCAAAATCAAGGGGGGAGACACCTTACTGAAGGGCTGGTCAGAAGACATCTCCCCACCTCAGCGACAAACCAACATGTGCTCTGAGGTGTCTGGTTTGCTTAACTGCAGTGAAGAGCCAGGACAATTTAATAGGCTTCCCGAGGTGCCTGGCAACGGGACATTGCTTTTCTGCCAGCAGGAATCAAAGCAGCACCGTGCATGTTAATCACTTGCTGGGAGGTTGTCCCGGGTGTATGTGTGGGGTTTCTCTCCATGCTTTGTGGGTTCCCAGATATTCATTGCTGTATTCCTTTAGATCCTTAACACGTGCACTAATAAGTGCCTGCCCTGAGGGAGTTCAGTGCTCATATGCATGGTTGGTTATGTAGCTTTCTGCCCTTTTCACAAACCTCAGACATATCATTACCTGGGAGCACGTGGCCTGTGGGAATTCTGGCCCTCCTCGGCTTTGGACAATTTATCATGGATCTGTAATAGCAACAGTGGCTTGCACCCTGGGAGCAAGTTAGGTTTCCTGTAAGATACCGTTGCCTTTAAAAAGTGATCAGGGCACAAAAAGTAAAAAAGGCGCGATGAAAAACAACACTTTAAAACTAGTAATTTTACTTCAGAGCTCTGTGTTACTTCCCGAGCAGCAAAGGAACCATCAGGAGAACAACATCATTTTCCCGGTGGCAGAAGAGAACTGAATATTGATATACATAAAAAATATGAAAAAAAAAAAAATGAGAACATTATTAAGTTATTTTTATTTTGGTCCTAATTCAGACTTTGCCCACACTAAGCTATATAAAGTCTATCACCTTACCAGTACACAGAGCTCCCCTGTCTACTGGCTTGCTTAATGAGCAGCTTCTTAGGTTTGTGTATAAATTTTAATTCTGGCGTTGCTCACCGTGCAACAGGCAATGGGGCTCAGGCATTCAGTGACGCTACTCTCTGCTGCTCGCTGCCTCCGCTTGCTCGAAAAGTACTGGACTTAACGTGGCTGAGCTGCCTGGTGGAAAACGCTCCCAAATTCTTGACAAGCCCGTTCTCCCGACGGTGGAGGAGGCTGCCAGAAGCGGCAGAAGATGGTGAGCTGGAGAGTCTCAATAGCAACTCAACACATGGGTTTGCAAGATCGGAGGCAGCAGGGTCTGTTTCTCCATCCAGCTGAAAGCAGCCGTAGCTGAGTACTTGCTGTAGGACCAGTGCTGCTCGTGGGGGTTTTTGCAGCCATCTCCCAGAAACGGGGTCCTCTTTTCCAAGCAGGAGCCAAACTGAAGCTGCTGCGTGGTTAGGCAGCAATGGACACCGAGACCTGAAGTTTATGATCAGACTCACAGCAGAATTAAGCTGCACTTAGAAGGAGGAGTGATGTCAGGTTGGGTTTTTGGTCAATTCCATCTCTGGCGGAAGCAGAAACATGACTTTACTTGTACAAGAGCACAGCAGCCAGCCATACTGCTTGCTATCCCCTTTCTAAAGCCAGGTTGGATGATTTACAAGAAGGTGTAAAATCCTCATCATGCACCTAATTACGCTCTACGACACTGTGGGGGGATATTTCCTTCTGAGTCCATCTGGTGATCAGGCTGTATCCTGAAGCATGCGGATTGATTGCCCTCGTGGTTTTTTTCCTAGTTAGTCTAACTGCTGATGCTTTATTTTTATTCATATGAATGTCTAAGCCTTTTTGAAGCCTTGAAAATTATGATTAATTGTGCAATGAAAATCAATAATGGAAGTGCTTACAAAGCTAGCTTGATTTGGGAGTGAATCCCAAAGACAGCTGCTTTCTCTTAGAGTGATGGGAAAAGTTGGAGCAAGGCAACAGCAAAAAATTCCAGATCCTGGTTTTTTTTGTGATGTTTGTGATTGGATTTAACCCCTTCAGCAATTGCTGGGAGCTTTATTACGGGTTACTATTTATGAAAGCAAAACTTCAAGTCCATCAAAAAAACAGGAATACTCAATTAAAAAGAGATGCATTGAGAAGTGATTTAAAAAGCTGTTTATACAGCTGTTCCAGAATGTGGCTGTTTGTACACTTTCGGGACCATGACAGCTTTATTTTTCGTGAGAGATTATAGAGATAGGGATGAAGATCTGGTAAGGCATTAACTATAGCGTCCCTGCCTATTCCCTTTTGCATACTGACAGGTGCTAGCATTTTGCCTAGGGTTAAATATCCCATTTTTTCTCCATTTCCTGGAGGAGAGCATTTTTCAGAGCTCAAGCATGCCAGTTTCTCAAACGCCAGATAGAGTGACTGCCATCTCGTGGTTCTCTCTCCCTGCTGCACTGGTGCCAGGGCTGGTGCCAGGGCTCATTGCTGGTGCAGAGCTGCAGGTTGGGGTTCAGAGGTCGTGCCCCAAAATGCAGCCTGGGGACAGGGGACTAGGAGGGAAGGCTGTATGGCCGGGTGCCTGGCTCGGGTGCTGGGATGCTGAGGAGGAGGAAAAGCAGCCCCCTTCACAAAACACGCTTCAAATAACAGCGTACATCACCTGGCCCCTCTCCAGAGCCTGAGCTAGAGGCGGGTTTCGATCTCCAGGGACACTGAAGTCTACATCTTGCCTATGGGAAAATGCTTGAGGGTGGTGATACGCTGGAACAGGTTGCCCAGAGAGGTGGTGGAAGCCCCATCCCTGGAAGTTTTTAAGGTCAGGCTGGACGGGGCTCTGAGAAACCTGATCTAGTGGGAGGTGTCCCTGCCCATGGCAGGGGGGTTGGAACTAGATGATCTTTAAGGTCCCTTCCAACCCAAACCATTCTATGATTCTATGATTCTATGTGTGAAAGACTCCTCTCCCTGCCCCTGTCAGCAGGCTCCTCTAAAAATCCTACCCTCATGCAAAAAAATGAGTTGCTAAGGGCTGGCGAACAGGAAATGCTGTGTCGGAAAATCCCTTCTTCTCTTTGGGGATAGCAAGTGCCACCATTCATTTGGGACCAAGGGAAAAGCCCCTCCTTGCACTCTGGTGCTGCTGCCATGTCCCATCCATTGTCTGCTTCATCCCTCACGTCTGCCCCTGCGTCTGGGGTGAGGGCATGTCCCTGAGACGGGAAACCTGGAGCAGGGCTGTCTTCAGGCAGGATTACCTGAGCCTTTCAGATCTACACTGTCTGTCCAGCCGAAAATGGCCCTTGTAGTTTGCGAACATACACGCATACATGCAACACATACGAAATACATGGTTGTCCCACTCGAGGGAAATCCTGTGGTCACAGTTTCCTCCCTCTGGTTTACCTCTGCTGGACTCCCAAGTCAAACAACATAAGGGAAGAGCAGCCACCTTTTCAGTGCCACCCCTTTTGTAGGGCAACAGTGGGTCCGATACTTAGAAAAAGGAGGAGCAGCGCAGGGGCCATGCTCTGATAACTCCTCCTCAATGGGCAATAAGTTGAGGTGACATCTCCTTCATGTAACACTTGAGATGTTCTCCTTCTCTGCCAGCACTGGGAAATATTGTGACCAGATGGGATGGGTCTTGGGATGCTGTTCCTTTCCCACCCTGTATTAAATATCTAGGTTAATGATAGGAACAGGGAAGCCAGATCCAATCAGGAAAAGGATCTGACCTTTAGTACAGAAGCCCAGTGCCACATTTGCATTGCAGAACACGTAAAAAACCCCAAAGTTTATGAGCATATGAGCAAAGGAAGTGTATGATGGGTGTTGTGTTGAATGGGGAAAATCGTACCGGGGTCAGGCTGCGGGTCCAGCCAGAACAGCGTCCCACCTTTGGCAGTGTCTCAGAGTGGCACACACAGAAATGACCTAGGAAATAATTCTTTGCCCTTTCTGCAATCCGTGGTTTCAATAACAATATGGAAGACATATCCTTAGCGAGCCTGCTGTTGGTTTTTTTTACAATCTGTCCCTATTTCAGCTGTATGATACACATACCCCCATTAGCACATGCATTGCTAAAAAAAAAAGATAACACATTTGGCTTTATAGAACATTTTATTTGGAGAGGCTTCTGACGTCACTGAATATTGGTTCTTTATTAAGGCAATTCTGAAGGGGATGGAGGGGAGGGAGGGGGAGAGGGAGGGAACTGAGACTGTGTCAACGGGATTGTATTAAGGCAAAATTCCCTCCTTCCACATTTCACCACAGTAAAATCCATGTAAAGGCCAAAAGAGTAAATGACTCAAGCCGAGGAAGAGATTCGGTGCAAATATATCCCACTGACTATCTGCAGACAGGGCTAGGTCCTCGACTGAGGCAAACTGACAGCGCCTTGTCAGCTGCAAAGCTATGCTGATTTAGCTCCATTGAGGATCCCAACCTGGGTTCAGGGAAGCATTTTAGTATGTTTCATATGCAAGCACACATTTAAATGCTCTCCTGAATGAGGGCCACGGCCCTTTGAGTGCAAGTTAACAGAGTTTAATTTTTATTCACTACATAAATATGTTATTCTGCGTCCCTTTGGTTCACTTCTTATCTTATTGCTGCTAACTGAGTGCGTCCCCTCAGTTTCTTTAACATGGTTTTCATTTCTATCATGCTTTGCAATCTGCTTATGTTTTAGGTGTATTATGACATAAAAATGAATTATCCTTTGGAGAGCATTTCTTGGAAAGGTTCCAGAGTTTGGGTGTTCTTGGAGGACCAGGTTACGGCATGTTTTTTTCGGTGAGTAGTAATGTACTCTGTGAGTAATGCCACTGACGGCAGAGGCATAACTTGCAGGGGAAAGTACTGCTCAGTTCATATACCAGCAACACATAGCAGATTCCAAACACTTCTTTCCACAAGAATTTCCTAAGAGGATCCTACTGTTCCAAAAATATAGTCACTAATACTTGCATTGGCTCGGGGAAACCCCTTTTGTTATCCCAGGTGCAAACTGAAGGAAAGTATGGCAGAAATGCTACTAGAAGTATGAAGACATTTTCAGGCAGAAGCAGTATGTAACATTTCATAATCCTAAAAGCTCTCTGTACCTCCCAAGACAAAGGTGTCTGGGACGTTCTCTGACAGAACACTCTGGTATCCATTAATAGAAAGATATGTATAGGCCTCATTATTGAAAACTTACTCAGGAATATGAAATGGTTATATCTAGCGAAGTGGAAAATAGGGCGAAGAAATCAAGCACACATTACTGTTCAAAACAAAACATTTCCTGGATACACAACTTTTATATGATGTGGAACCGTGTACAACATTCATGCCTCAAAAACATGAGCACCCTGCATATTTCCTTGATACGGAGAAGAGCATCCAGTATGAGGGAATCAAAAGGGTGAATACCAGGCATCGGTACAAGTCTTTTGTGCTTTAAACTTTCTTCATGCCTTTTCCCATAAGGCAAGCAAACACCGTCATGACCATTTTGGGTTTTACTTCAACCAGGTCTTCTGGAAGGGCATAGACTCTTGCTCCAATTTTTCTCGCCATAGAGATGGCATATCTGCATTGCAAGGGTGAAAAAAAAACAAAACAACAAAACAAAGAAATAAATTAGTGCAGTAGCATTAATTTTCCCTCTGTTAAGATGTTTTTTACATAATCGGTAACAGAGTGGGTTGGGAACTTTCTTATTCATTCGACAAAATTAAACTTTTCTATAGGAATGTATGAGACAGGTTCATAAAGAACTACTTTCTAGTGAAAGGTAGAGTGTATTCCCTGATGGTTAGAGCACTGATTACCTGCAGCACAGGAGACTGCGGGTCAAAATCTGGTATGAAACATTTAGTCTCCCATCCCCTGAAAGGTTATCCTAACAAGCAGCCATTCTGGTCTTGTTCCCCCTCACCCTCTGCTGCTCAGTCTTTGCACATAAACAAACTCATGAGGATGGAAAGCAGAAGGCTGATGTTGGTGGAGATCTATGTTGTTGGAAAATCAACATTCAGGGAGTTCTCTTCTGCTTGAGTCATACCCAGAATCTGCGAGCTGACCTTCCCATTTCCCTCCTCAGAGTGCACTGTTGCACGGCTACTGGATGTTCTCCAGTGGGTATGTCCCTTCTCTCTATTTTTTCATGAAAAAGCTGGAAAATCCCACGTTCTTCCCACTGCAGAGCACACACATTTGCAAAATTATCCCCAAAATGCAGAGCAACACGTTGAGGGGAAAGGGGAAAGAAAGGGAGGGGAAAAGAGGAAAACATCAGCTGAGGGATGACGAAATTAAGTGTGGAGAGAAGCACATGTAGGATTGCAAGGAAAGAAAGAGAACGGATAGTAGGAAATGAAAGGGGGGAAAACAGCAGTGGGAAAAGTCTTTACAAAAATGATGGCAGCTCTGATTGCCTTACAGTCATCCTTTTTTCTTTTGTAGTTGCCACAGAGCAAAGGAGAAGCTAAAGTGATGATCAGACTGGGACGTGATCTGTATAACTCTGAAAGGAAAGGGAGGTGCCCCCAGGATTCACTCTCTGCTAGGAAATGGTTTGCACTCAGGAAAAAAAAATCAATATCCACATCCATAAAACCAGTTTTTCAGGCATGAATCCTGTCCTCCCCCTTCTCTCTTAAATATGCCCTTGTTCCACCTGTATGTGACTAACGAGGTATCATGACCTCTAATCGCTGGTTTCCATGGCTCGGTATTGCTGGCGTTGTTCCCTGATCTCTGAAAGAATTTTAAATTTAACAAGAGAAAATAGGAGCTTGTGAAGCCAAGTGATTTTGATACCTTCAAGGGAATTTTAAAGCAGGAATTATAACATTACACACTTCATTTCCATTGATAGTCTTTTTTACTGCCTAACTCCTAGCCTTCATGCTTCGAACTCTGGAGGTATTTCTCAGTTAAGGTTGTGCCAGATGAGAGTGATGGCAGAGCAGTTTTCAAAGACAGAGTCGGGCAAGCCTGAGCAGGTAACGTGTGTTAAGTGTCGCTTGGCATGAACGTACTTAGCATTATTTAGTTTCTCCTCATCATTCAGGTCCTCTGTTTTCAAGAGGTCATATTTGATTGATCCTGGTTGAATGGCATCAATGAGATCCAGGACTGGCATGCTGGTGCTGATTTTGCTATCCTGCATAGACGAAAAACACAATTAAATGCAAGACCAGGATGACAGGTCTCCCACAAAGCCAGAGTCTAGGCTCAAGAGCAACGGACAGCTCAGTCAAATACCATTTAGATCTTCACAAAGGGCTGCTTAGCATCATTTTTCACCTAAGGCAGACTAAGAACCCTTTCAAGGTTTATTTTTTTTTTTTTTTTCCCAATGGATGAGACATCATTAAATCAAAAGATGGGTTGCCGGGCTAGTGAATTTGCTTCCTGTGGGGAGATGACATTGATACAGGTCTACTGATGGGAGGTGCGAGGGGGACCAGCTGTATGACTTCTGAGCTCATTATGTGAAGTCTGATGGATCTGTCCTCACCTGGCGCAAACCGCTGATTTACATCCACTGAATGTTCCCCAGCTTGGGAAGTGTCTCACATGTGTTAGCAAAACTTGAAGCTCTCTGGAATTGGACCATCTCTGTGTTTATAAGGTGCCTTGCAAAACAGGGCACCAGCCCTCAATGGTACTACCATACTATAAAAATATTGCTGTTGTTCTTTTTGTAATTGCTGTCATTTAATAATCAACAGCACAGCCGTCTTGCTTAATTACAGTCATCATTCCTGGCTCCATACTTCGATTTCCTATGTCAAACTGGCATTCAGGGTGTTTCCTGTTACATTCATATCATGTTTCTGTTACCTTTTCATAATAAAGCCCCTTGAATAAAATCTCTATATCTGAACGTGCCTTTAAAAGGGAATGAAAAATAACCAAACTATATAATTATATCATAATGTATTGTGTGTGCATATATATATATGCTTATATATACCTATATACAGGCAATGTATATAACATACACGCAAACACACTGAATAAGAGATTCCTAAGCAGAGACTTCCAACAAAAAACTGTACCTTGAAACTGGAGATGGTTGAATCCTTCCCGGCTGCAGTCAGTGTTTCATTGACCCAGCTGACAATGATCTCATCATTGACCTTCTCTCCACCACCAATGTCTTCAAGGATATTCAGGGTGTACCTTCAGAGGGAAGCCAGGATATCTGCATTTGCTCAAAGTCTACCGTAACCTCAGAACCATCCTGTACGTGCTTAACTGGGATCACCCCAACAGTCCTCTTAGACCTGATATTCCCCTGCTTCCCACACGCTCACAGTATATATGAATTATATTATAACACGCTAATTCATCTATTGCATCTAATTCACCCTTAGTTCCCTAACCACTGTTTTGGGAGTGTCAAAAGGTTTTGATATTCAAAACTCCCACAAGGTCCTTCTTATTGGATCTCAGTGTAAATGAGTCATTCTCACAGCGCTTAAAAAATAACCACTGAATTCAAGGCCAGAAGGGAATTGTTGTGCTCATCTAAGACTGACCTTCTGCATAAACACAAACCTGGAATATTTTGCTTGTATACCAGCGTACACCTTGGAAAGACATCCCAAACTGATGGTGAGTAATCACCACATTCCTAGATTAACTACCTGCCTGATAAACCTATACCTTGCTTTATAGACTGAATTTAGTCTGTATTCAGTTCCTAACCACTGGGTCTCTTTACACCCAATTATGGAGCTCTTCGACACACACAAAAACACACACACAGAGACAGAATTACATTAAAGTGGAGAGAGCTACTGAGTTGCATCCACTTCAGGTAGCAGATTACAAAACTTCTGCATCAGTTCCTTGTTTCCAGTACATTCTCCCCATTTCCTGATCCAGAGACCTTTCAACTTCTTTTTCTCTCTTCCATGCAATGAACATTTATCCATGCTATACAGATAGCGACAGTAATAACCTTCTGCATGAGCTGACTGTAATGGCCTTGCCCACAAGACAATGTGCTTCCTGATCGCATCTCTAACTAGGAGTAAGCAAAAGGTTAATCTGTTTTTGCATATAAGTGCAAACAGAGGAGTGAGAAAGCTGTAGCCCGTAGAGCCTTCTCAGTGATAGCATCAGGAAACTATTACAATGCAAACGGCGGACACGGAAACACTCTGGGGTTTGTGTCTGGCTGCCATACCTTCTCATCAACTGCCAGATTAAGGCCAGCGTGAGCGTACGGTTTCCTTCGTTCAGATCTTGCCCAGCGATGCCAACAAGGGAAAATTTGGCTTGATTCTTTCCCAGCTCCACTGCATAGTTGCAGTTTTCAAGCTGTTAATGACAGGGTGAATTAGTGCGGTTCAAAAATGCAGAAAAAAAAGGAAGACAAGACACCATTACTTTAAACTCTTCGGATCGCTTAGCCCAGGTCCTCCTGGGCAAACAGGAGCTTTGGGGCTCTGTGATAATAACAGCAGCCAGTTCCACCCCAAAAATACCATGGTAAATAGTTAATATAGAAGGAAATGTTATACTTCATCATCAGAGCCTGAAAAACAGCTGGAATATACAAATCTATGGCTCGTGGCTACCTCCAGCATCACGGCATTGCACTGAGAGAAAGCGTAAGTGTCCCAGTCAATATTTTAGGTCAGTTAATCACTCTGGCCTAACTGGATGGAATTACTCATCCAGATAGCTGGGAGAAAGCTTTGTATTTAGCAGCAACTCTGTGATCGGTTCTTGAGGCATCTGGTCAAGAACGCTTATCATCACTGTCTTCGTTTGATGTGGAGGGCAGTGATCCAGGCAGTTGCTATTAAGCTGGTGCCATATGACTCAGGGTGAAGACGCAATATAATTGGAGACAAAGGCGGTAGCAAAAGTGGTCTGCAAATAGAGTTTTTAAATATTGACACAAAAGGTGTCAAGTCTTTTTACTTCACAAATATTGTTCATCTGTCAACAGAGCCAGTGAGTCGAACGCATGTTTCTTTTTCAGGATGAAAAATTATTCACTGACTAGACAAAAAATCATTTAATGTGCTGTACTTGGGCCTTGAGAGCAACACGAGTGCCCACATTGCTGTTTGAAATGATATGGACGTCCTTTGAGAATAAGGCATCACTACTGAAGCTATTCCAGCTTTTTGTACCTTCTTCATGTTGCCACCCAGTTTAGGATATGGTGGTTTGTTCACTCTGTTCCAGTCTACTGGCACTTTGATCTTTTCATAGAGCTGGAAGATAACCAAGGCATCTGACAGGTCACTGAAAACAATAAAAAAGATATATCATTGTCCAAAGAACAGAAGGAAGGAACCCTACTAAACTATTAGTAGAGGTAAACTTAGTTTCCTAAAAAAAAAAAAAGAATCATATGTTCTTATAGTGTCCAAAAGTTTTTATGTTTTTGTAAACAATTTGCTGGCTGTATTTATCATCCAAAGGAAGTGTAATACCTTCTCTTACCTATATAAGTGATTTACACGTGGATTAACACCCAGGGAGTTCATCCAGTTCCTGAATGTCCTCTCTTCCCTTGTCTCACCTAAAACAACAGATACATCAATCAACAGGCCTGCGAAACACAACACTCCAGTAAAATAAATGTCTTGTGATGAAGCCATAACTCAGAATTTACAATGCACTGAACCATAAAAAGAAGGAGACACTGGTTGACATGTGAAATAAGAGAGCACGGTGCAGTATGTAATATTTCTTCATGGCCTATATATTATAGTATTTAGACAGATTGGCCTTGAAATGCCTTCAAGAATTCAAGAGCAGCCTGTGCCCTAGAATGAGCAGTTTCACTATGAGGCTGAGAAAGAAGGACCCGAAGCTCAGCAAATGATCCATACAAAGGTGGTCCTGACCCCACTCCAGAGCAAGCAGACAGCAGGTTTACGTAAGATCTGATTTTTGAATTATATTCTCAATTCAGGGGCTGCCAGAGCAACTCTAATTTCAACTAACAAGCACGCTGAATAGTCCATACGGGTTCAGACACATGCTATCTGCAGAACAGACCCCCAAAATACCAGAAGCTACATGCATGTAAAGAGCAGCCTCTCTTTCTCAAGGCTGCCTGTGCTAATGGTGCAGCGATTAAAGGACATAAGGTTAGGTTCATGTGTCATCAACTCGGAGCTAGGGATACTGTGGCACGGGTGACCAGAAACATCCTTTATTTGCATTTTCCTTACCTTCAATAGAGCTCCAGTCGATGTCCTGGTTCTCTGGCTTGTGGAGAGCAGGGTATTTGTTGAACAAGTTGGCGATGAAGGCCAAGTTTAACTTCGGGTTCCCCCGGACGACGTCGGTGGCCGTGACGAACTGCCGGCAGCCCAGCCGCTCCGCCTGCTGCAGCATGCACTCCGCTCGCTGGACATCATCCTTCTCCTGCGCCAGCACAAAACGGGGCCATCAGCCTCACCCCACCACCTGGCACCGCACGCAAGACCCACTCGGGGTTCTCCACTTGTGGACCTTGGTGTGGGGCCATCAAAGCAGGTCCTTGTCAGATTTATAGCTATTTTCTTTCCCACTTTTACTGTCAGCAGGTCTGTGTTTTCAAATGGGCTTTACCTACAATCCAGCCATCTCACCGTACTGCTTATACAGTTATATTCCATATAAAAGGGAATGGTTTGATGAAATTCCCAAATAAATATATTTAAATATACTTGTTGCATGTCAGTAGTTTATCAGTGTGGTTCAATGGTTAAAGTTTCAGCGATAATATGTAACGAAAGGCAAAACACATCATTTAATTCTTTGAAAGCTTTGATTTCTGAAACACAAGATCATGTTGCAATGCTAAAAAGAGTTTACTTGTTCTGGCGTCCTGGTGCAAGTCTTTGTTGGCCAGCAATGCAATTAACAGACAGAAAATACCAGCATTTACTCTGAACTTATCTCATCTTACCCTTAATCCTGACATGTCAATAGTAATAGCCGGAATGCCTTCTTCATCTCCCTTGGGGGCAACTTGGTTCAGCAAATGGTAATAGGCTCTTGAGTCCTGTGACAGACAGAGAAATTACAGGGAGGAAAAACTACATCTAAAGCTCAGGGTTTGCATGCCAGTGCTCCCCTGAACAGTGTGCCTGCATGCTTCATTTTTATTACATCAATCATAGGGCTACATAATTAAATTAATTAAGCTGGAAGCACTTAGCGATTCCTACTTTATGCTGTATTTGCCAGATCTATTTCTTCCCTAAGCCAATACATATATGCTGCAGAACGCTCAATGCACGAAACAAAATGCTCTGTATTGCACTTAGGAAAAGGACAGCAACAACAAAGAGATATTAAAATTGACTTAATCCGAACATTACATTAGAAATAAGAAAATGCATACCTTTATAATGCTGTAGAAGTCAGGCTGCTGAGCGTTTAATAAAAGAAAATGCAGAAGGAGAAAGCAGATGTTTAAAGCAGATTTCAAAGCAACGCTGGAACAGTTATGGAAGAGAAAGCATAGTTTTCAAGGACAAAAGTTAAAACTGACAACAGTATCAGCATTTTTCAGGCAAAAGGGCAGGAACAAGACAAGGATTTAACATGTTTTGTCTTTAAACTTTTGTGAAATGTAATGTAACTCAAAGACCTGAAAATCAAGCTACATGTTAGTGTCTAGGGATTTGACTAACTAACCCAGCTAATGCTCTTCAAAATATACAGCATATTACCTGAATTATTTTAAATCTTATACATCTGCATTACTACCAACATATCTAGAAAGTGGTTATTTATAACAGAAGTGAGGTGAGGAGACACACTTAATTAGAGAATGGCTGTAAAGGCTGGAGTCTTGGTCTCTGAGAGGTAAATGTGCGCCTTATTTTCCAACTGTAAATATGGTTAAGTGCGATTTATCTTTCAATTGCAGATAGGATTTAATCAGTTGCATTATAGTCCGCCGGGCCAGCCTACATAAAGATGGGAAGGACTGCATTCCCTTCCCTTTCCATGGATATTCTCCAGTCACCTCCACCCAGTGAACCAAAAACCTGTTACAATAAAAATTATGTTGTCCAATGTGCCTCTCAGACTCTCCTGTTGCCTTCCCTGGTGTTTTTTTCTGTATGTCAAGCAAGTCACGGTAAATGACTTTTCACACTTCAGTCCCTGGTGAAGCCTACAACCAGGAATCACTGGAGCGAGGCTTTTCCCCATGCTGTACTGCGAGGGGACAGGTTGGGTCATGGCTGGTGAGGTCGGTGTGCCGGCCAGCCCCTGGGCTGCCTGGAAGCCAGCTCAGACACCCTCCCTGGAATACCTGCTACAGCCCTGGGATGCTGGCTGGGCCTCACACTGTAGCTTTAGTGTCTGAAACTCATCAGTGTGCACCACTGAGGTTCAAATACATCCGTCTAGGAAGAATGAAGGTCCTACAGAGAAAGCTCTGCTGAAATCTGCACCCAGAGGTCCATGAAGTTCCAAGTACGTGAAATATGCTTTACGGACTAGAGACCCATCCTTGCAAGTGCTTCCCCATCTAGCTATATTACTTTGAATAGTCCCACTGAATTAAAACTTGCAGGTGAGTGCTTTGCTTTCAGGATTATAGCAAAGGTTGGGACAGAGGAGCACATAACCCAGGTGTTGTACTGAAGGAAAGATCGAGTGGGGGAGTTGGAAGAGCCACATTCTCTTCCCCTACACCTAGTTACGTGTCTGGGTGAGGTCCACCCTTTTCCGAACCACAGCCAGGTCAAGAGGCATTTAAGGACATTTAGGAAGGAGGAGAGCAATAGAAGCAGGGAACTGAAAATACAGTAGTAGAATCCATAATGCCCTGTCCAGAATCTGCAGCCATTCTCTTCCCAGGCATTTGGTGTGCTGGGGCTGGCAGTGATGAGTGGGAGGTCAGGAAGAGGAGGAATACTACTGAGCAGAAAGGTAAACCCCACTAAAATGATTTTTTGTACCCAGCCCCACATGTTCAGCAGAGCAATCTCAGCTGCTTGGGTTGTTTCAGTGCACAATCCCTGTTTGGAGGATAGGGATTCGGGTGTGGAGCTGCTGTTTGGCTATTGTTGGCCAGTGTTTCTCATACCTTGATGTCTGAGCTGAAGTTGTTGACTTTGTTGCATCCTGCATTCTCCAGATGATAGTTTGCCCACCTCAGCAGCAGTTCCTCTGGAGACAACTTCATCAGATCCTCAAGGCTCTCTCCTTCTCTCAGAAGAGCGATCAAGGCTAAGCAGGGAAAAAAAGAAAAAAATAAAGATGTTGTGAATACTTGTAGAGGAGAATGTATAACTATTTTCCCCCTTACACATTTTGCTACCCTAATTTCTAAAAGTGAGTGACCAAAGTGTTGCCAAAATTCAAGCTGGTTTAGCACGACAGAGGACATAAACAGAAAAAGGGTCTCATCAATAAAATGAGGACAAGGTTTTTAGTTGTGGACCTAGTAGTGGATCATATAGAAATGCAAGACAATTTCAGCGTGGTCTAAGAACTACCCAATTTCCTTGCCTCAGATCTTAATGAAAAGACGATGACGATGAACACAGGGGCAAGATGGGAATGAGAAAAATGGACACAGTCTTTCTGCAGCTTAGATGAAAGAAATCTCAGTGACCTTCGCACTGAAACTGGATCCATACAGGTATTCTGAAGAACTTGCACATGACTTCATGAGCTCATGGGCCAGCAGGGTTAACTCATCTGTCAATTGGAGAAGATATCCTATTTATATAGAAAAATTAACATAGTAGCTATGTTCACAAAAGGAGGAAGAAGCAGGAGGGAAGGATCGACCCTTGCAACTGCAGGATGTTCAGCTGATCTCTGGAGCACGAAAGGCTTTAGAACAAGTTTTGACAAGAACAACCTAATAACATGGAAATAACACTGTCAATGAGATAAAAAGGGAGAGTGTATCACACTACCCTGATCTCCTTCCAATATCTTTTGTCATTCCTTGAAAGAAATATGGATTTGCTACATAAAGGAGGCAGTGGAGACTTACTGTATCTGGAGTTCCATAGACAATTTGATATAGGGTGCTATGGGGTTAAACAGAACCAGAAGGAGATAATAGAAGCATTTGAAGGTAGACAGCGGATTTTATGAAAAGAACAATGTTAACACTGAGAGAAGTAGGCTGGAAGAAAGATTCTTGTGGAGTTGATCATGGATTGATTTTTGGATTAATGATTTCATTTTTTTGGCATCAATTATCTTGGCACAAATTTTAGCAATATGTGCTAAAAATTTGATGATGATGATGATATTCACTAGGTGGCATAGTCAATACAGAGGATGATCAGGAAATCAGACAGAAAGAACCAGATGACAGTAATAAAAATGGAATGTAATTTAATAGTGCTATGTTCAAAGATATTCACTAGGTAATTAATATGAATAACTGCTATTAGCTAAAAGCTTATACGAACAGAGGATGAGAACAACTTGAGTGTATTAGATGTCTTCTGAGCTACTCTGAGCCACCATGTGATATCACCAGGGGAAAACCAAACATGATATTAGTGCGTCCCAGGCATTTCCCATAGGGGTTGGGATGTATTCCTGCCTTGATACCATGTGCTCATGAGAGCTCATTGGAAATAGCATCCCATATTCAAGAAAGGGCAATTTCACCTGAAACAGCTGCAGAGAAGGGCTATCAGGGAAAGAGAGAACCTGAAAAGAAATCAAAATGATCTTGGCTTGTCTATCCTGACAAACTGAAGTCTGAGATGGGAAGTGAAGGAGAAAATACCAGTAATGGAAAAATAGCTATTAAGCAGTGTAATGCTGCCAGCAAAGGAATGGGAACTGGGGACTCTGGAAACTGATGGCTCTGGCAATGAAAGATAGAAATGTGCAAGGCGTGAAGCAATGAAAGTAATACCCACATGGTAACTGGGGGCAAGAAGTTGGATGAGTGGACTATCCATAGGTGCATGGAACAAAGCAGCAAGATGAGGTGCCATGTGGACTGCATGTATACACCCACAGCCTCACGCTGAAGCTATTTCATGGAGAATTTTGGCATTGGTGAGACACACCTGGAGTGCTGTATCCAGTTTGGGGCTCCCCAGTACAAGAGAAACATTGAACAAACGGCAGCGAGTTTAGTGGAGGGAGACCAAGATGGTTGGACTGAAGTATGTGATATATGAGAAGAAGGTGAGAAAACTGTTTTTTTTCTAGCCTGGAAAGAGGTCTGAGAGGGGAACAAGTATTGTCTTCAACAATTACAGAGGGGCCAGAGTTGTATTTTCCCTTGCAAAAATCCTTTGCACAGTAAAAGGATGAGAAGTTATAGTCACAAGGTGCAGGAAGGGAAATTCCATCTAGATATAAGAAAAAAAAAAGATCACAGCAGGAGTAGTTGGGCTCTGGAACAGGCTGCCCGGAGAGCACTGGACAAGGCCCTGAGCAACCTCATCTAATCTTGAGACTGGTACAGCTGTAAGCGTGTAGTTGGATGGCTGAACCAAAGGACCTCCAGGGTGGACCTCCAGAGGTTCCTTACAGCCTAAATTATTCTGGGATTCTATAATTCTGATTTCACAAAGAAAGAGGAGATATTTGGCAATCAAGAGCAAGAAAAGAGTAAACCTTCCTGAATGCAGTGTAGCATTTCCTTATCCCAGATTTAGTGACAAAATACCTGGGTGCAGACCATCGTTCCAGAGCCAAGGAGCATGAAATTGGCTCTGCACGTACAAGTCTACACACAGCCTCGGACTTTGGAGTGCTGGAACTTGTGAAGAGCAAGGGAAATTAGAGCAGTTAAGAAGAAAGGCAACAAATATTTGAAGAAAAAATTGATTTTTTTTTTTTTAAAGAGCTTTAGCCTAAAGACTGTTCAGTGATAACAGCAGAGCACTGAAATGAAGAGCCAGACATACCTTCATTCCTGCTGATCTCTATGTCGGCAAAGAGTCCAATTTTGATGACTTGCCATAAAAGACCCAAAACCAGGTAAGGTTTCCCTTCTTTTAAGTCTTCAGCTCCAATGTTAACAACATGGCACCCAATGGCTGAAGCAGAGTTCAGGGCCAGGTTCAGATTTTCCTAGGGAAAGAAGAGAACTTCCGAATCACGCAGTAACTGGAGAGCTGAGGATACAGGAAGCGGGAACAGCCAAAACTAGGGAAATCTGTGCACAGCTTCACTGGGAATGCATTTACATACACGTCTGACGACAGAGGAATGCAGAATCTCCTGGAATTACGGGCAAATTCTGGGTCCCAGCGTGAAGACAGAAAGGACCTCTTTGGCAAAGGTGAAAGACACCATGTCAAAAGGCATCGGAGCTCAGAGCATACGTCTGCACTCACAGTGACGTTCTGACTCAATCCTGGTTATCAAAGCCAGGATCTCTCTATAGCTAATGCACAAGCACATGTTCAAGTGCAGACGTAGCTTCACCATGGGGCAAGCTCTCCTCCACTCAGACTTGCGCACATGGAGGAATGAGGAAGATACAATGCAGTCAATGAGCAGATATTCCCCAGTGAGCAGATATTCCAGGCTCCGCTCTCCCTAAGCACTACGCAAAAGCCCTAACACCTAAGATACGAATAAGTTGCTAGCTGACAAATGTATACAAAAAGCGCATGGTCATAGGAATCAGCATGAATAAACCTGCTGAGTTTTTAACTTTGTAATTCAGTCAAGGTCAAAACTGGTCAAGCCTGGATATTTTCTTTTTGAACTTTGGAGTACGGAGTCCCGGTTTGGGAGTGTTCAGTGGAAGCAGAGGGATTCTGTGATTCACAGTGAGGGGCAGAAAGAAAGTGATGTTTCAGGGACGTTATGTTCCTTCACCACTTCATTCCCATTTAAAACAAAAGCTATAAGAAAATCTGACCCACAGGTCTGCCCTATTCAGAAAGGTGGCAAGTAAAGCAGGCAAAGAAGCCTGGAAAATACAATCTATCACACAGATTCGCAATTTTTCACATTAATTTCATCACTGCTGGCATGACAGAGAGATTTGATTACATACAAAAATGCAGAGAGAGACATAGTGTAAATTCTCATAAGCTAGAAAAACTGGAGCATTTCAAATTAATTACCTTTTCTCCACCAGACAGCTGTAAAAGGGTTAAGTTAAAGTGGAAGCTATATTGATCAAATCATGTCTATGTGTGACAGGAATTGATCTGAGCGGCATCACTAAGCTATGCTGCTGACCAAAATGATTAGAACTGAAAAATTGTGGTATACAGCATAAAAATCCAATTTAATGGCTTCTGAGCTTACTTGAGCCTGGCTAATGTTCCATCAAATCAGAGTAGCTGGGGGCTAAACTGGGTTAGATTCATATCTGTTCCATATATCTACTTATATTCTGTACCCAGATGCACAGATGCTGTTCATATAAAAATATCTCTCTACATACTGCTATGTGAGAAACACAATAAACCTTAAATAGGTGAAAATTTGCTTATTTTGTCCAATTTTTAAATCACATACGTGTGTACATAATAGAAATAAAGAAGGGTTTCAGTATTCGAGGTGTAAAAGTAGAGATTGTAACAGGCAGGCAAAGGCCATGGTCCCATCTCAGGCACATTGCATACCACGGTATTTCCTGGATCACAGTGAATACTTTGGTGAGGACATCAGACTGCAACACAGCAGTTGTGAATTCAAGTCCATGGCCATGCCTGCGTGACTTTGGAGAGGAAGTTCAGCCTTCTAAGAGCTACTCCAACTGGAACTGGACATCGTATTATCTAGTTGCTCTTGCATGCATGTGGCGTCAACCACAAAAGTATCTAAAGCTTTGAACTGATAAACATACATTATGAGGAGCGGCTGAGGGAACTGGGGTTGTTCAGCCTGGAGGAAAGGAGGCTGAGGGGAGACCTTATTGTTCTCTACAACTACCCAAAAGGAGGTTGTAGCAAGGTGGGGGTCAGTCTCTTCTCCCGAGTAACAAGTGATAGGAGAAGAGGAAGTGGCCTCAAGTTGCACCAGGGGAGGTTTAGATTGGACATAAGGAAAAATTTCTTCACTGAAAGGCTTATCAAACATTGGAACAGGCTGCTCAGGGAAGTGGCAGAATCGCCATCCCTGGAGGTATTTAAAAGATGAGTAGACATGGTTTAGTGGTGGACTTGACAGTACTAGGCTGATGGTTGGCCTCAATGATCTTAAAAGTCCCATCCAACCTAGACGATTCTATGACTCTATGATTCTGTTAAATGCAAATAGAAACACTGTTTAGTCAGATTGCTCATATGTTTGGAAAGAAACATAAATATAAGTCTTTATGTTTTTATGACATGGACCTGAGCATCTCATTTTGCCACAACTTTCCCTGATTGTGTTGGGCAGGACCATGGTATCCTTGGCCTTTGCTCTAAGCGATTACATCAAAGCATCTGAAGGGGAAAAGCAAAGAATCCTGTTACATTTTAGTACCTGTATTGTGAAGGGTGTGAGTTTCTTTTTGTTGATTGTTCTCTCATCAATGGTATCTGGCACTGAAAAGTTGATCATCTTACTGAAAATAAAAGAAAAAACAAGAAGAAATACTCTACTAGCTATGTGCACACCAAATACAGATATAGCTTTTGTCACTATGCTGTAGGACAAGTCAAAGAGCTGGAGAGTTACTGAACACGTATAGATAGTCAGCCTCTGTTTTTACATGTACACACGCAGACGCACACGCAATACTCGAGCAATTCTTTTGGGTCACATGCAGATTGTCCTATAGGTCTGAGGTCAAGGATGCCACAAGGTGAAGTTGTGTGAGAAATTTATTGTGCAGAAATTCCTGTGAAAGTAGTTACTATCTTGTGCTGCTTCGTGTGAACCCCCAGAAGTCCTTGGACAAAAATAAAACTAACTCACTCCTCAAATTTCACTGACTTCATCTTATTGCAAGGGCTCAGCAGCAAAGAAAACCTCTCATTTAAAATGAAAGAAGCTTTATATGTTTAAAGATAAAAGGAGCGAAACCCCTAGTATTATTAAGGCCCTGAATCTGCAAAGATTCATGAGCTTAATATAAAGTCAGCAGCTTCCATTTACTGCAAACTCATGGTTCCCATTTGTGAGAAAGATAGGTATTATTTACCAAAGCACTATCCCGTCACCGACCGCCTGGAAGAGGTCATCTGTTTCTGGATTCATTGGGACCACGTGTTTACAGTCGGGGTCCTTCTCAAGGGCTTTATTAATCCAGTTGACAAAGGCATACTTTTCTTCCTCTGTGGACACAACATCAAATCCATCAGTTTGCTGTGCAATACCTCCACCGTCATTTTACTTACAAAGGCAGAACTCCTGGGGGAGAAGACCCTCCCATCAGTGTGACTGATCAACGAACCCTACAAGGGAAGAAGGCTCTGAGGGGGCAGGCAAGTGAGCTGAAGACAGCAATGGGCTTGAGCTGGTCAATACTCCTTCCATAGTCCTTCCCACTGAATGGGGTTGCCCAGTGTCCTGAGGGCAGGCATATTATAGAGACTGGTAATGAAGTTCATGTGATTCAACTGTATGTTCCAGTTGCTATGCTCTGCTAAGTGTAACTTGTACTTGCACCATAATTTGAATGCATTGTCGTATCACTGTGCTACATCTAAATCCCGCATAGCTTCCAATAAGTTCAAACAAGTGAATTCTGTATTGTACATTACACCCTCCACGTGTGGAATATCTACAAGAGCCTGGCCAGGGTGTATTGGACTCTGACAAGGAGCATTCAGAGGGTAATGGGCAAATGTTCCCTGTATTCCAACAGGGCTGTAACGTAACTATCCTGTACCAGCAGCAGCTCACACCATCCCCAGTAACTCAGAGAAGGTGTCCTCTGTACTCAGTTCCTCTCCACTCAGGTGGAGATCTTGGAAGCATCCTCCACTCTCCCTTCTCCAGATAGAGTTCCGCAGCCTTGCCTCTGGAGAAGACAGCCAAGGGCGTGACCTCTTCCCCGTGGGGCTGCTTCAGAGTGGGCTGTGCCCAGGAGGCAGCAGAAGCAACCATGGCTGCCCCAAACCTTCAGCTTGAAGAAACAGGCTGGGAGAAGAGCTCTTTAGAAAAAGGTCATGAACCATTTAGTTACAGGTGAGTTTACAGAAAGGCTAACAGAGAACTGTTAAAACGTACAAGGAAATGGGTTAACAAGAGCGGGGAACCCATTCTGGTGAGCAGGGACAACAACAGGCCAGTCTTTGTGCTGCAGCCATGCCAGGAGGCTTTTCTCCAGCAGAGCTGCAATGCATTTATGGTAAGGGAAGCTAAGCTGGCTGGAGCTTCCTCCCGTAGCCACAACTCTGTCCGCCACAGTAAACCAGCTCACGCTACTTTTGACAAAGACCCTGCTCCAGTGCTTTGTCACCTTCTCAGCTCTTTGCCTTGCACCAGCCTGGCCTGAACAGACACCAAAGCTCATCGAGGCCAGAACACCTGGGCTTGCACCGAGATAAGGTGCAGATGATCTCCAAGGGCTTGTTCCTGGTTGCTATCAGTATAGGACAGCTGCGCCTACCTGAGTAAGAGTGTTGTGTGCCAGCACTGGACTGCTCTGACGTCCCACCGATAGCACAAATCCCCTCCTTCTTGTTGATTTGTTTTCGGAAGGACTTAGCAACGTCATCACTCTTCAGGTTTTGGAAAATCTTTCAAGCACAAGAAACAATTTTAAGATTTCAGAGGATTAAACCAAGCTAAAACAGTGAGCTCTCGGGCCAGGAGACGTGTCCTCTCTGCTTCGTATGTAGGGAAGCACAGCTTGAGTATTATTCAGTGGGTTTCTGTGTAAAATCTGTGTATCTGCTGTGGTAGAACAGGATCACACACAGCTTTTGTGTTTTCAAAGCAGTGAACAAAGATCAGCTAAGTAAAAGAAATGTAGATGGTATGAAACCATGGAGCTAAAATGTGCAGGAGGAGGGCCTTTAACAGTTTTGGTTTGAAGAAAGGAGAAGTAAAAACCCGGTTCTCAATCCCAAGCGAAAATCCACTATTTTAGCGTTTGCTTTCATCCCAGTTCAGAATGAGAAGAAGCTTTTTTAATAGAAAAAATACCCCATAAAGTTTTCAGTTTTGATCTGCTGAAAATTTTCATAGCCATCTAGCCAGAACATAATATTTTCACAGCTTATAACTGAAAAACTTCATCCCGCTGCATCAACCAAACTGAAAGATATTGAGTCTATTCAATACGCACCTGCATTCGTGTAATCTGTCCCAGTTAATTGCAGGATTTCTTGTTCGGTTACCTCCTGCTCTCATCTTTCCCAGCAAGGGAACTCCTTGAATTAACTAAGTGCCCATGAGACCTTGTGGTTTTGCCTCTGCTGTGCCCTGGGGACCACCTCGAGTATCCCGCCTGGAATCTTACTAAACAAAAAACATCTTACTTACTGAAATAAATTCATCAAAACTGATCCTGCCATCGCCCGTGGTCGTCAAATTCTGAATGAGTTCTCTGGCTTTATATCCTGGGAGAGGGAGATTGGCTGCCTTCAACACATTAGTTAAATCGTTGGCGTGGATGAAGCCGTTCCCGCTGATATCTGCAAAGATTAAAGGAGACATTCAGATTCTACATCAACCTAATGAAATCTCATGCACACAAAGGCTGTTGTTTTTATTTTACCTGGGGAAGCATACATTATATCTAGAGATTTTTTATCCTGAAATCCAATATTTTCAACCACTGCAGTGTCATTCACACCCAAAAAAAAATTACAATCACCATTTAACACTCAAAACCTCACAGTGATGAATTTGTATGTTTTAGACATACAGTAATGTCTTAACAAAGGTAGGTTTAGATGGATATAATTGACTTTCCAAAGTTTACAGATAGACAAACATGTAAGTGATTTATAGAGGGAGTATCCCATCTACAATACAGCTAAAGAAAATGGAATTGATGCAATACAGAGTTACATCTTACACATTCATAGATATAACTTGTGATTTTGGCCTGTTTTCTGCATCTAATATCATCAGAACTCATGAGTTTAGAGGCTTGGAACTGCACATGGTCATGCTTAAAATAAAAACTTGGGTGTTTCCCTGTGATGGTGCTGAGCCTGTTACAAGATCCAGGGCAAGATTTTATGAGAAGATCACCAATACAGGTTAAGTAGTCCTTTCTTTTGTACCAGTTTGTGAAAATCTCCACAAATAAAAAAGGAAAATGAATCTATTGTGTGAAGAGTTTCTGTTAAAACTCTATGGTTATATATAGTTATGCATATGGTTATATATGGTTATATATTTATATTTGGGGTTTGTTTATCTGTGTGTTTCTTGTTCTGCAGGCTCTTTTTTCCCCAGCCCAGAGGCCGAGGTGATTTCAAAGAAGCACGTGACGATTTTCTGCGCGGTGAGTTACGATGGGTGTCACTTGTTGCACACAGCAAAAAGGCGCTCGGCTCCCAGCATCAGCAGCACAGGGTGAACGCAGCCTGCAAAGAGCCTCCTGCCCATTTCTGAAGTCGTACAACAGAAGCATCTGGACTTGGAGAGGGAAATGTCTGGGAAGGGAATGAGAACTTCCTTCCAGCATTCGCCATGTCAGTGCATCGGGTGCACTGGGCACACACAGAGCCCAGATGTTCAAGATCACCAGCCTGGACTACTGTCTGCTCAGAAATCAAACAACCCATCACCCGAAGCAGTGAGGACAACTGATTAACACATAACCCAGCGAGGCTGACAGATCTGCTAATAAGAGTTAAGTGAGCTGCTGAGAAGCATAAGGACCTTTTCTTAGAATTTGAGTAGACAGTGATGGGTCTGCATGACTTTAAGGGAGACAAATCAGGTGAGACTTTTAAAGGCTTGGAAAGGAAACAGACACTTTAAAAATGTATGATGTGGCTTAAAAGGTCATAGTAAAGGGATTACAAATTCTGTAGCCATTTGCACATTTGTCCTCTTCAGATTCTTCCTCCCCAGAGGGAGTACTCAATTTACATTAAAATAAAAACTTTTTGCCACCCAAATAACTTGCCAGGAATAAATGATACTCCTAGGAAAACACTTGAGAGCATTTCCAACATGGTTTTCTGTACAGCTTTTGAGGTTATTTCATAAACCCTCCTGCTCCTTGCCCTGCCATCTCTCCCCAGTCAGAGGCCGTTGCTCTGCAGCGTGCTGATGTGGTTTCATCTAGGAGGCCTGCAGTGGCAGGAAAAGGACTTTCTGTGGTTTCTGTGACACAGCAGAGCAGCGCTGGAGCAGGCTCCCTCTCCTCACGGCTGGCCAGTACATGAGAAAAGAGCTTCACACTTCTGCTGTACTCACCGACTTTGCCAAAAGCCTCTCGCAGCTCTGCCATCTCCTCCTCCGAGAAGTGCGCTGTTGACGCCATTTCTTATTTCTCCGAGCAGCAGGTCTGCAAGAAGAAAGCACTTGTTTTTATTTGGCGCCTTTGTGGGTTTGTAATCGTGATGGAAAAGAGGGGTTTTCCCTTGGGATTGACAGAATGACTCAAAGTCTCGGAGCAGTTCTCCACTGCTGAAAACCTTCTCTACATCCCCAAATCAAGTGAAGCGATAAAATCCTGTGTACATGAGATACAAATCCATGTCCCTCCTGTTGTTTTGACAGGCCCTGCTCAAAATCCCAACAGTTTTATTTACCCTATCTTAATTAGAATTAAATCCTACCTCTGCTAACTTCTGTTTCTCATGGAGAAAGCAGAGAAAATGGTGCTGATTCTTGTTATTCCCTGTTCGGAAACACAATTCACCACATGCTTCGTCAGCAGTGCTGGCAGAGAAGCAGTGTCTCTGTCTGCCCCGGAGATATTTGCACCGCTTCCCTTCGGGCACCTAACAAGGAGGCTGGTCACCCTTATGGAGTGGATGGATGGAGAGAAGCTCCTTCACAAGGCATTCAGAGCACCAGGTTGGGCTTCCCAGAGGGCTACTTCTCTTCCTGGCTATGGGGAGAGTTTAGGGACTTGCCCCCCAAGGTACCTAAGTTAGTGCCTGAGGTTGGGTGGCACTTCAGGAATGGGCGGCTGGAAGGAGTTTTCCTGCCTTTCCTCTCATCAGATATATAAAGCAGGAGGTAGGATTAGACTTTCCCCTTCTAGGCACCTTTCTTAATAGTGAGAAAGGGAAAGTTTACTTCCGTTTGTCACATCATTTAATACGCTGCCAGAAGATGCACATTATACCCCTCCGGTTTTTCATGCACCTACTGTCCCTTGCATCTATTCATGAGGAAATTGTTCAGAAGACAGACTATCTATCTTTTATTCTATATTTGTGAGGATGACGCTAGTGTCCTATGTCTCTTTAAGTATTAATTAACCAAGCAACTATTTAAATAGAATAGAATGGAAACCTGAGTTGATCCTGGAAAGTGGTTGCTGCTGCTACAGTGTTCACAGGGGAAAAAAAAATCAGATATGCCTCATTCCCAGAATAAAACCAACGTTGCATCCTGGAGGCTTGGATTCCAAACTTTATATAAAGATATGCGGGGATAATTTTAAAAATTACAGATTTGCTATAGTCCTCTACACAAAGACACAGAGTTGTGTACAGCCTAGCTGGGCTTCAGATTTAATGCTCTCCTGAACTCATGCATTGATTGCTTGTATCAGCGAGAACCACTATGGACGTGGCTTTGAAATAGCCCAAAGGCAGTTTCATGGGGTTGGCTTCCTGTCTGCCATCTCCCTGTAGTATCGTGCACCCTTTATCTGCCTCATGACTGTGATGTTAGGGTGAGGACAGCTTCCAGAGAAAAACCTGTTCTTTCACCCCAACCTTCATAAGTAGAGAAATGCAGGATAATCCATAATGCACTTGCACAAGGGCCCAACTGCAGTTTTCAGCACAACGGAGTTGGTCATTGCTACCGAAATACTAATATAATATTAAAAGTTGTTCTAACCAACACACTTTCAAGGATTATCTGTAAAAATCTCTGTGATCCACTAGCAATGTGGGTTATGTATACTAGGGTAAAATTACATCCATAGTCTTCCTCCTTCATCCTGGCATCTTTCCTGCCTCTGATTCCTCACTACCAATTTTTTTCTGTTGCATGCCCTGTGTTTTTGCAACATGTGGATTACCTAAAATGCACCTGAACACATGAAAATCTTACACTATAAGCGAGAAAATCTATATTCCACTGCAAGATCATCCTTTCCAGTCCAGTCAATTGATCAAACAATATAATTTGCGACACAACTTTTAATAGCATTAAGACTGCTCTAGAGCTTAACAGATAAGAAACACCACAGGTTGTCACCTATAACGTTACTTTTGCAAAGAGTTTTATAACCTTGAGAAAAAATTAGCACTGACATAAAATGGACTTTTCTTGATTGCATAAGTTGTGGCCTCTGGTCAGTAACTAACTGGTCTGTTAACTACACAGAATCCTATTAGTAGTACAAAAGTTTACATGTGCGGGCATTTATACTAATAGTACATAATAGGATGAAGCACTTTTTGCTGTAATGAACCCTTCTGACATCCTTTTTAGGTCAACATTACCCACTCTGTTGTAAAGGTGGCTACACTTAGCTGAGAAATCAGATGAATCCCTGCACCGAGCAGGGGAACTGGTCCTCGATCACCCCAGCAGTAGTTGTACTCGGGCAATGGAGGTATCGCCGCTGCCCGCTCCAACACACAACTGAGTTTCTTCTGCATTTTCATCCCCTTCGTGTATCTTGATCTCAGCCTGTCAGCTCCACCATCTACCATCACCTGGTATTGCTGACTAAAAACCCGCTCTCTGTGTATGCAGCGGTGAGATTCGGATGGGCGCCCTTTGTCAGCCAGCCCTATGCTGCCACCTGCAAAGCTCTTTTGGCAGGTCAAGTGCACCGTAACCTGTGGTTACAATGGATCATCTCTCTGAGGGTTTGACACTGGTGCCCATTGCAGTACGTCTCTCACGTAAGATCCATACCAACAAGAAAACCCCTTTATAGCCACCACCTTTACATGGTTTCAGGGTTAACTCTAGTCACAGTTTTGGCAAGGGACTGCAATAAAGGCAGGGAAAGAGTTGAAAGTCTTCGCTGCGGGTCTTCTGGGTTCACCTGCAGGCAGAAGACCTCTGCGAAGTGTGTGAAAGCCCTCAAATTTACACTCAACTAATCAAAACCAGAATTTTAAGGTTGAAGGCTTCAGAGTTATTCCCAACTAAAAATTGCTGACATTTTTTACATTGTTCAAGTCATAAAAACAAAACACAGGGAAATCAAGAGGGAAACGTCCAACGCTTTGGCAACGCACAGCAAAAAGGAGCAAATCCACCTTCCAAAAGTTACTCTTCAGTATACAAACTGCTTATTTTGCATAGATCATTAAAAGTAATAGGCACACAGAAATGTAAAATGCTTCTGGCTAATGGTGGGGGAGGTCAGGCCCAATATTTTCCTTCTGTTTTATCAGCAAGATAAAACTCTTGCTCTGCAAGAGCAGAGTCATTTGCTTCTAGGGGCCAAACACTTCCAGCACTTCACCGTCCTCAATGCAAAGTGAAAATACCTTGTGCGTCCCATCAAGAGGGCATCCAACAACCCTGGGTGAATAGTCCAATTACTGGTAATCCACAAGGCATTGTAAGCATATGGTGCACTGTTCTGCTCCAAAAACATTTGCAAAATCAGTATGACAAGACAGATGCAGAGAAAAAAATTCAAAGGACGGTATAACAGCAAAGGAGACTATGTGGAGATGACACGCAATATGAACAAGTTGAAAGAGCTTCTTTGAAAGGAATAGATGTTGAGGAGCAGACGGAGGTGCAAAGGGAAGATCAGGTGATGAGAACCAGGTGATGGGTTTGAGCACAGAGATGTACAGCGAGAAGCAAAGAGAAAAGCTGGGCAGGGGGGAGGCATGGCAGGAGGGAGCGGAGTTTGAGGAAGAACGAATGCAAACAGCTTAGCTATCATCAGCACAAATGAGATTTTGAAGGTCAGCAGCAGCTGGGAGGAAGGCTCTTGAACTTGGCGTGATGGAAGATCAGTGAAAGAATCGCAGTTCCTCAGACAGAACAAGATGAAAGCCAGCACATGCTCAGATGTGGAGGCAGGATGCCAGGGAGGGGAAGAAAGCTCCACAGGTCAGAACAAGACAGACAGTGGAACTGCCAACAAGAAAGAAATGGAAGGTAATAAAAATGCAGAAGGAAAATTAAAGACTCCTTGAGACAGACCGAGCTTCAGATGGCATCACAACATTCGGATTACACATTGCCTGGAAGTGACACTTGGTTCTTGTTTGGCAAACAGCATAAATCCGCTATTGCAAAAGCAAAAATGAAGTTGTGCAAATACACTCCTTCCTCCCCAGAAGACTGATGATTTACAAGTTAATGTAAAAAAGGGAAAATGGCCTCACCTAAGCTGCTGAGAATCATAACAAACTGATATCAAAAGAGCCTCTACGAAGCACCCCATTTCCTGCCTTCATTTCCAAACCATGCCGTAAAGCCTCCTTCTATTTGACCTTATCCTCAGAAGAACCTACTACCACACTGATGTTTTAAGACATCCAATAACAAACTATTTTCAGTCTGGAATATAAAGGAAGAACTAAAATAATCTCAAACCTAAACATTACTGCTAAATTGAAACACAGGGTTATTGATGTTCTTTCATCTCTTTCGATTTTGAAGCCGTAGTCTGAGAAGCCGCCTGGTTATGTATTACTTGGCAAAGTGTGTACGCACCATGCAGTATAAATAATAAATGGCAAAACAATTAAAACCTAAAGGTTTCCAAGACTTGTATTAAATGGTTACCTTGTTTCATATTTTCCTCCACTTCCCCGGTGTTTAAACTTTACTGCAAGCAAGGCAATGAAAGCCTTGAAGATGTGAAACTGCGCTTTACAGCTAGGCATAAACTTGTACCTTTCCCCAGAGCAAGAAAGGCAATTTCATGGGGCAACATTACATTTCACAAACACACATTTAAGTTTTCAGGAACGACTTAACTGTGAATTTGGTGCTGAGAAAGTTGAATAAATTGCTAATATTACTTAACTTTCTACCATCAGAGCTTTATTTTGTTAACGTACTAGTACTTTGCCAATAATACGATAACCCCTCTAGCTGTTGGAGAGTGATCAGGTAAAGGACCTCATGTTTGTTCCCTGTCATCTATAAATTCCCCTGTTCCTTCTGCTGTCTTCTCTTCAGACTTGTTTATTTTTTCTGAAAGTGATGAAACAACAGGCACTCTCTGTTGCGAAACATAGCTCTAAGAGTTGCATGGGGCAGCATAAGACTCTGTCCCACTCCACACGCAAAACTCTGCCTTTTACTTTATCAGAGCTTACACCTCCAGTTCCTTTTCTTTCCCCTGTCTCGTCTCATCCACGAATTCAGTTTCCAAATGTCCAGCTTCCATAAGGGCTGGGGAATCCTTCCCCAGCTCTCTTCTGCATTAGCCTTTCCTCCCTAGCTGGTATCAAAGAGGCATCACCAGCAATCTTCCCCCAGTGCACAGCCCACCCTGGACAATGCCACCAGCAGGCAGGAATAAGAGAAGTGGCCTCAGAATTGTGCAGAAACTCTTGTGATAGATCTGAAGTGTCTTGCAGGCCAGAAAAATACATGGGAAAAGGGAGTATCTTGAGCATATTCTATCTTTG
Source organism: Alca torda (assembly GCA_008658365.1). Classification (NCBI taxonomy): domain Eukaryota; kingdom Metazoa; phylum Chordata; class Aves; order Charadriiformes; family Alcidae; genus Alca; species Alca torda. The sequence goes on from CM018076.1 coordinate 183,811,081, forward strand.
CCCCATACTTCTTGCACCTTTGGGGCCCTCCTCATTGCCTGTCACTCATCAGAGTATCCCTGATAGGATATTCCTCCCCAGAAATATTTCCCTTGGCCTTCTCTCACAAGGTCTTTCACAAGGTATGGATATATGTAAGTCCATATATCCATATGCATTTCTGTTCAAATTATGGGCCTTAGTCAGCTGATTATCTACAGTATGGAAGGGTTGAGGAGACAAGAAAAGAGAAGATTTATGAGTTATGCTCTGATAAATATTTTCCTTTTGGAGACAAGTTTTTGGCATTTTTGTTCTCACTAAAGGGTGAGAAAAAGAGAAATTATTCTGTGGATCTCATGTTGAAAGAAGAATCAATACTATAACCACAACAGTGCGGCCTAGAAGTTCCTCAATTTTAAAGTTGCGTCTTGTGTGCATCGGCAAAAAAACTTCAACTAAAATGCAACTAAAAGGCAAAGCCACCTTATTGGCCGTCAGCCACATATTCTTTTGCATGATCCAGAACACTTTATCTCCCAACTAAACTTCATATTTTCAGCATACTTGCTATTATCATGTTTCTCTCTCATATATTTATTGTTATCTGAGGTTTTTCTTGCAGTTCTGATCAAAATAATGTGCTTGTATTCCTGCTCTAGCAAGGTGATCCATTGGGTACCCACAGCAAAGTAGGATAGTAGCATTAATGCTAAATTTCCCCACCCTTGCTGCCAGTTTGGAGCAGTGATAATTTGCAGCGATGGCTCTAGGGTATCCATCCTAGACTAAAAAACAACTCCATCCACGTCCCTTATTCTTATTTGGAGTCACAGTTCCAGGCTGATTACATGGACATCTTTTGGTGATAGTTTTTTTTTTTTCTGCTAACGATGCAAGATAAAAACTAGAATCCGTATTTCAACTCCTTGCTGGTGAGTTATTCAGCTAGCCAGCTACTCACCAAGACTGACAGCATCAGCAAATACCATCAGGTTTTGAACCACATGTCAATTAGATGCATTTCTTGCACAACAACTTTGAAAATCACTGAAGAAGCATGAAGAATTGCAGCATTTTTGAACAGGTGAGGAGGTTCATAAAGAGAAGTTCATTTTTCAAGCCGTGCACTTAGTGGTATGACTACTTCCCCATTTAAGTAGGTATAGATACACGCATGGATAAGAGCTTTATCTAATTTCCTCAATGATGCTGAGTTAAATTTTAAATCCTCAAGTAGCCAGATTTATTTACTTGGCTCTATTAGCAATGTGAACTTGGATGTTACAGTACCTTCAATGTGGATGGGATCTTGCTGTTTAAATCAGCATACAAAATGCAGAGAGCAGTCTTTCCAAAGTTATGGCAAATAGTTACTTCCTGGTACGTGATAAAGATTCACAGTTTAGCCCATAATAAATTACACTCTCTGCCTCAAAGGCATTTTAAAAGACTGGTGCCTGGAACAGCAAAATCTCACCATGTATGCAGGCACTGGAATTGTTAAGCCATTGCACTTCACATATTTTATTTTGTATACAATTTGAAGAAACACGGAGAAAATACATTTATTGCTGTTCAGAAAGCAACATGGTAATGACCGTGAGTTATTTTCTTAATGTTCCGTTTTATAAGGGACCTTATTTGTCAATGCGATGACTGAGTTCTAAATCAAATACAAGTCAGCTGGGGCTTAGGAAGGGAAAATCCACAGAGCTTGCAGAGAAATGGAGATCTCTTTCCAATATACCACTCAGTGGCAGGGAGTGCTAATCCTTCAAGGAAATTAAGACATTGAAGAAGCAGAGCTGTGAACCCATAAATACTCTCTTTATGTGCCTTTTATGTGTCAGATACATCCTATCAGGGAGACACTATATATGTGCATATTGTTTTTCAATCAAAGTCTGTAGATTTTTTTTTTTTAAGAAAAAATGGATTCAGTACACTACATTTTTGTTGTGTCACTTAGGTTTTCTATCCCTGTACCAACAAAACCTAGCTAGCTTTTAAGTTAAAACATTTTCCCATAGAAAAAGGAACATGATTCTCAAATGCTTTTGATCATTCTCAAATGATTTTGATTCTCAAATGCTTTCCAGGGATTTTTTCTCTCTCTCTCTTTTTTTTTTTTTTTTTCCCCCACTGAAGCTGGTTTTCAAACAAAGCCAAATTGACAACTACTTCATTCATTCAGCAGATGTCCGATTTGGCAAGGAAAGCCCTGCCCCACCCAGTTCCACCTTCGCTAACTAGTGTGGGGGAATGGGGGAAGACGAGAGCATCTACAGGGGCTGCTTTGGATACAGGTACAAGGAGTTACCCAAGCTCTGCCCCATCATCACCAGGGTGGCGGATGGGGCACAAAACCCTGGGGCAGACAGAGAAAAGCCTTTCTTCCTATTCCTGTGAGGTAGTCATCGTACTGCAGCCCAATGGCAGAAGGTCAGTTCACAAAGTACTGACTCAATCCCAAATGTCCTGTGGAAGCCTGGTATCTGATACAAGAAAAGGAGAACATGGACTGTGTTTCCAGCTTGTTAGCAGGAAAACAGTTCCTCTGTACATGGAAAATATTAAAAACATGTTCCAGCTGCAAAAAGGAGGTGGATATATTATTTTTAGATACAAATGTATATTTTCATTTGACTGATTCCACCTGGTTTTACGAATCTGTTGCTGCTGCTCCCATTCTGGGAGCTGCATCCTATCCTCGGTTTTGCAGGACTCCTCCCTGAGCTCAGCAGGGATTCACAGGGGCTTGGCAAGACCCTGAGTGATCAGTCCCTTCCATCCACCAAATCAGACCAGAAAACAGAGAACGCATCTCAACACAGACCTCCTTACCGGCTGTCCTGCTGCTTGGACCCCCTCCTGCAGTAGGTCCACTCTGGGAGCTGAGTGTGTAATGGGGAACCAAAGCAGGGACTGGACCAGCAGGAGGAACACTCCTCTCATGCTCCTTTCCTCTGAAGAATAATTTGGCCTTACAGTGTGGTCCCTGAGTCCCCACTGCAGGTATCCCTCGCCGCCGGTGCTAGCTCCACGTCTGGGACACCCGCTTGTCTCGCCTTGCGGGGGGTGACTTATTTCCCGCCCTACAGCTTTCCCCTTCGATAACTGCAAAGATGCACAGAGCGACCGATGCAGAGCCCCCTACTCCATCTTGCAGCACAGCTGGTTGCAGTACCCTAAATGCTGTTTCAGGTTTTTTTCATAAATATTTTTCATTTTGATAAATATTTTACGTTTTGTATCAGCATTTCACTGGAGTCTGCTGCCTTGCATGAAAGGGCTAAGAGTATGAAAATCAGCTATGTTTCTGAATGCACTGTACTCTCCCGATCTCCCCCATTTCCTTCCTTCCCCTCTATTCAACCTCTTTCTGAAGTTCTTTCATACTTTAGAAAGAACATATGGTGATGACTTTTACTACAGGATCTCTATCAAGATAGCTCTGCTCCATGCTACACAGCTGCATTTTAAGCTGCTCATGACTGAAATCAGAAGGAAACAGGATCAAAAAAAAACCTGATAGCACAATACAGCATGATGGAGTGCATGGTAGACTAGACCACTAGACTCATTTAAGTACAGTGAGTTTCATATAGGTTCTCAAACATTTTAAACCATAGCAGTATTCAGTCCCAACCTTTACTTGATTTCAATTGAGGAAGCAAATTCAAAATCAGTAGCATGATACCTATTTTTTGACCTATTGAGTAAGCACTGTCTTCAGCTTCAGAGCTAAGTAAATCTGGACCTCATGGTCAGGATTGAAGCAGAAATCCCCACTCTCGCTACCAGCAGGCAGGCAGGTACTTCCCAGTCCCTCCTGGCTCTAGCATCCCTCCTCGATGGAGTTTCCCACCACACAGGGATGTTTCCGCATCTCCTGTCCTCTCAGGAGAGTTTGCCCAGCCCCATATCTGACCCCCTGCAGACCCTCTGGCCCCATCTCGGGAGGGCAAACTGCTCCCGCGTGATGAGCAAGAAGGGAGGAAGGCGATACATGCTGGAGTTTTTCTCCATGAGAGGTTTCAGGGGCGTGATCTACTTTTATCAAGGTATAATCAAACAGCCATCTGCTGAGCACCCATCTGCACTTCCGATGGCACAGTCTCACCTGCCATTTGCTAGAGATCATCTTCACTTGATATCGGCAGCAGTGAGGGGTAAGCTCGCCAATGTTGCCTGTGACTTTGGCTACACTAACAAAGACCTAACAAAGGTTCCATTTGCTTGAAAAGTCAAGCTACTCACAGGCTTAAGGGTCAGCTGTACAGACAAGTGTTCAAACCAAATGCACATGCTGAGGAAACCGCTGTCTGACAAAGCCAGCAAGCCTACTGCTCTTACAGAGCAAAAAGCTAAGCCCAAAGGCTCCTGTTCACAATTCTATCACCTAAAATGTCTGCAGACCTTTAGAAGTCACAGCTCATCTACAGCCTGAGCTGAAATCCTCAAGAAGACAAGGGACAAGCCTGACCAGCTTCAACAGTCAAGATCTTAAAAGGTATATATAATGCTAGGACCACCACATATCACCATTTTTCAAGCAGAAGTCCCTACTACAATCAGGCTCCATCATGAATCCGTTTGATTTATTCTCTGGAGAGTAAAATTACATTTATAAAAGCCTAGTGTGAATGTCTTAAAAGGCAGAAGACTGTATTGTAAACAATATGGGACAAAATACATTAGCTTTATGAATCCGTGTTTTTCATCACTGGAATAAGAAATACCCTCTTCCAGGGCTTCACTCTGCAATATAAATAATGGCTTCTCACTTTATCACACCCTGCCAAACTAATGAAATGCCAGCAAATGCAAATTCAAAGACTACCATTCCACTCAAAGACCACCACTCTACTCAGCCAAAGACCACGACTCCACTTTGTCAAAGACCACTCTGCCCAATTACATCCCTCAAACACTTTCCTGAAGGTCAGTAGAAACGCCGTGCACAAGACAACTGGAAAATGCTTCAGGCTAGTGCAGAACCTGCACTGCTTTTTCATGGTGACCACAATTTCCTGTGCAGTTAAACTGCTCGTACGCACGACGAGGGTGGCTTGCTAAAAAAAAACAGCAGGTGCTGTGATCTTACCTCCTGGGCTCAAGCGGGGGGTCCAAACGGCCGGAGCAACTGCTTGACAGCTGCAAATCCAATGGAGAGGGGAGAACTTCTTTTAAAAAGAAAAATAAAACTTTCTGGAGGTTGGGAAATGGCACAGTCGTATGTCGAAACAGGTTGCTGCGTGACTAGGAAAATCTTCCTTTTCTGCAGAGCAACTAGTCAAGCCGAAGACTGCAAGCCCAAGACTGAGCCCAGAGAGGGAAGTGACTGGTGACAAAACGTCATTGTGAAATAGGTTTTGTCTTTATAAGGACATTACCCTTCTCTGGTCTCGCTCTTCACCATGTTACTCCTACAATAGGGCCACTGGCGTGTACCACTTCCTCTCAGCTTTACCCTTCTTTAGTTCTGTTCTCTCTCACTAAGAACATGTGTGCACACACACACGCATGCACAAAACACCTTCTCTCTTTGGCAATTAAAAGCAGCCACATTTTAGACTTGCAGAACTGCAAGGTCTGCAGCCCTACCCGGCGCTCAACACAGGGCTGGCTGCAAAGTCAGGCTGCGGCACCTGGGGTGGTGTCTCCAGGGATGGAGACTCCTCAGCACCTCTGGGCAACCCCTTCCAACTTTTGACTGTCCTCCCTGTGAAAAGTTTTTTCCCTTGCGTGTGGTTGGAATTTCCCTTGATGCAACTTCTGCTCTTTTTATTCTCAGTGCGCGCCTCTGACAAAAGGCTGGCTCCATCTTCTCTATAAGCTCCAATTAGGTAGGTGTAGACACCAAGAAGATCCCTCTCAGCCCTCTCCTCTCCAGCCTGAACAAGTCCAGCCCTCTCTGCCTCTTCTAGGACCTCGTGTGCTCCAGCCCATGACCATCCTGGTGGCTCTCTATAGTTTGTCAAAGCCTTTCTTGTACAGGAGGGCCTCAAACAGGACACAGTGCTCCTCACATCACCTCGCAACTAACACCAATTTCAAGGACACGTTTCCCAGCTACACAGAGAGTGAAGTGTAAAAGTGCTTGATGGATGCAAATATTAGTTGTCTTTCAACCCGGATGACGCAGTGTTGCAGAAGCCTTAACAGAACTGAAAACACAACATCTATAGATAAAAGTGATTCATCAACCCCGTGGGGATTTTAAGAAATGTCCTGCCTTAACAGCAAAATTCCCATCACTTTCCACAGGCTGAAGAATCATCCTTCAGCTTTTTTAACAACTTCCGTTCTTTTACCTCTGAAAACAGGCAGCTGAAAAAAATAACCAAAACTGAATGGCTTTAATGAAAAAGGTATCATTCACAATTCATCAGACCAGCTGGACTATCAGCTACACGCTGATGTAGAGAGCTTCAGGAAAACCTTCTTGTGAACAAATCCCCATAGTTAAGATCCATCCTTGAAGCACACATACATTCGCTGTATTCAGAATTACATTCAAACATGTTCCAGGCATTTTTGCTGGCTTCCTTCTATTAGAAAAATACCTCTCCTGTGGTATTTCATTATTTGATAGACCGTGCCAGGGCTCCTCTTCTTCGTTTTCTAGGATATTTAACACCGGTCTGATGGTTTGCCCCAACTTTTTTCTTACAGATCTTTTTCAAATCCTTAATTATTTCTATTGCTCTCCACAACATCTCTTGAACGCTGCAATACCTTTTCTGAGATAGGGAGGAGGTCACCAAAGGGATGCATGCCTTAAATCTAACATCTTACTTGCACAGGAAAACTAAGGGTGGGTGTCTCCTTACCAGAAATGTTTGCTAAGCACCCTTAATGTCCTCTCTTGAGCTATTATAGCTTTTGCAGCAGGTAGGTGAGGCACTCAGATTTTCCACCCTGGCGTATGATATTTTATATTCATCTCACTTACTTAGAATGAGCTCAATGCTGTGTCATTAGTACACAGCACTGATTCATACCAGTACATACCAATAGGCACCAGTCTAAAACACTGCTTGAACAGGCTTAGAAATACAAGGACAGTGGCAATGAGATTTAAAGTATGATGGATTTATAAGGCAAGTATAAACAAAAGATTGTGAGATATTTGCCACATGAACCATGAATCCCTTTCCCTTTTTCTGCCTTATTTCATGACCTACTGGAACGCCACTGTGTATACCTAATGATGCTGTCTCACCAAACATTATTAAACTTAAGTAGTCTTTACACATACCCCCAGCTGAAGTCCTGTCATGACAACGCACTATTTAAATTCTGCACTGTGCATCCTTGAAGCATCATACAAATAACGATTTTATTGGGCAGCACTGAAATACATTTAACTGGTATGGTGCAATAGGTAACTCCTACCTGTACCTGGTGTGATGTTCGTTTGTGGTATTGCTGACAACGCATGATTACATGACGATGATCTCTCTAATGTAATTTCTTACATGGGACAACCATTATAGTACTGATTTCCTAGAACTGTGTTGGATCGTAACTCTTCAATACAAATAGCTTGTATTTTGCAATAAAGTATGCTTATGGTTAGCAAAAGGCTAGCTGGTGTTACAATAGGATGTATTGTGATACTGAGTTAAATGTCCATGACTGTCCCACATTAGAATAATCATAGAATCATAGAATGGTTCAGGTTGGAAGGGACCTTAAAGATCATCCAGTTCCAACCCCCCTGCCATGGGCAGGGACACCTCCCACTAGACCAGGTTGCTCAAAGCCCCATCCAGCCTGGCCTTGAACACTTCCAGGGATGGGGCATCCACAACTTCTCTGGGCAACCTGTTCCAGTGCCTCACCACCCTCACAGTAAAGAATTTCTTCCTAATATCCAGTCTGAATCTACCCTGTTTCAGCTTGAAAATGTTACCCCGTGTGCTATCGTAACACTCCCTGATAAAAAGTCCCTCCCCATCTGTCCTGCAGACCCCTTTAGGTACTGGAAGGCTCCTACAAGGTCTCCCCGGAGCCTCCTCTTCTCCAGGCTGAACATCATATACTAATATAACATAACATAACATAACATAACATAACATAACATAACATAACATAACATAACAATATATACATAATAATACACTTGACCTACAGCTCCAGTCTTAGGGCCAAAATCCAAACCCAGCTACTTTGAGATTTACTTGCATGAAAGGTAGCAGAGTTAGAGAGGGGTGTTCCTGCAGTTACAGGCAAAGACTGGGAAACAGCTAAGATGATTGTCTACAAATTAAGTACCGTAAATTAACATGCACTGTGTCTAAACACTCACAGAGGGAGGACTATAATTATAAACAGACCATGCCCCTGAGCCGCAGCTGAACAGGTCAGAAACAATCCTTTCCCCTTCTGCTGTCACCACTTCAAAAGCTTTACCCCTTATCCTTCCCATGCCTGAAGGACCTGTCTTTCCATGCACCTTTTGCATCGCTGACACTCTCATCCTGCTGCCCATGCCTCGCAGCCACGCTTTGCTGCAGGTCCCCCAGACTGTGTCACCGCAGGGCTTCAAAGCCTTCCTCGGCTTTTCCCCTCCTCTGCCTCAGCCTCAGCCCCGCAGCTCTGAGCGTCAGCGCGGGCTCAGTCCCTCCTCCTCGCCTGCCCAGGGGCCCTCACCTTCCTCCCCTTCACCCCCCAGGGCCTTGGGGAGCCTTAGGAAGGGCGGCGACTGCCCGCTTTCTCCCGTCATCAAGCTCGGATATTTCTTAGCAAGGTAAGCGGCAACCCAAAAAGCCTACAGGAACCATTCATCCCGTTTCCATCAATGAATGGGAATAATATTCGGAGGAACTGGGACATCTGCCTAAGAAGAGGTCCAGCAGCTTCACTTAACTTGGCAGCCCAGAGGGGGTTTACAGGGATCCCCAAACAAGGAGGGAGTTGGGGTCTGCTGTAAGTGAACAATTTTTTTGTGGGAACTAGAGAAGGGTATTCCTGCCGTGGCCTTTTCAGGCACAACCATCTCTTGGCTCTTGTGTTTGTAACCTCCCACAGCCATCTCCCAAGATCTTTGCCTTCCTGCAGGCTGCTTCTGCTTCGGGGAATGAGTTTCTCCCAAAGGCATTATTTTGCAAAATCGCATTCGTATAATGCAACGCCTTCCTTGCCACTGCTGATACAGTCACGGGTTGTGGACATGTCCTCCGTCCAAGAACATACGCGGGATGGGATGGGCATGGTGGGGAGCAGAGCTGAGACACCAGCACAGATTGTCCAAGCCGACAGTGGAAGCTTCCTGCGGACCTTGCAAAGTATCTTTGTCTTAAAGAAGGCACAATTTTAAACCAACCTTCTGAGGGGAACCTCCTGGTCCACAAAAAACTAGGGCAAATCAAAATTAATGGAAATTATTTAAAAGTGATCTCATTTAAACAAATAGTATCTTGCTCTTACGTAAGTACAGAGGACCCGATCTAATTCCCATTACAGTTTGATGCGATCTGAATCACACCTTTATTCCGTGTGACCCTGTTCTTGTTCCTATTAAAGTCAGTGACACTTCCCGCAGCCACTAGTGATTTAGGCACTGAAATGCCTGCCTTGTTTCTGAAAATGGACCCTGAGAACTTAAATGCTGTTGAAAGGTAAATGAGTCCTTGTGAAGCAGGAGTCATTACTCCGATGGCATGTGCTCAGGTGGGGGGAGGTAATTTGACCCGCTGCTGGGACTGTCTATGTTAGCAATGTATCCTGAAATGCCACGTGTGATCTCTGCAGGGGAGAGAATGATAAAGACTTGGGGCTTGGCAGAATGCATGTGAAAATAATACCTTTTACGCTGTATTCGTCCTGCATTACATCTGCCAGAAAAAGCCTCAAGAATGCAAAGCAATGGCGGGTGATCCCACTGAACTTGTCACAGCACGGATACCAGGGTCTTTTGGGGGTGGAATCATGATATCAGGAATATCCGTTGGTGCAACAAGACCACCTCACTCTGTGTCTCAATCTGTTCATGCAGGAAGGACGGGGCAGACCTACCCCTGCAGGGCTTCACCTCCAGCTGGAGTCTGCCACCGTGCTCTCCCTCCCTCAGATACAGGATCTCCGACCACCATGCAACCACTGTCCTCCACACCAGGACCCACCGACCCCCATGGACCTCTTGTATTGGCATTCCCAGCAGTGCCCTGCAGAGCTGCTGCATGGAGCCAGAGGAGGAGGGAGAAGATAGTGTGGAGGGTAATGGCCCACGCCTACACAGGTGTGAAGAAAATGAAGGGAAACCTCTGCCACACAGCAGATCTGGCAACCTTCAGCACAAACCCGCAAAAAGGCATTGATACTCGAGCAGGGAGGGACATCTAGGCTTATATACTGGCACATCTGGAGATAGAGGCATGTAAAAAGAAGTTCTCTCATACTGAAAAGCGTGGTTTTGGTGGGGTCATTCTGAGAAGCAGTGGCTCTCCAAACCTCACCCTTTTCCCTGGAGCTGGGCACAGGAACGGCCAGGAGGATACAATAGGATGAGGGGCAATGGTTTTAAGCTAGAGCAGGGTGGGTTTAGATTAGACATTAGGAAGAAGTTCTTTACAATGAGGGTGGTGAGACACTGGCACAGGTTGCCCAGAGAGGTGGTGGAGGCCCCACCCCTGGAGACATTCAAGGCCAGGCTTGATGAGGCTCTGAGCAACCTGATCTAGCTGAAGGTGTCCCTGCTTACTGCAGGGGGGCTGGACTAGATGACCTTTAAAGGTCTCTTCCAACCCAACACATTCTATGATTCTATGATAATGTCCTGTTAAACCTAGGCTGGGAGACTGGTGTATGACTTTACATGCTTGTGCAGCTTTTGGTTTCCAAACCCTTAGCTCTGAAAACCTGTCTTTGAGTCTTCTAAAAAAATCTTTATTTCAGTTTTGCTGACAAGCTGTCTTATTTAGGAATCAAGATGAGCCACAAAGATCAAACAATCTGTGAGTAGACAGCTTCCACAAAGCAAAGCAAAAGATCACTCCTAAGCAGGGGGTACAACCTACAATCAGCCTAGATAGATTTATAGTCCCCAAAACATACATGCAGGGCCCTAGGAGAGATCAGTGCCTGCTGGCAGAGGAGGCGATGGGGCAGTGATCAATTGCTGGGCTTGGAGCAGCTTGTTCCCTCAGCAGAATGAGCCAAACATCCCTGTTGAACAAAAACCAGATAGCTCTGAGGCCATGGATGAACTTCAGGCTGTCAGACTTGGTACCAAAGTCCCCCAGTTGTCATTTGCTTCAAGGAGATCTCCTGCACTGGAGTGAGTGTGTCTGAACATTTTCCTTACGGCCCAGGCCCAGGCCCTTGCGGTAAGAGCTTAGCTTTACTTCAAAGGCACAAGGAACAAGATTAATTTCCTGCAAGCAGTCTGAACTTTGACGGAGAGGCATTTAAGCAAGTGAAAAATGAAATAGTGTGTGTGTGGGGGGGAACCCTTTAAAATGAAAGCAATGATAAATAAATAACATGAAAGTGTACACCCCACTACAAATTTAATAGGCTACGCCCAGCCATGAATTATTGAGCAGAACCATCCATTTGCTGCAACGGGGAGTACTAGTGAAATGTTAATAACGGTGCCTGAGCTAACCTCAGGTTTTACTGGGTGGGGGGGAGCGAAGAAGAGGTTGGGAAAGCCTGGCTGCTGCGACTGAGTGGCCACGATCCGTGGCCTGCCCCCGGGGCCGACTGCCACCGGAGGAGGGCATGTGCCCCTGGCTCTCCTGGCACAGCCCCCAATTCCCGCCTCTCGAACAGGGACCAGCCCACCTGATAAACCCATTTCCAGAAGGATATGGATCTGGAAGTGTCATTTGCAGGAGCTGTTACAACAATATTAGTTCCCACGTGTCGTTTTTTTTTTTTTTTTGCACTCCTATGAAAACTGGAGTCTTCGTTAGACCCTGAACTTGGCCCAAAATCTGTTTTCTAGCTGTTCTGTTTTTCTTTCAGGAAATATTTAACCTTGGGGGGGGAGGGGGAGGAAAGTATGAAAACGTGACTTCAGTAGCTCAGCTGGCCAGGGGCTTAATGCAGTAAAAAGTGTGGAGAAACAGATGGAAAAAATGTTTTGTTTTTAATTATAATAATTATGACAGGGTTTTTTTCACAAAGCTGGGAGGAAACAAAGTTGTGATTTTTGACAACCTGGATCTGGCAAAAGCTGTCACAGAGTTAACCAACCTTCTCATTCGTCTGCTACACTTACAACTTCAATCTGACTCAGTTTTTGATGGGTGAACCGTAGGTGGCTTCGGCACCGTAGCAAAACGGGCTCCCCCTGGCCCCCTCCCTTCTCTCCCCAGTACGTGGGCGCAGGGCTCTGCCCTGTGCCCGAGGTGGCTGTCACAGCAAAGATAAACCACTTCTGCTGGGAACCCAGGCACCACCATCCCACCGCCAGAATTTCAAGTACCGGTCTTCTGCTGCAAACTGGGGCGATGATAGGGGAAAAAAAACAAACCCCAAAACCAAACCAATTATTATAAATGAAGCCGCTCTCCTGAACAAACTCTCCACACCTGGCTTTTTGCCAAGAAAAGAATAATCCAATTTGCTTTGCATCCCAGCCAGAAATCTGCGCACAAACACCTGTAGGACTGAACAAAACGTCGTGTGAAGGCAGGCACACTTGCATACATACCTCCTTGTATAGCCTATCATTATGTTTTGGTTTTATATGTTTTTAAATGTTGGGAATTTTAACCTCCTTAGTCTGTTTGCTTTGTTTTTAACTTATTTTTCTTTTTTTCACTCAGCTTCTTTAAAAGCCATATTCCTGTATCTCTTCCTCTTTTTTTCTGGCATGTTTCCCTTTATTCTCTCTTTTCCCTTGGCACATTTTCTATATTTTTTCCCTTTCTCCCTCTGCCTCTTGCCATTTCCCCACTCCCTGATTCCTGCGCTAGCGGTGCTCTTCTGCCAGCCTTCTTCATAATATTTCTAAGGTTATTCAGCTCAGAAACCCCACAGCTTTTTGCAGCCTCTTGCCTGCATTTTCCAAGCCTGAGGGTCAACGGCTTGAAATGCTGCTCAGAAACCCATACAAGCAGTTATTAGTTCCCTGTTGGGTGGGGAAGTTTGCTTCTCCTAGGAGGAACTTGCTGTCTTTCTACAGCACATTAAAAAAATAAAAATCAGTGTTAGGCTGACCGTGTGCTACACTGGGTGATGGCCTTTCACTCAGAAGGAACATGTCCTGCATCGACTGAAGCTGCAGGAAGACAAAAAAAGATTTTTTTTTTGGGGGGGGGGGGTTCTTGGTGGAGGCATTAGTATGGAAATTAAACACGGGAGGTATCTGAGGTCAGGCTTTCCGCAAAGGTCCTGAATCCAACAAACTCTTACTAGGTGCATCTCTATTTTTGGAAAAGGAATGCCTACAAGGCCACCTTCCTTCCCGACTAATCTAGATGTTTTTACATGGTGATTAAGAAAATCTCTGAGTCAGAGCTTGTATTTGGGATGAATCCCTTCCATGACATACATAAACTAACAAATATGAGGGGAAAAAGCTTGGAAAGGGTGAGACATTTCTGCCCCTCTCTGCCTGAGCAATCATGAACACCAATTACAGCTGGTCTTAGCTGTAATTCTGCTTCAGCCCAAGCCCCATAAATACACAGTTATGATTCCTTCCGTGTTTTCAGTATCAGCTTTGCTTATCTCAAATAAGCAAAACAGAGCTTTTCCTTGCATTTTTTTTTCCATCCTGCTGGTCAGACCTTTCTATCCTAGTGGTTGGCACTGATACTTCTCGGAAGCTCATTTGAGAGAAGGTCGGAAGCTCAGCTGAGATAAGGTTGAAGAGCTGTGATTATACTCTGCAAGAGAGTTGAAGGGTATTCATCCAAAGAGATGTTCCTATTCTGGAAGTCTATACAGAGCAGTATCAGGACTTTGGCGCTAACAGTGGCCAAAATTGCAAGGCTTTGCACACCTGAACAAAAGTTTGAGGCAGCCTAGACAAGTTTTAGCACTTTATTTAGCACCTGACTAAAATGTGGTCAGGAAGACCCTCTATAGTAGGATACTTAAGTTAGCAATCATACAGAAGGCACACATTGTAAAAAAGAAAACTAGACTTTAATTTTTCTGACTGCTTAAAGTGAAAGACCTTTGAGAGAACACAGAGAGATGGAAGATCCACCACTAGAAAGCAAGTACCAAGAGTGAAGTGTCAGATGCGTATCGGGTGGCGTGAGTTTGGCTCACACAGATGCTGCTTGTGTTGCCACCAGTGGGTACCATACAGGAGCTGCCTGCACTGCTGGAAAACGGGCAGAGCACATCCCCAGACAAGCAGAGGAGCTTCTCCTCTCCTCATCCTCACTTAGCTGCTCCGTTTTCTGTGCTGCTGTGGCCAATGGCACACCGAAAGCTAACGAGGCAAAGTCATCAGGCGTGTTTTCAAATGTCAGAAGACTCAGAAGAGTCCCTAAACAACTGTTTTTGGAAAGGGGCACGAAACATTAGCTCTTGAGTGTTAGATAAACTTGAAACAAACTTTAATTGCTCTTTTGACACAGCATTCAAGAGGCACAGGAGAAACTGAAATGTTAAACAATTCCATAGCAAATGAAAACTCCGTAACTGTGTTGATCTTGTGTGTGTGTTGGTCGGTGGTGTCAGAAATTTATAAACCAGGGCCTTCTCCAGGGCAGAGCCAGGAGACAAGCCCCATGCTATCCAAGTGATGCTCACCGGTAATCCCGGCAAGTGCCCTCTAAGCTGGTGGCAAATACGTGGCTGGCAAGCGCTGCCATGGGCAATATGTACAGACTGGCCATGGAGTCAACTCCAAAACTCTGGACCGGGTACCACATTACTGCCCAGGGATGAAAATGGCCTCAGTCACTGTGACTGCTGGCCAGAAACCATCCTCCCCAGCACCTCAAGTTTGCATAGAAGAATGGGTAATGGAGATGGGAGTTTTTCTTCCAGAATGCTCCTGGGTGCTCAGATATTCTTCCCTTCACATCTTTGTGTCTTCTTTGTTCCTAGGGCTGGTCTCTACCAGAGCTCTTGGAGCCTGCAGGCACCATGGTTCCAGGAATGAAGACAGACAAAGGATAAGAAAGAAAGCTTCCTCAAAGGGCTTGCACTCTCCCAGACGAAACAGAGAGGGAGGTAAGAAAAAACAAAAGACAGACAGAAGGATGGTTTGCTCTACCACCATCATTCAGAGAGCTGCAAAGGGTAGGGGGAGAAGAAAGCAGGAGCATCTTCTTTTTTTATTTCAATCCCCTTTCCTAGCCAGGGCTGAAGGACAGACACACAGGAGAGGTGGAATGAGACTGAGGTAAAAGATTAGCACAAACCACCAAATAGCTCAAGGGGAAGAGGGCTCAGTGTCAAGAGTGGCAGGAGCAGTCTGTCCGCTGGTTAAACTTGCTTTGGCTGGTTTAACGCTCCTTCAGGCATTTCTTTGCCTTTTCCCACCTGGTGAGTTGTGAGCTTCACATGAGCAGCAATGAGTTTCCTACATGACAGTAACTCTAAATCCTTTTCTAAGCATTAGTGTGGAAAGTGGCTATGATTTATGTATAAGAGAATATGTTCTTCAGCTCTTCACAGCGCTACATATTACATGACTGAGTAGTGTGTAATGAAATATACATTTTAGCTGTCAGAAACACTGGACAGCCAAACTATAGCAGAGCTAGGCAAAGATCTCACACTGAAGAAAATCCCACCCTTTTGGCTGGTCCGTCTCGCTCCTCCGCACATGAGCTGTTCCTCCAACTGCAAGAGGAAGAAAAACTGGGGGGTTGCCTCTGGTGGCCCGCAACCACCCCCTACCAACCAATCTTCTCCTGACTCATTTCACAGAGAAGACAGACCCACCGTGCTCCTGCGCAGCACGCTGATACTGTAAGTGCGCCCTCGACTGCAGGGTCTGACTTGCAGATCGCATTTGAACAAGAGGGCTCTCAGGTGCCTTTGCAAAGACTAGATTTAGTTCAGCCTGTTTACATCTCCTCAGTAGTGTCAGCTGTACGTTGTAATCTCAGTTTCCTCCACGGCTGAAGAGCTATTACCTTTCATTTTAAAAACCAGTGTATTTCCACGCCCCAGTGAGATTTCAGTACTGTGGGCTTGTTCTACTTAAAGCTCGGGGACGCCTGCGTTGCTGGCCACAGCCGCATGAATGAGGCACTGTGAGGAGAGCTGGCATGTGAACTATGATGCTCCAGCTACTCTACGGCCAAGGGTATGTTCCAGCAACAGATGCAAGAGATGTTGACTCATGAATGAGAGAAATTACCGTGCATTTAGTAAAATCCTGTGTACCAGCTGCTCTGCAGCCTCTCCACAAAGCTTTGTGGTCTCCCTTTCTTCCCAGCACACAGGTATCTGCAGCCACAAACCACAGCTTTTACTACCTGCCCTTGCAAAATAAGTGAACGTTTAAGGAAGGGCTGTGTGCTTCTGTCCAAAATTTCTGGGACGTGCCACTGCATGGGTTCTGTGCACGTGGGCCAATGCAGGAGAGTCTTCAAATCCCATCCCAAGAAAGCCTCTGAGAGGAAGGATGACAGGATAAATACACGGCAGATACATGGTGGTCATAGCCTAAAGGGATACCTCTCTTGCAGCGACTAGGTTTTCTGGTTACCATTAGTTGCATTTAACTAAGGGCATGTAGGCACTGAAGGTAGAACAGTGCAGAAATACCTGGGTTTTCTTAAAGAAGCTAGCTCAAATGCTGGTCGCAACCAGGCTGATGCTAATGTATTCTACTTCTCTTATTTAAAGAAAGACATATTTTTAATATACATATCTGAGAGAGATCTCCCATGGTTTGAAATAGTGGTCTAATCATTGGACAGTCCTTCCTCCTCCGACTTTCTGCTGGTCTATGTGGGGCAGGTAATTGTGGAAGTCGATGTTGATGAAGCCTGGACGCTGGGATGCAAACGAGAACCACACACCAAGTTGAATGCTTGGGCACTCCCAGCTTTGCAGCAAGGGCAGCCAGCAGGGGTTATCTGAAAATCAGCGTAAAATGCCAATCCTCACCTGAGGGCTGCTTTTGAATTGGCTTGAAAATCTTGTTTTCTCATCTATGTGTGTAGCATCCACACAAAAATACCAGGGCTCACTGGTATATCACTGCACTGCTTTTTTTAACTGAATGAACACCCAAAATGAAAAGAAGGCAGGGGAAGGATGGCATTTCTTTAAAAAAAAAATGTGATTAATATTAACAAATATTTTGGTTTTGATTCCTTCTGATACTAGAAATCAGATGTAAAATGTGTCATCCTGTCGAAGGTGGGTCTAAAGGATCTTTAGTAAGGGTGTTTTCCTACTCTGATTGACTACAAATCCCCTTCTTATTTTCTCGGAAGTCTCTCTCCTTTGGTATCTCTTTTTAGATCTATCAGTCTCTCTGAGGCAAACAGACAATGTAAGAACTGTGTTTGCAGAAACTGATTACTGCCTCATCCTGTACAGCATTTACTATCGCCAAGAAGCAAAATGCGCAAAACATTATTTTCTCCTTGCAGGAATTTTTTTTTTAATTCTTTGTCCCAAATGCCCTGTGCATACCGACACCCCCCAGTACTACCTAAAACCCAACAACTTCTGCAAATATCAGGCTTCCTACTGACATGCATGTTCGAAGACAGTTTCTTTTTAAAGAGTTTATGGTTGGTGTTAGTTCTGAGAAACACGCTCCCATGAGCATGGGAGACCTTCAGCAGCCGATGACCCCACCTCATCGGGAGGGGAGTAGCATAGCGTTACATCCTCTGCCCCACTGTCCCCTCGCAACCATCTATCCATGCGATGTCTGTGTTATTACTGCACCATTTCACAGGCAGCAGATGCCCCCACAGGTCTCTCCCACCAGGTTCAGGGAAGCCTGTTCCCACACTCAGACATGGCTTCTGCTACGGGGGCAACCCCACCAGCCAGCTTGACAAGGCATTTGGCTTTGGGTACCTGGTGAGGAGGATGCTTTCCTTTGATTCTTGGTCTTTTTAGCAAGGGGAGCTCGTCCAAGCGAGGAGTTACTCTGCCTAGCCTTACCGCAGAGCAGTCGGTGAGGACACCCCCGATGAGCAGGGTCCAAGCCGATAGGAAAGCACGCTCATGGAGAAATGGCAAGGTGGATATTTTAAAACAGAGCTGTTTGTTAGGAGAAACTAAGTTTGTTTGGTTTTTTTTTTTTTTAAATAACGCACAAACTGCTTCATTTTAATTCATAGGCAAAAATAAATGTTCTGACATTGTGGCTCATTGCGTGTCCCTGCTTGCATCTCCTGTGCTAATCACAGTTCTGATTAACTTCGCTCATTACAGCTAGGCTGATCAAGTCACTAACATGCAAATGACCTCACTGTGCCTGCAAAATGAAATTCAAGCTATTTCCACTTATGTTGCGTGGCCTTTGTTGTTTTCTCTAAGCCCGAGTGGAACTGGGTGAACTCTGAGATCCAGAACCTGAGGACTTCCACAAACTTCTAGTCTGCAGATCTTCCAGAAAGCCTGGATACATCCTCTTCCCTGGGACCTTAAGGAGTACAGTACAGCTTTCTGAGGGGAGATGCTCAGCACTTTACAGAGACTGCTCTATTTTTTTCATGTCTTAAACTGGGTAATCTGAAATCTAAGTTTTATTTTGAAAACTCTGGCCTGGATACACAGGTGAAAAAACTGAGGAGCAATGTCACGGCACCTGCCTGTACATAAAGACAGCAAACATATGGGGAGGGGAAGAAGAGAAAAATAGTCTGCCAAAGCTAACTAATAGGAGCCAGTTACATTTCAGGAGTTTATAACCAATATTTCATGATAATATTAATATTTGATGTGATAGAGGAAAAAGGACTTGGGGGTACTCGTGGATGAAAAGCTGGGCATGAGCCAACAATGTGTGCTTGCAGCCCAGAAGGCCAATCGCATCCTGGGCTGCATCAAAACAACCGTGGCCAGCAGATCCAGAGAGGCGATTCTCCCCCTCTGCTCTGCTCTCGTGAGACCCCACCTGGAGTACTGTGTCCAGCTCTGGAGCCCTCAGCACAAGGACATAGACCTGTTGGAGCAGGTCCAGAGGAGGGCCACAAAGATGATCAAAGGGCTGGAGCACCTCTGATATGAGGACAGGCTGAGAGAGCTGGGGTTGTTCAGCCTGGAGAAGAGAAGGCTCCGGGGAGACCTTATAGTAGCCTTCCAGTACCTGAAGGGGGCCTGCAGGAAAGCTGGGGAGGGGCTGTTTGCAAGGACATGTAGCGATAGGACGAGGGGCAATGGTTTTAAACTAGAGCAGGGTGGGTTTAGATTAGACATTACAAGGAAGCTCTTTACAATGAGGGTGGTGAGACATTGGAACAGGTTGCCCAGAGAGGTGGTGGAGGCCCCATCCCTGGAGACATTCAAGGCCAGGCTTGATGAGGCTCTGAGCAACCTGATCTAGTTGAAGATGTCCCTGCTTACTGCAGGGGGGTTGGACTAGATGACCTTTAAAGGTCCCTTCCAACCCAACACATTCTATGATTCTATGACTCTATAAAAATCTCACAAACTAAATTTCCTATTTCTCTTTACAGAATGTCAGGCAAGCAAGGACTGGATACAGGGCATAAATGCTAGAAAAGTTAGCTGACACATAGGAGTACAGATGCTTTCGAATTAAAAAGTAGGGTAAAAGTTGTACAGTTTGTAAAGAGATTTTTATATATGGCATAAATTATTTATTTTCTTGTAAATGCAAAGAAGCTTTTGTCTGCAAGATACACTGAAATCTCATCTTTTGAGTTCTTCCCATAAGCAATAGAATAAAAATTATATTGACAGCTTCCTAGGGTCAATCACTCAGAAACTTGTTTATATAAAAATTAGACAATGTTCTTTACATAATGACGAAACAAAGAAGTTGTTTCTAAAGATGCTATTTTTAGGTATGTCTTCAGTGATTCAACTTGAGACTTCTGCTTAAGAGCAGACACTGGGGTTTGCATTTTTCCTTGTTATTTAACATGATGACCACATAAAACTATTATAAAAAAAAAAAAAAAAGAAGCAGTAACTCTGGCTTTTTATTTTTTTTTCACTCAATTCTGTTCTTACCCAGCACACTGTCTCCCTTTTACACACAAGAAAATGATACGTTTGTTGTAATTTTTTCCTGCCCTGAGAGAGAAAGGCAATTCAATCCCAACATGGCAACAAACATTTGTAAGAAATTAACAAAACTGCTTTTATTTCAGGGTTAGGCAACATATTAGCACGGTGACAGGAACTGTAATGAGGAAAGAAATTCCACTTTGATAAGTAATACGCCTATTTCTGCTTCCAGGAACAAAAACATTTTGTAAAATACACGGGTCTCTGAAACAAATATTTCTTCACTGCAGTTTTACAGTGCCTTATCTTTGGGGAAATCAGTTCCAGAAATGATGCTGACCTCCTTTTCCAAAAACTTTTGGACTCGCTGATTTAAGTGAGATGTGAAAGGCACGGGCTGCCTCTCTGCTGTCCCAGATACTTCGACATCAGAGTTTTAACCACACCTTTGCATCCTGTGGTACCCAGTTTTAAACAGGCTGAGAGGAAAGGTGCATGGATATGTTGTCTGGAAGGGACCTCTGGAGTTCATCTACCCAAATCTCATGCTCAGAGGGTTACATTAAAATGCAATGCTACGAGGAAGGAAACTTTTCTGATGTAAAAGCATACATGCTTATTTAACTCATACATATGGGTGTTCCCATCTAGAATGGTCCGCTTTCTGCAGGATAAGGGCTTGCAAGAACAAAATGAAATGTGTTGACCTTCTTATGAGATTTTCTTTCAAGAAAAACCCTACAAAACAACTTCAGCGGCTTCCTGAAACAGTAGTAGTCATGGCCGTACCTTCACAATCTAATAAAGGTCTACCAGTGCTAAAATACCACAACAGGAAAGGAAGAGTAAATATTGAAGGTTCAATAACAAAAACCAACAAAGATAAATATATTTTAAACTAGGGAAATACGTTAAATATTGATTTAGAATGAAACCCTAAAAAAAAGTATAAGGATGATCACAATAGAAACAGATTAAATATAACTAAAGCAGATTAAAACATAAATTAGGTTTATTCAAAATGCCGATTAAGTGGACTAGCTATCTTCCCGTAAGAGAGAAGGAAACTGGACTAGCTGTCTTCCCCTAAGTGAGAAGGAAATGAATGCACTGTAAATATTAAAGGTCACCAGGTCACTAGGTAGGGTAGGAAGGAAAAGAAGAAGCCTACAGACTGCAGATGTTTGCACGGGGAGTATTCCCTTCCCTAACACCGAGCATCCGACTCAGGCTCCCAAGCCTGCACGCAGCGGGACCAACTTCAGGGCTCCTGAGAGCTGTCTGGGATGGGGGCTCTGCTCGGGCACTCTCCAGAGGGTCTCTGCCCACTGGCAGCACAGGGAGAGCCTGAAAAAAAAGCAAAATACTGAGAGAAAAGAAGCGGATGTTTTCTTTGCAGACTCCACCATCAATTTAGAAAACCATCGCTCAAGTCCACCTTGTAATGCTATTACCAATTTGTGTGTTTTCCAGTTGTGTGCTCCCTATGACACCAGTACTAAAAAGGTCAGTAGGAGGATTAGCAGCATGGTCCTAGCTTCTTCTTGACGAAAATAATTCCATTTTGCTAACTCACACTGTTACAATTGATACTTATTTCATCCAGCCCTCAAAACAGAAATGTGGGTTCTCCAGTAACAAGGAAGAGACTATAATTTCTGATGAATTATTGTATTTTCATGAGAAAAACCTGCAGGTTATCTGTAAAATAGATAAATACATAAGTCTGGTTATTTAGCAATAGTACAGGTTACACACGTGAACACAGAGGAACATAAGACATTTATCTCCAAGTTCCTCATCATGATTTCCCGGCACGTGCTCCCAACACAACCCTGCCTATGGTTCCTCGCTGTTCCTTTCTCTAACTTTGCACGGATGATCGGAAGTGTATGAGTCTTCTGAGGACTTATTTTTTTAGCAAGGGCTACCTGAAGTGCGCGTTGCACGTGGGAAAATTCAGGAATTGCAGGTCTGTCATAGAGACGGTGATGGGATGCAAGAGAGAAAGCGTCAACGGTGAGGAGCACCACGTGATGTGGTGGTGTGGGAAAGGGAGTTTCATCTTGTTTTCTAACTCAGGAATAACATGTATAGCATACTCCGTTACTGGACTGCCACTGTTGCTGACCTCACCCACAATTAGTACGTCTTAACAATTGTTAAAGGAATAGAGGGGATAATTTTGGAAGCAGCTGATGGAAGCACCATCCAACCAGTCACCCAAGACAGATCACCAATGGAAACCAGTGCCAGACACTGCTGGGGATCTGGGCCACAGTCCCTCCCAAGTGGCTTGTCACAGTAGAGACCCGCTCAGATGGCTGTGCCACCACCCAGCTGCTGTCACGGGCCCTGCCATTGCCGTGGGAAGTGTCTGGAACAGAAAATGGAAAAAGGCTCTTTCCCCACCAGGCAAAACTCACACAAGCCTTTGAGTGAGATGGTGTTTCAAGCACAGCTCTTGTAACGGTCTTTTATGTTGAAACAAAAAAAAGGTAGGCCTTGATCTTGCAAACACAAAGGCCACTTTATTCCTCTCATCTGAAAGCAGGAAAAACCAACTCCCACTGAAGCCTGGAGAAATTCTTCCAGGAGCCCCTACAAGAGCAAAATTTCACGTTGCTTGCAGAATACAGGATGCGAAACGTCCTTGGGAGAGGAAGCCTAAATCACACTCCGGTATTCGAAAAGTTGGATTTTCAGTCTGGGGTCCACATACTACCTAGCACTGGCCCATACAGACACTGTTGCAGAGCCATGAGACGGCACTTCAGGAAAGGCTTCCCCTGCAGGTACCTGGCAGAAAGAACGTGGCCAAACCCAAGTGCAGCACCATCATCTGCTGTACCTGGGCTGACCCGATGTCCCATCTGCCAAACACTTGGCTTCGTACATGTTGGTGAAACTACTAACCCTGAGGAAGTCAGTGCTCCAGCAAAGAAAAATTAAAAATTTTGGCAAGGGTGTGTTGGATTATCCCTATTGCCAGTCATAAAATTCCACATTTACCTCTAAGGGAAGACTGCAACCCAGTATTTTACTGTCAACGGCACGAACACATACAAAATGTTTCAGTAGGAGGATTCTGGTATCCTTCGGGTATCCTTCTAGCCTTCCTCAGGGTGTCATCTTCAGTGCATGCACCTACATCTGACCAGGGGACTTGGGAGTGTGTCTGGGCTCCCAGGTCTGGATGCTCACCCTGGTCATACCCAAAGGCAGGCATGAACACTCCAATTCTGCCTCAGAAAGGGGTGTGGGGGTGGGAAGTGAGGTGTCCCACCAGTCCCGAGCATCACGCAACGGGTGGCCGCACCATGGTGGAGACACAACCATCAATATTGCGCAAAGATGGTGACACTAGAGGTCCTGCCCAAATGAGCTTACAGCCTAATGGAGGAGAGCTCGCGATGTCACATGGCGCGCACGTAACGTGTATTTCTTCGTTGTGATGTTTTGCTTTGAATCTCACACCGCTAAGCACAAAAGCCAATGATAAAATAGATCACTCGGGCACAATATTGATTCTTGAATGACCATTACATAAAAAAATGTAAATGCTTTGGTGTGTTACATAAATAATTCCCCTCTGGCATCTATTACGCACGTTGCAGCCATACCTGTAATTACATTTACGCAGTTTCTTTTGAGGAAAGACATCCAAATTTTTCCCTCAGCCTATTCCACTCACTTTACGCAGTGGAGGATGTGCAAAGGCAGAGCAGAAGCAGAGACAAGAGAGGGAAATTGGCTGCTGCCAGCCTGGTAGGGAAACGTTAACCTTGCAGGCAGGGGACAAACAGCAGAGTCATCTGCAACATGCAAACCAGCTTCTTCATTTCCATAGTGAGGCAAAGGAAATGCCCTTCAGAAATTCTCAAAACTATTACCACTATAAAGAAGTTGTCTTTAGTGGGACCCTGTGGACAAAAAGGAATTTAAAAAATAAATACTGGGATTAGATGTAGCAGCTAAGCAGTTTTTGGCACAGAAAACGATGCTGGGCGGTCAGTGTTCTCGTAATGCAGATGCAGGCTCCTCATCGGTCCCTAAATGCAACCTAATGAGATCATTTCCAGCTAACAGAGATGCTAAAACTGCCTCCACTTCGGCATCCCACCCCTCCCTGTCCTGTCCAGTCCCTTTCCCTGCCCTATTCCACATTTCTAAGTCGCTCACAACACACTTTATACCCAGGCGAGATTTCCATCACGCTCGATCAAATGGGCTTTGCGGGAATCGGGACCGCAGCGCCGGCTCTGTTTCCCAAATTAATGATCTTTCCGACACGAATTAGCAGAGGTTTGGCTCAGCTTGATCCACTTTGCGGTACGGAGCGCCACATTTACACCTGCTATCCCGGTCCGCTAGGGCGGAGCGTGACACCAACAGCAGCCGATCCCGGTTTCCAGACCCCCCGAGGATGCACCGCACCGGTCCGCGGTACCGCACCCCCGGTCGCCCGCCGGACCCCCTTCCTGAACCCCGCCGCCGGGGCTCCCGCAGCCTCCCCGCCCGCCCGCCCCCCCCCTAAAGGAAGGGAAATAATAATAATAATTAACAGCAGAGAATAATTACCGGCGAGGAGCGGCGCTGCAACAGGCGCTGCCGCGCGGGCGGGCTGCCGCTGGCCCCTCCGCCTGCTCCCGCCGCCGCCGGGCGGCACGGCCCGGGTCGCGCCCACCATTGTGACCACGCCCCCCCGCCCGCCGCGTGGCCACGCCCACTCCGCCCGGCCACGCCCTGCCAGGCCACGCCTCCTTGGGCCCTGTTGTGAGGCGTCGCCTCCAACGGCTGCCCCTGTGGGGAAGGGCCGCGGTGTGGCTGGGGGTGACAGGGAACCGGCAGCCGGCACCCCTCCGCTGCCCCACAGCCTCCCTGGGGGCTGCGGTGGCCTTACAGCAGGGTGGGGGACGCCAGGGGCCTGTGACTGAAGGGGGACCTGTGACTGAAGGGGGACCTGTGGAAGGAGGAAGGTGGGTTTTCCTGGGGGTCTGGGCCCAGAGGAGGCCTCAGCTCCCCGCCTGAGCGCCGGAGCGGCCTGTCAGGGATAGGTAGTCATGGATGAATCAAAGCTGTAAAGCTGGAGGGCAGAAAAGGTCCTGGGGGTATTGGTCGACAGCTGGCTGAATATGAGCCAGCAGTGTGCCCAGGTGGCCCAGAAGGCCAACAGCATCCTGGCCTGTATCAGGAATAGCGTGGCCAGCAGGACTAGGGAAGTGATCTGTACTCGGCACTGGTGAGGCCCCACCTTGAGTTCTGTGTTCAGTTTGGGGCACCTCACTACAGGAAAGACATTGAGATTCTGGAGCGTGTTCAGAAAAGGGCAACGAAGCTGGTGAGGGGTCTGGAGAACAAGTCTTATGAGGAGCAGCTGAGGGAGCTGGGATTGTTTAGGCTGGAGAAAAGGAGGCTGAGAGGAGACCTTATCACTTTCTGCAACTACCTGAAAGGAGGTTGTAGAGAGGTGGAGGTCGGTCTCTTCTGCCAAGTGATAGGCGATAGGAGAAGAGGAAATGGCCTCAAGTCGCACCAGGGGCGGTCTAGGATGGATATTAGGAAAAATTTCTTCCTTGAAAGTGTTGTCAAGTGTTGGAACAGGCTGCCCAGGGAAGTGGTTGAATCAGCATCCCTGGAGGCATTTAAAAGACGGGTAGACGTGGTGCTTAGGGACATGGTTTAGTGGTGGTTTTGTCAGTGTTGGGTTAATGGTTGGACTTGATGATCTTAAAGGTCCCTTCCAACCTAGGTGATGCTATGATTCTATGAAAACAAGAAGTCCTGAGCATGTGTACAGTGTTTGCATGGTGAGGCTGAGCTGCCCATTCTGAGAACAGGCAAGAGCTAAGTCTGGTCAAAGGTTGGTCTGTTCTGCTTGTGGCAGACAGTGCTGTGCAAGGCACTTTTTAAACAAAGATGTGAAAACTGTGGTAAGAAGAAGGGAAAGTGTCAGCTTAAAGGTGGGAAATATTCAGGGTGAAGAACAAAACCAAGCACAATATTGTATCTTATTGTGTATTAGACTGTACAGTTACTATATTGTTCAAGAAAGTACATTTTTAAAAGGGCACCTCTGTAAAGAGTTTTGCTCTAAGCTGATACATAAAACAGATGCTTTTTCCTGATCAACATTAGCCTGGTTTTGGTACCGTGCAGCAGACAGTTCCTGGTATTTGGCCATGGTTAGAGCAGAATACAACTGTATCAAGGTTTCTTTTGATCCACATCTGAAGTCACTCTGTGTCACTCTCTCGCTTTGTGATATGTTTGTGGTAATTGTTTCCCTCCCCCTCTTCTGCCCCTGACTTTGCTCTTCTCCCATAGCAAGGTCTCTGCCTGGCAGGGTTCATCACAGACACCTCCTTGCTTTGCTCCTGTATCCTTCACTCTGCTTCTGCATATTCACCAGGCTGAATTTCCCCCCTATTGACTTTTTTTGTCCCTTCTTCAGCATTGATGAGTCTTGTTGGTTCAACTGTCTGGTGTCTTGAACTAAATTACACCTACAGTAGTGACCACAGCCATGTTTTTGTGGCCACAGCCTTTATACTTATCAGTTCTGCTTTCATCTTGATTTTTACTGAGAATTTCACCAACTATAATGGTCAATTTTATCTCATGAGAAAATCATGTTCCCTCTCCCGTTGGCTTGCTTTTATCCTTCCTGTCTCTAGCAGCTTGAATAACTCAAATCTTTCTTCCCTGACAGAAACACTAGGGTTTCTTTTTGGTGCTGCATTTGGTCCACTGCCCCCCCCCTGTCTCCTGCTTTCCTTCTTATCCACCCTGCTTATCTCCATAACTTGTTTCCTCTGGTGCTTTCACCTCCTTCCCTGACTGCGCCAATTGCATGTGTGTGTACGCTCGCTGTCAGGAGTTCTTTCACTCCACTTTCATCCTAGGCCTTTAGTTCTTTCCGGTCTGTTCTGTTCCTGGGTAATTTGCAGGCAGTGCTCCTCAAGGCACTTGGCCAAATCTGTGAACATTTCTCACCATCCTTGATCTGTCAGCCAGTTTCAGTACAGGTTACCTATAAATGAGAGAAAACAAGAACATTTACCTATAATTAGATGTGTGTCCTTGCTTCTAGCTGTATGTGACAATTTTCTTAATCTTTGTAAATCTTCCTGTGAGCCTTAGTTTCCTGATGGCACTTCCAGTTTTTCTTCAAAGTCACCTTCATCAGTGCTTTCCTTTCTGTGGTTTCCTTCTGATTTCCAGTTCTTTAGGACCAAGTCTTTATACTGTGTGATGTCTTAGATGTTTTTAGCCCTACACCAAAACAAAACCCCAAACTCTGCAATGTACGATGTAGATAATCTTGAAAATTACTGTGCATCAGAGGTTTGCTAAACTTGGCAACTAATAACAGGATTTCTGAAACCAAATCAGGAGTTCTTTGCTTGAAATCAGTATCATTGTATGCATTCATAAACTAATAGGAAGCCAGAAAGAAGCATAAAATTGCTACTTGCAGACTCGGCCTTTTACCGGGGTTAACTGTTGCTTTTATTAAATCTGTTTATCCAGCAGAAAACTGTTTCCGGAAGCTTTCAGAATGCTTAACATATAGGGCGTTTCTCTATTTTACTGTTCCTCCTTCGGCTCAGAGATTAAATACTCTAATTGCCTCACCTTTTGTGACAGAGGTGCTGAAAAACATTCTTTCATGGAAGCATTCAAAAGTTAATAGAATAGCTCATCCTTTTTTTTTATTTTTAAAAATATCTCTGCTTTATTTCCTGAAACACTAATGATGACTAGAAAAACTGTTGAATCAGTCACTAAGAGGACAAATGCCCTTTTTGGACACTTCTCCTGTTTTATGATTCTTCTATTACCTAGTTTATCTGAGCTGACATTTATAGTTCAGCACCTTAAACTAGAGATGACTATTTCTTTTGGTTCGGCTTGTCAGATTTTTCTGAATTTTTGAAATATCTTCAGTCATCCAGCAGGAACAAAGGCAAAGCATAAAATGGTCGAGCAGCCAAAATTGCTTCATAGACCTCTGCCTTCTAAGCTGTCATCTAAACTGTCTACACCAAGGGAGAATGTTGGTAAAGGTAAATTGTACAAAGACAGTTCCTGTAGTGCATAGTTTCAAATTCCATGGGTTCACGTAGAAGAAGTTCACATAGAAGAAGACAGATTGGAAGCTAAGCTACTAGGATTGGAAGCTAAGCTACTAGTGCAAAGCAGTGTGAATAAGATGGCAGTCTGACCTCTATGACCTACATCTCTTTGGGAGGCTCTTGATGTAAGTAGTGGAAGAATCATTGGGGCAGGTCCTGGAACTTGGGTCTTCCACCTATCACACTTGAACGCTACCCACCAGATAATAGAGGCAATCCCCCTAGCTCATCTAAAAAGATGAGTGATAGCATGAAAAACTGCTGGCCTGAAGAAAAATTAAATTAGATCACATGGAGTCAGACCATAGGGGAAGTGAGATAACAACTTTGGTTCAGACAAAATGGAAATATGAGTGTTTGAGGGTTGGTCCTGCTCTTCTCAGAATATACATCCATGTAGAAAGACACATCTTGGTTTATAATATTTTAAAGGCATAAGGGATTTATAATTAAAACAAAGGACTTGCAGTGCAGTATGGTTCAGAAATAACTTGACATTTTGTGTGCCTGTATAAGTGAATGAAAAGCTCTTTCCAGTTTATATAAAGTAGCTACTGATTAAATATTTAAGGATTGCCCTTTAAAAATAAAAGTGAAAAACAATAACAAATGCCCTTTTTTTATAATCAAAAACATTTTTAACCTAAGTAATAAAAACAATAAGCTGGAAACTAGGCACCAATCCTGAAAATAGATCTGTAGAGAAGGGCCCTGGCATCTGAAGAGGTTCACTGACTTCTGTCAAAAATGTCAGGCCACAGGATCTCCTGTAGAAGTATAGCATACAGAAATTTTACAGTGGGCTTTTTTTCACACATCAGCACAGTAGAATAAAGTGGTTGCATGAAAAAAACAATGCTGTTCCTACAAACTGGATTAAAGAGATGAAAGCAAGATTTTTATTTTTCTCCATCTAGCTTCCGTAATTCTGCAGGAGTATCTAAATAGCTAAAACTCTTCAATTTTCACATAGTCAATAGAGCTGGCAAACAAGAAAGAAAATAAATCAAAATAATTTTTATGATGTTTGAAATAAATGGTAAGTGATCTGACTTTTGTTTTGTTAGAATACTGTCATACTATATTTGTTACTATCATTATGTAATATTAATTTAAAAGGAACAACAGTAATATATTAAAAATAATACCTTTATAACAGTAAAATATAGTAAAGGGAATTCAGTTAGAAAAGTAAGGTTGAAAAGTCAGATGATATAATTACTGGCCCCTTGATATTATTAAGCCCTTCTCAATATTATTTTGAAAGGCTGGTAAAATCTATTTCTGTACAATACATTTCCAGTCTGGCGCTATCCGAACAGATGTAAATATTTCTGGCTGACTACCAGAGCTGTGCTTCAATGATTTAAACCATTTTAAAAGTGATAGATGAACCTTTTGTCCTGAAACAAAGTTCTGTTGTGATGGCTCTCCTTGTAGTAGTACACAGTAGTGACGGATGCTATTTATAGATTATGTATTTATATAGTAAACCTGACAAGAATCTAAGAGCTGCGCAGTAAAGTCTGTTCAAGGATCATTTCTCCAAATGTAGCCATTACACCTGAAAGATATTTGTATAGTAGCATGCCCATTGATCAGCAAGCAACTCTTCAGCAATGGTAATTCAATCATCTTGGTGGATGGAATCATTTTGTTCTTCACGAAGTGTGAGACAGACCTGAGAGCGGGAGCCCTGGGCTAGGAAAAAAGGTAGCGTGGTGTGGCATAAGTGTCTCTTACCCTGCAGGGGAGTATAGAAAGTGAGGATGTAACACAATGAAGTAGCTGGCTGAAAAGGCAGCAGAAATGTCAGGGGGTGGACTGTGCCCAGCAGAGGGCTGGAAGCTGTCAGCTGCTGTGGTGGAAGGCAAGAAAGCCAGGGAGATAAGCCAATGGTCCCAGCTTTCTTTGAGAGCTGAGTTGTAGCAGAAAGCTATAAAGAATAACTTCTCCCTCAGCACGTCCCTGGAAATGAGTCTTCCTAGCAAAGGGAACAGAGCATCAAGCATATGGAAATACACACAGAATCACAGAATTGTAGGGGTTGGAAGGGACCTTTGGAGATCCTCAAGTCCAAATCCCCTGCCAAAGCAGGTTCACCTAGAGCAGGCTTGACAGGAATGCATCCAGTCAGGTTTTGAATGTCTCCAGAGAAGGAGACTCCAACACCTCTCTGGGCAGCCTGTTCCAGTGCTCTGGCGCCCTGAAAGTAAAGAACTTTTCCCCATGTTGAGATGGAACTTCCTGTGTTCCAGCTTATGTCCGTTGCCCCTTGTCCTGTCACCAGGCACCACTGAAAAGAGTTTGACCCCGTCCTCTTGACGTCTGCCCTGTAGATATTTATAATATACACAGGCTGAATGAATTTACTAAGTATTTATTTCTTGATAAAAATATTCAGGACTAAATGTCAACTGGTTGCAGTACTGTTTGGAAATTGGGGACTAGCTGAGGCACCAATGGACATCCAGAATGAGATCTTTGCGGATAGTCCTGGCAACAAAGTCCATCTATTGCATGAGGTGCATGAAATGAACCTGTGCCTCAGTAGTGTGGGACACTAGGGCTCAGTGCCAGCCCTGTAGTGTAAGTGATCCTGAGTATTTTTTTTTTCCTTCAAAGCAAGTGCCCTCCAGTCAAATTCACGAGCTCTCAGGCACACAGACACCACTGAATCATATCTTCCCCCCTTTTTTTTTTTCACTTAGGTATGTAAATGTATGTTGTTAGAAATGTGACCCGGCAGATAGGACTATGTTCTGTATTTCAATTTTGATAGGAACTTCTGTTTATTAAAAAAACTAATAAAATGGCAAAAGTCTAAACATAGAATGTAAGGTTGAGATACTACTTAATTTTTGGTAATGTTCCATAAAAAATGTATCCATACAGATAAAATAATGATGGTCCTTTACCAAAAAAAAAAAAACCAATCTACCAACCCCAAAAAACTTGTCCTTGTTCTCTTGCCCCTCATTAGATACTGTGTATCTTTTTTCCCTCTTTGTAAGAAATTAGAACAGGCTGAGACCGGTCTTTTGGCCACCCCAGTACCCTAAGATGATCCCTAGACTGCAGATCAGTAGTATTTGCTCTATAGAGGAATGTGGCTCTTCAGTAGCAGAATCGTACTTTTGCGTACAACTTTTGCAAGAGGAAAATAAAGAAAAAGCATATACTATACATTACTTAAAGCTACCTGAACCTGAAAGAGAAGAAGTACCCTTTACAGGTAGGATCAAGAAGTATATGCCACTTTTGAGAGAGAAACCAGTTGACCATCATGGGTTGACGGTCATAAAACGGCATTATGGGAAACAAGATTCTCAGAAATGCAGCGTGCCACTTGTAGACTCTGGAGGAGTACAACTGCTCCATCCTGTTGCATTAGCGAAATAGTGGAATTACAAGCTAATAACAAATTAATCTGCAGTCTTGGTTTGGCATTGAAATGACAGTCAGGTTGAAGGTACAAGACCTAAAGCACTCAGGATGCTGCTTCTGAACTGTTTCAGGTTGCGTACGCGCCAGCACAATGAGAAGCGTGTAGTGTCTGTAACTGGGAATGGTAGCTGTGGAGGAAGGCAAAAACTGCCATTACTGTAGGCCATAATCCAATTCTGCTTGCAGGCCCCTTTTTTCTGTACATGAAGACTTACTCTTCTCCT
This sequence comes from Alca torda, assembly GCA_008658365.1. Classification (NCBI taxonomy): domain Eukaryota; kingdom Metazoa; phylum Chordata; class Aves; order Charadriiformes; family Alcidae; genus Alca; species Alca torda. The sequence goes on from CM018076.1 coordinate 183,842,975, forward strand.
ATCAAAGGAAAGAGAAAGGAAGTGTTTGTAAAGAACCAGCAATCTTTATATCTTTGTGCATGTATTCGTGAGTTAATTGATTACTGCGTGAGAGCTTTGTCTAAGTATGGCAACAGAGGATCTCAAGGATTAGATGTAGGAGGTCTGGAAAACACTTCTCATTCTGTCTGTATTTTCTAATGTTTGTTTTCCCCTAAGAAGTTCTGTAATACCTGACATCCTTTTTATATATCACAGACTCTAATGGTGCCTCTGATGGCAATAGCGTAGAGGATGTTTGGGAAACTAATTTCCATTTTATAGCAAGCAAAATGAAGAGGAAAAATTGATGTCTAGGTCCCAAGTGGAAGTATTATGTTGCTTTGTGTACCAGAAGATTGCTCTTAGCCTTCAGGTGTATCCCTTAAAGATGCGTTACTCATGTTGCTGTGTTTAGTAGTCAATAGCAGCTTTCATTCTAAGTATCTTTTGGCTTTATAACCTCATTCACAGAAAAATGATCTTAATTTTCTTACTGTACCACTGCATGAAAAAGAAGTGCATAGAATGATTTAAAACTCTTTTGTTAACATTAGAGTAGCTGTAGGTATAACTGATTTACGTGCTTTTCTTCTATAGTTCCATTCTCCGTTGTTTATTTCTTCTTTTCTTTTGTCTCACCTTCTTTTGCCATTTCCTCTATACTTTTCCTGTGTCTCATTTTCTTTCTGATGCATCCTGCATAATTTTCATGGCTCTTGCTCAGCACTGTACCTATTGCCAAAGTGTAATTCAACCCAAGTTATGTCAGCACCATGCGAAGTAGTTGTCAGATGCGGAAAATGAGAGAAGGTGCCTCTTGCTTTTGGTAAGGAACTGGAGATTTAGTATTTCATGGTTTCTGGGAATTTGCCTGCTGATCTAAACTTTGTCCATTGGTGGGCCTCAACCAGCAGTTTAGTCTCCTGGCTGAACAAGCCAGAAGAAGCTTCACCCAAACTCCCATGTGGGATCCTCTGACAGAATTTATGTTTCTGCCTTCATGGAGGACACAAATCCCTGGCAGCTGGCATGAGGAAATGGTTTTCTAAGCCACATTATATAAATGGTTTGTAGGCTTCACCCAACTGCCTGCTGCAGGCTTCCATTGGAAGAGGTGCTATCTGGATAAGCAAGCTCCTCCTTGGAGATAGATAGTGGATTTCAGGTATGGACTTTAACATCTCAGAATAAATATATTTAGTGAGAGGGTGGACCAGGAATAATCAATTAGAGATTTGGGAGTAGTTCTAGCTAGATACATTCTGCTTTAAATGAACCTTAATCTTAAGCAAATGCCCTGTGTAAATCAACTAAATATTCCGTTCCTTTTTCCATGACCTTGAAAGAATTGGTATTATTGTTCCCTTTCCTGTTCTGTCATCTAGAAAACCTCTTGAAATGTCAGTATTCACAGTGAACTAGCTTGGTACCTGAAAACGTTATGCTGTGATATGGCTGCGTTTAGAAGGTGGGATAAGAAGTATCCCATGTTGTTGTAGCAATATGGTACAAATTTTGTCTGATACTTGTTTAGTTTACATTTTGAGGTTCTTTGTTACCATATGTGCAAGAAGTTTAATTATCAAATCAAACAGATTATGTCACTTAATTATCCATTTCTGCAAGTGTGACCAAAATAGAAACTGTCAGTGACAGAGATGGAAATACCGGAACCATCATCACAAGCAAACAGTGCTGGGAGTTCTCTTTCTTGGTACTATAAAAAACAATTATTGATTTTTCATGTTCTTGCCAGCAATACCCTTATGTAGGTGTAGAGAAAAGTATTTATAGGTTTGTTTTTCTTTTAGCTGAAAAGTTTACAGTATGTAAATTTCTCAGCTATATAAATCATCTCCAAAGCATCCAAATCAATGGAGCTGCTCCCCACTTTACCAGCTGGGAGTGAGATCCTCAAATGACACCCCCCCGGCCTTGTTTTATTCAACTTATCTACACTTTGCCTAGGGCTTATTAAGAGAACTATTTGCTAACACTATTCTGATTTTGCTGACTTTTTGAGAGGGGAAAGTGTAGTCTTGTCAGGTTATTTTTAGAAGACAAGCAGGCCTTGCAACATACTAAAAAGATTCTTGGTTCGTGGTCACCACTGGTGAAATCACCTTTGCTGTGCTGCATCTATTCTTCTTTTGAGGCGAGCTACCTAAATTATTTTGAATTACTTAAAAGTACTTAAATACCACAGCATTGTCCCAACCTTATGAGGGCCTATTCACTTTTTGCGTGTTGCAGAGAGCTCCAGGCCAACCTTGGGTGGGCTGATACATCCACCCAGTAAGATGCAGCTACATTCAGGGACACGGTCCGGGTCTGCAGGGTGGCCAAGTCCATGCAGCTCTGCCTCTCAGCTGATGTACAATAATGCACTGACGTGGTTGTGCTGCTGGAGCAGGCTGACTTTAGTTATTCCTAGAGTCTCCCCACTGCTGCCTGAGGTCTGAAACACCTTATTACACAGTATAACCGTCCTCTAACTTTATATAGCATCTAAACGCAATGATCTCTGCAGCTTTGCTGAGGGTTCCAATAAGGGAAATAAAGATTTGTCGTATTGCAATTTTTTTTTTTTTGTTTATAGGAGAACTGAAAGACCTGATGCGTTGCTGAGGTTGGGGTTCTGTTCCTGAAAATCCACCATGTTCAGAAACTCTAGAAGTGTGGGTCACTGTGTGCTGGTCTGCTGTGCAGCAGTGAAGATCTGTGTGTAAAGAAATTGCAAGATCAATACGCAGAATCACGCCAAACATCAACAGCAAAATGAAAACTGGGGAGTGGCCTCATTTCAGCATAAGTATTCTGGTGTTCCAGATATTTCTTGGCCACCATTAAAAATTAGTCTGAAATTTTCCAATGAATTTGAATTACAAAAGTAGTCAACACTTTCAGTTTTAAATGTCTTAACTTTTATTTAGCAAAATAATTTTTTTAATTTATCTAAGGCACATTTCCTTTGAAATGTCAGCTTATTTATTACAGCAGATTCATAAAAGAATTAAATAATAATATCTTCCTAAGTCATCGAGATGTTTCCATTTGCTCAATACAAAACAAACCTAAATGTTATTGACATTGCTTTCTTTTGGAAACAAGAAATATTTTTCAGCATCTTAGAACCGTGTGAGATATGAAAACAAGATTTCATGCAACTCTACGGTGTCTTGCTTTTGTTCTTAAAGATGTAATTGCAAACTCCAGCAAAAGCACTATTTAACTAAGCGTTACATAGAATCATAGAAGCATATGGGTTGGAAAAGACCTTGAAGATCATCGAGTCCAACCGTAAACATAACGCTGCCAAGTCCACCACTAAACCATGTCCATAAGAGCTACATCTACACATCTTTTAAATACCTCCAGGGATGGTGACTCAACCACTTCCCTGGGCAGCTTGTTCCAACGCTTGACAACCCTTTCGGGGAAGAAATTTTCCTAATGTCCAATCTAAACCTCCCCTGGTGCAACTTGAGGCTGTTTCCTGTCATCCTATTGCTTGTTACTTGGGAGAAGAGACCGACCCCCACCTCTCTACACCCTCCTTTCAGGTAGTTGTAGACAGCGATAAGGTCTCCCCTCAGCCTCCTTTTCTCCAGACTAACCAACCCCAGCTCCCTCAGCCGCTCCTCATGAGGCTTGTTCTCCAGACCCCTCACCAGCTTCGTTGCCCTTCTCTGGACTCACTCCAGCACCTCAGAGTCTTTCCTGTAGTGAGGGGCCCAAAACTGAACACAGTATTCGAGGTGCAGCCTCACCAGTGCTGAGTAAAGGGGACAATCACTTCCCTAGTCCTGCTGGCCATGCTATTTTTGATACAGGCCAGAATAGTATTGGCCTTCTGGGCCACCTGGGCACACTGCTGGCTCATATTCAGACCAACATACCCAGGTCCTTTTCTGCCAGGCAGCTTTCCAGCCACTCTTCCTCAAGCCTGTAGCGCTGCATGGGGTTGTTGTGACCCAAGTGCAGGACCTGGCATTTGGCCATGTTGAACCTCATACCATTGGCCTTGGCCCATCGATCCAGCCTGTCCTGATCACTTCCTACCCTCAAGCAGGTCGAAACTCCCACCCAACCTGGTGTCGTCTGCAAACTTACTGAGGGTGCACTCGATCCCTTTGTCCAGGTCATTGATAAAGATATTAAACAGAACTGGCCCCAGTACTCAGCCCTGGGGAACACCACTTATGACCAGCCACCAACTGGATTTAACTCCATTCACCACCACTCTTTGGGCCGGGCCATCCAGCCAGTTTTTTACCCAGTGAAGAGTACTCCTGTCCAAGCCATGAGCAGCCATAGTTTGTTGTTGTTAGAGAAACACCACCCTAAATTTGCCCTGCTTTTAAGCTTTTATGATCCCATCAGCAGATTAGAACCAAGGCATCCAGTCAACTGTCTTGTCCTTGAGGAGTCCGAGACAGCTATCTGTCGGAATGGGGAATGTGACCAAATAGCCAAACTCCCCCTTGGACAAAGGGCCGAGGAGCTGCAGCTTCCAGAGCACTCTCTGGAGAGCGGAGGAAGGCCAGAGATGCACCCCTTCTCCAGAGGCACTGCCTGCCAGCCTCCTGTCTAGGCCCACCAAGGAATACCAATGCCATCATCTCACTTAAGCCAAAACAGGACAAATTTCCAGGGTTCAGCTCCTGCTTCAGATGATACTCCTAGAAACAGAAGTGCTGTGAATTGAGAAAGGGAAGGGCTTGCACGTGAAGCAGGGTCACCACAATTTACACAGCTCGGTAAATGTTTTGTCAAGATATTTCTTCTCAGGGTTATCATATTGCTTACAAGACAAAGTGCTTCTGGTTTTGCTTCTAAATCCTCAAAAGCAGTTATTTAAACTCAGAAGGAATTGTTGCAGCTGTTTGCCAAATTAGTGAACTATGTTCATATGAGGAACAGATACTTGAGAGCTCTTATCTGTTGTTCATGAATTACACAGTTTGAAACAATTCATCGGCATAACAAATTTGAACTCCATGACAAAATCCTTCAAGTATCTAAGACTTCTTCATACTACATCTCTCGAATGTTTCACAAACACCAATGAGAACATCTGCAATGGATTTTCATTTTTGCTGGAAATATTTTTTACCTTTATAACTGCATTTTGTAGATTTTTGTTTACATCCAGAAGAATTTTCATTTTGGTTTTTAATTTTAATGAAATATAGATGATGCTCTTTGACTACAGTCATTTACTACTACCCTGGGAAATACTTAGCACTGAAGCATTGTTTTGCAAAAATATTCCAGGAATCTAAGAAAATTCTGAACTCCAGTGCAGTAAATAAATCCTGCTTCATGATAATAATCTTCATTATTTACATTCACGTACCTATTTATTATAACTTAGAATTTATCGTATTGTATTGTAGCCCTTAGATTTAGATTTTGTATGACTGCAGGCAGTTTAGTAGGTAGTGCATGTTATGTAAATATACTTTACTGTGTATTTGTCATAAGCCAAGTCTGGCACACAAGGAACTAGATGCTAGATTATATATATTAATGTGTATTTGAGATTATATGCGACACTAGTTAAATATTATCTCAGCGTCTACGTAGTCTGAGGCGGTGTGTGTAACAATAACTGTATACTTTCCAGAGGAGCCATAATAATGCAGAAGCAGTGTTCTCCTAGCAGAGTATGTATAAAATTTCCTAGGTTAGAAATGAAAGAAAGTGTTTTAATAAACGAGAAACAAAATTAAAAAGAGTTTCACCACCTGGGCTCTGGAGGTGGTTTGGATCACACCTTTGGATGGTTTGGATCCTCTCTAGAGGATAAGTATAGTCCAGAACTTGACTAGGCTGCGTGAGCTAGTATATCCAGTATGCATTAGGAAGGTTAAAAAGGGAAGTCTAACACAGTTTGAACAACATGGGAGGGAGGGATAAAAAGAGAATGCAAGCCAAAAATGGCAGAGATTAGAGGCAGCCACAGAACTGGGCCACTTATTTCATCACACAATTAGGAAAGCAGCCTGGACCAGAGCACTGATAAGAGAGAAGACCTTGCTGCTCTCAATGATTGCAGGTGTAGAGCTTGTGTGTCAGTGTCTGTGCTCTGTTACGTGTTGGTTCCCTGATCATCTACATTGCAAAAATGTTCATTCATCCCCAGTTTTTCTTGGTGTGAGCAAACAGCTTCCTCTACAACAAAACTCTGCTGTAGTGCTGGGGCTGCTTCATTGCAGGGGCCCAACTTAGTAAACAGCATGGATAAAATTGCACATGATTTGTCCCTCTCTTTAATATTAATTGAATGCTTTAAGGCTTGTCAGCCTCTACCCTCCTGTATGCTATTGTACACGCTACAAAGACACCTGTATGGTAGGCTTCAAGAAGTGTCCCCACTTTATTTCCAAATCTGCAATCTGAAAAAAAAAAACCAAAAAAAACAAAAAAAAAACCCCAACAAACCTTGCAAAATAATAATTCTGTATGAAAGCAGAGAGGACACTCATGGCCCAGTGCTATGCAGTGTCGGTGCAGTCTGCTCTCAAGCAGGTAAGCAGACAGTGTGCACATATGCCACTCTGTATCACACGAGCTGTGGCCGGAGATTGCTCCTTGAGTGGATAAATTTAGCAGAAAGTCCCGTTCTGGACTGTGTCCACCTTTGAAAAAAGAGAACAGGTTATTTGGATTTGATGGAAGGGAGTAGGAATGACAGTAAAGGGTTTTGGGGCAAGGGGCAAGGTGGGCTGGTCTTTGAGATGCTAATATGGCCTTCAGGCATATCTTTGGCACTGCCTCAACTGACACCACACACAGGGGAATCAAACTGTGTATTTCTGGCTTTGTTTCATGATAAATCTGTGAACCCTGAGGAATTGTTCTTAAGGATGTTACTTTTTTGCACTTAAATGAAAAGGCTGAGAGGTTTCTTTATGCAGCTGATCCATTTTTTATGTATCTTTTAGGCCTACTTTTTGTTTCGACTTCCAGACCTGACCCCTTTAAAGGATACCTCAGTCTACCTTAACTTGTGATTCAATAATTTACTCTTCTTTCCTACAAAGGTATGTGCTGCTTACTTTCCATGACTTCACTAAAATGACATAAAGCTGAAATTTTATGGTTTAGATATAAAAAATAACTTTCAAGGAGTCATGATTTGATCAGTGAAGCAAATGGCATAGCACAGATACTTAAAAGAAATAAAAAATACTAATATACAATATTCAACTTATTTTCCTTTTTTGTTATTTGGAATTTAGTAAGAATCATGGGAAGAATCAGAGAAGTCTTCATGGGTGCCCTTCTAGGGTCCTGTCTGCTCACACAGGTGTTCCTGCCCCTTATCCACCATCATCCCGCAGAACTGAGCGACCCATAGCTACGATTCCCAGTGGTCTCAGTCTGCCCGATTCACTTAAGGTATCCAGAAGTGATCTGCAGCAGCTAAAAACCTGCAGTTACTGGGAAAACCTAAATTAGAGCAGGCTTAATGTGAACAAAATTACTAGGAATGAGTAGCTACTAAAATCTAGAAGAGCTTTAGTGAACACATGTAGACTATACACATTGCAAACACTTGCACTTTGAGCAGATTCCAGCAGATGTGTTCATCTTAGGGCACTGTGGACATTTCCCTGCTCCTTGTTTTTGAAAGCACTGCCCATGCAGTACACGTACTGCCCACAACAGCTCACACACTGCCATGCTACCTGATACAGTGGTAGCTCCACCATTCCACGGTCTCTCCCCTGTTCAGGCCCAGGGCTGTGTCTATGCCTTGCAAAGGCTGTCCTTGGACAACTTGCAGTTGTAGATGCAGGCTGGAAGGGAGCTCTGGAGGTCATAGAATCAGAGAATTGCCTGGATTGGAAGGGACCTTTCCGATCATCTAGTCCAACCATCAACCTAACTCTGACAAAAACCATCACTAATCTAAACTATATCTCTAAGCAGATATATATATCTCTAAGGTCCTCTAGTCCAAACCCCCACTCAGAGGAGCACCAGTTCAGACCTTCAGTTGTCTCCCTCAGGAGCACGGGGCTCTTGAGCTAAGGAGCTAAACCGGTATTTTTCAAAATTTTCTAAAATGTGATCCTCCCCCTCCCTGCCTTTCTGACTCACCATCTGTATGCAGCCAACTGTATAAGACTTTAAAAAGTCAGATGAGTAATTTAAATGAAGGTGCTTCTAATAGTCAAACCCCTCTTTTGAAAACTTTCACTACTCCTTTTGTGGTTTTGATCCATGATTTGAAAAATGCTGCTCTTTCAAAAGAAGGTAATATTTTCAGGTTGGGTTTTGGGGGGGGTCTTTTTTAAATGCTGACCAAACAAAATATTTTTCTGATTTCCTTTTGTATGATTTTAGCAACAACATTCTTCAAGCAGACATTATAGAAATGGAGAATTTAATCTCAGAAAGTTAGGATGCAACACCAGGAACAAAACCAAGGCTTATAAAGGGAAATGCTGGACGGTCTTTGTACCCAGCGGCACCAGCAGCTCTGCTTGGCAGTTCCCAGTCACAGTGTTGTAAGTGACACAGTAAGTGACTGGCAATGGTATCTCACACTGGATCTGCAGTAATGCTTACAGTAGTTAGCTGTATCTGTGTATGCAGTACTTGTACTAGCTAATCTTACAATATTTATTTCTCAGTTCTTCTTCCAGCATAGTTTACTGATACTAGAAATACAGAATACTTATAACAGAACTGTAACATGCTTTGTGATGGAGAGCCATTGTTTTTTCCACTCGCTGTCCCCTTCCCTCCTCAGGTGTTTAATATTAAAACCTTACAAGTCCTGGTGCTCTGGAACAACCCCATCAGAGAAATCCCTAATGGCATTCACATAGTGAAGTTACTGCAGAAATTTACAGTTTCCTTCAATTTGCAGTTTCCTTCAATCCTATCACATCTTCTGGGTACGATATTTTTTATTAACTGAGAGGATTGCAGCATTTATGAGCGCAAACAAGGATTTCTATCTTGACCTACATTATAGTAATTCACTAATTTCCATTCTAGCCATGCAGTTAACCCAAACAAAAAAGACTTTCTCACAGTAGCAGAAGACAGAAGTACTGAAAGTTAATTGTAATGCTTGCTAAAATACCTTGCTATATTTAATCTTCACTACATGAATGTATTAGTCAGCTGTGGCTCATTTTCAGAAAACAGACACTCCAGCTGAAAACATTTTGAGAAAGAATGGTCTTGTGGCTTCCATTCTTAGCTCTGCTGTCTGCCTTTGTGTAGCAGTAAAAATAGGTAACATTTTAAAACTTAGTCAATACATTGCTCTGAGACATGCTGACTACACTGCAGCATACTTGGAGTCTAACGGAGGTGAGCCAGGGGCTCTTGAGGTAATAGGAGCCAAGAGGGTAACACCAGTGAAATACCTCACAGGAATTAAGGTATGTTCCTCTGAGAAGGTGACACGGCTGACAGCCCAGCTGAAGTGCCTCTACACCAGTGCACGCAGCATCGACAACAAACAGGAGGAGCTGGAAGCCACCGTGCTGCTAGAAAGCTATGACCTAGTTGCCGTTGCTCAAACCTGGTGGGATGAATCCTATGACTGGAGTGCAGCTATCAGTAGCTATAGACAAAGGCTATGGCTACAGAAGGGACAGGTCAGGAAGGAGGGGCAGAGGCATTGCCCTCTACATCAAGAAATGGATAAGAGTGTGAAGAGCAGGTTGAAAACTTATGGGTAAGAATTAGAGACCGAAGCAACAAAGGGAACCTTGTAGTTGGTGTCTGCTACAGGCCGCCAGTCAAGGGGAGCCTATTGACGAAGCCTTCTTACTCCAGCTACAGGAGACATCACACTCATAGGCTGTCGTCCTGCTGGGGGACTTCAACCACCCCAACATCTGCTGGAAAAGTAGCACGGTGAGATGTAGGCAATCCAGGAAGCTCCTGGAGTGCCTCTTAAGCCAGGTAATAGACAGCTCCACCAGAGGTCACCAATGCAAGTGAGCTAATTGGTGACATCAAGATTGGAGGCAGCCTGGGCTGCAGTGATCATGCACTGGTCGAGTCCTGAGGGATATGGGGCAGGCGAAGAGTAAAGTCAGGACCCTGAATTTTAGGAAAGCAAACTTCCAGCTGTTCAAGGAGTTAGTCAGTAGGATACCCTGGGAAACTGCCCTCGGGTACAAGGGAGCAGAACAGAGCTGGCAGATCTTTAAGGGCACTTTCCTTAGAGCGCAGGAGCTCTCGATCCCCAGGTGTAAGAAATCAGGAAAGGAGGGCAAGAGACCTGCTGTTCAAACCAAAGGGCAAGAAAGAGATGCACAGTCAGTGGTGGCAAGGACAGGTATCCTGGGAAGAGTACAGGGACACTGCCCAGTTGTGTAGAGATGGGGTCAGGAAGGCCAAGGCGCAGCTGGAGCTGAAATTGGCAAGGGATGCAAAGAATAATAAGAAGGGCTTTTACGGGTGTGTCAGCCAGAAAAGGAAGGTCAAAGAAAGCTTACTCCCCCGGTTAAGCAAGACTGGCAAACGGGTAATAATGGATGAGGAGAAGGCTGAGGTACTCAGCAAATTTTTTGCCTCCACCTTCACTGGCAACCTCTCTCCCCATACCTCTCAAATGGATGGACTGCAAGGCAGGGACTGGGGGAGCAAAGTCCCTTCCACTGTAAGAGAAGATCAGTTTCATGACCACCTGAGAAACCGGATCATACACAAGTCTATGGAGCTGACGAGATGCATCCCAGAGTCCTGAGGGAATTGGCTGATGTTATTGCCAAGCCACTCGCCATGATATTTGAAAAGTCATGGCAGTCAGGTGAACTCCCCGGTGACTGGAAAAAGGGAAAAATTGCACCCATTTTTAAAAAGGCTAGAAAGGAGGACTCTGGAAACTACTGCCTTGTCAGCCTCACCTCTGTGCCTGGGAAGATCATGGAACAGATCCTCCTTGAAGCTATGCTAAGGCACATGGAGGACAGGGAGGTGATTTGAGACAGCCAGCATGGCTTCACCAAGGGCAAGTCCTGCCTGAACAACCTAGTGGCCTTCTACGGTGGAGTGACTACATCAGCGGACAAGGGAAGAGCTATGGATGTCATCTATCTGGACTTCTGTAAGGCCTTTGACATGGTGCCTCACAACATCCTTCTCTCTAAATTGGAGATGGATTTGATGGATGGACTGTTTGGCGGATAAGGAATTGGTTGGATGGTCACATCCAGAGGGTAGTGGTCAACAGCTCAATGTCCAGATGGAGATCGGTGACAAGTGGTGTCCTTCAGGAGTCCATATGGCGACCAGTACTGTTCAATATCTTCATCAATGACACAGACAGTGGGATCAAGTGCACCCTCAGCAAGTTTGCAGACAATAACAAGCTGTGTGGTGCAGTTGACATGCCTGAGGGATGGGATGCCATCCAGAGGGACCTGGACAAGCTTGAGAAGTGGGCCTGTGTGAACATCATGAGGTTCAAAAAGGTCAAGTGCCGGGTCCTGCACCCGGGGTGGAGCAGCCCCCAGTATCAATAGAGGCTGGGAATGAAGGGACTGAGAGCAGCCCTGCCAAGAAGGGCTTGGGGGTACTGCTGGATGAAAAGCTGGACATGAGCCGACAATGTGCGCTCGCAGCCCAGACGGCCAACTGTATCCTGGGCTGCATTAAAAGCAGTGTGGCCAGCAGGTCAAGGGAGGCGATTCTGCCCTGCTACTCTGTGGGGAGAGGAGACACTCTCACTAGAGTGAGACCCTACCTGGAGTACTGCGTCTACCTTTGGAGTCCTCAGCACAAGAAGGACATGGACCTGTTGGAGCGTGTCCAGAGGAGGGTCACAAAAGCGATCAGAGGGCTGGAGCACCTCTGCTATGAGGACAGTCTGAGAGAGTTGGGGTTGTTCAGCCTGGAGAAGAGAAGGCTCCGGGGACACCTTATTGCAGCCTTTCAGTACTCAAAGGGGACCTACAGGAAAAATAGGGACAAACATTTTAGCAGGGCCTATTGCGATAGGACAAGCAGTAAACTAGAAGAGGATAGATTTAGACTAGATATAAGGAAGAAATGTTTTACAGTAAGGGTGGTGAGACACTGGCACAGGTTGCCCAGAGAGGTGGTAGATGCCCCATCCCTGAAAACATTCAAGGTCAAGTTGGAAGGGACTCTGAGCAACCTGATCTAGTTGAAGATGTCCCCACTCATTGCAGGGGGGTTGTACTAGATGACCATTCAAGATCCTTCCAACCCAAACTATGCTATGATTCTATGCGTCTATGCTTCTGTGCTTCTATACTTCTGTGATTAAAATACAACTGTGCAGTGGAGATTCTAGTGTACGGAAACAAAAGTCCCTTTACAGAGTGTTTTGGAATGCTAAGACCCACCTTCATCCCCTGGCTTTAGATATTTAATTGAGACACCCATCTCAACATCCACACTGAGTGCAGAGAATACCTCTAGAGGTCATCTCAGCTCATTTAAGAGCTGAAACATAGTTTTGAATGCTGAAAAGAGGCTGAGCAATCCTACTTTTTCATACTAGGTAAAAAAAAAAAGGGGCCTACACACTGTGCAACACTTAAGAATGGTTTAAGCTGCAGGGTTGGACTAGGTAACCTCCAGAGGCTCCCTTTAGCCTGAATTATTCTGACTTCGTGATTTTCTGTCATTTCTGTTTCTAATTCATCACTCTGTTTTCTTTTATTGTAGGTTGTTTTCATTAGAAGATCTCTGGTATCTGGACCGTGTCTGTAATGACACTAGCTTTATTCCTAATGACATCAAGAACCTCGGGTATATAAGCAACATAAAATAAAACCACAGATGCTGTGGACCATACTTAGATATTAATTGTGTCAGTGAATACATCAGGAAGATTCACTGCACCCTTCTTAATCCTGTCCTATATGAGAGATTCATTTAAACAAAACCAGTAAATGACAACTGTATACCTGAAATAGCTGTGGGTAGAGCCAGCCGCTGTTTGCAAGCGTCTTGATGATAGCTGTAAGTCGAATATCCCCATGCAAAATACTATCATTCTCTCATTTGGGCCATATAAGTGCACATACACTTGATTTGCATCGTGAGGAAAGAGAAAATATATTTCTAAACCATGTGTAGTTGTTTTCAATCAGTGTGGAGCGTTGGTGAGACAATTATTAAAATGCAGCTCTGTGGAACCCACCCAGTAGAAACTGTAGAAAAGGAATTATTCGTACATGAGACTGTGTTGCTCTTCGTTGCCCTTCACATTGATGTTCTCTGCTTACATGTCTAATGCATTCGGATACACCCATCCCTGTCTTTCAAGGCAGCCCAGGTATTTAAATTATAATTACAAAAGTATTGTATATAAAATTGTGTCTAGTACATAAAGTGCACTGTAAGAAACACATACAATTTTTTGCATACGTGCTATCTTGGTTTACTAATTAATCAAATGGGAATTAGGACATTATATAACCATGGTCAAGTTAGGATATAGTGTGAACAGCCTACAATGCCTGGTCGTCCTTAAAATTATGAAAAGCTCAAACGTTTGAACATTGAAGGGCAACAGCTCTCTGCTTTGCTATCTGGGGTTTTGAATCTTCCACTAAAATCCCTCAGAATAGAAAATAACTTCGTACAGCCCTTGGTATGGAATGAAAAGATTCAGAACCAACCTTGGAAGCTCGCTCATCTGGCTGCCCTTTGCTTCTCCAGAAAAAACCTAAAGGAAAAATACACAGACATCACAGAAGATATTAAAAAATACTGGATGCGTAAGTAATACAAAAATATGTCCTGTTCCCTTGCCCCCCTGAGGAGTATTGTGTGCAAGAAATACACATAGTTGCCCGCTAATCAATAATTCTACAAGCATTAGGAAGGTGGAAGTTCATACTTGGTCCACTCTTTCACATGAAATTAGTGTTGATCAAAGGTATCCAATTATATAATGTGGGGTATATAATGCTTTCCGTGCAGGTATGCTCAATTCAAATTTTGGTTATAGCTGAGTGAATGTGAAACTACATTTACAGAAGATTTATTAGGCATGCAAATACTTTCTTCTATTTAATGTTCCTAGGATTTTACACTGCCACTTTTCCTCCAGACGAAATGTGTGTTGCAGCTTCATATTGTGGTTGTGTGTCAAGCCGGTCTGTTCAGGAGGGAGATGGACCTGAAGCTTACAGCTGAGACAAAAATGATGTCAGTTCCTTTTCTGGGAATCGCAGAACCATTTTCTTCCCTCCCTCTCCACCCCACTCCACTGTACAGTATATGTTTCTATTTTTGGCGTGTCTGCCTCCTTCTTCCCCATGGGAGCCGTGCAGATTGTGCATTAAGGCTAGAGTAATTACTTCTTTGCAATAGCATGAGCCTTTGCTAAAATGGAGCGGAGGGAGCTTAAACACCTTCTCCAGCGATGAACCATAGTCATTTGGAGGCCATCTAATTTCTTTAATTTGCATTTCTGAGTGAGGAAGTTGAGCTGCTGTGGGTGTGTATATAGTCTGAGAAGGATGACACAAAGGTTTTGACCCAGTTTCTTCCCTGTTGTTGTTCTACCGTCTGTGATTGCTGCAGCGGACCTCGGGATGGTAAATGACTTTGTCTCATCCAACTTTACAGGAGCATATTTAGATTTGGAAGGTGTCCCTTTTACTTCCATGCCTGCTCATCCTCATGCCATAGAACCATGCCGTGTCTCAGATGGAGTCTTGACTCCAGTACTGTGTGGAAAGTGATGTGGATTACAGCAGAGGAACTGCAAATGGGATAAAATAGTTCAGAAATACAAGATCTCATGTGATGTTATTCTGTTGGACAACATGGGACTCAGCTGGAGTGATGGGATCACTTACTGTGTACTGTTGCCATATATTTCTTAACGTGCTCTCAGCTCTGAATCATCTGTTTCATATCAATGAATACATATTTGAATCAAAATGAAAGGCAGACTCAGCCCTATATAAAATCAATGAAGTTACATGCTGATCCTGTGTTTCCTCCGGTGATGCCTGGCAAGGGATCAGGTTCTTCCCCACTGCTAGCATTATGTCATTTTACATCATAATGCTTGTCATTGCTTTAAAAAAACAGATAACTTTATTCCTGGACTACAAATTACATCTAGGACAGATTTGTCAAAACTGCAATGTTTTTGCAAGCTATAGGAAGTCTTGTAAATACATTTTGGTATTTCTTTTAAATACATTTTTTTTTTACTATAGGAAAAACATAATATTTTTTAATGAGTTCCAGTCCCCAAATCTGAAATGTCTGATGTTTTTCTAAACATAAAAAAAAAAAAAACCCCAAAACAAAAATCCCTTGCCTAAGTGAATTGATGATGAAGACAGCCTGCAACAGAACTGGGATCAGAGCTCCAACTTCTTCTGACTACAGTACTGTTCAGTAAGGGCTTCGTTGATGCTTTGTGTTGTTCCCCACATTGTATCGGTGCCAAGTGGTACAATACAAAAAAATAGCAAAACTCAACTACCATTTTAAAAAACAAAACTCAAAACCCCAACCCCCTGATTTTATTATCATTCACTTAACAAGATAGACGCAGAAGTGCAACAGATTTTTCATGTCTTTTGATTAAATGACAAAAATCCAGCATTTTTTCATGGCTACACTTGAAGGGTTTTGTTCTGATCTCTGTAATAACCATTGTACTTGTGCCTGTTCCAAGGCGAGCATTTTTTAAGTTCAAGGATCTTTATCACAGATCTGTAATGGACTTTGGACCCTGATGCGCTGAAGTCAATGCCTGAGTTTTCCTTGACTTTGGAACACCCACAGCTACAACCTGGACCAAAGAGGGGAACGGGACTGTTGCTTTATCTTGCTGGTATGGCCCCATGGGACTTGCCTGAAACCTGGTGTTTTTCACAACCTTCAGCTGGAAGTGCCTTGGAGTTGTGGTGTGTCTTAAGAGCCGTTCAATATTGTGTGACTTGAGTTTGGAAAGACTGGTAATGGCTTTTCATAGAAGTCGTATACACAACACTGTAAAGACAGTTGGAACACAGACAGAAGAGGGAAAAGCTAAGGGAGAGATGAAAATCTGATGACACAGGGCTTCTTTGTACCAAAGCACTCCTATGGAGAGATGGACACCTGTCCAGTGATAAGAACACAGAATTTGTCCAATTATTATTTGTCCCAAAATAATTGTTGGATAAATTGCATCAGTAACATCAAGGGCAGAGCCCAACTCATGGGCCTTTGCTGCTATGAGCACTTGGCCACAGAGGTAGGCGCCTTCTGCTGACTTCTCACTCTGACCCCATGAATCTTGCATGCCTGATGGCAGCTATGTAGCTGTAGTAGTCCCTGTTTCCCTCACCATCACCCCTTCTGCTTTCCACCACACATCACTTTATTCCTATTGACTTGTGGCCGATGAGCTCTGCTGCGATATGGCTACAAAGGAGTTGAAACCACCTCAGCTGAAGGAGGAATGCTTTTCACCTCCTGGTAAGCGCTCCAACCTCCGCGCAGCTGTGCAGACACAGTTTCCCTTCTCCCCTCCTCCTCCTCAACAAGGTCAAGTGAACTCGGTCTTGTCTTTGTGTGGTTCCCCACAGAATGGTAACTCATCCAAGGGTGTGCAGCAATGAGTCTTCAAGTGCCTCCAGGAGCTGCAAGGAGAACTGAGGTGCCTGTGGACAAAGGGCGAACCAAGGTTACAGCGAGGCTTCACTCTGTTTGCTCAATGCACCTGAAGCCTGGTTTCTGTGGAACTGAGGGATGAAAGTGACCCTTTCTCCACTTGCTATACTAATTATTGTAAAAAAAACCCCTCAAACCGCTTTGTCTCTGCTGGGATTTTCACAGGATTCAGTTCAGCTGAACATTCTCTCCGTGCAAGTACCCAGCGACCCGCTGCCAGAAATGGGGATCGGCCGCAGTGTGGAAGGGGAGCAAAGTTAGAGAAATTTAAACGCAGAAGCAGAAATGGATGTAGCAGAACGGGAACTGAAAGAGGGAATTCAGAGGTTTAGTAGAACTCATGGGCATTGCAGTGAAGGGGGAAGATCTGAAGGAGTTTATGCAAATGATGATAAGCATTATTCAAACACAGAAATCAGGGAAATGTGTCACTTGCATACAGATTGGCGTTTGCTAAGTTTTAAATCTTCACATATACAGTAGAAAATTGATTTAGACTCCGCAGCAGTTTCAATGCCTGCCATAGAGCAAGTGGTCTGAACAACCACCCCGTGATTTTGAGAGGAGCAGGAAGGGAACAGCTCCACGATACAGAAGGAAGGGAGATTTTTATTTTTCTTTAAAGTTGTTTGGGACTGATGTAGTCCAGAGGATTTGTGCATGCTGAAGAGGCCGTGGCTGAAATTCAAAATAATTTCAAAGCATCACCAAATCCAGGAACTAGCAAGATCTCCAGTAAACTTACCAGCAGCCTTTGGGTTTCTCTCACCTGTTTTCCTGGCTGCTTATGGCAAGGAAAATGAACTCTGGCACTGCAGAGTACGGTAGGTGCTTCTGCAAGGGGGGAACACGGACACACACGACCTCCTGTGCTCTGGGCTTGGAGTTGGCTGGCAGAGGAGGAGCTGTGAGCTTCAGTTACATTGTCTTCCATGCACATTGATATTTTATTATTATTATTATATCTCTGGTTGCCCAGAGAAGCTGTGGATGCCCCATCCCTGGAAGTGTTCAAGGCCAGGTTGGATGGAGCTTTGAACAACCTGGTCTAGTGGAAGGTTCCAACCCCCCCATAGCAGGGGGTTGGAACTGGATGATCTTTAAGGTCCCTTCCAACCCAAACCATTATTATTATTATTATTATTATTATTATTATTATTATTATTATTATTATTATCATCATCATCATCATCATCATCATCATCATCATCATCATTATTCTCTCAAGTGCAGCACTGCTTCACTCTCTGGCTTACAAGTGAGAGCTGGGCTGTGCTGGGCTGGCATGGAGGAGGTGGTACGTGTCAGTTCCCGCCTGAATAGATGCACCTTTAGGGAACAGTAGTCCTGTGTCTTCCAAAGGAAAAACATTCGCTAACATTGAGCTGCTCTAGGGATATCTTTAAGCAATTTCTTCCATTGTTTTAGGAATGGCTGTAAAGCTTCCCGGGGATAATTAATAGAAAGTGTCTCCAGCCTGAAAGAGCTCCAAACGCATTCAGGATTGCTGGACCGGACTCACAGCCAGGCTCCAGGGGCAGAGGGCTGCACTCTCTGCGTTGCTAACTTGGCAGCAGCAGAGAGACTTGGCACTCGGCGTGTCTTTCACAGAGCGTGAATAGCAAAAGGAGCTAAGGGGATATAGGAATAGAGGTGGGCAAGGTTGGAGGTGTGAGAATGAGGAGCCAGAGCTTGAAGCGAACGTGCGGTGCAGCTGTGTTCTGCAGACACCAGAACTGATGTTGTGCGTGGGCATTGCTTCCTCGGAATGAACCTTTGCTCATCTCATAGAATCACAGAATCACAGAATGGTTCAGGTTGGAAGATCATCTAGTTCCAACCCCCCCCCGGCCATGGGCAGGGACACCTCCCACGGGCAGAGACACCTCCCACTAGACCAGGCTGCTCAAAGCCCCATCCAGCCTCATCTCCAGCTTGGGGTGGCTCTGCAGACCCACCTTTGGAGCAGAGAGCAGCACGGACACAGGAGTGCGACATTGCTGAGGTTAGCCCTCTGGGTTCTGCCCCTGGTTCTGGGCAGGTTTTTGCAGTTTATGTGGCCACAGCCACGCTGAGGCGGGTTTGCACAGGCTGGTGGTGGCCATTGGGGCTGCATGGGCCACGTACCTGCGGTGGTATTGAGGCACCAGGGGCAGCGATGGTTGGACCTTACCCTGCAGAGCAGAAACCTAAACTGAGTTATGTACAACCAGCCCCCTCTAGTGGTACTTCTCCCGTGAAGTTTTAACGCCTTGTGAAACTGGGGCTTGGTTTCTAAATATATTTTATACCTATAGCATGGTGTGACAAGATAGAGACATGATCGAGGTTTAAACTGACTCGCTTACAGTCTCTCTTACCCGGCAGAGCAAGACACCTTCTGAAGTTTCTGTGATGGAGTCAAAGGAAAATTATGATCAAACGTTTCAAACGTGAACAAAGCTGCTGCTTGGGAATACGCAGCTTTTCAGTTCAACACTAATGCTTCTCTCGTCTCCTCTGTGAAAGTCTTCAAGCCTCATTTGCCTTCCTCTCCACCCTGCTGTGGTGGGTTGACCCTGGCTGGACACCAGGTGCCCACCAAAAGCCACTTTGTCACTTCCCTCCTCAGCGGGACAGGGGAGAGAAAATATAACGAAGGGCTCGTGGGTTGAGATAAGGACAGGGAGACTCACCAAGTACCGTCATAGGCAAAACAGACTTGACTTGGGGAAATTAGTTTAATTAATTGCCAATTAGAAGTCAGAGGAGGCTAATGAGAAATAAACCCCAAATCTTAAAACACCTTCCCCCACCCCTCTGTTCTTCCTCGCCTTAACTTCACTCCTGATTTCTCTACCTCCTCCCCCTGAGCAGCGCAGGGGAAATGGGGGTTGTGGTCAGTTCATCATACGTTGTCTCTGCAGCTCCTTTCTCCTCAGGGGGAGGACTCCTCACACTCTTCCCGTGCTCCAGTGTGGGCTCCCATAGGAGACAGTCCTCCACAAACTTCTCCAACATGGGTCCTTCCCACAGGCTGCAGTTCTTCACAAACTGCTCCAGCGTGGGTCCCCCACAGGGTCACAGGTCCTGTCAGGAAACCTGCTCCAGCGTGGGCTCCTCTCTCCACGGGTCACAGGTTCTGCCAGGACCCTGCTCCAGCGTGGGCTTCCCATGGGGTCACAGCCTCCTTCAGGCATCCACCTGCTCTGGCGTGGGGTCCTCCACAGGCTGCAGATGGATATCTGCTCCACTGGTAACCTCCATGGGCTGCAGGGGGACATCCTGCCTCACCATGGTCTTCAGCATGGGCTGCAGGGGAATCTCTGCTCCAGTGCCTTGAGCACCTCCTCCCCCTCCTTCTTCACTGACCTTGGTGTCTGCAGAGTTGGTGCTCTCACATATTCTCACTCTGCTCTTCAGCTGTAATTGCGCAGTTGTTTTTTTTTCCCCTTCTTAAATGCGTTATCCCAGAGGTGCTACCACCATCGCTGATGGGCTTGGCCTTGGCCAGCGGTGGATCTGTCTTGGAGCCGCTGGCATTGGCACTATCGGACATGGGGGAAGCTTCTGGTAGCTTCTCACAGAGGCCACCCCTGGAGCCCTCCTGCTACCAAAACCTTGCCACGCAAACCGAATACACCAGGGCACTTCAAAACACACCTTGAAATGTAAAGTCAGTGTTAGAGGAGATCCACCCCCTGAAACTAGAGCATTTTACTAGCAGTATTTATTGCAGGGTAACTTAAGGCATCTGTCCCACATGCTGGAACAGAGGCATCATATTTGACACGTGACGGCCTGCATACAGAGCTCATGCTTACACAGCTCCTCAGAGAGGACTGGAAAAGCTGAAAATTCCAGCCAGCTTGTGCTGGGGGCCTCAGTTTGATCTTCCCACTAACTCGGGATTTTGAAATTGTGTACCCTGGGGGCAAGGGATAAAGCTTCGGTGAGGTTAGAAGAAAAATCATTACCTTGTTTTATCAAAAGATCATTAAAAATATAACTCGGACTTTCACATCATGTTTAGATCGCGCAGCAATGGCTTACTAGTGGGTGATCAATACACGGCATTCCTCCTTCTCGGATGTGGTCCGATCTGGAGACCTCAAGTGGTTGTAATTCAGCCAAAGTTAAACCAGGCATTTCTTGATGGTTTTGCGTTGGGCCCTGCTCCTTTAAACACACGTGTGTGTGTGCATGTGTGTACAATGTGGACATACCTGCACAGGCCGGTGGGGTTAGAGGGGAAGGAACCTTTTTATTGCAAGTCCTTTGTCAACTCACTGCTCCATTCAGCTGGACGGTGGGTTAAGGGTGCAGGTAACACGGATGGTGTAGCGAGACACTCGAAGAGCTCTTCCCTTTGCACGCAGAGGAGAAGGTAGCTGTGAGCGACACACACCCATGCACTGATTTTGCACAGCCAGCGGGGAGGATTTGGGCCACGGATAATAACTGACGGGTATGTCCTCTCCCATTGCTTACGGAGGAAAAGCCAATGACTGAGGACTGTGTGCTGCATTCCTTGGTTGTGTGGCTACACCCCTGGCATTTTGTACCTGTAAAATACAGACAGGTTTCTTGGCCAACGTACAGGGCTGGGTGTTGGACCAGCAGGAGCATGCGGTACAGTCGCCTGGTCCGTTCTGGAGCGTGTCCTCCTCCAGGGAAGCCACCACTTGCCGCAGCCCAGTTGTGCGTTAGGCCAGCACAGGAAAGATGTGTGTGCAGGGGGAACGAAGTGAAGCTTACAACAGGAAAAACTGCAACGATCTGTGCTTAACAGCACCATACTGTTGCCCCATCCGATTTGCAAAACTCCCAACAGACTTGCTCCTGCTCTTCCGCGCTTTTGCTTTTCACTCTTATCTGCTCCTCGTTTTGTCCTCTCAGTGAGCTCAGCTCACTTACATACTTTCTCAGCTATTCCTGTCACCTGCAACAGCCCCATCTCCTACGCCATTGACACTGAGCCCTCTCTTGGAGTCCAGCTGAGCAAGCACCTCGCACCTCTCACAATGAGAGGAAAATAGAATCACAGAATCATTTAGGTTGGAAGAGACCCCTGGGATCGTCGAGTCCAACCATCAACCCCACTCTACAAAGTTCTCCCCTACACCATATCCCCCAACACCACATCTAAACGACTCTTAAACACATTCAGGGATGGTGACTCCACCACCTCCCTGGGCAGCCTATTCCAGTGTCTCACCACTCTTTCTGTGAAGAATTTTTTCCTAATGTCCAGCCTAAACCTACCCTGCTGCAGCTTGAAGCCATTCCCTCTTGTTCTATCGCGAATTACCTGTGAGAAGAGACCAGCACCAACCTCTCTACAATGTCCTTTCAAGTAGTTGTAGAGAGTGATGAGGTCTCCCCTCAGCCTCCTCTTCCTCAAACTAAACAGTCCCAGCTCCTTCAATCGCTCCTCATAAAATGGAGGTTTCTGCTTTATTGATTGAGGCTGGGGGGAAGGGACGTGATGAACAAGTCACTGCTCTCCTCCATCTTCCTGCCTGTGAACTGTGCCAAAACACTTTGGAGGTCAAAGCACGTTTTTCTGATGATCACGTGAAACACACCCCTCTTCATTCCTTTCTTGCCGCTCATCTTGGCTTAGGGCAAAGTCCTCAGGCAGTGCACATGGCAAAATTTAAGTGATGTCTTATTTTGTGGTGTCCAGTTGCCTGTGGCTGAGAAACCCAAGACCAGGCTTCTTGTCCTACATAACTACTTGTGCAGGCACACAGCTGACCATTACATACCAGACTGGCCACCTGGGGTTTCCACAAGCAGCTCACAACCATCGCACAGAACTAGAAGCTCAAGATTATGTACAAACCTCACGATTTCCTGCAGCCCCTGTACACGAACCGCCACATGGTGGGTCATACGCCATGCCAGAGGTTCTTGCTTGAGTTGGCACCCTGGCACCCTCACCGCTCAGCCTCAGCGCGACCCTGGGACCTCTTTCTGACTCTGTGACTCCCAGGTGCCAAACGCTGTAGCGCTGCATGTCATAGTGTAAAGGCAGGGATCACACCTCCACCACCACCCCCCCCCCCCATTATAATGCCTGCTTAGCAGAGAGGAGGGAGGGGACAAAGATTTTTTTTGCAAAAAGCAGTAAATTCCTGGCTTGGCTTTTAGCTCACTGGGGTAGAAAGAGAAATGATTCAGTGTCAGCAGCTTTCCTCTTGTTCCTCCTTCCCCCGACTCAGGCAGAACTCTGGAGAGAAGTCCTCTGTAACCACAAGCCATCTCTTAATTAGAGAGGGTTTTGTACAACATCCTTGGTCAGTCAGGATGAGTTAGCGGCAAACAGTAAATACCAGCTGCCCCCCGTCCCTGCATGAGCAGTGCTTGGAATGATCTATGACACAGCAGAGTGGTGGGACCAGCAGGCAAGTTTTATGCCATCTGCTGTCAAATTTGGATGATAGGTTTTGTTTGAGAAATCTGCCCTGAGGCACTGGCATGGTTTCAGCATTTGTTTTCTTTGTAACGCCCAGTGCACATAAAAGACTGGAAGCACCTACGGACTTGTTGACTTGACAAATAGCGCCCTAAGGACAGTCTGATAGTACAGCACATGTGGTCACAGCCCACCTCTGACAGACAAAGAAGTGTCATTTTTTCATGACTCATGGTAAATGGAATTTCTAGATCTAGAGCAGGTGTGACCCCCTGGATTATAAAACCTGAGGATTTACCATCAATTCCTTTCTCTGAGTAAAAAACGTGTGCTCGTGTTCTGTTCTCAATAGGATGTGGGAAGTAAAGTGTGAGCTCTCTCAGTCTTACACCATCAGAAAGAGGTTTTTTTCCTGTAAGCTTGCCCGGAATTCTGAATTCCTTGGACTGGGAAGTTATGTTGGTGACCAAGGGTCAATGGGAAACAAGAGTCATAGTTAAGTTGTTGAAAGGTGTTCAGTCATGTCAAGTTGGAAGAAAAGATAAGTGGTGAAAAGGTACCTGGCAGAGAGCGCTGGGGATTTCAGTCACGGAGAAAGTGAAGTCTCTTAGTAATAGTCAAAGGCTAATTAATGCACTTGAAAATTACATTCTTTGGGTTGTTCTTCTGGAGGAGGAACAGGGTTAGAGAGCAGGGGAGTACTTGGGCTTGAGATGAGTGCCCAGGAGAGATGGTGGCTGGAGGCAATAAGCTGCAGGCACCAAGGTGCACCTTCTTGGCAGGTAAGGTGTGAAAGAAGAAACGCTGAAGGCTCTGCACAACCATTGGTGGCAGACGCTAGAGGAAGAGGGGAGGAAATGCTAGAGGGAAAAGGTGTGTCTGTGGAAGCCAGGAACCCTGGGAAGGTAGCAGTGAATGATGTGTCTGCAGGAACCCAGAGAGGAAAGGATTGGGTAGGATGGCCCGAAGAGCTTCCCCACTGGAAGGAGATCTGGGAAGACAAAAATGTGAGGAAAATTGCTGGGAAAATATGAGAGTAAGGTCACCATATTCCTTTGGTGAGCACTCTGCACAGTGCTGGGCCAAGACTGTCATGGAGACAGGGTCTGGACCCAACACCAGAGGCCAGATCCAGAACCACGTAGGTGGGCTGTTTGTGGATTTCCCCATCTCCTGGCAGAAGCAACTGGAAGGTTGACTTGGGAAAGTGTCAAGGCCATCTCCAGCCAGCACCTGCTGGAGCAGCAGTTGTGCACATTTGCTCTGTAAAAGGGGAAGCACATGTGTTAACAGCCAGAAGAGAGTTTTGAAACAGGAAGCATGTAGCATATGCTGGTAGTTATTTCTGCTTTCCCATCAGTCTGGCAAATACAGAAATCCTAGGGATTGGGGTCAGGAGGGTCCAGGCTGTCTAACTCTGCTACAGATCTTGTGCTTGACCACTGGGACCTACTGAAGGAGCCCCTGCTACAGTGAACACAGTGCTACACAACAAGGAGAGCGCGCAAGGTGTCTTTGAAGGCATTTAGAGGGGAGTCTGGGACACCCAGATCCCCCATGTTAAGAAGACTCGGAGAGAGGTGGTTGGTGAGCAGTGCTGCTAACATCTTGACCAATAAACTGATGAAACATAAGACAATGAAATTTCTCTTTACCACGGGGAACAGACAGGGTCTCTTCAGCCTTCTCTATGCACCTCATCCTTCCTGAGAAAGTCTGTCCCCGTCACTGTTGTCTCTCTTAAGGTTAGAGAAGGCAGATGCTCCTCTGCTCAGGATGCCTAGATCTGGGCTGTGCTTCCAGCTGTACCATCAACTTCCTCAGGGCTGTCTTGGTCTCAGCTCCACCCTGCTTCCATTTTGCAATCTGCAAAACGATCCTTTTGCAAAACACTTTTCTCCGACTGGTCATCTTACCAGATTTTCCTACTTCGGTGACTTCTCAATCTTTTGTTATGCTTCTAAGTAGCCCTGGGGTTCTGCTTCAGTTGTAGACCCACAAACTTTCTTCTAGCGTGATTCCCAGGTGAGAAGCAACCTGGCCACGTTAGTGATGGGTTGAGTAGCCTGTGAGGGGAACACTGCTATTGCAGCCGGACGTTACTAGGGTCTGAGTTGCTTAGGAAATACTCTGTTACAGGAGAAGCATGGATATATCCTCTGTGCTGTGTCAGCATAAGCTACTACTCATTCTTTTGTTTCATCTGTGAAATGTGTAGGAGGCCTGAAAATATACCCTATTCCAGTAAAACCGTTCCCGCTTTGATTTAGTTTCACCTTCTGAGAACCCAGGGAGGGTTTACAGTTTAGTTGACTTACAGTAACTGCTGGACCGAGATGAGAGCACAGTAAAATGGCTCCCAGTTCCAGGTGAGGCAAATAAATTCTCCTTTCCCACACCACGCTCCTTGACGCACAGCAGCAGCGTTTCAGCAGAGTCAGTGACTTGCTTTGAAGTCACCACAACATCACATTCCTTCTGCTTTATGCAAGGCACTGTGATTTCTTCCAGGGAATGCTTCTTGGTGGTGTCTCCTCAGGCAGGTCTTTCCAAGGACCGGTCTCTGCTACTCTACAGCCCTTTTCTTCAGGCTGACAAGACCTCAATGAATTTGCTTTCATTTTCTTTGCTAACATCCTCCTCAGTGTCATCCTTGGGTTACGGAATAGCATTCTCACACATAGAAACCAGTCCCTCCACAAACTATTTTATTATATTATCTGATTTATTGTAAGGAGCACATCTCAGAAAGAAATTCATCTGGGCTGCAAAGAGGTAAAAACGGTGTAGAAAGTGAATAAAACAGGCCTAGGAGAAGAAGAGGTGGTAACATTGGCGGCTTACCTCTCAGTTTCATTTTGCCTTTCTGGCCAACTGGAAAGGTCTTGAATAAAAGAGCAGAGAAAGGAATCCAAGAGGAACTGCTGCTGCTGCTTGGGGAAGCAAGGCGAGTCAGATTGTTTCAGATAAGTGACACAGGGACAGCGGAAGCAGCTGTCAAAAATCAGTCCAGCTCAGCTCCTTCAAATGTCCATTTTCCAAACAGCTCTGGGCGCATCCAGATCCTGCACCGTCTGCAGCATCAGCAACACAGTGCTGGGGCACAAGACAGGCACTTGAATAAAATTGTTTCCAGCTACGAGCTGACATCGAAAGATGCTCCACAAGCATTTCGTCCCGTTCCCTGAGCTCTCTCTTACAGTGAGCATCTGTCCGTCATTCAGACAGAATTCCCCATTTCCAAATCCAGCAGGCGCAGGCAGAAAACCAGAATCAAGCCACTCAGACTAGGGCAATTCTGAGCCTGAGGAGGTGGAGACCTCCAGGCAACAGAAAAATTTTTACTGGAAAGGACCATTGAATTAAGGGCTCCATGAGACTGCGATTTTTTACTCAGTTCCTCCTCAATCCTGATTTCAGCATTTTTTACAGAATCCAGGCCATTGGTGTCTGGCTTCCTTTGCACTGCACCAGGAGGCAGGTGCCCACCCCAGGTGCATGGAATGGGCACTGTCACTGCAAAATTCCGTGCCATGGATACAGGCCCTGTAACTGGACACTCAGTTACTTCGGTGTCTAACTCTTGCTGCCTTCTTGTGTCAGAGTTCCCTGTCTATGTGCTGATCTGCTCACACCATCTGTGCCTGCACCTACACAGGTACCTCGTGGTCTTTCCACAGATACTCGCCCTTCGGTCCATGAAGGTCATAGAGAACCTGGGCTCTTGCTCTCCAGAACCAGCTGGGCAATTCCTCAACTGCTTACGATTCTTCTGCATAAACCAGCTGGTTTTTCAGGCAGAAGGTGCTTTGGTACTCTTTCCCCTGCATATCCAGCACACTCAGGGAATGTATTTGGCCCCCAAATCTCCCTGCTGTCCAGACCCACCCTTGGAGCAGTTGTTATTAGGCCGGCACTGGGTTTGATTGCAAATAAATGAACCTTAAATGATACACTGAGGGGAAATCTGCATCCTGGGCAGAAAGAAAAAAAAAAATACTTCCTTTTTCTTTTGCCTTAAGACATGCTCCATCAAAATTCCCAAAATAACAAATCTTCAGCAACTTGGTGAGGAAAAATAAATTTAGAGAAATGCCATCATTTTGTGGAAGGTGAGCAACTGGCAGCTTACCAAGCTGTAAACCTTCCTGAGCATACAAGTGGTTACACCAACCAATGATGACAGCCACAGAGGTTTTTTCTAATTAAATAACAGACATCTACATTGTCAAACTGTTAAGACTAAACGTGGCACAATTCTGGCCCATGACAGCAAGTACAGACCAGGAGCTGGCGTGGACGTGGGGCCATTCACAACAGGCACTTTGGATTTAGGGACCCCACGGTGAACAAAAGTATGGAGTATTTGAACTTGGCCCATCTTGCACCATCTGCCCTAAGTACCAGAGAGCAGTTCTGGGCAAGTTCAATTTACTGATAACAGATTTAACCCGCGTTTTTAATCTAGTCAAATGTAAAATATCACCATCCTTGGTAGACAGGATGGATGATTTGGTGCAGAGCTGCTTTTACTGCTGCCAGAAAAGCTGCCCAGGCCTTTCCTGTAAATCTGTTCCCTACCTCTCCGTTCCTGATTAGATTTCCTTTAATGACCCCCTGGATTTGCGATCTTCAGAAGACTTTTCAGTCTGTGGTCAGACAGATAGACAAGGTGTGAACAAACACGAAGCTTACATGTACAGAATGAAAGGGACGTGTAGCTTTGTTCCGAATCGCGAGGGAGAGCAAATACTCTACACCAAAGGATAGCAATGATTATGTCAATACTGAACCACGTAAGTACAACTGATACCTTAGAGAGAATTCATGTGTTTTTCGGAGTATTCAGATTGCTGGCCTAAAATAAAACCGTATCAAGCAGCAGTCACAGAGCAAATGTGGAGAAAGGTGGTAAATTTCCTTTTAAAAAATTAAAAACATGAAAATAGGCACATCAAGAGGTGAAAGACTCCTGCTGAAGGAGTCTGTGCACTCTGTGTGCAAAACCAGACAAAATATCGTTTCTCATAAAACATGTAGCCATTTTCTTCTCTTAAACTGAATGGGTGTGACAGATAACCCTGGAATTATGTGTGCCCATAAAACTACTTAATTACTTGACATACTTGCTTACAGTTGCAACAAGATCTGTATTTGTGAGTCCATACTACACCTGGCAATTAGCATTATTCTATTATTTACAGGAACAGTTGTATGATATATCATGAAAGATGCTGGCTGCAACGCACTGTGCAAATTCTTAGTAAAGTACTTCCACCTCCAGACAACTCACAACAAGAGGAAAAAACACACCATCAGTATAAAGAAATACCTAGCAGAACGCAGGTAAAATCGTTAGCAGCAAGAGTGAGATATTGGTACTGTGCTCCTTTGAAAACCTGCTCCTACAGAAATTACTGATAAAACTGTTTTGACCAGAATCCTGCCTGTGGAGCGAGGCAGGCAGTTAACTCTTGTGTCCCTGAGAGTGCTCCTCCAGCGGGGTCCTCAGAGGTGCTCCTGCTGCATCCACACGGCATCACGGAAACCCACAGTTAAGAATGAGCATTGGTCCTCCTTGCTCAAACAGAAAGGTGTGACAATTCCCTCTCTTTCCCCAGCTGACCAGTCGTGCCTCTTGTCACTGTCTTCTGTGAACCGTGTTCAGCTTTTAGCTAGCCTGCAGCTTCTTCTGAAATGGCCCAGCTCCTTGGTAAGGCAGCCTGACCCTTCTATGCCTTCTCCTCAAAGAATTCAGAGCTTCCAGTGTAGGATTTTACTTCCTGCAAAGAAGTTCACTGTAGCCATATAGCTTTTCTTTCTTAAAAAATGCTGATCTTGGATCTGTCTGTCTTACCTAGTTTAACCTCAGAAATGATCAAACTCAGTACTTGTCCATAGAGATACGCTCAGGAAAAGCATAGTATTGATCCAAGAAGCTTAATGAGTCTCAGAACTTGATTCAAAGAGTACAGCTACACCCTAAAGACACCTAGAGGGTTTGTAGCATGGAAGTCATCCCTTCCTTTCCAAGCCACTTTATCATCAAATACAGAAGGATAGAGCACATGCTTTCAGTTTTATCATGGTTGCTTTATGCTATCCCAGAATAGCAGCTGATAAGAAGAAACTCTCACCTCAGCAATACCAAGAACACCTTGTGGCTACAAGTCTAGTCACCCCTGGCTTGCTTCTCACCAGAGAAGAGGTTCAGGGTGAATGGCCTCAGCTTATTCCTGTGGTATCTTGTGCTGACACCAGCATGTAAAAATGTGGGTTTTGGTGTGATCTTCCTCCAGACCTAACAGTCAAGAGCACCACCCCCCTCAAAAGCAGCCAATAACAGCCTCTGTTATTCCTTCCAACTCGTGATCAACCTGTTGGCACCTCACAACTTGGTTCTTCTTACTTTAGCTTCAGCAGCAGAACATTTTAACTAGTTTTCACTTGGATTATAGGCACGCTGACCTTCTCATGTCTTCCACTTTCCAGCAGCTACTCAAACTCATTGAGGATCTTCTCTTGCTGCAATATACATCGTGGTATGCAGCAATAATTACTCAGGATAAGCTGTACAGGCTCCATGGAGGCCTGGACTGAAGTGAGTGCATGTAAAGTATCAACACTTGATGCATGAAACTCACTCTCTGATGCCCCCCTCCCGCATACCACTACTGGTTAGTGAGACCTGAACGTTGGGGAAAAGCACAGCCAAGAACCAAATCAGCTCTTTTAAATTCATGAATAATGAAAAAGATGTATTCAGTTGCCCTGCAGGTTATCCCACAGAAGGATTATTCAAGCCAGCTCCTTCATAAGCAGAAAAATCCCTACAGCAAGGCCTTTCATGTGATTCAGTTAGTCGAGCACCCAACTCAGATGAGCGTTTACTCTTGCATAACATTAAATACAGTCAGCTGCATAAGCAGGCTCTTTCTCACCGCGTCTTACCCTACGTCAGTATCCGTTTGGTGATCCTGAGTAAGAGATGATAATCTTGCTTCTGAGCAGTAAGTAGCTAAGCTGTTTTTGGCCACAGGAAAAAAAAAAAAAAGCTAAGTGGAAGAGTTAGTGAGCTTGCTAGTACCGTGGGCATTAGCGCGGAGGTGAACTTACAGAGGCCCTGGCAATATTAGCTGAGCTTTTCTCCTTGCTGAAAGCTGGAGGTAGCAGGTGAGGAGAGGAAGAACAAAGCACAAAATGGGAACAAACACATCCAAAATATTAAGAGCACCCCATTGGAGATATCAGAACTTTGGTATGTGCTTTCAAGTTCTGGGTTTTCTCTATTCATTGGTGCTTCATGTGGCACAAATGAAAAAAAAAAAAATGGTTTTACAGGTTCAAGCAGCTGCTTTGGTTTCTGAAGGCAGGGGCTGCTTCCTCAGACAGTTTCATCAGAAGCAACCAACGAGGCTGGGAAGGAAAACTGCTTTCAACTTCCAGCACTTCACCTTTAGGCAAGGACTCAGTCTGCAAGCGTGAGGGTGGATTTAAACAGGAGCACTTCTCCTGCTCACTCTCTGTGTCTCCTCACATTTCTAAGTGCTCTGTAAAGAAACTTCTAGAGTGGTGTACTGGGTGTAGGTGGCAAGGTCTTGGCAGCAGGGGGCTGCAGGGTGGCCTCTCTGTGAAAAGGCCAGGATTGCCCCCTGCCAGACACAACTGCTTCCAGCCAGCTCCGAGAGAACACAGCTGAGCACCTCAGCCAAGATGGTGGTACCTCTGAGAAAATGTATTTAAGAAAGGGAACACCACATTGGCGGGGGAGAGGGGAGCAAGCAACAGCAGTAAAAACACCAACGTCACTGAAAAAAGAGGGGGAAGAGGTGCTCCAGGCACCAGAGCAGATTCCCCTGCAGCCTGTGGAAAGGACCCCACTGGAGCATGTGGAAATTTCCTGAAGGAACTACGTCTCCTGGAAAGGCCATGCAGGAGGAGGTTTATCCCAAAGGACTGCAGCCCACACAGGAGCAGGGGAACAGCATGAGGAGGAAGGAGCAGCAGAGAGGAGCTGTTCTGGACTGACCACAACCCTCATTCTCCATCCTCCTGCACCACTTGCGACAGGGGAGAAGGTAGAAGAGTTGGGAATTAAGAAGTGAAGTTGAGCCTGGGAAAAAGGGCAGGTGAGGTAGGTGGAAGTTGTTTTAGTTTTTGTCTTTGTTTCTCAGCACCCTACTCGATTTCTAATTGGCAATAAATTTAATTTTTCAAGCTTGCAGACAAGCTTTTTCTGTGGTAGAGCTTTTCAAGAGAATGATTTTGTACTTTACCACTTTTTCCCGTTTCCAAAGTCTGACACACAGGCAAGGACTTCCAACAGTCATTTACTATCTATACATTATTTGCAGAATTACAGAGAAGAAAGATTTTTATATTGAAAAATATAATATTAAAAATCTTACATACAAGGACAAAACAAAAGGCTGCTCGCAGCATTAACATCCAGTCTTTCTGTCCCCAGTCAAGATGAAGCTCCTTTAGGATGAGTTTTCAACAATGATATTTTTTTTTCTTTTATTCTTTTTTCTTTTTTTTTTTCCTTTTTTTTTTAACCCCCCATAAAGGAGACACGCATTAAAAATAGTAATGTCTAAAACAACATTATTTAGTTCTTAAGACAGGCACCTGAAGATTTGGCACTGAGCATCTTCTGAAATCAGCAGAGGAATCCAATTTCACAGAGGCACCAGTGATGGAGTTTCTGAAAGCGTCCTCCGAGCTGCGATCCGCAGACATTTGGGGCAGCCTCCAGATTTGAAGCATGCTTTGTGGAAGCATGTTTTGCACTCTGTTTATACATACAAGCAGTTTAGCATTCGGGGAAAAAAAAAACAAATTGAAAAAAATGAATGAATAGCTGTGTTCCTTGAAGGATGCTCTATCCAGTTCACCCAAGTATAAAAGTAAACAGAAACAGCGCAAGGCTGGGACAACAACCACCACTGTAATAACTATGACTAAACATTTTGGTAAGATTCTCAGGATTTACAATGAACGTCAGCAATATCTGATATAGCAGCTGTATAGCACTGTCCCAGGCTCTCCCTCATGTGTAGACCCAAGAAATAGCCTCGCCCTACAGCCATAATTATGTTCAGATAAGTCCCTGGCTTTGCTTTCTGAATTCACTGATGAAAGACGGCTGCCACAGCCTGTTTTTCAAAGATACATGCCTAACTATGGTTTTCAAATACACATGCTTTCAGTGTAGCAAGTTCTCAATATTTTCCTAAAATAAGCCTGAATGGTTTTACACACTAACATCCCCCCCAAGGAAGAAAGAAAACTGTTTGGTTTGGAACACACCTGTGCACCTTTTGCATTTGGCAATCTGATGTGGAAAGAGCAGATCCGCGCGCTGACAGAATTCACAGATAAACCCCTTTGCTTGACAGAGCTACAAAGACAGGAAAAGAGTTGATTTACTTTTCATCTAAGAAAAAAAATTATTTGGGAACGTCAGCAGGGATGTTCCTCACACTAGCAGCTGCAAGGACACTAAAATCCCTGGCTTCTCCTTACCTCGCAACCATCCACATGGGAGGTGGAGCTCTTCAGAATATCTTTAAGCAGGGGCAGTAACTGCCCTCGTTTGATCTTCACCAGATCATCCAGTGAGAAGAGATGCAGCTCCTCTGTCAAATGGCTGGGCACCTGTTCAAATTCTTTCAGTACACTGCAAAGAGAAAGAAAAAACAAATCACGGTATAAAAAGCTGTTTTTCGAGTATATTTGAAGAATAAGCCTCTTTCACTTCTCTAGTCACCCAGGGATCATACAAGGCAAGTTCATGCTAAATCTTAACTCCCCTCCCAATTTGAGATCACATTAACAAAAACCGGAGGGTTTGGGATTTAGAATAAAATGTCTGCTTTAAACGTGCATTCCTCAGGCATTTGCATTGCCATGCGTGGCTACCCCAGCAATTCTTAAAAAAATGTGTAAAGGGCTCCCTCCCACCTCAGGAACAGTAAGTAAAATCTCACATAGTATCTAATGCAATAAGCTAGGGTTATTTACTTTTTTGTTGTTTTGTGGGTTTTTTTGATTGCCTTTTTTTTTTTTTTTAAGAGAACTTTGAAGATTTTTATCCTGCATAGGTCACTACTGGGTGAAACTACGCTTGTACTGAGGAGATGAACACTGAAAATATAGTTATTACTTTTAAATTATCACCGATGTAGAAGGTACAGTGAGGATCCTAATGCTTATTTCTAGAATGAAATCACAGGTAGTTGTCCAGAAGAGAGACATTAAAATACGTTTCTATTTAATTTTGGTGAACACCACATAACGGACACATAAGAGGTCCACATCAAAGAGAGAACAGAACCTACTTTTAAAGCTTATTTTGCTTTATGTCTGTTTTCAAAAAGGTCAGCAATTCGGCAGTGAAGGTTTTGTCAGTCACATGTCTACCTACTCGTTACGCCCATAGTTTTGGGAGGCGAATACCGAAAATCTGTAATTTGTAGCAACAAGCAAGGTCATATTTTGGTATTTATCAGTTTTGGTTACTACTTTCACCTGAATATGTTTCTAAAATAAACTGAATAAAGCATAATGACAGACTTCTGGAAGAAATCTTTAAACCCTCAAGAACACTTTTGTTATTTTTTTTTTAATTTTTTTTCAAAGACAAATCATCTCAGAGCTATACATAAGTATCCTTGATCTTTTAAGAATGAGTAAGAACCTAAGAGAGACAGAGTAGGAAAAAAATATACACCTAACAAGAATCATTCAACATTTAAAACCAAATGTCTAAGTATGTTACAAGAAACAGAAAGCCACCACATAAATCAACATTTGCCGTGCAAGAGAAGGAAGTTTTGTTATCAGAATTTTCACTAGTGATCATGTTAACTCATTTAAAACTGCACTCAAACATCTCTAGAGAGGGCTGCTCTATAAGCAACTTCGGTACATTTTAATAAGCTATTTTTCATGCACTATCATGGCCCATACCTTTCACCAAACCTGCAGGTTTTCAAAAGCTTTTTTAAATGAAAAAGCTGTTCTTGCACCTCCTAGAAGATGATTGGGAAAAACAAAACAATTATTAAATGAAAAGCAATTGCATTTATATAATCTTAAGTGAGTAACGCCGGTATGAGTCAGCAACCCTTGTCAGTACAGCAAGCCACACCTATAAATAGGAACTTCACACTCAGCACAGAATTAAACAAATGGATTTTCTAATGCGTGGAAGGCCAAGGAAGGCAAAGGCTACTTTTATTCACTGACAAGGGAAGTAATTCCTAACGCTACAAACGGCTCCAGGTCAGCACACCAAGACGCTAGACCGAAACCTCTGTAAGAAATAACAAGCGTCTCCTCAGGCCAAGAGGGGAGCGCGTGGCAAGTTGTAACCTTCGGCAGAGGACCCTTCCTCAAGCTGTAGGAGGTACTGCCCTTACACGAGCCAAGGGTGTTTGCTCTAATGGCCCACAAAATTAAGGAGTCATTCAAAACTTCCGGAGCTTTCCAACCACCAATTGCCAAGCAGAGGTAAATATTTACTGCAAGAGCCCAGCTCCCTCCCATGAACTAAAACTGGGAACCAATAAGGAAATGCCTCCCAAAGACAAGGAGGGAAATGAGACCTCTGGCATAGGTTGGAGACTTCTCCCTCCTTCCCTTCACCTGAGGGGAGGGCCAGTCCCAGCAGCAGGGATGGGACAAGCCTAAGTGTGGAGAAACCAACTCTGCCTCCATACACATCCCACATACACACACAGCAATGGACAACCTGCCCTAAGGGGCTCTTCTCAGACCCACGAATTCCCAACAAAACCAGGCCACACTTACCCTCACCCTGTCCATTTCTTTACTTTTTGCGTAGAGGGCTTTGTTAATACACGACACATTGAAAATTGGGTGCTGCCATACGCTGTCCAGTAGGTGTTTGGAGAAGTTGCATACATAGTATTTTTTGAAGTCCCACTTCAAAAGTATTCGGGCAGGAATGGGAGACTGGGCATAGCTGTGGCAGCAGTCGCAGAAGTATTTCCCCAGGTAGTCACAGTAGCGGAGTCTCCTGATATATTCTGCAGGCAGATAGCAATGAAATTGTGAGTATTTCTAATATTTATGGGGCATACCTCTTGTCTGTATGCCTGTTCTGTCTAAATAACCGCAATCTACTGGAGTAAGGGCATGGCATTTTTTATTATTTTTAAGTAGGGAGTTTTATTATTGTGATAAACACGTGCACAAGGTCTGTCCTTTGCATTAGAATAGAAAGCTTTCCACATCTGTCAAACTGAACCGATTATATTTATCACCATGAGGTCCTAGAGAAACCATTGTTGCTTTCCTCGCAAAAAGAGAGACACAAGATAAAACACACAACAAAATACTTCTGCCAAACGGAAAGACAAGCTCATCTTGGAGTCACATTTGTAGTATACTTTTTCATATAAAGAGGTTTGTGGGTTTTTCCCAGCTATCTCAGCCTCTCGGGTCGCTCGAAATCACAGATTGTTATGGCCATCACAAATGCTGCTCCTTTGTGAGCAGACCCTGAATAAGTCTTGAAAGCCACTTCAACGATTTCTTAGGTAAGGTCTGGTTGTCAGACCTGTAAATCATCGTGCTTTCAAACAGTTCTCACAGAGTATCACAAATAAAACACATGCAGGATTTTGTGATCAAGATTTAGAGAAAAAAAAGTTTTAAAAAGACACCCCAAAAAGGCAAAACCACACATTCCATAAGCTTGCATAAAGCTTCCCACAAAGTCTCTAAAAAGAGACTTTTGGAAATGCGGAAATTGGCACAGAGAAAGAATTACTGAAAGAAACCATTGGAAGATGTAAGACTTTCCAGCCTGGAAGTCCGATTTTTTAATAGCTTTTCCTGTTTTGTTGTTGACTGTCATGAATTTTTACTGTGTACGAGAAGGACATCTATCAAGTATTGCATTCTGTCCGCAATGAGAAATTCCAGGCAGTGGTAAGATCCCACTGCCCATTTTATTGTTGCAGGCACATCCAACAAAGATATTTTCTTTCTAACTCAGATAATTTTACAATTGTGGCACATCTGTGTTGGTGAAGATCATAGCCTAGTAATGGATTTATTAAGTTTTTTCGCCTTTGGTACTACTTACTGCTTTCTATTGGGGTTCCACAGCCAACACACGTAAAGTTTTGGGCAGCCACCACTGCATCTCTCCTGCATACAGAGGCAAAGAGTTACACCTTTCAGCATCCAAAACGCAGTTTAGTTAACACTCTCCAAAAGTGCAAGAGAGCTACGCTGGCACTAGTGAAAATGCCCAAATTAGAAGCTGACTCCTGCTCCTCCACATGAAGAGGGGAGTTCTGGAAGGAGATGCAGATGACCATTTTAGTGGGAGCCTCTAAGCTATCCTGTGGAGAATATACCATCAATTACTGCTTCTAAATATGGCTTGTTGCAAGGATTAAATTCTTTTCCATTCCTTAAGGTGGCATCAGTATCAAGGGGGAGGGAAGAGGGGGAAATCCACATGTGCAACTGAAAAAGCAACTGGACCTGCAGCACAGGGAATAAGCCAGTGTGCATTTAACAGCACTTTATGCAGAGTGAGACCATAGTTTCCCCAAACATGACCTGTTTTCTCCCCGCTTTCTCAAAACCTAGTACCCAAAAGGTATCAGCAAGGGAGTGAGGAAACTTTTAAGAATATTCTCCAGGTAGTCTCACAACATGAAATTTTCAGAAGTCCAGCTAAGCACGCTGCCACCGTAACACCAAACGGTATGTGTATTATCACGTGTTAAAGTGCACGTGCCACATTAATCAGGACGTGCCAACAGAGGGGAAAAAATGCCATCTGCTTTCTACCGAAGCTGGTGAGACACTGCAGAAGGCTGCGCCATGCACTAGCTCTAACCTTCGGTTCTGTTAAATCACCCAGGCTCCTTCCATCAGGAGGTTTTAGACAACTCCCCATGCTGCACTAAATGACAATGCTCACATCCCTTAGACTTACTTAACTGAAGGGTGAATATTAAATACAATCTGCGATCTCGGTGGGGCCCAGCCAGAAGATCCTCTTAATTTGGATATGATCTTTATTTCTTCAGCCAGATTCA
This sequence comes from Alca torda, assembly GCA_008658365.1. Lineage (NCBI taxonomy): Eukaryota > Metazoa > Chordata > Aves > Charadriiformes > Alcidae > Alca > Alca torda. The sequence continues at coordinate 183,880,130 of CM018076.1, forward strand.
AACTGGACTCAAGCTCTCTTGGAATGTCTTCTTTCAGCACCGACTATTGGGAAAGACAAACTCGTGAAGATGAACAGCCCATCAGGTGGACGTATGTTAAATGCTATGAAACATCTCCCTTTATAGTCCAGGATTTTAAAGTTCAGTTTTCACCTGCGTGTAGTGCGCCTTCAGTTAAACTCCCTCTTATCAGTCTCGGAGGAAAGCACACCCTGATTGTTCACAGCTGCACATCTTAAATGTGCAGAAAATTGCTAAAGAGAGAAGAGAATTTCCAAAAATTTATCTAAAGTGAACTAATGAACTGTAAGTACTTGTCTGTATTTTTTTTTTTTTTAAATGCAGCTTCCCTCTTTTCCCTGAGTGAAACAGCTGCACTAAGACAATGATTATTTGGGGAACTGAATAAAGAGCCCGCTGTTTTCGGCTCAGACTCACTCTCTGCTTAGATGAGCTCAGGCAACCAGACAGTTGCACTGAAGAGTCTGTTGGCAACCAGTGTTTTCTGAAAGCTCTGCACAACTCCTGGGCTGTTGCTTCAGCAGAATTGCTGCCGGGTTCAAATGATGATCTGAAAGTTAAGCAATACAGACCGTGAAAAAATAGCAGCACGTCATCAGCAGCTCCACTGTCTCTTCTGCATCCCTGAAAAGTTTTCTCCCATCCCTTCATTCCTATCCCCTTGCTTTGATACACCCAGGTCCTCGCAGAGCCACAGCCACCACCCTCCAGCGAGGCTCCAGGACCACAGAAACATTCTGCCGAGTCAAGCACTGAAGACATTTGCTGTCAAGCAGCATTCCTTCCCCTTCTTTGGGAGGGCCATATTTACCACACCCACACCTTTCCCCAGCCGGAAGAGTCATCAGAAAGCTGGTCCAGCAGAAAAGGCAGTGCCACCAGGCTATTCTAGTAAAGATACAAAGAATTACCTTTCATCTGGGACGACAGACAGACTTTCAAGGTCTTCAAGTTCTGTGGGTAAAGGAGAAAATTTTATCACACCATCTAAGAAACAAAGCTTCGGTTACTCAGCACTATTTTAAATGTATCTTCTGTGCTACCACGGTGTCAGCTTCAAATATATTCATCTTTACAACACCCTTGCTGGATGCGGGAAATAGCCTCAGCCCTGGTTGTAAAACAGGCATAAGGAGTCAAATCTCCTCTACAGATCTCGGACGTCTGCTGATGAAGAGTACTCCCTAACAGCAATGCATCCTACCACCACCATCAGCCTCCCTTCAAGGGTGGGCTCACGGATAAGGAGATAGTCCAGGCCCAGCCAGAAGGAACTAGACGTAAATATTAACATGCAGAACCAACAGAGTGCACCTTATTTTTTTCCAGACACTGGCAGATATTTGGAGACACCGATCACAAACATGCCAGCTAATGCCATAAGCAAGTTAGTAACAGGTGAGATGACTGGAATTAAAGCACACATTTCTTCATTATGTTTATAGAGACAAAATATGCTTATGCAGACAAGGTGTTCACATTGGTAGCATTAGTTTTGGACATGCCTATTGTTCTGAAGACAAATGCTTCCCCATTCATACGTGTGAAAATAACTCCTGGTACTAGAAATGAAGTTTTGGGAGCTAGTTCTTCGTTCTTAGATTAGGGAAAGAAGAGGTGAAAAATTAAGCAAATCTCTAAAACCAAAAGAAGCAATAAAAAAGTACTTGTTGACAGGAAAAAAAATAAATAGACTTTGAATGTTGCTCAGGCTACTTATATGGGTTTCTATTTCTGTATATGCGAAAACCAGAAGGTAACCAAAGAAACTAAGGATGTCCTGAAGAGAAGCAGAGCACTGGTGAGCCTAAGGGGACAGTCTGCTCTAGTCCTGAGACTAGAGGGAGGGCTACCTAAAATCTAATCAACGTCTTTAATTAGGAAATGATCATGTCCTAAATTCTCTCAAACAATGCTGCTACAGTTGGCCAAGGCTGCGCCAGTTTCATATTTTGCTTACCCGCGTTCATTGGGTTTAATCCTTAAACGTAATTTCAGTCCCTCAAACCAGAAAACGTATTTTTTTTGTAGAATCCTGCATCACTCTGGTATTTCTGCATGCGTTCTAATAAGAAGTCACGCCTACATTGCTCCTTCCGTTTTCTTGTGTTATTTCTCCTGCGATAACATCTACTAAGTCTGTAGATTTTCCAGACAATGCAATAGTTTCAGCTGCTGAAATAGGTAGAGCTGTTTCTGCAGTTATAATTTCAAAGTCTTACCAATAATTACATATTCATCCTCTGAGTCACTGTGGCAACGAAATCTGGTAACCTCCTGATGCGATGGTAGATGCACTGGGGAGCTGACAGGCAACAGAGCACAACCTGTCCAGAACAAAGACAACACTGCTTAAACTTTCCCAGCATTTACAGAGTAGTTGCAATTATATTTATATTTTTCTTTTCGTACCAAAACCTTAGCACACAGCTTGTATTTACAGAGCAAATTTATTTATTTATTTATTTATTTATACACACACACACACACACAAAGTCAGTTCCTGTGAGTTTGTCGTGCAGCATGTCCCTCAGTTTCTTAAGAAAAAGCTTCTAGAGGCTAAACCAAAAGGTTTTATATTATCAGTGGTCTCCCCTTCTCACCTGCAAGCACACCACCATTCGTTCTTCCCCACATGTTATGTCATTTAGACTGTGGACTTACATTCCGTCCCTAAGAACGTTATTACTCAAGAGACTAAAATCTACTTTAAAATGCACGTGCCGACTCAAGCATTATACTTCAGGCAGTTTCACTCAAATCAATCGCGTGGTCTGATCTGCACAGTGCAGAAGTAAGCACAGAAGGGAAGAGCCAGGCTTCAAATCTTGCAAAAAAGGATTTAAGCACAGAGAACAGCCAGAGACAGGCGCGCCCTGTGGAGAGTTGTGCTTGGCATATGGCACTTCAAACTTACACTTTCTTTTTAATGTAAAAAAACCCAACCATTAATTATAATAAATAAAACACAGATGCGAGCATTCAAAAGGAAGAATTTGACCCAGGAGGAAAACACTTGTGGCATAATGATCCTCGGGGAACACAGCTCTTGAAAGACTCAAAGAAGGTAACGGAGGATTTGGTTCCAAGCAACACCCAAATTAATTTAGTATTTTCCTGCACAAAAATAAACAGCAAAGGCTATCAGAAAAGTTTGCATTATAGACTAAGTAACTTGCCTTCATAACCGCTGTCTGAAGAAGCAACAGAAGAATCAGACTTCTTCACTCCAGGGTAAGAAGATAACTCCGAATCAGTGTGATAGCTGCCATCTGATCCGCTTGCTTCCTCCACACCCCAGGTCTCTGCTTGTTGGTTTAGGATATTACATTTCATTTTTTCTAGCGATGCTATAATCATATCCGCAACAAAAAAGTGTGCGTTTTCCTGCACACAAGATTGGAACGCTCATTAGTACACAGCATATTTGATATTTACTTAAAATGAAGTGAAATATATAATTTTTCCCTGTACTTTTTCAACTCAATAAATGAAAATGTAAGGCTATCTCATCTTTCATTTAAACACAAAAAAACCACCCCAAGGGCAATTTAGAGACAACACGCAAAAGGCAACTGCCCAGATAATTGTCTCACCCTTGACTGAAACATACAATTTACTTTTATCTTACCCATCTATTAGATAAAAAGAAAGTTTATTACATGCCTAATTGATGAATATGTATGCCTTTTAGGGATGTAGTCTTCCTGTTACACTGCAGTATTTAGCATGCAACGGTGAATCCATGTAACCTATTTAACAGGATTTAATTTCAAATCAGTGTCTACAAGCAGTTTTGAACACATGCTAACGTGTATGGGGCCAGAAGAGGCAGGTTTTGAAGGGACTGTAGATTTAGAAGGGACTGGTGGTGGGTGGTACAGAAGCTGGTAAAATGCTTTCATGTGCTAAGAGTTAAGGCAGCGACGTAGGAAATATGCCATGGGATAGCTTACATGGTCAACTCAGGGCTGCACAGAAAGTCTGCGATAAGGATAAGTGGGAATTTAGCTCCCCTGGGGTTCACGCTGCCTTAAATAAAAGGTAGGTATTTCAAAGCTTTACTGTAGCATTTCCCTGCCAGACAACCATTCCCCACGGTGTCCCTTACCATCTTGCCTTCCCAGATCACCCATCCTCCAGGAAAAGGGAATTTGTAAAGCCACCTCCGGCCCCACTGAGACATCCAGATAAACCTGGGGCTCCCTGCCCCAATGTCACTGCTGTATCCCTTGCTTCCTGTGGTCTCATAGAGCATCCCACCAGTCCCACATGCACAGCTTCCCAGCCCAGGCTCAGCTCAAAAGCGGATGCATCATGGTGAGATAGGTGCATGGATGGAAACCCAGAGGTGCCCAGGATGCTCTCAACTGCACGTGTTTGCAGTGTGCAAAGCTAAACCTCCGTCTAAAAAAACATGGCCGTAATCTAAGGCTAGGGTTTCTGAGTGCAGAATAAATAAAGCTTTATAAGAAGTGGCTTATGCTCAGAAAACTGTACCACTCAACGTCAGTATTCACGACATCCCCTACAATCTGTATGGGAAGCACAAAGACAGACGTCAGTGTTTAGAAATAGCTAAATCTTAAGGACCACAATAGACATCACTGCTTTCTTATTGTCCACAGCCAAATGCATTTAGAAGAGATTAATCTCAACATTAGAGAGAACCCACAGGTCCCTGTGGGTGTTTAAAGAGACTTTTATCTCTTCCCTAACACTGATTAACATCACTTGCTTGCTGCACAGTTTCTCCAGAGACAACTTTCAGTGAATTTCAAGACACACCATTAGCAAAGGAAAGAATTAAACAGCCTTTTTCCTTTCGGGAGATAAAGAGGACATCTCCTACTTTGAAGATTCAAAAAGCCTGTGCGGCATTGCTTAACTCCAAGGTAGTGGCAGAGCAGAGCGTATCGGCATGTCCTGCTGATAAAAGCAGTTATGAGCGTATCTGAGAGCTGCATTGCAAAAAGATGGAACTGGATATAGGCACTCCTGTACTCAGCACGACTATCAGCTTTCAGCTCTGGTCCATCACCCTAAGAAGCAGTCCCAACTCAGCTGTGACACACCAACTTTCTCATTTCCCTCCCACTCGCAGCAGTGGAAAGTCCCTCTAGATTATCTGGCCCATCTCCTTCCTGGCACACGACTACAACTCTCAGACTTGCTGACACTACACGTACCTCAGTTTTCAGTCTCCTAAATTTCAAAGAGATTATTTCACAACCTAAAAGTGTTTGGGGTTTGGAGGTTTTGTTTATTTGTGTTTTCATTTTTGTTTTGTTTTGCTTTTTTAAAAGGCAGCTTCACTCATAATGGACTGAGCTCTTGGTATCTTTTAACCTGTGATCAACATCAGCCCCCAGTCATCTGCGCAGAAGTAGCAGCTGATGCGTTCTAGTCTCACTCAGTAGTTCTCAGGCTGTGGTTTCCCAGACTGGGGTTTCTAATCCAGATATCTACTCACTGGTCTCCTGGCGACTGAAAGCAAATTACTTTGGGTTTGGTTCCCACATTACAGACGGAGAAACATCATCTCCTTTCTGAAACACCTTTCACAAAAAGCAACATGAAAAGCTAGTTGACAAGTTTGTCGGGTTTTGGTGTGAGATTTACTGCGTGGAGTTTGTTGGCGGAGGGTTTTTTTTTTTATTTTATTTTGTTGTGTTGTGGGTTTTTTTGTTTGTTTGTTTGTTTGTGTTTTTTTTTAAATGCACCTTAGGGACACTGAGAGCTTCAAATCAAATGCAGAACTTGCCACTCCAGTAAAACCAGTGCTGTGCACAAAGATGATCACCTCTTGGGCCCAGGACATGGGACCACATGCATATCCACAGTGCAGAAAAAAAAAAAACCAACCCTTTCCTTTTCTAGGCACATTTTTAAAGCTCTTTTGTATTAAATCCTACCCATTGCAATAACTAATTATAACATTAACCCCTCTTTTCCCATTGTTAGAGAAGATGAACATTTAGCAAACAGAGTTATGTATGACAGCATTATCTTCTCATCTTTATCTCTGTTTATAAGCTCAAATGGGCTGCCTATCTGGCAAAACACCTAAGACCATTTGGGCACCTTATACAAATTAGAAACCACAAGAAACTGCTTAAATTACTGCAGATGTCACAGTCACTGTGCTTGTCATTCATATTGTAATTCTTTTACAGCAGTCTCACACGGTCATCATAAGCACACACAAAAAACCCCAACCTCTCCCTATCTCCTGATAGTAAAAAGAGGTAAATACCATCCATATGCATGTGGCTGCAACAAATTCTGTTTAACATATTCTAACAGAACTTTAAAGTGACTACAATAATCATAAAGTTTGCTCTCAAGGAATGTGTGGAAAAAAATGATGGAATAAAAAGCAAAAATGTATAGTGTTCTAAAAGGTTTCCATTATTTTAAAAGAATTTAAATATTTAGTTAATGGATTAAGAGTAATAATGAATTAACAAATAGGCATTTTAGGTTTGTAGGTTCACCCAGAAAGGAGAAGAAGAGGGAAAATACAGTATTTGTAAAGATTAGTCCATCTATCAGAAAGTTCTGTTATTGAGAAACACCTCCTGTCATTTGGTTTTGGCACTATAAAATGGAAAAAACATTATGACAGTAGTCTTTGTTGTCCTCACCTTCTCCACATCTTCTGGAAGTATGCAGATGTCCTGCAATGAACGATTCAAGGGTATAGCACTTATGTTCAAAGGAGAAGTGGAACCTATGGGTATAACAAGAACTTTTATTAGTTATTTCTTTCTCTGCAGCTCCTGGGATGTGTGCAGGGTGAGTTCCAGAAAGGAAAGCAAACTTTCTTTCCTAAAACTGACCATCATTGAGGCTGAAGGTTGTGGCAGAAGGAGAGATAAATGAGGAACAGGATGGTATTTGAACTACCTGAAGCATGAGTATCGACTACCACGGAAACAGAGTTTAAATGCCACGTGGTGACAGCACTTGTGTGCTCCCAACACCAGCCCTCTGCCAGCTACAGTCTGAGCCGCTGGGGACAACCGCAGCGAGGACCTCAGGCTGGCATTATTACAGCGATGCTCTGCAGTTCGCAACACAGCCAGCTAACGCTGCTCTCTGCTCATTCACAATAGCTGGAAGAAGAAGAAATCTCACTGCTGTCTGGGCACGCGGAGAGATGCATCAGCCTTAAAAGATTTCCTGAATCACTGCTGATATTGTGTGACTACAGCAAGTTTGGAAAAAAAAAAAAAAAACAACACAACTTTGCCATTATGTTTCCATATCTCAAGGAAATCTCCCTCCTGTTTCCAAATACAACCCCTACTGCATGGTGATGTGCACATCTGGGACGGACACATTAGCCACAGTACTCCCTGCTTCCCACAATCGCAGTTTTGTTTTCCTGGCATTCACTGCTGAGTATGATGAGCATGCGAAACAAAAATTCATCTCTTTTTCCCCGTTAAGAATTTTACACTACTAAGCAGCAGAGCACACTTCTGGTTTTCTACAGACGTACCCTGGATTGCTTTTTACACATTAATATATAGAGTGTCACAATTTTCTCCCCTAGAGAATTGGGAGGTGTGAGATCATGCCCTCATGTTTTGTTTTCAAAGCATCCACAACCACCGCTACAAGAAATTTGCTGGAAGGATGACAAAGATTATATATAATGTCTGTGGATGTACACACTAACGAGGTATGAAAGGAAACGCCTCCTGTTTTTTTAACACTGACTGGTGTATGTTTACTACCTCTTCTTTGACCTTGTAACCAAGCAATTTCTGTTTTACAGCGCTGATGTTTACAAGATCAAATAGACCATATCTAATGCTACCACCACACATGCCATTTAAAGCTGCTGCAGATAACATGGTTTAATCAAAGGCTCTTCGTGGGGAAAAAAAAAAAATTGGCACTACTACTAAATTTGTTTAAAAGTCACAGAAAGGATGAAGAGGTCCCACAAAATATGAGAATAATTTATGAAAACTTTTTCTCCAACTAAAGGGCACTGACTCTCAGGCCTGGTTTAGATTATTTATTATCTATAAATAAGTTGCCCTGTTTATAGAAACTATGTTACGCTGCCCTGAGCATTGGTGATACCAGGCTGGGAAGTCAATACTGTGGTCAAGCATAGCGACACAGAGGTAGTGGTTTTGTACAGGAATTAATAATACCTCCACTGTGTATACCATGGGGGACAAATGGAAAGGCTGACAATCTGACCTTTCAAAACAGATTTAATCACCTAATTAGGTTATTTTCATGCCTATTTGATGATTCATTTTACCGGAAAAGCAGTGTGCAGGGAGTACAGGTAAGTGCTAAAGGCTCTACAGCTTGATAAAAGCCCACATTCTCATCAGTTAAGATAACAAACATTATTCTCAACTAAAAATAATAAGCAGAAATAAGGAAATGGGAAAATTATTCCTTTACAATATAAAATGCAATTCACCTTAAATATAATTTTGAAGCCTAACGGGAGCTTTCTCTTTTGCTTACCTCTTGCATCCCACTTGCGTTTTTAAGCAAAAAGTATGAAATGTGGGAAGGAGCATGGGGAAGGAAGCACAGGGAGCATCCAGCAATGGGACGCAACTCTGAGTCTGACGCAAAAAATAATCTGGTTGCCCTTCTGCTCCTGAGCACTGTTGCCTGGAGGCTGTTGGGGCTGGGGAAAGAGCCCTCAAGTGCCACAGAAGGAAGTGACCTTGATGCACACAGAGGTTAAAAAAAAGAACAAGCCCTGTGGACTGCCAGTGACACACCAGCCACAACAAAGCCCCCAGAAAACACCAGATTCAGTCACAGGCTCTTCATTAACAATGACACAGCCTTTTCAGAAGGTTGCAGGAGGCTGTTAAAAGAATGAAGAAGACCTAACAGGAGGGCCAGCAGAAAATCCAATTGAGAAAGTTTGTTTATTCTGATTTGAGTCACCTTTTGTCATTTTTCTTTCGCCTTGTGCATCCCTCACCAATTCTCCTGTGAGAAACAAAAGTGAGAAACCACCACCTCTGAGACAGCAATGGACAGGACAGCAAGTCCAGAGATGCTCTGCTGTAATTCCTGCCTTCAAATTGGGCATCTTATTTTTTTCTTTTTCAGTTTGCCATTTACTTTTCCCATCCTCGTAGTCCTGCACAAGGCAGGGGAGAATGCGACCTCACTCCCCCTGCCCCAGCCTCTACCCAGTGGCGAGTTAAATGGAACAAGCAACAAGGAACGATGAAATAAACACAGAAATTTTCAGAGCCCACCACGTTGCACAGTGCCTAACAGGATCCTGGCTGCCGTGCGGGGTATGTGTTAGTAAAATCAAGGATGATCTTCAGCCCCCTGGCTGCCCTATTCCTCCGTTTGCTTTCTGGAGATCCAGCAGCGTTACTGACCCAACGCAAGCTTGTGGCACATCCCAGTCATGCCAGAAGATCGAGTCACAAACGACTTATTTGTTCTTAAGACATATGCCTTGCGGTCCCTGCTGACAGACAGAGCCTAGCCTGTGTTTTCCAGACCCAGCTACCCAAACCTGCGTGACCGGCCCCAGCCACTTGGTTTGGTTTCCTTCTCCATGACAGGCACCTCTTAAAACAAAACAAAACACCCAGCAGAAGGAAACAACCATAATTGTTGCCATACTAACTGTTGACAACATCCTATCCCAGATGACAGAGTTATTACTGTTTAAAAGCTCTCAGTCCTGCAATAACACGTGCCCATTTGAGATCTCTCTGCTGGCTCGAGGCCTTGGAGGAGCTCTGGGTGAAGGACCAGAGCTTAGAAGTGGAGCTCAAGAGTGTCACCGCTAGGTACTACTATTGACCAAAGGAAGAAGAAGAAAAAATATATATATTTAAAAAAAAATTAGCCTTTGTCATTCTTATTTATAATACAAAGGCAGGCTGAGTGCTCCCTGCCATTTGCCGCCTTTACAGTAGAAAAAGCAGGCCTCAGTTGCACCATCTTTCTGGGGCTCAGTATCTAGTAAGAATAAACCCTTAGATACTGCTAACACCCTCTATAAATAAAATAAACATGCTTCATCTTGCCATAGCAAAGGCTGTTTGTATCAATGTTGGGTATTAAACATGAGGGGGTTTTTCAGGGAGGCCAGTGCACCTCATGGAGGCACGGGCAGGCCCAAGGCCAGCTACTCCAATAGCCACTTCGGGGGTGACAACATGTCAGGCATCCATACAGTCAGAAACTGTCAAGGGGTAAAAAGCCCCATTTGATGCAGATTGGGATCTATGTGTCTCTAAGATGGCGGGTGCACTTGGAAAGGAGAAGAGGAGAAATAGTCCTGGCTCTGACACGAGCCAATTCAGTCATAACGAGAGTGGATCTTAATGCCAGGCCTCCAAATTCCTGGAATCAAAGGGCTCCCTCTGCTCACAAGGTGTCACCCCAGGGAGTCCACACACACCAATGAATCACTACCAAACGCCCAGATCCATGCTATCCACTTTCCAAAGAAGGGTAATGGTGAAGACAAGAGAAAGATGGTGGAAGCCTCATCCAGTGGATGTTCTACACTGCTCATAGCTCAGCGATTTTTACATTTTACCAGTGGTTGCATATTACAGAAGCATTTCTGCATCACGAGACAGATGACTACTGCAAGTACGAGTGTCTCCCGTTTCACAAGTTCAACCCTCTGGTTCCCCTTCATTTTTAAGCTTTCTCTTCCTCCCTTCTCTCCTATTTTGAATGACAGCATTTGTCTGATTCACAATCACCGTAAAGAAGGTGCAATTGAATTACAGTTGTCTTTCCCAGCACCAAAATCTTAAAAAAAAAAAAAACAAACCACCAGACCTGTAAAGTTACCCGTTTGATTGACTGGCTCTGACGGGGAAGGTCCGCTGGGAGAATTGCTGTCACTGTTGCTGATGGGCGCAGGCTCCAAAGCATCAGGGTATTTCAAAAGATCTGCTGGCTTACCAACAGCTGAATCGGGAAGAAACCTTGTGAAAGTCAAGTCTCCTTCGGGGGAGGTATAGCGTTCTTTTCCAGAATGCACAACAGCCGATGTGACGGTGCCTCCTGTTAACGTCACCTGGGTAAAGCAGTCCCGCTTCAGAGGGGACACGTCCGAAACAGTGAAACCATTCAAGGAGGAAGCAGCAGGATCCCCATCAGAGTAACAGGGACAAAAGAAAGTATCCGGCGAAGGTTTAGAGGAATCACAGTGTGTGTTGTCCCAACACGCCCGGTGCCTTGTAAACCGAACGTCTGTCTGTGTACAGGCAGCGTTGTGATGTGAAGAATCGCTGTCGCTGTCGTCATGGCTATCCCCGGGGTCGCTGCTTTCTTCCCACCGTTCCATGTCACTGTCCAGATGCTCAGTTCCCTGCATTGTGGTCTGCTCAGGCACCAAAGAGGGCTTCAAACCAGACGCATTTAAAACAGACACGAGCATGTCTTTGATAGCTTCAGCACTGTCCGGGTACGATCCAAAACTTCTGGCATGTCCAATCACTGCTGGCCTTGAGTATTCATCTGTTCAGAAAAGGGAAAAAAACAAGAGGTTAGGACACAATCCTAAAAAAAAAAAAAATAAATTTTAAGTTTTAATTTACAACATGAATAAAATGCACATTACTTTCAACCAGAGTGAGAAGAAACGGAAGAACTGAATTCACACACTGCGCTCTGCTGCCTCTTCCTGCAAGGAAGCTCTTGCTTTCTGCAGTCAGGAAGCAATTCTGTCGTTGATAAGGCTAGGTGATAAACCAACAGTAAAGTATGCTGCTGCTAGCCAAACATAAGTAGTTAAGACTTTAATGGTGACTGATTGTCAGCGTGCTTGAAAACATCATTGTTCTATGAAACTGGATGAGGTACGGTTACCAGCACAGGTACTCCTTCTATTGCCAGTAAAACAGAAGGTCACGTGGAGCATCGATACAGCAGGAATTAAAAAAAACATATACACTTAGTAACAAAAGGTCACATGCTTGGGTGTTTCAGTTCAGTCAGACACTCCTCCTCATGTGGAAAAGGCTAAAGTAACCTTCCGTCCATTATTCATAGGGTGGCAACATTTATGTGAACCCATAAAGGAAATTAGCTCCGTCACAGTAAGTTCATTATAATGCCCCTGAAGGAATCAAAAGCACTGCCCGCCAAGGTCCTACGTGATCTACTGCAAGACTGAAGTTCAATAGAAAAATGGAAAAACTGCCCTTAGTGGTAAACATGGCAACATCAGCATGATGTAGAAGTGTGCACCGCGACCACTAGCTATTTGAGACTAAACTGAAATCCTGTACCTTGAACAAAAAGCCTCACAGGAACTGCCATCACCCAAGCCACGGAGGGATGAGACACAAAGTCTGTGTTCAAGAAGAAACTATCGACCACCTCATGACAATGAAGTTAACAACTGTCTCCTTTGGGGAAGATAAGTCGGTCATAAAACTCTAAGAATAGATACAATCAAGAAGATTCATTTCCAGGGCAAAGAACATTTAGTTAGGACCACGAGGAATGTTAAACACTGCTGGTGAAAAAAGCAGCAAGTCTTGCAGACTTTGCCCAGAGGTTGCTCTCCTTGGACATATCTCAACAGAAAACAGGAAACCTCTCCACAAGCCACTCACCTGGAAGCCAGAATGCACTCAAACTGCAAGATAAGAAAGTTTACTAATGAAGGGATCAAAACAAAAAACAAGAACCCCTACGTACTATGGAAAAGCAAGTCTATATAATGAGCAGTCCTCATCAAGAGAAAGCTGAAAAAATTAAGAACACCACATATACACGCTACGCAGCAAGAGCTGCTAGCAATGCTGTCCTAGTAAAGCCAGGTCAAAATTAGCTGAAAAGTTGATCAGTGATTGGGACCAGCCACCTGCCAGGAAAAAGCTCTTGCAGACATAGCAGCAAAACCGAACATTTTACTGGCTGCGCTTGCAAAAAACCACCTTGCCAACATAGCCAGCTATGGCAGTGTAAGGGCAGGAATGGGAAAACAAAAGCTATCCGACTTTCAAACAAACATATTTCAATCTTTTCAATTAAAAAAAAAAAAAAGGCAATTTTGGCAACTACTGACATTTTAATTGCACAGGAATACCTTAACCTGGACTGAAAACAGCAGCTTTTCTGTGCAAGGCAGAACATTTAGCCTTCCTGTCTTCAACAATTCCGTTCTGCTCTCCTATTGCAAAGCCCATCCCGACAGTCTTTGCATCCCCTCTCATCCTTCGTCATCTCCGCTACGCCGCCATCACAGAGCATCTCTAGCACTAATCATACAACCATACTGACTTACTCTGCTAAATACTTGTTCTTAGTGGATTGTAATAGAAAAAAGAATAAGTTTTAAAAACTTAACTCACTTGTGCTTCTGCTCTGCCAAGCTTAAAAGAAAACCCCAACAAATAAAAAAAAAAAAAACCAAACTAACATCCACATTTTAAGCTACTACCAGAAACAGGTTAGTTCCCATAAAATAAAAAAAAAAAAAAAAATCTCAAGTTTAGTTTTGCAACTGATACTCCTGTGAGTAATTATGGTAATCTGTTAAAATCCGGGAAACTATTTCTTGAATCAACAAGGAGTTAACCTGCCAAGAATCACCTGAACAGTTCAAAATTTTTACGCCCGAGCACTCAAAATGCCAGCATAATTAAAATGGCCGAACCACCATTTAAAAGGAAAAAATACCCCCGTACTTTCAAATTGTACAATATACTTTGATGTTGTCCCATCTTCAAAGCCAATAAGCAAGGGTCCTCCTCCAACCCGGCTATACTTGCTGAGCACATACAAACATCAGTAGCTTCTGCGAGCACTGCAAGCAGCAGCACAGCGTCCCAGAGGGAGGCGGTTTCGAACAAATTGGCATACCTGAGAGAACGGAGATTTGAGGTGTCGGAGCAAGGCAGCTAATCCTCGCTGAGGGATTTGAAGAACACGCTGACTCAGTGAAAGCCACCTTTAGGCTTTCGTGGCTTAACTAGGGAACAAGAACACACAGGCAGACAATTTCATTATAAGACAACAGTACTCCGGTAATGATACCCCCGGTCTCAGAGGCATCCCCAGCAGGAAGAACAGCATGCTAAGGCCTGCCGACAGTCGCCTAACCACTGCCTATATTTCTGGTTGTCTGAAAATGTCCCCAGAAGCATGCGCCGTCTGAAAAGCGCTGCCATCTCGACTCTGCATCTTGCATTTCACTCCAGAAAGCAGGTGACCAAAAGAAACTCTTTTAATTAATCAGAGAATTAAACACATGCACAAGGCATATGGGAGACAAAATGTCGAATGTCTATATATATGCAAAACAACAGCAATGAAGTGGAAAAGAATTCAAGAAACCACCAATATAGCTGGAAGCGCAGACCTGTTTAGATGTACGAGTTAAATCTACAAGGCCCCGACTCCACAAGCACCTGATGCACATGCTGCTTGATCTCCCAGCCATATCGACTGGGAACAAGCGTGGTCACATAATCACCTAATTTGATAGAACACACTACACGTGGCTCACGTCAGCAACGTGGCGGGCCCAGCATAAAGCGAGAAGCGACACAAATAGATAACGCTTGACCTGGCATACAGCCTGCGGGTATAAGCTGACAAAAATCTGGAATGCATTTGAACTGACTGAGCAGGTTTATACCAGAGCAGCATTTCGCTTTGTGCGGTCATGATGCTTCCAATTTGGCATTTCAAACCCCAAAGCCGGATTTACCATATTGTCAAGCAATATTGGCAAACAGTTCAGGGCAGATACCAATGGGCTAATTCCAACAAGGGAGTATGACACACTCGGGACAGCAAAGCAACAGGTCTCCTCCCCAAGCTCACAAATTACTTGTGAGGGTCACACACATTCACCTCGTTCTCCCTCTCCACTGCCTCAAGTATGCCACGGACCTGCAGAGCACATCACAGAAACCAAGGAAAGCAAAGGGGTGCACTGCTCTGATGGGCACATCATTAAAAAGCACTTAATCAAGTTGCACCTCGTGGCTTCTCCCCACTCACAGACATCATGGCTGTGCATATTATCTACCCAGACTTTTGAAAAGCATTTGACATTGTTCCCCATAGAATTCTCATGGAAAAACTGGCGGCTCATGGCCTGGATGAGCATACGATCTGCTGGATCAAGCACTGGCTGGATGGACGGTCCCAAAGAGTGGTGGTCAATGGAGTTAAATCCAGCTGGTGGTCGGTCACAAGTGGCGTTCCTCAGGGCTCAGTGTTGGGACCATTTCTGTTTAATGTCTTGATTGATGATCTTGATAAGGACATAGACTGTATCATCAGTAAGTTTGCACATGACACGAAGCTAAGTGGGAATGTTGATGTGCATGAAGATAGGGAGGCTCTACTGAGAGACTTGGATAGATTGGATCGATGGGCCAACGCTAATGGAATGTGCTTCAACAAGACCAAGTGCCAGGTCCTGCACTTGGGCCACAACAACCCCATGCATCGCTACAGGCTTGGGGAAGTGTGGCTGGAGAGCTGCCTGGCAGAAAAGGACCTGGGGGTTCTCATTGACAAGCGGCTGAACATGAGCCAGCAGTGTGCCCAGGTGGCCAAGAAAACCAATGGCATCCTGGCTTGTATTAGACATAGTGTGACCAGCAGAAGTAGGGAGGTGATTGTCCCCCTGTACTCAGCACTGGTGAGGTCACACCTCGAGTATTGTGTCCAGTTTTGGGCACCTCAATACAAGAGAGATATCGAGGTGCTGGAGCGAGTGCAGAGGAGGGCAATGAGGCTGGTGAAGGGCCTGGAGAATAAATCTTATGAGGAGAGATTTAAGGAGCTGAGACTGTTTAGTTTGAGGAAGAGGAGGCTGAGGGGAGACCTCATCACTCTCTACAACTACTTGAAAGGACACTGTAGAGAGGTTGGTGCTGGTCTCTTCTCACAGGTAATTAGCGATAGAACAAGAGGGAATGGGTTAAAGCTACAACAGGGTAGGTTTAGGCTGGACATTAGGAAAAAATTCTTCACAGAAAGAGTGGTGAGACCCTGGAATAGGCTGCCCAGGGAGGTGGTGGAGTCACCAACCCTGAATGTGTTTAAGAGTCATTTAGATGTGGTGTTGGGGACATGGTGTAGGGGAGAACTTTGTAGAGTGGGGTTGATGGTTGGACTCGATGATCCCAAGGGTCTCTTCCAACCTAAATGATTCTATGATTCTACGATCAGTGAGATGCCTCCACACAGCAGCATCCCCAGGATGCCTCTCGCCCTCCCCTGCACGCTGTGAGCCCATACAAAGAGGGGGGAGTTCAAAGGTGTGCTGTGCTCTGCCACCCTGTGTTGACCTCTACATTCCCCACACGGTCCCATGGGAGAGGGAGGTGACTCAGAGAGCAGATCTAGTCCAGATATCCTTCGGACTCATGGAAAGCAGAAGAAATTAAAACCCACAAAGAATTTCACTTATAACTGAAGAATAACATTTCGGGTCAAAAATAGTATGCTGAATTTCAAATATTTAGTGTTTGATTATGCCAGTGCTTAGAAAAATACTCTTTTCAGTATCTGATAGTGCTTTTTTTTCCCCCCCCTCCCTTTGCTTCAATTTATAGAAACCGTCATGTAGGCAGATTTTATACACATAAATAAGATATTGCCAATATTACTGGATAAACTAGTTCTTACAGGAATTCATTATTTATTAATTACATTTATTTTTAAAAAATGGTTTTAATATCAGCAATTAACAGACTCTGCCTCTTAGGATGCAAGCATCACAACTGCCTGACGCCAGGGTGAATGCAAGCACTTCATCAGTAAGCGTAAATATTAAGAGTGCTAAGTTTTAAGATTTTATCTTTTCCTAAACAACCCTCCCACCTCTTGGATCTTATCAGAGGATACTGGCGTTCTGAGAATTCGAATAGAAGATTTCCATTTGCTTTCAAGACGTCACGATTTCAATTAGATAACTGATTGGGGAAAAAACTCCCGTAGCATCCAACTATCACTCGGGGAGGGGAAAAAAGCGCAGTTAAAGACCACTTATAAGGATATATGACATCAGAGGTGTATGAAAAGTACCACAACACACTGCCACAACCAATACAAACCACTGACAGTTTGGCATCTTTCACAGCGTAAATGAGTCAGCCTTTCGCGTGCCCCCCCCAATACTAGGACTGTTAGTTCCAAAATTAACTCCGTAACGAAACCATCAGCAGTTAAAAATAAAGTATTTACCACAAACACTGGCACTTAAAAGCTATTTTTTTAAGGGGGGGGGAAAAAGCCCCCTCCCAGCTAACATTTAGGTGCCTCCCTTACCTTTTTAGAGCGGGGGGGCTTGAAGACTTCTGTTGCGCTGTAGCTGGCGAGAGCTACTGCATGGAGAGACATGGTGGGAAAACATTCATTTTATTTTTTTTTTTTTTTCTTGCTGTAAAGTACCTGGAAGGGAGAGAGGAGGAATTACAGTCGCCCCCCACGTTAACCCCGCGAGTCTCCGTGTGTTCGGCCGACTCCGCACTTAATATTCCGAACTGCTTTCGGTCTTAAAAAGCTCACCGAAAAGCAGCGCTCAGCAACAACGGGAAGCTGTGTTAGTAAGAGCCTAAATTAGAAAATTTAAAAACAAAAACACCAGGACATGCAGTGCCCCACCGCGGGCACAAGAGGAGCGTATCGATCCGCCGTACCCCGCGGCCCGATGGCAAGAGGAGGAAGGGACGGACGAAGCCCCCCAGCCCCGTCTCCGTGGCCGCTCTCCCCCCTTAAGCCGGCGCCGGGCGGGGGATGGCACCGACGAGGAATAAAACCCGGCAAGGGCACTGCAAAGCCTGGCAGCCCTTCCCACGGAAGCTGCCAGCCCGCCGGACAGCTTCGGAAAGCCTTTAATCCGCGGAGAAGCAACGAAACATCCCGCCGACCCAGCGCCTCCCGCCCCGGCAACGCGCACTGTGAGCCCCGCAACGTGCCTCCCCTCCGGGGTCCCCGGTCCCCACCTGCGGCCGCGGCTCCCAGCTCCCGTCCGCCCGGGGCTCAGCGCCGGTCCCGCCGCCTCCCGCGCTGGAACAGCTGCGCCGGCCGGCGGGGCCCTCCCGGAGCCGGGGGACGGGGCTTGCGGAGCTCCGCCCCGGGGCGGAGCCGCCCGCGGGAGAGCGGGGGCGGGTAGGGGGCGCCGGGTCCCGCCCGCAGGCCCGGAGGTGGTGTTGGGGGCGTCCTCGGGGTCGGTGATGGAACGGTGGGGTGGCGTGGAGGGGTTTGGTCCTCTAGTAACTGAAGGGCAGCCCGGGGTGCGGCAGCACAACTTGGGGAAAACAAAACAAGCCCAAAACAAACACAAACAACAACAACAAAACCCACCTACGGGGAGCGGCTGGGGACTCTGGGCTTGTCTGGTTTGGAGAAAAGGAGGCTGAGGGGCGAATTTACTGCTCTCTGCAGCCTCCTGAGGAGGGGAAGGGGAGATGTTGGAGCATTATATAGTTGCAAAATATGAAGTATGTCTGAAAGCATTGCTGCGCAAGAAGAGTGTAGTAGCATTTCGAAGATTTTCATATCCATTTGGTGCTTTTTTTTTTTTCTCTCTGTGCTGCTCTAGTTATGTATATGTGTATAGCCGGGAATCGCTGTATTGTGTCAGACCCTTTGCTTGGGATGTGATTAAGAGAGTCCCCAAAAAAGAGTTTTCTCCAAAGAGAGACTCTCTCCCTTTGAGAGTCTCTCTTTGTCTCTTGCTTTGGGACACCATCTCCCCTTCGCCTCCTCAGAAAGCTGCAATTAATTATTTGGTGTTGTCTCCAAAGAGAGAGGGAGGTGCTGAGCTCTTCTCCCTGGGATCCAGTGACGGGATGCATGGGAATGGTTCAAAGCTGCTCCAGGGGAGGTTTAGACTGGACATTAGGAAGCATTTCTTTACCAAGAGCATGGTCAAACACTGGAACAGGCTTCCTGGGGAGGCGGTCGATGCCCCAAGCCTGTCAGTGTTTAAGGGGCATTTGGACAGTGCCCTTAACAACATGATTTAACTTTTGGTCAGGCCTGAATTGCTCAGGCAGTTGGACTAGATGATGGTTGTAGGTCCCTTCCAACTGAAATAGTCTATTCTATCCTATCCTATTCTAAAACCAAACAAAACCAAGATAAGTCGATTGGGAGTGAATGGAGGGTGTTTTCTCAGTTAGGGTGGGGTGTGGGATGCTGAGGCCCGCAAGCAACACATGGACACACCTCGAGGATCAGCTGTATCCCAGGATTTTCAACCAGCTGGCACATTAGAAATGACAAAGATCCATTCTCACTTAGCTTTAGAAAGGGGTCCAGCCATCTGCCAGGCCAGTCTCTGAGTCAGCTGCCTTAGCGTGCTCAAAGCTAGCAGACTGCAGTTCCTAGTAGCCAGTTTGGGCTAAAAATAAAGCGAAGGAATGCTGAGCTGTATTTGTGGAGCTAAAAAAATTGCTGATTGCCCATAAAATGCAAAAAAAATATGCGCAGGAACTTAGGAAATTGCAAACCATGAGGAAGTAGAAGGGAGGTAGAATCCAGATGGTACCACGCAGAAAGAAGTAGAAGCAGTAAACAGAATGCAAAACAGCTACAGCTGAAAATGTGGCTTTCAGATGCTCTGGAGTAATTGCCTCCCTTTTCAAGCACAGATGATGACTTGGCCAGTAAATAAGGCAGTGGATTTGGGCTGTGGAAACTTAGAGGTAGCCGCTGGCCAAGCTGCACAGTTGTCTGAACTTGGTCTGGATGTTATCCTATGGTGTGTGTTTCAAATTCCCAGCTATAAAATAAATCCTACTTTTGAGAAACTTACATGTTCAAGTGGGGAAGAACAGGTAGTAAGGTGGGAAAGGCTGGAGGTTGATTGATAGTTCTTCTGGATTCCTTACTAAAGCCTTGCAAAAAATCAGCTAGGGAATTTGTGCTTCATCCCTATAAAGTTTTCCAAAATTCTTGCATAAAAAGCATTCTACAGATGCAAAATATTAAATATGTCTGAAAGCAATACTGCGCAAGAAGAGTGTGGCAGCATTTCAAAGATTTTCATACCATTTGGTGCTTTTTTTTCTCTCCATGCTGCTCTCTCTACGTATATGTGTATTGTCAGGAATGCTGTCTCAGACTGTCTCAGACCCTTTGCATGGGGTGTGATTAAAAGTCTCTCTACTTTTTGCAGATGTCACCAACAGTAATATTAGAAAACTGGACAGATGCAGAATCACAAGGGAAAAAAAAGAAGGAAATGGCCACCTGTTTTTAAAGTTGACAAGGTGGAAACTCAACAAGACCAGAGTGCACCAAACTGGCATCTTGTCCTAATACCAGCATGGCCCACATTGGTTTAGGAAGAGGAAAAAAAACCCAAGCAATTATGTCTAATGTCTGTGCCAAAATGAAAAGCATCAGCAAAAACCTGCCCAAAACCTTCCAGCAGAATGTTGAAAACCAGAAGAGTGATATTGGGAGCAGAAACAGTGGATTAAGAGATCACATCAGTGGGCTTCTGTAGATGAATCTTTCTCCTTTTTCAAATTTTCAAATTGTGTGAAAGATACAGGACCACTTTTTAAATCAGGGAAAGGAGTACTTTTAATCACACAACTAAAATAGCTCAACCTTGGCAATTATTTGGAAGACTTCTACAGAGAAGCCCCAAAGCTGCTTTTTTTTTTTTTTTGTTACAGTTTAAGGCTAACATTTCAGAATGATTGAATTCTACCTTTTGTAAAGAATCACTATTCCCAGTTCTCCAGGAAAGACATACCTGGTATAGGCTTAAAGTTAAAAATATCAGCAATATGCTAAAAGAAGGAAGTACAAAAAATAATCGCATGTAAAACCAAAATAATTACAAGGATAGGATAACTATCCCAAGCCAAACAGACATCCAGGAAACTGGTGGTCAGCTGACCCTCTAAAGAATTCCAGACATGCTGATTTACAGGCATCCAGCCGAAATATGAAACACGTCTGAGGGTGCTGGTGCCCTGGCAGAGGACAACACCTTGTGACAGTGTCCTCAGCTTTCCACCCAGATGCTGGGGAACTGGCCACGCTGCTCCTGAGCGAGCCACCGTAGCCTCCTTGGTTTGCTGGTAGACCTTACGGTGCTGTGGCACCTCTCCATCAGATCAGTGCACATCCTGCTTTGTTCTGGTGGATATTTCTTTATGAATATGCATCAGTGCCATTGCAGACAAAGACCATAATTTCTGTGACAACATCCTTTATTCCTAGTAGTTTGACAGCTGTTTTATGAGTTGCTCAGCCACTCAAGTTGGAAGGGCAAGGAGACTGAAGGCACCTTAGCCATTCCTGCTCAGAAACTCTGATTCTGTGCATTACTGGTACTATGCAACTGCCATAATTAACACACGTCCTGTTTTTGATGATATTAAGCCCTTTTTAAAGGCCCTCCAGCAACTGAAATGATTGTCATTAGAAGACAGGATCAAGTGCATGCCCACGCATCCTTTAACCAGTGGAAATCACAGAGTGGAGAAAAGGACAGAGCAGAACTGGTATCAGGAGGAGTAGAGCGGGACTCCAGGGGTCAAGGAAAGAAAAATGAAAAGACCTGGTGGTTTTCCATTAAAATCAAGCTGTAAAGGCTTTCCAGTATTGTCCATTTCAAGGCAGATGGGAAAACTTGGCATCTTGGGAAAAGGCTAATCCTTGTAGCTATGAACTGAACATCAGAAACAGTTGAAAAAAACATCACTTTTTGGATGTTTTCAATAGTAAACTCTGTACCAATACAACTGCTGAGACAAGGATTATACGGTGTCTTTAAAGTCAGTAAAATACCGTATGCACATGCATATTTAAGTAACTTCTGTTTTTAGCCTGTTGCGTAGCTCAGGATGCAACTATTCCTTATGAGTATGACTAAAAAAAAACTCCAGTAATATAGAAACATGATTTGCGTAGCAATTTCTGCAGTGAAGCGTGTGGGGAAGGGTGGATTAAGTAGAAAAAGGGAGACGGGTGAATCACACCGGACGTTAAAGACACAGGAAACGGAGACATTTAAGAACTCACTCTTGACTGCATTAAGTCCTCTTTACGTAGGGTAGAGAGCTGAGCTCACACACTTGCTGATGACGATGGAGTTACTTGTCACGAATATGTGACAGAGAGAGAACAGATACTATTAATGTGGACCGTACTTCTCCATATCCCATCTGGGGAGATACATCATATATTTTCTCGTGTGGCAAAACTGGCTTAAGAAGCTCTTGTCCTTGCTGCCACCTACCTTGTCTCGTAGCTACGTGTTCCCATATCTACCCTGCAGTTTATTGCTCCTTGAGTTGCCAGTGCCACTGCGATTCAGACTATACATTAAAAGGAGAAGGAAAAAAAAAAAAAAAAAAAAAGATGTGTTATAGCTTGCTATTAAATTTCATTATTTGGCAATCCAATGTACAGCACAAGCTCCATAAGACTGATACAGATGGGGAAGTATGTCTGTACGTGAAAAGAAAAAGCAGATGGGGGCAACATGCGGGGCTGGTTGCTTGTTAAACCAGCTTTGTCACATAAGAAAATGGATCAAGGGGCTACAGCTATATCACTGGACTAGACACTTGTAGAAAGACTGTTTTTTCCTTTTTTGTTTTGCCCATCACAGATGCCGAATAACTTACTACTAGGAAAGAATTTGTTCTTCCGACGAAACTTCAGTAGCGAATCAAATTATTTCGCCTGCAGTAAATAATGCAGGAAGGCACCCAAAATAAAAATGCTGAGTACCGTAGTTGCAAACAGAGAAAGTAAAAGATCCAGCGGGATTAGTTACTCTAAGTCATTAAAGCAGGTGAGCCTGATAGACACGGCTTCTTTTCCTCCAGTCCTTGCTGGGACATTCAGGAAAACCATGTGAGTCAAATGAACATGTGAAGCTGGTGCACCAAATTTACATTAAGATTTCACCTTTATTTAAACAGAACAAAAGGGCTCTTTTCTTTCAAGTGTTCAGCACCCAACTGGTAAGTGATAAATGGTTTATTCCCAGAATCACAAGTTTGATCTTTGACGTCTGAACTGTGTAACTGCCGCACTGGGGAGCTGCATGATGAGGAAGCGACGCTTCATCTGTTTTGGCGAGAAGCAGTTCCCGGGTAATGTGTTGGAAGAACGGAGTATTTTCACAGGATGTCTTGGCCTGCAAAATGTTAGAGCGGCTGCTGAGAGAGGTCCGTTTTTCAGAGGCAGACACTCAAAAGCTTCCATATCATAATGCTGGAGAGCATTCTGTAGTGTCTTCTCATGCCATTTCCTGAGCCTGTGGGGCCGCTACTTATAAGATCAATTTCTAAGATAAGTCCTGGTGACATCTGCTGTTTGTTATGAAACAAAAATAAAATGTACGAAAGCATCTTGAAAAAAATTTACTGCTGAACGATTGAGCAGCAGAAGCAAGAAAAGTGACATCAGATTATAAAATATTTTCAGTTGCTTCAAGATACATGCTCTCGCCTATGTCATCAAGCTTCTAGGTCATTATCTACGTGGAGAAATACACAAAACGTACCAGTTCAACAAGAAGTTCTTTTTTCCTCCAAGCATTTTGTCTTCACAGTAGATGGTAAAGTAATTACAGTCGGTACATTTCATCACGGTTAACAATGTTGATGGAAATGCAGATGTTCGCAGTTCAGCATCTTCGAAACAGATGACTAGTCATTCGCTTACTTCTGCCTTCCATTTTTAAACAGGAGTTCTGCTATTTAGACACTCACTGTCCTTTCAACTCTGACATGAACCAATCCGTGTGCTGAGACTATTTTATTGACTTCTGCTTTTCAGTATTTGCCACACTAAATTGTTTAACTAATCAAATCTTGCAAAAGCCGTTGAGCTTTACCTCTGGGACAGTCTTGCATCTGTTTAATTAGACTGACTTACAAACTGGTGTGGTGTTTGTATTGCAGGCAGAGCAAAAAGTCTCATTTTTTGGAATAACGTTCATGCACACAAAGTCCCAGGGAAATTGTGTGGAGTGTACGGAGGCACGGCCGTCCACCCAGGCAAACCTGGTGGGAGCAATCCAGTCCAAAGCTTTTTCCTGGATAATTTTCTTGTTGTGACAGAACAGTCGTGTTCATATAATGGACGTACTCTGCTCACACACTATTCTGGTGATAGAGAACATATAAATGTCAAGATGCTCTTTCAGAAAGGGGAACTTCTGAACTGTCAAGCGCTTAAAAGAGAGGCAATGCCTAGAGTGAGAGGTAATATCTTTCATTAGACAAGATGATGCAGTGATGAAGAAGGCTGGTTTTCATGAAGACAAGAAGCCCTTCGTGTTATTGAGGGTGGTGGCCCAGTTCATGGAGCCTGAATTCCATCCAAGGCCGCAGTTCCATGAGATGAGAAACTGGGTCCTAGAGCACAAAGCACTGGATCAAAACCCCAGCAGTTACTTGACGCAAAGTGGTACAAACTCATAGTGCCGGCTGAAGTGTAATACATATTTTGCAGAGACAATTTTTTTCCAAATTGTCCCAATTGATATCATCTGCCAGCCCCCAGGGACCACAACACTAGTGTAAATGGCATCTCCCGTGCTCTGACATCACACAAGTGATACTGTGTGCTTGCACTTCATATGGATGAAATTTATACTCTTAGGTGATGCTGTAGCACTGATCCAGTACCAATGAATGAGAAAACATGGTCTAAACCAAAAGTGCTTGCTTGTTTTAAACTACCTACTATTTATGAAAGGTTTTTCCATTCTAAACATAGACAAAATGTGCACACACAGAGACTGAAATGCTATGATTCTTATCAGTGAAGTGCTGGTTTAAAAAAAAAATAATCTGCCAGTAATATACCGAAACTTTGTAGTTCTAACTCAAAATGGAAAAACAGCCTTGTGAGCATCACTGAATTTAGTAATGATGGAGAAAGACTTTTTTGGCATGAAATAAAAAAAACCCCCATATTTAGTGAAATCCACATCTGATATTGATACTTTCGTACATGGGAAAAATTATCGGAACATCCAAACTGGCCTATTACTACAAATATAGAGGGGAAAATGCAGTAGAATAGTATTATCAGCATTGTTACGGAGCTAACTTCCTCCCACGTAGACACATTCATGTGATCTAGGCTAGTGAATGTGCTCCTGTCTGCCTTGAATGACAATGAAATGCTGCTGGAGGAGAAAAAGAAGAAAAATCCAAAATTATCAAGGACTTCTGAATTTCAGAAGAGTTGTCTCAGGGAGGAACTGTATGAATACACCCGCATTTAAGGTTTTTCAGTCTTACTTCCACTCCGGTCTGTATTTTTGCCAGTGGGAGAAGGGTAGAATTTGCTAGTTCCCGTCACAGGGAAAAACTGCTCCAGCCACGTGGTTCCTATCACTGGGATTCACTAATAACTGGTCATTGATCTATTAACATCACCTAATCACCTGATGATCAGTGTGCTACACACTATGATCAGTATCAGCAATACAACAGATAACCCAGGATGTTAACAAACACCTACAAATGCCTGAACAACCATCTGTGAATAATCCCCCAAATTTCAACCCCCTACCACATGCAGAGTGCTGCAGGCACCCATAACTCACGTACTCCATGCCGACGGGGTGATGTCTCACGTTGTCAGGCCAGGTTTCTCTTCCCTTACCATGGACTTGTATGCTTTGTTTAGACTTCTTTTGAAGCTGACTCCCTTTTACTTTTCTTTTCTTTTCTTTTCTTTTTTTTTTCCCCCAGAAGCCTCTTGGTAATTTCCTGGTTACTATTTAATCCAGCTGATGGCCATCTCTTAAGCAAACTTCATTATTGTTATTTGCCTTTTCAGCATGCCCTGCTTTGGGGCAAACAGCCTCGCAGGCATTTTTGGGGACTCTGTTCACTCACATTTTTCCCACTCTCATCCTGTCACGTTGACGGCTGTTACCCACCCCACAGCACTGAGATGGGGGCCATGCACATTGACCCCATCTCCCAGGTGAGGACCCACACGTTTCACCCAACACCTCCATCCCCGCATCATCAGCCAGGCTGGCGCTCTTGCACATCTAGGATGTGATTCAGTTCCTCCTAAGAGGAAACAGCTAAAAGAGATCAGAAACCTACACAGCAGACACCTAAATTAGGGTCCCAGCTCCAGCCTTTAAAGAATGAATACTTTGCTTAAAGCACTTTATTAAATGGGAAAGTAGAGGTGAGGCTGGCCTGGCTTGTCATGCATGGATAAAGCTAATTGCAAGAAGCATGTGAGCTGCAGGCTTTATGCTGTCTCTCCCTTACCAAGACACATCACGAGAACTTCTTTTCCTGAAGTCACTTATATGTTGACCTGGCTTCACCGAATTTAGTTACAGCTCTTGATTTCCACCCACTTTTCTTTGTGTGGCCCAAGGACTTCTGTAACAGCTATGTGAGGGAATTTGGGGCTTGGCTTTAAAGTGTCCTGCACATGGTTGAGTCTGTGCCAGAGGTTTGTAAGCCAGCACTTGTTTGCGTGCCATTGTGGCTGCCTTCATTTCCTTGCAACACATCCAGCATCAGACCCTAGCTTCACATTTGGTGGTGGTGCTGCCTAAGCTGCTTCACCAGCTCGATTCTCGCCTCCCTGCTCATCGCTACTTGTTCCCAACGCCTCCCTGAACCACCCTTGCAGCAGCCTGCACAACTAGGTGGTGAATCAAGCGGTGGAACGGGGACAGCCTGGAATGATTCAGAAAAAAGAGGTTGTTTTCCAGCCAGATCAGTTTACCACGTGGCTGCACACACGCACACCTGATTTGGCTCGGTAAAGGGGTAACACAGGCGTGAGAATTTGCAAGGGGAATGGGAGCTCTACAAGGCACTGTTGCCATTCAAAACAATGTCTGCCTAACCATGTCCGAGGCCATAAATTAACTTAAATGAATGAGCAAATCTTGCTAGGGAGATCTCTCAGGTGCTGCACACCTGTTATTGAAGCTCCAGCCGCACTTGCAGGATGAACTGCACGATATTTTTCAACACTGGAGAGGTCTGGCCCCACACGGCTCTTGAGCTTCTCAGTCCTGCTGCTTTCAGGAGGAGCTGAGATTTTGCGGTACTTTACGGATGGTGACTGTCTTCTCAGGGATCAGATGTTAACTAAATCCTGGGAGTGCACAGCCACCGGGTAACAGGCTGCAAACCCAATTAATGTGCTCTGGAAAAAGGGGATGTAGTGGTATACAGCAAACGACCTTTACAGCAGCCACACACTTGCGTAAGCAACCCGGTTCCTGAGCCTTTATTGTTTCAACTGCTTCTTCCAAGACATAGTTTATAACTGTTGCCTCAGTATTTGCTCTTGTTTAACCCCATTAAATCCATTGGAGAGCTGAGCTGTAACTCCAAATCGTCGTATGCCCTGTAAAAGGTAGATCACTTTTTTTATCTATCAATCACTGACACTTTCTCTTAAATTCAGAGCTAAATGTCAGTGGATAAATTTTTAGCAGCAGCAGCCTTCTGCTTTCCTCCCTTAAATGTGTGTATCATCCTCCCTTAAATATTGATACCATTTTCTTGCTAATTTGGGGTCAGAGTGATTTTCCATATGTACTATTTTCTTTCAAAAATACTCTCTGTCGAAAGAAAACCATTTCCATGAAATCAAGGCAATTTTGCTAGCAAATTAGTCGCCTCTTTTGTTGAAAGAAAAAGAATGACAAGGAATGTAAAAATTTCCATTTAATAGTACTGATAGGTACTGCTGTACAAACTACCACATAAAATTATTTTCTCTTTTACTGCATAAATGAGAATATCAGCTGTTTCTAATGTCATTGCATGAGGCTACATTTACTTTTCCAAGATATTAAAACCATCTGGTTTTCAGGCCAGGTCTGTAGCTGAAAAATTTTGCTGAAATATTAGATGGGTACGGTTAAACTGAAAAAAAAATTTCCCACTGTGAACGCAGCTTATACCAGAGAAACCAAATCCTAGCACACACCACCTATGTCATACCATAGAAATAACAGAATTATTTGCATACTGAGCTGGAACAAACTAAATTTAAGTATTTAAGAGATAAGGTTTTGGACTAGCCCACCCTAGTGTGTATTTTCACTCTGCGTGTTAAATAGTGTGACTCTTGCTAAATATGACAGCAACAGCTCCTACCACTCTCCACGGCTGCTTCAAGGTACTTTTCCGGGCAGCTTTTCAAAACCACGAGCAGA
Organism: Alca torda; assembly: GCA_008658365.1. NCBI lineage: Eukaryota > Metazoa > Chordata > Aves > Charadriiformes > Alcidae > Alca > Alca torda. Next base: position 183,908,322 of record CM018076.1, read on the forward strand.
AACCTGTGCTAGCAGGACTTCAACTGGCAAAATCCTTTAGTCCAGATAAAATCTAAAGTGCCTGTAAGATGTAGGGCAGCCGGTTATGAGAAAGGCAGTTTCTTTCACAAGGCAGAAAAGAGAGTCCAGGTGCCTGCTGAGTTATTTGTCAATTAGGCACCAATTTGTAAATCCAGAGTGGGCGGTGGGTGGCAGAAGTTGGAAGAGTAAAATACCGGGTGTGCCCAGGTTGCCAGATGAGTTTGGGTTTGAAGTTGTTTTCAAGTACAGACTTGTCACTGAGCTTCACTGTGTGCACACAAGTACAGAGTTTATCCTGGCTCTGGAGTCTGCTGGAAACAGAGCTTAAAATAGGTCCAAACTCTCATTAATAAGTTCTATGCAAATGGCCAAAAGCCAAACCAAATCTGCTCTTCATTTCACAATGTCAACCAGCAGTCAGGCTTGTGTTGAGTTTCATCTTTCGGGGGCTGGGGAAGACATGCAAATAAGAATGGGTAAGGAGCAGCTGATGGGTCTTCAGGGGAAAACTTCATTCAAAATATGTCTCTTGCAGTCTGGTTCTCTGCTTAGTTACGCTAGCTTGATGCTTGCATGGGTTCGCTGAGAAAGCTAGGCCTGTAGGGGTTGTAGTACTGCAAAGTGACACCATGAAATAGGGAAGGAAGCTTTGTGAAGGAGAGCTTGAGGTTTGTTACTTGCAGAGCATTTAAAATTTAGCGTGTGAATTATGTGGGAGCTTGGGTTACTGGTAGGATTTTGTAGAATCACAGAATCACAGAATGGTGTGAGTCAGAAGGCACCTTTAAAGATCATCTTGTCCAACCACCCTGCTTTGGGCAGGGATAACTTTCATTATGTCAGGTTGCTCAAAGACCTATCCAACTTGACCATGAACACTTCCAGGGATGGGGCATCCACAACTTCTCTGGGCCACCCGTGCCAATGTCTCAGCACCCTCATCATAAAAAATGTCTTTCTTATGGCCAATCTAAACCTACCCTCTTTTGCCCCTTGTCCTGTCACTACAGGCCCTGGGGAAAAGTATGTCTTTCTTATAAACCCCCTTCATATATTGAAAGGCTGCAATAAGGTCTCCCCGGAGCCTTCCCTTCTCCAGACTGAACAACCACAGCTGTCTCAGCTTCACAGAAAGATGATCATCTTCATAGAAAGATGATGCTCCAGCCCTCTGATCATTTTTGTGGCCTCCTCTGGACCTGCTCCAACAGGTCCATGCCTTTCTTGTGCTGGGGATCCCAGAGCTGGATGCAATACTCCGGCTGGAGTCCCATGAGAGCAGAGCAGATGGGGAGAATCACCTCCTCGACCCAGTGGCCGTGCTTTTTGTTATGCAGCCCAGGCTTTCTTGCTTAGTCATGTCTGATTTTTCATCCACCAGCACCTCCAAGTCCATCACCACAGGGCTGGTCTCCATCCATCCATCCATCCATCCCCCAGCCTCTACTGATACTGGGGATTGCCCTGATGCAGGTTCAGGACCTTGCATTTGGCCTTGTTGAACTTCACGAGGTTTGCACAGACCCACTCCTTGCCCCAACACTTATCTTGATCAAGTTTAATGAAGTTTTCACATAATTCTTAAAAATTAGCTCATAATGAAGGTAAATTACTGCATTAGATAACGGAAGGGATTTATTTACTGGGGAAGGAGGGGACAGTACCTCTTCCTGCAGCGTGTGGTTATATGTGAGGCTTTAACAGTGTATTCTCTGAAAAGAGCTGTTAGCAGCTACTAAGAAGCTCCAAATCTTGGAAGAGGCAAGGCTGAAGGGAGGGGCAAGTTTCCTGGACTGTTAGGACAGCTGGCATTAGCTGGAGAGAAAACAGGCAACCTTTGGCATTTGCAATCTTTTATCAGTTCTTAAAAATATAGCGCAACATGTATTGAATACACTAACCACAAGCGGTTTTGTGTCAACAACTGAAACAAACCTGTGAATCTACAAATTCACAGCTAATTGACACCTGGGTGGGACTATTTGAAAAAGTCATGTTTTCATTTGGCTGCCCATCTGAACAGCTGAAAAAGCAAAAGCAACCATCCTACCCTTTTTTGTCAAAACCTTAAATGTTAATAATTCAGGTTTGCTTTGCTTTTTTTTTTTTTTTTTTTTTTCCCCCTTCCATGGAGAAAATGCTACCTTTCAGTTGCAGGGAAGCAAAGAAAAGATCCAGGCTTTCTGAAAGAGGCCGTGTTCTTGGGTACGGTTCTTACTGAGAAGTCTGCGGGTTTGGCGGCTGCAGTTCCTTCCTCCTTGTGAGAGGTCTCACACGCTCACTGCGCTTAGCTTGGAGTGGAGGGCCTCCAGCACCAGGGTCTGGGTTGCTGTGACCTGCGTGTGCTCGGTCTCCTTCTAAATCAAGATGTAATGTGGAACAAAAATTCATTGAAAACCCCAAAATACAATAAGTTGAGTCTGTAGCTTAGCTGTCAGGGCATTCACACAAGGGAGGGGATATTGGGAGCCAGCCCTTACTTCGAACCATATCCAGTGTAAAGTACGTTTGCCAAGAAATCCTCTGTCAGGGGTGCGGTGGCCTCTGCTGTCTGTAGTGACTGAACAGAGGACAGACAACAGACATCCTCGGCAACCTGAGGGGGTATTAATCAGACAACGAAGGATCCAACGCTCAACATTGAATTTGGTGAAATCCAGTGATAGGATCCATTTGGGCACATCCCACTGCTCTGTCTTCTTTATAATGCTGACCTGTTAGAACAGCTACCTCTCCTCATACATCTTTCCCTCTCTGTCTCGTTCCAGTTTTGTTTTGTTTTGTTTTTCTTCCTGATTATGTCTGCAGTGCTTTTGAACTGTTCTGATTTGCAGGCACCCTACACGTTTTTCAAAGGAGAAGTAAACTTACATGGTGGATAGAAGTCTGCTGTCCATACCTTTATTTTTCTTAATTATCTTTCAAGGCTAAAATAGTCCACCGACCCCTCAAAGGAAATTAGTGATCCACTTTGAATGCAGAGATTTTGATAGTCATAAATGAGCCTTGACCCAGCTGTGAAGCTGGGTTTTGTGATGACTTCAGTCACCATTGAAGTCCTTGAAGCTTGATGAAGGCCTGGCAGAAGGCTGTGTTGCTTTGAAGAGACTGGTGTTGTGGTAGCGTCAGAAACATGGGAGGATTTTGGTGACCTCCCAGAAACATTGGGAGGTCACCAAACATCCCTGAAGTACAATTCAGGAACCACAGACCCCCCATACTATAGAAAAACTGTCAGTAGGTAGGAGCTACGACAGTGAGTAGTAGTGAGTTTTCAGTACGGAGGGGCTATTTCAGACGGAAAACATAGATATCCTTTCTCGCAATCTCACAGGCATCGAGCCAAGGTACGATTCTGCTCTCAATGAAATCAGTGGAATTTTTTTTCTCTATTTGAATACCACAAGTAAATGCAGGGTTTGTTCTTTTGCTTCAGGCATAAAGTGTTCATTACATCCTCTTTTGCCTGTTTTTTTCCTATTCACTTTCTATTCTCTATTTGAATGATTTATATTTGTTTTCTTTCTTCCCTTTGCTTGACATTTGGATTCCTTTTTATAAAAGATAATGACATATGGGAGCATACAAAAGAGTCCCTCTGACTTTATGGGATCTGAGCCCTGGGTTACGAATCTTGCCGTACTGAATGAAGTGACTATTCTGCAGGGCGCTGCCGAGGCCAGCCTTGTGGGGCGGTTTGGTAACCCCACGCTTAGCCAAGGCTTCCTGCTATGTCAGTACTTCTGCAGTGGTGAACCAGCCACAGCAGACCAATATTTCAGGAAATGAAGCTGACGTACGTTGAGATAAAAGACACCAATCTCGTGGCTGCCCAGCCTGTGAAAATGTCACCCCTCACTCCTGGCCCGTCCCCCATGGAAATACGCCACTCTTGCGGGTTCATGAGAGCTGCCTCAGGCCACCTCGAGACCTACTGGCTTCTCTGACCTCCTCTGCACCCACATCAGTTGTCACTGATGGCCAGAGACAGAAAGGCTCATAGGCTCCATGGGGACAAAAGCCATCGTGCAACACTGAACGGTTCGCATGATCAGCTGAGACCCTGAGTGAAGGAAACCACTGGGAATAATTAATCACGGAGGCACTGGCAGCAATGTGGGCTTCTTGTTGTGGAGGTAAATGAGTGCAGAGTCCCCCCATCAATTCTCAGCATTGCTTAGCAGCAGTGAGATATATGTTAATAGCTGAGAAAGAATGTGCTGGATTTAAGGAGCTGATAATTAAGGTGGTTTAGGCATTTATAGCAGTGAAAGGGGGAATTAATCTTTGACTATTAAAATGAACTAGATAACTATTTAAAATAGGATTTCCAATTACTGCTTTCCCAGAAAAAGGGTAATGAGTTCTCCAAATGCCTCACTGTTCTATTTTTGACAAGACCCACTTTGTACAGGTCAATTGGCTTAGGTGATCTAATCAATCTGTGCAATAAAATGCACTGGGACCCTGAGAACAGAAGGCATGCCAGTGTTTCTAATTTTATTTAGGAAAAGTACTAACATAACCAGAAAGCACATAAAGGGAGTGTTGTTCAGCGCTTTACCCATAGCTGCAGATAAGTTGGTTGTAGGTGCAGATGCCTGATGTCCATGGGATTAATGTGAGATCATTAGACCGTCCACGTAAAGAAGCATAAAACCAAATTGTACAAAAGTACTGTCAAAACATCACAGAGATTTTCCTTAGGGTTTTTGTGTGGTCTCAAGGAGGGGATGGTGTTTATTTTTGGAGAACCAGTGGGTAGCTCCCAGTGCAATCTGATTTCTTTCAGTGTTAACAAGAAAAACAGATTCTAGCTCCTGAAAAAAACAGTTAATTCATGCTAAAAGTATAATTGCTGTATTTCATAGAATGCCTCTGCTTTTTGCTACAGTCTCCGAATTTAACAGACTGTCTGAAATAACTTCAGTCTGTTGTTGGAAGGCAGGGGACGCAGTAGTAGCATAATATTAGTATGCCCAAAAGCTGGACATCTCTAAACTAAACTGATATCCTCCTTGGACTCAGCTGGGGGACAGATGTCCTCTTTTGAAGCCAGCGATGCCAGCTTTGGGGAGGGAAGGAAAAGAGGGAGATCACCATGGTAGGCTCAGATGAGATGGGTTTAAGCCATCACAGAATGGTCACTTTTTATTTCACGCCGTGTCCGCTTGCTTTGGCGGGTGCGTGGCTGGGAGCGGACGGCTGTGGGGTCTGGCCCCGTGCCATGTCTGTGCACAGACTTCCCGAAAGTGGAGTTTCAAGGTTGAGAAAGGGGAAATTTCTATGGAGGAATCCTCACACAGACATCCTTTCTTATAGGTTATTAAACAACGGCAAATGCTTTCAATTCCAGCAGCACAAGCAGAGTCTGGAAATACTGCTCTCTGACACTTCACAGTATTTTATTTATTGTACTGGATTTCATACCTCACATTTTAGGAGGACAACTTCCATTTTGATCAAAAGTATTGGTCTCTGCTTTTTCAAAAATGGACATCATTGGATATTAATTTTCTCTGGAGCGGCTACTGGAATTAAGATCCTGATCGTGCTCATGTTGGTATTACATAGCCACCCATGGCTGGCGAGCGCAGGGATGAACCTGTGCTGGGTCGGGTGCTGGAGGCTGCAGTTCTTGCGTTAGATTTACACCACAGTTAGCGACAGAAGGATCAGAGGCAGTGCAGGGACCTGTGCCATTGACAAAAAAACCAGTTCCTGTTGCTCTCAGATGCTCACGGCATCACTGCATGTGTTAGAAATGAGTAGATTTGCACTGTGCTTTCCCAACACCTTGAAATAGGCACAACCGGAGGGCAACCACCCCGTTCCCCACATTGGGTGGCTGTAGGAGGCAACCTAAAGGTTTTAGCGAGTTCCTAAAGACACACGCTTGCCAGCGGGTACTCGCACCAACGACCATGACGTAGTTACTACGCCACAAGACGGTAGGCAAGGGATGGCGCAAGCCGGGTTTGGCTGGCGGCGGGAGAGCGCCCAGCAGAGGGAGGCAGAGCCCGTCGGGTCCCTCTGCCTGGCTCGGCAGGGCATGAGTTCACTGGAGTGAGTGAGTTCACGTCGCCCGTGAAGAGCTTCTTCACTCCCTCAAAGCTCTCCCAATCAATGTCGGTGTCCATCAGCTCCAGCGTTTTGAGGCAGGTCCTTCCCCCTCAAACCTGGGAAAGGGAGGTGCGCGGGAAGTGCCGGGGTTGGTGATGCTCCGTCACATCCTACAAAACAGCCTGTCCTTAAAATGTATGGCTTGAACTCAGCCTCCTCCTGCCGTGAGCCAAGACCCTCAGGTCTGTTTGAAACCATTGCAGAGACCTTTTGTGGTCAGTGAGAGAGAGGGATATGTTTGCCTAACCTCTTTTTTGCCAGCCTTACTTAGGCCACCTTGTCTCATGCCAGTTTAGCTTATTTCATTATACACAAAGATCTGCATGAGGCGACTCATCTTCAGAAGTTTTGAATCCGAGTGCTGTCATCTACAAGATAAGAAAAGGGAACCTCATCATACCTGTGCTTTTTAAAGGCCAGCCAACAGCCTTTTTCCACTTTAGAGAAGAGGAGGAGGTACAAAGATCGAGATTCAGTAATAATATGGTCTGATACTGCAAGGGTGAATATACAAAAGCCCATAAGTAAGCAGGGGAATAATGAGCCATTGTGCTGATATTAGTGGCAGGTAGGAAAGAAATGAGGTCAGCTGTTTCTCTTACCTCACCTGCCCTGGCACAGCTTGCTGGCATCATTGCCTGTCCTCGCTTAAAGCTGTCGTTCACATTTACAGCCAGGATGTTTGCTGAAAATGTTACTCCCTCCAGATTCAGGCTGTGTAACTTACCGAAATGTGTAGGAGATTTTCTTTCAGTCGCAGAAATGTTAAACTGCCTCATGATGTCAGCCTTACCAATACTGAATTTCAGGGGGGAAAAATAAAATCAGGCAGAATTCATACGGGGTAAAAGAGAACATCCAGAGGTCAATAGCAGGTAAATACTTTTCTGTGCTGACTATGGTATAATAAAAGGTTTTGTCAAATAAGGAGAGTATTTCCCTGTCTCATGGGGAGTTATAAAGGCAAAGTCAATAAGCAACATTGAGATCTCCCAAGTCTGGTGCGTGCATTAAGCTTAAATGCACCTGGTCTCAGCAGGGAGATCCAGAATCCCTTATTCAGACTTATAGGGTCCCTTTTACTGTTAATGGAGGACAACAGGTGCCTCTGAAGCAATATCTAGAAGGTCCATGTGCGGGAGAACCCAAAGGAAAAGAATAGCTGTTAGGAAACTTCACAACCCCCTTCCGCAATGTAAGAATCTAAGTTTCGGTGTACCTTTGAGGAAGGTTTCCCCATTTTAAAAAAAAAAAAAAAAAAGGCAAGATAAATAGAGAGAGATATGCAGGTGGTGTCTGAGGATGTTGTCTGACTAGTCAAAGAGCAAATACCCACTTTAACAAGTTCCCCTCCTGCTTAAATGCAGTGCCCAGGGGTATCTGCTAATGTTCATGTTAATGCTGCTGTCCCGCTCAACAAGGCAAAGCCACCAAGCTCAGGTCCTTCAGCTGAAAAAAGGCAGAGAAAGTCTGGCTTCAGGCCACTAGTGATTTAAGGGCTGCTTACATGCTCAGCCCCTTGCTTGGGTTGGATGGGGCTACAGTTAAAATAGCCCACCCTCCTTAAAGTAGCCACAAGTTCCAGTAGAAACACAGTTTAAGCATCTGCCCCAGGGCAGTGACACGTAACTTCCTCAGGGTAAGCCACACCTTCAGTCAAAAATAGTTAAAACCAGTATAAAAACTATATGTGGAGCAGGCTGTGCTGTACATCCAGCTTATAAATTTGCCTTGGCTCAGAGTCAGGTGCAAAGGCAATGGCTACAATGACATCTTCATTCAAATCAGGAAATGGTCATCATTTGGTTAATTTTTGTTGCCTTGTTCATTTGAACAGAGTGAGCTGAGTTCAATAAAGTATTTAACAAGCTCAGTTATGTTTTGACTGGTAAAAAGGCACTTTTTTACATATTCTGTTGGAAATAATTAATCATTCTCAGATTCATGGAAAGTAGACAGGGAAAAAGACCAGTAAGTTTTTCTCTGTGTCTATCTCACCTTCTCTGAAAAGTTATTCCCTGGGCTGCTTTGAATATTTAATCCAATCTTTGTTGAATATAAGAAATGCAGGCTATTTCTTACGCAAGATAGTGCATAACCCAGAACATGTTACCGCTCTTATTTAATGTGAATTTTTCATTCTTTAGTTTCAGTTCATTGCCTCGTTACACCTGTTTCCACCACTGAGAAACCCAAAACCATCCTGTGTGTGTGTGCATATAGTACATTTATTTACATGTTCACGTGTCATTCTAGTGATGAACCTTTGGATGGTTCAGCTGACATCTGTGGAAATGCTGAGTTGCGTGAGAAATCTAAATTGAGGTACATTTGGCCTGGTTTTCACGGCTGAAGCTGAGCAGCAAGAAGTCTCTGATCATATGGGAGCTGGGGAGAGCAGGAGTGTTGGATCCATACAATGCACCGAGGTTTATGAGCATGACCGAGCATGCTCTCCACAGCGCTGTACCAAGATGCCCAAGCTCATTTCTCACAGAGCTAGCTTGGATGCAACAGAGTTTATCAACTCAGCTTTACACTAAAGCAGCTCCATGTCTTCCAGATCCAAGAACAGCTACATTTGCAGGCACTGGTCTGCATCTAAACTGGTAAAACTGACTATACCTGAGATGTCGATGCATTCAATCAAGCACAGTTAGTCCTTGAACCAGATAAATCATCAGGGGTGCACAACAGCTGAGGTTCTAATATTAAGACTAACAGCTAAATATGCTCTTCAGTTCAAGCTTGTTTTCATATGCAAGGTTTCATCTCCACCAGTACCTTCTGCACCACACACTATTCAACCAGTGCATCAGCGGGCCCCAGACCATTTCCTTCCAGCTGTCACCTAAATGAACTGTTCTCTTCTTTCAGTTGTCAAGCAGGTCCTGCCTCTCCCTGCTCTTCCTGTCCGTCTCCCAGCATCTGAGACCAATCCTATTTTAGTACTTCTGAGCATGGTATTACATAGAGGAGGTCTGGGTGAGAGCTCCTCCTTCTCCTTCTCCTTCTCCTTCTCCTTCTCCTTCTCCTTCTCCTTCTCCTTCTCCTTCTCCTTCTCCTCCTCCTTCTCCTCCTCCTCCTCCTCCTCCTCCTCCTTCTCCTCTTTCTCCTTGCCATTTCCATAGGCTGCCTCAGATACAGCAAAAAGTCTTACTAGCACCTCTGGCCCTGACACTCAGGCACTTGAGCCTAAGACTGGCATAATCAAGCATGAAGTCCTCCTCCCTTATAGAGGTACCAAAATAGAAGCCACCGGTGCCGAATAGCCATGAGTCTTCCAGTAGGCTCTCCTTCAAAAACACTAGGCGTGTTTTTCAAAATGTGGGCTTGATTTAGGTGCTTAATTCTGCTTATTGAACTTAATTCCAGGGAAGTGTGAGTGTGTATAAGGTAACTTTGTCCTTGCAGTCTTTACATGTGGAAAGGTATTGCTTTGCTTCCCATAAGATAAGGTCAGCATAAATATTTAAAGATGACACAGTCCATGGGGCATTATCTCGCAAATTCAGCAGACGTACAATGGTGTGTCCATGTTTCACTGGGCATAAATCCATACTGCTGCCTGACCAAGCAGTGTACAGCTCAGTATTAATGACCAAGGAGCCCCATACCCGTTGGAATATCCAGGTCGTACTGTGGGAATCTGAGGGGAGAACAGGGCTATATTTCAACGAAACAGTTCCTCAGCCACAATTTTGCTTCCCAACTTTGTGTCTCTGTCCCTCTCCGCTGAGCGATGCAACAGCTTGTGCGGCTGGGCTGCAAAGTGGATTATTGAAATGATTTAAGCTAAAGAATAATAAAAAAATGGTTTATTTTTAAACCGAGATCATTGAGCTGATCCTGTTTGCGGCACAGTTCCCAAAGCAGCTGCCTTGGCATAACTGAGGGGACCGTGAGCTGCAGCGTGTGGGTGGGAGGGAAGGGGCTGAAATGGAGAGAGGAGCAACTTTTCAAACCAGTTTCCCACTGTCAGAGGTGCCTTTCCAGACCAAGACCCTCAGCTTCTAAGGGGTCAACTGTCTGCTCTGCACTGACGCCTCTAAACTCTCCCCCCAACAACCTTGATTATTGTGAATTTGAGGAGACTTGCTGAATAGAGCAGCGCTACCAGAGCAAGCCGTTGCTTTCCTTTCTGAAAGAGGAGCATTTTGAAGGGGGTTTGAGAGAAAGGTGACCTGAGCTGCTGCATTCCTGTTATTCTCAGCTGTTGCAGTGCCCTTGACGGGGGTTGCAGGGGGGGCGGGGATGCGGCAGCTCCCTGCGGCTGAACACAAGTCATCAGAGAGCTGAGATTGTGGCTTGTGCACTGGTGACACTGAAGGCAGCCCAAGGGCGGAGAAAAATCCCTGTCTGTTCCTTGCCTCCTGTTCCATACTTGACACAACTGATCTTAAAAACCGGGCAGGCCCAGGAATCCTTGTGTTCACATTCCTTAACTTCAGGAAAAAACAACTCTGCTGTGATTGCACCACATGTTATCCCTCAGCCTGGCCTTTTCAGAGCACTACAAGATGCTCTCACAGCGTAGAAGGGAAATGGCTGAACAGGGAATTACAAATAAAGAGAGGATCAAGCTATGTGCACCGAATCCTGAATGCTGACGCTAAACACATTTCTCCTTAAATGGATCTCATCTGACTTTGCTGCCTGCAGGCACAGCTCTGAGGGTGAAATTAAGATATTAGGCAAAGTCTAGGATGCAACAATAAACTTTTCTTTCATGTTAGTGAGAATCGTGTGGTTAAGCCACTCTCCAAAGTCACCCTCGGTAATTAAGAAACATACTTAGCCCGTAATGGAGAGTTAATGGATTAAAGTGATGCCATGCACAGTGGTTTGACTGTCCGTGGCAGCTTTCATCCTAAAACACCTCAAAATCCCCGGTCTCCGGCTTGTTGCTATTGCAATCAGTGCTGAAATTATGGCTGGCTGTCCGTCAGTCTTGCAGAGACACCTCATGGTGCCCAGCATTGCTGAGGGGACCTCCCTTCAGGGATCCTCGCTCTCCTCCCCCAGCCCCACCAGAGCTCACTGCCTGTGGTACTTGCATGCCAGTCCTTGTTCCACAGGCAGCTTACCTGTTTTGCATTCATTTGCATAAAAAGTCCTTGAAGTAGGGATTAAACCAGTTGTCTTCCCTCCTGGGCGAGTCCCGATTAACTGCAGCTACGCTCATTATTGTATGCCCTCTGTTGCTGTCCCCTTCACGCTTCCAGTCTTTGCTGCAAAGTAGGACCAAGCAGGGTCATCCCACCAGGTGGGTGGGGAGATGTGGGTCTGAAACCCCTGGCTCTGCTCCTCTTGGAAGGCAGTTGGGCTCCAGATTCAGGACTGGGCTTTCTTCTCTGAGGCCCAGGCTCCTACAGACAAGCCATTGAAGCACTGAAAATCAGGGTGCCCGAAGGCCATTGTGGTTCTCGCTCCAATTTCGTAGGGTCTTTGGCATCCTCATCTTCTGTCTTCTCTGAATTAATCCCCAAAGCAAACAGCGACACAGGAGTCCATTTCATCTGATAAAGAATCAGATTGTTGATTTCTACTTGAAAGTTGATTTCTACTTGAAACCGTCGTTCCAAAAAATCTCCATCATAATTGAGCATTTCTACAAATAAAAAAAAGAAGGCAAAGCACAAAGCAACTGATTTTTTTTAGACTAAGAAATCTGGATGTTCCAACCTTATCTGCAGCTGAGCAAGTCTGTAAGAAGAAGATTTAATGTGCCAGTGTCTTAAAACAGACGAAAAATGCTGTTCTATATTTATTATTCTGTCTATATTTAACATTCGTGTAGAAATTAATTTTATAAAGCTCTGGATTAACCAGAAGTTTGGAATTCTGCAATGTTCACAGGAGCCCTCAACCCCTTCTGAAAATGAGCACAAATTAAACTTAACAGCTCATTTATCCTCAGAATTATCTACCCATTTTAAATGAGACTTAATGCGGAGACAATGGAACTATAAACTAGATGGTTACACAGGACTCTCCATGATCTTTCTTTCATTTTACAAGTTAGCTCCCAGGCCCATGTGCCTCCATCCTCATTTCTGAAGCAGAACAGAAGTGCTTGGAAGGCCCAGCCTAGGACCATGGACCAAGGGCTTGCCCTGTTGAGGAGCATGTATCACCAATGAGGAAAAAATCCATAATTTATTCATGCTCAAGCATAGGCTATAGTTTCAAATGCAGTTTGCTACCTGATCTGAAAGACTTCTGTGCAGCAGTTTATTGTCATTAGTTAAATTCTAAAGGCTTTGGTAGGTCAGCAAGCCCCTCCGCAGTGATACAACCCCAGTAATAGCCAGAACATATTAACAATGGAGTTCAGTAATGGAGAAATGGAATAGCCAAGTCTCATTCTGATTTACTAATCTTCCAGGAAAGTTTTTAATCAGATAATTTATACATTATCAGTTGAATCCTTTGAAGCCTGACTAGACACAAATGCATATGGACATACAATATGTCCTCGTCTACCAGCTTAATGAATTGTCATTCCTAAATCCTGGTTTTAAAATGTCTCTTACTTCCCTCATAGAAGAAACGGGATTCTCACAAAGGATTTGCAAGCAGCTCGACAGATTTTCGGGTTATTTCTCCTTCACCTTGTCTTTCACAATGAATTCAAGAAATATCACACATCCAGGGAACAGGGTAATTCTAAACTTAACCAGATCGCTTTGGCTGTTTGCTGCTGCTGTCATTCATGAAAAAAAATAGTACTTTGATACATGGACGGTGCCACTGAATTCAATGGAACTAGCGATTTTGAGCAACAAGATACTCCAGGGGAGTGTGGCAGATTTTGCCCAGGGATTGTGTGTGCTTGAGGACAGAGACAATGTTTAGCTTGACAGCACATACAGTCTCCATCTCAACTGGCAACTCCGGGCACTGCTGTAATACATATTAATAACAATTTTGTTGAAAGGTCTTATTGTAGTCTTTGATTTGCTTTGGCCCAGCCACATGAAAGGACATCCAAGGAAGAACAAAGAGTACACACCATGGCCAGGGATGGAGTCAGCTAGTTAGGAGCATCTGGGGACAAGAGCTAAGGGCCCCAGTAAACCAGTCCGGCATCTGATCTGCATGGCTCATTTGAAAAGCACTGTTAAAAACTGCAGAGAGAAGAGCCAGCGAAATTTTAAAGAACTGAAAAAAATACCTGAAATAAGGCAAACAGAAGACTTCTTTTTTTTTAGCATCTCAAAAATAAAATCAGGAGATGAGAGAGTTGCACTGCATAAGTACCTTGATTGAGGGAAAATGCAGGACTCTTCAGGAAGGCTTAACAGAAATAAATGGCTGTAATTTAACTCATTTAAACCAACAAGTAAAGTTCAAAAATGAGGCGGGGATTTTTACATGAGGGTCTCTCACTATTGCAACACGACACAAAGGAAAGAGATGGATGCCTCTTTGCTGGGGTCTTGAAGGGAAGTCTGAAGTGTGAATTGCTTGTCTTTTATGATACACAAAACACTTTCCAGGATTCCAAACATAAAGTTTAAAATGGATTCAAACAAGGGGTCTTTTGTGTTTTAGCATGTTATGTGCACTAACCCACAGATCTGTGACTTATTTTACAGCAGAAACTCTTTCTTGTTTTGCCCACAAAGACCTTTCCAGAAGTAAGGGTCTTCCTGACTGAAAATTCATTGAAACAGAAAATTTCCATGAAAATGGTAGACAAATTGATTTTTTTTTTTTATTTAAAAACATGTCATGCTTTCATCTGAGATAGAGTTGACTCTTTTAGTAGCAGCTGGTATAATACTGCGTTTTGAATTTGGGATGAAAATAGCATTGGTAAAACACTGATGGTTTTGGTTATTGCTGAGGAGTCAAGGCCTTTTCTTCTCCTCACACCATTGCGCCAGTAAGTGGGAGTGCACAAAAAGTTGGGAGGAGACACAGCCGAGACAGCTGACCCCAGCTGACCAAAGGAATATTCCGTACCATGGGATGTCATCGTCAGTAAATAAAGCTGGGGGAAGAAGAAGGAAGGGGTGGATGTTCAGAATTACGGAGTTTGTCTTCCCAAGTAGCCATTACGGGTGATGGAGCTTTCCTGGAGATGGCTGAACACCTGCCTGCTGATGGGAAGCAATAAATGAATTCCTTGTTTTGCTTTGCTTGTGTGTGTGGCTTTTTCTTTACCTATTATTAAACTGGCTTTATCTCAACCCATGAGTTTTCTCACTTTTCTGCTTCTCTTCCCCATCCTGCCATGAGGGGAGTGAGCGAGCGGCTTCATGGTCCCAGTTGCTGGCTGGGGTTAAACCACCACAAAAGAAAACAAAACAAAACAAAAGCCTTCATTGAAATATTCACAACCAGCTCAAATGAAATAATCCTATCTCAACAGCTTGGATTTTCAGTCAAGAAGCACAATGAAGCATATTTTATCATAATTTATGGTTTATGTGTTTTTTCCACTACCATAAACTATTATTTGTGTACTAAATGACGTCTTGATGTATCACGTTGGGTCTCTGAGTTATACTCAACAGCCTGACTTTTCTAACTTGCTTGATTAAAGTTTGAAGTTTCTGCTAATTCTCCAGTGCACGAATGTAGAACATCAGATGAATGTCTCTGCTTTCCTTCAATTTCAATCAGGAAGAATATGCAGTATTTTGATTACCTTTCTGAGATAAAAAATTCCTTCAGCATGGAAGACAGTGTGGAAGGAGGACGTTATGGGGCAGAAAGGTGATGAATTTTGCTGGAAGAAGTCTCGAGCAATGCCTTCAAGAGGAACGTTGCTTCTTGGCAGCTGCAATGACAAAGCTACACAAACTGTACAGCTGGGAGACGACTCGAATTGCAGTAATCCATCAGCTTGTGGTTTCACAGACAGGCCATTTCCCACAGGACCCAACTGATCAGCCCCTCTCTAAAGCTTGTCTGCAGAGACAGACAAGGATTTCCACCAGCCCCTGACCTCTACAGTCATGCAGGGGCCAAGCTCCAGCGATCACAGAGCAAGGAGTCCATAGGAAAACATCCAACTAAAAATACACTAGGAACCATGGGGAATAAGCAGCTGAACTGAAGTGCAATGCTGTGAATAAAAAAAGACTGATATGTGTATGTAGTACATTAGGGCAACATTGTGTAGGAGCAGGGAGGTGGTTTCCCTTGGACCGATCCTGCTACGATCGTTACTGTGCTCGGCTTGGCCCACCAGGTAGAAGGTAAGTCGGCACTAAATTGTAAAGAAGTTCCCATTTTGAGAAACAAGAAGTCCCTTGTTGATTTTAATAGCTAGTAAATGTCAGTCTAACTGAAGGCAGCTTTTGGGCTATCCTGACTTACTGTGCTGACAAGGAGGGTTTGTACTGAAAGCTGGTGAGGGACTTTTTAGGATGTCAGGTAATGGTAGGACTAGAGGGGATGGATTAAAACTAGAGATGGGACGATTCAGACTGGACGTTAGGAAGAAGTTCTTCACCATGAGGGTGGTGAGACACTGGAACAGGTTGCCCAGAGAGGTGGTGGAAGCCTCATTCCTGGAAGTTTTTAAGGCCAGGCTGGATGGGGCTCTGAGCAACCTGGTCTAGTGGGAGATGTCCCTGCCCATGGCAGGGGGGTTGGAACTAGATGACCTTTAAGGTCCCTTCCAACCCAAACCATTCTATGATTCTATTTTACAAGCTTGTGCGGTGCACTTTGATCCAAGAGATTTTGGAGCAGGGCAGCTCCAGATGCACAGTCACAGGTCTGGGGATATGAAACAAGAACTGGTGCAGGGAACACCACGTCATTCAGAAGAAATGGTCTCAGTGGTCTTAAATGTCATTGCTGCCAGGTGTTGATAACCTGTGTTTTCTGAGGGTGTTACCGTAATGCCTCTTCCTGCACATCTGTGGTGTTTCTTTGGGGAAAAGTGGTGCTGCAGCACAACCCTACCCTGTGCAGGCATCTTCCAAAAACAGGAGCCCACTGTCATCCCTGTGGTGGAGCCATCTAAGTCTGCATGGCTAAGAAAAGTCCAAAGCATGTTGTGGTGCACACAGTACTAAGAGGCATAACAATGGGTTACAAATCCTGAGGGCTATTAAAAAAAAAAGGAAAAAAAAAAAAAGAAAAAAAAAAGGAAAGGAAAAGGAAAAAAAGGAAATTTTACATCATACCAGTTCTGCTTAAATCACTTCTAATAATTTTAGCAAGTGGAGAAAAATTATGAGGATGATGTCAGAAGAGTGTTATAATTACCCTCCCTGACTAAGGGGAGGCAACACACGTATAATGTGTGTAATATGTGGCCTGACAGATATAAATCTTAGATATAAATCATATCTGGTGGGCTGCTCAGGCTTTTTGACAGACATGTTGATAGGGTTTATCTATAATCAGGAAGATCTCCCCAGGCAACCCCTCCACAGGTCTCTCCTTCATTCTGAAAACAATTAAAAGAAAACAGTCCTCTCATTTTTCTAACTGAAAGAAGAGAGTGTGGGTTCATTTCTTTTTCTGAGAATATACAAAATATCTTTGCACTTTAATGAACTTGAAACCCTCTTTCGGGTTTCTCTCAGGCAGGAGGACGACGCTGCCTGTTGGAGCCAGGTGAAGAATAAGAAGCGCTTGGCTCCTCCATCAACATTTTGTTCTGGTTCCCGGCAATGCTCTTGGAAATGCCTCGCCTGAGCCAGCGCCTGGCGGGGTTCTGCACAAGGTGGCTGCAAAGCTGTACCTTACACCCATACAAATGTACCTAAATTTCCTGCATACTTGGGATGGCTGAAGTCCAGACAAGCTGTTTCCAAAGTGATTTCTGCTTTTTGCTGGATTTTCCTGTTTCCTTATGGCTTATTTTTCTGCTGCGTTGGGGAGCTGAACTGTCCGGACTAGGTGTGAGGTGGGAGTGGGGATGGGAGTGTGTGATGCTTGTGGTCTGTGTAGGCATCGTGTGTGTGGCGTGTGTACGCACGTGTTGGTGCGTGTAGGCACATGGGTGTGCAAGGTGAAGGGGGAGGAAGAGCAGGACCAGCCCTTTTGGCACTGGTGAGCCCAGCTGGCTGGTGGGAAGTCTCCCAGGGAAAGGCCGTTCCCTTTCTTCTGAGGAAGGTGTCTCCACCGAAACGACCAGAGCATCTTCCACCACCCGGAGTAATGCACCCACTGTGGACTGCTGCAAGAGCCTGCGCTGAAGGCAGGACAGCTCTGAAACCAAATCAGAATGCATGTTTTATATGTCAGCCTAGCGTATACCAGAGACCTGGGAGTCCTGCTGGACAAGTTGACCATAAGCCAGCAATGTGCCCTTGTGGCCAAGAAGGCCAATGGTCTCCTGGGGTGCATTAAGAAGAGTGTGGCCAGCAGGTCCAGGGAGGTCATCCTTCCCCTCTACACTGCCCTGGTGAGGCCACATCTGGAGTACTGTGTCCAGTTCTGGGCTTCCCAGTTCAACAAAGACAAGGAACTACTGGAAAGAGTCCAGCGGAGGGCTACAAAGATGATCAAGGGACCGGAGCACCTCTCTTATGAGGAAAGGCTGAGAGACCTGGGTCTGTTCAGCCTGGAGAAGAGAAGACTGAGAGGGGATCTCATCAGTGCTTATCAATATCTAAAGGGCAGGTGTCAAGAGGATGGGGCCGGATTCTTCTCAGTGGTGCCTGGTGACAGGACAAGGTGCAACGGGCACAAACTTGAACACGTGAAGTTCCATCTCAAAATGAAGAAAAACTTCTTTACTTTGAGGATGGCAGAGCACTGGCACAGGCTGCCCAGAGAGGTTGTGGAGTCTCCTTCTCCAGAGATATTCAAAACCCGCCTGGATGCGTTCCTGTCCAGCCTGCTGTAGGTGACCCTGCTCTGGCAGGGGGGTTGGACTAGATGATCTCCAAAGATCTCTTCCAACCCCTGCCATTCTCTGACTCTGTGACCAGCCTAACTTAACTAAGCAAGGACACCTCATAAATGCTCTGCACATTTTCCCACTGTGTTTTACAATTGCAGCAGCTTCCAGAGCTGTGATCACTTCAGTGCGCAAAATCTGGTATTTCTCCTGTTTATACTAGTGTAATCACTGTCTATGCAAATAGCTTTTTTTTGAGGCTTCTCCAGCCCTTTCACTGGATTGAAATACAAAACTGAGTAACATGACTGACTGTAAAATCATTTTAGCTAGGGGTGTTTATAATCTATAAGAGGTACAACTTGTGTATGTTCTGTGCCTGAGCTATATGTATTGCTAATTATACTGGCGTTAATACATAGTCACAAGCAAGTAAGATTGTGGATGTTCGAGGTCCGCATCCACGACCGCAAAAAAGGCTGTGAAAGGTGTCAGCGTCATCCTGATTAATGGAAAATTCTCACAGAAACTGGATTTCCAGTGGACTTTAATTTCTCATTGTTTCTCAGGTATTTTACTGGTAGCTTGCGATACTAAAGCAGGCATGCCAGCATTACAATGATTTACGTCTCCTTTGATTTTCATAGCACCCTGGTTATGTATAGATCATGTCATATAAGCAAAACTGAGAAAAAATGCAAGGAAATCCACATCCTGACGTAACAGAGTTACAGCAAGGAATATCATGGCTATAAATGGAATGGGGGTGGGGTGGGGGGGACTTTATTGCATCGGTGAGATGTGGGCTTTTATTAGGTTTGGAATCTGAGCATTTAAGCTGCCCAAGGCAAAGGGCATTTATAAATATATAGGCAGGCATTAGCCACGAGGTGGAGGAATATTTTTCCCTGTACAGCACCAGCATAAACATCAGGATGACAGATCTATTTAACATCATGCCCAAAGGGGGAACTAATTTCTTCTGCTTTGACTCACTTCAGATGGGTTGATTTCAGCCCTCAGTTTATATAGTCAGAACTAGCTCTGCTGAAGGAAACGCGAATGCATAAATGTACCTTGAGGACAGACCACAGGTCATCGTCTCATTATAAAAATGACCTGGTGAGATCACCTGCTCTGCAGAGCCATTCGAGGCAGCCGAAAGCAGGCACAGCTTCCTCTTTCTCACAGCCCTTAAGAAAGGACCATCACTCTAATGAGAGAGTCCCTGCAATAAGAAATTGCTTTCCGTTCTTATTGCCGCTTTCTTCTCCCTTCCGGCATCACAGACTTGTGGCTTCTCTCCTATGGTCAGGTTAGGTGTAATCAAACATTTCCTCGCTACTGCTGCTCTGGCCCTGAGCACAACAGATCTAGCCCAAAGCCAGGGCTGGCTTTAGCTCCTCCGTGGTCCCAGGCAGCCTCCGTGGGACTAAACGCTTAGCTACAGTGCCGGGAAGGCAGCACACCGCTTGGTCAGCAAGCCTTGCGTGCAAGTCTGTGTCACTGATGAGCAAAAAGTGTCCCTACTGATTTTTTTTTGGGGGGGGGGGGGGGGAAACTGTGTGGTTGGCAGATAGCCAAGTCACGTTGCAGCTCTGGAAAAGCTTTCCTCCAGTTTGTCTGTCCCAGGCAGGTGCCCAGTTTGCTCGCAGAATGGACCCAGTCCTCCTGCCCCTTTCAGTTGTATCACCCCTGGCCGCAAAGGGTCTCACTCTTCCACCCTGGGGGTCTGCCAGACACCTTCTCCAGAGGCAGCACACATCTGGCTGGAGGTGCACATCTGGCCAGAGCCCGCACATCTGGCCAGAGCCCACACATCTGGCCGATGGTACTTCTTTGCGGCTGTGTTTGTAGCCAGCAGAGCACACCCTGGCACCTCTGGGGGAGGCTGAGCAGCTGTGGACATCCCAGGCGAGCATCCACCCAGCAAGAGACCACACCAGATTTCATTCCTCTGCTGCCTGCAAAAGGAGGAAGCTCAATGCATCCGCCAAACCTTAACAGAGCTTAACATTCAGTTATATATTTTGTAAATATATAAATATATATTTCTATCTCATTGTCTTTGCTGTTGGAGCCGTATTACAGGGTGGGATCTCCCTTGATGAAAGCTAGTCATAGAAAAATAACCACTGAAGTGGTTATGTCATGTTGTCCTGAGGCAGTACAGGATGAAACATGTGGAATGGAAACCACGGATGAGGCTGCCTGCTAGAGACGTTGCCTTTTAAGACAAAATGCTCCTCTTTTTTTCATCTGTAACCCGGGAAAGAAATAGCCTGCGAGAGGGAAGGCTTTGGATGGGTCACTGTGAGCTGTAGAAGCAGCACATGCTCCTCCGGTGAGCACAGTGCACAGGGAAGAGCTTTAAACCATGGTGTCAAGATACTTTTTCTAGCATGGCCTGAGATGAGGTCTCAGCAGAGGTTCTGGAAATACTCATCCAGCTTCAGCAGGCAGGGGATTGAGCACATTGCGCTGAGGGCTCTGTGGTGCCGAGGTGGTCGGTGGAAGAATAAAGCTCCCAGATGATCCCAGCACGGGGAAGGAAATGTTTCCCTCTGAGTTTATGGCAAGGCTTGGGTAAGGATTTTACAGGAGAACTGTGATGGAGAAACCCTTCCGAAAAACTGAAGTGGGGATGCCTGCAGTTCCTATGGTTTGCAGATTGAAAAACCTGGCCTGGATAAGTAACCTCCTGGGAAAAATGAACCGAAGAACCAAGTGTACTCACTCCTTCAGCAGGACTTCCAAGTGAATGACCCTGACTTGTCTTTGCTGGAGGCCACCTCACTTCCCCCAAACTCTCCTGTTGTAGCTCTGTGTATTTTAACTCAAACATATGTTCACATTTAAGCAGTACATATAAAACCAGAGAGTTCCATGTTTCTTTCTAATCTTCGTATAGAAATGATTTTAAGCAATGTAAACATATGAAAAGGTCAGTTTGAAATGCATTTCAAGGAAAGCTTTAGCTTACCTGAAAGAACAGCTAGGGCTACTCTCCATACCCTGCCTTCTAGTATCTAAAGTTAATTTATCCTGTGCAGTTATTAGAGGATAAATACCAGGCTGCATAAGGCACGGTACATGGTATTGATCTGATATGCATAGGGTATATACGGTATAGAGCAGGTAGTGGTTATAACCAGCCACAGACAGAAAGAAGACTGAGGGCAGGGAGAGCTGATCACAAGAGGAATTATTAACAGGCGAAATCCTTGAAATCTTGTTGTTGCTAACAGCGGGGTAGCTGCCACTGCTACTACAGCAGCATTAGCTGCAGTTAGCCACGCAGACCAATCTGTCGTGACTGCAACTTCAATAATATCGGTTCCGAGGTTGGCCAGGGGCTAATATGATACATTTCGGTAGGGTGAAAGTTTTCTGTGTTGTTCCCCAGATTTGAGCTTCCTTTACAACTTAGAAAACCGTGGAGACGTAGTTGAACACAGCTCATTTTTCTCTATGCTTTCACCTAAAAGTTTAAAATATCTTTCCATATTAGATCACTATTGCACAGATATGAAAAGGGAGTGACTCCTCATGTTTTTTTATTATTTTCAAGGTGGTGATAAAACTGCATAAGGAATATCTGAAAATGTAAAAAGTTTACTAAATTCAGATGATTTGAACTTCGGCAGCGTCATCAATAGCTGCTGATAACGCAGATGTTAACTTTGGAAGACGCCTCTCTAGTTACAGATTAGTAGCAAAGAAAATGGTATTTTCTTCTAACTGATCAAACCTCTCATATAATATACAGCAAAGTCATTTGATTTTAAAAGCAGTTTAACAACATTTACAAAGACCTTTTCTTAGTTCCAAGAGTTTTAGAACTGCAGGACAGATTTCATTTTTTGCTGACTTTAGACACAGGGAAATATCAAGGTGTCTCTCCAGACGATGGCTATTCCCATACAGTTGCATTAAAATAATTTTAAGAATATTTTTCTATCTCTTTAAACAAATAAAGAAATTATTTCTTTATGTCTTTGAATGTTAGGTAACGATTTCCCAGCTGCACTTTTAAATTCTTGAAGGATCACTTAGATGTGGTTGACAGAGGGGTATTATCAAAAGTTTAACATTTCTTTCACAATCTGCCACAAGATTTTTTTTAATGATAACCTTAAAATTAAATGACCTTATGATGCATGTGCTGAAGTTAATTATATCATGCATTCATTGAGAGGTAAGTCACAAGGTAGAATTGGTAGTTCCTCAGTCATAAGTATAGCTTTTATCTAAAACACTTCTTAGTGGAGGAAAAAAAAAAAAAGTGTTTTGCCACATGCCCAAATACTTGACTTCACATTATAATTTCAGTCCTCGGTCTAACTAAGATGCTTCCTCTGAAAAAAACACTGACTTTTAGGACACCGTAAGTTCTTCTGAGTGGCTTCAATCTGACGTAAAGCTGGATATGGCATATTTGCATAAGGCTTATTGTATACTGAGAGTCTCATCACAGCTGCTTGAATGTGTTTCAAGAGTCTTGTATTAAGAAACAGGCTAAATCCGGCTCCTCTCGTGATCTTAAACCTCTCAGAACTCATGCTGCCATTCCTACTTCAGACGCAGAGCCACGCTGAATATTTTTCACAAGTGAACCTGTTAAAAACTGTATTAATATAAGGCTTCAAACTAAAATAATTTCGGTTTTTCTGGGAAGAATTCCATTAGCTGATTTCAAGACAGAGAGGATAAGTTGAAATATCTCAAAATGGGTTGTTGTCAACAATGACGAAGTAAGTGATGCCCTGAAGCTTATGGTAATTTAGTTGGATATCGGTATTTGAAGTGAACACGAGAGACACATCCATGATTAAAGGGAAAATTTCATCTCCCTAAAGCATCCCATATCAGGCATGGTTTGCTCACAAGAAGTGACTATCTGTGCCATGAAAGACCTGCACTCATCCACCCTCTTGGTGAACCCAGTCCCAAATGGACCCCAGATGTCCTGTCCCACCATGGCCCCGTTCCTCTCTCCTGCCTCCCGCCAAACCCACCCAACCCCGAAACCTCCTGCAAAGCCCTAATCCCTGCTCTCTGCTCACGGCAGTTTCTCATCGTAAAGGGTTAAAGGAGGAGAAGGGTTGCAGCCAGGGTTGGGTGAACCTCTCTGGCAGGATGCGGGTGGCCCAAAGCCACCGGACGCTGATGTGGGACCTCAAAGTGGCTGGCAGGAGCGCCGGCTCGCTTCCTATGCCGTGCTGCTCGCTGAGCTGCAGCCATTCAACCGCTTGCCGCTGCTGGAGCAGATCCTAAAATAAAAAGAGAAGCGAGGCTTTTTCCGTGTGCTTATGCGAGTGCAGGTTGGCACTCGGTATGCAGCCGGGTTCTCTGCTGCGTGCGGTCAGCTTCCGCCCTGTGCGAGCAGATTTTTCTCATGGGGAGGGGAAAAAGATATCAGCAAAGTGCTATTTCTAAACAAAGCTTGGCAGGGGATTCAGGACAAGGTACAGTGCTGCACTTAATCTTTTTTCCAAAAGAATGGATTTGAAGTTAATGACCCCTAAAGCACATTTATTGGCTCCGTAGGAACAACCAAAACATCCTTCTTTTTTCCTTTATCTGGGGACAAGAAGGCAGGTTTGCAGCACCGAGTACTTCTATTTTACCACTTGAAAGACAATTCTGTGATTCACAGGAGAGTATTTACATGATTTTCCTGACTTAGGAAATATACTTTGGGCTGCAAGGGCAGGAAGCAACTACTGTGAGTATTTTAGCAGAGGCTGTGGGTTGTTGGCATTGCCGCAAGCACAGGTCTGTCTACAGGCGAGGGCTGTGCTGTTTTCAGTATGACTTTGTCTTGATGTTGACATGTGACCTGCCCGACCAAGCCAAAGCGTGATAAGACTCGCAACGTGATTTAGCAGTGCAGGAAGAGGGAAAACAATGATTGTTTTTGAGAGTGTCAGGAAAAGAAATCCTGCTCCGCTCAACTTTTTTTTTTTTTTTAAAATTGTTTTCCAGAGTAACTCAAGCTTTAAAAAAAAAAAAAAAAAAAAAAAAAAAAATCTTGTTCTCAGTGTGAATTTTTCCTGTGGGTAATTATCTGGACATACGTAAAACTGGGTCAGTGGTTCCCACCCTTTCCAAGCCATGTTTGCAGTTACTGGATTTCTGCCAAACTTTTCAACATTCCCCCATCGCCTTCAAGTGGAAGAACTGTGGCCAATGAGACCTGTATCGCCCTGTCACTCCCAGCAGCAGTCACGCTGCAAACACAACTGTCTCAGCGACTACTCAAATAGTTTTTACTGATCGACAGTTGCCGAGACGTTGCTGAAAACTTGGCCTCCGGTCTTCACCGTCTGCCAGGGTGATTTAAAAATGCATATAGTCACAGCTATGAATGCTGAATGATGGGTACTTACAGAACTCAGCGAACGATCAGGACAAAACCTTGATGTCTCTTTATGCTGACAGATCTTGTCACTCAATGACCTTGGAGTGCACTGATGAAATATTTTGAGGCTTCTACAGCAATACACTCCACTGCGGTTCAGCGGCATTTTGATAATATTTCTCTGAACACAAAGAATAGTTTTTCTACCCAATAGCGGTCATACTCGTTGCCAGCTGAGGTTGTGAAATTCCTGTTAAAACTCTTTGGGATCATTACACCCCATTACAGGAAAGATGGGCAACATTCACAAGAAAAACCACTCGCCAAAGGACAAAGTCAGCCCAGCAACAGTGTTGTTGCAAAAACAAGCCATAAGGGTGTGTGTGCCTATGTGTATGTATGTATTTGTCTAATAAAGAGATATCTTTAACTTTTAACACCGTTGGAGGATAACAGCAGATAGATCACGGCCTACACAGCTGAACTTTGTAAGCATTTCCCCTGACAAAACCAGTATCATTTGGATCGGTTCTTCCATCAGTGATACGTCATTCCACCACGTGCCTTCTGTTCTGGCTCACTCAATGAGGTCACTCCAAAAGACAGTGCACCCATATTATATCTTCCGTAACATGAAACAGACAAAGAAAATTTTCCTTTTTACAACCTCCTCCATGGCCTTTTCCCAACTCTGGCAGCCCACATGGAGGACCGGTCCCTTATCTTGTGTGTGCCATTGGCTTCATATACAGGGGAAAGATGGATTCCCATTGCTCCCCAACACAACGCGCTGCTCTTGTGATGGTATTGGGTTCCTAGCTCTTCAGGCAGACACAGAGCTCCCTATAAACCTTTGACATCATGATTTGAAACATAATGTTGTCAGCAAAAGCCAGGATGTGGGAAGCAGGACCATGGGACACAGGCACCCTGCTCTTCTGTTTAACCAGTAGGTCACTTCCTACTGATAGTAGGGCTACCTCCCACAGGCAAAGCCATAAATCATGCCGCCCAGCAGCCGCCAAGTTTAGAAAGCCATCTCTGAATTTAGAAATTCAGTCTTGAGCTGTGCCACCTATTGCTCCATGCCCTATTCATTATGCTAGAATCTGTGAAATTCATGTTTTTTTAGCCCAGCTCATAAAAATAATGTCCTGGATGATCAAAGCTCTACTTTGATCTGCAAACCTCTTCCTTTGCCTTGAGGCACCAGCCTCAAACATCTCAAGGATATCTGCTAATGAGCCTGAAGTGAGTCTGGCCTTTGCTGTGCTGAGCAAAGCTAGATGGACAAGAACAAGCAACCCTCAAGCCAGTTTGTGCAGTAGCACACCGGACAGTTTTTCATTTGCCTTAACCACAGCGAGGGTTCTCAGGTGTCACAAGACATCTTGTCTCCAACCTGGCCTATCCGAAAGAGAAGCGTTTGTCCCAGGGTTTCATCATCTGTCTTCAGTTCAGTCCTGACTGAAAACTCCAGTTACTGTGATAGGGAACATCTCTGCCCAGCAAATCTTGGAAAACCCCCTTAATTAGGACCAAACTCACCTCAGACTATTCTCTTTCCCAAGAGAGACCTTGGTAGTACGCAGGCACTGATTTGTGCTAATCTTCAGCTTGTTCTGATGGAGAAAGCTTGGACTTCAGCAAACCTTTAACATGGACCAAGGTGTACCCCTGCATGTACGGATGCTCTGGGAATATTCTGTTTTAGCTGCTCATATTGTTGTCCTGGTAGCCTGTCACATGGTGATGGGAAAGACATGGTCTTTCTAGGAAGCATCCTGACATTGCTTGCCAGGGATAACTAGGATTTGTAGATACCTTAATCTGAGCTCTCCTTTACATGTGGGTCCTTGCTGCTAAGCCTGATCCACGCTGTCAGTGTGCATGGACTAGGTATGTGGAAGCATACCAGGTTTTTCTGGCTTGGCCACATCAACTTGGGCTTAGGTTTGCCAAAAACTTCTGGGCTTTGCTGCAACCTGTCACCAGTCTAGAATCATCCTGTGGTGGCCTGAAGAGTACATGGTCCTCAGGAAAAACTGAGCTGGGGGCTTGTTGGAGTCAAGGGTTGCTCTATAGAAACGACTGGGTGAAGGAAAGAACCCAAACTATGTGCAATTCTCACGCTATTTAATGCTGTAAGTAATAAGCAGACTCCTGGTGTAGCTGTGTAGGGTGAGAGCAGAGGGATGGAGAATTGTATGACCGGTAAGTTCCCAGACTTGCACAATTAATGAGTTTGAGAACCTGAATTAGGAAATAGAAGTGAAGCTCAGAAGAAAACAAGAAGTAGAATTCTGTGTCTACAATTTGGGTTTTTTTGGTGCACAGGCTAAAAAAAGTGCCATCTGGGATCTTAGAGACTCTGAAATATCCTGAACATTCATAGGGAACAAGCGCATGGTTTTATGGAAAAGTGCCCATGCACAGGCATGTGGCCATCAGTGGGGCAGCAAATTAGTAGGGCACATATGTCACACAAAGAGGTGAGTAACAGGCATATTCCGCGATTCCTGGCATTCCCAAACAGATCACGGTCAAGACAGTAAATGGAAAAGAAAAGATCGAGGTCAAAAGCCAAAGTCAAAGTCAAAATCAAACACCAGAGAGACAGGTATTGCAGTGCCTGTCTGCAAATCAAACAACCAGAGATTCGGTTAGTGCTCAGACACCAAATCTCATGGGTTTCCAGTTCCTCGCTCCCTGTGTCTGTTTGCTCAGTACCAGGGAATAGCATTTTAGACACAAGCATGTGTAGCATTTAGGCACAAATACCTGTAGCATGTTATCAGGCTCCGTCACTAAGGTTTACATCACTTTCTGACATTGCCCCCAAATGTTAGGGGTGCCACAGATGGAAGAGTTTTACTGGGAAGGAAAACTTGGAGTTAAGCCCAGGCTAAACATATGACTTGGATATGCACAGCATTCCTGCTAGGTTTACAAGCAATTTACTTGACTCTTTCATGGATTAAATATGATGTTTTTTGACCAATCTGTGTGGTAATCCATTAATTTAATCCTATTCATTTTGGTAGTTTTATATCTGTGTGTGTGCATTTACACTCCGCTGAGCAGAATCACAGAATCATAGAATCATGGAATTGCCTGGGTTAGAAGGGACATTTCAGATCACCGAGTCCAACCATCAACCTAACGCTGACAAAAACCACCACTAAACCATATTTCTAAGCACTACGTCTACCCATGTTTTAAATACCTCCAGGGATGGTGACTCAACCACTCCCCTGTGGTACCACAAACCTGTTCCAATGCTTAGTAACCCTTTTAGTGTAAAAATTTTCCCTAATATCCAGTCTAAACCTCCCCTGGTACAACTTGAGGCCATTTCCTCTTGTTCTTTCACCTGTTACTTGGGAGAAGAGACCAATCCCCACCTCGCTACAACCTCCTTTCAGGTAGTTGTAGAGAGCGATAAGGTCTCCCCTCAGCCTTGAGTAGTGGCTTCAACTCCTGCTGGACTCTGGTTGCTTGAGTTACATCAATCCCTATACAGATTCCAAGTCCAAAACTAGCTGCTGGAATCCAACATTTTAATGTTTAAGCAGTTAGGTCCAACTGCTCAAAAGGAATTAGGAAACTGAAAAAGGCCCCATGGATATAGGCAGGTTTCCTCTACTGTCATGTTTAATGCTTAGAGGGGAAGTTCTCATAAAATTGGAGATACCTGAATCTGATGAATAAAACAATATGGGACCAGTTTATACACAGGCATAGCTATGTAGACACACATATACATGCATGTCCTACATTGTTGGGGGGTTATATATAGGTACATATGTATATGTCTATAGGTATGTGTGTGTACGTATGGGGGACCGTCTATGTATGTGTTCTGCTGATGCTGTTGGGTAGGGGCTGGTGAGGGAGCGCAGGTTCTGCAGCATCCCACCCCGTGGGACAGGGAGGGGTTGGCCGAGTGCCCCGCTGAGGAAGCCGGACGGCTGTGGCGCGGCTCCGGCCTGCACCTGGCCGGCTGCAAGCGCAAGCGGGTCGAGCCCCGTCTCTTTGATTCGGCCTCCGAGGCATGCCCTGAGCTGCAGCAGCTGAAGGGACCAGTGATCTCTGTTTCTAACAAGCTCATGGAGCAAAACCCAGGTGTCTCCATCGGAGTTAGCCCTCCCCAGGCGTCCTTTCCAGCTGGTGGAGAGCAATGGGCACTCCGACAGCACAATTTCTGATTTATCTTAGGGTGAGATGACTCACTCGCTAAAAGCATGTGTTTCTCACCACTGAATAAATGGGAAGTGAGTGTGACTAGCTCAAGGGGTGACTACTTACATTTACTTTGGATTTGTCTATGTTTAATCAGATGACGGAGAAGTCTGCGGTGTTCCCTAAACAACCACTGGCTCTCTGCGGAGATGGGCCTTGAGAGAACAGCTGGAGCAGAGCATTATCGTTTGGGGGTGCACAACAGATAAAGCCAGCCTGACCGTTTCATCTCTGCATCCACAGAACTACATCATTTTAACCAGACATGAAGCATTTTATGTTCAATTTTATTCTTCACTCATATACATAATCCACTGGTAGACAGGCTTTTCTAATCCTCTTGTCAGTGAGGGCTTTGTGGGGTTTATGTTCTCTAAGATGATATATCCTAGCAACACCAGAATTAAACTAACTGCAGTGAAACAGGGAAGCTGCAGGAACGTTCAAGATATCGGACGTTTGCTGTCATCTGATTAATGACAGCGGCTCTCAGCGAAGTTTCAAACAGCTCAGTGGCCCAAAGCTGCATCTTACCAGCGACATGATCAAACGAGGTATGGACCATTTCTTATGGTCATGTTTTCAGATCCCTAAAATCCCCTTTGATGTTATGCTAATTGGTAGGGACACTGTAACACGGTTACACAGGTAGCTCTCAGAGTCAGAGGGAGGGCATGTGAGTAGCTAACAGGGAGAGATGGCACCGCTCCTGTTTCTCTGAAGGTAAAGAGATGCTCCACTCTCCCATGCTGATTGCTGGGTATCTCTTGGCATGTGAGCTCAGGGAGGAAGTTTTGATTTTAATAACAGTACTTCTCTCCACTTTTTGTTTTTCTTGATCTGTTTTTTTATTGAAGCAGAATTATCCAAAAAGGGAAAACAAAACGGAGTCCTGCTACAAAAGCCACATCCGATAGGATGCAGCAGCTGGGGCAGCATTTGATCTATAACATCCATGGATTAGATTCTGCCTATGTTCCTGTGTGATACTGAAAGACATCAGTGAAGAATAAAGTCCCTAAAATTTTCCCTATTTTTAAACAAACAAGCAACCAAGAACAAGAACAACAAGACCCAGCAGAGAAAGGTTCTTCCCACTGATGTTGAAGACTCCCTGTTGGGCACAGCTCAGATGGATGGCCGCCGTTCCCAGTGCCTCTTAGCATCAGACCCTGTTTTACCTTTATTTCCTGAGCTTCTGGAAGGAAAGACTTCCATCCTACCACAAATTATTTAAATCTCCTTTTCCAGTCCAGCCCAAACTCATTCATCTCACTCATTTTGCAAACAGACCGCGTAACTCGGCCACCTCCTTTCCTGCCAGCCCAGCTTTCAAGAAGGGCAGGCAGACTGTCACACTTCCCGGTGTGACATTCGGTCCTGTTCACTGCTAACCCCCAGGCATCCTTCCGAAAAGGCACGTCACAGTCCCGGTTCCTCCTTTCTTTTGGGTGTCACCAGCCCTCCCTCATCCCCAGGGCAGTGTAGGAGGGAGCTTGCCCTCCTTTACCCAAATTTCAGAATACTAGGGATCTATGCGTGCATTAATGCAGTCAGTTTTCTTGATAGCGTACTGCCGTATCTGCAACATTAAAAGGCCTCACCGTACAGCGCGTATGCAGCACATACAATAGCATCCTGGTCAATGGTATGTAAAAATGACGGATGTTATCACCCTGTTAATTACTTGTTCTTTATCAGAAACTTCTTATTAAATTTAGCCTGCTAATTTGTCACTGCCATCAGAATGTTGGCATTTTGCCACTATTGGAATTATTTGATCCTGAGAAAATCGGAGCTTTTATTTAAGAAGACCATTTTAAAAAGCTTAAACCATTATGCAAGAAGACTTGAAAATGTGAATTAAATAGGCCCTAGAGGCTCAGAAATCAGAAGGCAAATTGAAAGAAACTATCATTTATTACAAAACCAAAAACCAAACAAAGAAAAAAACCTTTCATGGTTTTCAAGCCGGTTTCCTACCACTCAAGGATCTGATACATGTGGTTTAAAATCCTGAGCCTGACAATGTTGCTAAACTCAAAACACTCCTCAGAAGTAGAAATCTTCCGACGTACTCCTTCGTTGAGGCCCTGCTTGCTCCACGCTGGTTAACGTGTTTTTTTCCAGAGGTGCCCCAACTCCCCGTGACAGCATCATGCTCTTCTCAGTTCCTCTCCTCTTGCTCCCTTCTCTTTCCTGGCAGCGTGAGATGCTGAGCGCTCACACTGCTTCTAACTCCTTCCCACTTGCTTTGAACTTGCTTTTTCATTTCCACTGTTGTTTGCTTGGACTTCTCCCTAGGATGTAGCTGCAAAGAAACAGCCAGTTGCAGAATGATGCTAAGGCAGCCCAAAAAGGGAAGAGATGCCACCGGCCCAGAGGCCCTGGGGAGCTGCTGTGGCATTGCGGGCAATCCCCAGTGCCTTTACCAGCTTCTCCTTCCCTGCCACAACCGCTGCCTCCTCCTCTTCCTCAGCTCTTTGAACTGTTACCTGCCCTGCTGGGCCTCAGGGACAAGGTGGGCAGGCTTGTCCTGGCTCCATCAGGCTGATGGAGGGGTCGGTGTGTCAGGGAGAAGGGCTAGGGCATTGAGGATCCCCCAAAAAGCAGTGCTGGGACTGCTGTCCTTCTCGTGTTGCCATTTCTGCATCCACGCTGGTTATAGCATCCGTCACATCTCCTCCTGCACAGCCACGGTTGCCTTTCTGCTGCCCACCCTCCAGCAGGCAGTGACACCTCTCCTCTCCCTGGCTCCCGAGCTTTTGTGTCCTATTCTTGTTCTGTGACAGTAGCAAAAGCAAATCCTTAGATGGACAAAGGGACAGATGCAGGCAACTAAAGCAACACACCTGCAAATATTTATCTTCGCTTTCTAAGGGAGTGGCTTTGGCCATATCAAGGTCCCTTTCTGTAACCAGTCAAACTGCACGGTCAAAACAAGCGCTGAGAGAGGTGGGAAGAGGTGCTGGCCCTGCATGACAAGCTCTCTCGCCCTCAGTGATGCCAGAATTATAATTTGATAGATGCTATGAAACTAATTGCTATGGCACTGCACTGCCTCCTTAAAGCCTTTGTTGCAAGTTTTACAGCAGTGCTCCTGTCAGCATACGCTTATCACCAAAATGCTGCTTTCCTCTCATTTTCTGCTTTTCAAAGGAGGGCAAGAATGTCCCACTGTGAGTGGCAGCAGGCATGAAAACCCCCAGATTACTTCCTGAAATTAGGTCCGAGGACAAAACCAGACCTGACTACTCTTTACGGTGGAGCTGGCTTCTTAGCACAAGATTTCCACAACTAAGCATACAAAGTGCGCTTTGGAAGGCCAAGGTGAAGGCAGTCTTAAGGGCGATACTCTTTAAAAAAAGCACATCCCAACTGCTCCAGACAAAGTCCGGTTCAAATAAATTGCACTAATGCAGCAGTCAGCAGTAGAGGAGGTTGGAAACACACTTTGATCTTCTATTTGAATGGAAGTCCACTGCTATTTCCATTTCAGCGCTTGAAAAACACCTGAGTTCCTCCCTGGTGTATTCAGTGCAGGACACTGGAGATCTAAAGAAAGACATTTGATAAATGCTTCCATGCTCATTTGCCCATAATGGCAAAAAAACCATCTGATCATCCCTACAAACCTCTACCTGAGATGAACTGTTGTCCTCTGCTCCTGTGCCCTCAGCTCAGCCCCCCACTCTGGCTCCGCTCAGGGGTGCCGGCTCCGAGCAATCCTGCCTGTTTCATCCAGACGTGGAAGATCTTGTATATTTAGGTAAGACTTTAGCTCTGTATTGCGCTTTCTTTCCAGTGTCTTTTCCTGAAAGGCAGGTTGTCGTTTAGCTGCTGATCACCACACCAGGAGGCGCTTCACTTCAGTGGTGGGAAGTTTTCTGCCTGGGTGTTGAGCAGAACACTTTGAAATCTCTGGAAGTTAAAGGCACCAACCAACTTCAGTGTTATTTTCTGACTAAAATACATGAAAGGATCTAAAATATCATCTCTCTCTGCACTGCAGATCTATTTAATATTCCTCCCTTATCTGCAAGCAGAACTTCTACTGACAGACATTAATTGGAGCTTTATATGCAAAATACAGTAAATACCAGAGTCCTCAATGCAAGCAGAAGAGGGAAACAAAGAAATATCAAAAACAAGAGGAAAAACTTGTGGTTTTAAGGTACCCAAGGTCAGGGGTCACCACTGAAAACTTTGGATGCAATCTTTGTATGCATCGCTTTCTTCTTGTGACAGGGTTTGCAGTACCATATGGGTAAGTTCATTTAAATTCATTTGAATGTCTGGTTCATCCAGATATAATAAAGCATAATATAATGGCTTGTGAATACACACAGAAGCTTACCCTAATAGAAGGTCCCAACAGATGAGAGCTTTGAATGAACGCCTGACGCTCAGAAGAGCATCCCATGTGATTTTGCTCGCGCTGACTCATGGCCTAGCCAAGCGCGCACATAGATATGGGGAAAGATGTCAGGTCATGATCGTGTGCATCACGCACCCCTGCGCACAACCGGGATGAGTGTTGTATGTAAAAATAGCAGGAAAACATGAATCCGCTTGTGAGCAAGTGAATCCGGAGCTGCGTGCGAGGCGGGCGGGGAAGCGGCCGTGCTGGCGTGCCGCGTAGGGACTGCTCTGGGGACCCCTGAGCTGCACTGGAGGAAGGGCCTTCGAGGCACCGATGGGTTCATGGGGGCAACTCCGCCATCGCCGGCTGCCGAACACCTCTGACATGTCGAAGCAAACTCTTCTGCGTGAAATGCAGACGGGCTCTCTGTCAGCCTTAGCAAAAGATGATAAGAGGTGTTCTGGTAGGTGCGTTAGCAGAGAGCACCAAAAACCCTCCCTTAAATGGCAATCCTGGCCTCCTCTTGCACCCTCAGCTGGAAGGAGCAAGGCTGTTATTCCTGAGCCCTCGTCAGTGTGTGTGCTGGGTTGGGGGAGGAGGAATTATGTTTATTCTTGCAGCAGATTGCCACGGGGTCATTTTCTCTCTCTGTGCATCACCATCTCTCAGACTTCACCCTTGAAAATCAGCAGCCCTTCCTGATGGGCTGCGTGGTGAGCTGCAGTGAGGGTGGACATCTGCTGTCCCTATTGCCCCATCTCTCCCATGTGGTGGTTTCTGCCGGGCACGTGTGCATGTGAAGATGGGCTCCAGCTGGGCCAATGGGCTGAACCACGGGCAGGTCTGAAGGCTACACCATGGAGAATCACCACCCCATGGCTCACATGCAGCCTGGGTATACCCAAGCTATTTTTGAGATGTCATGTCCTTCCCTGAGATGGAGGAGTCGTGGTAATACAGCTACAGCTATTTGCAATGCATGTTTCTCTCTGGTTGATTAAGTAGGCCATTTTACCTTCATCTCTTTTAGTGGAGAACCTACACCGTGACTGCTGTGGGATGACACCTGCAGAGCTGATCCTTTCTGACAAATGAGCAGTGCTGCAGTCGCAGTGGCCTGCCTCTGAGAAAATTGCCCGGAAGCCTTCCCGTATCTCCTAATCCTGCCCTCCATCCCAGCAGTCAGCACAGCCCTAACCTGATCAGGGAAGCAGGTTCTGCAACTATGGGGCAGTGAGGACATGCTTGGAGTGCTTGTGCTCTTGTCCAGGAAACCCCATGATTGCTAATGAGTCCATACTTCTTTATTTGGGAAAAAAAAAAAAAGAGGGAGAGAAAGCCAACCTTTTTTTTTCCCCCTCTGTGAGTTCCATAAGGTTGCTCCCATGCCCCCAGGGGTGAAACCAGTACCTTTTTTTCTGGGGTAAGGTAGGCAGGAATGTTCTTTAGAGGGACACATAGAATCAGGATTTCCCTAACCAAACCAGTCTGGTTCAGCCTGGGGTAGATGAAGGTTTGCTTTGAAATGTGTTGGAAAACTGTGGAAAAATCCCTCTTTCTACAGGGAAAACTCCCATCGGCTTCAGACGGAGTTTTGCTTAAATGTAGCCACCAGGATATGGTCTAAAGGAGATGAAAGCTGTATGCAAACGAATTGCATAGCAGCCGTGAGCCCCAGAGTGGCTTTCTCCAACACTGTGGCAGACGCAGAAGCTGCCCAGCAGGACGCAAAGACCCACGGTTCGCCGACCCATGTGACAGATCGTGCCAAAACTCCTGCTGTGATTATCGCGCTTCTGATGGGAACGTAACAAAACTGGAAGAGCCAGATCAAAATCTGCCAGCCCGAGAGATCTGTGAGCCTCTGGGAGCCAGCAGCCCAGGGAGAAGCAGCTCAGGAGGGAGTGTACAGCTGATGGAGGATAAGGGCAGGGGGAGCGGGGAAGTGCCATGATTTCAGTGCCTACTCTGAGGGCAAACCTGGCCTCTGTGGTGCTTGATATGTCAGCTCCGAGCTGCGTGAACTCAAGATGGCTGTGTGGAGGTGTTCACTGTGGTGAAGTATTGATGGGGTGCTCTAGCCCCTGGCATAGAATCATAGAGTGGTTTGGGTTGGAAGGGACCTTAAAGATCATCTAGTTCCAACCCCCCCTGCCATGGGCAGGGACACCTCCCACTAGACCAGGCTGCTCAAAGCCCCATCCAGCCTGGCCTTGAACACTTCCAGGGATAGGACATCCACAGCTTCTCTGGGCAACCTGTTCCAGTGTCTCACCACCCTCACAGTAAAGAATTTCTTCCCAATATCTAATGTAAACCTACCCTCTTTCAGTTAAAACCATTGCCCCTCATCCTATCACTACACTCCCTGATCTCTCCCATCTCTCCTGTAGCCCCCTTCAGGTACTGGAAGGCCGCTATAAGGTCTCCCTGGAGCCTTCTACTCTCCAAGCTGAACAACCCCAACTCTCTCAGCCTGTCCTCATAGGAGCGGTGCTCCAGCCCTCTCATCCTCTTCATGGCCCTCCTCTGGACTCACTCCACTGAAGTCAGGACCCTGCCAGTAGAGGATGGGGCACGGCCAAAGAGCTGGCTCTGAAAGGTGCCTGGGAAAGGCCACATGACCCACTCCTTGCCATGGGACACCTGTGGTGTCCGACTACATACAAGCCCCACACCATTGCCTCAGTGAAGACCACAGTGCTCCCCATTGATTCACAGTCATTTCTGTAGGAGCCACCTTTTCTACCTGATCCAAGACCACATGGTTCCAGTGCTCAATGAAGTGGAAGATAAAACGTTTAAATAGTTCTGAGGATCACTTAGTGTCAATACATTTTTGGCCCTGTTGGAGGAAAGACCCTTCCCACAGCTTTCCACCACCCTGCTCTCCTCCTGGGCTGGCTGTGGTGGGGGATGAGTGCTGCCCCCCCAGGTGCTGCTGTGAGGAGGGAGAGCAGAGACCCACCAGAAGCCCAAAGCAATCTTTCTCCCTGTCCTGTCATAGGTGGTCCTTGCTACTCCCTTTCCCCTTCATCACCTCATTTGGGAAGAAGGAGAGGAACTGAAAACACCTCTTAGCTTTCTTCAGCTTGGAAGGGGGAACAGCTGGCTGTGACATTGTGGTTGCCCTCTTCTCCCTTCGCCAGCCCTGGGGTGGACAGTGCAGAGCCCCAGGAGCCATGGGGATGAGCTGGGTGGTGTGGGCTCAACGGAACCTAGAGTTCATGTGGGGACAAAAACATTGCACAGAGTTGCTGGCTGTGTGGGAATCACCGCCGGGGCTGGGGTGGATGTGGTGGGTGCACAGCACAGGGCAGTGGGAGGGTGGAATGGGAAGGGTTTGGCGAGCAGAGCAGATACTGGGGCAAGTGTATTAGGTGACTGGGAAAACAGGCTCCTTTCAGGCTTTGTGTCAATTCCTTACTGGGCTCTTAAAATTAATTACCAGGTGGAAGAGTGAGACGTGCCAAGCCTTTCATACACGTGCGCGCAGGCATTTTTCCAGGCCGCTTTAGGAACAGCCTGGCAGTACCTTGGTCTTCAGAGAGCACCAAACCCTCTCGTCTCTCATTTCTTATTTACAAGTGACCCTCAATAGATGTGGTGGGCTGAACAGGCAAAGGCAAGAGCTTTTCTTGCAATTTCATCCAATACACTGCTCGAGATAGGCAATATAAATGTAAAGTGGGGAGGGATAATCTGGGAAGGGAGTGACAAAAGACACCCTCACAAGACAAAAACCAGGTTGTCAGCAACTGTTCAAAGCACAACTGGTTCTCACTAGACATTGGCAGCTGCAGAAAGGACAAAATCCAGCAAAGGGTGAAGGGATGTAGGATGACAAGAATGGTGGGGTGTGACAGGTGGCACTGGAAGCTATCAATAAATACTTGGACCTTTCTAATGGGCAGCAGGTATAAGGAGGTTGTTTCAGGATGTATTTCATGTTCTTACCATGATCAACATTGGCCCCTATATGCAAGCAGGGGAACCTTGAAGCTCTGTCTACCCTGCTAGGCAGAGCTAAAGGGATGGTGAAAGCTAGAGAGAGAGAGATAATTGGGACGAAGCAGATGGCAGCATATAAAATGAGATCATCTGTGTCTTAGAAGTGCCTTATTTTCTCCTTTGCTTATAGAGGTGCCACTTCAGATATAGACATCTCTCCATGAAGATGTCAAATCAGGTGACATTGATTTGTCCCCAGTCTCTCGCACGCTCCCAGGCACAGAGGTAGATGTGGCCCTGGTCTTGCAACAAGGACCCATCAAAAGCTTCTGCCTTGCTTTGGACATAGACAGATACTTCTGGCTGCTGCTGTGTCCCTGCCATGTCCCTGCCATCGCTGGACCGATTGTTTGGTTGCTTGTGCATTCACTCCCGGTCCCCTTTCAGGTGAAGTGTGTCGGGCTTTAA
Source organism: Alca torda (assembly GCA_008658365.1). NCBI lineage: Eukaryota > Metazoa > Chordata > Aves > Charadriiformes > Alcidae > Alca > Alca torda. Next base: position 183,945,672 of record CM018076.1, read on the forward strand.
TAGGAAAGGCCTACTTATGCTATTTTTTAAGCTAATGCACCTAATTTTGGCTGAATTATGTTAGGGAAAGATCTCATGGGCAGCTCATCTATCTGGAGAATGCACCAAGCAGGGAAAGTGGGGAGCAAATGCAATGAAGAGGGTGGTCACTTGGGGTTCAGTTCAATAAGGGACCTGAAATTCTCGGTCAGGTTTTAAAGACAGTGGCATCTCCATTATGTTTAGAGTGGAAGGCCACCCCACAAGCTCATGCATCACCAGTTCAAGGAGGGCTGCCAGCCCCAGCTGCTCATGAGGCTTGGGGGAAGTCCCTGCTCTGGGATGGTGGGTGTTCTCCGGCACGTGTTCAGCACGACCGAGTTGCACTGCTGCTGCTCACGTACAGGTGCAACACTCCAGTCAGCCAAGGAAGTTTTGAAATTGCGGACAGCCTCTATGGGCTGGGATCCTCCCAGGATGAGTGGGGACTGACCAGTTGTTTCCAGCATTGCCGCTCTGGGTTTGGGTGATAAAGGCCAGTTTTCAGACATCTGTGTCTCCTCTGGATGGTGGTGTCCTCCTCACTTGGTGGACAGATAATGATGTGATATGAGGGACCCTGACCTTCGCATTCTGCTCCTATTCTCCAGCAATTTCTGTGTGTTTGCTAAGCAGGTGAGAATATGGTTCTGCAGTAGCTTGCAAAATTTAGGGGTTTTCAACAAGAAAATCTCAATTTGTACTGAGCTAAGATTAGGTAAGATAAGATCTGTACTGTTTTGCCATGTAACAAATGTAAATAAAGACCCAAATTCATGAGCTTTAGCCCATATTCAGCTAACGCTAGGAAAAAAAAAAGGGAGCTTTGGATGAGTGAACTTCAGGAATATTTTAGCCAGTATCTAAGTAAAACAGCCAAAAGCACCAGGATTTAAAAGAAGGGGTTGGACAATAATTAGCTTTACCATTTATGATCTGGCATTTTTTTATATCGTTTTTCACTGTATCTCACAGACTGGAGTACGTTTTCAGTGGCCTCTAAACCTGCGCGCTTCAATGGTGGAGCTTTTGAGGGTGAAGAAATAGTGATGAGCAATGCAGGCTATCAGAAAGGTGGCTTTCGGTGGGTGAGCTGGAACATGACCTGTTGTAACCAATAAACCCCGCTGCTAAAATGATTACAGATCCAGTTTAATTTACATCTGTAGCCATGTAAATTCATGGAGATCAGTGGAGTTCAGTTAGTGGAAGTGAAGGGAGAACTGTGCCTTTTAAGTACCCTGTGTCTAGATAGTCCTTTTATCTGACGGAGGCATAATAATATCATGGCACATTCTCACTTTTTATGTGTTTGTTGAGCAGATGATAAAACGTTCCCATAGCAGCCTGCAAAATTTAGGTATGAGCCCTTGATTCAGCTTCAGCTGCGACTGAAGTTGTTTCGACACGGGTATATAATGATTTAATAAGCAGATCAGTACATCTCAGCTTGTTGAATTAACTTGCGGTTGGCTTTAGAGAGGCAGGGCAAAAGGCAAGGAAAAGGCAAAATTATCTGTCACACCACATCATTCTTCACTGAACCACTGCTTGGAACCAGTATCTAGATGTGAGTTTTTAGTCCTGGTTTCAGTTCTGGTTGAAAAAAGACTTAATGAAAAAAAGAATAAATCAGGTTCAAAGGCAGCTTGAGAAAAGTTCAAGCTTTTTTTTTTTTTTTATCTAGCTACAGCTCAAGTTTCTCAGTTCTGAGATTTTATTCCTATGCAATATATAAATTATCTATGTATAATATTATAACATAGAAATTTACATTTATATATGCCAAACACACAGTGCAAAACTACCCTCATTTTGGCAGTGCCAACACATTACAAGGAACCCTCTTTGTTTTCCCAGCTAACGCATTGCCTCCGAGGGACAACTTGCTGCTGGAAGTGGTCTTGATGCTCAGAGCTGGAAACATCCTGGAGCCTGGCGAGAAATCTTCTGGTGGGAGATCCCAGAGGCTGAAATGTAGCCCTGCCCCCATCCATCACCGCTCACCCCCTTCAGCCCCACTGAGCTCTGCGGGAGATCTTGGGGGGTCACTTCTGCCACAGGCACGAAGCCCTGGGGAAAAGCTAGAGCCGCCGGCTGGCAGCAGCTCCCATGTGTAATTGTAAACGTCCTGGAGTTCAGAAATGTTTCAGTAAAACAAAGCAATCGGTTCTCTCTTGTTACTTTCTGCATTTTTTTTTTTATTTTTTTTTTAATAGGAAGGGTGAACAGGGCTCAGAAAGCCTTTCACAGCCTGCCTGGGCATCCTTATTGCAGGGGAGGTGATGCTTCCTCCTGTCTCCTAGCAAACGTTTACAGGGCAGCATTCAGCCAGAGGCAGTCCTTAGCCAAAATTCAGCCAGCTGAAGCTATTCTAAGCAGAGTCATTTTTATTTGACCATAAAACCTGAAAAATGCTTGGAAAACTGAAGCCAAACAGGAAACTAAGGATTAGATACATTTGAGGCGATGGTCAGGAATGCAAATAGGTTACCAAGGGTTAAAATGAAACGGAAATAATTTCCTTACGGCACAAGTGTACACGGCAAACCAAGAAAATTCAGAGTAAAGAATCAACTTACCAGAAAACAGCCTAAACAAAACATGGTACCGTATGGAATCTTACAGCAAAGGCACCTAATCGATCTAACCTCTGTCCTCCTAGTGGGACTTGGCACTCCCTGTGCTTATGAATTATAAATGCAGCAGTGTTTTCTACAGATCAGTGCCTTTGGTCCAAGAAACATTAAACTGGTTGTTAATGAAAACAGACTGTTCCTCTCTTTGTGTCCTGTACATACATTGCTAAGCTAAGGCAGTTAAAACTACCCATTTGGAGATTTTAATGTGTTATAAAAATCCAGATTAAAAGAAATCCCAAACTCTGCTGATAAAATGAATCTGTTAGGGAGGCTACAAGGTATTCCAGCCAGCAATGTTGGTCTCTCGCATGGCATCAGCACGTGTGGAGCTGCTAACCCGGCGGCAGCTTTCTCGCCCAGCCTGCTGGCTCTTTGTTCTTCCCCAAACCATTTTTTTATATCATCTTCTCCTCCAGTCCAAACACCCAGACTGACTCTCCAGCCTCAAAAATGAAATGAAAGACAAAAAAAAAAAAAGATTACTGTAAACTTCAATCCATTTCCTTGTGTGGCTCACTGCATGGCTGCACAGATAAATCCGGGGGGGAAGGCAGGATAAATAGGACTGAGTGAGCTGTCACTGACGCTGGAAGGAGCTGCTCTTCAAGTCACTCTGTCACTGTAATGGCTCTGTTCAGCACCGCAGCTAAAAGCAACCATTACAGGCTTTTAAGGCTGGAAAGTAACTGGAATTCCCCTGTCCCTTGGTGATGCTTCCTGTGCCTTGAATTAAATACAGGATCAGATCACATCGCATGGCTGCAGCCTTGCTGTATGTCTACCTGAGGGTTGAATTTTGCTGCTCTTCCTCCTCCTCATGAGCTATCAAATGAACCTTGAGAGGCTGTAGATGAAGAACACCTAGGGGAATGGTTTGGGAAAACATCATTTAAACTCCATCCACCCCTAGTATTGCTAAAGCCCTACAATAGTTGCTGTAAAGCTGAATGTGGACAGGACCCTTCCTCACAAGAACATCTCAGAATCACAGAATCATAGAATGGTTTGGGTTGGAAGCGACCTTAAAGATCATCTAGTTCCAACCCCCCTGCCATGGGCAGGGACACCTCCCACTAGACCAGGTTGCTCAAAGCCCCATCCAGCCTGGCCTTGAACACTTCCAGGGATAGGACATCCACAGCTTCTCTGGGCAACCTGTTCCACTGTCTCACCACCCTCACAGTAAAGAATTTCTTCCTAGTAACTAATTTAAATCTACCCTCTTCCAGTTTGAAGCCATTACCCCTCGTGCTATCACATGTCCTTGTAAAAAGTCCCTCCCCATCTTTCCTGTAGGCCCCCTTCAGATACTGGAAGGCTGCTATAATGTCTCCCCAGAGCCTTCTCTTCTCCAGGCTGAACAATCCTAACTCTCTCAGCCCATCCTCATAGGAGAGGTGCTCTAACCCTCTGATCGTCTTCGTGGCCCTTCCGTGGACCAGCTCAGACAGGTCCATGTCCTTCTTATACTGGGGGCTCCAGAGCTGAACGCAGTATTTCTCAGTCCGGTAGCTCCTGCCTTGAGCGCTGCCCTGAGCCCCCTAATCCCCAGAGGACAGGGGGTGCACCACGGCTCGGGCTCAGCTCCACAGAGGGCAAAGCATCCTGCTTTCCTTACAGCTCTCTTGCCTTACGACACTCAAAAGGCAATAAAACTCCCACCTGTCGCCGCGCAATGGAGACGTGCGAGGTTGGCATGCGGTACCAATGTAAGAAAGATGAAGAGTTAGAGAGCTGCGTGCAACTCCAAGGTGTAGGGAGGCATGTAGGGAGAAGGACTCGAAGCTGCTCTGCTCCTTTCTGGCAGTGCTTGATTCATGTGGTGTGTGGCACATTTTCCACAGATGCATTGTATTGTAGTGGAATCTCACCAAAATTTCTACTTCATGACTAAGCCCTTTAGTTCTCTTTAAATTTATAATTTCCTTCCTTAAAGCTCTTTACTGCTTGCATCTGATCCTATTGTGGAGGTATTTTATGTGCCTTGCATGTTTGCTACACTTAAGGTTTCGAAGATCCATGAACTACTGAAACTACCTCTTCCGGAATGCCTTTAGCTTAAATTTCAAGCTAATCTTTTTGTGCAATATGGAGATCATCACAAAAAGCAAGTTTATGGCTGTCCTGGACCCTGAAAAATGTGCTGAGCAATAATAAAAATAACCCTTTTATGGCCTCTCCCCATCCTACAGGCTGCTGTACAAAAAATAAAGGAATTACATTCTTTATTAGTGAGGGTTATTGAACCACTGTTATCTTTTGTACAGACAGGAATATGGAAATGATGTTCTAGGTTTCAGAGCTGGAAGCAACGTTGTTGATTCTGGCCAACAATAGCATCGATGTTATTTTCTCTATTTCTTGCTTGTGTCTACCCCACAATTCTACTGGAGGCAAAAATATTGGGTGGTTTGCTGTCGCGAAGAGGCTTAGCTAAAAAGTAAATTACTGAACAGAAAATTGGTTCTGTTTTACCTCAGACCAGGTGCTTTACCTCAAAGCACCCGACAGCTAGTATTTGAAGGAAATTTTTATCAGTAGCAATGTGTACAGAGCCTAATCAGTCACACTTCATAACTTTGCAGTAACGCACTAATTAAAAATACATAGATCCAGGCATCCAAAGGATGATAGAAGATGATTGCTTTTAAATTGCCAAATTTCTGCCATCATTTTCAAATTCCAGTGCATTCAGCTATAACCAAGCATGCACCTAATCCAGCTTGTGCAAGATGCTGAACATTGGAACGTCTATTTCTGTTTTATCTTTTAAATTGCCTCGTTGGAAACAAATGAGTTCTGAGTCATTTTCATTGAGGAGTTAAATGCTATGTTGTTGTCTCTGTTAAAAATTAACAAGAGATTATCAGCACCCAGGCTCACATTTCTATTGTTCTGAATCTATCTGTATTCATAATCTACATTACTGATAAAAGGCCCAGACAGTGGAATTAAATATTATGGAAATACAAATGTTAAACATTGTTTCCATGTGCTTTGGCAGTAATGACTCAGAGCTAAACTGCTATCTCTAGACGTCTCCGAGCTCATATGCTATAAACTGTGCCCCGCAGTTCTGCTGCGTTAAAAGTCCAGCCCTCCGACCTCTCTCTTCTGCAGAAGGGGTTCAGCTGACGGATGTCCACGCTGCTGGGATGGGTGGGACGTCACCTGCCTTGGGACCTCCGGAGGTGGAAATGTGATGAGAAAGGAGTTGTTACTGCAGGGAGGGATGTTGTGGACTATCATGTCCTTGTGACACTGGGATGGCCAAATAGCAGAAGACCAGGTTGGATGGGGCTTTGAGCAACCTGGTCTAGTGGGAGGTGTCCCTGCCCATGGCAGGGGGGTTGGAACTAGATGATCTGTAAGGTCCCTTCCAACCTAAACCTTTCTGTGATTCTATGGGAGAGCAGCACCTGATATGAGGGGTTGTCTTACAGTCCTGGGAAGCAGCAGCTGTGCAAGGGGGCTGATCTGTATAGACAAGTTTGGCAAAACAGGGTATTGCTACAGACTTGACTCCAATTATTTTATTTTTTTTTTTAAATTGACACCTGCCCTTTGCTATTAGCTGCAGATTGAATGGTTTCCTAAAGTTTCACCTAAAAATAATTGCTCCGAGACTACATAAAGCACAAATCTCTTTGCACAGTCTTTGCTACTATACGTGAATACCTCCTATTTGTGCTTAAGGATTCTCTTTTTCAGGGTCAAAGTGCGCAGAGCGTCTTAGTGCAACAGATTAGAACCTGAGCATAACTGCTGTATGATTTTAGCTTTCATCATCTTGCTGTGACCCACTTTTGGAGCATATGCCTACACTGCATTCAGAGCCATAAGTGCAATGCAGATGCACTGCATTGACCTTGAATAGAAGTGCTGAAGTGCTAAGAATAGCTTAGGTGCCTGCAATCACCCGGCCATGGCAGCAGCCAGCCCAAGCAAAATGCCTTTGATCCTTGAGTGGGATTTGCGGATCCTACTGAGTGGCCACAGTAGAGTTGGGCAAGGAACAGCTTTCTCCTTCCATGAAGGAGAGAATTTACTTTCTAGCACACCTACATCAATATAAGATGCTCATCAACATCTTCTCACTGGTGATGTGGGAGATAGGGCTCAATCTCTTGCTTCTGACTCAAGCAAAGTAGAGCCCCGACTGTTGTCCCAAGATGAGTTACTCAACCACTTTGGTCCAGCTGTTCTGAAGCAGTCAGAACTGTAAATTTTCTTCTTGCCAGACTCCTTTTTTTCTTTCCCGAGGAAAAGATTTTGGTTTTAACAAATCGGCAGTCTTTCACGAGAGGTTTCTTCCCAAACATTCCTGAAGCTGAGCACTCTCAAACGCTGTCAGTTTATGTGGAAATGCAGTATCGGGACACCACCAACTGCATACGCTTTAAGGGAAGCTGGTCACTACAACATTAGGGTGGGACATCCCAGAACTGGGTTCTGCCACTTATTCTGTGTCTTTGGGCAAGTCATTTCAGGACAGAGGGAACAAAATACAGAACTGATTGCCTAATTCATGCTTAAGGCCTCCTACTACAGTATCGTGGTCTTGCTCTTCCAGATTCCTGTCTATAAAATGAGACTTCCCATCCTCACTGGGTTGCTATCAAGAACTCAGATATTCTGGTTTGGGGTAAAGGGAAAAAGGTAGCTGAATTCCTAAGGTAGATAAATATAGTAAGTAAAATCAGGACAAGAGTAACATGGTAAATATTCTTGAGATTGTGGCTGCCTGAGAAGATACTTCAGCTCTAGTCCTGGATTTGTATTTCATTTAGGAAGTAATTTTACAAGGGAGGCACAATAACATGCACAGAATCGGATACTTTTGAATAGCCAGTCTAGATCTGTATTAGTGGGTGGTTCAGGCCATGGGAGGAAGCAGAGAACCCTGTTGGGTAGGGTGTTAGAAAACAACAACAAACCCAAACAGTGGAGGCAACCTTTGCTCCAATCTCCAGTAAACTATAATGGAAATACTACTGTGCACACTGGCAAATATCCCCATAACCTTTATGGTTTCTTGCTTAGGAGACCAAGGTGCTTTGGACATGCAACAACAAAGCTGAATCAGGAGGCTCACCATTTGCTGCTGATATCTGGTGAGCAGAGAGACCCTTGCTGCAAGGTTGCTGTTTAGTGATAGATTCTTGAGTTCCAGGTCTTACCAGAACATAAAACTGGCCTTTACTAGGTTAGACCTCAGTCCATGTAGGTCACGGTCCCATCCCCACCAATGTCTGGCAGTAGATGCCTGGGAGAGAACATAAGAACAGGCCAAACATAAATGATATTTCTTGTCAATTATCTTCTGGCTATTTCCAACTCAGAGACTTTCTGAGAGAGAAAGTTTTATGTATGACATGCATAATAACCTTTAAAAAAAAAAATATATATATTTCCTAACTGTTGGTGGATTTCTCTTCCATGAGTTTATCCAGCCATTTTTAGACAAAAATACAACAGAGAGCTTGATCAATAGCCTACTTTCAGATTTTCATACTGAAAGAGTCTGCTAAAAGTACCTTTGCCCTTCTGTAAGAATAACAGCTTCTAAGAGGAGAAAAGGTTTAAAAGAAGAAAAAGTGTTTCCAAAGAGACAGACAGAAGAATCGGTGACATCGTATGAGTTTTTTGTTACTGCTGTTGTTTAGGATTTGGGAAAGAGGGGATCTGCAACTGAAAAAAAAAAAAAAAAAAAAGCCACTTGTGCTCAGCTTGCACAAAATGGAGCCAGGGCTGCACTTGGCCATGACTGGTGCAGTTCTCAGTTGGCTGCAGGAGCCCTGCTCTGATGCACTTGAGCACGTAAAAGAACTGTATTGGTGCACATCTGCTGCAACTTAATGCTCTTATGATTTAGTGATTACTGGAACATAAAAAGTGAACGTCCCATCCCTTCTTTTCTTCTCACTACTGGATTTCTGTCCATCTGTGCAATTACTTTAATATAAATCTTAGGGTACAATGCTTTTTCCCACGTTGATAATTTCTGCAAGTTTCTCTTCTTTCCTATTCCCTGATTACTCTTTTTGTTCATAACCTTATAGTAGTCTCATTGTTATTCATTTTCTTATATGCATTAAAAATAGATTCTCAGTTACCTTAGTGGGGAGTGATATATAAACTCAAATAAAAGGTATTGAGGTTTTACTTCCCTTAGCTTTCTGGTGCATTTTAACTTTTCTTCAAATATTTTTTAATGAGTAATTTATGAAAGGAGTAATCCCATTTCATAACACCCTATCCATTATTATAAAGCTGCCTCCAAAAGCTCCTCAGCTTGTATTCATCTCAGCGGCTGGTTTGCACTTTATTGGTGCTATTAGCTCTCATCGATTCCCCAGAGCTTTCAGTGAAATGTCCATGTAAATGCAGTGGAAAATAGAAGTAAAACAAATCCTTTGCATACTTAATAAAAGATTTTATAGGAAATCTAAAAATAAAAAGGTTTGTACTAATAGTGGCACTGTCTTATTGTTGCTTGTCCAATGCTTTCCATGATGAGCTCCTGTTCTCTGTTGCTTGTAGCTTTGCCAAATGGTAACAATTGGGAATAAAAATTTCTCTGCTGGGCATTTGCTCATTTAGCTGAAATTTAAGTGCATAAATAAAACAGTTCAGTCACTTCCAAGAATGTGGCTAGAAAATATGTATTGTTTTGGTGATGTTAATTTCTGTCTTTCATTTGGAAACTCTAGTTGGCCCCCATGCTTTATAGGAGGGACATGAAGCTAGCTGCAGAAAACTTTTGTATATTTTGTATCTCCAGAAAAATGAACCCAAATATGGCCAAGTTGTAGACCTTTTAGGGGAAAAAAATGCAGTTAGCACATGCTTTGTAGATCTCTGCTGCAGCTGTGAGCTAAATACCTTGGAGAATCTGTCTGAGCTGGACACCATTCCTTCTGGACTGTGTAATTGCAACTCCGGGCTACCATGGCCTTGGGTCCTGTTTATCCTGGCCTCTCAATGTCCCTCTTTTCCTGGCTGGTGGTAGTGAGGAGTGAGAAGATGTTTGGTTTGAATATAGGAAAGGTCAGAGCCAGAGCTTGGAGACATGAGCAATCTTGGGCAAGGATAGAGGAAGGAGAAAATGGGGAAATGAGAGGAGATTTGGGCTGGGTGAGAAAATGTAGGAGGCTGGGACTGGACAAGGAGCCAGGAATGGGAAGAGATGAGGCTGGGAGGGCTGGGAGTAGAAGAGGTCAAAGTTGAGAGGGGCTGGGGAGGAAAATGTGTGGCCGCTCACATGCGATCCCCTGCAAAGCACAGGGGAAATCCATGAGAGGGGCCGTAGGCTTTGTACAATCTGCAGAGAGTTTTGACTCCCACATGTCCTCTCTAGAACAGGGCCACTGAGAAGACAACCGCCTGCCAAACACTCTGCAATGTCCTACAGACCTTTGCCGCTTGGCGAGCCAGTCAGCTCCAGCCCTGGTGTTGACCCTTCCTGGTGAAGGCAAAATCAGAGGGTAGGGAATCAGTATTTTTGTGTTTTTTTAAAAAGGAAAAATAGAGGAACAATTTCTCTGTTCTCCTACCTCCTCCACTAAGCATTATTTTAGAAGAACAAGTTTTTTTTTAATTGCAAAATCAGATATTCAAAAGGTAGGAATTTCTGGAGTTAATACAATCTCTGTGACTTTGATTTAGCTGTTGGCTCAGGCTTTATGTTACAGTGTCTGTTCATAAAAAAAGAATTAATGGCTACACTGGAAAGCTTCAGTTGCCTCAGGGCCAATGATCATGATCTGATTACATTCAATATGGGCAAGCACAGCACGCCGGCCACCGATAGTGTATGTGTATTGGTTATACTGAAAATTAAATTCCTGAAGCAGGGGTAATTTATGAGAAAAGTGTATGGGAGGTAAAATATAAGTAGAAAAATTAAAACAAATATGGCAATTTATTTCAGAGGATTTTATTTAAACGGAAAATGTGAAATTTCCCCCTTTGTCAAAGGAGGGACTAAACATCAGTCATGATTCAGTGGCAGAAGGAAATGAGCTGTTGAAAAGACATAATTTCTACAGGCAACAAAAAAGAACAATCCATATAAGTAATAAATTATTAAGTGTTGAAAACAGGTAAGTAAAGATTTCAGAAAAAAAATCTGCAAATGACAGCCAAGGATAATACGAACGCATTCAATTATTAGGAACAATGACAACGTTTTAGGCCCATCAGTAGAAACAGGCAAAACTGATATCAGTGATGCAAACAGGCAGAAATATTTAGAAAAAATATTTTTTTCATTCAGGGTAGAGCAGGATTTCTGCTTGCATCCTGGCAGAGTCATACACAGCTTTCAATGCATCAGCAATTGAAGATGTTCTGAAAACACCTTGGAATTGGAAGTAAATTCCAGAAGACTGGGAAAATATGGAGTCCGTGCCAGAATTCAGAGGGTGTGACTAGCCACTAATTATAGGCTTGTTAGTCTGACATCAGTTGTAGGCAAAATGACAGAAAAATGACACGGGGCTTCAAAGGAACTGACATCTACAAATATAATTACCCATCAATACAGATTAATGAAAATGAGTTCTTGTGATGCAAGCCTGATTCCACGCTTGAGGAATTTATATAGTTGGCTGATACAAGTCGTGTAATATATTTAGATTTATTAAGACTTTTGACTTAATACTGAATGGTGTTCTGTTAAAAACACTAGACGAGCGCTAGCCAATTTTCAGAGTTTTTATTGCAGATATGTTGCAAATGTGAGGCCTACCTGGTAATTAGCATTTAAATATATGCTTGTCTTGAAGTCAATTATCTTCACTTACCTGGTTAAACATCCATGGCCTGACACAAGTCAGTATGTATGTGAAGCACCAGGTAATTTAGAGATGCTGTGAATGAAAGATGCAGTGCTGGTGTGCATAAGTGCTTAGCATACGCAAATAAGTACCTCCAGCACAGCTCGGGAAAGGCATTTTATTAAGTTTTCTGCGTATTTTTTCCCCTCCCTGCATCCTAATTTTAACAAAAACTGCAGTGTCTGAAATCAGGCATGCTGGCTGATGGGCAGTGCTTGCTGAGAGAGATGTGGAGCCACGTGGCTTGTCACAGAAGAGATGGTGCTGCAGTAGGACTTGCTGGCCTGAAGCACAGCTAAGTGGCCGTAGATGACAGATGTGAGGAGCTCGCTCCTTGCTTGTGTGCGCTTGAGCTGTGTTGTTTATACACAAAGAAAGGTGATTTATGACTTCACAACAGAACTTCTGAAACATGTTTATGAAACATGCCTTGTTGATGTGGACTGTAATTACAGAGAGGGGAATCTCGTCAGAGCAGAAGGTATTTGCATTATGGTTGCAATCGCCCTAACGATTTCCCACCTTAATATGTTGGAAAAATCAATCGCTTCTTTGCAAGCACAGAGAATGCAGAATGTTTTGGGGAAAAAAAATCAGTAAAGCGCTGGCCGCAATCTCTATTTCCTTTTTTTTTTTTTTCTGTAAAAATAACCTCTATCCCTTGTGTATCTGTCATGCAAGGGCTTGAATGTTCTCCCTGATCAGCACTTTCCTTCTTACTTTTTATTTTCTTCAGAGTACTTAGAACATGCGCTTCATTTTTTTTGCTAGCTGTTTTCATCCTTTCTAAACAGCTCTCTAGGCTCCCATGAAACAGATAAAGGATATGCCCTTGCCATCTATATACCCAAATGAATTCAGGGAAAGGTAGCCAGATCCCTGAAAGGTTTTTTCTCAGGGACTTCTGCTGTTTCCCTTTCATTTATTAGAACCACTGAGGACTAGTAATCTGCATTACTGCTTGGGTGTTTTAGTAATAGCGGTGTTTTCAGTGCTATAGGCAACACATGGAAAAAACATCCCTATTCTAATGGCTACATGTAATGTAGGCTGTACAGGCAGCTCTGTGTTTTACATATTAACAGAGATGCACAGATCACAGATGAGGGGGATGGGTGGAAAATTGCTTTTCCTTCCCCTTCTCTCCATAGACGCTTCACTTAGCTCTGACATTTCAGTGTTCAGCTCCTATTGTTAAAGATAGAGCGTGAGGCATTAATTCCAAGAAAGCACTTGAAGGCACAAGGTGAGGGAGACGGCTCAAACAAAACTGGGGGAGAAGAGAAAAGGACATTCAGGTAGGCGTCCTTAAATGGCTGCACGTTGAGAATATAAGGATGTGTGCCCTTATGGATGGATTCTGCATAAAGGTGAGCACCCTCCACTCCCATCAGCTTCTGCAGCAAGGGAGGACCTCCCGGCATCTCCCAGGAGTCAAAGTCTTGTGAGAAACTGGTCAGAGCACCACCCGTCCCCAGGCACCTTCCTGGCCTCCACTGCATGCAGGACATGAAACTCCGCTGCTTACTAGATCACCTTTATTTCACCATGCCCAAGAGCAGGCTGTAATTCCACCTGCCAGTGAGAAGGAAAGCTATCCTGCTGGGTGTGCATTGCCCAGTCTGACAGCGTTTATCTGGAGGAAGAGGAGGAGATAAAGGGAAGACTGCTGCCTGCCCAGCGCTGCAAGAACCTGGACTTACCCCATATCGACAATTTTTGAGCTGTCTTTTGCAGTCAGTTTTACTAGGAACACTGCATACTATTTCTTCCCAAGAGGAATCTATTATTTCCATTGTGGTCCTTGATGTTACGTCTCTTACTTCACCCTATGCACTCAGTCGCCAAACATGCAAGCCAGTGTGTATGAAATATGATTTGATATTTATAATGCAAGAGATTCTGGCCAGTAGCTGTCTTCTTGCACAGTGTAGTGCAATGAGGTCATTGTTTGATGGAGATTTGCAGCATTTTTTGCTTTAATAAAAAGAAGAGGAACTTGCCCTAAACAACAATCAGTTACTTTGGTTCTTATAAGTATCTTCTTTGGCAAAGACTGAGATGGTCTCATATGAGGGTATGGTTTGGAAAGGGACAGGGACAAAGAACAAGCTGCATGATGGGGTTTGGAGGGAGGCTGCAGGGAACAGTGCTACCTTTCTAGGAGGGTTCAGCTGAGCATAGGTCCTGCTGGTGGCTCCCACCCAGCTCCTGTCGTGTCTGGTTAGTGGTACCTAGCACATGAGGTTTTGGAGTGGTGGAAGGTTCACAGCCCCATATTGCGATTGCAGGACCCAGACCTCCATGGAAGGAAGCAGGACCCTGCTGTGTGGAGATCCTGCTCAACTCTCAGATGCTGCAAGCCTGCAAAGCTACATCTGAAAGAGCATTTCTCATCTCCTCTTCTCAGGTGCCCCTTCAGCATACTGTCTGCATCCCAGCCCACCTCGTGCTGGTCTCCAGTGATCCAGTTCACAAGCTGGGAACTAATGTTAAGTGACTGTTCACAGGATGGAGGCTTTGTTATGTGCTGGAAGAAGGAAAGGCTGCTCTAAACCAAGTGGTGTATTCTGTAGCTAACTGGGAGTAAAATGCCTCTAAAATACTGCTTATAAGTTTAATTGGTACAGAGTTATTATAGTTATTGTAGATGTGTTAATGGCTTATGATGAAACACGCTGAGCCTTTGTTTTTCTCTCAAATAAACCAGCAAGCGCTGTGTTTCTTGGTAGTTATGTTGTTGTTAGTTATTGTTGTTGGGATGTTTAATATGAAAAGCTGAACGCCTTGATCTTTATGGAAGAGGTGAGGTCACTTACATTGTAAACTTTGATCTTGATTCTCTGCTGCTCTTTTTCAAGAGCTGTCCCATAGTACTTGCAGCACAGCAGACATAGGGCAAACGTGGATTTAAGTTATTTTTGAGCACCCCAGGACCTGCAAGACACTATCAGCTGCTCTAGCATCATGTATGAACTAGAAAAGAATCAAAGGCTGCTCTTAGACATGCATTTTTTTTGTAAGTCATACAAGCCCATATTTCTTGAAATACGGAGCATACTGGGCATCCCCTTCCTAGTCCAGCACTTCCCTTGGCTGTGTACCAAGGCAACATTCCCCCACGGGCCAAAACTTGTCTATCTGTGATACACACAGCTTCACTTCCATGGAAAGTGTTTGAAAGTAGGTGATTAAAACTGAGGGTCCATGTGACTTGCTCTTCAACAAAATGTTGTATACTGGCATCCTTGCTGATGTTTGGGGGCTGTTAGGACAACCAAGGAGAAGGTTACCCTTTTCTAGTAAAAGCCTTATTCTGCTGGTGCTGACAATTGCAACTAACCGTTGCTTCAGTGGGCCTGGAAGCCTGTTCGAAAGCAAGGGTACCCCTTAGAGGTGAAATACCTTCTCGGTGAAGAGGTGTTGGTGGTTGCAGGGATCCATATTCATGTCCATTATCAAAGCATTATATCTGGCTGTTATCATGTTCTTGGATACAATTCCCCATTCAGGAATCACATGCATGCTTATTTTTCCTGGGGACCGGTATCCGAATGCCCTCTTTGCAATTTTACCTTCACACTTATTGCTGCCAGTCAACTGGTATCAGCAACGTGGTTGGACTGAGTAGGGAAAAGGTAGCGCTGGTCAACTAAAATTAGTTACCTGACTCAAGTCAGGTGAGTGGTTTGCAACCACCAGGCTGGTGCTGGTTCACAGCTCTTCCTGGGTTCCCAGGTGTCTCAAGAACTTGTTTATACCAGAGATGTGGTTTGGATGGTTTGCAGGGAAAATATTTGTGCTTGCATTCAGGCAGAGCTGTTCTTTCATTTCCACGGCTGCTTTTTGGCTTTTACGCCTTCACTTTCTCCATATATATCACAACAGCTTACCATGCAGCAGTTCTCTTTGGTCCCAGTGTTTTTGCTGTTCTTAACAAGGATATGAAGCATTTTACCTCCTGTCTTTCCCATAATCATGAGCATGGGTCTTACAAAATCTTTGCCTTGTGTGCTCCACCTAGAAACCAGAGTTCAACTGGTTGGCTGATGTCTTCTATCTTCTTGCATTTTTGGGATTTTGCAATAGACCGAGGACTCTCTATTTCTGTTTCAATCCCATGTGTCTGTCCTAATAGTCTGCTGTGGGTAGGAAATCAGGTTTGCATAGTTGGTTTTTTTTTTTGCAACAGACATATAAATTGTAGTATTTCAACAGGATACACTGGAGGCATTGTGGGACTGCCAACAGTGTCTCTCTGTAAATGCTGTTTCATTGCTAGTGACAATAACCAATTGTCTCCTCTATTTTTATTAGAAGACAGGTTATTTCTTACTCTGATGGCTTCTTCCCCTACCAGATGTTGTTTCAAATTTTCATAAAGGCAAACTCCTGCAAGACATTTCTTTCCCAGCTTAGGTATATCTTTGTTCTACTGACTGCGGTGCAAACACCTATCAGCTCTTTCTGCTTCGAGAAGATGGCTCCCACCCCAGTTACGATCCCCTGAATCTCTGCTGAAGTTGTATTTCAGCAGTAGATTCAAGGCAAGCGCGGACGTAGTTAGTGCTCTATCACATTGCATGTTTCAAGGTCATCTGAGAAACTTGGAAGAAACTCTGCCGGTTTACAACTACTAATAGCCTTTGAATTAAATTAATATTTCAGGTATGGGCATGTTACTATGTTACCTTTAAATGTTTAGTCAGGTCAAGCGTTTCAGGGATACTAAGCTTCGTTTTGGTTTTACGTTTTGGTTTTAGTTCACCCTTAGGTCTATTTTCATGACCTCTTAGCTGAGAGCTGAGTTTTGGTCATGATCTCTCACAGCTTTTGTCCTGTTGCATCTGTGTCTGTACATCAGCATCGCTACCATGACAATGAACCTTGACAACATGTTTAGTATGTGGTGTTGTTCAGGATCGATCTTGCAGCAGTTGACCCCCACCAACTATCACTCGGTGCATGTTTTGAGCC
Source organism: Alca torda (assembly GCA_008658365.1). Classification (NCBI taxonomy): domain Eukaryota; kingdom Metazoa; phylum Chordata; class Aves; order Charadriiformes; family Alcidae; genus Alca; species Alca torda. Next base: position 183,962,149 of record CM018076.1, read on the forward strand.
TGCCCACCTGCTGGGTCTCAGGACACAGCGAGGGCGATGCTTTCCTGAGCCCCTGATGCTTGCCATGATCAGTCACCAGGACCAAGAAGTTCTTCTTTGTAGCAATTAAATAACTCTGCCCCCTTATGAACTTGTTCAGATTTACACAAGGATGAACCTTGTGTGTCTTATGAGCAGTGACCATGCTGCTTACCTACCTTCCAATTAATTGCTCTCTTCTTTTTTCCTTTCTTCCCCCCCCTCCCCGAGTAGTCTGTGAGGCAGGTGCTATATAGATGGATTTTTCTGAGCTATTTCCTGATATAGCTTCCCCGTCCTTCAAGCTCTCTTCACCAGCTTTGCTGCAAGGAAGCTGCAGCGCATGGTCTGCTCTGCGTAGGCTACTCATTCTGCTGGTGTGTCTGCTATGAACGGTTGTCTTAGGTGTGCCGTGAGCAGGTTCAGGAGTCCGTGCTTTAATCAAAAAGAGCATCTTTTAATCCGTGCCTCTTGACGCTTCAGTCTGCCTGCTTTTTCTCTTGATATTCATCTAATAATTTTCCTTGTCCTGGTGCTGGTCCTGGGTCCTGGTCCTGGTCATGCTACCGAGGATGTATAATGTGGCCTTTCTGTGTTGTGACTGCTGTTTTGTGTAGCACCAAATGGAGGCAGCCTGGCAAGTTGAGTGATGCCGACTTTCTGTTTGGCATTTGACTTAGTGTTTGTGTGTTGCTTCTGTCTTCGCACCAGACAGCTTGTCCAGCTGGGATATTCATGTGAAGAAAACCTTGGCATACCCTGACTGTGTATTGCCTCTTCAGGATTGTCTTAGAGCACATGGAACATGAGGTAAATGTCTGTATGTTGAAGTAAAGTGAGGCTCTCCTGCTCCACACTATGAAAGTCCCATGTCTGGTACAGGACAGGTACTCCACACTGAGCTCATGCACTACCTCGTGAGATACCAGCTCCCTGCACATAAGCCCTTGCCCAACTCTGATCTTCACAAGCCACGTGGGCCTTGTTATTTGCTTCTTTTCTGCCAATTTAGAGTCATAGAAATTCACTCTGAGGTTCTGAGGCTCATGGTCTCCCTCAGCTATGGTACTTTCTGTACATCTCTGATTGATAGGATTTTTCTTGTCACAGACATTCTGTGTGACCCAATTTGCAGAACGGTCACCTCTGCAATCTTTTCCTTCTGCTACGCTCATAAGTCTTCCTTCTGCATTCCTTCTCTCCTCTGCTACACTCCTGTCTGCTCACTGAAGAGCATCCACTGTTTTCTTTTCCTTCTAGAATTAATTTTTAAGCTGCTCTAGGTCTCACTGAAGAATCAGACAAATGCAAATACCGTCACAGAGGAAGTGGGGAGATCACATAGCTGGGGGCAAAGAATGGAAGGGCTGCTTGCAATGACAGCTTGCCACTAGCTCAGCTTAGCTGCTGTGCCAGGCTGTGCCTGCTTTGTGATCCGACCGAAGTCAATATATGGAGCATGACCTTTCATATACATCTGCATGGATAGGAAACTGGTGCTGCTCTGATTGATCTTTTCTTTTTCTGTAGCGTTTCCAGTTTCTAATCCTTTGTATCTATAGGAACGGAGTTAGATCTGGCACAGCACTCAGGCAAAGAAGAGAGAAAAATCAAGGCAGTACAGCTTCAATGCTATATATTTTTTTTTCTCCACAATCTTGATAACGTTAGCCTTCGAAGTGCTACTTCCAGGAGTTTCTACGCAGTATCTGATAAACACGGGTCATGCCCGCATTGCACCTCAGCTGCTCAGATCAAAAAGCAGTTTAAAACAGGTCTCATCATTGAAAAAAATGTGAATAATCTCCCTGATTATTGCTGTTCAGCCTTGCATTGCTACAAGGGGGAACCTACATCTTTAACCCGTGCTAGACCATGTATCAGCACAGCCCCAGCCTCTCTATATCTTACCTGTCCCAAAGATGGGTGTCTTAAGGGGGAACACTGTGCTGACTTGTCTGCCTCGGCTAGCCACAGGCGGTTTGTACGAGCCCAGTGGGGCAGCCAAGGTGGGCACGCTGTGCCTGCCTGCCTCCTGCAAAGAAGGATGAATTGTCCTTCAACTGAGTCTGAGAAAGGTATTGCTACCCTCCCTTATGCAAGATGCTGTGAAGCAAATCCCAGGATTAGCAGTATGGTGTGAAGACAACGAAGCGCACAAAAACCCCAACTTTTTCTTTTCATCAAAATCAGCACTAGGAATGATTTTGTCTTACCAGAAGGTGGGGAGGAAGTAACATGGTGTCCCACTGGTGAGAAAACTTACCAAAACTCACCAAAAGAAAAGCCTGCTACCTGACTGTAAAGAGCTGATGTTGGAAGATGAATTCTGAAGATATGCTGCCTGAGTGTTTAGTTCTATATTACTAGTTTCAAAATAAACTTCCATGATGTTAGGTAATTTCATACACAGGAAATCTCCTGTGCAAAGTCATTTACTGAGTTATAAAACCTACGATATTTCAGACTCCTCTAAGTGTAAAAGAATATAATACCTACTTCATTAAACTTGCATTTAAAAAAAATTCCATTATAGGGGAAGCCTAGCAGTTGCCCTTATTCATAGTTTACTCAACTTGAACTACTGTTGATCAACACTTTTCTTTAAATTGCTAAGAAGAAGTAGCTATTCATCTGTTTCTTTATGCTTTCCAGCAGCAATGCAAAGATCGCATGCAAGCTGGAATTAAGCCTTTTAACAAATCCAAAACATGCTGTGACTAGTGGAATTTTGTGGGAAATTCTATCTTAATAACCCACCGACAAGCTTTGTCAAAAGTAATGTGATATCTGGGCACAACTGTTGTTGTGGTAACTGTTGATTTCTTCTTCAGCTAGGGACTGTTCCAAGGAATGGTGTCAAGAATTGCTCTCTGGTGCACACAAAATTTTCTTGAACTGGTAGGACACTGAATTTGTCATGCCGAAACCCAAGATGTCTGCATGAAACATCAAGAACTGGCAATTGTAGGTGTGAGAGGAGTTTGGACTGGAGTTTAAGCTCAGGGTCTGTATTTTAGGTGCAGTATAAATGTACCTAAAGGAAAATAATCACCATCCTACTCATCTAACTTTACAGCTCTTTCCTTAATGTAAGGCACCCTCTTTAAAAACGCTGCTGTGCTGTCTGCGACACTTCTGCAGTGATGCAATGCATATAAAACCTAAATGAAAAATGCTGACATTGAGAGCATATCTTAATTATAAACAAGTTTTTAATGGATATTACGATACTGTTATGTGAAAAGACCCACCTCTCACACTCTTTCTCCCTTTTAACCAGTGCTGTTTCTTGTTGTGACTGCTAAACTCTCTATGATCTCTCCTGTTTTTCAGAAACTGAGAGTTATTTCCTTGTGGTAATTCTGTCTTCCTTGTCCTGTAGCACTCAGTGGTTGAACTTCCTGGAGCCGGGAATGCTTTGGTTTAATGTCAGACATTGATCACAACACAGGGTAACTGAGTGAAATGTAACGGCCTGTAAAATACAGGTCATGGGTGATGACGTACAAGCCCTTTTTTAGCTTTGAACTCTGTAAAGCCTGAGGAAACATGAGGCCTCTCTCTGTTCCCACTCCTGGGCTCAGCTCTGCAAAGCTGCAGAAAGGGAGGGGAAGGGAGGGGAGAAATAAACCCAAACCAACACCCTTGCCCCCTTGGAAAGGTTATTCCACTGAAAACTGAACTGATCATGGCCCCTGTGCTTGGTTTGTCACTCCAAATCACACCTCTTTGGCAGGCTGTCCCCGGGGGCCCATGCACACGTGTGAACTTCTCCCTGCGGGAGAAGCAAGTCACAGAAAAGCCTTCTGCAGGGCGGACGCTCCCCAGGGCCTTGTTCAGTGGCAACAGCCACTGCAGCTTCTAATTTTCAAATGAGGCCTGCCACCGGAGCACAGGCATGCCTGCCTGCACCCGTGCATGGTGGTTTCACGCCACCCGACCACAAATTGCCACGCGTCCAGCCCCCAAGCGTGCCAGAGCGGTTAGAGTGGTGAACAACTGCGGTGGACACTGGGAGAAGGGGCCAAAGCCGGTGGTGGGCAGATCTCACAGGCTAGCGTTAAAAAGGGAAGGCGGTGGGGAATGTTGTGACAAAAACCAGTCAGAGAATCACAGAAGGGTTTGGGTTGGAAGGGACCTTAAAGATCATCTAGTTCCAACCCCCTTGCCCCGGGCAGGCACACCTCCCACTAGACCAGGCTGCTCAAAGCCCCATCCAGCCTGGCCTTCAACACTTCCAGGGATGGGGCAGCCACAACTTCCCTGGGCAACCTGTTCCAGTGCCTCACCACCCTCATAGTGAAGAATTTATTCCTAATATCTAATCTAAATCTACCCTCTTTCGGTTTAAAACCATTACCCCTCATCCTATTGCTACGTGCCCTTGTAAGAAGTCCCTCCCCATCTCTCCTGTAGGCCCCCTTCAGGTACTGGAAGGCCGCTATAACGTCTCCTCAGAGCCTTTTCTTCTCCAGGCTGAACAACCCCAACTCTCTCAGCCTGCCCTCACAGGAGAGGTGCTCCAGCCCTCTGATCACCTTCGTGTCCCTCCTCTGGAAACGCTCCAACAGGGTCCATGTCCTTGAAGAAGGGAAGACCTCACCCCTCCTTGCAGCAGCAGCAGCAGCAGCAGCAGCAGCAGCAGCAGCAGCAGCAGCAGCAGCAGCAGCAGCAGCAGCAGCAGCAGCAGCAGCAGCAGCAGCAGCAGCAGCAGCAGCAGCGCCGAAGCCAGGGGCGCACCGCCGCTAGGCGGCGCCGCAGTGCCCCGCCCGGCGCACGGTGGTGCCGGTGTGGGGGGGTAAGGAGGCGGCGGTGAAGCGGAGCATGCGCAGTGGGCTCGCCTCGCCCGGGCCGTTGGCCTCCGCCTCTTGGCTGCGCTGCCGCTCCCCCTCCCCCTCACGGCGGCGGAGGCGCCGCCGCCACCACCACAGCGAGCGGGAGGAGGAGGAGGAGGAAGGGAAAGAGGGAGGCAGGTCCGGCGGCCCTCTCGGGTACCCCCAGCGGCCAGGCGGGCGAGGGGAAAAGATGGCGACGCTGGGAGGCGAGTCGCAGCCCTTCCCCGCCGCTGCTCTGGCGGCGACGGCCGGGGTGGGCGGCGGCGGCGGTGGTGGTAGCGGTGGCGGCGGGTCGCTGGGTTTGCAGGCACCGCTGAACCGGGGTCTGGAGCGGGCGTTGGAAGAGGCGGCGCACTCCGGGGGTCTCAACCTGAGCGGCAGGAAGCTGAAGGAGTTCCCGCGCAGCGCCGCCGCCCTCAGCCACGACCTCTCCGATACGGTGCGGGCAGGTGAGGCCGGGCGAGGAACCGGGAAAACCGGTGGACGGGAGGGGGCGGCCGGCGCTGGTATCTGCCGGAGGGGGCGGGGAGGGGGGGGGGAAGGTGGGTCCCCCGGCGATTAATCGCCGGGGGACCCACCTTCCCCCCCCCCCCCCCCCCACGCCCCCTCAGGCATCCTAGTGCCCCTCAAGCTCCCTATGAGGAGAACACCCACTCCCCACCCTGTTCGCTCCGTGGCGTGAGGCGTTCGCCCTCCCCGGGGCCCGTCCCCACAGGGCAACCGAGCCCACTCCTAGCTCTCCGTGCTTTCTTTATTCCATCCCCCCCCCCCCCCCTCGCCTTGGTGTATGAGGTAGGTGTTTGCTCCCATATGGCTGGATCGCTGCACACTCCCCTCCATTCCATTCCCCCTTCCCCCCCCCGCCCCAGCGTTTGGTGAGACAAGAGCTGGCTCTCTCATCTGGGGGAATGTGTGTGTGGTGTTTGTGTGTGTGTGGGGGGGAATTCTTGCTCGCACCTGTCTTCTTCTCCCTCTGGGGAATGTGCATCTCTGTGCCACCCTTCCCCGACCGCTGAGGTTTGAGGTGGCAGCCAGCCCACCTTTGAATCGGTTGTGGGAGGAATGCAGGCGCGTGCCAGGGTGGAGACCTCATGTCCCACTGCTTGTAGGTCGATGCACCTGGCACGGGGGGGACGCAAGTCTGTATGTAACCACATTAAGACACTCATGTGCTTCTGAACGTGTCACCTGTTTGCACGCCAGAGGTGGAGACGTGTCCATAAGAACACTTTTGCTCTCTGGCTACCTCAGGGAGCATGCTACCTTTCACAGATGCCACTTGTTCAACACAGGTTGATATCCACCCTTGTATCCTTACAGTCACGTAGCCGTAGTTCCAGCTCTGTACGCAATGCTATCTTCCAAGACAAATGTGGAGAGAAATCCCTGTCTTCACAGGCAGAGGACACATTCTACAGTGGGGGACACCATCATTACATAAATCTGCAGAGGGGACAGGCCTCACAACCCTGCAGGCAGGAGTGATGAGGGGAGGTGCATCCAGTCTGTACTTATCTTGCCCTCACATTCTCCTTCCAACATGAAAAGAGGCACACTTGTTTCTCACCTAAGGGGGCAGACCCCCACAAAGGGTCATATCTGTTTTCCTGCCCCTGTTTGTGCCAGAGGTTGGAACCTAATCCATTCTTTACACAGTGTCACTATGTAGAACAGCAGAAACCTGCACTAGAAGAATATATTAGTGTATTCCTAAGATCTTTAGTGTACCGCCTCCGCATGCCCTTTTATGTCCCCATTTGCCTGCTGAAGATAGTTGTCTTGTAACAGCGAAGGAGCAGACAAGTATTCACTTGCTTTTGTCCCACAAAACAGCAGGTGCTATACCTGTATGCAAACATGTGATAACACGAACCTAAATTCTCAACTACTCCTGCCCATGAGAGTGTTTATGCCTTCCTGTGTGTGAAAACATATGTGCCGACTGTATACTTCTTTCTATCCCAGCTATAAGGAACAGAGTAATGTCTCAGATGTGTGGTAATTGTTTAGCGCTCTCGCTTGTTTGCTGTTGCTGAATGGATTTCACAGCGGTCCGTATGAACACCTATATCAATATCAGAGAAATATGAAGGAAACTTGATGAATGAGGCTACCATGAATTGGTAGCATGAATTGCCACGCTAACCATTAACTAACTCAGTAACAGATGTGATAGTGAAAGGGATAAGATGTGATAGTGGAACTGCATGCACTTAGAAGAATGACTTTCAGCTTGTCTCCCCAAGCAAGATGTTTTATCTTCTTTCTTTTTTAAAGTTGTAGTCTAATGAAGGCATGTGTGATATAAGTAGTTTGGGAATCCAGAAAGTTAGCTTGTTTGGTTTGACCTAATATTGATCCAAACTGTTGGAAAACAAAATTATGTACTGGAAAAAAATTCTTTGATTGGCAGTGATTACATGTTAGTATTGGTATATAGTGTAAGTATGTTCTGTGCAAGCATGACCTGTGTGTTGTATGTATAGGTAAGTACATGCTTGTTACATGCTTACTTGTTCTAGTAAGTTTTCTGTTGAGAGGAGACCTCAGGAAAAAGGTAGCCTTTGCCTTCAAGCATTAATGTACTTTTGTCGGAGTTTATGTAGAAGACATGCAATATGAAATTAAATGTAGAATGGGATTTTCATTCTGTTTTTGTTTGATATAAACAGCAGTGTAGAGTGGCCCATGTCTCAGTCTTGTAACAACAGCAGCCCTTTTTTCATTGTCCCCTTTTAGGAGAACCATGTGTTAATCTATAGTTACTTTATAGTTTTGTTTGTAACAGCATATTGTAACTGCTTAATGGGAATTGTTGGCCTTGTGAGTTAAGTTGTATGTTGATAAATTTCTGAAAAATCTGTGTTCCTTTTCACTTGTTACATTAAATAAGTAGAATATATAAACAGAAGAGACACTTGGCTTGAGCCCAGATTTCTGAAGCTCTTGGGGCATACTCTTGGTGGCATTTTCTCTCTTGTTTCCTCTCCATAAATGTGCATAGCATAAAAACAGTTCTTTCTTGTGCTCCTTGGAATATGTCCTCACAATGAATGACTTTCACTTTTGGATTTGATGTACTGATATGTCTCTGAAGCCCTGAAACTTTGGTGTTTGGGTTAGGGGTAGCCTTTCTCTGTTACAGCTGTTTTACTAAAGAGGGCCAATCTTACTGAAAAATAAGGACAGTTGTTGATTTAGAGAAGACCTGGCTGGGGGATTGAGTTTAGAGATCTGAGGAGCAGGGGATTTCTGGAAAACTGAAACGATGGCTGCATCTTGATAGTGTTTTAAAATTAGATACTGACAGTATTTTTGGATTGAGAAAATAATGATACATGGATACTCTCAAATAAAATATTACCAAGCTTGGTTTGTAGAAAAGTTCTGAGTGCTTTAGGTAAGTCTGAGGAAGACAGAAGCGTTAAACTTTACATTCTCTGTTCGTGCATTTATTTTTTTTTTCCTGAAGTTAGAAGTTGGATTTTATATAGTAATTGATAAACTCACGAAAGAGAGCCTGGTTGCCTTCAATAGCTGGGACTGAATTGCTTGGCTTTTCTAGTTCTTTCTGCAGTTACATTCCATAGTAACTGTAGAGACTTAACTATACTTGTCACTTTCTATTTGTGCAGCTTCTTGGTATGCTTTTTCTTCTGTGACTTTTATTTGCATTGAATACATCTTGCTTATAGAGATGTGACAGGACATTTCTTCCTCAGTCTTTGAGAGTTTTGCTCAAGAGCCGAGTGACCCGGTCAGATGAACTTTCAGGCAGTATCTTTGTACACAGAAGGGAGTTTGCATGGTGTGCTGTACTGTTAGAAGAAAATAAAACCTCTATGTAAAGTATCCTGAGTTTAGTCAGATGTTTTAAACCACATCAGTGTGGATGCATTGCAAAAACCATTTCAAAAATAATAAATGCTATTCTTATCACTTTTATTACAGGCTGGGTTATGCAGAAGACAGTGGCACAGTAATCACACAGTTCTTAAGTAATAGTGTGCAATTATATTCCTCAAAACCACTGGGAATGCTGGAAGCATGTTGTTTTATAAAAGAGGAAGAAAAAGCCCCAAAGCTGTGACTTAAATGTGTAACCATGACTGCCTGTATCACTTCATCCTCTTTCTGTAGGCTTTGTCTATATTTCTGAAGATAGATCCTCTTCACCTTTTCTGGTGAATACCTGTTCCGTGCATTTCTATTGTGTGGCTTAGGCACATGAGGAAGGATTACTTGCTACTTTTTGTGATGATGTGGGAGAGAAGCAAATAGCTTTTTTAAATCAAGTGTTAGATTGTTTGAAAATAAATACAAATTAAAGTCTTTGAATGCTTGTTTGGACAGTATGAAATTCTGGAAAGATTGTGTACTTATTTTTTGTACTTTACAATGGTCACTAGACAAAATAACTCCTACTTGCTGTTTTTTAAAAATGTTTATAAATGGACTGTACTCTCCTGACAGTGCCATGATGAAGACATATTAGACAGCCTGGCAGCATCTTTGAAATAGTTGTTTGGACTGTATAACTATGGATTTGTTTCCAAGATGGCCCAAAAAATCACAGTAGCACCTGAACAGCTATCTGAGAACCTGTAGAGTTTTAATTCTAGTTTTTGGGGTGCTTTATCTTGAATTTTGACATCTAAGTGCTTCCTGTAGGATAAAGTAAAGGGAAAAAAACCACCCAAACAAATTTACAAGTTGTCTTCCATCACAGTTAAGTCCAGGAATGCGTTTGTTTGTACCCAACAGCTGTAAGCTCTTTCTGCTTGTCTTTTTGAAATATTTTCAGATGAAATAGGTTCCTTTCAGTCCTGTTTGCTAATTAAAAAATATAGAATTCTTATTTCCTAGTTTTTTTTAAATAAGCAACTGTGTTTATTAGATTGCCATAATTCATTCTCAACGGATATTCAACTCCTTTATTAACGTAATTCTTCCTTCACTTCTGGGAATTCTTCTAATTATAGCAGTAGATGTGCAGTTGGTTCCACTTATTGTAAATGCAGGTTGTACTGGGAAGGATGTTAGAGATACAGATTAGTTTGTTTGTGATACCGCACTCTTTCATAAACCAAAAATGACCGCCAAATGGACTCTTCTTTAGAATTTGGTTATTATTTGGTCACTAGGGAAGAAAGGAGATTTGATGTGTCCCTTTCCTTTTAAGAATTCTCTCTGATAATTACTGCTTTGAATAGGTTATAATTCATCATCTTGAATCCGTATTTTGATCACATTGTGGTTTTTTTGGATGAGGCTTCTTGAGGACCTTTCATTTTGCTCATTTTATCCAAACTCATATCAATAAAAACAACATCTTTAATTACAAACCTGAAAAAAAAAGCCCCTCTGTTTCTTCTCTATGTTCAATAGTCAGTCCCTTCCTGTGTTTATTTGAAGATTTCTAACCTTACTTATTCTGTCTCTTACACAAATAACATCCTAAGTGTGCTAGGAGAGGAAGAGAGGAGGAAGTATGTTTGTTTATTCTCAAAAATGAATTGAATATTGCCCTGCAGCCAAAACTTATGGGATGTAACTGGTTTTTAAGATTACTATATAATCTGTCCTTATATCAAGGCTAAAAAATGAAGATAAATCAATTCTGTATTCATTATTATGTATCCAACAGTAAAAATGCAATTTCAGATGGTAATTTCATACTGTGGTGTCTCTGGACATCTCTGTATTAACTCATTCTAGTTTCTTTTTTTTTTTTTCCCCTGATAATCAATGCTTTGTGAAAGAGCTTTATCAAACTAAATGATTTTTTTAGAAGCATAGATATGCTTAGCAACTTATAACTGCAGAATACCCTTTAAAGCCCTTTGGTCCTTTTTTTTTTCTTCCACAAGTCTTGAGTATGTCCTTGCTTGTGGATCATATAAACATCAGGGCTATTGACTCCGGTTGAAAAGAGTCTGTTAGTTCTTTTGCTATATAGAGTCTTGTCAGTTGTGCTTTTGAAAGTTACCTCTTTTGTCTGGAGATTTATACCCCCATAACTGAAATGCAGTCAGTGACTTTGCAGGTGCTGTTGGGCTCTTCTCAGCATGAAATAAAGTGAATTAGCTCAGAGTGCCTTTTGTTGCATGAAACAAATTAGGAGTACTCGATTGCCTGGTTACTGTTTCAGAATGTGGCTTGAGCAGATTAATGGTTTCCTAGCACTGACTGTGTGTGTGAGTGTGTGTCCGTCCATCTCCTTCCCCAGTGTGGTGGTTTTTTTTTTGTTTGTTTCTTTTTTGGCTAGCTTGCTTTGTAGAGAAACTTCAAAACTAGTACAAGGGCTAAGAGGCAGAAGAAAACATATGGTAGGAGGGAGAGTGAAACCTCTCAATTTCAACAGGAGTAATCTCAGCTGTTTATTAAACCTTTACCCTTACAGTTAACTTCCAATTTAGGGTGGCTGTTTAAAATACAGCTCTACCTAGAATTGCCAAAGCCATGTTTGGTCATGCTGTGTATGTAAATGGATGAAAACTGATTCTTTTGTAGAAATGTTGTCACTTTGTGTGCCCTTGGCCCATTTGCCTTGGAAAAGACTGACTCAGAGCTCCAAAAGCACTACTATGGTAGTAAAAGTGTTACAGGTTCCTTTCCAAATGCTTCTAGCTGAACAACTTTGTTTTTGAAGATCTACTTGCATGTGATCACAGGTCTTGTGGGAGGCAGAAGCCAAATATCTGTACGTGGTTTGTGAGCCTCATTTTCTTCCTTCCCCTGGTCTGCTGCTTTTGTGTCCTTGGCACAAAATACATTTTGGTTTAGACATCTGTAAAGCAGGAGAGACAATGTGAATCTTCATACAGTTACTGTGGTAGAGTTTTGAGAACACTAAATACTTTTGTGAGGGGAAGAGATCGGGGGAGAATTGGCTATGACAAAGTAGAATGAATATTTGCCCAGTAGAGCAGTGACTTGGAAGAGAATGGTAGCAAATGCCAATGTAATATAGGTTTGAACAAGAAAATGGATAGAAGAAGATACTGTTTAAAGGCAGAAGTGTCATACAAAGTGAGTGAAAGTTTATGAAGTACTGAGTGAAAAATATATGGAATAGTGGAAGTGAAAGAAGGGAAGGGGTTATAAGCAAGTGAGCGGTGAGCTATATATTCTTGGTTGAGTGTAATGGATTGGGATGCTTTTCTGATATCTGTACAACTGAGGAAGAATGGATTTCTTGAGTAATTCCATTAATAAAGATGATTACAATTTTATGAACAGAGAATTAGATAAATATAGAGAAAATTATTTGACTCATATTACAGGTTTTATCCTACAAAAATAGTTTAAAATTCATACTTTAAAAGATTAACTATTAAAGTTAAGTTTGGGAAGCTTAGCATCAATTTGCCTGCAGAAGGAAAAGCCAGTGACATTTTTGCTGCTTACAGAGTTGCAAAAGCAACGAAGACGGGACTGATGTTTTGCAGATCAGAATGACCATTCTAGGAAGGATAAGCAACTTCCCCAAGCCAGAGACTGCTCATTCTGCCTGCCGTGTTCTTGCTGACTCTGTTAGTAAGCATCTACTAGATTTGTGAACCCAAGCTGGTTAGATCCCTAATTCGCAATTAAGATCAATATGATTTAAAGAATTTAAATGGCACTTGTGAAACCAGAGAAGTATCCTTAATGTGTTCTGTTGAGACCAGAATTATGAAAATAGCATACCCATTTAGTGTTCTCCCATGTGTAAAACTGAAAGAGCCAGAAACATTATCACCCGTATTCAGTGTGTAGATCACTGTCAAAACTGGAAATGGGTGTTACGTCTCCTGACTTCTGACTGCTCTCTGCTGAGCATATTTTGCAAGGTATAATACACAAATCAGACTAGTTCTTTGGAAAGCTACTGAGGAGTTAATCTTCAGTAGGAATAATTACTTTCTGCTAAATTTGTGGGTAGATGTGTCCTTGTGGGAGGAGTTCAGTTATAAAATTCTAATGCTTCTCCCCAGCCTCTTTCCCCTAAGGGTGTCTTGCTGGCCAGCTTGCCTTTTTATCCCTTTCTTTCCTTGTATGGTGCAGAACACCATAATATCTGTAAACCTCCTAACTATTTAAAAATAGAAATAACAATAACAGTGTTTCATCCTTCTATCCCAGTCTGTAGGAGAAATATTTTTAAAGGGGAAAAAAAAAAAAGTCAAAACTTGTGAGTGAGACGACGATTTTGGCAGAGCCAAATGAGGGTTAGTTTTGCATTTAATTTGGAGCCTGAGGTTTGCACTCACTTTTGAAGCTGCATGAAATATTTCATGTTCAGCTGAGCTTGTGGGAATTCTAGCTCCTTTAGTTAAAAGCTAGTTGATAATTTCATGATGCCAATGTGAGGTAGCTGTTCTAGGTATGGTTAGAGAAGTTACTGGAAGTAGCTGGGGGTTTTGAATATCAGAAGAGAGTTCTTGAGTTGATCTTTGAGAAGCAGACCTTGAACAAAATAGCTGAGCACCATGTTAACAGTGACCTGTGCTACTGGATGAATAAGGTTTTTATGTTGGTTTTCTGTAGCTCGGTGATTTTATTCCTTGGTGTGAGTTGTGGTAATTGTAATACTGAGTCTGCAGGATGTGAACCTGCACAGGTGGTTTTGGTTTCAAAATACTTGTCTTAGAATGGAGAGAATTATTTGTACTGAACAAATAGAAAATATGTTAGAAGATGCTTGTTGTCTGTTACCTTTTCTGTTTCTCAATAGATTAATATATCAAAATAGCCCGACTGCTTCCATATATAAGTTGCAAATGTTGTAAAGACTATAAATGTTTTGTGTCTCCCCATGGTTGTTTCTATACTTTTCTTGATAACCCTTCCTTTTTGAAGTGGATGTTGCCAATATCAAGGTAGATGTGAAGGACCTGCTTTAACAGAACTTTATTTCCTTCCAAAACTGCAGTGCAAAAAAATGCAAGATTGGTAACAGATTTAATTTCTAGCTTTTTTGATTTAACTAGGTAGGCCAATTAGGTGTTTTCTACTAATGCAGCCCTATAAATACTTATTTCTGGTAGGAGGAGACACTGCTGGGACAGCTGGCATTATGTGGGTGGAGGATATAATGTAAATAAATTTTTGAATTAAAGAAACTAAATTCAGCAAAAAACCCCTTGGAAGTATATTTAAACCTGGCATGTGCCTTGGTTTCTTTATACTATAGATTATAATATGAAGTAGTATGCTTCAAAATTAGCAAAGTAACTACTAATGACAATTTCACTTTGATTTATCATGTATATACAGACATGTCAGGCTTTTTTAACATCTAAAGCTTGCATCTTTGGTGGCAGTGGCATCACTCCTATGTAACACTACATTAGACAGGCAAAAAGTAAAAATGGAAAAAATCAGATGAAAAAAAACCCCTCCATATTTAAATGTGAAGAGAAAAGGATGAATGACAAGTTGTATCTGTTCGTTGGTGAACAGAAAGAAACAGGTTTATAAAATGTGTGCGCAAAGATAAATTGGTGAAATAAGTGGAGCAGAATACACCCTTGGATGAGGCTTACAGGAACTAAATCAAGATACTAAAAATATAAATACAACAGTTCACGTATAGTAAGAAGCTTGTATCAGAATTTAAAGATAGTGAAATAAATTGCTATCGTGGTAAGTGAAGTTATTACTAAAATGACTTTTTAAACTGTTTATAAATTTAGTAACAGGAGAAGTAGGGGTAAGACTATTAAATACTTGACAGATTGTACCATTGTCATTATTATATTACTGTATTTTGAGAATATTGAGGCCTAGCTGAATTTATTCAATTCAGTCTTTTTAAGGCACAAGTGTAGTAACAGCAAAGCTGTCTATTTATGTGATGGGGAAAGAGGAAGAACATAGTGCCATTCATATGTTATATAATTAAAAAAATACAGACAGTGATGACGATTTCTGGGATGGGATTTCTGGTCAAAGATGAAAAGAGCCTTCTCAGCAGTCAGTGGGGCGGGGGGAAGATGCCCTGGTTATTAAACAGCAGCTGTGATGGGTTAAGGGGAGAAGCTTAAACCCAGGTTTCCCATGGTTGTTGTATGTTGTGTTGCTAGGGTTTATTTTTAAATTTTATTTTGAGTTCATACCAGTTCAACAAAACTGTCTTTTTGCCTTCCACTATGTACAATGCTGTTTCCCTACTCGGTAAGTTTTGCCCACGATCCCTGTTCCAAGATCTGAATTTCAGTCTGGCTGAATGCCTACTCTTTGCCTGTGTTTCACTTACCAGCCAGTTCAGATTATTTTGTGTTAGTGACTTGTTTTTTCTCTCACTCACACAGGTCTTGTCACTTGCAAGTTTTACCAGAGGTGGCATTTTTCCCTGCTTAGTAGTATTTTTGAAGAAAGATGTATGACCAGGAATTTATTGGGTCCACCTAAGATGTTTTATATTCCCATACTTTGTCTTATTTTAAGACCTATCAGAACCAGTACCTAGATGTATACAACATCAACATACTTTGTCATTGTGTGTAGCTCTTGATTATTTTTTTAGTCTCTCATGAGTAATGATGTAGTTTCTTAGTCAAAATGTGCAGAAACTAATAGAGTGCTTTACCAAATGATAGCTGTATTATAATGGATGTTTCCATTCATCATCTGAACTCTCAAAACTGTCGTGTTAGTTTGACAATGTGTAGTTTAATCCCTTATTTTTCTGAGGTCTTTTGGGTGGATGAAAAAGGCTGCTGAGTCTGAAATTGCTTGTTTTCCTTCAAAAAATTGGCACATTTCTTCACCATCTTTGGAACTGCCTTCTTTTTCCCATGTCCTTATTCAAATTCAGCGTGAAAAGTAAAGGGGATATATGGCAAGCTCTTCAAAGAAAATCTTTGATGCAAGTGGTATGGGTCTTATGATTTGAATGAAAAGATAAGCTAATATAAAGCATCCAATAACTTCAATTTGCTCAAATTTTTGTAAGGTAATTTAGAGGCAAGACAGCCACTCTCTTGTATATTCTTTTGTATCATGGTATTGCAGCTATTACTGCTATGTTAAAGTGTTCTGTGTGTAACTTTGACATTCAGCCAACCAGTCAGGAACTTCTAAGGGTGGAGAAAGTAGTCTTTGGAATTTCTTGTATTTTGATTAATGTAAAAGCCTTTTATGCAATTATATTGAGTGTTAATATAATGACTTTATGAGCTGATTTCTAGTTTTAGTTGATTCTAGCATAGGCCTTGTTCTGTTAAAAATTACCTTGCAAACCTTCCTCTTCTCAGTGAGTTACTTCATTGTTCTATAAGGAAGCAAGTTATCTCTGATTTCGCAGGTTGGAAAAACTGAGGAACAGAAATTTTGAACGGCTTAATCCAGATTTCAGAACCGATCAAGGACAAAACTGTGAAAGGAATCCAGCTTTGGTTCTCTGTCTTTTATTTACATCTCAATCAAGACAGTGTAAGATGTGTAGAAGGATGGAGGTTGAGGCATTTGAATTGAAGCTTTATTCTGGCAGATATTGGGATAGTAGTAAAGAAATAAACCTTGATGCTTTCATTATGGTCTTAAGTCCTGGGAGCAATTTTAAATGTATTAGCACAATGCAGAAATGAAGAGCTCACTTTATAGTAGCATCTGGCACAGAAGCACAGTAGTATGATTCAGAAATACTCAGTCTCTAAAAGAATATCACTATAGATTTGCAATCAGTTAAGAATCAAGTAATATGAAATAGTATTAACTTTAACAAAAAATCAGTATTTTGGCAAGAAGTGCTGCACTCCCTCTGTCAGTTTTCATATCTTTGTACATTTGGCTTCCTAGAGAACTGAAAAGGTTATTTTTGGCCTAGTGCCCAAGGCTAAAAATGGCTTCTGGAATCTTGAACAGTTCTGTGCGGTAGTAACATAACTGCAGTAACTGGTAGTCTCACAGAAGCATTTTAGTTATGCACTTAAATGTTAAGCTGTGGGACATGTGGCCATGTGAGCCTTCCAACATCCAGTTTATCAGAAAAATTTAAGCTGTGTTTATCTGTGAAGCAATGGTAGCCTGAAAAAAAAAAAGAGGCTTTTCTACAAGTACTTGTTAAGGGGAGTAAGAATGAGTATAAGGTTTAGCCTCTACAGGGAAAGGCTCTAAAATGAAGAAATAAATCATGGCTTTGCTATGGGAATAGTGAAGCACGAGCGTTGCAGTTGAGACTACATGCGTGGGGAACAGAGTGAGTCTGTGAAGTTCCCTTATGCTTCTATCCAGTATAGTAGGATTTACCTTTAAAAGTGGAAAAAAACCCCACCAAACACTGCCCCCCGTGAAACAAGTACACCAGTTACTATATGTGAATGTGTGCTTATAATAAATACAGGCTTCTGATTGATTACATAACCAGGAGTTTGGAATAGTCAGGAGAATAATGAGAGGCTCACTATTTAAATCTGAAAAATCTTACACCAGTAAAAGGTTTGAAAAGGACAAGACTTATGAAATGGCTGGGTATTGCTTCCCTCTACATCCCTCCCAAATCTTTTAGTTTCTTCCCCAAAATTTTATTGGAACCAGTGGGAATAATACAAGTAAAACTTTTCTGACTAGAATTTGTATAAAAATACAATTAAATTGGGTTTTTTGTGTGAGTGAAATCAGCGTGGACAGATTCTGCATGACGATCAGTGTTGCTCTAGATGTAGCTCATAAACATCCATAAAACACTCATTCTGAAATCTCTTGAGAAATCAGTATTGGTGTTTTGTCTTCTAAATTTGCAGTGCAAGGCTTTGTTAACACAGTAGTCTGGAAATACAGCCAAAATAAATTGAGTTCTGATCAACTTCGTGATCACAGAAATCTGAGATGGCCAGACTAGTGAGTGACTCTTCAACGACTATTAATTCTCTGTCAGTGCTAAAGTTTGAGACCTATCTACCTCCAAAATTACTGTTTCTAAAATACAAATGCTTTTGTTCTAAACCATTTATGAAAAAGAATCATTTCAGATCAGCTTCTGTAGGATAACTATGCTCAATCTGCAGAAAAGTTGAATTCTGCTTACCTGAGCTAACCAGAAACCTTGCCAGTTGTCCTAAATACAGCTCTCCCTCTAAAACAGAATCTCTTGTTTCATGTTTTGATGGCAAAGTATTCTAAGCTGATTACATTTCTCGCTTACAAACTCTAGCCAAATAGTTATATAGAATATTTGCTATTTTTAAAAATTATTTTTTATGTGGTACTTATTGAGGATAAATCACCTTCTCAGTTAACAGTATTCAAAGGAATTAGACTGTCTTTAAAAATTTTCCGTCTCTGTCTCTAACAAAATGATGTTATTTTCAATGTTCTCATCATAGAAAAAGAAAAGTATTTGCAGTTAGAAGGTACTTTTCTGCTTGTAATTGATTCAGCTTGTAAATATCCCAGGTATCTTTTGTGCTCAGTCTTAGTGCATTTACATTATGTCATTTTCTGTGTATTAAATATATGAAGTGCATTATATAAAATGTTTCACCTGCTCTACTTTATGCATGTTACAGTTCTACTTTTTTGTATGTTTCTAAGTCTTTCCTTGGTGCATGAAATAGGTATAGCCTAAGGACAGGCCAATCAAGATGTGTGAAAGAAGTTGGGACATAGGGAGAAATATATTACTTTATTGGTAATTATTACGATTAAGTTATTAAATTAATGTTATGTGAGCATAACCGCTATATGTCTTTCCTGTGGAATAGTATAATTAAATCCTTGGGAAGCAGTGTTACAAAAAAAGAAAATTTTAGAGAGCAATAAGCTGTTAAGGCTTTTTGCTTTATTAACCAAGCTGCTCTCTTTTAGAGGAATTTCTCTAATACTTCAAGAATATTTAGTCACTTCTGTTGTTCTTTACCAGATATATCTCACCTTATTTCAAGCTGCTGTTTTCATTCTGGGGCTAGTGGACTATGCTTGCTGAAGCATGAAATAATTGATATGTCTTAATACTAAAAGAGACTTTTATGTTCATACAGTTTGACCCTCTGCCTAATACTGGCCATAAATTTCCCTGAGTCTTTGTATCTAGGTAAGAAATGTATGGCTCGTGTGTACTGTCTTGATTTTAAAGTATGCCAGTGATAATAGAATGACGAATTATATATTTCCTTTGGAAATAAATAAAAGAAATTACACACGCTATTTTGTATTTTAGATTCAACTTCTGGTCATTTGTTCTTTTTTCTTTAACTACAAGATCAGCTCATCCACTATATCAAACATTCACTCTTCTGCAGTTGTTTATAAATTATTTTTTACCTATGTCTTTAATAAACTAAGAGCTATGTTTCAAGAGGGGTAATTCCTATTACTCTAATTAAAGATGCTACGGCAGTTGTCCATGTAGCTTCCTACTGATAGGTACTGCCCATCTAATGAGGGTGACAGGGCTAAATGGTGATGAAGGTGGATTTAAACTATCAGGAGTGGCTCTGAATTGTGGTGTTGAGGAGCTGGCACATGATTCCCCCTGCTGCCCCTCTTCTAGGGAAGGTAAGTGCCACCAGAGCTGGCAGGGGCAGAGTTAAGGCTGCTAGTATCTTACATTGCTGAAGTGAATGTTGCAGGGGCTTCTGAGTCAGTCTGAACAAACAAGCCTTTGATCTTCTGCTGTGAAATATGATTTCAGATACCAAATCTTGTAAATTTGTGAAACCTCATAGGTTTTTGGGTGCTTTAACCTTTTTATTGTCTTTCACTTAGTTATTAACTCAAAAACTGGGCGTAGCGATTTGTGAGGTGCTTTGCAAATCCTGTCAGTGGGGTAATGCTTGTCTTGCTTATCAATAGTTGCTGTTAATGTACCTAACTTTCATGATAGTAATTTGTACCTTGGAGTTGGTGGGAGCTTATGGTTGTCGTCACTTCAAGCTTACACTGTCACTTTCCAAGACGATGATTGCATTCTTTGATGTTGTATCATTAAGTTCTCATATGATAGGGTTAAATAACCTAACCTACCAAGTTCTCATATGACAGGGTTAAATATAAGCTTGATTGTGTCTAGTCTACCAAGTGCTTCAGGCCCTCCTGTGTCTATAACTTGGCCTTGCTGTTACTTATAGCACCTTTAACATCAGTCACTTGCAGATTTTATCAGCAATGGCTTTGAATTATAGGGAGGGAAGTCTAGAAAATATTGAATGATATTGGGTTGTAAAGAAATCAATCTCAGAATTTTCTGATATGATATGCTTAATGACTTTCTTGAGCATGTTGTTTAGTTTCTCTGAGTAGATGTCAGACTAACGCTCCACAACCAAATCAAAGTGACTGTTGTTCTGGTATGAACAAATCAAAGAGGCTCTTCTAGTAGACAGTATGTTCATATGAGATTATAGAATACGACTTATTTCAGTAGTGCAGAAGTTTTAGCTCCTAATGCTGTTTTTTTAAAGATATTCAAGTATTTTTTTCCTTGCCATAATTTTAAATTTGTGTCTCCTTTGGTGTGTTGCTACGTGAATTAAGAACATAAAAATGAAGGTTATTTCTAATGTTGAAGAAGGTTTTAAATCAAATACAGGAAAAGTTGCTTTTCAATTAAGAATCGCTCCTTGAGTATCCATTCTAGAATGGATTGCTTGACAATTCTGTTTATAGAAACAGGATGTTTTGGTTTTATGAAATGTGGATTTCTTGGGAACTCATTTTGAGAAAGTGTTTGTCTGCCTCCACCCTTGGTGGAATGCAGATGACATCAGATTTTTTTATGTACTGGTGCTACAGCCAGTACATAAAGACCAGCTTTAGAAGTGTCAGTGACATAAAAGGAATTGCATGCTAAGCAGTCTTACTATTTAAGGTGAATTGGTGGTATTGATGTCCAGGTAACCACATCTAACACAATAAAAATAGAGTTGGGGGTTTAGTTCAGGAAGGCTTGGGAACAAACAGAAAAGGATTCACGCATCTATGTCAGAAAAGCCTGTTGGTGATGAAAGCTGGCTTGGCTTACTAGAGCACAAACTTTGGGTTAAATGCAGATGCCAGTATTTAGTAGAACGTGGTGGCTGCATCTAAACACTTTTCAGGTATTTTAACAAAAATAAGTACTTTTTTTAATGGATGAAAAAAAAGGTTGAGTGAACTGGAGAAAAGGAAAATGTGGGTGAAAAGGGAGAAAGGACTCGTTTACTCCTTCCACACTTTGTTCCTAATTTTAGCTCTGGTAGTACCTCAGCAACTGTACTCCAGAGATTCACACAAGACCATAATGTATTGGGTGTTTCACAGAGAAGCCATGCTAACATGTGGCCCCTGCCTAGAACTTGAGTATTCTCTTTCCTCTTTTTCCCCTCTTCTCTTTTCTTCCATATTTTGTTTTTCCTTCCTTCTGCAGATTTATGCTGGACTCTGCTTGGATTTTATTTTGAAAGAACTTTGTATGTTTGTACTGCAAGATGTGTACCTCTTTGTTTTTCCAAGTCTTATGTTGGCCTTTTACCCTCATAAGGAGTGTCTTGTTGGTAGTCTTATCTAAGCTTCTGTTTCAGGCAGTGATGACTTGGAAAAGGGACAGAGAAGGTGAGCTAATGTCAGCTTTTTTTTTTTTTTCCAACTGGTGAAGGAGGTGTTGATAACTGTCCATAAATTAGGCAAAGTTTTAATGGCAAGTTTCAGAACATACTGAAATTAATAAATGAGTGAAAGATGCTGATGGTCATTTTATATTAAGCTTTTATATGACAACATGCTTAACTGACTTATTTTGGACTTCTTAAATGTTTTGATTAAAAGCTACTTTAACCTGTCTTGGAATTAACAAAGAAACATTGCTCACTCAGTACAGTAGGTGGTTTGGATTTTTACCTATACTATTTTCAATATTCTAAATGATTGAAGTGTGGGTTCTGCTTTAGATCCCTTTGTGGTCTTTCTAAAACATTTCCCTTCAGTTGCCTTTCTTGGATGGCAAAGCTGGTTTGTTCACTTCTTTTGGATTTCTTATCTGTGTTTTTCTCTCGCTTGTAATAATTTTGGTTCAACTGGCATTTGATTTTAGAGGTAACTTTTCCCCTTTGAAACTTCTGGTTAAGATCTAATTGCAATTTCACAAAACCAGCTTCTTTAAACAGGATATTTGTAAATCAAAAGACAAGTATCAGTTAAAACATACAGTTAATTAAATAAAAGCCTGCAAGCTTATTCTAACTCTGTATCTGAATTTTATGGGATCATAGGATAACTTGGGTTGGAAGAGACCCCTGGAGGTCATCTGGCCCAACCACCTTTACAAAGCAGGGTCAGGTATGAACCCATTTTACCTGTTCTTGCCAGCTGAAGCATATTTCGTTTATCTGAGGCATTCCCAAGTATCTTGAATTCCCAAGATATCATTTTGCAAGCAGAGTGTAGTCGTCTGGAGGCCTCCTTTTCAGCATCTTTTTTCCTCTTTAAATCATAGCTTTTCTATTTTATATCTTTCAGAGCCCTCTTTCTGTAGCTTCAAGATGAGATTTTGAACAGGGTAGCTGAACTTTGCCAGACCACTGTTAGTGTGGGACAGGTGTGAGGTATTCCTCCTGTTGTGAATTCCCAACATTTTCCTGGTGGAAGAATGCTTGAGGTGATTAAATTCTGTTTACGACCTTGCTTTGCATCTGTGCAAAATTTACTACTTGGGTGCCTTTTATCTTTTGATATACTTACCCATAAACCTACTTGTAGAGTTTTGCTCCAGTTGTGTACTGACATCAGTTCTGACATACTTTGTATCTGTTACCAAATGCAGACTTTCATTGTTAGTCTGTCTAGGGAATAATGAAGGAAGGATGTAGGTTAAAGCATTTTGGAAGTGCCTTTACAACACTTTAAAAGAGAATATGGTGTTCTTGGTTATCATTTGGAGAAGAGGAGGCTGAGGGGAGACCTCATTGCCCTCTACAACTACCTGAAAGGAGGTTGTAGAGAGGTGGGTGTTGGCCTCTTCTCCCAGGTGAATAATGACAGGACCAGAGGAAATGGCCTGAAGCTGTGGCAGGGGAGGTTTAGATTAGATATTAGGAAGAATTACTTTACTGAAAGAGTGGCCAGGCAGTGGAACAGCCTGCCCAGGGAGGCGGTTGAGTCACCATCCCTAGAGGTATTTAAGAAACGTGTAGATTTGGCACTTCAGGGCATGCTCTAGTGTCAGAGATTGTAGGGTTTTGTTGTTGGTGGTGGTTTGTTTTTTTTTTTTTTGTGTGTGTGTGTATGGTTGGACTTGATGATCTCAAAGGACCTTTCCAACCATGAAGATTCTATGGTTCTATGATTTTAAACCCTGTTCTGGGTACGTTGGTGGTTCTCCATTTGAAAGATGTTCTTGAGGAACTTGTAGCACTCAAAACTGAAATGCTTAGTAGGAATACTAGGAAACAGTTTTGTCTGAGAGTAGTTTTTGTTGTTGGTTTGTTTTTTTTTTTTTTTTCCTTTTAAGTTATGATGGCAGCTGTGGAATGTCTGTGTTTAAAATTACTAAACTGTTTAAGTGGCGTGGCTGTAGATTTTACTTACTTGTTCTGCATTAACGCTGATAGGCAGCTAAGCCCAAAACAGCTGCTCACTCATTCCTCCCCAGTGGAATGGAGAAGAGAATCAGAAGGGTAAAAGTGTCAAAACTCGTGAGTTAAGTTAAAGACAGTTTAAGGAAAAGCTGTGCGCACAGGCCGAGCAAAATAAGTTGTCTTTTTTTTTCCTGCCAATTCGGTGCATCCAAATGCAGGTAGTGTGAAAGGTAGGCATAACTGCAGTTATTGGCAAAATCCCTTCTGACTGATATATGTAGGATTTTCCCAGTTTCTAAAACAAATGATACTTTATGGGACTTCACTCTTGGTGACTTCTAGAGCAAAAATATGTATCGTAATGCATGCAGAAGTTTGCTTTGGTACAAAAATGTAATACGGATACACTGCCTAAAACTTCCTTTTAACAAGGGCTGTATGGTAGTTATAGCAGTGGAAGGTAGCTTATTGTCATCTTTTATCTGCATAAACCTCAGCACAGGTTTATTCAGCCTATTTTCTTGGCAAACTCTCCTGTCACTAGTGCTGTATTTAGCTGCTGTCCCCATCTGAATTTGGTTAGTTCCAAATGAGTTTCAGTGTGTCTGTGTCACTGTGAGAGCAGTAGTATAGATGTCTGTATACAATGTGACTTTGCAATTATAGCTGTTGAAAGATAGTTATTCTTGCTCACTAGCTTGGTTTTGCTTGTTGTGCCTTGGTTTTAATTCTTACTTCCAGACTATCTTGGGGAAACTGTAGTGCCATACCAGCAGTAATGTAAATAATAAAATATTGGAAGAATTTGTTCTTCTATTCCAGTATCTGAATGTTAGAAAATTGTCTTCTGATATTTATATTAACTGCAATATACTTTTGTTGTATCCAGTATCACTGCTATATAACTCCATTATATGTGGTTTTAATGTGTGAAAGTTCTTCCCCTAATTAGAAGATGACAAATGGAGGACAAATACTTATTTTCTTTGGGTTTCTTCTCTTTAGTTTCTTTAGCAAATACCAGAAACTGTAGCTGTTAAAAGCAAGACAGTTTAAACCTGTCTTCTGAATTTAACCAGATTAAAATCTGCAAGAGAACTCGTCTGTGGCAAGATGATACCAGACTACTTTTATGATTTAGTCACACGTTAGTGTAAAATGGGTTAGGTAATGAAATACGTTGAGGGTTGTTCTGTTCAGTGTCACTGTTATGTGGGATTTTGTTTCTTTTATTTTTTTTGTACAATATTATTAACTTCAAGACCAGTAACATATGTAATCAAGTAACATCTTAGAATGTAATTCTCACACAACTGTCTTTCATAAATTGAATTTTCCATTCTGAAATGTTTACCAATATTTTTTCTACCTCATAAAATATTAATGCAACATTTAACATTCTTTCTAATTTTTTTATTTATTCCCATAATATTTACCCATCAAAGGCTATAGACTTTCTGAGTGATAGATTTGAACTAGTGAGAACCTTCATGTTATAACTGTAGAATTTGATGAGGAACAGAACAGGCAACAGGTATGTTGGGACGTGACAGATTGCTAAATAATATTTCAATAATACAAGCCCTGAGAATGCTTGTGCTTTCTGTTAGCATTTATGGCTAAAGGATTAGAAACAAGGAATAACTGCGGTATATTAGGCTACTGGCAAAATAGTAGCAGAGTTACGATTTTACTGTCTTAGCTGCATTGAATGGTTTTGAACATGGATATTATCAGATGTCCTTTAACTGTCTCTTGTATTGTCCTCGTAAATATAGTAAACTGTAAGTTGTAAAGAAAAAGGAAATACAGTGAGAACAGTAATTTAGTTTATATCCTACTATACTGCATTTATACAGTTTAGTACCATGGAAGTAACTTCCTTGGGAGTTTGCTCTGTGTTCCTTAATTTTCATTTAAAATGTTTGTCAGTCAGCATACCTGGCAGTAAATTACCTGGAGGAAGTCAGTGTTTAAATAATATCATTCGACTGCATCATCTGAAATGTTTTTAGGGACTTTCCACTGGATTTCCACTGTAGTAATACTTAGTTTTTTAGATAGATTTTTTTTTTATATATATATAAAAAAAAAGCTTTGGCTCTTGGTCTTTCATAAAACTACTACGTAAACACTGACCTACAGATACAGCCTTAGTTAGCCATCTTTACTGCAGTTTGCTCATTTGAAGCAAAATTTGTAAGTTATGTAGCATGAATCTGTTGTTTTGCACAGCGTTTTAGTAGTTAACTTAGAATGGCACAATGAATACAATGGTACTGTATGTGAAAGGAGAGTTAGATGGCAAGGCTAAATCTAAAGACACCTTTTGGAAATGTGCTCCTCTCTTTTGCCTTAATCTCCATTTTACAGTAATGAAACTAGTTAATTCACAGAAAATTGAGTCTTAAAGGCCTCCCTCTGACACGTAGGCAAAATGAAGGGAAAAGAAGATTGAGCCCACCTTCTCTTTTTGCAGAAAAAACAAATTGTGAGGTGTAACCCCTTGAAAAGGGTGTCTTTAAGTACTTTGCTTTCTTTTTTAGTTGTGCAAGAAAGTGGATCCATAATTCAGAATGTTTATTTAATAAAGGAAATTTTATGAAAATGAATGTACGATTACCTTGTTTTTGTCAATTTTGTTCTAAATGGCCTGTGTTACTTGGCAGTGAAACTTGAAAAAACAGTTTTTACTAACCAACAGTAACTTTCAGCTTCTAACAGAAGGACATTGCATTGTATACTTAAATACCTTATTCCTTGTAACTGAATCTATTAATTTATGACTGTGTGGAAAAATCTTTTGTTACTTATACGTACTTTTTTTGTATGGAGAAAGCCAAATAGTGTGTAATTGCCTACCTGGTATCTTGCTTCAAGTGAATGAGATAAATATGAAAATCAATGATGAAATAATTCAAGTAAAGAAAATAAATACAAATAGGCTTATGTGGGATACTGTAGCCCAGATATTTCTCTGACCAATGACTTCTAGCAAATGGCCAAGAGTCGTTGTGTAATCATATTTTCCAGAATGCTAATTTTCATTTGAGAATAAATTAATTGGCCTGTTTGTGCTTGTTTGGTGGTTTGTGGGTTTGGTTTTTTTTTTATTATAGCAAAAACTTACTTTGTGAGGTCTAGTTGAGTCAAAATTTCTGAAGATTACCAGATCAGTCTTCCCTGTTTTGGTGAGACTGAGAAATGTATGTGCTTCACATTTACTTGTAAGACTTTGAGGAAAATGTAATTTATAGATCACTGTTACTTTTTATTCTTGTTTGATTTGTGTGTGTATATACATGGTACTCAAGTATAGGCCTCTTGAAGCCTTTGTAGGGGAGGTAGGGCACTTATTTGCCGGATAAAGGCACAGTTAAGCCATGAGAATGTATTTCCCTAACAGGCTGTTCCCTGGGGTAACCAGTCACATGAAAACACATTTGTTTTTAGTCTCATAATTATATGCAGGCAAAATATTTCAAATTATACTGGCTATTGAAATTACTGCTTACCAGAGTTTTGTGTAAAGCAGTTTCTCAAACAAGGCTGTACTTGAATAAAGAACTGTCTCAGTCATTGTGCATTGTATTCTCTCATTTGCAAATGTGCAAGTGTGTGTTCATAGACATGTGAGAACATTATGTGCACACATATACACACTTCAGGCATATGGACTTAAAACTTGGATTTTTATTTTCTTGTAGCTGGGAGGAAAGGCAGGCATGTTTTTATATCCATAATTTGAAAATTAGAGGTCTTTCTAGTGTAGTCATGGGAGCTTTTCAGGATCAGTTTTAAGAACAAAGTTTCCGATACACAGAGAATTTTTTCAAAGAAGTTGTGTGTATATTTCATTATGAACTTGGTTGCTACTCACAGTACGTACTTACAGAAGTATGTTACTTTTACAGTAATTCTGCATGGTCACACTTTTGTGTGTTGAGGTAATAACGTAGCATTAGCTATTTTCTTATATAGTTATCTATGTTACATAGTAATCTTATGTAAAGTATGCAGCTGACTACTGATTTAAAATCCTATTCTGTTTTTACAGAAGAAGTAAATACCAGCAGAGTATGAGTACCTCAAAATTCTAACCTAATCTTTTTTATTTTGTTTGTGTCCTTGTGCTATTGTTTTTCTAAGTCTGTCTGGCTGCAGTTTAGCAAGAAAAAAATATATTTTGCTTTTCTGTTCGCTTATGATTTTATGATTTCTGTAAATTTTTCCATGTAAGTTTTAATGTTGTGTATATCATTGTTTCCAAGATGGCTTGCAGTCTGAGAGTTGCCTCTCTTAAACATATGTGCCGAGATATTTGTGACTGTCTTGTTATCTGTCTCCTGATTCCTTCTTGATATTGTCATAATGTTTTGCCTTTCTTAGGCAAAGGAAATGTCTTTGTTTCAGATACTTGATTGCTTCTGTTCCTTTGTGTGATGGGGGAATACTAAAAGACAGTATTTTAAGTGGATTTAATACAGTTGAGTGTTTCTAATGCATATAAACACTGATGAAAAAATTTTGTGCCTTCTCTAGGCTGTTTTTGTATCATAATTGCATTCCTTAAAAATCAGTCTCCTGCCACTAACTCTTCCTCTTAAATGTCAGTGGATTAGTGTCACTATGTTACTTGAAGCAAGATGCGTTAATCCCTTATTCAGGGTTTAAATCTGTGAATCCTATAGAAAAACTGCTTCAAAGCTGAAGTAATTTTGTCATCTGTTAAATTTCAGGTTTAATAGAGGTAGCTTTTAATGAGTTTTTTTGTGTTTTGTTTTGTTTGTTTAATGCAATGTTTAAGCATTAAACCTTGAGGCAGGTGTATTTGAAATTACCAGTGAAAGTTGGGTCTGTAATACAATTACTGGTTTTTCATTTGGATAGAACTGTATCAGTTAAAGAGATTTGTCTATGTATACATTAGCAATTAGCACAATTAGTAAGAGTGGATCTTGAAAGCAAAATAGTTGGTGCTGAGGCCCCAGTCACGTTATTGTTAACAAATTTAAAGGGTTTTTATTTTTTACTTGTTCTGATCTTTTAGACTGACTGACCTTTTAGGAGTGTATTTTCAAGTTTAGTTGCCTCTAAAAGTTGATGTGCTCTCTGCAATGTGTTTATAGCCTAGTAAGTGGTGATGGTAAGGAGGCTTGATCTTCTGGATTCCTGATCTGAACTAAAATGCTACTGTAGACACACTCAGTGTATTTTCAACAATATGACTTTTTTCTGGCACTCTATTTAGAATAACAGGAGAATGCCTATAAAAGATGCTATGTTCAAAGTATCGTGTCAAGCATGCAAAAAAAAATAATCACTTCCTATTATGCTGAAACAGGAAATTAGTATCTCTCTTGCTGCTTTGAGGAACAGAATGCCTAGAGTAATTCTGATTGTATATTGTACTTTGAAAGACGACTGGATCTAATGCTTTTAAAGCTGCACTGAAGTGGCTTACATCTGACCATTGCCCAGATTTTGCTTTAATAACTAGTATTGTTTGGGGTGACTTTATGTCCTTGTTGTACATGAATTCATAAGGAGGTAATGAAATCAGGTTTTTCCAGTTCAGAAGACTTTAAATAAGGCTAACATTGTTTTCAAAGTTAAGTTGACAGGGTAAGATAAATTAACATTTGATTACTTAATGATTCCCAAAATACTGTATTAGCTAGAACAGAGACTTAGATTTTTTTTTTGTGTGTGTTTTATTGTTGTTGTTGGGTTTTTTTATATATATAAATTGGACATAGGCAAAAAGCTAATTTACATTAGCTTTACATTGGTTAATGAAACCATCATACAAAATTAAACTGTATTATTATCGCTACCTTTTTTAAAGGTAATATTTGGAGCATAGCTGTTGCATTAAAAAGACAGACATACTTCTAATTCTTGTAATTTTGGAGGGATGAATATTTGATCTGATGCTATGTGGAAATTTGTGTTACGAGTTAGTTGATCTGTTGAAAGAATGTTTTAATTAACATCTTTTAGTGGAGCTGTGCCTCCTTTTTTTAGGTGATGTAACTAAAGCTCCTCCCACAGAGGAGCACAGAGAGAGAGTGCGAAAAGGGGAAGCCCAAATAATACCCTGGCTACTACAGGTCCATCAGCTCATCAAAGGCCAATCTCCACAAGCCCAGAGGTGCACAGAGGCACAAAGGCAGGCAAGGAACACAGATTAAGGACTTGGAGGAAAAGATGCTCTCCCAGGAAGCCTCAGCCCCATTTATCCAGGTGTGAGACCCATCAGGATGAGTCAAGGCTGGAGCACCTTTTACACTGATAGGGTTCCTGCCTTGGGGTATAGGGCACATTTTGGGCTGCAGGGGTAGAGCATTTTGGGATTGCGCAGGATTTATTATGGCATGCTTTGGAGATGAAACAAAGATGGCGAAAGGGAGTGATTTAAGTGATTTGAGGAGGAATGTTTATGGGAAGATAGGGGTATTTAATGGATAAAGAAGGCCAGTCACTTGTAGGTAATTTGCTGGTCAGTATGCTTGTCTGACCGTGCCTTATACCTTATCAGTCCAGTCTGTATTATCTTATTAAATTCCTTTTTAACTCATTTCCTGGGTGAAGGACTCCCTATTCTGTGCACAGGGTGTGTGTGGGGGGCCTGAGTGCCAGCAACTGGAGTTGGACCATGAGTCGGAGGCCCCGTCTGTCTGTGGTGCCAGCAAATGGAGAGACTGGACTGAATGGACTTAAGTGCCAGCAACCGGAGTGGGATTGCAGGTTACACGGTCTATGGTGCCAGTTACTGGAGAGACGGGGGTGAGTGAAACCAAGTGCTGTCCACTGGAGTGTGACCAGTGTTCAGAGGCTGGTGTGTCTGTGGTGTCAGTGCCTAGAGTGAGTATGGGACGTGCAAGCATATGAGTGCTGGCAGAGATGAACCCTGACTAGCTGGTGAGTAGATGAAGTGGTGAGGGAGCCATGTGTGTGTCTAAGGGCAAGACCGCGGGAGTGGCTGGCTGTTGGAAGGATCAAGGAAGGAAGTCCTGGCCAGCTTGCTGAAGAGACTGTAGGGCCTGGGGGATCTCTAAGGATGAGATCTGTGTATGTGTGTGGCTCTCTAAGGGTGAAGCCACAGTGGGGTTGGCTGTCGGAGAACCAGGAGAGTCCTGGCAAGCTGTGTGTGTGCAGCCTCAGGGGCTCTTACCTCCAGATGCCAGCAGCTGGGAAGACTGAGTGTCTGAACCCTGCTGGAGGACGGATTCGCATCATGCGTGTGGGTGTATGTACGTGTGTATATATATTCTGTTCGTGCTGCCTGTATTTGTATGAGTGCTCTGTGTGTATTTCATTGTTATCTATGTGGCCAGTTCTGTATATATGCATATATGTGATACGTACGTGTTCTTTGTGTGTGTCTGCCACTGGGAATACATTTTTCACTCAGGTACAGGTTGGACCTGGGGCCATGGAGCTGCAGTAGCTTCTCTTCTCTCAGGTTTTCCAATCTGACCTGATATTTTCCCCTAATACCTTTTTGTTATGGTATACTGATTTTGATGTTTCAATATTGGTGCTTTTTAAAGTATCTTAATACAGAAATTGAAGAATATTTGTTATTACTGATACCAAGTATTTGATGGATCCTTTTCTATGTTAGTTTTTACTTAAAAAAAACAAGTCCTCTTCAGGAATTGTTGAGTGGAAACAGTCTTCCATAAACACCAAGCACACTTGTAATATAAAAGTTCAGGAATAGGTGAATGTCTTGACATGGGAAATTACTCAGTGTGAGGAGACTTTGATTTTGCTAACTTCTGTTACCCATTCACTTTGAGGTGATTCATTTTATTAAAAAAAAAGACATTGAGTCTTCAGTACAGTACTGTTTTCATTTCAGTAAGCAGGAAGCATGAGCATGAATTCACTGTTGTGTTTTAAAGCATGAGAAAAACAATGTCACTTGAATACGTGGCATCCTTTTCACCATCACTACAGTGCTTTAGAACTGGATTGTATATTTGCAACAGAACATATCAGAGAAAAATTCTGCCTTTCCAGGCCTGTCCTCTAGTTATGTAACTTTCAGTCTCTTGTTTTTTAAATATCATTTAACAAAGTATGACAAAGGTTACTGAAAATTAGGGTAATACAGTGTTGATACAAGTGTGTCCCTAACTGTGGTGGCTGTATATGCTTAAAGTCTCTTTAGACAGTCCTGATGTTTTGGAGGCACAGGAATGGGGACCACTGAAATAGCCAGGGTATCCCCATGGCTTTGCAAAATCAAGATGTATGTAGACTGCGCAACTTCAAAGAAAAACCTTTGGTGTAGTCTAAGGTATGCAAAACATTAAACAATCTTATCAGATACATAACATCCAAGTGTGTGTAAAAGTTCACTCAGGTATTCCTTTTACATTCTTACTGAAACAAAGGTATGGAAAACCTTTCCCTCTGGACTTGTGTTGCTGAACCTTCCAAGTCAGAGAGACTATTGGTAAGTGTTCTGGATCTGTTGGAATTGGAGGTGGAAGAGATCTAGTACTGAATTTAACTTGGGACAGTTTCTCTACAACAGTAGTTTCCAAGTGAAAAATATTAATTACATAGAAGCTTGAAAGTGCTATTACACTCTATTTACAGATCCTTGACATGAAACCTGAGGATTTCCTGAAAGAACATCCTCTTTCCTTTATGACTACTAAAAAAAAACAAGCAATAGCCAGAAATGAAACCAAACTCTGGGTGTTGAGGAGTTTTCCAAAGAAGAGTTAGGCTCCCTGATACAGAGATTGTAGAAAGAAAATTTTTGTTTTAAGAACAGGACTTTTCCTTTCTCAGTCTTGCCTTTTTCAGATGATCTTCACAGATGAAGGTAAAAGCAGGAGATGAACCCTGGGTACAGGAGGATTAAGTTTATCCAGGTGGAATTGAAGAAGTGTAGAAGAATGAAGTTTTTGTTATTGAGCAAATAGTAAAAATGTCAACTCTCCAGTTCTTTAAGGAAAATTAGACTTGATAGGAGCTTGGCAGACTGCTACTGAAAGAGTAAACTTTTGTTCGGAAAATTTGTGCTCTTTTTGGAGGGACTGAAAAACTTTGAGCACCTTGACTTTATACACCTTTATTCCTCCTTACGTTTGGTTTAAACCTGCTGAGCAGGAGTAATTCTCTCTACTCATCTAGAATTGCAGTTTTCCCTTCTTACGTACAAGGCTGATAATTTTGCAAGGCTTACTTGCAGAATTGCAGCTGAACTTCCAACAAGATAAGCTTGTGTAAAGCATGTGCAAGAGAAAGGTAGTAAGCAAGCAAATAATTTTTGGAAGAAGTGAAAGACTTCTATCAATTTAAAGGTGGGAGGTGGTAATATAGGCTCACTATGGTCCTCAGATGAGAAACATGACACAAAACTGCCTATTTTTTGTAACTGATGAAAGCAAGTGTCTCTCACAAAACGACAATTCCTGTCAAGGGTTGTTTCTGAGAATGATTGTCTCTGCAGTGGTGGTTGAACCTTCCTAAAAATGCCTCAAGCCCCTGGTAGTGTCAGCTTTAAAAAATCTGGAATATCTTTTGCTGCAGTGGCTGTCTTTGCGGTCTGTTACCCTACCAATAACTGAACGTAATTTGTGTGTAAATGATGAAGTTACATGAATTTTGTCTGGAATACTAGTGATAGAGTTTGTCCCTGCTAGAATGTTATTGCTTCCTTTAAGTTCCCAACTAATAGCTAAGAATCAGTAAATACAGCTGTCTTTCGTGTATGTTGACAGTTTGAAAATTACAGTTGTATCTCAGCACAGGAAAGACATGGAGCTGTTGGAGTGGGTCCAGAGGTTGGAGGGCTGGAGCAGCTCTCCTGTGAGGACAGGCTGAAAGAGTTGGGGTTGTTCAGCCTGGAGAAGAGAACCTTTCAGTACTTAGAGGGCCTACAGGAAAGATGGGGAGAAACTTTTTAGCAGGGCCTGTTGTGATAGGACAAGGGGTAATGACTTTAAACTAAAAGAAGGAAGATATAGGCTAGATAGAAGGAAGAAATTTTTTGCCATGAGGGTGGTGAAACACTGGCAGAGGTTGCCCAGAGAGGGGGTAGATGCTTCATCCCTGGTAACATTCGAGGTCAAGTTGTACAGGACTCCGAGCAACCTGATCTAGTTGCAAATGTCCCTGCTCATTGCATGAGGCTTCGGATTAGATGACCTTTAAAGGTCCCTTCCAACCCAAACTATTCTATTATTCTAACATACATCTGGGGTAAGAAAGACAAATCTGGCTTTCCCCTATTATTTACCCTGGCATTGCTGACTTGTGTTACTTATTAAATATGGATAATACAACTCCCCCAGCACTTGAAGCAAATAATGTGTGGCATCTTTGAAAAGCTAATTTCAAATGAGTCACATAGTTGCTGTCTCCAGTCCCTGTCATATACAACAGGCATAACAGTAATTTTTACCTGGTAGAAGTATGGTAAAAGCAAGTGTGATAAAGGGGGATACACCAATATTTCAGGACTCATGAAAATCTGTCAGCAAGATACAAGAACAAGTGCTGGAATGAATAGGGAAAGATGAAAGAAAGGCTGGAACTAGGAGTAGGGAAAACATGGGTTGTATAATAGTAGGAAAGAGTAGCATTGCCCTTCACCACCAGCTGTTTTAGTAGTTTAGTATGATTTGCAGCTATGCTAAGCTGTCATTAAGTTTTTCTTCTTGCCTCTTATTTTTGATTTTTTTAAATGACTACAGTATACTGAAAATGTATTTTTTTAATCATGCTTAAATGCTTTTAAATAAAAAAAATAGAACTAAATAATACAATAAAAATGCTAAAATGTCAGTGAAATAAGAACTAAGATGTCTCAAAAGCTTGTTTCTTTTTGAAATCCTCTGTGTAAGGGTATCTGGCTAATGGTTATTCAGATAAGCAGATAATGACCAGAGGAACAGTGACAAGGTGGAGAACTGATCCAGCTTGACCTGTCTGAATCAGCTGCCCCTAAAACCAGTTAAGGTGACCGATGAAGCCATTATCCCTGTTGCAAAACCTGCTGAAGTGATTCATTGGAAGAAACTCTCTGGAATGCCAGGCACACTGGGGAGGGGGAGCTATTGAATAAAGGGACGCAGGATGTATTGAAGAGTGCTGAAAGGGTGGAACTAGGCACTGAAGGATCGAAGTGAAGTGGGGAGGAGTGAGTATGGGAAAAAGGAGAGAAGGAAGGGATAAAAAAAAGCAGTTACATTTAAGCAGGCAGAGTTGGAAGCTGAATGCATTTTTTGCGTATTTCCCACTGCAGACTTCTGAAGGATTCCCTAAGCCCTCGTTACGCAGCAACATTTTCCTGGCGAAGTTCTGTTGCCTGACCACCATGGCTTATCCTATCCTATTGAACTGCCTTTTTTTTTTTCCTTCTGTGAATGCCTTTCTGTGCATTGTGATGCATGATGTGTGTGATATCTGCTAGCAGACTTCAAGCTGGACTACCCAGCAAGCAGGATGAGGGTCCGAGAAGTAGATGGTAGAGGGTTCTGGGAGGTAGCTATTATAGAGGCACGAGTGAAGGCTCTTTTATCTCTGAGCATCGATCCTTAGGAAGAGGATGGACCTATCTGTGCTGTGTTTGTGTGGGTGTTCAATGCAGTACTGTCTCCTATTCATCTATGGGTTTGTGGTGAGCTGTGTTACCTACAATGTGTGTCTCTGTCCCTTTGGAATTATTGCTCCACCTTGCTTCTTTGGGACTTGGAAAGGTGTTAGGGAGCAGCAGGTCTTATTAACCAGGCCAGGAGAGGAGGGAATCTGCAAGTCCTCCAGTATGCCATATTTGGCTATCCATAAGAAATCAGCTTTTTGCTTCTTCAGTTGTTAGTTGCTGGTGAGGGATCCTTCGCAGTGTTTCATGCTGCCCTCAAGGCAAGTTTTCTGTATCAGGATTGTACCCAACAGCACAGAACAAAATTTTCCATGTTGGAGGCCTGGTATTCAAAAAATGGTTAACACCCTGAACTCTGTTGGAATTTGATATGCCCTTTGGGTGATTATCATCTCTGAAAGGGTATTTTCACTTTTGGAGTTTAATGCCTGCGGAGTCCTAACAACTTTCTCTCCATAACAGCGTTACTGATTTAAGTGTACACTGTATCTTTTAACACAACAACTAAGTATTCTGGTTTTTTTTTTTTTTGTAGTCCTCTGTGATCGCCATTAAATTACTTAATAAAAACAAAAAGTGGTAATGAGGGGGAGAGAAGCTGAGTGATTTTTAGGCAAGAGCATATGAGAAACTATTGCAAAACTGCTTTAACACAAACTCTGGTAAATGTGTAAACATCAGTTGGTAAGAAGTGTGTTTTAGGATTGCTCCCATTCGTAGCCCTTATTTCCTGACTGTTTCCAGAAGTGCTGTTAATATTAAACTTGTTTTCTGATGAAAGCTGCAGGAAATAAGTCTTCTGTTGTGTATGCATGTCTTCCTTGCAATCCCAGTTCAGTTTCCCTTTACTATAAGGAGGCCAGCTTATGAACTCAGCCATCCGAAGGGACTAACCTGCTGTACAGCTGATTTATAAAGCACCACACATCGGGGAAAGAAAATCCACAAGATGTTATTGGATATGAGGGGTTTTTTTTTTATGGTTTTCATGGTTTTGTAGTTGGATTCTTCAGGAGCAACTCTGAAAATCAGTTTTCTCTGAAGCAGTGATCATTTTATATTCTTACATTTATTTGGTTGTAAACATTTCTGAAAATAGGAGAAACTCTTTGGGTGAGAATAGCTTGCCTCTACACTACAGGATGTGATTAGTAGTAGTGTAGTACGAATTTCAGAAGGCATTGCTGCTTATTATATTCTGGTATTACTTTAACAAAACTTACCTGGTAAATTTACAGCCATGGTTAGTTTTGTTAATAAACACAATGGTTGCAAATAGAGAGCTTCTATAACGTGATTTTTATCTCAGACACCTGGAGAGTTTGTTTTGTACCAGCTTTATGCAAATCAGTATTCTTAGAAAGCTGGTTCTGAATTCTTAGAATACTTAGTCATCTGCTCCTTCTCTAGCTTAAAGTGTAATGCTCTCCTGCTCCATTTTACTGTTTGCTTTCTCTTTGTTGACTGAGTGTTGGATTATCATGCAGTAACAAAGAAAGACTGACTCATTTGTCATCTCCAGATTAATTAAGTAACATTTTTGTTGTATACAGTGACTGGATAGTATGCGTGGCACCAGATTGCTTCCTCTCGTCTTAGACGCTCCTTAATAAACAAAGTGATGCAACTTTGCCAAGTACTATGGCAAAACATATGAATTTTGCCAGCTCTAGTTAAGACATAAAACGCTGTTTGTTATGGATTTGACAGAGAGAGTAAAGGTGATTTGTAAACGTTGTAGAAGTATCTGACTGCTAAGACAGATAGCCTCTTCCATGCACCTTACTGATTTAAGGCAACTCCTAAGAGTGATGGCATATTTTACAATAATTTGCTGCTTGCAGCCGAACGCAAAGACTTTCAAATAACTTGTTTGGAGCCACTCTTCATGGATGGTTGTGTTCTATTTCGTATCTATGGGAGGATCGTTCTGTAGTCTTGAAGCAATTTTAAGGGATTTGTGAAAATAAAAAAGAAAAAAAAAGCAATAAAAATCTTGGTGTTGGTATCAAGTAGGTTGAAATTATCAGTGTTCCTACAGTTCAGTACGAGATGTAACTTTGTTGTTTGGGTCCATTTTAAGAAGGACATGGACCTGTTGGAGTGGGTCCAGAGGAGGGCCACAAAGATCATCAAAGGGCTGGAGCACCTCTCCTATAAGGGCAGGCTGAGAGAGTTGGGGTTGTTCAGCCTGGAGAAGAGAAGGCTCTGGGGAGTCCTTATAGCAGCCTTCCAGTACCTGAAGATTACTATACCTGAAGGGCCTATAAGAAAGCTGGGGAGGGGCTGTTTGCAAGGGCATGTAGCGATAGGACGAGGGGCAATGGTTTTAAACTAGAGCAGGGTAGTTTTAGATGAGACATTAGGAAGAAGTTCTTTACAATGAGGGTGGTGAGACACTGGCCCAGGTTGCCCAGAGAGGTGGTGAAGGCCCCATCCCTGGAGACATTCAAGGCCAGGCTTGATGAGGTTATGAGCAACCTGATCTAGTTGAAGATGTCCCTGCTTACTGCAGGGGGGTTGGACTAGGTGACCTTTAAAGATCCCTTCCAACCCAACACATTCTATGATTTTACCAGCAATAAGCATGGCCATTTACCTAGGCTTGTATTGCATGCTGTCCTGATTCCAGCATGATGAAGAAAAGAATGTATTACCTAGTGCTAGTAATGACTTTGAAAGACTTTTTGTGTGACTGTAGGTTAAAAAAACCCCAAAACAAAAACCCAAAAAACCCCACTTCTATAGTTGTTGAAATATTTCTGTTGTGTGACAACTGGACTCTTTGAAGTTGTTAGGTTAAGTTCAATCAGTTTCTCTTAACTTGCTTTATAAAGAGTGTGAAAATTTATTAGTAGAAAAAGATACAAAATTCTTAGGTCTTAAAAAGATGAATATAAAGCCATAGGCTCAGCAATAAAGTAGTAGATGCAGCGGTTTTTATAGGCACACAAAATGTAATCCCTATGTTAGGAAACAGATGATGGAAGACAAACTCTGGTGGTTCAGTTACTCTGGAAGTGACTGCTATCCGGCCAGCTGGCTGAAAAAAAGAGGGCCCAAAAAGACAATGAGGAAAAATGAAAATTTAAGTCAAGCTGACACTTGTTGCCATATTTAAGCAAAAATATTAACAAAAATGAACATGACTTTTGACCAGGTTCTCACACAGCTGTGTTAGTTGTTGGCACTCATGGCAACGGACAATTCCAGTTGTTCCTTTTCTGTTCCTAAAGGATGTGCTCAGCAGAGCATGCTTTTACCCAAGACTGCAATTTAGCCTTCCTGTAATTCATACAGTCACACTGTACTTCATGAACTCCACTTCATTAGCATGTAGTTCATGAGTTTCAGCCTCGCCTTAGGCTTTTCCTTCTGGAATTTCTCATGGTCTAGCAGTTATGTAAGCCCAAAGTTTGATCTCATTTCTGACTAGTACCAGCCCTTTTTGTAGCATTTGCTAGGTATAAAGCACTTCTTAGACTTCATTTCATGGTAATAACGTGCTGCTGGTTTGTCCAAAGACAATATAAGTTTTCACTTCAGCCAGGTGAGGAGAATCCATGTCAGTTAAAGGAACATATTTATTTTTTCCTTTTTTTGATAAGTTTAAAGTGGAAATTGTTTTTAGGAAAATTAGAAAAAGATTAGGAGATCCTCTTTTAGTTTTTACTGTATGTATGTGTGCTTTTTTGACAAGTGCATAAATGTTTTATGGTTTGATGGATCTTCTGTTCAGCAAAGAACAGTAAAGGTCATGTATTCGAGTCTATAGCAGTTTGTGACTTTTTAATAATGTCAAAGGACAAACTTTTAGAAGGGTTGAAATGGTGACTGTGCAGTTTTATCTAAACTGTTTTTGCTAAAAAGAATGGCAGATTGATAGAAGAGGAAATCGCATGGGAACATAAATCCAACCCTTGGTTTGTGATAATTATATCTACCTAAGCTATCTTGAATATGGTATGCTTTGAATGAAGAGGCTGTTATTAAAGTATTAAAAACCTATTTTATTAATAATAAAATTTATATTGTTAATAATGACAACTATGCTTTTTTAATAGTTGCTTATTAATAAATGTTAACCATGCTACACAAACTTGTACATGATTCTTTGGTTTAAGCTATTATTTACTATAGGGCTGTTACATGTCTAACAGTAACATTTCTTATCAAACAAACCTAAACATAGTTTTGGATGGATGCTTTGAGTAGATAGTTTTTGAAGGAGAAAACAGACCAGAGATCGCTAAATCTACAGTCTGTGAGAAAATGTGTGGTGACTAGATGTTTTAATTCTGTATTATTTCTTTTGATCCTGGACTCTTTTGAGAGGGAAGGGTTTTAGTTCCCAGTCTGATCCACAAATTGTTTCTCAATACCATAATCTTTTGCAAGAGCTCTGGAAGGGTCTTTTCTGGATGCAGTTCAAAGGCCACCATTAGTTCCATTGTGCATATTGTTGTGCTGCGTGTGTGTTTGTTCTTAGCTTCTCCCTGTGGCATCCCAGTCTTTCTGAGCTGCCATTGTGGGGCATTTGTGGATTTAGGGTAAACAAGAAAATATAGAAAATATTCCCCCCCCTTTCTCCCCCCTTAGCTTGAAAATGAGTTGAGAATCCAACTAAATGCATTTGCCCAAAGTAAATTAATTATAGTAGTTCGTAATGAAACTACTTTTTCGTAATGCTTTTACATGTTCTATGTGTTCTCTGGTGGTTTCAGAACAGTAGATGTTTACGACTCAGGTGCTATATTTGGTCATCCTTTTCCAGATA
Source organism: Alca torda (assembly GCA_008658365.1). NCBI lineage: Eukaryota > Metazoa > Chordata > Aves > Charadriiformes > Alcidae > Alca > Alca torda. Next base: position 184,001,893 of record CM018076.1, read on the forward strand.
TTAGGTAATCTTCATTTTCGGTTGTTTGTTGGAATTGCAGCCAACAAAAATAAAATAACGTAGGCACATCAGAAGCACAATGTGTGCTCTTGCTTTGAAGAAAGACACTGTTTTTATTCATTATGTTGTGCCACTTGTGACTTAAAGGCTGCAATTTTTCCAAAACTTAAGTTTTCTCCCATTAGTGCCCTATTTTGAGATGGAGAAAGGAATGCTGCCATCGTATACTACAGGCAAAGGGGGAAACTCAAATTATGCTTGTGTGTTCATGAGCAAACATGTTTGAAAATAATAGGTTATGTGCTATCGGTTTTTACTTGGATTTTTTTTTTTTATTCCGCAGCATTGCAATACCAGCATTGCCTTAAGACTCTGTCAGATCTTCCCAAGTTTTCTGTAATTGTACAACAGGAGAAAAAGAAGCATGTGTCTAAAGTGTAAAGTGTGGTGTTTTATCAGACGGAAGCAAATTTAGGAGTCCATAGAAAACAAACATGGGATGTAGAATTTGTGTATCCTGCGAGTTAAGCATGTTGCTTGTGCTGTGAGGTTACTGGATATCTTAATGGAAACGAATTATGGATGCAGTGAGTATGAAGTAGTATAGAGAGGCAAGCCTGTTAGTGCAACTGAGGGAGCGTGATTGATGGTTTTACTTATCTGTCTTAATGACTTAATATTATGTTTGCAGAGACAGTTGCAAAATACCAAGAATTAGGCAATTTGTTTCGCATTGGCATTTCCTGTGGGTATGTTGCATACATTGCATTTTATTGTCTACATTATACATTTAATGTCTCCAATGTATTTTCTTTATTCAATAGTTAGCAATCAGTAATAGAACAAGCAACCCTACTGACCTCTTAAAAATAATTTTTGTGGGTGTATTGTAGCTTGTTCACTTGTATTCTGAAAATACTTAAAATTCTGATGAATGAGTGACTCCAGTTTTCCTGCCACAGTGATCCTTTGTGTAATATTCCCCATGTTTTTAGAATAGTCATATTGTTATCATATTGTCCTTTTTACTTAGCAAAATAGAAGGCTCTTGACTCAGTTGGAATGTCACAGTCAAAATTCACTGTCACAAAAATCTAAATTTTATTTTGTTAGAATATAGCTCATTTTACTTTTGTATGCCACAATCTTAAAAGTATATTTTAATTTGATCAAAACAAAGCCATTAGTTTTTCAACAAAGCCATTGTCTTTTTCAGTAGAAATACAAAAAAACCAAAACAACAGCCACAGCCCATAGAGCACCCTAGAAACTACTGGCTTGATCATTTTGTGCTATGTAAGTGGTACATTTCTATGGCATACCACAGGTTCTCTGTGGCCTTTCTCTCTAATGGGGAGATTAAACAGGAAATTTCTAAGGAATTGCAAAAAATAGTTTTCAGAATAGCTACAGATCATCTTAGATTTTTAAGGAATTAATTTCAAAGAAGTTTGTTGATGACAGTAATAGATGTCTCGGTCTGCAGGACTGTTTTGCAATGTATAATGATTGTGAAGAGCTCCTTGTACAGTAAATCTTAGGGGGTTTGTTTCTGCTTTTCACTGTTTATTTTTTCCCTATGGAAACTCCAGGATACTGTATCTTCTGCAACTGGAAAGAGCAATTTGTCTCTAACATCCAGGGCTGAAAATGGAAATCACTACTGAATTAGATTCCTCTTTAATATTTGGCATGCAGCTATTTTTAACATAGTTTCAAAAATACTTGTGAATCTTTGCAGTACTATAACTTTTTTTTTAAAATCATTTATTCAGTTTTGTTTATGGTCCTGTTAACTCAAGTCATTCTGCTGTGGTACAAGAATTCCACGACTTCATGACATTCCTCAGGAAATGAGAATTTTATACTTGCAGTGAGGTCAAAATACAAAAGAACTAAATCATGACTTTAATCAACTACTTCTTTTACCTCGCACAAATCCTAGAATTCCAAAGCCTTAAGTATGTTTGTTGTACAGCTATATTTGAGCATGAAGAAATGGGGTTTGTTTGGGATTTTTTAACTAGCACTGGCACTGAGGCTGTTTGGTTTAAGTTCAAAGTTTGCAGGGAGCCACTTGCACTAGTTGGGAAGAGTTGAAGATTTTTAAGTGTGCAAGTCATACCCCAACTGTAAACCATATAACACTGCATATATATTTTAATGGATCATACACCTAGATTTTATGTGCTTCTTGCAGATTTGCTAAGTGGTTTTATGTTGTCAAATTAAATGCTACACTTTTTGTGCAATGTAAACTACTGTCTGTGTTTTCTCTCAACTAATTGCTTACTCCAGTAATTACTTAAAAATCCAAATTTGTAAGCTCTTAATAGCTTACAGTGGCTGCTTACTTTCTTTTGTTTCTGTAGTTTAACCAATCTAATGTTAAACTTCTGCCTTGAATGATTTCGTTCCCCTGCCCTTCAGTCTTCATGTTAGAAATTCGGGTATAGCCTTTTCTGAAAGGATTTTGAAACAGCTGAACTTGTAGGATTGTAACGTTAGAAGCACTAAGAAGGATTTCAGAAGGGAGCTGGGCTGTCATTCAAGTCTCATGCATTTAAAATTTTGGCACCGGGGAAATTATTAGAGAGCTTCTTGTTAGTGGGGGTATGGCTTTTGACTCTGAGTTTAGCAAAAATTGTCTGTATTAAAGACATTGCCATGGTAGGAATATGAGGCGGGGTTGAGCCCTGTACTTGAACCAGAAGATACAAAGCCAATAGTAAACCTGGGCTTATTTATTCTTCTGCTGCTTTAGTTTTGTTTTTAAGATGGATCACACAGTATGAAGCGCAGAGAATATTGACAACTTGTGTAATAACGTGGTCACCTACTATCTCTTTCTTCAGATGACTTTTTCTTCCTGCGTGTGAGCCATGATTTTTTTTTTGCATATAACTTTGGTATAATTCTGAACTGTCTCTGTTCCTGCCAGGCAATTCTGAGGTAGGTGACTGTGAGAAACAAAGCCTCTTGTGATCTGGGAGGTGTGGATTGTGCAACAGTCTGCCTTGCTCGCATTGCCAGCTTTCCATTTATGAAGGTGCTAATTGGGTAAAGGTGATGTTAAGGATCATATGTCATTCTTCTACATAATTGAAATTTTGTCATGCTTAATTCTCTTCTGATATTATGTGTATAATGAAGTAGTTCTTCAGGGGAGAGACGTTTTGAGTCAGGAGACCTGAAGCCATCTGGCCAGACTGAGGCTTTGTTTTCACAATTAAAGAGAAAAATAGTAGCGGGAGTGGCATGGGTTTGCATTTTTTTAAACCATGGTAACTGTGTGTGGGCAGTGCTGGCAAAATAGTGAGGGCAAGGTATTTCTGTTTTGCTGAGGTAGGCTTGCTGAGGCAAGACCTGTGTGTCTGAGACTGACCTTATGTTTAGTTTCCCTAGAGGTAAAAATTTTTTTACCTTACTCCACAGTGCCAAACAAACCTGAAAACTTGCAATTGTACATCCAGCTTGGAACTAACTTGTTAAAATGCAAGCGTTTTTAACCTTGCCTGTTTCTTCATTTGTATCTATGAGCTGTTATTGCCCAGTGTGAAGCAAAAAATACATGGCTGTTGTCTAGTCATTTTAAGTGTGTTTTTTCCTTTCTCTTAGATCTGTTTTTAATTAACATGCATATGTGTGGGATTTCTAATTATGCTGGATATAATGTCAGAAGATATGAAGCAGGCTAGCATAAAATTTTAAAAGACTTAAATGATGGAGAGGCCCACTTTGAATTTGATCAGAGGTGAAGGAATTTGGAAAGTTCATACAGGTACTGGAGCCTTTTTAGGGTTCTACTTATCTAAAAGGTGTATGTTTTGAGTTAACTGGATGCAACTGAATACTGAATCTTCTCCAAGAAAATGCTTTTTATTTCCCCACCCCCCTATGAAAATCATGTTTGTTCTTTATTATGTATGCACAACTACTAAGGAACATTAGAAATTAATGTAAAGATTGATATTTTTTTTACTGTTGCAGGGAAAAACTGCTCAGATCATGTAGTTTTAAACCACAAAAAGAAATCTATTCATTTATGAATGTGATGTAATTAAGCAGCAATTGGGGAACCGTCTACTTAGGATCGATACCAGCAATACAGCAGAAAAACCAGAGTGTCAGAGAATTAAAAACGTTAGTAAAAGGCTACAAATATCTAAAGACTTTTCATAACTAATGATGAAAAGTTCTAATTCCCTTCTTCCCCCGCACACAGTCACTGACACGCAAGCTCCGTGGGCAGCGTGTGCTCCAAACGCCTGCTCTTTCAGGGCTGTGAGTTCGCCTAATTGCACACACCTCTTCCTGGAGATGTGGATGTTCCAGCTTTATACCAGGGCCACTCCCTACAATCTTCTAACCTGCACGCCAGAGGCAGAGTCCCCCCCACCAAGTCATATAGCCCACCTGAGCTGTGGACTCCCCTCACCCCCCCCGACCTGCTGCACCCCGAACTGTCACTGGGCTGGTGGGAGTGTGACTGCCCCTGTCGCCCGGTGGGGAGGCTGCTCCCCAAGGCATGTGATGCCGGTGGGGTGATTTCTTCATTGTCTGTGGTCAGGCTTTGGTGATTGCTCTGTTGCCATTATGAGGTTCCTCTCCTCCATTATAAATGAAGCATGAGTGTTTGTCCTTCCTTTCAGACTGACTCTTCCTTTGTTTCAAAAGCCACTTTGTAAATCCCCAGTACAATATGATACAGTTGGTCTTGCTTTAAGTTGGAGGTTGGACCAGGTGACTCCAGAGGTCCTTTCCAATCTAAATTAATCACTGATTTTATGCAACACATGGATGTAATAGAGATGAAATCCCGTCTTTGTTTAATATTATGCCACATTTGTAAGTGGGTTTGAAAATGCTGTATTTCACCTAAACTCGTGATTTACTTATTTCTAGAAAACATTTTATTCATATGGTCTTTATATGTGATATACTTTCTTTTTACATCTCTTAGGCAACACCATGTGTTTTGTGAATAAAAAGACAATTGACATCTGGTTTGGAGTTATTTTTTCCAGATTGTTCAAGTTGCATGCCAGGTAGACTTAGTTTTACTCTGTTAAAGCGTTTTCTTCTGTCAATCTGCAATTAAGTCATTATGTATAAAAATAAATAGAGATACACAGTAGGTAACATTTTACCTAAAAATAGATTTGGCAACAATTGCATTTAAATTATTTCAGAGCTTGTCAGTAGGTGACCTTGCTGAAAACAGTTCCTGACTTTAATGCTTTAAATTTTTACCAACCCTTTTCTCTTGAAAAGCTTTAAAAAAATTGATCAGCCTTCATAGGGCTATTGTGAAGTTTATATTTTTATCACTTGTTGCTGAAAAAATTGCTGTAGGGGATTGATTGACTATGCCCAAAATTACCAAGCAAGTAGTCTTCTGTCAAAGCAATTTCTTCTATCTAGGTCATGATTCCCTCAGACAGAAGAGCATCGTGTGACTAAATTATCATAAATTTCAAGCCAAAGGAGGAAGCAAATGGCAACAGTTACACTTGAGAGCTCTCATGTTTGCAGAATGGTGAATATATCTACTAAAGTGATTGCAGTGAAATATAGTCATCGAGAGTCAAATCTCAGACATAATGCAATCAATGCACCTTTCCTTCTTCACAGGAGCTCAGATTTCGTCTGTTAAATTCACTGTCAGCGTTTGTGCTTGAAAAACAGTGCCCCCCAAGGTGTTATATGCAGACTCATCCTTTTCATAGGTGCAGTTTCTGGATTAATTGAATTAAAAGTGTTTTGTTTTAGCATATATAATTTAAGGAGAATTTTGAAGAAAGCACCTCAGCTGCTCAGCCAGAGGTTCAAGCGATGTCTGAACTGCAGTCCTGTGCTGAAATCTCACAAAGCTGGGAGTTTTAGCATATGACTTCATATGTTGTCAGATGTTTTGAACAGAAGTCCTGTCAGAAAGGTGTCTTATTTAGCACTTTTTGTTGCCTGCCCTTTGTTGTCTGGTGGAAAAAATAGTTCTAACTGGGATCTGCCAGCTTTGTGAAGAAAGGCAGGTGGGTCGCATTTCCTTCTTCTGGTATGTTTCTAGTTGTCTGCTTGTAAATCCAATATTGTAACTTAGTGAGACTCTGAATGGATCAGTAGATGATGATGATTTATTACCAAAAAGCATCGATCATGTAGAATTTAGAAAGGTCTGCTAGAGAACTGAGCCTGTGAACTTCTGCATGTTACACATCTGCTATGTGTAGTTGTCTACCTCTAGATTTAAGAACTTTTCAGAGAAGAGATTTTCTTCTTTGTGTAACATGTTAGTTACTCATATAAAGTTAACAATTCTATAAGTGGATGTAGTTTTTCTTATACTGATGTACCCTAAAGCAATACTGTTTGTTATCTTATTAAATGAGCATATTGCTGGAATATGAAGAAGCTCTTTTTCTAATATATTTTTAGGAGACTGCATGTATATTCCATTCAAGCTAAAAGCATTCATTATGTTGATAGAGTGGCTGCAACCATTTTCCATTAGAAGTTCTTTTTCTTTTCATTTATCTGTCATCTTAAAATATCAAGCTGTCATTCACACAGAACTTACAGTGTTAAAAGTCTTGAAGTATATCGAGGCATATTAAATGTCTCCTTTAACCTTAAAATTATTTTGACGTTGAATTAAAAAGTGCTGTGTAGCATGATTGCTGTGCAGATGGTGCAGTGAAATGGCAAAAATACTCTTGTAAGGAGTTCCATGGTCATTTTTTTTTTGTTTGTTTTCCATGTATTATGGGGACAGTTGAATTATCATTTGCTACTTAGTATATTGGTTCCAGTCCAGACTTTGACTCTCATGTCTCTTCCACCAGCTTATCTCCAACCTGTATAATCCTTAACAACTCAGTCTTGCTTTTTATGGAAATTGTTCCAAAGCGTTTATTATTATTTTTCATTCTTCTGTAGCGTTTTTAGCTCTGGCCATATTCTTTTGGTAAAGGAGCCACTAGAACCACATGAACTCTTCAAAATAGAATGTTTCATGGATAAACATGGTGGAATTGCTGTTTGCTATTTAGTTTGTTCATGCTTCCCTCCTTGCTTGCTCTTCTGAATGTTCCAGTTACTTTTACGATTGATACTGAGCAGTGTGCTGCTCTTTCATAAACCAATTATAGCTCAAAATCTCTATCCTCTGAATTGACATACAGTTCAGAAAAAGGGAGGAAAAAGTGTTATCCAGCTTTGCTTACTGAATGCCTCTTTTTACAGTACGTAAAAGCATTAAGCATACTGCAAACAGTGCAAACATTCTAATAATGCTTTCCATTTTCCTGGAAACTTTATATTCCACTATTATATCCTGCGTTATTGGATGAAGGTTTTGTATTCCCATGCCTTAAACCCCATTATTTGATATGTTAAATTAGATTCCCACCCACCATATGCATCATTTTTGCGCTTCATTTATTTTCCTGTGTAGCACTGGTTGCTCAGTGTCACAATGTTGTTTGACAACACTTTAAATGGCCTTTGTCTTTATAGCCACGAGAAGTGTAGTATTTACAACTGTGGAGTTGTAATGCTTAACTAGGTCATGATCTACCAGGACACTATTTGACTTAAAGAATGCAAACAGCGTTATTGACTTACCAAGAATATAGATATACATATATGTATGGTTGAACAGCTGTTCTTAAGTTCTCCCTTTGATCGGGGTAGAACTGCTTTACAGCTTGCAAAATAAACGTTAAAAGCTGAGCTCATTTAGAAAGATAACAGCTTCTAAAAGCTTTCTGATCTGACCCTGATAACTTTATCATACCTTCTTCTCATTAAACTAAAGCCTTTTTTTCCATCTTGTAGTTCCAGGTGAATAAAGCCAAAGGCCTAGTGATCTGCTCTTTTATTGACTTTCATGCATGCACACACAAAATCCTCTTACCAATTTGAACGATTTCAGATAAGGGGAATGTTGCGGCATTCTTAACTTTTCACTATTTTGGAACTAAAGTCATGGTGGATAAATCAAAACTTTTTTTAATGTAGTTGGTAAAAACATTGCTGGAAACAATGTAGGTGCAATTGTAGGATTAGACTGAACTGGAACGATACGAAGAAGCAATATTTTGTGGAGTTTCTTCTCATAACTTTTTAAAGTTTGTTTTATTCCTTAATTTAGATTCTTAAACCTCTGCAGAACAATTTGATCAGATTTCTGTGATGTTATTTTTAATTTCGGTACGCTGTAAGTAAAATTTCAGTTTTACATAGGCAATACAGTAACCCAAACATTCTTTTTGGGACTCCCAGTTAAAGCAGTTTAGATGGTTGGGCACATTTGATGCCAATATAGTTTGAATTCATTCTGCTGGGTTCAGCTGTAATAGGGACTATGTCTAAACAGCTTCACACCTCCTGCCAGCAAGGATAGGGACACTAAAGTTTGTTTTCTATAGGGAATAAGTAGTACATTACAGTTTTTAGTTATGAAGTTGCTCAGTCAGTGTAAAGTAAAAAGTAGCATATTTTGGATATACACAGTAAACTTTACTAAATGATATTGCAGTACTGTGGAAACAATGGTATAAAAGTAAAGCTAAGCTTCTGTTGCATTTTATTAAGTTCCAGGTGTCTTGTTTTGTTATTACTTTGCCTGTACTGAATTTAAGCAGTGTCAGGAAGTTTTATCTTCTTTGCTTCTCTTGAGTTGTTGATTTGCCGTAAGTGGCATAGATTATGTGCTTAAGCATTCAAAGCAACAGCTGAGACAGTTCAAATCGTAGAATACCAGGTTGGAAGAGACTTCAAGGATCATCTGGTCCAACCTTTCTTGGCAAAAGCAATTGTCTGTGAATAAATGTATTTACAATATTACTAATAATAGCACAGTTAACATTCTTCCCTCATAAACTCACCACTTTGAAGTTCAGAAGTTTTATAGTTGAAAACTCTTGTATCACAACAGTCTTGTTTTTAATCTTGTAGATCACCTACTGATTGTGAGCTAAAATGAAGGCATTTAAACTTCTGAACTTTGTACATTGTGTTCATATGGGCAGTCACTTTCATCTGCATACGATTGAGTGTTCCCATAGCCATAAAATAGCACGTTTTTGAAATTTTATTTTTACTGATAAAAGGTAGAAGAAAAGAGGCTGAAATAACTTATTTTTTTTAAAATCTTAGGCAACTTCTCTGGTCTTCAGACTTAGATTATTGTGATGTTCTAGGAAAATATTAATGGATCATGTTGCTCTTTTGAAAATGTTTGCATAATCACTGGTGAGTTAGAAAACTGTCTTGGAGAGGAATCAGTTGGTACAGTGCTGGTATGAAATAGAAAACAGAGCGATGTAATCTGTAGTCATGTATATATCAAAATGCAGATTTGGCTTAGACCAAGAGTGGAATGAAAGTTCTTTGACCTCTTGCCCTGGCATGTGTGTCCCTGCATGACGGGGATATCAGAGTTCCAGGACAAATTACAAAGTAAGTATGGAAAGTAAATCCTGTGAGCCCTACACATTGGGCTTGGAGAAGATGCATTAATCTACAATTCCTTGGCCTTTCCAAACTGCTTTAGTCATTTGGGTTTCTTTAATTAATGCACATGTCTAAAACTCCTGTTAAGAAATTAAAAAATAAATAATTCTTTTAACTCTTGAATTCAATAAAGCAAAATTTTAAAATACTATTTTTGTTACTGGTAAGAAAGAGGGCTAATTCTCTCTCAGTAGAAAATAGGCCAAAAGTTGTATGGGAATTCATAGAAACATAGAATACCAGGTTGGAAAGGACCTCATCTGGTTCAGCCTTTCTTGGCAAAAGCACGGTCAGGATGGCCCAGCACCCTGGCAGCTGAATCTTAACAGTGCCCAATATTGGGGAATCCATCACTTCCCTGGGGAGATTATTTCAATGGCTGATTGTTCTCATTGTGAAAAATTTCAAATAGAATTAATTCACTGTATTAGTAACAGTTCAGGTGGCTGGTAGGAAAACTTAGGGAACAAAAGTTTCTGATTTGGCATATTTGGGGAGTTGCTATGGTGGGGATAGTATTAGGGGTCACATAACCTCGGTCAAGAGGGTGCAGCCAAGGAATCCAGCCAAAGCAAACTGAAGAGGATTTGTGTAGAAATTTGGATGAGCAGATGCTGTGGACTGAATTGGAGAAGAAACCTTTTTTAATTCTGAAAGACAGTGTGAAGTCACAGCACTCTTTCTGACTTGTGAAAGGTGTTCTAGATTCCTAAGAAAAATGTTTTTTAGCTCATCCATGTCCTGCAAAGAGGATAACCACCACCTTATCGGTATCACACAAAACGGATAATAATTTAGAGCCCAGTCTAAAATCAGGAGTATTTTTCCCCTTGTTTGTGGGAGACGATGGTGCGTGATAGGCATGAGTTAGGTTAGCATGAGTAGGCCTGAAGTAGGCCTGCCTTGACATGAGGGTAAGAAAGTTTGAGAAAGTTACTGCCGGTCAGAAGGTAAAGAAGTGCTGACCAGAAGGAAATTGTTGAGTACAGAAAAACAAGAACAAAGAAGAACTTGTAGCATACGTCGAGAAAGGCCAACCAATGATAATTAAAAGTTAAGCACGTGAACAGCTTGTGAAGATAGCATGCAGCCAATCAGTAGGAGTTAGAGCGCGTGTACGGAAAGCTTATTGCTATAAATGTAACACTTAAGCTGAATAAAATTGGAACTGACCTACATCATATTGATGCATATTGTCATTCCCGTTACCCGCACAAATCCAAGACCCGGCACTTGTTTCACAAGTTTTTGTTTGAACTCTTAATTTGAGTACTGTGTAGGTTACCTGTCAATCTGTGTTCATGTTAACCAGATAGTGATTTGGTTAACTTTTTAGTGAACTTTACAGTTCACTGAGCGTTACAGTGAAGTCAAGGAACTTTACAGTTCACTAAACTTAGGGCACTGAAAAATTATAATTTATAATCAGTATTTAAGTTACTTGAACATCATTTTCACAATTCCGTACAAGATTAGTCATGTTGCAAAATCAATGTTGGAAGCCCATGTGAAAGTAAAGGATATAGTTCCTTGTTCAGGTGGATTTTCTTGGAAGTACTAAAGACCAGAAAGTGTATAAAACACCTAAAAGGTTTATATTAACATCTGGAAATAAATTTTAAAGGGATCTCACAGACTTTTCACCAGCTGCCTTTGTAATGCAGTCTTATGCTCAGAAATTTTAGGCATTGGAGTTAATTTATCAGTTACAAGTTTTTAAAATCAGTATATGACTTGCTTAAAATACATGAAGGACAGTTTGCAGTACTGCTTAATTTGTTTTAAGTGAACTTAAAGGCTTACAAGAGACTTTTAGCCTGTCAGAATTGGGCTGCGACAGCTGCTGAAGAACAGTGAATGAAAGCTACTGAGAAGTTTGCTTCGTTGGCTGTCAAAGAAAAGCTATATTTCTTATTTGTTATACCTTTTAATGATGAGAAGAGTGGTTTTGATTATTTAGTTGTGGTTTTGGAAGATACTGTTTCTCAGTGGCCAAGTTTCAGTAAGCTGTACTAGAAGTTGTTATACGTTGGTGCAAAACAGTAGGGACCAAAGAGCAGGTGGAAATGACATGAGTCTACCACATGCAAATAATTCCATAATCTGTATAAAAAGAATGCAGAAACAATTTAAAAAATGTAGACTGCTCCTGCTGGCAATAAATTCCCTTGTCTACAACTAGAAGCAGCTTGGGGCAACTCAGTGATACGCTTTTTATCAGTTACTTTGTGTTCATACGCCAAAAGAAATGAAATCTATAACCAGAGACTTCAAGTAATTATTTCTGTCTTTAAGGAGATTTTTTTCATGCGATCACTTACATATAATATTACATGTGTAATAATAATATTCAGAATATTATAGTCTAAAGACCTAGTATGTTAGTGACACTGGTGCTTTTGAGAGGATTTTTTTTACCCATGTTTGTTTATAAGCATAGCATATGCAAGGATTGAGATTTCCTCCCCTTGTTTTCTTCTTCCAGTCAGTGAAGAACTGTTTTTGTAACAGTCATGTAATATCTGAATTGAAATTTACTTTCTTTTAAAGAAAACTAAAGCAGTTTGGGCGCATTTAGACTATGGTAATGTTTAGAAGAAGTATAATAATTAAAATGATTAGAAGAAACCCCACAAGTCCTGCAGTTGCATGATGGTCAGGTCTGTGTCAACCTTTTTCTGCTCCTACCAATGTCCTCTTTGACAGCCAGTATGTTCAGTGAATCTCTAGATTTCCCACATTGCCTAGTTTCTATGCCACAGTCTCTAAAGAGGCTCCACTCATCATGTCTTAAGGAAAGACAAAGTTCCCTTCTTCCTCTGTGCATGCTTGTATTTGTTCCCCGCTTTGAAAAATATTTGCGTATAAATCCAGTCCCTATATATTGTTAATAAATAATGTTCTTGGAGCTTGGCTACAATGTTGAGACTTGTAACTTACCTTGCCTCCTTGCAGTGGTTTGGGTTTTTTTTTTGTTTGGTTTTTTTTTGTTTGGTTTTTTTTTTGTTTGTTTTTTTGTTTTTTTGTTTTTTGTTTTTTTTTTTTTTGTCCCTTAGTAAAAAACAAATAGTGGGATAGCAAATGAGTCTTCTCTGATGGAAGTTGCTGAGGTTGTAAGCATGCATGTATGCTTCTGTTGCGTTGTGAAAGACACAACACGAAATAGAAATGTTAGTGTGTACCCCTGAGTGGTTAACATTGACTGGGAGTTGTTGACAAATGACTGATGTCATTTCACATCAGAAGATTGTCCCACAAGTGTAGTGCCCGCAGATTTTATTAAAGCGAGTTTAACGTGTCCATACTTGGTTCAAGAGTTTTTATGGTGTAGAAGAGATTTGTTTAAATTAAACTATTCTTTTACAGGTTTTTTAACCTCTAAAATAAACCTTAAAATAAGCCTAAATAACCTCTTTTTTTTAGAGGTTTATTTAAGCTCTAAGAAGAGCTTTGATAGTGGAAAATGTGCAGAACTGCTTTTTATGTTTGTGCTTAAGATATAACTGGTGTGTTAGTGGGAACAAAGGGTGTGGGCAAGATTCTCTTTAGATACTTGGCAAAAGCAGACCTGGGAAAACTTGGTAAATGGCCATAAGCATAGGTTTCCAAATAATCCATTGGTAAAGGTGGTCTGGCTATTGGCTTAATTTACTAAAGCATCATAGCTTTTATCTTTGGAATTACAACTGAGAGTTGTAATGCCAGATACGCTTAAGCTTGTGTGATATTTTAGTGTTACGAACCTGTAATAGAAATTGCCGTTGCTTACAGTTTTGTTTGTGAGCAAAAACTTGAAATTCTTTTTGGTGGTTATTGTTGGTTTTTCTAATTTCTTCGTAAGTTATCTACTTTAGTTGAAATTAATGTCTGAGATGGGAAACACTTATAGAAACAAAGTATTTTCTAGTGTCAGGATTTTTTCACCCAATGTTTCTTAAGCACTCTTATTTCTTTATGGGGAGAACACAGGCTTCTGACAACAGTCAGGGTATATTTAGTGTTGGAGACATTCATTCCTCTGTGAAGAATGGTCCAGAAGACAGGAAGCTGAAAATTTAAAGTGTGAATAAGTGAAATGTCTGATGTAAGTCATGAGTTCAGCACTTGTAATTAGTAAAGGAAGAAAACCTGGATATGACACTTGTAAAGATGGTCACAAGCTGCCAGAATGACAAATCTTAAACACCTGATTTTGTCCTGAGGCTGTATTAGAAGATGTATTTCAGTAGGGATTAGGAATTCTTAATAATGTTATACATGGCAATGGTGTAATGTGATCCTCCTATGGAGGATTAGGTTCCATTTGTGTTCAAGGAAGATGACTTGAGACTGGAACAGGTGCAGAAGAGGTCTACTTGGATGGTCAGGAAAACTGTCACAAGAAGAAACTAGAAGAATCTAGTTTGTTTATTAGCCTTGCAGAAGAACGACAGGGAGAAGAGATTGTTCTCACGAATAGATCACAGAAAAAAGATGGGAGGAAGAACTATTAAAAGCATGAGCTTGATCCTTAGCCTTACATATTTATGTGGTTGGTTATATAGAAAGTGGGCTGCAGGGTAAGAAAAAAGCCTCTTGCATGTAAGGCATTGGAGAGAGCTGTAGGAGAATTTGTTATCTACAAATGTTTCTGGCAAAAGACTTCAAGGTGATATATAGCTAGATAGAATATATCTTAAGCTTGCTTGCATTTTTAATTCTTGAGATGCTTGATTTAAAATCATAAACTAACGTTTGAACAAAGTTTTACCAACCTTTCAACCTTTTCATGTGTTAGAAGAGCGTGGTATATAATAGATATTTCTGTTCTCAGTCAAGAGTTAAAATTAGCTTTCTGTGAAATCCAATATTGTTGTATATGGAAAACAGATCAACAGATAATTTATAGCGCAACAGTTGTGTAGTATCCTGCACAGTGTATGTAACTTTGTGATAATATAGTCTTTTGAATAACACCTTCAGTATATCTGCAGGTGTGCTGGCAGAGAGCTCAACACGAGCCACATTAGAAGCTTTTTGTGTTAGAGTTGATTTTCTGTTATCTGTGTCAATCTTGAATAAACAAACTTCAGAGATGAAACTTTCATTAAGTAAGCATAGGAAACACATGGGGATATGTGGTAATGCCATCAGAGAATTGCTGGTTGAAATGATTCATCATTTCTGGACAATCAGAGTTCTTTTTTCTTTTTTAATTTTTTTTTTTCAGAAGTAAAATGTATCTATAATTGTATATTTGTTAGTGTATCTCTTCAGAGCTCTTCTCGAAAGAATGAATTTCCTATCCAAATTTTTGAAAAGGCAAGGAGAGACAGAAGGGACGAGAGCTGAGAAGTATATGCATGAGTCACAAAGAGTACCCAGTTTTGGAAGAAGTCCAAATGAAAATTTTAGAGGTTCTTGTGAACTCCTGGGCGGTTTTTTTTGGTGTTTGTTTTTTTTTTTTTTTTTTTTGAGTAAAAAGAGACTGAATTGAGAGTGAGTTAGATAAGAACGCCAGACTGTTGCTTTTCTTACGCAGAAAAGAAATTGTAATCTGAGCAGAATGCCATGCAATTTTTCAATTAAAACCACAGTTCTCTCATTAGGAATAACCTTACTGCTACTTGACACTCATGACAAGTGTATGACAAGTGTATGACACTCATGACAAATACTGGGTCATGGGAATGCATTTGGTAAGAGTCAAAGTCCTGCTAGGAGTAGTTTTAATAGTGTCTGAAAGGTGATAAAATTGGCTAAATCACCAATGGATCACTTTACCTGTATATTAATGAACTTGTTGAAGGTACAGTTAAAAAATATCAGTTATTGAGTCATAACGTTTAGGATGTGCTGTTAAAAGCATCAGTTATTGAATCAGTGAGTTTTGCAGTGCGTTAATGACTTCAAAATTGAAGTGACTTTAAATTGCTGACTTGGAGTTCACGGTATGAGTGGAAGTTTAGCCACTGAGTAACAGCAGTGGTAGTGTAAGGTTAGCATGCTCAGCATCCTGAACAACCAGGTTCAGCCTTCCCACTGGTGGAAAACTGTTGGAAATGAACAGTTCATCTCATAGTAAAGACTTTAAAATGTATATGCTGGATAAACAAAACAACCCAAGAAGTTAAGTGCTTTACAAAATCTTTTGGAGTTTCTGCTGCCACAATTGAAGGTGTACTGCCCAAATCCCCAGGTTCTAGTCCTTGATTCCTCTTTTCAGAAAACCTGACCCAGATTGCAGCAGCACGTTTATCAAGCAGTTATTTGTCACTGACTTGAGCAGGTTCACAGCTTGTGCAGCAGAGATTTTTTTTTTTTCCTCTTGACCATGGTAATGTAACCCCAACTGTTTCATTAAAGCATTATTGAATTTTATCAGCAGGATATAAGCAGATTGAGTAAAATTTTTTTGTTTTTTTTTTAAAATATAACAATAGTGTACACTGCACTTACTGGACTTCTTAAATCTAAGATCTAATAGATCTGGTTTGCACTTTCCTTCTACCCATCATGCTATGATAACTAAAGGGAAATAATGCTGTCCTGTCTGCTCTTTACAGGACTTCTTATTATCTACCTGTAGATCTCCCACTTGGGCCTGAATAAACTAGCTGTTGAGGCCTCTTCAGGATTAGACCTCAGAGTAGGTAATTTTTTACATTTTGTTGTAATTGTCCATTGAGGGGGCATAATGAATTAATGCTTTCCTGTTCCTTTTCTACTTTACATTCAGGCTGTTCTATGTATGTGATAACCCATTGTTACTCCATTGAGAACACATTAGCCAAAATGCAAGGTGAGATGCACATAAAAGCAGACCAGAATTCCTTCAGAAAGAGAACTCAGTCCAAAGTGACTCTTATGCAAAAAAATCACTGTAATACTTAGCATGTAAGATGGAAATGATATCTCCTGAAAGGTATTTTGGAAAGAAAATAAATAGGGAAGTGAAAGTAAATAAGGGAAATGAATGTGCACCAGAAGCAGAAATTGTAGGCCAGGCTCAGTAGGCTACATAGGTGAGCATATAGGTTGAGGGAGGTAATTCTGCCCCTCTGCTCTCGTGAGACCCCAGCTGGAGTATACTGTGTCTAGCTTTGGAGTCCTCAGCACAAGAAGGACATGGACCTGTTGGAACAGGTCCAGAGGAGGGACACAAAGATGATCAGAGGGCTGAAGCACCTCTTCTGTGAGGACAGGCTGAGAGAGTTGGGGCTGTTCAGCCTGGAGAAGAGAAGGCTCCAGGGAAACCTTATAGCAACCTTCCAGTACCTAAAGGGGGCTACAGGAGAGATGGGGAGGGACTCTTTATCAGGGAGTGTATTGATAGGATGAGGGGCAATGGTTTTAACTGAAAGAGGGTAGGTTTACATTAGATATCAGGAAGAAATTCTTTACTGTGAGGGTGGTGAGGCACTGGAACAGGTTGTCCAGGGAACTTGTGGATGCCCCATCCCTGGAAGTGTTCAAGGCCAGGCTGGATGGGGCTTTGAGCAACCTGGTCTAGTGGGAGGTGACCCTGCCCATGGCAGGGGGGGTTGGAACTGGGTGATCTTTAAGGTCCCTTCCGACCCAAACCATTCTATGATTAGTCATTTTGTGTGTTTCAGAAGATTCTGAAGTGATCCTCCCCTGGCCCTAAAAAACCACAGCAACCAAACCAATATGACGGAAATAAACCAGAAGAAAACATTATTTTGTCCCTTCGAAGTCCACATTGCAGTGCACTTTTTACATACCAACAGCACTGATGATAACTTGTGGTTGCAGGCTGACCCTCAAGTGCCATCAATGCCTGCTAGCTTATTCCTACCTGTGTCCCCCAGAAAGTATTATGGCAAACATAAGGAGGTTTCCGTCTCCCCAGTCACAGGCACTGGATTGCTTATAAGTAGAGGGGGTGTGTGTGTTTTACTTCCTCCCCACAGTCTCTTTGCAGTCTATTTATCTGATGTCTCTCATGTTAGATTAAAATCCTGATGTAAACTATGACTTGTTAAAACAAGTGGGGGAGGGAGGGGGAAGTTGCATGTGTTATCCATCAACCCCAGCTCCTCCCCTGACCGACAGCAGCGTGCTGGATGAGATAGCTGTTTTTGGTTTTGTTTCCCACAAAAGCGGCAAGGTTCTTTGATTCTGAAGGAAAGAAAAATTAGAAGGTTAAGAAACATGGTCTTAGACTTAAAATAAGAGCCATGGGAACAGTTATATAGGAAAGAGATCTTGATGCAAATTTTACACATCTATAGTTCTAGTGGTTCCAGCTAGGTGGTTTTTAGTTTGGGTTTTTTAAGGATAGAGACAGTATAAACTGTGCTTATTTTGCTTTCAGCTCAAAGAAGTCTCTCTATTTTTTCTTCCCCCCACCCCCTGTCCCCTTTATCTAGGAACAGCAATCTGATTTTTGGTTATTTATTGCAATTAATTTATTTGCTTATTCCAGGATTTTCTTTCTTGGCACCTCTGGTAATGTTTTCACAGGTTCCTATTTTGTTTAGAAGTCTGAAGTATTTCTTAGCCATTTCTTTCAAATTTAATAATAATTTCAAATATAATTTCAAATAATTCTTTCCACGTTTTTTCTGTGTAATAGCCATATAATTAGTTCATTGTTTAAGGATGTGCTCAATAGTGTAAGCCAGCTTTTATGGTACAAAGCAGATTTGTGTTGATAAACTGTTAACAATTATGTTCTGCTGACTTCAAGAACCATTGCGGGAGAAGGACATGAATAATGTAGATAAGGTAGATTAACCCTGGCATCTGTGTGAGATGGGCAGGCAGAAAGGGAAGTGATTAGATGAGCAATACTCTGCTTTCCATGTCACTGTAGATTAGCATCGGGTAGCTTTTTCATGTCTTTGCCCACAGGCCTTTGATATACCCAAAGATCAAATAACTTCTGTTCATTACCCGGTTCATAGCAAATTTTCTTACAGAATGTGAGACAGTTCATGTGTAAAAATGAATTTAAACTAAACAAATCTAGTATGTTAGTCTGTCAGGTGTGAAAAATAATCATCTTCAGGGTTGCAGGCAAGTGAACTACATCACAGAAATGGGTTTATGTGCTACTTCTACCAGATGGTAAATGTGAGGTAACTTCTCTTTGAGCAGGTCACCAAGGCAGATAATGCATAGCATAAATAGTGTCCTCTCTTGGCAGCCGGAGGAAAAATAATAATAATAGCCATTAAAATAGAGAATGAAGTGAAAAACAAAACTTGGCATTGCATTCAGCTTGTTCCTTCCAGTAGTATTGTTTGTGGGCTGCAAAAGGTTTTAGACCACTAGATTACATCCTGCTGGTTTCGAGTGTGTCGTGTGGAATTCTCATGTGTAAGTGGAAGGCGTTGGTTTCAAAAAGAGACAGCTTCAAGAAGGGAGATCTCTGTAGCCGAAACGAGATTCGCAATAGAAGATCCTAGAGTACATCTGTGCAGGGATCCACCACCATCTTTGGGATAGAATGTAACTCACGTTTTTGTTTCACATCTGTCCCTGTTCTCCAATAGGTGGAAGTAAGTTGCTTGACTGGAATAAGGTTTCGTGCCTCTGTGTTTATATACATGTATGGGCAATTTACATTTTTGAACTCTTGTTTTGAATTTGGTGAGAGCTGTGGTCACTGTTCTTCTTTCAAAAAAGAATTTCATGATCCATCCAAGTCTTAGTCCTGTGAGAAGTCCCTGGAATACCTGGAAGTCCTCTTATAGCCCACAGTTTACCTGATCTCACAGCATTCCCTGCTAATAATTAAAGTGTGTCTGTGATGACTGAAGCTAATCTTGAGAACTTTTCAGTATCAAGGTATACTTTTAGTTTTTGTTTCCGCAGAGGAGCCAGGAAAGGTTTTCCTTTCCTATGGGTAGGTGTTCACTATCAAATTTACTTTCACGTGCCAATATGAACAGTTCAGGCAGATGACTGAAATACAGTTTGATACAGTAGAGGTGTTCTGCTGGATAGTGTATGATGTGAACACTTCAGTTTTTGTTCTCCCTATGCTCTCCATCAACCTACTATAAGGGCTGAAAATGATGAAGAACAGTTTTTAAAGTTTTTAGAGTTGGGTGAACATTTCTTCTTACTGCTACTGTTTGAGAAGACATCTGAAATATTTAAGTCCTGCTGAGGCTGACTAGTACAATACTGGAATGATACAATCCACCGATCCTTAGGGTTGGTTGTTTATTAAGGAGTGAAAATTAATGACTTGTATGCTCCTCTTGTACGGAAGGCGTGGGAGAAGGAGGAATGCTACATGGCCCGTGAACTGGGTTTCATACCACATGTTATTAAAGGTCATTCTGTTGATGGAGGGTGTTTGCTGTCTGGTATTTTTTTCCATCTCATGATACAAGTGTTTGGTTTATGTGGCAAGATTTTAGTAACAGAGGGACTGCAGGGGTGTCTTCTGTGAGAAGACACCAGAAGCTGCCCCCATGTAAGAGAGAGCCAGTTCCAGCTGTCTCCAAGACAGAGCCACTGCTGGCCAAAGCTGAGCCCATCAGCAATGCTGGTCACACCTCTGTGATAACATAGCTAAGAAAAGGTAAGACTGCTTTCTCGCATGGCAGCTGTGTGAGAAAGGACTGCAAAAAATGGACCCATGCTGGAGAAGTTCAAGCAGGACTGTAACCCGTGGGAGTGACCTATGTTGGAGCAGGGGAAGAGTGTGAGGAGGAAGGAGTGGCAGAGATGAAATGTTTATAGACTGACCACAACTCCTGTTCCCCATGCCCCGGCACCACTGGGGGAGGCGGGGGCCAGAGGAGGAAGTAGGAGAGTCATGAGTGACGTTGAGCCTGGGAAAAGGGGGATGAAGGGAAAATGGTTTTAGTTTTGTTATTATTTCTCACTCCTACTCTGTTATTAATTGGCAATGAATTAATTTCCCCAAGTTGAGTCTGTATTGCCTGTGACAGTAATTGGTGAGGGATCCCCTGTCCTTACCTTGATCCATGAGCTTTTTCATTGCGTTTTCTTCCCCTGTTCTGCCAAGGAGTGGGAGCGATAGAGGGGTTGAGTGGGCACCTGGTGTCCAGCCAAGATCAACCCACCACAGTCTTAAAACTGTCCGTACCTACATGGACATCTGCAGGAAGAATCCAGTTGTGTTACAGGAGAGTCTCATGCACTTCCACACCAGGTTTGTCTTCAATATGTAAATAGAGCCCCCTCAGGAACCATTTTTTCTGCCAATCTTAACTCCGAACAGTTGTGCTAAAGAGGAAGAAATAGAAGATAAAAGACAAATTTAAATGTTTTATTTTGCCACCTAAAGGCAGATGCAATAATGAGTCAGATTGCTGTATTAATCTTCTCTTTATTCTTCCAGGCTTGTGATACTGGTTTGAGCATGTTTCTTGCAGAGAAATTTCCTTTGTCTCTTTGGAATTGGAGCATGCCATGGAGCTAATAATGAGAATATACTTCAGTTTACTTGGTTATTGCTACCCTTTTGCTCCCGCCTTCCCCCACCCTTGTTTCACACAGAGGAAGCAGAAGACCCTGAAGTGACGCTTGGTCAAAGTTTTGGTGTCTGGGAGAGATAGCTTATATTGTTTGATTGCTTCAGGCTAGTTAGTGCAGTACCTGAGATGAAATGTAGGATCCATGTTTCTTATGCTTGGATCTGCTTTACTGGGGGGTTGCAGGGCACTGTGGAAAAGCAAGCTATATATTTCATAATGGAGTGGTGGATGAAATAGAGCAGAATGGTAGATGAGGGTCGTTGAGGAGGAGTAAGTTTGTAAGCAGGGTCTTTGTCAAATGTATCTTCTAACTTTTAATGCCACTTGTGTCTGAAATGTAGGCCAAATGTTGCTATAAGTACAGAGAGCTCAAGGATACCTCAGATTCTTGCATCACCTGAGGGAAGGTTGGGGAAAAACACTTGAATGTGACTATTTCAGAATAGCCTTTTTTTTGTAAGGGCTTGACTTCAGTAGAAATCCATTTATATATTTGTTTCCTGCAGTAATGATTGCAAATGAGTAGCCTCATTTGTCATATTTTGAAAACTGTAGTGGGCAATAGGTTCATAGGAGCGATGGGGAGAGGTTTGTAAGGTGTGCCTTCCTATTTCTGTCCTTGTCGTACGCTGTGGATGGGCTCTAAAAGAAGGAATCACTTGAGAAACCTTGTTACAGGGTGTTGTCCAAGTCTGTGAGCTCAGGACCCCCTCTGGTGGTGACACCTCTGCTAGACTGTACGAGATGCCTTCTCTGAGTCTTGGTTTCTTTCCTTCAGTCAAGAATTTTTTTTCTCCCTCTAAAACCCGCATTTAGATCCCCTCTGATAACTGTGGTAAATATGTGTGATTACTACTGTAGTTGTTATTTTGACAAGTAATAAATTGAGGTCATTCTGACCATCAGTGACACTGAAAACAGTGCTGTGTTGTGTATCACTAGTGTTAGCTGAAATTTGCTGCACCTGTAGTGTAATCTTAATTTGTCTGTGGCTTTGAGGTGGAAATTTTCAATGTTAATTCTTAAATTAACAATGGGAGACAGGTGGAAAAGAAAAATGTGCTGACAGTGCTCCAAAAAGTAGTGCTTAAGAAGTGTGTGTGAAACAGCAGAGTCACTTCCTAATTGTTCAAAATATATTTTTTGCAACGTTTCTACATTTTTACATCCAATTGCCTGGGATAGAGACACCTTCTACATGTTTTGAGCCAGCAGTCATACATCTAGACTCAGTGGTGTTAATCAGTGTCTAAATGTTACTGTTATATGTTATTGCATCAGTAACGATGGCTTTCTCAGGAATTGGCACTTTTCTCAATCAGTTACAAGTTATAATTTCAGAATGGAAAACCTTGAGTCCATGTGTACTACTGTATATTTTTTTCTTACATGGGAAGCAGAATTGTTTTTACTATGTTGGGCATTCTTCTCTTACTTGTTCTTCTCTCTGTTAAATAACTTAAATAGAAATGTTTCTTAGTGAAGAAATGCCATGCATTCTTTGTGGCATAATTGTTGTGGAAAACCAGAATGCATTAGAGGCCAGAGTCAGTGGAGGTCTTTGCTGCCTCTTTTTTTGTTCATGTAGCATCACTGTCTGTAGAAGTTGCCAACTACAGTCAAAGCTGGCTGTACACCCAGGACATTATTCATTGATGCTTACTGGCAGATAGAGATGGCGAGTAATTGAGACAAGGTATGCCATTAGCTTGGATAATGACAAGTTGTAGGGCATGTCTTAGAACTAGATAGCATTTTATAGTTGCATTACAGTGGTTTTGTGACTAGTATATAGCATTTCTCTATGGGTTAATGCATTTTCCTACCATTTAGGGGGAAAAGCTAGAACGAAGCAATTTGACTATTGCTTGGCTATCAAATTGATTATTTGATTCTGATAAGCACAATTACAGTGATAATCACTTGCCATCTTTGCCAAGGCAAGTATGGGTGGGATGCAGTGTTGCTGAAGGTCTGAAGTGCACTTAAGCAGATATTTCAAAAGTTGTCTGAGATACGGTGCCGTCAATTTGTGGCTTCAATTATCAGTGAAGATATAGGTAACTAGTATGGAAATACAGGCTTCCTAAAAGCTTAATAAAAATACAGGTAACGTATGGTGTAAAAAGTGAAGTTCCATACAGTTGTGTCATATCATACACAGACTTCTTTCTGTATTTCCCAGCATTCTTATTTGCGTAATTTTGCCATAAATTAGGGTTGAACTTACTATTTCTTTTGGGCTCTTACAGTGATTTGCTTGAATTCTGTTAAATCCAATTCAGACATCTCATTTGAATGCCTTGAATGGTGTCTTAGTACAAATGCAAATACATTCTTCAAAATAATTCCTGTCTTTTATTCAGTAAATTCTGAAAAGTACAAAAATAGGAACTTGGTGGGCTGGAGTTTAGGTTGTTTGGGTGACTCTTTTACCTTGCAATTTCTTGATTTCAAATCTCCGTATGAAATACATATATTTCTTCTGTTTCAGATCTTTCTCTCTCTAGGCTAATCTCAAAAATTTCCTGCTCAGTGGTGGATAGATGCTTACTTGCATAATTCAACTTTTGTCTATTGTAGGTTTGTTTTTTAGAAGTATAAATTTATAGTGAATTTTTCTATAATCTGAAAATGTAAAATCACTGCTTTTTGATAATACTGCTTTCATTAAAATTTTTGGCTAAGATTTGTGATGTAGTAATGCATGTGCGTATTTACTTAATGAATTGCTGTTCTGACTTAAAGGCTTAAATTGTTTAGCTCTCCCGTCAGTAGTCTGCAATTTGCATTAATAACAGTTATTTAATAATGTATTGCTTACTGGAAGGTAGGAAAATTGCAGCACTTTGGTGACCTTACTGATAGAAATGTAACTATGTGACTTCTAGTATTTATTCTGGTTATTTTGACAATGCCACTTTAGTTTCTGCAGTGGCAGTGTTTTATACCACTTATATAAGTGTAGTGGCAGTTGGTAATCTGCCTGTAAAGCATGAAGTCAGAAAGGTCCTAGTCAGTGGTGGTACTTCATTGTGGTAGACGTATTCAGAGCTACAGGGATTGAAAGGTTTTGCCCCGAGGATGGGGTCGGTTATCACTGGTGTGATGGCAGCGTGGACCCTGACCGTGCAGTGTGCCAGTCACCAAACAAGGCTTGGAGTCTTCTGTTAAATGCTTATTTACCAGGCTGAACTTCTTCCTTTTTATTGTTTGCTCCCAGCTAAGGAAGTGCTTATTTTGTGTAGTTCCTGTCTTGCTTCCAGCATACAAAGCCATGTCATTGCGCCAGAAGTTAAAGATCAGTATTCCATCTAATATTTTTCTAAACCGGCTTGCTTATTTTTTTGTGTTCTGTTACTTTATTTTGGAGTTTTAACAACTCCAAAACTTGTTCTTGGCAGGAAAAGATGAAGTGAAGCCAGATGTAGTTTGAAAACATCTTGATGTCACAAATAATGAATGAATAGTGTATTTCATTTAAAACAAAAAGCTCACTCCAGTGCATAGCCTCCCTCCCCATATTTGTTTATTTTTGTGTCACCTATTTCATAATGGAAGTTAGAGGAAATAGTGACCTCAGGTCAAACCTACCCATACTGTCTTGGCAACCATGAAATGTACTTGTGCCATCATAGATTCATTAATTTGTTAGGTTGCTTTTGTGTTAGATAGTATAAGCAAATTAATCAAAATTCCTTTCAACACCGGCAAATTACATCCCTCTGTTCATTTTAATTTCTATAGTAAAAGCTAGGCTGTACAGTTACTTCATTTATTTTTAATTACCCTGAAGCATTATTCTTGAAATTAATGAAGCAAGGGGGATGTGTAGCTTAGTGATTTGGGAAGCAGTAAGGAAGTAAAGGTCTGCCAACTAAGTGTTTCTGTATTTTAAAAATATTTTCCGATGTTGTTTAATATTTTAGTTTCTGCATTCTTCTTTTTCCCTAAACAATGAACCCAAGAAAGCCTCTGCAAAATATTTTTCAGAAAGTTTATGAATTGTGACAGAAACAAGGTAACACATGGACTGTTTTTCTCAGTATATTCAAAAGGTTCTGCAGTTTCGTTAAGGCTTAACCTGTGTATTTTATTCTAGAATTAAATATCAGAGTAAACCTGAGATGAATACAAATTACAAGATGCAGTAATTTGGGGGGAACAGTACCTTTGTATGAAGTAGTAGCAAAATAATTATGTAAATTTCAGAGGTTTCTGTACATGTTTACATATGCTTTTAAGGTACAGCATAGAACTGTTATGCAGGCTGTTTTCCTTTTTATTTCTGAAGACGTGATTTTCTGTATGGAATTTTCAGAGGCATCTGAAAGCTGCTAGGCTTTCTTCACAGCTGCATCACGTTCAGAGACTCACATTCATTCTAGGATTGAATAAAATCAATCTCTTTTCCTCTTTTGCTTCCATTTGATCAGGGAGTTCTGGGTTTTGGCAAAAATTATTACCACTAGTTAAAAAATGCGATAAGCATTCTGTATGTCCGATTCCATTCCAGTACTCTGTTTCTCAAAGACATTCAGATTTGCCATTAATGATACCTCTTATCAGTAAATTATAGTGGCAAACTTCTGCTTTTTCTATTATGTTACGATGGTACTAAATGAAATTTATAGGTTTTATTCCTCTTCCCTATGCTCTGAGTAGAACTGGGTTTTTATTATTTAGGAACCAACAATGGATACAAGTGTTGAAATCATCTTAATCTTAACCTATGATAACTAGACAATAACAAATAATGGACTTCCTTTGTTGTAAGTTAATTCTTGAATTCCTTTGTTGTGTACATAGTGTGTCCTATCACCCATGGTCCTGAGGATGACAGGAAGGAATTTGTCTGTTATCTGTGAGGTTTTTGTTTTGACCTTTTTCAGATTAACAGAGGTAAAGCCCTTGAGAACAAAGGATAGTAATAAAATGAAAAATAACAAGAAAAAGCAATTTATTGTCACGGTAATGTCTATTATAGGAGCAGGATCAATCTAGCAGCTGTTCCACTTTTTTGAGTTATTAGAATTTTTCCAGGGTAAATCAAGCGTTTTTGGCAACATGTGAAGGTAAACGGTAACAGCCATGAAGATGGGGTTTAGGGTAGTAGGCTGCAGTTTTAGTAACGTGAGAAGTAACATTTTTAAGTTCATAGTTTTTGACCCGTGTTCTCCTTGAGAAGGATCAGATGAAGGATGAGAGGTCACTCTTCATGACCATCCAGTGTTGCTCAGGTTCTCTTCAGCCTAGGCCTAAAGTTCAATTCATTCTTTTGGATCTTACTGCTCCTTCCCCTTTAAAGGAGGAAACAAGAGCAATATATACAGGGCAATGTCACTGCAGAAAAGTGTGATTCAAAAAAAAAAGGGAAGGTTTTCTTTGAAATCCAGTTGTAACATATGAAAATCCCCTGCATGATTCAAAAAGTTCAGCATGTCAGTCCTCTGTTAATATCTGATAATAGACATAGCTAGGAACGCAGTGGGAGAGGGAACCAGTGTAAACAAGTACTCTTATGACAAACAGAAAACAGTAGAGGAATAAAGCACTAAACCAGAGAAACATTGAAGAGCTTTCTTCCCCTTTGAAACAGTAATAATATTCACTCAAATAGGGAATGTTTTCATTTGATGGCAGAAGTGAAGGAAAGGACAAGTTGAGGTAATGCTGCGCTAACTGCCATCAAAGCCTGGTAAGAGAGAGCAGAGCAGTTCAAGCATTGTTGGTGTATAGTAACTTAAAAGTGAATAATTTCGGTTGAGGTGCTCAATTCAACCATACGGCCATTTGGGTCAGCGAGGCTACTCTCAGTTGCTGCGCTCGTAGGCCATTGCTGCTGTCTTGGTAGAGGGCGGAATAATGAAACCAACTTTTTGTCGGAAGCAATGACGTGAAGCAAAGTCGAATCTGACAAGGGGAATAGAGTGTACTGAATTTCAGCTCGTGTTGCAGGAGATAGGAACAAAAATAAAAATGAAAAAACCTTCCTACTGACGATAGTTTTGAACTCAAGCTGTGCCTCTGTGCAGCAAACTGATGAGTCTGGAACTGCAAGGGAATTTAAAAAGATCTTCAGGCTTCTGCCTGTTTATTCACAAAAGCAAAAAAATTGCTTTATGGCCCTAATGAGAGGAGTCAGATCATCAGCACGCTGGAATTTTTTCTGCTATACTTTAGCTGCTTTTCCCTTTATGTAATTTGAGGAAGTAAGCTTCGAAATATGCTTTGTAGGATCAGGGAGGAGGTGTAAAATAGCAGCAGGGAAGAAGTGAGGGTATCGTGAAGTTCCCTTTTTTTTCCTTGTATCCTTGCCATCAGACCATTCTTCAGGCCAGGTTACCCATCTGGTGGTATGGGTAGGTGGCATTTGTGTGGTTTCTGATGATAAGAGATGTTTGCCCTGCAACGCTGTCTAAACATTTCTTTGAACCCAATTAATTCACTTGGATGCTGACATGCATTATTATTTTATGACTTGAGCTCAAATCAGTATTATAGTACCTCATTTTTCATATGGTGATAGTTAAGGAACAAAGCTCAGTAACAGTTCTTCCTACTGATTTTCTCTTGTGTCTGTGTGCTTAAAATGAGAAAGAAAGAAAGAATAACTGGTCAAAAATCAAAAGCTTTTGTTCTGCCGCTACAAGCACTCACCTGGGGCGATTGGCATCCGTCACTGTTGTCTTGTATGTACTTATACGATAGAATAAATTCATTCCTGAAGCACTTCACCATTTTTATAGGAAACATTCTTTTATAATTGATGAGATCTAGGAAATACAGGTCAGTTTGAAGAGTTACCCAAAGAATTTATTTATATTTTTTTTCATTTAAAGAAATTAAAGATGTAATCCTTGTTGTTTGTTTTCTCTAAACATTATTTGCAGATGTCTAGCTGTGTATCAGCTAGATCTCTGGGTGTGTTATATGAGGTTTGGAATCTATACTTGGTTCTGTTTGCAAGTATTTCTTCAGCATATTGAGTCCTGCAAATAATTACTTTTTATTAGACCGAGTAAATGTTAATTGAATGTTTGCTCTTTTATATGCGGTCTGTTCCATTTCAAGATTGTGAAGGTTAGCACTAGTTTTATTTTGCATAATAAAAACATTGGCTTAATTTGCTGTCTCACTGGGGGCTTACATTAATTAATTTACTTTAATAAAAGAAGCATAGCTGTTCGAAGCATATATTTCTCATCATTCAGAAAAATGTACCTTTTCTTTTTCTCTTCTCAGATTTATCCAAGAATAGATTAACTGAGGTTCCTACGGAATTGTGCCATTTTGTGTCACTGGAAACACTAAATCTATACCACAATTGTATTAAAATTATACCAGATGCCATAGTAAACTTGCAAATGCTAACTTACTTAAATTTGAGGTAAGTTTAACTTTGCCACATTTTTTGTTTATTTGCAAATGTGTAAAGCTTTTTTTGTCTGCCCTTTATGTGTTTCTGGAACAACTGACTACATTTTTCATTTTATTGGAAGCTGTAATGCAAAAACTCATTGGCTGTAGATACAGCTCTGTATGAAGGCACTGTAAAGGCCAAAATGTAAAACTAATTATTTAAAGGAAGACCAAGTAATATTAATCCCTTTCTTTGCCTTACTCCTCTAGCAAATTCAAAATGCTAATCACATCAGCACAGTTGAATTCTTTTAATTCCCTTCTGATGATAAATTTTGTGAAACTTGACATACTTTTTGTACTTAAAAAGCTGGAGGGACAGAGACAGAGGATTAACGTTGGTTTTTGGTTTTGTTTTTGTTAATGGGGATTGGAGAGGAAAGGCATGATACTTTTTCACTACTATCTCTTACTATGCAGAAGTACAGTTACTGCCTTTTAGGATGAAGGGGCAAAGAATTAGGCACTTCTGTCTCTTTTCCATGAAAAATGTGTGTGAGTACTAATCAGTACAGAGAATTGCTACTGGTTAAAGTGCAGATGAATGCATGTTTGCTTTTGAGAGGGGGAATGTCAGCACTTTTCCAGTTGGGACAAGGTGTGGAGGTTTATTTGCAGTTGAGTATGTAAAAACTGTAATAGTGAAGATATAATAATCCGGTCTTTGCAGGAATGAAGTTTAGGCTGGGGGCAAAGTGGCTCTTGGGCTTTTAAATTCTAGATATGAAGGATTGATCACGAGTTTTGTAAACACTGAAGATGTTTCTCAAGCCCTCCTGTGCTGTTAGCATACTGTTTGGCCACTGTGGAACACTAATTTGGGCTCTAAAAATTGAAACAGAATAATGTGCCCTGAATGTCTGCACACATGTGGGGAATAGGACTTGAAATTTTGCAATAGTGTTTGTTAGAGATAAGTAAAGAAATTAAGACTGGATGAAATTATTAAGTTTACCTAAAACATCTTAGTAAATTTAGGAATTAGAATGAACTCAATTAGAACTCAGTGTAGATATAGTGAATTAGAACTCAATACAGTGATGGAATTTGTGTGAATCATAACAAACCCAGAATAGTTATGGAGTTAATATCATGTATTACATAAATTAGACAATCAAAACAAAAGGAAATTTCTCAAGTTTTACTAAAGGTAATTTCCCTCAGTTTAAAATCTCCTCTTCACTTGGATGTGGCCTTCCCCCGTGTTAGTTGAACATAGTAAGCAGTCTGTAGAAGAAGGAAAGATATCCTTGACTAGCTAACCATGTTGCTTCTTGGCAAGAAAAATATTATAGATTTAAGATTAATATTTTTCTGCCTGTTACTAGCAGAGTCCGTATGCTAAATACAATTAGAAAGTAATGCCAAGAGATATACATAGCCTTTGGGCCTTGGTGGATACTGTTCATGTTTTATTTAAAGAAATTCCTTTTACACTAATGATGATTTATTACTCACTTGCCCTGGTTATGTGCTGTTGCTTTTCTCTTAGTGGGTTGCTTCTGAGTTATATAGAACTTAAAACTTAATTTTTTTTGGTGTCTGATCTGCTGTGTAGTGTAACTTTTTTAGATTCTAGGCTTCCTCAATTTGAGTTCTTTAGAATTTAAAAAATTATTCCTACTTACTTTTTAGAATAAGTTATGTCTTAGTCTTCTGTAAAGATGTTAGAATTGAGAATTGTGATTCCACAATAAGCATTGATTCTTTTTTTCAGCTACTGCTGTTTAGGAGATGGATTTCTCTTTTTTTAATATCCTTGGGTTTGATATTTGATACCTGCCTGTCTTCCAGCCTGGATAACAGAGATATGATGGTAGTTTGCTTTGTAAAATATTTTGAGACTGTTACGTGGAACATGAATATACATCTTTATATTCAGTTTTGTAGCAGACCACTGGATTGT
The DNA here is from genome assembly GCA_008658365.1 of Alca torda. Classification (NCBI taxonomy): domain Eukaryota; kingdom Metazoa; phylum Chordata; class Aves; order Charadriiformes; family Alcidae; genus Alca; species Alca torda. Next base: position 184,032,199 of record CM018076.1, read on the forward strand.
CAGTTGAAGAAGAAAAGTTTTGAGACTTGTGGAATTTTGATTTTTATTTCCTTTTGTTTCAAATCAGTGTTGCAACTCTTCCTGAAACCACACAGGACAATTTTTGCCATCTGTTTTCAGAGTTTAGTCATGCATATTTGTTCTCTGGAGCCTTAACAGTTGTGCAGAAGCTTACTAATATAGTTATCTTATGGGGATGCCACTTTTAAGTTACTGTTCATGGTTTTCCTACAGGTTAATATCCATAAAAAAGAAAAAGTTATATTTTAAGAAAACTTTCAAGTATTCTAGGAAAGACAGTAGTTAATATGTTACTCTGAGCTTAAAGTTTCTTCTGGGAATTGATGCACAGATCACAACAAATTAATGTTTTTTAATCATCCAGAGATCACAAAGGGTCACGGCATTTGTCATCTTTAAGTTCTAGCTTCTTGAGTAATTGCTACTAGAATGAGAACCTAAGTCTTGCAAAAGTTTTTTATCAAATTTTGCTTTTCCTTGCAACTCCTCTTCATGAAAATGTTCTCACTTTTTTTTGGCCTCTGGTTTGTTTTTTTTTTTTTTTTTTTTTCCAGAAATATGGTATGAAGAATAAAATGGCATATGTCAGTCACTTAAATTGTTTTATCAATTTTAGGAAAAAATAAGATGCAGAGATAAAATGGCTCAATATGAATCTTGAAAAGAAATGAACCACTGATGGTCACAGATTTTTTTTGCTGTATTTACCTGGATTAGTATTATAGAATCATCTAACAACAAGTACCAAATAATCTTCAATTATAAGTGTGCTTTAAAGTAATTGAGAAAATAACCATTTTACCTGTAATTTATTTATTTGTCTTTCAGTTGGAACAACAGGCATCTGCTATACTGCTATGTAAAACCATAGGAGTGTTTAAATACTTGCAAAATACTGTCTCAGTTGACTTTCTTGTATTCATTAGGAAGGGAAACAGCTGTTCTAGGTGACAACCAGACCTGTTACAATATCATTAAACTGATATAATGTATTTTTTCCAGAGTATTCCACAATACTGTGTAGTCAGTAATGCAGATATTTTTGATGTGCAAGTGTTTTCTTAATGATTGCCATTGGAAAATTTAAATTTTATCTGCATAAAATCTGACCCATCAAAATGAAGGAATTTTACAACTCTCAGGCTTCATGTGAGCATACAGTAGAACATCACTGGTGTTTTTAATGGTTGTTTTTTTTTGTTTTGTTGCAGTCGAAATCAGCTTTCTTCTTTGCCAGCTTGCCTGTGTGGTCTTCCTCTAAAAGTCTTAATTGCAAGTAACAATAAGCTAGGTACCCTTCCAGAAGAAATAGGTCAGCTAAAACAGTTAATGGAGCTGGTATGTTACTGATCTTTTTTTATTTTTTATTTTGATTTTATATTTAACTAGAAACAGTAAAATTCACTTTGCAAATATATTTGAACAAATGCCTAATACTATAATGCAGGTTAAAAAATTAACTTTTGAACTTCTCAACTGCGTTGGGTAGTAACACAATAATAGTTTCCTTTATGTTCCTCAGACTTTTTCTAAACAGCATCACTGCCCACGGTTCATTCAAAACTCAGCTTTGAAGTTCATCATCTTTACCAGTTTTGCTCACCGCCTGCACTGGTGCCTTGTTTTGCTGTCTTAAGTCACTAGTTCTGGCTTCAGGCTCTGCAAAGCTTTATCCCCTGCTGTAGCACCTTCCCCTTCTTCTGCCTTTCTCTCTGTTATTACTATCCGCTAACCACATTGCACTCCACAAGTGATAGTGGTCTTTTCAATCTGATTTCATTTTATTTCACTATTTTTGTCATGCAACCTTCCTTTCCTGGAACATCCATCTAAACAGATTTACAAAATGATTATATTCCTTTTGTTTTCAAAGCTATCCACATGACTACTGTTTCTGCAAGCAGTAGGTCATCTATAATATATTGTCTAATAAACGAGAATCTGAAAAGGCAAAAATTGTTTGGTACCTTAACTTAAAATGAATTTAATTGCACATGTTTTTATTAAAGTTTGTATGTGGAAAATGTGTATAAGAGAATGCTTCCCTTTATCTTCCTCTTCTGTGTATTGTAGGCTGAGACTGTGGCAATTCTGTGGCGTATGTGTTATGTCTTCTGATTATTTCTGTTCACCTTGACCTCTTAAGATACAAATTGACAAATAAACTACATTCTGACACTGCTAATTTTTGCACAGTAAAACAATGATATCTTAACTTTTTTCCAACTGCTGCTATCTTGATAGTCTGCATTTATATGGCACATATTTTTGGTATCTGAAAGTACCTACTTGTCATATTATTATTTTTACGACAGTAGTTTCTGTATTAAATTATGTTACAGAAATTGAGCTCACCTTGCTTTAGGCCCCTGTCCTGCTACTGGTTCTTCATTTGTGGAGCAAAATGGCAACTGTGGGGCTTTTTTTTTCCTTCTAGTATTCTTTTTTATAGCACCCTGTGGTGTCAGGCTTCTGTTATTTATTACAACTGATCTGGCTGTTGGTGAGGATTAGGGCTAGTTACCTTTTCCTTTCTGGGTTATACGTGAGCTAAAGACTACCAGGATTGTTTTGTTCTGTTTGAGCCTTCTTAATTTATCTTATCAAATAGGTTTGGGTTTTTTTGTGTATGTGATTGGTTTAACTAGATTACTGAAAAGGTTTTGATTTCATTAATCTTCAAAAAAAAGTGTTAGGCTATAGCATTGTTTCATTTGTGCTTAAAATAGAGTCAATAAAAGATTATGGTTCCAGTTTTATATATAATTGAAGTTGAACAGTATTAAACACATCCTAATTTAGGGGACAGGATGACTGAATAGATATTAAACAAAAATTGGAACCTGTTATCTCTTGATCGCTTCTACTTTAAACGTAGCCTAGCTTAGTGGTGGTATGGCTCGTATGAAATAATTGAAAGACTTGGCCTGATTCTCTCTGGTCATAATCACCCATTTTATTTGTATTAACTGAGGTCTGTGATAATATCTTTGGTAAAGAGCTGCTGAAGCGCTTTCATATCTGATTTTCCCTCAATTTCAAGTTTGAACCCTCCCAGTAAGGTGAACTAGCATTGCTGATGCTGGAAGTGTTTAATTTCTTAGTAAGAGTTTGTACTTAGCTTAACAGCTATTTATTATTCTTATTTTAGAATTTTGAAAAGTTAAAACCAAAAAGTTTGAATATCAAAGTAGATTATGCTCAAAGGAGATAGGGTTTGTTTGTTTTTTTAAACAAATCATATGTTTAACTTCTGGAATACTAGATTTTCATACTGGTTCCAGTTACAGTATAATTTCAGTGTTACTCTGTCATGAAGGACACAACCATTCCTGCTCTAAAAACAGTTCAAATGAGAGGCTATAGCAACATTTAATTTTGGTAGCTTAGAAGCATTATGAAAGCTGAAGAAGGTCTGGTGCTAGTTCTTTGTGATTAGAAGGAGGAGGGTAAGTGAATAACAAGTTTTTCTTAAATTAGGCATGTTTCTGTTCAGATGACCTGATTACTTAGCTTGATGCCACCATAAGCGTTTGGTACATTTCTAGTGAAATGAGCTGCATTATTTGACTTGAAATGACTAAACTGTGATGTATTGGGAGAAGCAAATAGTGGTAGGATTGAGATGCATTATCTGTATTGGCATACATAATATAATACAGTTTAGATAATAAGGTGATCATTGTTCTAAAACAAGTAAAAAAAAAAAATTAAAATATTAAGTCATGCTGCAGTTGTTGCACAAAACATTCAGCTGTGTGAGAGCAGCCTGAACAGCATGTGGCCTTCAAGCGACACCATCACCCAGCCCTCTGACAGGGCACACTGTTGTTTTGGGACGTACACAATGCTGGTGCTGAGCCCAGGGAATCAGTCCTGAGAAGTGACAGTGCTGGTGCTGGGCTGGCCCGGGGAATAGGTCCGGAGAAGTGACAAATGCCACCTTGACTGCATTTAGTTCTTGTCTTACTAGGTCTTTGCTAAGCACAAGCGTTTTACAGCTTTTCACAGTCTGCATGCAGTAAAATCTGTGTGTACGTAGTAAATGGTTTGGTTTTTTTTTTGGTTGTTACCTAACTTTTTGAAACAAATTTTAGCTCTGTAGTCACTCTTGAATGATACAGGCATAGCTGCTGCAAATCAGGTCAGATCTTTCCAGCTAACTACTTTTTTCCCCCCCTCTCTCCTCTAAAATGGGGTAGGCAATTCTTTTTCTTTTGCATGTATATATTTATATAAATTTCATACCTGTGACATAGAATGGCTTAGATATTACATGCAATAAATTTTCAGGCATTCTTTTATATTTTAGGGATCTGGGTTATGTGGATCTGACAGATGTCTTAGAAGTATCAAAATAATACATAAATTATTCTCCCTGCAGGATATATTAAAATTATTTGCAAAATATCATTGGGAAACTTACTTTTTATTTGCATCTGCGTAGCTCGATCATACCTCTACTGTCAGCCAGGAGGACATGTGCAAAACTGTTGTGAAGATAATCTGAACCTTACTTTCACAGAATCACAGATGGTAGGGGTTGGAAGGGATCTTTGGAGATCATCTAGTCTAACCCCCTGCCAAAGCAGGGTCACCTAGAGCAGGTTGGACAGGAACGTATCTAGGCAGGGTTTGAATATCTCCAGAGAAGAAGACTCCACCACCTCTCTGGGCAGCCTGTTCCAGTGCTCTGGCACCCTCAAAGAAGTTTTTCCTCATGTTGAGATGGAATTTCCCGTGTTCCAGTTTGTGCCCATTGCCCCTTGTCCTGTCACGAGGCACCACTGAGAAGAGTCTGGCCCCATCCTCTTGACACCCGCCCTTTAGATATTGATAAGCATTGATGAGTTCCTCTCTCAGTCTTCTCTTCTCCAGGCTAAACAGACCCAGGTCTCTCAGCCTTTCCTCATTAGAGAGGTGCTCCAGTCCCTTGATCATCTTTGTAGCCTTCCGCTGGACTCTTTCCAGTAGTTCCTTGTCTTTCTTGAACTGGGGAGCCCAGAACTGGGCCATCTTCTATCAAAGAAAAGTAACTGGGCAGAGATGACTCAATTGCACCCAAAACTATCAGATATACAGTAAAATTCTGTTCTTCATCCTATCAGGCAGTATTGCACTTCTGCCTTCTCCAGAGAATAGCTTTCTCCATCTCTGGGACACTCCTATTTCATGTTGGAAGTCTTTAGATCTCTGAGCAGGGATTTAGGTCCTTCACCTCATTCATCTAATCTGGGCCAGCAGCCTGACCAAGTGGGAGCTCCTGCCTTCTGTTTACCCTAAGGATCCATGTGCTCGTGTACGGTGTAACTTTTTTAGCATTCAGTACAGCTGGTATGTTGCAAGCTCTGACAGAATCCAGGTCCCTTTACGAACAGCAGCTTAGTCAGGATTTGCAAGTTTTAAAATGGATGCAAGGAGGAAGTTTACCTTAATTTGGATGGTTTAGAGAAACTTCTGTGTGTCAACAAATATGTTAATATGGAGCTAGAGTACCGTATTTGCATTTATGTTTATATTAAGCTGAATTTTATTGGTTTAAGACCATTTAAACTTTACCATAAACAAAAGAAAAATGTTGAAGATTTTTACTTGTGTTACTCACGCCATTGAGCTTCATGCTACAGAAATTAATGTTAAATTTAAATGCGCCTTACATTTCTCTAATCTTGAGAAGTTGCATCTGTGTTATCATGTCAGGATGAAATAGAATTAATGGAAACGGTCTGACCTTCAGCAAATGCTAGCCCCTGGAACTTGAGTAGGTGTTTGACCTTCACATCAGTTGTCTGCAGATATCCATGAAGTGTAGTTCCAAACTGCTGGTTATCTAGTTCCTTTAAAAAGTTATTAGCCTGAAAACCATAGGCATTTGACTTTGATAGTATTTCTTCCATTACTACTAAAGTAATGGGAAAGACAAACACTGTCTTTGTCACATACATGCTCGTGAAGTCTAATAATCATAGAATCGTAGAATTGTTAGGGTTGGAAGGGACCTTAAAGATCATCTAGTTCCAACCCCCCTGCCGTGGGCAGGGACATCTCCCACTAGATCAGGTTGCTCAAAACCCCATCCAGCCTGGCCTTAAAAACTTCCAGAGATGGAGCTTCCACCTCCTCTCTGGGCAACCTGTTCCAGTGTCTCACCACCCTCATGCTTTGAGTAATAGTCAAGAGCATAAGTATTAACTAGGAATAGTGCTGTAGGTCTTTGTTTTCCACAGCTAGTCAAACAAAGTAATAAAAACCAGTTGGATTACAGTGTTCAGTAGGATAAAGGGTACTACTCTCTCTGGAGATCTCGTGAATGCTGACATGCTGTCATAACAGATCAGTCTTATTGAGGATGTTTTGAAACGTAAGTGAACATTGTTTTTGAGGCTACACGCTGCCAGGCTTTTTTTCTTTTTCCCCCCACTTCCCTTTAAAGTTCTTTCTCTGACTTGTTCTGTGTGTGCGTAAGTACACTTGGTCTAGAGTTTTGCTACCACAAGGTGACTTTAAATTTAAATTCCATGCTCTAAAAAACGAGTATCCAATTATGAAGTTGTTTAAAGTCTGTAAATTAAAAATAGGACAGTAAAGCTTTAAAAATAAATGATCTGGGAACAGTGCAATTCACAATACTTTGTGGCAACTTGGGCAAAAGATGCACTCATTAAATGGGATTTTTAATTTCCTCATCTAAAAGCTAAAATGATTTCCTGACTCTGTTTTGACAAGGGAAGGAAGCTTTGGCAGCAGTGAGATTCTGTTATGAGAAGAAACTTGTCTGAAACAGTGAGCCGCATTGCCAGATCACATTTTGCTTTTACAGTCATTTTTTCTTAACTAGTTTTTAGACTTGAAGATAGTTAGTGTAGTGTTTTTGGCTAGTATTACAGCAACTATCTTCAAAGAGATGACTCGGAAATCTGACTGACTTTAGAAATGTTGTAGTCTAAGGGCTCCCAGATACTGTATAAATTCATTTTGAAACAGTCAAGAGGGTAGCAGTGAATGTCCTAAAAGTTTTCCATTCATTACTCAGGAAAATTTGGCATTACCACACTTAGCTCTCATACTATGAAATACTGTTTCCTTTTTATAATGCAGAAATGGAAGCGTAATCAGGACATTACTCAAATTTACAGGTTGCCTGGGATGTAAGCAGAAATTTCAGTGTACTTACGGTTTCACATTGAGCATAGACTGTTTGGCAGCAAAACTGATAGCTAGTATCTGAAAAATGTCTCGTTATAGACTGACTTAATTCAAGATGTTGATCTTTAGTACCCATTTGTAGCAGTTTCATGTAGCAAGAATGTTAAATATCTATTACAGTAATACTACTGTATATAAACTTGTTGCTTGAAATTATGCTCAGTATAGGCAGACCCTGTGTTTTCAACTCAGCTTTACGGCAGTTACACTGTTCTAGGAATGCTGAAATGAGGATGGTTTCCGATTTCATCCAGATTATAACACCAGTTGAATTTAGCCGTCAGAATCAGAATTGCTTAGAACTGGTGTAGGCTCTTAAGGAGTACTTTTTACAACATGTTGAATATGTATAAAATACTAAGCAAGACCTGCCTTTATTTGATGATGTGGGTTTTGGTTTTTGTTGGTTTTTTGTGTGTTTTGGTTGTGTGGGTTTTTTTGTTGTTGTTGTTTTTTAAAACACTCCTGCTTAAATATTCCCTCAAGAAGAACAGGAACCTTTTAAAAAAAATCACATCCACACAATAGCAGTTTTACACTTCACCCAAACATATTGGTTATATAGTGACGGTACTGAGTTATTCGCATGAATGAAGGTTAAGAATGAAAAGGTAGAACATCGTAAGCAAATGGTTTTCAGCATTCTGTAGAAATTAAATTAACTTTCAAAATTAAATTGTTCTCCAAATAAGTATTTGCTCTGGGTTTTAAGTAATGTGTAAACGTTTTACCATGTAGCTAGTTTTGCACTGTGTAGACAGAACATAAATGTTTGCATGTTTTCAGGCTAATAAAATGTTACAACAGTAATAGCAAATTAGCTACAATTTCACATCTGGTTTATTTAATATTTAGGAGATGAAAGTTCATTGTCTCTCTTAACTTTTGCTGTAGGATGTCAGCTGTAATGAAATCACAGCGTTGCCACAGCAGATAGGCCAGCTGAAATCTTTAAAAGAACTGAATGTCAGAAGAAATTACCTCGAAGTTTTACCCCAAGGTAAAACACCTTTGTGGTAGCTCTTTTTATTAGCATTTTGACAGTATTTTTTTATCATGTAAGTAAATATGATTAAAAAGTAGTAATTACCTTGTGTTTGAATTTATTCCATTTGAGCTTGCAGAATAGAACATTTGGTGGTACTCAGTAAATAACAGTGTGAGTTTTTTAAAATGAAAATTATCTTTATGATTCTAGGCATCTTAAGTTGCACAAATGCTTTCCTGTGAATGCAGTATGGGAAGTGTCAGCTGAGTTTCAGGAAAAAAAATTTCAAAGTATTTATTTTAAAATTTATTGTCACTTGTATAACAATAACACTCTGTTCATTTCCCAGTATAGAATGGAGTAAATGTTGATTGTATTCCTGCCTCACTTTGTATTTTTCTTGAATGCAACAGATGGTTTATTCAGAAATATTTGATTATTTTATGGCAAAAAGAAATACAGATATAACACCTTCTCTCTTTTTTTTTTTGTTACTTTTAGAACTAGTACAGCTTCCCTTGGTAAAGTTCGACTTTTCCTGCAATAAAGTGCTTGTGATACCAATTTGTTTTAGAAAGATGGTGCAGTTACAAGTATTACTGCTTGAGAATAATCCTTTGCAGTCTCCACCAGCACAAGTAAGTAATGTCTATAATTTAAATTGTGCCTTAATATTGGGTGGATGATAACAAATTATAGCCTATAAAATGTGACCTTCTGCAATTGCAGGCTTCCAAACTTCTGTCATCACAGACATTAGTTGTTGATATATAAGACGTAGAAAATATCCTGTGTTGAGTGTATGAGTCTGTGCACTACTTGAACCAAAATGAGTCTAAAAGATTTCCATTCTGTTAGCTGCCTGTTTATTTTTGTCATTCTATATGCATATGAAACTTTAATGTTGGAATATGTATATGATTTTGAAAAAGAGAATTGAGAAACTTCCTGGATAAATTTTCTCTCTGTTAATAAGAGCCCAGTTCTAGAAGGTTCTACAGTGATTTAGTATTAACTGAAATATGGACACGATCTAGAATGTAATCCATGTGAAATTTATGTTACTTTATAGTATAAGTTTATAGATTGTGATACACCAAGAAATCAAACTCCTGTTGTGAACTGTAGGCCATGCTGAGAAATGATGATAATAAATGAATGGAACCTGTGCTTGCTGCTTGAGGACAACTTTGTTGTTGGCTTAGTGGACAGTAGGTTCAAACTACATCTCTGACAGCGACAATTGTTCTAGAACAACAGCTGTTGAAATACTTGAGAGATTTTATTACACTGGAGAAATGTTTTTCATACCCAGTGGTGATGCTGTTACCACACTCAAAAAATACAGAACAAGTTTCAGCAAGCATTTGAGCTAGAAGTGTAAAGTTAAAAAAAAATCTAGAATGCAGGTGAAATGCATCATAAAGATGCTTGGACACTAATAAAACCAGTGTGACTAAGAGTACAAAGGACATGCTGATTAATTAAATGTCATTATTGATTAATATTGGAAAATCAATTTATGGTTAGTAATAGGCCATATGATATATTTTATCATAATTCTTTTTGAGTAAAAAGCTCACTTCAGTTTTTTTAAGTAGAATACATTCTTTTCTTGTTTTCTATCTTACTCTGAGGGTATTTTATACTAGTACACACAAATAATTGATTGGGTAATTGAAGAAGTTCATAGTAATTTAAAAAAAGTTAATAAAATCCATTTTCCTTTGTGATATCTATTGTGACGATAGCAGTTGGTTTTCAGGGAGCTTTATGCTAAATGACATTTGGAATAAATGATTTCTTTCATTCTAGTTATAAAGCTAACATCTTATCTTGTCTAACAGATTTGTACAAAGGGTAAGGTGCATATATTCAAATATCTGACTGTACAAGCCTGTCAGATTAAAACAGCAGACTCACTGTATCTTAATGCCATAGAACAACAGCATTTGCCACAACCTGTGGAAGAGAGGTATGTATGGAAAGCTCACTTAGGTTTTTTTTTTTTGACACTTTTATATGTATTTCACTTCATATCTTTAGTTTTCAGAGTTTCTTTTGTTTAGATGCTATTTACAGTGTACTCTTTTGAACAGAGGTTTGTTTTGCTTTAATGTATTTTATTCTACTGAAATCCCTGTAAGAGTTTAGAACAAAATTTTTTTAGAACAAAATTTTTAATAATCAGTTCTGATTGAAGTTAGCAGCATGTTAGGAAAGAGCTTAGAAGTGAACCTTAATTTAAATCTAACCTCTTACTAGTAGACTACTGGAATGTATTGAAAATAATTGACATGATAGTATTATTAACAGTTGGGAACTATCTTGTTAATCTATCAACACATAAAATAAGTTTCAATTTCTTGTGTTGTTTTGTGATTTATATGTTGTTATAAATTCATTGCATAGTTGTTTTAAGCTTTTTTTTAATTCATCCAGCAAAGAGAACTGAGACCCTTTTAAATGAAATGTGATAAATGTTAGCAAAATGAAAGACAACATCTTTAATGTCTTACATCAAACTTCTAGGAAATGTCATCTTGTATGGTGGTTTAAGGATGGGAACTAGATACAAAGCAGCTCCTTTTTATGAGAATCTCCATAGCTAATTGGAAACCAGCTTTTAGCCAGCTCTTTCTTCACCACCATGGGATGTATAATATAACCAATCAGAAAAAGTACGATAATGCCTTATTTTTGGAGAGAAGTACTCAATAAGTACAAAGTCTTCATGTAAATAAAAACAGACATGTTGCTGCTAACCCCCTGGAAAAAAAAAAAAAAAGAACTGTTAGGCATCTAGATAAGGTTTCAAGCAAATTCTTTTCCTCCATGTATGTTTGGAGACACCTTTGTGGATTTCTGTCAGATAAATGCCAAAAGTGGGAAGAACACAGTATAAAGAGTTTCCGTTTAGGAAACACCTACTGGTTGGTTTTCTGTTTTGCTCTTTTGGTGTACAAGAAAATTGACAGGAATATCTCATGTCCTGTATGACATTTTTGGTCATACAGGAGCATACAGGGTAGGGTAAGGGGACAGTACAGAGTAGGTACCAGTTGCCAACTAAGAGCCTAGTGCTGTATCAAATAATAATTACCAAATTTTCATTTTAGAGAATAACTTCACACTTCTAAAGAAAAAACATAACCTGCCTAGGATTTCCATATGCATTTTCTATATGAAGTCCTTAGTGTTTACTGATAGGACATAATTTAATATTAGCATTAATCAGATACCTTATTCATGTGAAGTCTGATAAAGTTCTTTTTTAAATTGCTGTGTCAATCTGAATTCAGGATTACTGCTTTCAGGTTTACAAGTGAGAGGATAATAAAGCATATTTAAAAAAAAAAAAGTTAGTTGATGAGTGTATTGTATCTAATAGTGTACTTTAAAATGAGTAGAGGTCATACCAGGTAATGAAACCAGAAGAGAGAGCAGTTGCCATTATTATAGTCGTTTTCTTAATAAACCTAAATTTCAAAGTCTATTTTAGAGCACCAAAAGGAGGTTTCTGTGTTAATAATTACTTCAAGCCGCAGGGAAATACCAGTTCATTTTTAATGCATCAATGGTTACAATTAAATCCGTTGACTCCAGTTGGAGTTCAACTAGTTTAGTTGCTTATCTCATGGCTAAATGACTTCAGTTGGACTCCTGTGCTACTTAGCTAGTAACTAAGTGTTTCAACCTAGTGCATAGGCAAAAGCAAGCTTTACAGCAGATTATTTTTATTATTTTCGTCAGTCCCATCTGATCTATTTTACTGTCAACAGATTTCAAATGTATTTTTAACCATACTATGCTATTTCGCCCTCTACCATTAAGATTGATTGCAGTTTTGCTTTGATTTAAGTTCAGGACAGAATTCTAATGGTAAATGCTATGATAACTTTTTATTGTTTGGGTTTTTAAATTATTTTTATTTTTATTCACATCTAGCATTGATGACATCTACCCAAGTAAAAAGGACTCAGATTCAGGTGTTGGTAGTGATAATGGAGATAAACGTTTGTCAGCAACAGAGGTAAGTTGCCTGAATTTTGTGTCCCGCTCTTTCCCTCTGCACCCATATTTCGACTATATTTTAAGTTGTGTTACAATGTGAATTAAGTAGCTCCTTGCTACTTAAAATAATTTTACTCTGATTCTTTAGCGTTTCTCTCCTCCTTTGAGGAAAAGAGATTCTGTTGCTTTTGAAACAAATGTTTGAAGAACCAAGCTTAGGTACTGAATTTGTAGTTGCTAAAAAGCAAATTGAAAATGAGTCCACTTACACACTGATCGGTCTTTTAAATACAAAAACACTTAAGAAAACTGGCAAGGGTTTCCAAGTATTTGGGCAAGTTTCTTGCTAGATGGAAATGAAGCAGAATTGTAATGAATTCTAGCCAGACTTCTAATGGTTTCCCTCTAGTTCTTAGAGCATGCAGTCCATTCAGAGCGGCTTACAAACTGTTTTGCCATTCTTACACTTCCTAAAGCTGAGTTAGCTTGTTAATGAAACTGTTATTCTGGAATTTCCTCTTTAGCTATAAATAACACCTTTAGAAAATAGATCATCTGTCCTCTAATTAAAACATAGCAATCATAAAGCAAAAAATTATTTTAGACAACCAACAGAAAATCAATACATTTTTATTAGCACAAAGACTTTGTATATGAGAACTATGTACTCATTCCATCCCCACCTGACTGCTGCTCTACTATTAAGGAGAAAATAGATGCTGAGATCAGTAATGCAAAATGTGTTTGATAGTAAATTCACCACTTTTCCTTCTGAAGCAACCTTTAATACTTGTGTTACACATGAGAATTGTGCAAGAAATAGTAGCATGTTGCAAATACAGATTGATGTACATTGTTAACTTCCATCACAAATCTACATACCAAACATGAGATAAACATTAAATGATCAGTCATAAAGTGATCATTAAAACACATTTTTTTGGAGGGTTTTTATAAATACAACAGATGTATAAGGCAAGCTACAGTTTAGTCTGAAGTCTAGTGGCTCTTGAGTTTCAGCTCTTTCGCAGAAAACACTACAAGGCCATTTTGCATTTGTGTAATTTGAAAATGGTAACTTAAATGCATCACTTGTTTGAGTACTAATACATTTTTTAGGAAGCTTGCTAATTAGCTTTGGATCCGTACACTTAGGGAGTGCTTGACGAAATGAACAATTTACGTATTTCTGTCTGGCTTGTTGGTAGGGTCATTACAGGGTCAGTTCTTCAGAGCTACAGTCATCTTGGGCATTTTAAGTGAAAGATATCATGTAGTTTTGCTGTAAAACCGATCATGGCAATTTGAAGGCAAATTCTGCTTTAAGGTAGGGCACTCATGTACCTCATCTTTTAGGAACAGTGTAGCATTTTCATTCATTTTCTACCTCCCTTTGGCCTTATTTTTTCCTTAGTTAAAATTCATTAGAACAGGGTACTTGTTAAGATCCAGATGGTGTCCCTGCTTCATTACCCATAAGAGAGACGCTTTAGTCCCAGCAAGAATGTATATGAAGATTCTTTCAAAATGAATGATCTGAATTCAGTGTTGGAATAATATTAGGTATTTAAAATGAAAATTGGACTCTTCATCCTCTGTTTTTGTTTCTTGTATTTCTATTGTTGTCTTCTCTTGCTAGCTGAATAAAAATAAAATTGGACAAAGGAAGTGACGTGCAGTATCTCACCTATGAAAGGGCAATACTTTTGTATTATTGCAAGTTACTTTGGATAGTTTCTGTTTTGTAGTACACTGGCAGGAAGCACCTGGAAAATCAGTTGCAGAATTCTGTAGGCCCTGAAAGTGAGACATAGCCTGTTAAAGGAATGATTTTCTGTTTCCAAATTGAATGACCTGTAGCTTTTTTTACACCAATGCTCCAAAATATTTTTCTAAAAGCTGTATGTGTTACTCTGCTGAGAAAAAAATCTTGCCTGTTTTAGTAATCAGAACTTTTAATAATGCATATAAGAACACTTTACTGTAATATTTTCAAATGATAGCTGCAAAATTAACAAAACATGAATCTTTGGTCTAGAATAACTAAATTTAGTGCTTAAATGTCACATGAGATACAGCCTGAAAGAAAGAGAAGGAACTTCACTGTAACCTTGGTTGTCTGAATGAATTTATACTGTGCATGTCTCTCTTTTTTTTTTTTTTTTTAAAGCTATTTGATTATTGTTTCAGGTCTAAAAGAACTAGTGACTTTTGTGCTTAGAATACTTGGAGTGTGGTTTGCTTATTTTCCATCTGAGATACTGATTTGTTTTATTTTAAAATATATTTTTTTTAATTTTTAAATTTAAAATTTACTTTAAAAGTTGATAAATAGGAACAGTACTGCAATGTTAGTTAACTTCATTGTAAAGCTTCATCCTTTTGATAAGGCTTTTTCAAGTCCTTGAACATCCTTTTGAATTTTTTCTCTTTAAGCAGAAGAATACAGCCAGTGAATTCATAGAGTTAATAACATGCAGTTTATTCATAAAGAAGAAGATTTATGGTGGTCCACATTTACAAAATGTGTTCAGGCCAGGGTATTCTTGGCAAATAGGAATAACCACATGTATCTTCGATACAGTATTTTAAGAGGAAAGCGATTTGCTCCATCCCTTATCAAAAGTGTTAGCTTCAGGATTTAAAAGAAATGTTTTCTACATGGAATATGAACATATAGAGGTACCAAGAATGGCATAATTCTTGTAGAAGCTAGCAATGGTGGAACTGAATAACTGGTTGTATGTAACAATCTGTCATTGCACTGCAGATCTTGTGTTACAATGGGCTTAACTGATAAACGGGGAAATACCATTTCCTTAAAATACATATATTCTTAAAGGATATGGAACAAACTACTATATGTGCATTATAGCAGTTTTAATTACAGAATACATGTATGGAATGTATGTGCAGAGGGTAGTGAGTTACAGAAACAAAGCACCTAAAGGATGAGCAACGCCAGTGGGTTTGTTGGCAAATACACTTGCAAAGCTCTGAGAGGCTATTGTAATAGCAAGCTCTCTATCTTAAGAGAGCAAGAATAAAAACTTGGCCTCTTCTGCACACTGTGTTTTTTGCTGTAGTTCACCTCAGGAGAGAATGTGAGCAGGTCCCACTGTGAGCAGGTCACTGCTGGTCCTGGGGAATAGCAGAGCGGTAGTGGCATGGGACAGAAATGAAGGCTAGTGTGTCAGCGCTTCTTTGTGTGGCTGCTATCTGTAAAGTCATAGACAGGATAAGCTTGTAGATAAAAGTAATGTGTTTTAGTATACTAACTAATATAGCCGAAAAAAATGGATGAGCTTTTAAGTCCATGAAGAAAAACTAGTGTACTTGATACGCCTTTTTTTCAGCTCTACCAATTAATCTAATAAAAGATACTGCCTCAGCCTACAAAGTTCATCTTGCTTGCTTTAGGCACTAAACTAACAAGCTGCATGGTAGTGCAGGGGAGAAGAGTCTTGGATGGAAAGAAGAAAGGACTGTAATATCAGGCTCAGTTTTTCTGCAAGCTTTGGTGGCTACAAGGAGCCTCTATTTTCAGCTGTCCCGGGAAAGCGCAGTGCAACGGTGTCACTGGAAGGAGAGGACTAGTGCAGTGGGGACGATAGGAAAAGAGGACAGATGAATTGTGCTGCTTGGCAAGCCTACTGTGAGGATGCATTCAGCATGACTACAGCTTCCTACAACAAGATTTAGTCGTTTTAGATGCTATGCTATCCTCTCCCATACTAGTTTCCCAGTCTTTAGTGACCATGCTTCTTAATAGTATGTTTTTATCAGTCTTAGTTTAAGCTGAAACCAGTGGTTCTCTTATTTCTTCTTAGCCATCTGATGAAGATACTGTCAGCTTTAATGTTCCAATGTCAGACATCGTGGAAGAAGATCAGGTTATAAAGGAAGATTCAGGTCACCACGCTAATTCAAGAAAAGGTTGGAATGTAAAAAAAAGTGGAAGTTAAATACAAGGATATTCTGTTGATAATTCTTTTTATAAGACTGTAAATTCAGTTTGCAGAAGTCATGGCCCAACAAGCATCAATCTTTCAGGAGTCTACAAACATCATCTTTAAATTAGATACATTTTATTTACTGCTGATTTTTCCTTGGAATTTTCAGTGTTTAATTTTGCACTGGATAAATGCCTTATTAAATTGATTTTTCTTGCTTATAGTGTAGTTGAACAATAGGTATTTTCACTACCCTGTGCATTTTAATTTTTTGTAATAAATGCCTGCCTGTCTACCTGCCCAAAAGGCTTTGAGCATGCATATGCAGTCATGTCATAAAGAAAAAAAAAAACTCTGCTACTTAGAACATTTTTAATTATACTGAATTGAGGTCCTTATAGTCATTTTCTTTATATTTCTTATATATATCTTATTTATGTTTCTTATAGTAGCAATTCCAACAAACTTGTTCCATCTTGTCTCAAGAGTTAATAAATTCTGGTTCTGACTGGGGAAGAAAAGTGAGACTTGGTTTAAACCATGCTTCCGAACCAGTAGTATCAATGTGCAATAACTTTTATCAAATGCTAACTCAGATTCTGAGTTAGTAATGTACAAAGCAGAGTCCATTTCTGTAGTAGGACTTAATGCATATATAAAGCTTTGTTAATTGAAGTCAAAATTACCTCTGGAAAGAAGGCTCTTCAGATTTTGAGAGATGGTGTAATTTTATCTAAATTTTATTAAAAAAACTTATATATTTCTAAACTGTATCTACATACTGATAAACAGTCTGCACATACTAATGGTAAGTGGCAGGATGGAGTCAGTGAATTGCATATGGAAGCCACATAACTAGAAGATCAGCCTTTCCCCAGTGTTACATACTAGATTAAATGAACTTCAGTTGAGATACTCATCAGAATTTAGTAGAATACGAAGTGAGATAGTAAGAACATTACATCCTATAGTGTTTATTAGTACACTGGAGCATGTATGTTATAGGATCAGACCACTTTAAACAGATGAGAAAATTATTACTGCCTCATACCCCTGGAAGTAGTATATGTAAGCAGGGGATTGACATAGGCTCTGAATCATTTTATTTTTTTAAATTCTGCTAAGAGTTTGAGTGTTTGTTACAGCATAGAAACTCTGAAGTTGCATTAAACTGCAAGTCACTGACGGAGACACCTGAATGTCTTAAATACTCTGCAGCTGTCTAGCTGTATTCTTGTACCAGTACTGGCAAGACATACTTGCTGTAGTTCAAAACTGACTCCATCAGTGTCTGCTGTGATGCTTCTGATCTACAACTGTATGAGCCCAGGTTATTGATTTATTACGTCTTTGAAATGAATTGGCACAATTCATTAAAATGCGAAAGTCTTAACTCATTTGGAAGTTTTTAATATGCTTCAAGTTTAAACTTTGTTTGGTTTTGAGCTCTATAACTTAATACACTTAAATTATGTTGAGTAACAAATGTTGAGCTGAATCAGAAATCATTCTTCAATCTCTTTTTATTGTTGTTATTAGTGGAATTCCATCAGGGATCTTCTCACTTGATTGTCAATGATAAGTCAAGAGAAACAGGAAACCAGTTTGATGAATCGGATACTCTTACTACTGAATTTATGAGTTACATTAAGGTAAGTTTGTGACAATTTTCAATGGGGGGAAATATCTTCACTACTTTCATAAGTGTAGAGCAAACAGGAGAATGACAAACTGTAGACATTTTAGTGAATAAGAGACTGCAATTGATATTCATTGTCATAAAACAAACAGAATGCAAAATTAAGCAGGTAGGTTTAAAGTGATTATAATTAATCTAGGAGGTCAGTTTACCCATAACTCTCTTTCTAGTATACATGAGCGTTATTTTTAGCTATGTTTAAGGCTTTAAGAAAAAGTGGTGTGTTCTGTATGATTTGCTTTATATTTTGAATTGAGCAATTTTTGCATTTGTTACATTAGTAAAATGCAAGAAGACTTTCAGTGTTAGCTGTGGTGGCTAAAGTTATGAAGTAATGTTACGGTATTAAAATATATATTCTTAAATATTTTCAAATTATAGTAGAAATTGAGAGATCTATAAAGACAAATTATATCAAATCTAAAATATAATCTGTTATTCTAGGAATCTACCTCTTACAAAATTTGGCATCTTCCTTTCTTGATAGATTTTGGGAGTATACTCTGACCCTGTTATGAACATTTTAGGTGCTATAGGTGATAGGAAAGTGCATTTGAATAATTGTGTGTATCTTTGTGCATATAACAAAACGTGTGTGTGTGTTTATAATAAAGGGTATAAGAAAACACAGGTTATCCACAAGAAACTTTGAGATTATACCCATCAGTCTTTTTTGTATGTAAGGGTGCCACTTTAGTTTCCTTAAGATGTTCGTTACTGAACACTGGTGCTCTGCATTGCTGGTTACATGTCTTAGGTAGTTGCTTAATCCTTTTGAAAGTATTACTCTTGTCTTTCTGTCATGGTTAATGCATACTTGCTTATCAGTCATGTGGCATCTTACTGGCGTACGGCTTCTTGTCGGGGAACTACCAAATGTGTTTTCTTTTTGAACTGTTTTTCATAAGGAATGACCTTTTAGAAATTGTTCTGTTGTGCCTTTTTGTCTGTTTTAAGCTGTATTTTCGCCACTCATATTGTGATTTACTCATTTTTTTTCCATTTGTGGCATTAGGTTTAGTGGAATGTGTCTGGACATACGCATCTGAGAAAGCTGCAATAGAATCCATAGATATGTGTTATGAATCATTAGTGGTTGGTGTTGTGTGGCAACTCATGAAATTCTCTTGCTGTATTACATAGCAAGAACTGTCTGATGAATTTATAAATTCTATGTAGGTGGGTAGACTGAGGGGGTTTTGAAAGATTCTAGAGAAATTTTGAGCAAGTGGGTATTTTTCTGTGAAAATTTTTTTGCTGGATACTTTTGCTAGATCCTTTGTAATGCAAAGGTATTTGAGAAATAGCAGGGGTTTGTAGCGTTTCTGTGGATGTGATCTCTCCTCTTAATTTACAGGGCAGAAGGGATTATCTAGTATGCATATTTTTAGACTAATTTTCTTCTTCTGTGGAAATTCTTAAGGGCTTCAAAGAGGCAATGTTTCACTTCCATCTTCCATCCCTTATAGGAAAGAATGTGCTGGGAAATAATAGTGGAAAGAGAAAGGATGTGGCCTTTCAGCTTCTTGTAAACAGAATGCTGGTTCTGTAAAAGATCTCTTTATTTTAGCAACCTCTTTGTTTTTTCTAGTAACAAAACTCTTTCACATCTTCTTCAGCTAGTTGCAGGGTCTGAGGTGGCAGCTACAGAGGACTAGCATTTAAAAACAAGGGGGGGGGAAACACCAACTTTATCTTATATTGGCTTGTTCTTTTGTGACTTTTATACTAAAAAAAGATTGAGGGATTATTTTTTTTCTTTTTTATATAGCTAAAAAGTTATTATTAGTAGTGTTTTTAGGTAATGAAAATGTTAAATGATGACAGGTTCCCTGCGTACATATTTTCAGAATGTGCACACATTTGAGGTGAATGGACTAGGTAAAACGGCATAGAATACTTTCATCTCCTGACAAATGGGTAGACACATCTGAAGCTGACCGTACATTATATTATGTATATACTTTGTATTTCCTTTCCTTATTCTTTTCACTTCATCATCTTGATTTCAGTAGCATATCACTTAAAGACTGTTTCCTTGGGAATGTCCTCGGTCATAATGAGATAGTATTATCTGAAATAATGTGTTGCAGACAGTGCTTCAGTAAAATGCAGGTTACTTTATTGAATTTCAATTTAAGAATATTGCTGGAGTGAGCCGTTTCATTTCTTTTAATTTTGATATCTTCTTGTTATTATGATTTTTGAGATTGGCAGGTTGGTGACTTGGACAGGTAGTACGTGCATTTTATTCTGAGGATTTTGAACTCAGGGCATTTTTCTTGTGTGGATTTCTGAGTCTGTGTTCTTTGGTTTATGTTTAGCCATGTACTAGAATGCTTTTGGGACAGTGGGGGCCTTCTAAAGTTGAGATACTGGTTAACGAAACAATATATAAAGTCAGTACAACTTGCAGTGCAAAAGAGGAGATTAGGCTTGGAGGATTTTGTAGTTTTTCAAATTTTACTCCTAATTTATATGGCTTTATTTATCTTATCTTTATAATTATGCCCAGAGACTGAGGATCACCTTCTAGAATAAGTACTGCATTTTTGTCAGCTTATGATATGTGTCCTTCTTACGGGAAAAATCAAGTACTTCATTCCTGTGAGGAGAAGAAAAAGAAAAAAGAATGGCTTTATTTATTCTACTGGGGAATGGTCCATCTTTGGGGAATGTTAGAGAAGCTGGTATACTCTTCAGTGACACATCTGGCAGAGTTGGATAGCATTTATTGGTACAGGGTGATGCGACTGATGTGCCAAACATGACACAAAAGAGGATAAGCCTCTCTGTTTTCTGTTGTTCATTCTCTGCTAGTACAAATGCACATCCATTCAGAGAGCTCCTGTCTTTACTGGCAGCTGAACTACTTCGGTGTTCCTGCCCATCTGAAAGAGAAAAGACAGTTGCAGAGCACCAAATAGAAGCATAAAAGAAAGTCACGTTTTCTATGAAGCAGCACTTCATAGTTATAGGTAGGACAGTGGGGCCTCTAATTTGTGCCTACATTGAACCCAAAACGACTGGCTGACTGATATGAAATGTTTCATGCAGGTTTCGTTCTGATTTGTTTAAAAAAAAAATGCATTCGTGACTGTTAAAACTGTCCAGTAAGAATCCTCTTAATAATCATGGATGAAGTACATAGTTGCTACTGTTTGCATATTTGGAATTTCCTTGCTCTGTAAACAAATCTAGCTGCAGGAGGAGAGCAAGTGAGAGGAGAGTTAGGGTTGTGCTCAATGGAAGCATTGTTTGCATATACCAGAAAGGCACAAATGAAATCTGGGACGTAGAATGGAGAATTCTCATGCTGCTTGACTTTCTTTCTATAGTTAAAGGAGGGTAAGGGCTGTTGACCTCAATAAAGTCTGCATAGTGAATAGAAGATCCTGTAATTGGTATCTTAAAAGGGGGTAGAGAGGGGAGTGGAGCAGCAGGGTTGGATTGCTTCAACTAGCCACCTTAAACGGTTATATAAATTAGGTCAGTGCTGAGTCTGAAAGCAAAATTTATCTGCCTACTTAATTGCAAAGTTCAGTTCTCAATATCGCTTTGTCTGCTTACAGAGCAGAGCAGCTGAGTGTGATGAATTATTGAGAATAGAAGAGGACACACAATGGCAAACAGACGAAATGTAAGTATTTTTAATGTATCTATTAGTAATTAGCTGTGTCATTTCATTAGATTGACCAGAACTGGCATTTCCTTATCAGTTAATAATTTTGTAGACTTGGAGGCATGACAGAAGCACAGCCTTGCACTTTGTGTGTGCTCAACGTTTTTACACATTCTTGCTGAATAGAGTGAATGTTATATTACAACTAATTTGTATGC
Source organism: Alca torda (assembly GCA_008658365.1). Taxonomy (NCBI): domain Eukaryota; kingdom Metazoa; phylum Chordata; class Aves; order Charadriiformes; family Alcidae; genus Alca; species Alca torda. The sequence continues at coordinate 184,053,920 of CM018076.1, forward strand.
ACCAATAATGCTGCAGTATTTTTACCTATGTAGAATGCAAGCTTTTTAACCAGGGATTTTGATGTTTAGTCTGTTAATGGCATTGGTAAAAAAAGATTTTATCAAAACTTGTCTAAATTTAATGTAAATTTAAAAAAAAAGTAATTTAATTGGAAAAAATACCTCAGTCTTTTTTCTTCTTTTGTCATAATTTTAACCCTAAAGCAATCATTAATTCATAGACATTAATTCAAGAACAGCGCAAGTGAACATCAATTGCTGAGAGGAGTGCGTAAGAAGAGGGCATTTAGCATGACAGCATACAGTGAAGTTGTCACTAAGCAGAACAGTGGAGTCCTATATGATTTAAAACCAAAAACTGAAGGAAGGGAAGAATAAATCAAGGCTGAAAGAGCCTTATTGGCAGAACTATCAGGTGTTTGTGAGTCTAAACCCCAAAAAGAATTACTGATCTTGAAAAGCAAAAGAAAGCATGCTGGTCCATTAAAAGAGTCATTGTATTTAGAACGTATGTTAAAACAATACGTGTGGTGAGTGCAGTTGATAAAAGTCAAATATTGGTAAAAATTTTTTCAATTTTAGAAGTCAGTCTGTTTAATTGAATGCTAAAAGTTTCAGTTCATCGCATTTGTTTATGTATGTATTAGGTTGGGGGCTTTGTTAAGGACAAAGTGCTGGAGAATTTTTTCAAAAGAAACTCTTTCGATAAATTCAGGACATACTGTGCACATACTCTGTGCACAGAGGCTGTTTTTACTCCTCTGTAGAGTTTGCATGCCAGTTGGAAGATACAGCTCACAAACTAAAATTCAGACTACCCTTGATAATTGCTGTTGTACCTCTTTTTTAGAATGCTTTTGTTTTCTGTTATAGAATAAACTTATCAGAAGAACAAACTATTGATATAGCAATGATAGAACAACTAAGAGAAGCAGTAGATTTATTACAAGATCCCAACAGGTACGCTTACAATAGCTGCTGTGTTAATGTAATGTATTTAAAATTTTTGTGAATGACTTTAGAGTTCTTTTTGAACTGATGATTGAAAGTTCTGTGGAGTTATGAAGTGCTTTTTTATAGCATACCAATGTTTTTCAGGAGGCGCTTAGATAATTAAGCAGGAAATGTGCTCTGACTATCTAGACAAGATTACCAGTAAAGTAAGAAGAATTTCAGGGATAAAAGAAACCTAAATTTAGAGGTGGAGATGCCTCTTAACCATTCACCTCGTGTACACCACTGTGATTTTCTGAAGTTTTGTCTAGGATAGTCGCATTTCTTCTAGGGACTATAAGCTCTCCTCTACTTAATCATGCTTGGTGTATTTTTTGGAGATTGGAGAAGGTTTTCTGGCCCAGCTTCATCCTGCCTCAATGGAGCATATAAAGGAGGTGCCTGAGTTAGTGGTGCAGTTTCTGTAGCTTTCCTCTGAAATCAAAAGGAGAAAGAGGAAGAGGCAGCTAGAGAAAGCTATTTAGATTTCCCCTGACTACAAGAAGGCAAGGTTTTATAATTTAGGTGCCTCTTTCAAGTGGCTAAAGTCAGGTGTAATGACTCTGGATCTGTGAATAAACAAAGGAATAAGTATTTAAAAGAAAATAAACACTTGTCCTACTGAAAAGGTCTGAAAAGAGTGGTGTAGGTAGTTCTGTCCAGATGCTTGCTATTGCTTTTCTTCAAAAATTGATTAAGTTAACTTCAAAACAAGGTAACTCATTTTTCTTCACTACTTCTATTCTATGAGGTTTAGAGCTTTATTTTATCTGAAGACTAGAAACCTCCTTGTCGCTTCCAGCCTAAAGTATCCTTGTTTCTCCTTCTTCCCTTGACTGTTTGTTCTTGTGACTACACTGTTCTTTAGTTTAAATGCCTACTTTGATAGCAGACCTTCCTACTTTTTAGGACAGAAATGCACTCCTGTTAGTATTTCTAGTGACAATCATCTGGCTTTATTTTGAATCATATAGGGAATACTTGAATTCTGGAATAATATACTAAATACTTGAATCACAAGTATTTTTGCTTCATAAAAAGTCATACAAATTAGGAAAGCTTTTTAGTTCCTGTAGTTTGTGTGTGATAGTATACCATTGCTCCTGCACCTCATATGGGGCTTATTACTTTGTGGGAGAAGTGTTGCAATTAAAAAAGGAAAAGGTCTGGTTTGGAAGAAAAGAAAACAACATTAAAAAAATTTCAGTTGTTAGCCTTATAAATTTTGTCTTTTTGTTTTTTGTCAAATATTGCCCAAATAATTCCTACATACTTAGTTTTTGTTGTTAAATTAAAAATGATGAGAAAATACAGACAATGAATCTGTTTCTCCATGCTTATTCGGATGTGCTTTCATTAGTAACACTATAGGAAATTTGAAATAGGGCTTTTAAAAATGGCTAATGGTGTCATGCATGTCTGTATTTTTCTTTTAGTTTTTTACATAGTGGGCTTAGGCTTTTTTGTGGCTGCACTTTCTTTTTCTAATCTTAAACTATGAGTATTTAACCTTAAACTATGAGTATTTATTTTTAATTTACTGAGTGTTACATAGGCATTTCAATGTATGTCTCCTGTATGTGAACGTCCAGGCTTACCCACCAAGATACACCTGGGTACTTAATATTTGCCAAATGATACTGCAGACTTTCAATCTTCTGGGCCATGCATTCCTCATAATTTCTTTTATAATTACTGGATTACATGGTAGTTTGTTATATACTTGCATTACATAAAGCAGCGTGAGAAAATTTTGGTTTTCATACTGAATAGTTTTTGTGTCTTTATCCAGATCCACAAAGGAATTTAAATGCTTCCATTGCTCCTTAGTTTAAGATGCACAAAAGCTTGAGTGTGCTTTTAACTTAAACCTAGAGCATGTAAAAAATTATAACTTTCCCCAAAGATGTTTCCTTTGTGCATCAGTGTAACTTTAACCACCTAGTCAGGATACCCTAGTTGAAATAACTAACTATAGCCAGAATTATCCTTGTCTCACACTGAAGGCAGTTCAGGAGTTAGAATGGGAAACCCCTGTAGGGGCTGAAACAGCAGGTGATGCTGACATGCCTAACATGCACTGACTTAGAGTTCAGTGTGTAGAGCACAGCAATTGGAGCTATTTTCGCTCACGGATATGACTATTAAACTTGTAAAACACTTGTCCAGTTATTGTTGTCCTCGTGTTCTGCAGAGATTCAAACCTGCATACCCTATGTGCACAGAAGCAGTGTTTCAGTTCTGGAAAGGAAAAAAGATTTCAGACTCAACCTTTTTCAGTATTTCCAGATGTTTGCTCCAGATTCTTATATTCACTTTCCTATATTCACTGGTTTCTTTCAGATCATTGTCTGTTGCGAATTTATTGTCGTGCTGCTTTATTTTTCATATGCTGTAAATTAAATTTTAATATCTAACCGTGGCTGTGGCTTCTACTTGAACACAGGGAGCTAGAGGTTGGATATAGAAACCTACTGTCCTCTAGCTAATGGCAGGGTTGTTGATAGTAAACAGGTCCTTTTGTTTTGATACAAGCCATTGCTCAGGGTGACGTTTTGCGGATGAAAGCATTAACATTAATTAATGATTAATAATAAAAATATTTAATAATAAACAAAACAATAAATAAAATAATGATTGAATTGGTGACAGTGAAGCATCAGGAGGCATTTCAAAAAGTTGTTAAGAGAGAACACTGAGCAGGTTAAAACCGTGACTATAGAGGTATTTCATGTAGCCATTTATTTGAAATTAAATACTGAACAGAACGGTTACCAAAGCTATACCCCAGTGCAATGTTTTTATTTCAAACCTTGCAGATTAAGCATGGATATTTCAGAGAGCAGTGGTGTGAATCTGTATCCCATGGAACCAGCAACAGCTTTAGAATTTCAGGAGTCTACAGTAAAGTGTGTTTATCTACCTTTTTTAGATAAAAATAATACATTTGCTAGATTAACCATATTCAAGTTTCTACACAATGAATTACATATTTGCATTTGTTTATCTTTATACATAGTGGTCAAATGCAGATGGAGATGTCTTCCCTTGGTCAGGTACGTTAATGAGTGTATTATTACAAAATATTTGGGGGGGGAAGACAGGAAATGAGCCAACAATTTCATCAATTACTAATCTACCAAGTAGGGAAGGAAAAAATTTAGTAGGATGGAGGACAAAACTAGTTCTTCTTTAACATTTTTATGAAATTGCTTTTATTTTTTTACATGTGTATACTTAAAATTTTCCCGAGTTTTTCAGTTACTTTTTCATCTTAGGTTTTTTTTCCCCCGGTGTGCGGCTTTGATGTATGGCGGTTCATAGCTCAGCTATGCATGCTTGTCTACCATCCCACTCCCCTATCTGCCCGTTCTGGTCTAGGAAAACAGTACATTCATTAAGGATAACCCCAAAAATACTTTAACTAAAAATTAGTGTTTTGCCAGAGCACTGTCACCGTAGTTACAGAGAGTATATAAAGTATGATTTGGAGTTTTACGGTGTGGTATGTGCTGCTCATTATTTGTTCTGTATCCTGACTGGTGAACTGGTGTTCTTTATGACGTACTTTGGTTAGATTTAAATTATCTGCCTTTTAGCACTGGAACTGCAAGGATATAGTATCTGCTTACTTTGTTCGCTTTTCATCACAGTACTTGTAATAAATACTTCTGAAGTAATTTTATGCAAAAAACGATATAGTTTTATTTCCAGTGATATGCGGTCTAAAGAATTTTTAATCTTACAGAGAGAAAATGCTGAAGAGGAACTAGAATTTCAGAGGAGGAGGGAACTGATCATGGAGAAAGCAAAGCCTGAAGTGAGAACTTGTGAACAGGGTGAAAAATGGTCATTGAGTCAGGTATGGAGGTGTCTGGATGCAATAAATATGGAAACATTTGGAATGGATTGTTGCATTCTGTCAGTTTGTGTGTAGAGATAATAGTGGGTTTAGGCCTGCTGTTTGTTTTTGTTGGTTGGTTTTGGTGGTTTTTTTTTGCCTTAGCGTGAATCTCAAGATGTGACTGTGAATGGGAAGTTAAGACATAAAAAAAGGATATAATTAAATTTATAGAAGCCTTTTCTTCCAATAAACACTGTAGTAGTTGCAGTGGTTGCATTTCCCCGGAAAAAGTAAGTCACTTGAAGTTAGATCTTCAATAAAATGAAACACCTGATTCCTCTCCCCTGTCACCCCAAATACTCTTGTAGCTACTAAGTTTTTGTTAACAGCAGTATTTTTAATTTGTTTATATTACAAACAGACTGTTTAACATTACAAACAGATTGGGATAATAGTTTTAAAGTTTCAAAAGTATTTTGAGTTTTGTGTACATTGCAATGAGCCAGAAGTGAAAAACTATGGAAAAAATAAATTTAAATATTTGGTGCATACATTACTACTTCAGACCTTGTTTGTGTAGGGATTTTTGTGACTGCTTTTGCAAGAAGATTCTGCAAACAAAATTACATAATGTTCTGTATATATTGGTATATATACAAAATATATATATATTCTAATATATTACATATTATATATTTTTATATATTACATAATATACAAAACTATATATTTTAAAATATTTTTATATAATATATAAAAATATAAATTATATATAAGATATATTCTATATTACGGTCTGTCTTATCCAGACATAGATTGAATCTGGTTTATCTTGATGCTCTTCACATACTCATGTATAATCATCATTACCGTCAAATATTCCTATGACATCCTTGTGATTTTGTTAGTCTTAAATTTGTCTTTTTTTCTTCAAAATATCAAATTTAAAAAAAAAAGAAGAAGAGTTGGTTCATCTCTCTTGTTATATGGTTGTACGTTGGGGTTACCGCACTTTATTTGGAACAGTTCTTACTACATTGCTGAGATTAACAGATAAGGTTAATTCAGTGTCAAAATGTCTGTGGTCTCTGCATAACAAGGACGCTGCTGATTCACTTTTAAGAACCTTTTAAAAAGAAGAAATAAATCTTCCTGAACACTTGTAGAGGGCCTGACCTGGACTGTGTTATGCAGCTGAAAGCACTAGGCACGTTCCATGAAATGGAAACACATTTTGCAGGAGCAAGTATTCAATCATGCTGCATTCTGTGTAGTACACTAAGCGCTTATGTTACTACCTGTGTTACTAAATTAATTCAATTTAGCATAAATTCAAAATTCTGACTAGTGACCTGCATGCTGTGAGAGAGATTAGACCTGCAACGTTGGCATGACTAGCGGGCCTGTCGCAAGAACATAGTCCCTGAGCACAGGAGTGCTCAAGCATGCGAGTCCCCAGGTAGAACTGGCTGGAATGAGATGAGTAAGATTTCTTTGTTTATTCTAGCTAATAGAGTGGTTGCAGTAATATTCTGAAAGATGTCTGAAGTTGAAGATTTTTTTTTTTAAGCTTCAAAAGTAGCCACGAAAGATCATGAAGATGGGTGTGTAATCTTCCTTCCCATCTTGCTAGTTTTTGGAAAGTTCTGTGACTGTTGGGACCAAGTGTTCCAACTTCTGTCTTCTTTTTTTCCTCACGTTTTTTATTTATTAAAAAAAAAAGAATTGGCCCTAAGGAAATGATTTTGAATTGAATTATAATTTGGTTTTACTTATGCCAGCTGTGTCTCTGCTGACTGAGTTTTTACTGATGCAGAATTATTGGTTGCGTTTCATATTTATTAACATGACTTACATGTTTCCAATTTAACTATTGCAGAAGTGGTAACAAAAGGGATGTTATATTGCAATTATGAAATTATTTGGTTGCGGAATACTTATCTTCAAATCTATATTAAAAATCTATATTTGCATGTTAAGCTCCTGGTGATAGTTTAATTACAAAATCTGTTAAGACAAAATTGGATACTGCATTTGAACTAACGAATATTAAAATCTTATAAATGCAATTGTAATCACTTAGGATTGAAACTAAAAAACGTATGACAAATCTGTGCAAATAATTTCCACAAGGTTTTTTTAAATGTCGTTCAACTAGCAATAAAAGTATTTATTATTCATGAAAATTAATTGTTTCAGTGAAAAAAATAAGTTACGTATCAATGTGTATCTGAGTATCACGAGTAAAATATCCTGTTGTGGTGTATCACTAACATAGTTGATGAAATGATCTTTTTTTGTTTTTTTTTCCCAAACACTCAGAATGATCTAATTGTTTGGAATACAAGTGGGCAAGCCTCTCACAATGAGGTAAGATGCTAGTGCCATTTGTTTGTCTCTTATATGCTTTATATGAATGGTTCGTATACTAATGTTGTGGTTTTGGCCAGATTGCCCACTCAGAGTGACTGATGGCCCTCCCCGCCTCTCTCCAAAGAGAGGAGAGGAAGAGATAAAGAGATTTACGAGTTTAGAAAAAGAACTAAACTAATTTAATGAAAATAATAATAAATAAGGAAATAATTAAAAATATAGCTCCTAGGATGACAATCGCATCACCAGCAGTCACAGGGAAAGTCCCAGACTGGAGTCAGTGACAGACAGGAGCTGAATTCCAGATCTGGAGTCAGGGATGCTCGGATTGGGATCAAAGGCAGACAAACAGGCAGGGTCTTCCTTGGATGTTGGCCATTGAAGAAAGAGACGTGACCTTTTGATCCCTCAGCTTTTATACTGAGCGTGATGCATATGGGATGGAATATCCTGTTGGTCAGTTTTGGGTCATCTGTCCTGTCTGCTCCTCCCTACAGGTGTGAACCCTCTATGTTTCTCCACTTCCGAGCCTCTTAACGGGGCAAATAACAAAGTCAGCTGACCTTGGTTGTTACAGCAATAAGTATAAGCAAGAGCCTCTCTGTGTACCATTCCTTGGTATAATTGGGTCTTATCACTCTGAGAGTGAACAGTTTCTGAACAATATGCTGTTAATTTCAGAGTTTAGTCAGTTAGAAGAGGCCCAGCTAAAAAGTAAAATTACAAAACAGCAAATTGGTTCTGTTTTACTTCAAACCAGGACAACTAAATGAAACATGTAATTGAATATCACAGAAAATATGACTGAGCTCATTAGTAATGGCTATGTGGCTTATTTGGCCTGTGGTTTACTCTTGTCGTCATAAGGATTTACTAGGGTATAAAAATATACTTTCTGATAAGGCTGTTTCTGAGTTATGTAGTTTAGTATGAAACATTTTTTTTTTTTTTACATTTTGTTCATTCTGCTACATTTTCTTTTTTTGACTGTTCTTGTTCCACAAGAGTTTCTATTGATTTCACTGCAATTTGTTTTTGCACAGTTGTCATGTCCTTGGTTAGTTTTCAGAGAGGAGTCTGATTTTTATTGATCCTATCACTTTCACAGTGTGAATCTCAGCAGAAAGTCAAAAAGGGAAACGGTAGGGAGCTCCTTATGGAGTTTTTTTTCCCCCTTCCGATTTTCTTTGTGCAGAAACGGGGCTTCTCCCTCTACGTTGCAGTGTGTATGAGCATCTTGAAAATTCATGAGGACCCAGCCACTTTCCGCCAGTGTTGGTGAGGGGACGCCTATAGTTCCTGGCTCCCTCAGGAATCACTTTTTAAATAGGATTCCCATTACAGAGTTTGGTTATAGAACTCTTTCTATATTACCATTGGTGTTACGATGATTATACCTCACCTCCTGTACGCTGCTACTCCATTCTTCCTGCTGCAACTGTTAGCATAGTTCAAAGCCAAGCACAATCGTGCTCTGAGGTGTCTGCTTAACTTCCTCTTTTCTGCTTTTTATACAGAAATTCAGTGTTGCATAGAAAATACCTTGCAGAATGGTTTCTTGCTGTGAAAGAAACAAACATATGTAAGAAAAAAAAAAGTGGTTTTGCTTTGTTTTTCTAAATGTACTAAGACACAAAAATGTATGTTTGATGGAACTAAGTGATCACATGGGAAAAAAACTGAGAAATAATTGAGCTTGCTTTATAGCTAGGAGGAATATCTTGCAGTCTTTGGTCAGAAACTCATCTTTTCCAGCAAAAAAGGAATAGGACGGAATAAAAAAGGGAGGCTATGTTGTCATCAGATTATGGTGGAATAGTTGCAGTGCACAGCACTGTTAACTTTTGCATTTTATAGAATCAGTTGTGCTGAGATATTCTGGATGTTACTCTGACTTACATATATGTTCTTTAATTACACAGAACAAAGATAAAAGTCCGACAATGTCTCCTACTACAAACACCACAATCCCTTTTGGCCTGAAGCCACGATCAGGTAATGTGGGAAAGAAAATTAACCAATTTGTGGGTACTTTTTTTCTTTTTTCATGTCTGTGTTATTAATAGATGTCAGTACTTTTTTTCCCTTAAGAAGGCAGTGATGAAACATTTTCTATACAACAGTGAGAAGAAGATTAGAACATTTTAAGGTTATAGGTTTGAATCAAGATTAAATTTGTAACAAGTATGTATTTGTCACATTATATATGGATCAAATTTTCATCCCTTCCTAATAAATCAGGTGTTCTAACAAATTATATGTATGTATGTTTAAAAAACATGTGTGTGTTTGTATAAATACACATATTTTATACATGTATACATATATATATAATCTGTGCTAGCATAATCATTGAAATATGATTTTTGCTTAATTGGCATGTAGTGATACAGTTTAGATTTTGTTGAATAATATATGTGAATAGTTAGGCTTGTTTGGAAAACACTGCTCTGAAAATTGCTCATTGTAATGAGTCTTTCAGTAGTTATGCTTGTGTAAGGATCAAGCATTATAGGAAGATTAGATGTTTACTTCAGCCAGCAGCTGAGTTTAATTAATTTGGAATGCACTAAATCTGCATAATCATCAGTCCTTTAACAAGCAACAATTTATTAAAACAAACAAAAAAGCATAAAAAAAACCCCAAAACTATTGATGTATTCGAGGGCTTGGGTAACAGCTTCCTTTAAAAAACTTCCTTTAAAAACAAGATTAGCTACAGGATAAAACTCAGTTTTTATCTTCTTTGTGCTGAGGTGGTCAATGTTGTTAAGTCATCTCACATCACCCCTAAAGAATAACTGTAGTTTTTTCAGTATGTTTCAGCATCCTAAGACTAATCCTGGTTTCTGACATCCACCATAGATGCTTTTAATCAAGTGCTGGTAAACCACTGCAAGCTTGCGGTTTCCATAACAAAATATCTTGGCAATAATGGCAGCAGTTTCACATTTGCATGTTTAAGAAATTGTACCCATAGATTTGTGGGTTTTTTTTAAAAAAAAAAAAGTTTAAAAAGCAAAGAAAATGGTATTGAACCAATGTTGTTTCATAAAGAAGATACTTTAAATTTCTCATGTATGTTAGTTATGATACGCAGTTTGACAGATCTGTTCAGTTGCATTTCTTAGTTTGTTGGGCTGTGAAACTCTGGCTCTATTCTTGTATGTTCCTGATGCTTTAGAGATGTTGTTATTTCTCTATTTGTTTAAAGTACTGGTTAAGGGATGAGCAAATGGGTCCTTTCAAGATTTGGAAAAAATAAAACATTGAGTACTACTGCACAGTCCAGTGGCAGCATTGTGATAACACCGTTAGGAGAAAGACGTCTGAAGGCAAACAGGTCCGTGCTGGGTTGCTGCTGCCAAGGGATGTAGCCTGTGTTCTGCTGAGCTGCCAGTGAAATTTGCTGCTGGGGACTGGAAACAGTGTTGTGGGAGAGAATGCAAGACCATGACTTCTTGTTGGAGTGTTAGTTTAACGTACGCCTATGAATCTTGGTGTATCAGTGTGCCAGGATGTCCTATACTTAATGACTGTAGTAGGTCAGAGCAAAAAAGCACAGTGAATCATTTTTTAGAGGATTTCTAGGAAGACTGGATTGCAATGGTTGCAGTCCTTTGCAAGAAATCCTCCAGGTCGCGTGATGGAAGACCAGATGTGCACAGCTCCTACAGTTCTTCCCCTGTCTATATTGCAGCTGTGTGCAGCCTCATTAAATACCAAAGTCTGTTGGTTCTAATCTGTTGATTTTCTGCACTGTACGAATTCAAATTCACATGTTTGAATTACTTTGAGTATGCCGATACCATAGTGTTTTTTGGTCACAGCTATGAGTTGCAGAAAACTTGATAATCTGATTTAGTTTTCCTTGCCATATCATACACTACAGAGTCACCAACCTAGAGGCATTACTGCACAATCTTTCACCTCATCACATCCAGTTTCAGTCATGTTACCTTAAATTTATGCCATGGGAAGGCAGGGGAATTTGGCAATAGTAAAACTTTAGGTCCAACTTCAGTTAAAAAGAAAGTATATTAGCTGCGTAGTACAATGTAACAAAATGCAACCCTGCAAAAGAGTAGTGAAGCTGCGTATTGTTTCCTGTCCTGCTCCCACCCTAGAACTTATGCTAACCCATAAGAATAATTTACAGATAGAAGTAGTACGTGACTGAAAATACTGGCACATTTCTCCCATTAAAGCTGGTTACCTTGCCATGTCTCTAGTTTCTTCAGTGTATTTTTTTAAAAATCTGTGCAAGTTTTGTGCGAGTTTGAACCATCCTATCATTGTCTGAATTTGTTAATTATATACTGCTTTATTGCCCTAGCTCTGAGCTAGTCTAGGGGGTCCAGCAATTCTGTGATCCAGGAAAGTTTTTCAGCTTAGTTTGTAGTTTATTTTAATACCTTTTTTTCATTTAAGTTCTGTATGGCCCTAGGGTAAACCTTAAAACTCATTGGAAATGAGTTTTAGCTATTTAACTTTATTAGAGCTTACATTTGAATTACTTGCTTCTATAAATCTTTTAAATCTGAGTGCAAGATTAAAAGAACATTAAAATGTTCTAACTAAAATGTGTACATCGTTCTCTGTGGAAAACATAGTGGCAAATTTTCAATGAAAATATGTGCAAACATACTTCTCTGAAACTTGAGAGTTTATTTTCACTGTGTTTATTTTCATCGATTTTAAATGAATGTTGCTTTCTCTTTGGCTATTTTTCCCCCTCATTGTTTCATAATGATTTATGTCTCTTGGAAAGGTGAAAGTAAACTCTTCTAGACTTCTGGCAAGGATTCCAGTTTTTTGAAGTACACGCACAAATGGAAGTGCTTCCAGAGAATAAACTGCAGTGGCTTAAACTTCTGTGTTAGTACATACTGATATATGTTCAGGACTGAAGGTCCTTTTATTCTTTCATTTTAAAGCTAGGCAAAACATTGGGAAAATTCATATCTGATGGCTGACGTGGTACCCAAAGAAAATGTTTTGAAAAGTAATGAATGTGTTCTGACTTCTTGACAGATTCTTTTCAAGGGTCAGATGTTTACATAGGAGGCAAAAAGAGAGAGGATTTTTTTAATTTTTCAGAATATTTCCTCCTGTATTTTAAATACTTTCATAGAGTACAGGCTTCTCAAATTCACATTAATTTTGAAAACTTTGCAGTATTACCATTGAAAAAAACCAACTACTACAAGTTTTCTTAGAACCATAGTTTTGCTCTTGGGGAGGTGCTTTTTCTCTCTGGAAAGGGATCAGTCAAAATGGTTAATAAATTTAAACTCTTTGATCATGAATTGATTAAAATGTTCAGAGTGGTGTTAATTGTTGAAACTGAGTGTTTCTTGCTATGTCTTGCCATGGTATCTTTAATATGCCGGACCTTGAAACCTGAACATCTACTAATACATCTTGCAGTACTCAGGAATATTTTTTGCTTTTGTTCTGTGGCATTTTGAGGTCATTGTGTTTCATAGTTTCTGCTGAACAAGGTGACAGAAACAAAGACAATAAAAAAAAAAAATTGTACCTTCAGAAGCTAAAAGAAGCACTGACAAAACTTAATCACAAAGTAGATTGTCTTGTGAAGAGTTGTTCCCTTATGCAGCTGTTTACATAGCATAATCCTACTTGTGAATCCAGTGTTATCTATTTTGATAACTTGTAGAGGATTTCCACCCCCTGGAAGTGTTCAAGGCCAGGCTGGATGGGGCTTTGAGCAGCCTGGTCTAGTGGGAGGTGTCCCTGCCCATGGCAGGGGGGTTGGAACTGGATGATCTTTAAGGTCCCTTCCAACCCGAACCATTCTACGATTCTGATTCTAAGCCCAGCGTTAGTATCTGTAGACATGCTCGCCTCACTGTCTTTCAAGTTTGTTGTGAAACACATAACGATCATTAGAACCTGACAGTATTTTTTCCCTCCTTTGAGTGCTACTTACTGTTTTTCTGATCTCTGGATATTTATTATTTCCATTTGTTTTCTTACCTAACTGCACTATCTGTTTTCTTTGGAAAATGATGAGAATCCTAATTGCCAGCATAATTAAAGACTGTTTATCATTTGCCATAAATCCATGTTCTCTTACCCAGTGTTGACTCTGCTTAGAGCTTAAGTTGTGCTGACTCTCAGGTTCAGCTGATCTGGTGTCCCAACAGCCAGAAGCAGTAAACTGGCTTTGGAAAAAGACATGACTAAAGAGAGCAAGCTCTTGAATGGTTGAGTGTGGAGAGAAGTTTAAGGTGAAGTTTTATATGACACTGTCTGAATTATCATCATGTTAATACAGATTCCAGAATTGTGGGAAGGAGGAAGTCTATGTGATAAAGTTCCTTATGGTTATTTATTTGGAGTGGTATAAAATAGGGACTTTCTGTGCTTACTGAAACTTACCTTTGACTTTCTTCTGATATTAAATTGTTTTAGCTGCTTTTTGATCTACATAGTAATTTTAAATTGATTTAGGATTATGGTTTAGCATTTAGAGTAAGAGTTTATAATCTCCAGTTTAGCTTGAGGATCATGAATGTTGCTTGTGTGTTGGACTCAGTAGTTAAAACATGGAAATATATGTAGAAAACCAAGAAATGAGTGAGTTCGTAATTGTTGCATCAGAAGTGGTAAGGAACATTGTAATGAGATACAGGAAAAACTCATTAATTAGTGATATCATTGTGAAGGGTAGAGAAGGAGAGATTTAAATTTTGTGTCAGAAATAGGAAACCAGTGGGAAGCTTTGAAAGGAGGGATAACGTGCTGAAGAAAAGCAGGGAGGAGATATTTTAAGGATGTCAGTGTCCAGTTCTGAACCACTATAGAATGGAGGTTTGAGGAAAGCTTGGACGGAAAGCCATGCCACAATCAAGACAGGAGACAGAAGTGCAGAGTAGATGTGGTGAAGAAGGAATAAAAATGTCTGCTGAAGGACTAGAGGAACAAATAAGAGGTGTTGTCATGACTACTTGAAGGAGAGAAGGCAGAATGGTTGGAAAACAGGGACTGTATTGCTGTACAAGTTTAGCTCCATAGTGAGTTGATGGGTGGTCATGAACTGTACGCATGACATGCTTTTTACAGTCATCTGGTGAACAGTCTCCACACTCTGTTGCAGCTTCTGTAGACATGTGCAATTTTGTATGCTTTAGGGAGCCCAGTTGAATCATTACTGAATTTATGCTTATTAGAAGACTGTCTACAGCGCACGTTTGCCAAGGCTTGTGGTGCAGACTCAGGATCACCCTTTAGAAGTATTGTATGTCTGTTCTTGTCCCTGGAAAGTCTGTAAAAGTTGTGGAGGACCAAAACTTTCCTAGGGTGGTGGCCCCATTGTAGGTTTGGACTTACTGCTGGGGGAGTCAGCAAGAAACAGTAGTGCTGCATGTACTATGGAGTGAATTAAAACAAAGGGAAAACATCTATAGTACATACAGAACGCATTTCAACAGAATGAGAATCCAAGGGATTAATGTAGTTGCTACTTGACAAAATCAGTTAGGAAGTTGTAATGTAATACTATTTTTATATGGATGTGTAAATTTTCTTTGTCTTTGGGGGAGAAAGTGTTCTTATTACATAGTTACAAAAAATACCAAAATGGTTATTCTCTGAACTTTTCCTTGCTGAAGCTTCACAACTGATATTACCTTCTGATTCACAGAGTCAAGGTACTTGTCAGGCTATAATATGAAATCTATGGGTACTTTTTCTTAAAACTTGATTGTAAACAAGTTGTGTGAAGTGCTATGGTTACAATGATCTTGCTAAGCTTAACAGCCTTAACTGCGCATATAGTGTGTGATATGCAAGTACTAACATATAACTTCTCGTTCTTTTTATTCTGCACCATCTTTCATTCTTTTTTCAAAAATTACGCATTTTGTATTAATCACCTTTGAATTACATCTTTGTCATTACCATACAATCCTAATGCCATATATGAGCTGCTGCTGCCCCCTTTTATCCCCCTGCTGGTCCTTATACCACCATGGTTGGACTGGCTGTCACTCCCCTCCAGCAGACCCATCCCTCAGTCTTCCTCCTATCTCCTTCAACACACTTACACAGGCACAAACATGGGACAACTTTAGCTACAGTATCCCATCTGAAGGAGACAGTGACAATGGTAGGTGTTCCATATATAATTTACTTAATTTTGTGTTTTCAGAAACCTTGAATATATGGCAAATGCCCCTTGTGGCTAAGGATGAAAGACAGTACTCTTGAGGGGATGTTTATAAGACTAAACACCTCAGAGGATGCACGTTAATTTACTGTAGAATATGTGCTATCAAAAGTAAATGAGTGAAGAGTGTCACTGTTTTCAAGTCTGGCCAAACAACTTTTCCCATGATTTCCACTCCAGGAACTGTTTCCAATATGGGTTTATTTACTTGCTTTACTTTCAAGGGTTTATAAAAGTTGTACTCAAACAGCAATTAATTTTGCTGCTATCTTTTCTGCATTTTTTGTTTATTATATTTTTTGATAGACACTGACTGTTAATAAAAATACCCTCCAATCTGCAGTTATTGATGCAGGTGCATAACTAACTTAATTGGAAGAGGAATCCATGAAGAAACAAATCTGAAACAGTCAGCTAAGCAAAACCAGTGATTTCTGTCCAACAGAAACTCTTAGTAAGCTGTCAAACTTCTCTATGCGTAGTGAAGGTCAGGTGCATTAGTAGATGTTGTTACTGCTTCTTTTGTTTTGTTTTTCTCCAGGGTGTTAACTGTCATAGTACATTGAGTCTTGGCACTAATATGCAATGCTGGCCACGGTTGGGCTATCAGAGTCATCTACTGTATTAATAGTTAAATGTCAGATGGAAGAAACACAACCTAGACAATTAAACGAAATATTTGACAGGCAGTAGGACTAAAATAGGATTATGTTCTTCCAGTTGCCCTAAATTAGAAGGATGTTTAAGTACTGGAAGGCAATGAAACTGTCAAAAGCATCAGATTGAAACCAAGACCAAAAATCTTCTGTATTTGATAAATACCAACATTTAGTTTAGAATGCCTACATTCTTAGTTCAGTTCATTAGTTGACAATACTCGCTATTGCCACAGTCTTCTTGATCATAAAACCATAGAAAACAGCATATGTAAGGAATCAGCTCCATAAAGGATATGAGTATGGAATGTAAGAATTGTGATAACGGTAAGTTGAAAAACTGTATTTAGTTCATGGTGGTATGAAACTAGCTTGACATTTCATTGGTGAATATTCTAACAGAGAAAAGGGAAAGCTAGAGGCACTTCTAGCAGTGCCAAATTTGATCTGTGTTAATCTAGATTTGTTAGTGTTTTGGTCTTCTAAATGAAATGAGCCGTGTAGACTGGCCTGTGCTTCTGCATTTGGAACAGATGTCTCATGTCATTAAAGCTTAAGGCAAATGCAAATATTAGTATTTGTTACCTTAGGCTGTTACATCAGAAAACTGCTTTTACAACTATTTTTTTTAAATCAGGACTGTTGCCTTTATGTTTAGAGTTTATCTAAGGTTTATTGTCCTATGGTAAGAAGCAAACCAGAGACCATTCTCTGTCACTGAGGTTAGTTGGCACAGCATGATCCAAACCTATACATAAGCACTCTTACTTTCCAAAACTGGATGGCTGCATTTAAGCTGCTGTTGGGGAATGTCATTTGCCTGTGCTATTCCTCGAGCTATACCAAGACGTTGTGTAGAAGAGAGATGGGTTTGCACAGACCAAAATTGTAGCAGGAAGCCACAACGTTAACAGAATCAATGTGTTCTGGCCAGTGCTGAGGATCCATGCACCAGTCCTGTGTGGCTTGCTGGTATAGGTGTCCCCTTTGATATAGAAATGTCGTGCATCAATGTAATATCTTAGTATTTCATATCATCTGTAATGTAATTATGTGGCAACAGCTCTGTAATAGAGGAGGCGAAGTCCAGAATTTATGGGATGTTATAAGGCTTGGAACAGACAGGTCTCCCAAGACCAATGGCCATACCATTATGGAGGCTTTGGTTTAGCAAATAACTTCACTGTTACTTAAATTTGGACTGAATAAATCAATCAAAGAGAAATCCAGCTATCTAGCCTGACTTCATCTTTGCCTGTCATTAGTCCAAACTTCTCTTTGTCTATTGTTTTTAGAGTCAGGTTAAATAATTTTGTTGTTTACCTGAGGGATAATGTTGTCAAAATAACTACTTGGGGCACTAAATACCTTGATGTGCTATAAATAGTGCACCTGTGTGCATTGTAACTCAGTACAAAAATGAAAATTTTCACAAGGAAGTTTGTCCTTGACTGTGGTATGTTGAATACATATCCTGTTATTAACTATTAGCCATTTAACTTGCTGAGAAGTGTACAAAGTACTGTTAAAAAAAAAAAAAAAAAAAAAAAAACCAAACAAACCAAGCATTACCTAATAACAAAAAACAAGCATTACCTAATAACTTTGGCCATGGGTTCGGAAAGCAGCAACTCACTATTGGAAGGAGTGAAAAATAGACTTTCAGGTGTGTGTGAGGTGTGGGCTCCCCTTGCTGGAAAACATGTGTGATGCAGAGAAGCAAGCAATACACAGAACTGCCAAAACTTTCCGTATTAGAACATTTTTCTTTAAACTCGGTATATAACTGAAGCTTTTATAACTAATGCTTCTGAGTGTGTGGGGTTTTTTTGTTTTGTTTAAGCAATTAAACGTATTTTATTTAGAAACTTTTAATTGTAGTTTCCCACTGCCTTGAGATTAGCCTGCCTTTTTCCTCATGGTGGAATATGCCTCATGAATAGAATTGAATAAGTAGTGTTGATATTTACTTTTCATTAACAGATGTTGGTAGTCTGAAATTGGAAGAAAGTGTGCTTGGGACATTCATATTGACTTAGCAAAGGCCTAAACAAAGATAGCTGCGGCCAAACTGAATGCAGTCCATGGTAATACGCTGATACTTGCAGAAGTAAACATAAATATGAGCTAATGCTTCCGTAGAGAAATTTTTGAAATGTTGCTGCTACTAATAAAGCTCCAGTAGCATTTAAATACCATTTAAATATGGTATTACTCTTCAAACATGGTTTTATCTATGTATTTCGTCTGTGAGAGGCAGCAAAGCTCAATTGTTAGAGTTGTACAGTGAACTATTTCTAAAATAAAAATCTTAGAAATTGCAACTACTGTTTTTAAGAAATGTGATAAGAGATTTTTATTTCACCTCTTAAAACTTGAGGAGCAGTCTTCAATAAATTGTTACAGAATTGCTAATGCAGAAATTTTAAAGCGGTACAATTGTAATAGAAGTCCTGGGTAAGAGTTTCTGCACTTTGAAAACTTGGGAATTGATTTTGTTATTGTAGCTGTCCTAAATGATATGATTTATTAAATAATGTTTGATATATTTATAATTGTTTAATTTTCACTGTATATAAGTGCTTTCATCAAAAATTTACCAATGTATTAAATAATTTAAAATTATCTAAAACAGTAGGTAATGCTTTTGAAATGGCGTAGTTAAATCAGTTAAATGGATTGTAACACTTCATAACAACAGTAGTTACAGCTGTTAACAGCCTTTGTATGTTTGGTTATGTGCAGTCATAGTTATGCATATTCCTCTCTACAAATTATATATTAAGAAGCACGTATCTACTGGTACGCCATGCTCTGGAAATAGAGTTCTATTCCGAGCTTGCAGTTTGCCTTCTACAAAGGCAAAGATTAAATGTCAATACAACTGTGAACCTATTGCATCTGCAGGCATGGCTCTGCTGCTCTCATGTTAAGTGTGAGAGGTCGGCATAATGAATGTTGTTAGTTACGATGTGTGCACCTCTGTGTCGCTCCTTCTGAGTGGTGACACTGGTGAAGCTATCAACTCTGCCTGGAGAAGGGAACTGAGCTGCAGTTGGTATCTGTAGTTCTGTCCTGCACGTTCTTTCCGGGACGCTCTCCCAGTCTGCCAGTGGGATTTCTGATGACATTAAAAAGGATAAAGTTTGCTAACTTAAAACTGTAATACTTAGGTGTTCTATTTAAAATCAATTTTGTTTAACAAATAGCCTTTAATATGGCATTTCCCAATATTACTGATTTAACAGCAGTGTAGCAAATTTCAGTTGTCTGTGAAAAGTTAAAACTATGACTGTGTGAGTCAAGTAGTAGAAGGAAGCAAGTTTAGTAACTGGCCATAGTTTATTCTGGCGTGATGCCTCAGATAAGTAACATAAGGATATGTAAGGAATTTGTTGCCTTAAGCTCCTTTTTTAGTAAATAAGGGAAAGAAATGCTGCCTGTTGGCTGAACTGCTTTAGGTTGTGTCTGTCTGTCATTTTGGATAGAGAAGTAGCTTAGATTATTAATTTTGCTACTTAACCAACCTGTGAACAGTTAGGTGAGATTCGTGGTGACTAGACTTGTGTGAGATTTCAAAGTATTTCTCCTACAAAACCTTTGTCTTGTTTATCAGAGCCGTAGGTGTCATAGGGTACAATTTTATATGTTGGCCCTGAACTGATTTGAGGGCTTCATTAAACAGTTTACTTTTAGTCAGAATGTAGATGAAATTTCCTTCTACCAGGAGTTCAATTTTTTAATTTGTTACATATTTTGAGGACTGATTTTTAAAATTGAGCCTGTTACACAAGTCACAACAAAAATAAAATGACTGACATGCCACAATTTTTAATGGAACGTCAGAATTATTATGATTACACCCATACGTACCTTTCTTAAGTTTATAAGAATAATTCAACATTTTTCACTCCTCTGGTAGGTGCTATTGGCAGTTCATATGCTTCCAATTTTCTGATGTGCCTTTTAGGAAACAAAACGCTCCTCTCTCCTGTACTGTTACTTATTGACCCGGAAATTATTCTCTCTCTCTTTAATGGCCTTAAATTAACGAAATTGAGCATAGCTCTATGTAAAAACTAAGATTTCTAGGCTTTGTACTTTCCACCCAGTTAATTGGGACTGAGGGTGTCATTCAGGAGGAGAGAGGCAGGAGAGTAATAATACAAAATGCTTCTTTCTTTTAAGCAGTATTATTTTCCATAATAATCAAGTTGGCCCATCATTTGAGTAGCAAACAGGTGACAGTTGTGTTTTGAGTGTACATCTTCTTGTTCTTCAAAACCAGTCACAACAGTCATTGATCACGAAAAAAAGGAAGCGTAGAGGTGCATATGTGCAGAGATTTCCTGTAATTAATTCAGGGAACTACGTGTGGGCAAAGTGATCCAGTCGACAGAACTAGGGTCGGTGGGAGGGAGTACTGCAAAGAGTTTGTGCAATGCTACGTTTGCAACACGACTTTAATGTAGGCAGACTTACTGAATGGCAAACTCTGCCTATTTTTGTCTTTGTTTGGTGGGTGTTGTGTGTTTTTTTTTTTTTTTTTTTTAGTATAACCTTATCTAGTAAGCATTTTGTCCTGTGTAGGAAGATGCTTGTCACAGGTTGTTACACAATTCAGCATCTTTTAGGATAGGGTTCTGCTTAAAGAAGTATTTCCTGCCAGGTTAGATACAAAGTTTTATACAGATCAGAGTCTCTAAGGGACAGTGCCGGTGCTTAATAATCAGAAAAACCCTGCCTGTTGAGATTAGGTTGAAAAATTATCCACTCCATTCATGGCACATGATGCTGTTCAGAACAATATCCAGAAAATACCCATTTATTAATGTAATCCAAGGTCCATTTTTTTCTATCCACCTGAGGTCAGAGAAATTTTCTAACAGTTTTTGCTGGAGGCAGTGCCTAAGGATTTTGTTTCATTTAGAAATTAATAAATCAAGATGTTCATTTTTAAACTAAAATCTGTCTTTTTTAAAATCACAGTGTTCTTAAGACCACAAAGAAATTTGGAGTCCATAGACCCACAATTTACAATTCGAAGGAAAATGGAGCAGATGAGAGAAGAGAGAGAGCTCGTGGAACAGCTGCGTGAGGTATGTGTTGGTAGAATTGACTTGTGCTGCTGGAATGTATTTTTTCACTTTTCTTTGGGAAAGTTGTCTAAGTCGGAGAGTATTAAAAAGGTTAAATGAGGCAATATTACTTCTGAAAATCACATTGATGAGACTGTTCCTGAAGTACTTTGTCACGGTCAGATGTCTGTACTTCAGAAAAAGTTTTGTAAAAATGCAAAATTTTAATGGGAGTTACCGGAATTGACATACAGTTAAGCAGCATGCCTTGCACTGGGGGAATTAAGAATTTCTTTAATTTCATCAGAAAGGATGAAGTCATCACTTAAGAGGTAGAGAGGTTTAGAAACTATTACCTTCCAGCTGGAGAAGACTTCAGTCTAGCAAGTAAAAGGCATAATGAAATAAATTAGTTAAAGCTGAAGTTAGAAACTTTTTTAAAAGCAGGTAACTAATGCTTGAAACAACTTTCTTAGACATGAAATGAGTATTTCATCACTTGAAGATCTGAATATACAAAATGGTGTCCTCGTATATTGTCTTGAATATAGAAGGTACAGCCTGATGCAAAAATTGCTGCATGTGGTTGCGTAGTGTTTGTGTCACACATCTAATACCTAGGTAGTGCTACTTGTGTGACACCTATTTGCATCTAAAAAAAAGATGACAGCCTTTGCTGCAAGGAATGTTGTGAGCCTGAACCTGTCAAGGTTTCCAGTTATATCATGTTACCAACAGAAGGGATGGTATCGTTGCACTCCTAAACGCAGTGAAAATCCTGAAAGTATGATAGGTGACTTTGATACCACAACTGAATTACAAGATTATCTGTTCTTATGTCATTAGCTTCATGTAATGACTAATTCCAAAATTATTCATTTATTTTAAATAACATGTCTTGTAATATTTAATGTTAAAGCAAGAGGATTCATTTTTTTTTCTCCGTACCAAGTAGTGTTTAAAAGGCAGGTTGTTTAATGTAGAATCATAGAATCATAGGGTTGGAAGGGACCTCTGGAGATCATCTAGTCCAACCCCCCTGCCACAGCAGGGTCACCTAGAGCAGGTTACACAGGAACACGTCCAGGCGGGTTTTGAATGTCTCCAGAGTTGGAGACTCCACCACCTCTCTGGGCAGCCTGTGCCAGTGCTCTGCCACCCTCAGAGTAAAGAAGTTCCTCCTCATGTTTAGGTGGAACTTCTTATGCTCAAGTTTGTGCCCATTGCCTCTTGTCTTGTTGCTGGGCACCACTGAAAAGAGCCTGGCCCCATCCTCCTGACACCCACCCTTTAAGTATTTATAAGTGTTGATAAGGTCACCCCTCAGCTGTCTTTTTTCCAGACTGAAGAGACCCAAATCCCTCAGCCTTTCCTCATAAGAGAGGTGTTCCAGTCCCCTAATCATCTTTGTAGCCCTCTGCTGCACCCTTTCCAGCAGTTCCCTATCCCTCTTGAACCTGGGAGCCCAGAACTGGACACAGTACTCCAGGTGTGGCCTCACCAAGGCAGAGTAGAGGGGGAGGATGACCTCTCTTGACCTGCTGGCCACACTCTTCTTGATGCACCCCAGGATGCCATTGGCCTTCTTGGCCACAAGGGCACATTGCTGGCTCATGGTCATCCTGTTGTCCACCAGGACTCCCAGGTCTCTTTCCACAGAGCTGCTCTCCAGCAGGTCAGCACCCAACCTGTACTGGTGCATGGGGTTGTTCCTCCCCAGGTGCAGCACCCTGCACTTGCCCTTGTTGAATTTCATAAGGTTTCTCTCTGCCCAGATCTCCAACCTGTCCAGGTCTCTCTGTATGGTGGCACAGCCTTCCGGTGTGTCAGCCACCCCACCCAGCTTGGTGTCATCAGCAAACTTGCTGAGGGTGCACTCTATCCCCTCATCCAGGTCATTGATGAATATATTGAAGAGGACTGGACCCAGTACTGACCCCTGGGGAACACCACTCGTCACTGGTCTCCAACTAGACTCTGTGCCCCTAATCACAACCCTCTGAGCTCTATCTTTCAACCAGTTTTCTATCCACCTTACTGTCCATTCATCTAAAACTAGAACTATGAGGACTTTTAGATCTTCATTCTCTTACATCAGGCCCTCACCTGCTTTAAGTCTGGATTAATCTGACTTTGTCTTGCTGAACTTCTGAACAGAACAGATATTGTTGAAGATTCAGTGTAGTTGATTGAATGCTGTATACTACCAATTCTAAATTTGGGTGGTGCCAAAAGGATAAGATGCAGGAATTAGATGAGATAGACTTATTGGTAATAGAGAAGGAAAAAAAAAAAAACCAACATAGTCTGGTCAGCAGCGTTAGCGCAGCTTTTTATGTTTCTTTTAAGAGTTTCCACAAGTATGTAGCAAGTCCCCAAGTAATTGTTCGTAAAAATAATGTCCTCAAGGTTCGTGCCTTGTGCATTATTTCAGCTAATTCTCACAGTGAAAAGTAGAACAAGGTTACTCACCATATCAGCCATGGAGACTTAATGAGGCTCTCCACACTGTATTATTACTAGATATTACCAGTAATACTGGTTTAATGTGTTCCTGACCTTCAGCTCCATGCACTATCCATCTTTGCCCTCACCCTGAAGCATTGTGTCTTGTAATGAAAAGTTCCGTTGTCTCTTGTGAGAACTTTGATTACAAGCCAAAGAGTGGTGACAGAAGCTGGAAGATTGGCCCTGTTTGGAAGCACATAGTGAGATTTTTTTGAATTAATAAAGTTTACTCTGGTATACTGGGTCCTTTAGTGAGAGAAGCAACCTCCAGATCGTCTCATTATGTACTGTACAAGAAAATAGCCCAGAACATATAGGTCATTAACTTCATGCTTACTGAATAAACATATCTGTTAGTATATTTTGCTTTTTAATTTTTTCATGGTATGTTAGAATTTAGTGAGACTCCACTAAACAGGAAGGAACAGCTGTTAAAGTACTCAGGTTCCTTATTTAGAAATCTAAATGCACAGTTACTTTTAGCTCAGCCGCTTCACCTGAAACATGTATTGTGAGAACATGGGTGTTTCTTCCATACATTCCCCCCTTTTCTTTAGAATGGTGTGTTTTTACAGCAATTGTTCCATTTCATAAAACTTCTTCTTCAAAGATACACTTTTTTTTCCCTCCATTTGGGCCATTTGATTTTGTATACGTCCATGGTTGCTTCAGACAGTTGTCATTTTGAGAGTGATTCGCCACTTACTTTTGAGCTATAGAGTCTAGCAAGAAATACTGATTGATTTTTGCCACTCAAAGGCTAAATAGTCAATAGTTTTGACATGCTAACTGGAACAAATTGTCTGCTGCTGTAGCATGGGTGATTTTGAAAAAGTAAGTAGTTCTTCAATGGTAACAACATTGAAGGAGAATGTAAACGTTTCTTGAAGTCTTCAGTTTTAATCAAATCGAGTCTCACACCATGAACTGGCATTGAAATAGCATTGTAGGTGTGCTGTGCTCATGAAAAATAAAAAGCACCCTGTTCTATACTGAGCAGTCTCCCAACAGGCAAATCAGTTTTTTAAGAGAAGGAATTTTTAATTCATTAACTTATATAACCCTGTTCGTAACAGATTTGGAAAAAAGTCTCAAATGTATTCTTGATGTGTAACTTTCTGTACATATCTCATATACCAAAAATGTTTTCTAATGTATGAATTAATCCAAGGTGAAAGCAAAACATATTAGTACACATGATGCACTCCCTTGTTTGGCACTTGTGGGACCATACATGTGAGTACTTGAGTAGCGTGTCTAGTAAAAGGAAAACAGGGAAAATATAACGAAACCCCAGAGTGGGTTCAGTGGAAGATATTTCATGGTGAGGGCACCCAAACAAAGGATGTATGAAGAAGCAGCTAAGAGCTGGATTTCTTTTGGTTGGAGAATACCATATGACTGTCCTCAGCTGCCTGAAGGGTAGTAATAGAGAAGATGAAGCCAGGCTTTTTAAAGATGCACGAAGAATGAGGGGAAGTGGCACAAATTGCAGAGAAAGAAATTTGAAGTAGCTATAAGGAGAAAATTCTTTGTAATAAGGATAGTGAAACACCAAACAAGGTTGCCTGGAATCTCCTTCCTGGCAGATATCCAGAGCTTAACTAACCAAGGCTCTGATCTCATTTCAAATTTGTAAGACGAGGTGACCTTCAGAAATCCCTTCCAACCTACGCTCTGCTTTGATTCTAAAGAGAATAATCTATTTTCATCTAGAACACCCAGCATAGATTGAGGGTAATGTATTAATAGAGAATAATGACTTTAAGGAGGTTCGACTAGGAATAGGAAATATCTATTTTAAGGTAATGGAAGTAATTATCTCTGAGAGTTAATCTAAGAGTTATCTCAAAGTATAGTGTTGGAATGTTTTCAAGATTGGAGCACAACTTAGGAAACTCATCATATGCAACAATTTTATTGTAGGAGTTTTCTTCTGGAAAATTCTCAAATGTTTTCAAAGTATTTTATTTTGCAGTATCAAATTCTTTTCAGTGAGACTTTGGTTTTACTTTACAAGTATGCAAAAATTCTCTTCTAAATCTCAAATGTTTTGCCATGCCTTTCTGATTGCTCTAATACTTCCTAAGTAATTTTTAGGCTGCTAGAGAAAGATTGCCTTTTACTGTCCACTTGTACAGTTATTAACACAATGTAGTTCTGATTCAAAGTGCTGATGATAAAGAAAACTTGAGATGTGCAAGTTGAAGACTTGAGGGAATGGTGAAAAGAAGGAGCCACATGTAGTGCTATCCCATGGCTAATTGCATGCATGTGTGGTTTTATGTGTATGTATAAAAATAAATGCATATTATGACAGCAGCATTTGAAGTGTTGAGTTCTTTTAAAGGAGTTTACATAATTCAATGACCAACATAGAGTAGAGTGGGTTCGTTCTTAGTTTTTAAAGAATTAGTTGTATATAGGTAGTGTGTTTCTTGGTAAAACAGAACTCCAAAACTGTCTGTGTCTGCAGCGTGGGAGAAGATGAGGATATATATTCCCTTCTTCTCCCCTTCATCCATTTCCATATTAAAGTGTGTATGTGTTCTTCATGTGCAGAACATTGAAACAAGGCTAAAGATTTGCTTGCCTGAAGACTTGGGATCTGCTCTGATGGATGGTGTAGTTCTCTGCCATTTAGTAAATCACGTTCGTCCTCGGTCTGTAGGAAGTATTCATGTACCTTCACCAGCAGTAGTAAGTTGAATGTTTCTTGTTACATTGGGGTGGGGGGGAAGAATGTTTAAAAAAATTACTGGTTTATTGCCAAATGATATTTGGTTACATCAGCCAGGTTGCTGTTCAATTAATGTTCTTTGCTGTTAGGGGCAACATTTACATTATTATAAATTCAAATGTTCATTAATTTTTATGTAATACATATAGTGTGTATATGTGTGTCTATGTATATAATTATCCTCCCTCTCTCTGATCTAGCAACAGATCAAATTTTTTTCATAATGGCCTTTTTGTTCAGTACGCTATGAAATTCTGTTTACAAGATTTTATTATAGGAGACCCTTTTAAAAAGAAAGTTAGCCCCTTGTTTGTTGGTTGAAGAAATATGAGGTTAAGTTTAGCAATGTCTGGCTTAGCAGATGTCATGTAACTAAAGCGCTTACAGCACTTATTAGCATATTCTTCCTGTTGGGTTAAATGTAGAAATAATTCCTTTTACCTGCAGACAGAATGGAATAAAAACATGCAGTGTAGTGGTTTAATATTGGCTTGCCGAACTTAAGGACCTGAAGATTTGGGGACATAAAATCTATGTAATTTGCATGTGCGCACTTCTTGAATCATAATTTTCTAAATGTTTTCTCTGTTTATTGATGTCCTTTCCTTGATCAGATCTTTGTTCCAGATTTTTGATACCAGTCTGCTGGTTCTGAAGTGGCTTTGTATGTTTTTAGATTCTGCCTTTTTTTGTTGTTGTTGTTATTCTAATGTACGTATTGGTAAACATTTTCCATGTACAGGCTGATACTTGATTCTGAGAATAGCATGTGGAGTTCAGAACCAACCTATAAAAAATTCCAAGACGACATATATTAAGAAAAAGACAATTTCTCAGATGGTCTAGTGGAGTTTATTTTACAGTTGCTTGATTTTAAACTACTTCTGTCTTTGGTAAAAATATGACATTGCTATCCTGTTCTGTTGTTTTGTGGGTTTTTGTTTAAAAGGGTAGAAGTCTTAAGGTGTTTTCTATAACAAAAAGCAAATATTTAAAATCCATTTTCATTTTGTTTCAACTTTATGATGTTCTCTCACTTGAAACAGCCTTCAAATTACTTTAGCTGAGAAAATTATTTCTTTAAAGTTCCTGCTACTATAGTGAATTCTTGGTTTAAGTGGGTATTCAGGAATTACCATTGTTTAACATCTTCAACTGAAAAAGTAAAATAGTGAGTTGTTGGGGGCTTTTTTGTAACGTGATATTTTTGTAACAATTTGGTGAATAGTCCTGAGTGAGACAAACAGTGGAAGTATTTGAAATTCTACAGAAATAGGAAATTTCTTCTTCAGAGACATTGAAATTGTGTATAGTTGCTATACATTTGTGAGTACATAAAATATTTTAAAAGTAAGAGCCTGTTAATTACAGTTAAGTCTATTCCCCATGATGTATGTTGAAAGTCCTTCATCAGTTTATTTGCTGTCCAGAAAATCAATGTTGTCTATCACAAATCATTGGAAGAGGCGGGTTTTAGTACCTCACAAGCTGGATTTGAACAAGTAGAGATCTAAATGTGGTGTTGACCTTAATAACTAAGTAAAAGCACATGGCATCCACAACTTAAGTACTCAGATCGTATTTGTAGGCATGATGTTTTTAGAGCAGTAGGAAAAAAAATTTGAGCAGAATCTTATGCATTGTTTTCAGGAGAAATATGGAAATAGTGCATCAGTACAAGAGCAATGCAATAGCTGAATTTATTAACTGAATGAATGTTATTGACTTCTTTTGCCATAAACTATTTTTTTTCTTGTTTCTACAGCCTAAACTTAGCATGGCCAAATGCAGGAGAAACGTGGAAAACTTTCTGGATGCATGTAGAAAACTGGGGATCCCAGAGGTAATTTAATTAAGTCTGTCATTTAGAGATGATCAGAAATGCAAAACACACTAATTACTTGAAAGCTGAAGGATAACTTTATGAACTACAGTTTTTCAGCTATAAAGACATATCATTAAAAAAATTATTTAAATGATGTGATTTAATACTACTTTAGTGTGTTTAAGTCATAACACTTAAGAATTGCAACTTTTGTCTTAAATTAGTAATTTATTATTATTCTCAATACCTCCTTATCTTTGCCATGGAAAATAAATAAGGAATGTGGTAATTAAATAATGTGTAATTGAGCAAAACTTTGCAGTTTTTTTTGTTGTATAACATAACTGAATTTTTACCTAGTGCTTTTACAATATGGACGTCATTCTTTTTAATTATTAATTTTCCTTTTTATACAATATTAAGTACTCTATGCATTATAAAAGTGAATAGTAACACACTCATCTCTTGTACTGAAACACTTCTGCTGTGATGTGAAGAAAACAATTGTGTGTAAAGTATGGAATGTACATATGAGTGAAGTTGTTCTGTAATGTACATGTAAGTGTTTCAGTAGTTGGAAGTAGGGAAATTGCAGTGGTTGCTGTTTCCTGTTTCTCACTTAAGAATGGCAGCACTCGTCATGTACTTTATTCTCATATTAATGTGGAAAAATATCTTTATAACTAATGTAATGACTTCTGGAGCTTCATTGGGAATATTTCGAAGACTCTCTTAGGGTCTAGAAGTACCTATTCAGAGAAAGTTAATTTCAAATGCGTGACCCTCAAAAGAAGGTAAAAATGTTATACAAGGTCTTTTTAATCTGATATGAAAATTGCATGATGTATTTTCCCTGTCTTGTTGCCTACGTATGACAATATAATTAAGACTTGAGTTCTTTTTAGTATGTGTTTCAAGAATGCTGAAACAAGAGGATATTTTGTGTGTATTTCCCTCACCACTCCCTTGGGAAGCTGATGGTAATGCAAAGATTTCACACTGGGAAAGAATTCCAGTTTGAATTCTTTATATTTTAGGACTTGATTTGGAGGACAGCAAAAGTAACAGTTCATTTTTGCTATTGGTAGGAATTTTGAGGGGGAGACACCTTACAACTCCAATCGTAAATGTAATTTGAGAATTTAGTGTTATGGGCTGGGCCTCTAAGTTGTAACAATTGATTTAGTTCTTGTACTTATGTGATTTATTATGTTAGAATGATTTCATATTAAAGGTAACATTTCACTTCAGAGAAGATGAAAATCTCAGTGCTGTGGGCTTGTAGACATGGAGCGTTTCTTTGGCTGCCCCAAAATTCATTGTCTTCTCATGCATCATAAATTATGCAGTGAATTAGAATGCAAGTCAGGTTTTTCTGGATGTGGCCTGTTGGGAAAGGAAAGGCCAAGAGCTGTTTTCATTGTTGTCAAGAGATCTTTTGGAAATGGAAATAAACCAGAAAAATTTACAAAGATCCATGCAGTGCCATATTACAGATGGGTAAGCTGAGCCTTTGCTCTGAGTTTTTTTTTTACTGTGGATTTCTGTAAGAATACCTTTTTGTTTTCTATGAACAGACGTTTTTACATATTTATTATTATTATATTTATTCTTTAATGCTTCCACTGAAATTACTGTAGATTCTTTTAAGGATTTTTTAATGATTTTTTTAAGTTTTATTAGAGTATATTTGTTGCAGAGTTGCATGGAGCATTAAGCACAAGGCCAGATTTTACCAGTCTGATTTATAAACTAACCATCCTTATGAACATAAATAAGTGTTAACTTCTCTTGAGGGGGGAAAAGCTTATTCACTTAAACACTAAATGAATGGCTTCCAATTGTAAATTTATGATAACTTGAAGTACTCTGAGGATATTCTTTTGGTTAGCTGCCGGTAATTTGCAAATGTATATATTTGCTATATATTGTGAAGATCCATTGTGTTGCAGAACTGTAATAGAATCTTGCTGCATGTTGGAGGGACGTGTATTAAGAATACAAAGTTGTATGATGGCAACTATGACAGTTAACTGTCAGAGTTTTTAAAGAACTACAGATGGTGTGTTTAATGCTGCTTCAGGTTGATGAATTGTACATTACCCAACTACCTCTGGACAAACCAGTAAAAGGAATGCAGTGAATTATTTCCTTTTTTTAAAACAAGCATCTCATGGGTAAGTGATAGGTTACACTTATGGATCCTAATCCCCACAAGTATTAGGCTTTTCTGTGATACTTACGTCCACGTTTAGTTCCTGAGAATTAACTTGAAATTCTGCTGCATGGGGTTTTTTTAAGGATTTTAAATTGTCATAGTTCCTGTAGGTTTGGTTTCAGTTATTTATGGAATAGAATAGAGTACATGCTATTCCCTGAGCTCCAGAGGTTTAGAATAATCTCCTGTCAAATCATGTAAAATGAAAACAAGAAAATAGCTAAACAATTACTGTGTTGTGCTGATGTGCAGGGTCTCTTACTTCTGTGGCTTTCAGCATTCAGTTCCTCAGTCGAAATTGCTTTCCCCAGAATGATCCTGGGAAACTTCATCCAAGTGTAGAAAAATGCAGTTGGTATCCATATCCAAATGTGTCTCGGTAAGCATCAGGAGTTGGTGCCTTGACCAAAGAAGCGCCAACAGAAAATTCAGGAACATGAGCATCTCTTTAGAATGACCTGGTATGTAGATGATTCTGGAATTGCGTGCCTCTTGACGTCAGAAAACCATTACCTGCCAGATAAGAATTTCAGTACAATGGGTGCCATGTTGAAATAATTTTCTTTTAATGGCCATATGATGCTCTTGATCATGTGCAGAAAGGATGTTTTAAGCATGTAGGTCTGACCCTTAAATGAGAAACTAAATAGCAAGGCTCTTATTGCACCGGGAGGCTATCAGAAGTGTGAGGATTGTCAG
This sequence comes from Alca torda, assembly GCA_008658365.1. Lineage (NCBI taxonomy): Eukaryota > Metazoa > Chordata > Aves > Charadriiformes > Alcidae > Alca > Alca torda. Next base: position 184,085,048 of record CM018076.1, read on the forward strand.
ACAAGCAACTTGTGTCCAGTTTTGCCACTGACTTTTCCTGTAGAGACTTTTTTTATTCCAGAGTATCAGAGATCGTTGTAAATGATAATTTTTTTAGACAAAACTAAATTTTTGTTTGGTGTGAGAAAGGGATGGTGGCAGGTAAGCATCTGAAAGCCTGACGATTCAGAAAATGTCTTTGTTGTGCCCCTCAGGAGATAGATGACAGAAAACGTAAAATCTTTGTCACCTAGAAAAGTACAAAAGACGACTTTATTTTATGCTGTTAACTAAAAACTGTCAAATTGCCTAATCTCCTCTGTAATAGCTATCGAATGACAAACACTCCTAATTTTTGGCTGATACAGATTGAATAAGCAAGTGGCAGTAGATGTGTGATAAGCAGGAGATGCCTGTCCTACTGCATTTTTCAGAATGACGTGCAGTACTTCAGTGGTGCCATTCACTGGAGTAGATTGTTAATGTCACATGAAGTCACTACCGACACCACCTGTAATGCTTGTCCACCTCTATCACACCCACCCTTTCATGCTTTCTGAGTTTAAAAGCATAAAGATATATTTTGGATTTATTTCTCTTTGTGTTTAAGTGTGGCCTCCAAAGTGTCAAATGTACCAGTTCTAATGGAGTTTTACTCTTCTTATTGGCATCTCATCCCAGAGGTATTAAAAATGTTCAGGAGAGTCTGATTTATTATCACATGAGTATGTATGTAAAGTTATGGAAGTATTTTGGTTTCAACTGGTCTTTCACAAAACCAGTAACAATACATGTAAATAAAAACAAAAATATTCACGTACATTTCTTCAACTTGTCAGTTACCACATGAATCAGTATTCATACTAGCAGCAAAGTAGATGACTTTGCCATTTTAATCTGCAAATCAGTAACTTAATTAAGCTTTGGCTTTCATTCTTGGTAGTTGTTACTCTTGGTAATTCATATTACAGAGCATTTTTTTTTTCTTATGCACTTTCAGTAATGTTAACAAATATTCCTGTGAACGTTAACAAATATTCCTGTGAAACTGATTCGTGGTGGGTCAAATGATACTTCATTGTAAGTGACATTTAGACCAAAACAAAGCAAAACAAATGCAATGTGTTATGTGAAAGGCGAAAGTTCCAAGTTTTTGGTCTGCATTTCTTCTAGTTCTCAATTATGAACAAATATGGCATATTGGAAGTAGGACCTTCTAAGCATTTTGTCAAAAAATAAATTCAACAAAGTATTTTCAATGTTTGTGAGCCAAAATGGAGAAGTTGTATTTCTGCAGAGACACAAATTAGTTTGTATAATCTGCAACTTACATTAGTATAGTCTCTTAACAGTTTGGACACCTGAGCATCTTTTGGCCCTTTATGGGGCCTCTTCAGGTCAGAGAAATTGTATAGAGTTATTTTTAAAAAAAGGAAAGAAATACTTTCCCCCCACACACGGATACACCCTGACAATCTTCACATAGCTTGAAAAAAAGATAGACGTAAGTTGTCATGATTAAGAATGGTCATTTCTATTGATAAAAGCTAGTGATAAAATTAAATCTTTCACAGCCAGTTGTTACAGCAGGTTTATGGAGCTTCTGTGTTCCAGCATGTCAGAAGTGGTGCAGCAGGGTTTAGTTATTTCTCAGGTGGGAATGAAAGACTTTGGACACGTCTCTCAGATTTTCAGTCAGCTACTTGGTGTACACATACTGAACAGAAAGGAGTGATTCTAAGAAATGGCTTTTTTGATCTCAAGTCATCATATTCAGATTACAAAACGTGCCCCTTCCTGTGACTTTTGAGTCCTGCAAACAGGGAGCTGTTACTGCATCTTGCCTCCTCCTTTTGTAAACTAATCCCACTATGTTGCAACATCAGCCAAAATTATTCTAAAAACCAATATGATTTGTGTTAGTATAGGAATTGCTAATTAAGTAAAACAAACAGAAAAAAACAGGAGGCTTTTGTGTGCTCAACCTGACAGAGCTAAGTAAAAGAAGCAACCAAGCAGAGAATGTCAAGTGCTTTATCCTTCTGTCCACCTATTAGTCATTCAATGGGTAATCATGTTTCTCAGTTTAATGCAAGGTATATTTTCATTGCCACTTACACTTGTTTTCTGATCAGTTCACGTAATCAGTTACTTCTCCATAGTTTCATCATGAGACATCCATGAAGTTACAGTAAGTTTTATCAGGTATGACTCCTTTCGCCTCCCTTTTGCTCTGTGCTCAGTAATGGACACTATTTGGCCTACAGTACGGAGTTAAGTGCTTCAGTATGTTGCCAATTAGAGTGCTGAAAGCATAATTCTGAGATTCCTTTCATTTGTGTTTTGGGACATAGTGCATATGCACTACAGGCATCATTCTTTAATGCACTTCTGCAAACTGACCCTTGACTTTTTTTTGCCAGGGTCAAAATTTGAGGATGTCGGTTGTGAAATGCTCTGTTCTCACAGTCACTGCAGGAGCATGTCGAATGAGGGTGGTTTGTGCACACAAACAGCTGGTTATGCTTCTGTCCTTCCACTTCTGTCTTACCGTGTTTATTCTGCGTGCATGATTTTGGCAGCTGTATGATCTAATTGTGTAGCTTCATAGATACAACAAATCAGTCCGTGAATGGAATGCTTACCTATATGTATCTCTCTAGTTCTTGCTAGTTAATTTCAGTCTCCTAAATGAGAAGGGCAGTGCTGGTGATAGGTGGGTGGGTGGTTGTCTTTGAGACTTTGGGTGAAGGTCATATACTTTTTCACTGTTTCACGATGTCATGTTTTACTTTGGTGTTTTCATTTCACAGCTGCTGTAAAATTCTGGTAACTTAAGTGGAAATACGTTCACCATTACTGAAAAGTTACATTACACAGTTTAAAATACCTACAATATAAACATTTTACTTAATAAGGTGTGCATGTAACACCAAATTATCTACTGTCACAGAACACACAAAAATAAGCAGAAGTGATCAGATGTTTCTCAGGTTTCCCCAGGTTTCACTGAATTCCAATAAAGCACAGCATGGCTGTTCCCACAGGAAGTTTCTTCTGCATGTGTTGGCTGCTTTTGTACGCTTTGGCTTCTCCTGTACACTGCTTAGTATCTTCATCTCTGGTTAGCAAGTTCTTCAATCTCTGTAAAAATTCAACCTATTACCAGCTTTCATTCTCTAAATCTGAAATGGCTTCCTTCTCCATTTGACTGCAGTAGGGACTGTTAGGTGGGGGTTTTGGCCAAAAATCTTTTAAAAAAAGTCCTTGTTTTAAAGTTCTATCGCTCTTTTTTTAATGTAAATTTAAGTTCAGTGTATCTCAAATATTTATTTTTGGGATATATTTGCAACAAGTAGGAATTGAGTCTTGTATGCTATTTTAAAATTAATCCAGCATTTGCTGGGTTTATTGGTGTCATTGGTAAAAGTGCAATATATTATATAGTTGATAGTCGTGATGCTTCTTTGCCCTAAAATTAGGTTCTCTGTAAGCAGCTTGTGGATGTAGATGTTCTTGAATGCAGTACTAGTCCTATCCCATTTTTAAACAAGAACAGCATATTTTGTTCTGTCTGTGAGCTTTCATCCTTTAGAAAAAGCCAAATAAAATGGCATTGAAGTTTATTACTGCACTAGAATTTGGAGTTGAAAAAATCTGAAAAATGACTGTAAAAATGGCAGTGTTGTTGCTAGGCAGGATTTTTTTCCTACTCTGTGTATCTGCTGGCCTAAGCAACAAAATTAAAATTTTGGAGCTTTTTAACTCCTGTTGAAGCTAGAACCAGGCACGGCAAGCAAAAAGGGAAAAAGAAAAAAGGAGGAAAAAAAAAATAAAGTGTGTCACTTTTTTCTTTGTGTATGAATGACAGTTCTGACTTCTAGTTTCACTAGTCCCTTTTCAGGATAGAAGGGCCTTTTAAATATATTAAAGTTTAATTTATTGCCAACTATGCCTTGAAACTTTACACTAATAGAAAACAGACATCTGAAGTTCCGTGTCTTCATTTACTGGGTGCGCTGTCAGTTCATTAAGCACGTGAAACTGAAAAGCTACTAAAGAAACACAGTGTTTATCTGAAACTGGGGATCATTTTCCTACTTCGTATAATTTTATTCCATAACTATTTACCATTTTTGTCAATAGTAAGGCCTCATTTGCAGTGTAAAATGGTATATATCCATTTGCATTTTGAAAGCAATAGTTGTTGCTGGGTTTGATTTTAATGTTAAATATTGTGTATTCGTATTGGTATTATTATTATTACCGATTACACTTCATTTTCTATAGCTAGTCTCGAGTGAATTGCGACATGAAGTCACTGATACTTTCCAAAAAAAGTATGGGAATCTAATAATTTGCTAATAACTTTCAAAATGCTACCTAAGGAATTCAGTGTCAAATTCTTCACTTTAGAAGCTTTATTAAAATTAGGTATAGTTAGTGCTACATTGACTTTACGTTTCAGTCCCAGGGTATCATTTAAGATTATATTTGAATATCAAGTTTTACGTTGTTATGTTAGAGAATTTTGCATACTTATAAAAATTTCTTTAAGTACTTTTTCTTGAGACTTTATATTGCTGCTGCTTGTGCTTTTAACAGCTTTCTAACCCACTGTTTGCTATTGTATAAATTAGATTTTACAACTGGTTCCATTGAAGCATTTGAGTATGGCCCAGATGGACAAAGGTGTGCAGATCTCATTGGAATAAGTGGATCACATGCACATCCTCACCCTTGTGAATCTGGGCGTAATTTTGGAAGGATTTGCAGGCCTGAGTTCTTTTATCTTAATATTCTGGTATTGTAAGATAGCTTCAGTATTTAGAGAAAATAAAGCAAGCTGGGGTGCTAGTGACTAAGACAATACTAGGAAGAAACTATTCCTACATGTTTATGCTAGAATATTGTGATAATTTATTTATCAGTATATTTCTATTTTTGTATTTTTAATTTTATGCACTGTTTTTTTCTGTTCTAATGGCTGCCCTTCGGGATAGGCTGACCTCTGCTCTCCGTATGACATCCTGCAGTCGGATATTCGTCACATTCGAAAGACTGTTGACACTCTGCTCGCCCTCGGGGAGAAACCCCCACAATCAACTTCTACCTTTCGCTCCTGGGATCTAATAGGCTTTTGTCTTTTCCACATACTTTTTATAGTCTTGATGTATATAACTTATCACTGGAATGTGCTAACAGCATAACCTGTTCGCATGTGCACACAAAGTTTCTGCTTTGTCTCTGACAAATTACAGGTACTTATTTCCTTCCTTTGTCTTACAAACTTCTCCCTTTCCCTCGCTTCCCTTCCTTGTAATATCTTTATTAATCTCTTGCAATAGGGGAGAGGGGGAGTAGCATCTTGAAGACAAGTCCCATCTCTTTTCCCCCCTCCAGCTCTAGTTTAAGAACTTATGTGCCTCTTTATTTATAGTTTGTTTTCTTTTATGTTGCTTACGCTACACACTAAACGTGTTAAAGCAGTGAAGCTACTCTTACCCCACTTTTGGGTGTAGGCTGGATGTGTATCACAAGCTAAACAGAACTGAGCCTTTTACTTTTTGTGAAAATCCAAGAATGCTGCAGATATTGAAGCAAGTGAGGTGGCGCTTCAACAGGTGATAGTATTTTCTGAGTTGGTGCCAATTATCTCAACATGCATTGTGTTAAGAGCACTTACAGAACTTTATTTCAAATTACTGTTATTTTTTAATCTTTTAGTTCAACAAGAGTACTGTAACTTTAAAGATTGTTGGTCATCTCTACTGTTACAATTAAATTCCGTACTGGAGTAGTTTTGCTTTCCTACTTAGATTTTGTTTTCCTCCAGATTCCATAGAATAATCTTTTTCTTCTGTCGCACAAAGCAGCATTGAACTGCTTTTAAACACTTGCTATGTTACAGCCTAAAGGTGACTGTAAACTAGTAGTAGGTATGAGCAACCCATAAGATGCCATGAACTTCAGAATGTTTCAGGATGAAGACCATGGAGTAGTGTGATACAGTAGGATAGACTGAGAATAAGCTGTTGGATTGCTGTATCCGCCATTCTCATGTGCGGCGTCAAGCAGGTCGCGTCACTATCTTGTCTCTGTTCCATCACCTGTGAAAATGCAGGTCTTGTTTGTTTGTTTGTTTGTTTGTGTAACAAGTGTAACAAAGACAATGTAGCTAGGAAAACAGATAATCTAGGAAGACTCTAAATTTTCCATCCTATGAAGTTTTACAGAAGAGGTCAGGCAAACGTTAGCCAGGAGGCATTTTGGTGTATTTGAAGTCTGCCTGTGGTTAGTGCGCTGGACTGATGACCTCCATCTCCCTTCCAGTTCTGTCTTCCATTCATCTGTTGTAACACGTGAATAAGATTTTTTTTTTTGTTTACCCCTTGTCAACATGAAATATACAAATGCAAATTGATTGAAAAATATAAACCCTCAAATTGACGTTGCAATATTGGCCTAGATGCTGTTGACTTAATTTGTAGTCCACTCCGAGGCTAGCTAACCAAAGGACCTCAGTTTCAGGGCTGTGAAATAAATACATTCATTTCTCATGGCCTAGTATTTAAAAAACTTACCTATAGAATTTAGAAGATAAGTAGCATAAGAACTTGTACGTTACTGATTATTCTGGCCATATGGTTATGATTTAGTGCTAAACTATAAATATCCCCATTCCATAGATACTTGTGAAATTTTATTAAAAAATCTTATAAATGCAGTTCTATTCCTGGTTTCCATGGCTTAAATATATACATATATAAAAAGGATGAAATGTATAATTAGGTACGTATTTTAAGATGGAAAAATTAATTTCAGACGATGGATAAATCCAGGTTTTTTAGAGGGTTTAGCGTCTAGCAGCTTCCATTGCATACATATAACAACTCTGTTGTAAAGAGTGTCTTCTGTGACCAGGCATGAGTTCACTGAGTGCTTCTAGGTTCTTTATACTTGGGGAAAATGTACGTGTTATTTGGGTGTGTGGCTATACACTTGTGGCCTCATCCTGCACAGGCCCGTCTCTTAACTGTGTGCCTAATTTTAGTGATTCCAACACTGGACGTTTACTTATTCAGTGTCAGACCTTGACATTTAAGCTTCAGCTTTCAGCAGATCATTGTCTTGATTTTTGGTTGTCTTGTTTTAACAACGTTGCTTTTCTAGTGAAGCTGAGAAAGTGACATAAAGCTTGAATCAGTTCAGAATCTATTAATTGGAGGATTCTTTATAATCCAATGTTTGTATTTGAGACAAAAGTGATGTCTTCTCTAGGGCTGGGATTATATTCCTGCTGCTGTAAGTGTTAAGCAGGTCTCCTGTCAATGCTTTGTATTGTGCTCTCCTTATATAGTACCAATCTACATGTATGGGTATATTTTAACATTTTTTGAAATTAGAATATCAGATGGTGAAAGTTGTTGCTAGCATCCCATAGTACGCGTCTGTCTCCTTGTCTGATACTATGTCTGATTATCCACTGTATCCAATAGCTTTGGGAGGGAGATAAGAGAAGCAGATCATCCGTGTGGTTTGCGTTTCTGGTGTGCAGAAATGGAAGTTCACGTCTTCAGTGTTTTTAAATGTTCATCAGACTAGACACTGAGTTAGAATCTGAACTAGTGTTGTGCCAACGTAGACCAACTGAACATATCCCGGTCATAATGACATGTAACTCTCAAACTTGTCCAAAGTTTGAACTTTACATATGCGTACCATGCAAACAGAGTTGTCTTTTGGTTAATTAGAGTACATTTTCTCACTGTTCTCAACTGTGACAATATACAGTAGTTAAAATGGAACGTTGCAGATGGTTTCTCCTAGTTAGGGAGTTGAAGCCATCTTGAACCAGACTCTGAAAGACGAGCGTACTTGCTTCATGACAAGACACAGCCCTGCTACCATACATGAAGCTTATCCAGTTTTGTATTTTTTCAGGTTGTTATTGATAACACTTCCAGCTATACATAAATTTTACAGGGAAAGGAATAATAAAATATACCCTTACATTTCTCTAAGTGTGAATATAGTAATGTTTCTCAAAATATATTTCAAACATAGTGCAAATGTGAAAAATACCTGTCTGCCCATCCCTGAAGCCAGTAATTCTCCCACTAAATGGGGAGGTGGGAACTAAAACATATATGTAGCTCATTAATCTACTGTAATGGGTTCTTTACTAAATTCAGAGTCCTGTTTCTGTGCTGCTGTTCCTGTGGCTTTAGCACATGGGAAACCAACAGTTCAACTCACTGGTGTTTCATCAGCTCTGAGGAGATCCCAATATCGAGACATTCAGTTATATACAGTTGGTATTTAGTGCTCACAGCTAGTGATTACTTTCATGACCTTGGCTTTAAAAACAACGTGTGCTGTAGTTCACTCACATATTCATTGATAACATTATATTTGCTCCACCATTTGTTTCTCCATTCTTTTTTTTTTTTTTTTTTTTTGCCATTGCAATGGTCATCAGGGATTTCCAAACTGTGATTTCTTCATCAGTTGGTCTACTCCAATCTGTACTGGGGAGGTCCTGTCATCCCCACTGCAGTAAAGTAATAAATACAAACTGTGATTAATTAATTTAATATGCGTGCAGATAAAATGTGTTTGCACTGGATTACAAGGGGCATTTTGATGTGAGGATTTGGTTTCTTTTTCCTTTGAGCCAGAAAACTGATAAATATTTACAAATGCAGAGTCATGCAGCATAGTAGTCCTTCAGATACCTCTTTCTTCAAATGTATATTAAAAACTTTTACAACCGAAAGCTGTATAAGGATCCCATTGTGCTCCTAGTAAGTTTTCTGAAAGGCTGCACTTCCTGTGAATGAAGATTGAATTAGACCTGAGCAAATAGTCAGTCCAGTTTTCTACTGTCTAGATATTAATAAGCTTCCAAGTTATTGCCACGTAATTGTTTTTCACAAAAAGAAGTATTCTTGGCATTTTACTCCTGTTACAAAAAACCAAAATCAGTGATACATGCAGGCTTAGAAAAAATGGGAGAGAAGGTTTTGTGGACCGTGGCCATGTCCTTCATTTTTAGCTGCATTATGCAGAAAAAGCAGTATGAAAAAAAAAAAAGGTAATGACCCGTTCTACTTTGATACAGAACACTCTCATTCCTTCGCTTTATGTCTCAGAATTTAATGTACAGGGTTATGGTATAATCAATATTTCAAGTGTAAGTATACATTTTCTCTTACTGTTCAGTGTGTGTCTGTCTTCATTAAGTTGTCTGTTCCCTCGAGCTTCAGGTCACTGTTTTCTATGGCATGTTAGAAGGAAACTGTGAAATGTTTCGGCAAAATACATGGTCTACTTTAAAAATTTTATGGTTCAAGGCCAGAATCTGTAAAGGGCTCCAAAGCCCACCATCTGCAAATACAGCTTTGTAAATATTTGCAGTTAATTACATATTCTGAAGATGCATGTATTTAGATACCCAGATGGCTATAATTTCAAATACAGAATCACAGCTGCAGTATTGAGGTACTGGGGGCTTTTTTTGCTTTATCAAATCTGATCGTAAGTGTATACTTCGCAAAACATACTATTCTTTCCTTGTAAATTAAAAGAAAAAAAAAAGGATGAAATATACATATACCCTGAATTCCTGTGCTTTTTGATCTTCTGCTCTTTTCTTTTGTACTTCAGATGGTAAATTCAGGGCATTTGGACACATACAGGCACGACTGGTAATAGTGGATAAGGAAAATATATATATATAAAAAGGCATAATTTCAAATTGCCTTTAATATATGAAAAAATAAATATTTGCTATAGTTTGTTCGTCTCCTAAGAAAGGAAACTTGGCCCTGACCTAACAAAATGTCAAGATTTTATGTATTTGACATAAGTCTGCTTCAACGTAAGGCCCTGGTGTTACTTTTAGCGACTTTCCATTTCAGAGTACTTGGCTCCAAAAATTAAATCGTGGGCATTACATGGACTTCTTTTTTTTTTTTTTTAATTTGTAATTTGAGAAACTATACATTCCAGTATTTCATTGTTTTCTGAAAATTCCGCCCCCCCCACCCCCCACCCCGTAGATCTAAAATCCCATATTCTACAAATACAAGGAAAAAAGAGAAAGGCACTTGCCAAATTGTAGAATTCCGTTTCTCTGTATTTTTGCTAACGAACGTAGTTGGCTCCTGATGCCATGATGTGCTCATTTCGCTACTTGCCCATGTGATATCATGGCAACAATTGCTTTTTGATAATTAATTAGTGTATCTGAATTGTCAAGCTGTTTGCCCCAGCATAAACCAATTCAAACTGTTACCTTGACTTTGAAGTCATCTGATGTCAAAGAAACTAGATGTGTATGTGTAGTGTGTCACGTATCCTTGTGGGATTACTGTCCTTGCCTATTCCTGTTTTCTTTTACACCGGCTAAATCGGACATTTTTGTGCCAGGATTAGAAACTTGCTCTGGCGAGCACATGCACGCGTGTACGTTTGTGGGTACACCTCCTCTACTGTCTTTTTGTGTTGTTTTGTGACTCAGCCTCTTGGCTGCTGCCTCCTTTTTGTGCCTTTTTTTGTTTTTCCCATCAAAAGGAGTTTGTTCTTTTGCTTCGTGATGAGCTTGGAAATGTCTTTATCCATTCCAAATGGCTATGTGTCTGTAAAAAATGGTTTGCTTGCAACAAGTAATTAAGTTCCTCTGTGTTCTTAGGGAGAAGAATTACATTAAAAATTGAGACCTTCATTTCTGTAGTAGATAAGACAAGAGAGAGATTGATGCTGCCATGAATGGAGTGGCAGCTCTTCCCTCCATAATTGTTTTTAAATATTTTTGGGCTGGTCTTGAGAATTAGTAGCCACTTCTTCTGTCTGTCTGGGTTTTGTTCAGTGATGGTTTCAACGGGTATTTTTGGAGAGGCGATTCATGCTACTATATTGAAATGTTATGGGTTGGATGCTAATGCAAAAGGGACAGGAATCTTATCAAAGGTGGGGAGAAGTGAGCGATGAGTCTCCTCAGAGTCATGGGTGAGTTCTTGTCTCGGTTGGTCAGGCACATTGTTTCAAAATGCCGGGATTTAAGAAAAGTTTTGAAATCTTGATGGTTTGCAGCTTCACAGCTCCACTCTCAGTGGTTTCCAGATAGCGGTTGTAGCGGGTTAGAGAGTGAGGCGAGCACGGAGAACGGACTGTGCTGCGGGGACAGCGGCTGGACCTAAGGGCTGAGGCACCTGGGATCTTGGCCCAGGGTAACTCCTACTTTGCAGAAAGCCGAGTTGATGATCAGCGTGCTCAGGATTCCATCCTTGGCAGGATTTGCTTTTTCTTATTCTGAGAAGTATTAAATATACGCTATAATATTATAAACATAATAACTATAAAGCTGTGATTTGAAAAGTATATGAGGCAGCGTTGATGAAAGCCATTTCCAAAGCTTTTAAAATAGTGGTTAGGGTTTTGATAAGAGAGTTGATTTGTGACACGTTAAGATAAACATAGTCATTTTTAGGAGATGGTGGCGTAGGTCTCGTTGTCAGTTTTGGGCAGTTCATCGTAGCCACATGTTTAACTACAAAATTTCAAAATATTAACCAAGTTCCACCTTGTGCTTAATAAGAGAAGGCTGTCGATTGTATATGTTTCAAGAATTAATAAAGAATGATGTATAATATAAAAAGAAGTACCATGCTGTGAAACTTGTAGAACACAGTTGGCCAGTCCTATTTATTTTTTTTCAGAGACCTCCTTAAATAGCTTTCCTTATTTGAGTGTGCATCTTGTAAACACAGCAGGGGGAGAGAGAGGTTGTTTTATACAAACTGCATTACTATAGTGAATTTAAAAGAATTAGCTAGTGCATTCTCTTTAAAAGGAGAAAAGTTACGTTAGATGGGGGGTTTATATGAAATGGGGCGTGCGCTCCGTTATGCTTTTAGTGAAAATGTGCTTGTAAACAACTGCAAAATTCCAAGCAAAGAAAGCATGACAGAATAGTTCTCTGAATGCTGTAAGGTGCCACAAAAATGGGAAGTTTAGAATTTAAGTTTTTTTTCTAAAGGAAAGACCCTTAGCTGTGGCTTTTTCAGCAAATTTGGCTTCAGTAGAAAAATGCAGAATCTTCTCAAACATAAATATCTAGCAAGGTAGGTTGTTTTGAGGCTGGGTTTTTGGATTCAGTCCGTACCCCTCAATCACACTAATCACTTAGTTTTCAGTTATTGATTCAGGAAGCATTATAATTTAATTCCTTTTGTCTAGCATGGAAGACTAATGAAATCCTGGCATGTTGTGGGCCACCGAATCTGTGAAACAAGAGCCTCCTGTGCAAGGGCACTGGAAAGAAGTAGAAGAGAGTCGAGCAAATAACATTTCACTTTGGATGTCTGATTTGCAATATATTTTTTTAAAAAATTATCAGAATCAGAGTACTGTAGATTTTCATATGAACCATGTCCCAAGACAAAATTTTTTTGTAAAAATCGTACATTTGAAGTAGAAATGGTTTGGTTTTTTTTTTTTCCTCCTTTTATTTGCTATCACTATCTCTACCTTCTTTTGTAGCTACTCCACTGCTAATCAGGTATCAGTTTAGGAGTTTGCTTTGTAAAATATATTTATATATTTGTCTGGAAAATACACTTTTTTTCCAGAGGAATAAAAGTTGGGGAGAACAGTCTCTGACAAGCTTGCAGCTCAAGTATCTCAGTCGGAAGAACAAACAAGAATGAACCACAGAACCCAGAGTCTTAACTGAAATGACCACTTTAGGGTAGGTTTGGAGTGGAAACCTGCATGATGAACTGGAACGGTGCAAGATGGGGATATTCCATTGTGCTGACTGGGCAAATGGCTCCAGTGGAGAGGGGAACAGCAGCGGGCAGGAATGGGATGCAGTTGTCGCAGCTCTTTGGTCAAATGTGAATCAGAATCCACAAGCTCAATGGAAGTGGAAACCCGGCGGATAGCAGGTCGCCGGAACGTTGCCGCATCTTCCCTGTGGAGAAATGTCTGTTGTCCACCTATTGCAGATCTGCTCAGCCAAGCTCCTTGAAAATGACCTGTCTGGAAATTTTCTTGGCTCTGTATGTGCCAAAGGAATCCACAGGATTTGTTTGGTGTTCTGGGCTATGAACACGAGCCTTAAAAAAAAAATAATTACAAATTAAGTTTAAAAAAAAAACCCAAACTTTTAAACATAAAATAATAAATATTAAACCTGCTTAAATAGTAAATATAAAATGTAAACATAAAACACAGATAAATTAGAATTATCAGTAGCGAAGGCCGTAATTGTGACTAAAGTTTGGCTCTCACTTTTAGGTTGGGTGGTTAATAACAGGTAAGTCTGGCAGGTTTTCTCTCACTGAGGCTGGAGCGGGGCGTGAGGAGCTTCACAGAAAGTTTAAGCAAGCTGACTCTTGGTTGTGCGTAAAGGAAATCCTCAGTAACAAAAGAAAGTCATAAAGATCCGAAGCAGCAGAGCAGCTGTTTAATAGCTGTAGTATTCTGCTGGAGCTGTGGCCCACCGGAGATTTCCCCAGCAAAGAGTGGACAACTGTGGAAGCAGATGAAAGCAATTGAATGGAGGTGCATGACATGATAGAAAGTGTCTTAATTGTTCTTGTATGTACCAGATCCAGTTCCATCATCCTGAATATTATATTTAGTTTTAAGGGCTCAGAGGGGTCAGGGAAGGGAGTAGAGCTGAACAAAACGTACCATGAGAAGGGAGGTTGAAGCGATTAGTGATGTTTAAACTGGAGACATAATCAATATGAATATGAGGAGACGTGACAAAGGACCGTGGATTGCATAGAGTTAAAATAAGAGACCCTTAGTTGACATAACAGCAGCAAGAATATTCAGTAGAAGACAGACAATTAATTAAAACATAATCTGAAATGCATCGGTAGTTTTAGAAGCTGAAAGTTTATTGAACAGCCAAGAGATTCAATACTGAGAACATCAAAACAACCTGCTCTTCCTAAAAAAAATGGGTGTCCCGTGTCTGCTGATGGTCGTGTGCGGATGCTTAGGGAAAGAACAGAAGGTTAGATCGCGTAGATGGTGCCTTTTCAAACTTGAAGCAATCTGATGTGCACAGTTGAAGGGACTTCATGAGCCAGAGACTGTATCCACGTGTTTGTGTTTAATAGCGTTGTTTGGGGGTTTTTTCTGTCTGTGTATTTTTGTCATCCAACTTACGCTTTTGGCTTCCGTGTTGTGGCAACGAGTCTCACAGTTGTAATTATGGCTGATGTGATGTAGTCTAGCCTTTCCCTTTATTTATTGTAAAACTGCTGCCTGATTTCATCATTTCATGGATTTCATAAAGAGGAATACCCAGTTACGTTAAGGAAAACTTATTTTTAAAGAGAGAGCAAATCCTGCCAGAAGGCTGCCTCTCTAAGAAGGCTTTAATTATTCATTGGGGGGGTTCTTTGTTACCCGTAGTAGATTCAGTATTTATTGTTTGGCTGATTTCTGGTGTAGCAGCCTCTGTGGGCAGCCAGTAGGTTTCATCCTGGCCACGACTGCTGTTCCCTTATGGTGAATAAAGTTGATTCCTGGGTATTTCAAAATAAGCTGAATGAAATGCTTCGCCCGTTGAATGCACGAAATTACACATGCTTTTCTGTAAATGCTAATGGGTGGCTCTCAAGGTGCGTATCCTGGGACCAAGACCTACCAGTCTAGAGCTCAGTGGTAGAACTTCTTTTGACTGATAAAACCAGCCTTCTGTCCCCGAATTCACTCACGTGTAATAACGGGCACATGCCCCATTATCTCACTTGGGAGGTGAAAGCTCAGCGAGTACTTGCTGGCCCTCACTCTTAGTTAAGATGTTTACGTACTGGAACGACCACAGAACAGGTTGGTTTCTCAGGCCCAGAATATTAACGGATCTCTCACTAATTCATAGGTATAACGGGAGCAAAATCAGAGACTTTCTGTCAAAATCACGGGAAGTTCTTTTTCATTAAAAAAAGAGGAAACGGTTCCTGCTGGTTGGGCTTTTTGTTCAAGCAAAGTTTTGCAGTGCCTATTGAATATCCTAACCTTTCCTCCTCTGTTTGTCTTTTTCTAGGAGAAGCTCTGCCTACCACATCACATCCTAGAAGAAAAGGGCTTGGTAAAAGTGAGCATAACAGTTCAAGCGTTGCTAGATGTAACCACAGTGAAACAAGCTTTATTCACGTGAACCTCCCTCTCTCTGCTGTCACCAGCTCCACTGTGCCATCAAAGAATCAAAAATACTGCCCAGCTTTTCAAACTGCTTTGAAAAAACAAACAAAACCACAGTGCTCCGAGAGTATTCTTATACTTCTGATTTTAAAATCGTCTTTCAGACCGTAGGCGTGCGGCGACCTACGAAAGCAGAAACTACGGAGAAACGTTTTTCTAGAGCCAACGGGCGCTTCACGGCTTTTCTAGCTCACGTTGTACAGTACGTAACGAAAACAGCCACCTCTCTGCCACTTAAAACCGTGTGGAGTGCACCGCTGTCTTGCAGCAAGATACCTTATACCTTCCTATTATTAAACTAAGAATCATTGTAATCGGGGGGGGTGAGGGGGGGGGAGGAGGGGAGAGTAAATCCGATTTTTTGCCATGTTAGGTTTTTCTGCAGTTGCTTCAGGCTATTGCCTTTTAAAAAAAAAAAAATATGCAGACATAAAATATTTATATAAATATTATTTATTAGTGAGTTGTTATTCATCCTTTGGATGCAAACTGTAAATTAGGAAACTGTATTTTATTACTGCTTTTTTGTGGTTAAACACTTTATTTTAATATAAATATTTAGTTATTTTTTATTCTACTCGGTGTGCAGTAGGGCTAGATCTCCGTAAACTGCATTTTCTAACGTGTAAGATAGAAAGCAAACAAAACAGGTGCTTTTATTAAAAGAACAGCTAGCTGGAATGGCATTCTTTATTTCTTGAATTTGTGGAACATCGGTAAAAATTTGTCTGCATTCCATTGAGTTTCCAACATTCCAGTAGCACTTTTCCCCCCCGATAGACTAAATTGGCTGAAACTGAGAGCACACCCGTTTTATTTGTATATAGATGTTTAAAAAGAAAAAAAAAAAAAAGAAAAAAAAAAAGGAAAGATGTAAACTTGAAAAATAAATGTGAACAAATATTTTTGATTGCTTATTTTACTATGCACAAGACGTTTAACTTTTGCCACAACAAAACGAATGATGTGCATTTGGGATCGTGTGTCTTGAATTCTAATTTTGCACTGTAACTTGATTTCTTCTAAAGACTCCAGCACTACGGAACAAATAATTACCAAACAGCACAAGAACATGGGCGAGCAGATTTACCAGGTAGCCAACTGATTTTTAATCGTTTCCTTCAATGATTCCTTCCAGGGGAGAGAAAAATTATTACGATTTTTAGGCCAAAGGTGGTCTCAAAGACCTGATCCTCCTGATACGACCTGCTGGGTGCGGTGCTTCTCCTCGGAGTCGCCGTCCTTTTCCCACAGAATTAAGCACAATGTTCTGTAGTGAACGTTTGCGGGATCAGCAATCCCACGTCAGCAATAGGAAATAAGGTTCTTTTTTCTTATCGCTACTAGATTTTTTTTTTTTTTAAAGCAGAATTTATTATTAAAACATCACATGTTTTAGATCAAAAAAAAAAAAAGTTCTGGCACAGCGATTCTCACAGTACCTGGAACATCCATTTTTCTTTCATAGGAGAAGCTGGTGGTGGGAACTTGGGCAAGCGGGATGGGAAAAGCCGCATGTGGGGAACAGGCTCGCGGGGAGGGGTCCGTGGGGTGCACAGGCAGGTAGTTGGAAATGCACAATGACAAAAAAAAGAGGCGAGGTGGGGCGGGAGGAGGAAATACTGAAGCAAGAGAAAGGGGAGAGGACTATTGGAATACAGATTTTTTTGGAAGAACAACGCGTACTCATCCCTGTATCCAGGCACAGTTACACGCACACTCACACAGACACTGCCTTTAAACCCACCCGTATTCCAACAGCGGATTTTTAATGGTAAATACAGTATTTGGATGCAGACTACGCGTTTTAATACCACAAATTGCCAATGTGCCGGTAGGTGCCGACAGCAGCGTGTTAGGAGGAGGCAAGTGGGCTCGCAGGGAATGAGACGTAGAGTTTGCATGGAATAGCCAGTTACTTCAACCAAAGCAAAAGCATTTATTTTCTAGAGGGAACATTGACTTAAATTGTAATTTTGATTGGCAGCTAGCGTATCGTTTCCTATAAAATGTACTCTGCACTTTAACACTAAATTAAAATGTATTTTAATATTCTACAGAGCTGCACAAATATCTGTTTTGTCAAAAAAAAGCACGAGCAATGTAAAGAAAGTAAGTTTTCGAGTCAGAGTTTATCAAATTTTAAAAGCATTCAAAGATCGAGTATAAAAATAGGAATATTGATTTCTGCATCTTGAGGGATAAAATGCAGGTTTCCTGAGTATTTTTTTACAATGTATATATGGCAACATGAAGCTTTGTAATTATTATTTTGACAAATCTTGGGGTTTTTTTCATAATTAAAATTTTGGTTTTTTTCTCCCGATAGCGTCTTTCAGTATTTGCTTGAAGTTGGCTGTAAATAAATAGCTCTAAATATTTTGTAATACAGCTTTTTTTATGCGGTCTTAACCTGTACGCCTAAAAAGAGAATCTTCATGACTCTTTGTATATTATTTATATGTGCAATAAAACATGCATGGCAAATCTAAAATACCCTAAAGCAGTGAACATAATGTATATAGAGAATCTTTACTGTAGTTACAATTAAACTATATTATTTGTAGAAACCCTTTAATGACTACTCCTCTGCCTGACGAGTTTCCTGTAAAAGAGATGGTGTTTGGAGAGCTTGATGCTGGGGATGGTGGATGGGGAAAGATGGTGATGTGACTCAAAGACAGGAATTTTGCAGCTAAAGTAGGGGATAGGACGCAGCCGGTAACTGTTGGGGTCTCGGTTTGGTGTCGATTCCCGCAAATGAGCTTCAGCATGAGCTGACAATGTGCGCTCACAGCCAGAAGGCCAACTGTATCCTGGGCTGCATAGAAAGCGGTGTGGCCAGTGGGTGGGGGGAGGTGATTCTGCCCCTCTGCTCTGCTCAGACCCCACCTGGAGTACCGTGTCCAGCTCTGGAGTCCTCAACACAAGAAGGACATGGACCTGTCGGAGCGGGTCTAAAGGAAAGTAAGTCACAAAAATGAGGCGAGGGCTGGAGCAGCTCTCCTATGAGGACAGGCTGAGAGAGTTGGGGTTGTTGAGCCTGGAGAAGAGAAGGCTCCAGGGAGACCTCATAATGGCCTTCCAGTACCTAAAGGGGGACTACAGGAAAGATGGGAAGGGACTCCATGCGGGAGTAATGATAGGACAAGGGGTAACGGTTTTAAACTGAAAGAGGGGAGATTTAGATTAGATATTGGGAAGAAATTCTTTATTGTGAGGGTGGTGAGGCCCTGGAACAAGTTGCCCAGGGAAGCTGTGGATGCCCCATCCCTGGAAGTGTTCAAGGCCAGGCTGGATGGGGCTTTGAGCAGCCTGGTCTAGTGGGAAGTGTCCCTGCCCATGGCAGGGGGGTTGGAACTAGATGATCTTTAAGGTCCCTTCCAACCTCAACCATTCTCTGATTATAAGATTCTCACAGGCTTGCACTGTCCTGGGCTTGCAGCCTATGGACAGGGGCAGTTTGAGGAACCTGCCTCGTCGCCTCGTCAGCCCTCTAGCACCAGTTTTGAAAGAGCTCAGGGCAGTTTCTATAAAGCCTTGAGGTGACTGGCTTCCCAAGCAAGTTCTCATGGACTCACAAGAGTGCATCGGATGCCTACCTGAATCTGCTCCTGCTCACAAGCGAGGAGGCACCTGGAAGGCCCTCTGAAGGAGGAAGGCAGCAATGCACGTACATAAATGCTCCATTTTATCGAGAAAGCAAACAGTGCGGGACAGCAGTCCATTATCAGGAGTGCCACGCGGAAAATATGGCAGGTATTTTCAGCTCCAGAACTGCAGCTGTTTGGGGAAGCTGATACGGTAATTGATCTCCTGCTGCACTGTAAATTGAAGATATAAGAAACAAAGCTCCCTACAACCATCCAGAGTTAGTATTATGCCATATAAATTTATCAAGTATGAAAGAGGGCTTTTCCCACCCCCACACAGGGCAAGCTGTTTCCTACCGTTAACCCAGCACCTTTAAAATGGTGGTTTAAAACCACTTAAGTGTAAATTACAAGGTTAAACCTGCTTTTTAATCTCCTCTAATATAACATGCAGGCACACACGGTGCAGTTAGTTAGGGAATGAAAAGAAAAAAAAAAAATTGGCATGCCCCTTTTCCTTAAATGCAATTATCAGAATGCATTAGGTAAAAAATACTGCTGCTCCAGTCCAGTATCCGATACAGCCCCGTAATTCGTTTGCTGGCTACAGGAGAGCAGGTGCCTGGCTGCTGGGGGAGGAGGAACAACTAGAAGCAGCTGCTACATATTAAAAAAGCCTTTGAGCCAATTCTGCTGTTGTGCGAGCAGAAAAAAAAAATCTAAGCGTTTAGCACTTCTGGCTTAAAAATCAAATTATTTTTTTTTTATGTCAGTGCCCTGCTTTATAAGAAAGGAGGAGGTAGTGTCTGTTGTAAATCCACAGTGTGGAAAACTTACAGAATCATAGAGTCACCTGGGTTGGAAGGGACCTTTCAGATCATCAAGTCCAACCATCAACCTAACTCTGACAAAAACCATCACTAAACCATATCTCTATGTCTATCCGTTTTTTTAAATACCTCCAGGGATGGTGACTCAACCACTTCCCTGGGCAGCCTGTTCCAATGCTTAATAATCCTTTCGGGGTAAAAATTTTTCCTAATATCCAATCTAAACCTCCCCTGACACAACTTGAGGCCGTTTCCTCTTGTCCTATTGCCTGTTACTTACGGTCAGCATTTCAGAGAACTCCTGCGATGCGCACAGTTGTAGATGCAAGACTGATAAAAATCAATATATAATTTAAGCCAATCACCACCAACAGAAACATAAATTCCCAGCATCAGCCTCCCTGCAATCCAGAATCTAGCAGGGGCTGGAGAAACTGGAGAGCGTTTCAGCATTGCTTACAAAAGCAAACCGCTCCTACATCTACCCCAATGTTTCCTCTGGCAAGAGCGAGTTGCGGTTTGCGCAACGCTGCAGGTTCAGCCGAACCATGGGAAGGCAGAGGTTAGGAGCGACTGCTTGAACGCAAGACAAGCAGCTCACCGGAACAATCTGTGTTCTTGCCCCGCGCAAGGTAGCGGGCAGAATTATACCACTGGGAACTACTTTAGATCTCTAGCTATCAATCAGGCCTAAATTCCGCCACCTTCTGTAAAATAAGCACGCTCCTTTTCAACGATGAGATATCAGATCGTTTATAGATAGTTATTGCTTTCTTCAGGTCTATTTATCCATTTCCCCTCAGTCCTGTCACAGCTAAGAAATCCATAAACACAGCATAAGCCTTTCACACTCAGCGAGAATCAAAGGCAAGCAGAGGGAAAAAAAAACCCCACCTCCTCTACTACAGACTGCTTCCTTCACGTGGTTTGTGAGAGGCCTCTTCTTTAAGTATCAATCACCCATGAAATACTCTTCAGATTATTTGTTAGCTGTTAATAACACACAGGACAGTAAAGCACTTCCCCATAGCAAGCCTCTGTCTGTATTCCCACCAGACTTTGTCCTTGGAACGCATTTAGACAAGCTAAGGAAAAACACACCAACCACTTCAGATGATTAATTAAGGAGCTTGATTGGTTGTGCCACTAACAACTTCCTTCAGCATTAAGCGATGAAGTGAACCCTCTATTTAATTAGCTGAAGAAGCACGCTGTTGTTATTCATAGGCCCTGTGTAGTTGGGCTAGAAAATGTCTCGAGGTCCGAAGTACGTACCCACATTCGTAGTCCGAAACTAACTCATCTGCTAATTTTCATGATGACCCAGAACGCAGCGTGGTGTTTATGGTGTTGAGAGGGTTCTTGAAGCATGCAAAAACATTCAAAATACTTACTCTAATGCACACACATGAAATTAAGTGGCACTTTTATTTTTCTTAGCAGTACAATCAGAAGAGCTCCATTTTACAGACACTACCTTCAGCAAATGATTTCCATTTAGTTCGCCTCTACCCCATGATTCATACTGGACAGACAACGCTCCCGTCCAAATGGTTCAAGCGTTGAGGTATTTTGCATGGTGTTTGATGTGGTCGTTAATAAACGTAGCAATGAAAAAATAGCTGTGATCGTAACCCTGGAAGAGAACAACAACAAAGAAATCAGCAAATACATACAGTTCACCATAAAGCCATCATGCTAAGCTCTCTTCTAGGAAAGTTAAGGACTCTTCTGCTTTGATCTGTTTTAAGAAATCAAAAATACCTGTATTATATATATATATATATATATATAAACTGTGAAGGATACCTAACAGGTTAAGTATATATGAACACTAGGAAGCTAAACAATATACCTTAACCTGCCCTAATCTGGGCGTGTAAATTAGAGATGGACAACAGCAAGCGTCAGCTGCAGAGCGAGATGCGATTCGAGAGACCAGCTCCCCACACTGGTGTTGCCCTACTGGTAAAACACAGGTACAAGGAGAGCACAGCCCAGGTCTGAATTACTGCTCCAGCACTACGTTAAAATCCCATGGAAACCTCTGAGCTACTCCACTTTGTCAGCACTAACTTTTGGTGCAGGGCTTAAAATAAATCAGAGAGGACAATCCCTCATTCTCCACGGCCGGGCCCCTCACTGGGTCTGGCTTGAAGTCGCCAGTCGCTCCCAAAGGCTCCAGTGCTCTCAGGGCAGCGCTGTGCCGGGTCACTGCGCTAAAGAAAAGAGCAATCCTTCCACCTGCGTCTTTAAAAGCTTCTTCAGCCGACCGCTGGCAGCTTCAGTTACCATCAAGGCATCAGCTTGTTGAAACAAAAATAATGACCCCACCTAGTGGTGAAATGCAGCTGAATCTGATGGATATTGCACTCCTTGACGGCTGACATTAAGGAAAACGTCACTTCTCAACCTCTTCCTCGCTTGGCCAGGGACAGGTAAGTGAGAGCACGCCCCATTAAGACACACTCTCTTCACTACCGGCCACGTAGACCCCAAAAAATCACAAAGCAACAACCCAACAACGAAAGATCGCAGAAGCAACTTGCCTGCTGCAGCCTAAAGACTACTGGGATTTTCCGCTCCGTGCAGGCAGCGATGAAGTTATCGGGCAATAACTGCCCCGCTGATAGGAACTGGTCATCTTTACCTTGATCAATCAAGACGTCCAGGTGAGAGTCTGGATAGGACTTCACAAGTTGTGTAGCATCATACGCCTGCAGGAATAAAAGAGAAACAACATTCAGCTACATACGTTAGACTGGGTCAAATCTGCCAAATTTTCAAAAGAATGGCATATAGAGAGTCTGGGTGATACTGAGGACACCAAACTGCACCTTGGAAAAACAAAAAACTGTGGAATTTCCATACAACTGACAAGTTATACCCGTGTTTTAAAAAGGGCAAAAGGTACGATCTAACTAATTACCAAGTTGGTCGTTTGATATCATTTCTGTACCAAACGGAACATCCAGCCCAGGGCTAAATTCATACAGAGTTGAAGAACAGCAGTATAATCTAGTACCGATTCACATGCTTGTACAGAAACTAGATCCTGCCAAAATAATTTGGTATCTTGATGTAACTATTTTGGCAGCTAAAAGTCAAAACACCGGTGTAACACATGGCAATTTTAAGCAGAAATACGGAGATAAGGCATTGTATACAGAATAGAATAGACTTTCAGTTGGAAGGGACCTACAGTGATCATCTAGTCCAACTGCCTGAGCAATTCAGGCCTGACCAAAAGTTAAAGCATGTTGTTAAGGGCATTGTCCAAATGCCCCTTAAAACTGACAGGCTTGGGGCAAAATAAATTTATTACGTTAAGTGTAAGCAAATTTAATTGGTGATTGTTAAATATACAAACTACTCTATTAAAAAATGTGAAAGCAGCTAGTGCTTTGCATTCCTGTAATGTTTTAATCAGACCTGGATGTCTTCCCAAGAGATACTTTAATCCAATTTACAAGGGATTTAACTGCAGCCTGTGTTTATTTATGAGGAAATAAGAGTACCTGGTCACGATGATCCCTTCTAACTTAATTCTAGGGATACAGTGCAATGTTTATGCTGAGATAAAAATACTGAAGGACTGCCCAAATAACCCAGCAACATGCACACAAACATTTTTTTATCTTAGCCATTCATAAACAACTACTTATATTTCAAAATTAGGGCCCTGGAGCTAAAACCTAGCTTTGTCTGGTTTAATCCTGATTTACAGGGTACCAATTTCCAAGTATCCAATGGGGCTCCCCTGCTAGCTGCCTCCAACAGGCTGCCCCTGCAGATGCTCATCAGTCTCTGAACAGTTTGTAGCAGTCTCTCTTTCCAGGCTACTACAAAAAAAAAAAAGCTGTTTTGTATACTGAGAAGTGAGTTTTTGAGAGACAAGCCATAGCCTAACTCTCTTCTAAACTCCTTGCTGCTTTCATGCGTTAGAGAAAGTCTCAGACTCATAATTCTTCTTAGCCCAGATTTTAAGATCTTCATAAAACAGGGAGGAATTTAGTCAATTGTTGAGAGCCTTCTATCTGATTACATTTGTTATAAGAACCATCAGGCAATGGCAAGTCATACCCACCAGAAACATACGCTTATCCACGCTTAGGGGTGTAGTAAAACAGAGCTCAGGGGCACCCCAGGCTTCTGTTCCAGACTCCTGCTGCGATGTATCTACAGATCACTCATTCATGCGTTATTAAAGGACTGTGAGTTGCAACACGTACCTCCCATTTGCTTACATCTGATCCCAGATATCCACCAAGGGCTTTCTTCCCCCACTGGCACTGAATAGGGTTGCAGATAGGAGCGAATGCCGATACAGACTGTTCAGAAAGAAAGCATTAAAAAAAAAAAGTATGAATTAAGAAAAGCGATTTCTGCTAACCAACAAGCAAACTAAAAGCCTTTTCAAAAAGTGTATTGAAGTTATTGCCCGAACCCATGACTCTTGCACCAAAACTCTGAGCTAGGTGCCCTAACCGTTTTCCTACTTCCCTCTTATTTGTTCTTTCTAGCCCCACAGTTTTGCTTTCCTTTTTGCACATCAGCCAAGCTACAAAAGGAAGGGCTAGATACTCCATTCCTTTCCCTGTTGGGAGATGTTGGTTTTAATTCCCTTAAGCAGCAGAGAAGGATCTCCAGTCTACTGTTGGGTCAGCATGGTCAAAGTGTGGGCCCACTTCACCCCCCACTGGATTTTGGCAGAGCATAACAAAGGCATGGGGCTGCTCAGCCAGTCTAAGCATGCAACAGGGTTTCATGAATTTAGGTACCTACAGGGTTAGGGGTCAAGAAAAGCGCATTTCAGATCACAACTCCAGGTACTGCTGTCAGAAGTCCAAGCCCTATTCTTACATTCTTCTTTTGGATTTGGCCTTGGGGCATCAACATTACCACTCTTCTGCCTTGCAAGAAATAGCAACAAACCATCTGAGCCAGTTCCCCTGGATTTTGGCATTTTCAATTTAATGTTTAATTCTTTTACATAATACAAATAACAGGTAAGTGCCAACAGTGAAAATGGAAAGTTCTGAACTACTGACTCCAAAAGATAAAAAGGAGAGATAAAAATAAAGCTTTATCTTACATTCAGCTCTCTTGTAATGCCAAGTTAATGACACTGAGCAAATGGTCTGCTATTTTCATAAATGCAGTTCCACTTTTGCAGCAGCTGACCACAAAGTGCAGGGCCAGGAGAGCCCATGAAAGGACTGATCCACAAAGGCAGAGCTCCTCATCTCTCAAACACCAATGCCTGATTCTGCCTCAGAAATGCGTTTTACACAAGCGTATCTCCAAAGAGAATAACGAAATTTCTCTCAACCCTCATGAGTATAAAGGAAAGGCAAATCAGTTCCAGCATTTTTGATTTAGGTTCAAGTAGAATACAAATGAACACAACTTCAGGTACTTCGAATACTCCAAAAATCAATCTTTAGGAAAGCTGACATGCAAATCTCAGGGGGAGCAGCTAAAAAAGGGAAGCGGGGTGGGGGGTGGGGTGGGGGAGAAGTCCTCCAGATACTATTTGTATGAAGTTCAGGTTCTTACAGTTACACTTGCTACCAGTGTAATAGACTCCATAGCAAATTGTAAGCAAACACACATGTAATGGTGACAAAGAGGTTTGCTGATAATAAAAGCTCCAAAATGAACAAGGGAAGATTTGAAAAGATACAGAAAATCACACAGTTCCAGAGCTAGAAGGACCCTGTTAACATTTAAATATAACAATAGGTTTGGAAGAGCTGTAGCATCATCCAAAAGAAACGAAACTTTTCTTAACTTTTAAAACTCACAGATTTTTTAATTTCAGTGATACTCACATTCCACAGTGGTGTTTCTGGCAATTTTCCATATTCTAATACTAGGTATCAACCTACCGCTACAACTAAAGCTACTTATATATTTAATGCTGTAACAGAACTTGGTATTATGTTTTCTTTCTTCACTTCTATAGAAATCTGTGTAAGTTTTAGTATACCTCATATAAGCTAAATTATATCTTACTTTGTACTTCCCAGGATTCTTCAGAGCAAGAATAAGAGCTCCATGACCTCCCATGGAATGCCCAAAAATAGACATTCGTTCAGGATCAGTTGGAAAATTGGCATTTATTAGTTTAGGCAGCTGTAAAGGAACAACAGTGGAATAAAAACATTAAACCAACTTGAGTATGTTTAGACAAAGAAGTACATAAATAACTAGTGTGTTTTAATGCCATGAAGCCACTGAAACCAAAGGCATACCTTTGGTTCTAGCCTGACATTTGAAATCATGACCTGAAAGCAACCTAAACAGGACTGTAAAAGCACACGGAAACAATCTGATAAGTAACTCAAAGTATCTCTATAGAAACCTATCATAACCCTGTAACAGAAGATGTGGGAATAAATACACAGTCTCATTTTAATAGATACATAAATACCTGCTCCTGTGAGCAACCAGAATGGCAAACTGGATGCTCACCTTTCTGATATATATTTCAAGGATTTCCTTCTACACCCAGTTAAAGAAAAAACCAAACAAACAACAAACAAACCCACTAGCCCACTGTCCCAAGACAGACAGTGAAAACAGTCTAAATGAGCAATACAGCTGAAGTACTGGTGCAGCAAAATGCAGTGGGTTGCTCCAGAAGCAGCAGAGCAGAGATTTTATAAGAGCAGAGATTGAACAACTAATGAATCAAGATTAGAAGCGCAGGCCAACACTACGGCATCTCCAGCAGGAAAGCAGATTGAAGGAGCTCCTGCTCAGGCCCAGCCAGATGTTATTTTTATAAGTTATTATAATTTTTATAAAAGAGCAAGAAAACAACCAACCATCCACAGGCTATCAAGCAAACTTTGGTGCTAGGAACAAAGAGCACGAGTGAACCACACCCCTTCCAGGAGAACCCAGCAGCAAAGTTACCTCATCCTTTATGTAGGAATACATCCTATAGTTTGTTTTCCATGGATCTTCAGTGGCATCCACATAAAAACCAGCACCGGTGCCAAAATCCCAGCTTTCATCTTCTCCTTCAATATTGCAGCCACCTACCACGAAAATCCTTTCTATAGTTACTGTGTTTCCTTTACTAGATGTTTAGAATTGGAAAACCTACCCTACAAATCAGAGACTTGGGACATGAGTTTTTCAATCAACATGTCTCTACGCTTCCAACTATAAGACTATTCAGATTTTCATTCCTTAGTACAGTGTTTTCAAGTGTTATTTCAACAACACTTTCAAAATGCCACTTCAGTATTACCTACAGATGTATCTGACTTCTAACTTGTTTTAGTATCCCTCCATCAATGAACGTATCATACAGATCTCTCCTAAAACAATGCTGTAAAGCTTCATCCAATTTACCCAGGAACTTATTCAAAAGCTGGCACTTGTTAATCGGTGCTATCAGCTTATTTCAGTTATTAGACCTCATCCTATCAAGTAGAAGAAATTATGTGAGAAACAGAAACTGTAGAAAATTTTCTTTTCCCTAGAAGGACAGAACCATGTATCACCAAATGGTGTGTCCAGACCAGTTTATGTGCTTCAAATAATGTCTGCTACACCTCCCTTTTATTATTCAACACCATAATAAAAACTTACTGGCCCTATCATTTTTAAAGTATGTAACTCTACCTTTTCTGCAATTCGTTTCTTTGCTCCCACCTATAACTCCCCATAAAACTTAAGTAATTTGTCCTGTGAATACCTGCAGGGTCATATCGTCCTTTCCAAGGCTACACTTTCAAACTAAATTTGCAGATGTCTCCCTGAAAGTCAATACATCCCACCCAGTCCTCTCTTACTCTCCCTTTGATTACCGTGTGATTTACCAGCCTGGTTTGCAGAACAGATTGTAACATTTCAAAGTATATGTAACAGGAAATAACGGCCTCCCTTTCTCCAAAATGTTCCTAGTTTCTGGATCCAAAATTACATGGGCTTGCAGCACCATCACATTACACTGCAAACCTACATGCAGTTTGACAGTCCCTGACAATTTGTGCAGAGACACCTGCCACCCTGCACAGTGTAAAATCAGATTTTTACAAGGATCAAAGTTGATTTTACTCCACTGACATGCCCTTGAACACCAAGTGATTTTGTAACTTAACAGTCCAGCAGTCACAGGCACAGGGGTGCTTACACAGCATGTTGGGTATAAAAAGTCTGCTGTCTTCTGTCCCTCAGAGATGGACAAAACTCAGAAACTGCTGCCAAGCAATGAACACAACACTGATTCTGCTAAAAGAAACTTGAGGAAAACCCTGAAAGAAGAAATTTGAAAAGCAACCCGCAAAATGCTGCTCAACGCACCCCTCTGGAAAAGTAAACCCCTACAAATAAGGAAAACTAAAGTCTATCGGGGCCTGAGAGAGGGTCTGTAATGACGGATATTTCAGGTTTTCATGCAGTCTTTTTCCCCCTCAAGATACATCTCCTAACTCCTGGAAAGTAATTCTCATGTAGTCGTAACAACACAGTTAAAAAGCACATATTAGCCTTTTCTCTACATATCCTTAGATCACTTAATTTGTGATTACATTTGAACTGCTCTTCACTCGTTTCTCCAGACAGCTCAAAAAGATTTAAGAGCATTTGAGGTCTCTGAGCTAAAAAACTAAGTGTGTAACACATACTGAAATTCGTCTAAAGAGCGAAGCAATCCTGATCAGTTATTGGACTAAAAGGTTGCAAAGAGGGTTTTAAAAGAAAATGGACAAAGCAATGAACTAGGCAAACGTGGCTTCACATTGATCGACGACTTACTTACACAGACAACACTAAAAGCCAGTGCCAGTATAATTATCCAAGGGTAATTCTAATCCTTAGATAATGTGAATGTTGTGAATGTGATGGGCGAGTTGCCCATCTCTAGTCTGCAGCAGACAGCCACAAGTCCTGCTCTGCTGTCCCTCTTGTTCATTAGAAACATGCATTTCTGTCCTTTGACCTGACACAACTTCAAAATCTAGATGTGAAAAATATTTTCTGGAAAGAACGTAACTTCATTTCCCTATTACCTGTGTTCATATTTGACCCTCTAAAGCTTGGGAAATATTAGAAGACTGCTACCTTTGTACACAGCATTCATGAGACTTTAGGAGAATCCAGCAAATACACTGAATCCCCAAAAGACTGTATTTCCAGTAACTGCATATCCACCATTTTCAGGTTTCCCGTACTAGACATAAGTTCAGCCTCATACAAATAAAAGCACATCATTTAAAAAAGCCATTCATCAGGAGTTTATTGCATCTGCTGGGGGGGAGGGTTTCTGATTTGTTTTTCTAAGTATTGGAATCCTCTGGAGACATGATAGGCTTTAGAAGACTGCATACAATAAAGAGTAAACATTACATCTTTGCATGACAACACAGTTCTGCAGATTTTTTAAAGTCTCAGTAAGACACAAAGTGCAGGCAAATGTCTCTGATAACACATGCCTCTCGTTTTCCTTTTCTTCCCTCTCCTCCTTTGTGCTGAACTCAATGGCCCCTTTGTTCTATTTTTAGTGCCATGACAATAAAAGAGTTTCAAATATTAAACCATGTTACTAAGAGTATAGACAATATAATCTAGCAAACAATGCAAGATATAGACGTGAGGTCATATCCTGACTCAGGTGGGCAACACACTTTGCAGCAAACTGCAGCGCTCCATTCTGTGAGGATAAAGATGACTTATCACATCTCTTGTTAAAACTTACGTGGGCTTGTGTCTGGTGCAACTACAATAAGGCCGTGTTCAGCTGCAGCTTGATGAAAACCAGCTTTCGTTATAAAATTCTGTTCTGTGCAAGTTAACCCTAGAGAAACAAAAATATCATTGGTTACACATTGCTCAGAGCACACCAGTTTCAAAAACCTTTGTGACAGAAAAGGTTTCAAAAAATAAGAGCAATTCCTGTCTCCATAAACATGCAAAAGTCTTTTCACTAGATTCAACAATACTTAGTAATCCACAGAAATAGACACAGTTGCACTTTCACATCTAGTCACACTAATATTTGATCAAGAACAGGCCAATGTGTACACTCTATGAGTGCCTACTTGTATGGCACAGAGTTTCTTCAAGTACTGTGTATTTAAATCCACTGACTACAGATACTGTTGCTAAGGTTAACATTAACTTCTGACATCTAACCCTGCAACTACATTTTTCCCTCTACTGCCATTTCAGCTGTTTGCATCACATAATTCTGCAAGTCCTCTGACAAATCCTGTATCTTTTAGGCAGGATAAAGACCTGTAAGCACTCCGGCTCCAAACCCCACAGCAATCCGTGCTTTTTGTACTGCAGCAGGCCAACTGAAGTCCAATTACAAATAAATAATACTGCACACCAGTACTTCAATTTCTCTTTACTGTGCCTTTTGAGAGGGGTTAATGATTGTAGTTTTCTCTGAGGACAAGTTGCAAATAACCTAATTTGACTGATATACTAGACAAGACAGCATGGTTTAGATTCAAAAAAGAAATGTGCTGCATGACTTGAAGCTCTTCAGACAATTTTGATGCTTCCAACTTCAACAGTAAACATTTTTACACAGTCCACTGTCATTCTACAAATCAGACCTACTAGCTATTTTGTGAAATGAATACATGCATGGAATATAACTTTCTAAACACATGCGTCAATAAAGCAATACCTAAAATTACAGAACAGACAGAGCTTCTGCTTTTCATTTTGAATAACAGGAAAAAAAAGAAAGATGTTATTAATTAATCCTACAGCCATCACCAACATAAATTTTGAAAGCAATGCCTTAACATTATTTATGTACTTTTGGTGCAAGACCCAGGTCTGTGGGAGATGACAGGAATAGGGCAGAGGAACAAAGTCAGGATAACTGGGAGCACATGTTTGTCCATACAGTCTCATCCCAGCTTGCCTTACATCCAGCAAGACAGCAGCTGGATAGGAGACCGCAGGAGCAGGAGAGATGAAGAAACAATGCTGTGGATGACGCAACTTCACTCCTGCCACACAGCCCTCTTCAGCCCCTGGCCCTTTCTGATCCCTCAGCGTTACCTCACTCTACATGTGCTGGCGCCAAGGCAGCTAACAGCACCTCCCTTTCCAAGTTCACCAGTTGCTCCCTGCAAAATAGCACTCAGAATAAGGTGGGATCCAGAGGACAAATTTGCTGGCTCCCATGGACTAGATTCTGCCCCCATCCTCTTAGCCAAAGCAGTCTGTCATAGAAAAAGGAAGCAGGACGTGTCCCAACAGGAAGGCCTTTGAGGAGAACCTTTAAATATCTATGTTTTAGAATAAAAAGTATGTACATTTTAGAACAATAGTGTAGAATATTTTGCACACTGAGCATTTTAGAAAACAACCTGTTAGGCTACATCCAACTTTATCACAATACACTCAAAGTAAGCACATGTTCCGGAAGACGATCTTTTACAGAACGCAAGAGCTGCCACTGTAGTACCTCTGCATCAGGTTTTCAGTAACTGTAGCGCAGCAGCTTAAACATGCTTATCTTTTTAAAGTTACTAAAATTCATGTTACTTACCTGAGAGCCAATACAGCACAGGACATTTTGCGGTTTCTGCTTTTGGAGGCAAGTAGATTCCAAATTTCATTTTGCACTTTAGCTCTGCACTGTATGAATAAAATACCACTGCTTAATTAACAAGGTCACTAACATTAAAAAAAAGAAAGTTGTATCCATGCATTTTGTTCAAAGAGAGATTTGGTCAGTGAATTATAACAACTAAGTTAAATAAAGTGGAAAGCATTAAAACTCAGCCTTAGCCTCTTGAATTGACAACAGCTAACCTTCCTACCTTGTTCTGAATATACTTATAACAGAGACTTACAAATAAGCCACATTTTTGCAGTGCTGCTAACCGGGAACAGTTTGAAAATTGGATTTTGAACCCCAGCAATATTTAACTTGAGCTTTGTCTATTAAATTGGAAAGTATTTTTACTGAAGAACACACCCACGTGACTTGCAGAACAAACTGCACAGCGTGCTCCAGCAAGAGAGGTTTTCAATCTGCTAAATCTACAGACTAACCGATTGCCCAATTAATAGTAAAGCCTGTAATTGTCAATAAAAGCTTATCTAAGCATAACTAATGATTGATTTTTTTCTTTGGACCAGAAATGAAAAAAACACGAATGTTTTTCTGTTCGCCTTCATCAAACAAGAATCTATCTACTGTGCCTGTCCGCTTAGAGCATTTTTGAAGAGTGCACAGAAGTGAAATATCCAGTAGAGTGGATTGTAAACACGGCAGTTCTCTGTGCTGCAAATGGGACAACCCAAAGTAACAGAGCTTCATTTTCAAAGGTAAAAATACTGGCTTCCCACCTCGGATCTGCAGCAGTAAGTACACTAGGCATGTTAAACATTAACACAGAAATACAAGAACACAGCCAAAGCAGCTGTAGACAGTATTCCTTACTGAAATATGGATGTTAGTGAGAACACACTATCTTCCTGCAGACTGAGAACACTGACAGCAATGATAGTATGGATTCACTGCTTCATGCTAAACATCTAGGTTGCTTTTGTAGTGTTTACCTGTCATGTTCAAACACCTTCTGGAAACCCTCAAAGCATTTGTTGCTGGAAACCTGTTTCAGTGACATGGCTTTATCTGCAAAACAAAGGAGCAAGTTAAATTTGAAAGTAAAACATTCCTGGACTTACAGTGAGTTATGAGAACAGAAAAGTTGAATACAACTTAAAGCTTCTTTGTTTAATGTCACAGTTTTTCAGAAGAAAGAATCTCCTGGAAACACTTTCTGATCATTCATTAACTTTCTATTTCCCCATAGAAATGGAGGGGAGGGGGAGCTGAACTCTAGAAAGCAGGGCTGACAAAGCCTTCCTGCTTTCCTACAGACCCACGTCTCCAATCACCTTTACCTCTGCAGTAACCATAGCTTGCTCTTTGTCTACCAATGCTGCTACCGGACAGGACAAGAAATCTCACGTGCTGTGGTTAGCCTGGAGCTGCCTGTGATGAGTGGCCAGGCTGATTCCTCCACAATATTAGTGCAGGAGAGAAACCTTCCCTTCGCCGTGTGTGCCAGCATCCAGCCACTAATTACCACAATATTGCGGACTGTAATCAGCTTTGGTGGAAATTAACTACCGTGTTCTAAAAGTCTGGGGGACGGCAGAAACACAGGCCTCAAGGAGAAGCAGGAGGCTTCCTTCCACGGGAAAGAAACAGTATCAAAAATACAACAGTCATGGAGTTTTAAAACAGCCGGTAGCACACTTGTAGCAAACTTGCTAAGAAAACTGGGAAAGCTGACACAAATAGAGCCGCTGTCAGTCTTCGTGGAGACTAAGGCCAACTAGGCAGGTGAAAGGGGAAGAGGCCTGAAGGGTCCGCACAGAACCAAACTCTGAGGAGAAACCAGGCAACATCAGAGCAGGTAACACATGTCAAAATGCAAACGTTCCCTCCCTCATACCTGTGCGCTCCTCTGGTGCATCGGGCAACAAAAACCCTCGCACCACCGACGGCCCTCAGGGCCTGCTCGTTGCCTTCCACCACCCCCGCGGGGCTGGAGCCGAGGGGCGGCCACTCAGAAGCGCGTTAGGCCCACTCCGGCGGCAGCACCGACACAGGGCCCGCGGAGCAGCAGCCAGGGCCCGCCGGCCCCGGCCTCACCTCGGCTTCGCTCCCATTTCCGTCCCTGCACTAAATTTCCACACAATTACTCCCGCCCGCCACACCAAAGCGCTCTCCTGCACCTCCGTTCCCGCCCTCGGGCATACCCGCAAGGCAGCCATCCCTCCCCCTCGGCCGCCGGCCGGCTGGGCCCTAGGGCCCGCACCGGCCTACCGCCACCCCGCTCTCCCGGCAGCGAGGCCCCGGCCCGGCCGCCCTCCCCGCCTCAGCGCCGGCTCGGCGTTCCCCCTTTCCCCGCTGCCTTACCGCGGAGGAGCGGCGGGACCCAAGCGGCGGACGGCGCGGGCGAGGGGCGGCCCCTCTGCAGGCACGGCCTCCCCCAGCCCCGCCCGCGGCGGGGCCGTCAGGCGGCGGCTTGCAGCCCGCCATGGTGCCTGATGGGCCGTCGCGTCCGTCGGGCTCAAGTGCACGACCCCGGGGGAGGGATGGTGAGGTTTGCCGTGTCTGTGGGAGCTGCTCTCCTCTTCCTCCTCCTCCTCAGGCGCTTCTCCAGCTCTCCCACCCAGGGCCAGCGGGGAGTGGCTGCGTACGGCCTGGGCACCTTTGTGCCCCGGTGCCACAGGGGCCGTCTTCCCTCTTCTGATGGAGAAAATCTTGAACTGTAAAATGAAGAAAGACATAAAAGGTTAATTCAGAGAATCTGATAATAGCAAACTATTCAAAGCCGCAAGCATTTCTGTTATTTTCCCTCCACCACCAAGCCCTCAAGGGGGAAAAAGGCTGAAGTGGCCTGAACTTGGACCGCCGCATCATTAAATTTTAAATGTTTCACCTCGCCTCAGCATTTCAGCGTTCTTCATAGCAGCTGTTGCCTGATGGACTTCTGATTTTATAATAAAACCAAATTCTAGTTCAGGTGGCATTTTTTGTCATGACACCTCACTTGCGAAATCACAAAGGAAAGAAGATACTTGGGAGGGCTTTCATCTTATTCATAACCCAAGTTCTTGCCACTTCCTGCTGTTAAAGGATTCTCTTTTTTTTTTTTTTTAATTTGCAATTTAACATGCCCATCAGTTGCCAAAAAACTTCCTTAGCAAAGCTCTTTCCCTCTTTTTAGTCTCATAGCATGTACTGCATTAGCAGTAACTATTTTTGCCCATAACATTTGCAGACTGATCATTTGTTACTTTGCTGGTGTGACAATAATTTGTTTCTATTTTTAATCCCTAATGCTAGCAAGGCGCAGTACCGACAACTTTGTCCTCTGGTACTTTCTACCTTTCCCCAGCAGATCCATTTGGACTGAAGCTGCTGGACCCTGGACCTGGGCCACCCATCCCGCCTTCCAGAGCAGCTTTCCCTATCCTGTCTCTCTACTTGGATGTAGCTGGTGCAAATAGTCTGTCTCTGAGTTGTTTAAACTTTCTTCTCTCAGTTTTTCTTTTTGGAAGGTTGAATTTGCCATTAAGCAAATGGACAGGCTGAGATTTGGGGTTGTTCAGCCTGGAGAAGAGTAGGCTCCAGGGAGAACTTACTGCAACCTTCCAGTACCTAAAGGGGGCCTACAGGAAGGATGGGGAGGGACTTTTTACAAGGGTATCTAATGATAGGACAAGGGGTAATGTCTTTTAGCTGAAAGAGCGTAGGTTTAGATTAGATATTGGGAAGAAATTCTTTACTGTGAAGGTGGTGAGACATTGGAACAGGTTGCCCAAAGAAGCTGTGGATGTCCCATCCCTGAAAGTGTTCAAGGCCAGGCTGGATGGGGCTTTGAGCAGCCTGGTCTAGTGGGAGGTGGGTTGGAATGAGATGATCTTTAAGGTCCCTTCCAACCCAAACCATTCTATGAAATTAAAGTGTGTTTCTACACTAGTATTTCTCAAACACTCTTCAGGTTGTTCCTTCCATCTCTGTGTGCGTTTTGTAGCACTCTTAATGTCCTACCCTCCCTAGCAAGATATTGCCCGGTTAGTTTGTTATTTGATCTAAACTGTAGCCAGTTCGTTTTCTTTCTTGTATGTATGGTCAGCTGTCATGATGCACATCTTGATTTCCACGGTATCTGCAATTGGTTTTAGCTATTTCTCTTGTCAGCACACAGCCTAGACTTCCTTTCCAAGTCCCTTGGATAACCTCTGTCCAATTTGCTCTCATTTCAGAGTGACATATTCAGAAGGATCCAACTGGCAGCCTGCTGATGAGTTTACCTGGCCTCCCCACATCTCCATGACATCAAGATATAAGCATTATTTTGTATGTCTTTTCAGTCAAAAATGACTGAAGTAAATGCATAGGTAAATAATGTGGGAGCTGTGTTGCAGCTCTTCTCATAGCACAACACTTTGTGTGTTGTGTTTAAGAATGTGTGAAGAGGAAAACATGCTGGGACAGTGTTGAGGACAGTGTAAGGTAGAAGGAGCCAAGTTGGTGCAGTCTCTTCTGTGCTGTGGTATGGATATTTTTAGTATCTTTGGTTATGCACATTTGTTTAGCCATACTGCCATTTCGGTATCCTTTGATGCAGTGTCCGTAGCTGTCACCAGTGAATTCATTTTGGTATCATTCTGCATATCATTTCAGATTATCTGTAAAAAAACAGATGTGCAATGGGCTTCTTGTCCTTTGTCATTAAGTGGCTTCTCCTTATATGGTGCAGCATGGCAAACAGTAGAAACGAGGGTATTAAAAAGAAAAGAATGGTAGGTACTGACTTTGGAAAATCTCAGGGCTTATGTACTGTTGCCTTACGTATTACTTTATCATTGTATTCCAAGTACAATACATACTTCTCCAACATACTTTCTGTATGTTCCCCTTACACAGACACAGACTTTTGACCACTTTACCACTGATCGAATGCAGTGGTGAGATACAATTTCAGATCATTTCTTCTGGCATTTATAAGGATGGCTTTGGAACAGGCTACTCAGAGGGGTGGTGGAGTCTCCATCTCTGGAGGCATTCAAAACCCACCTGGACGTGTTCCTGTGCCACCTGTTCTGGGTGACCCTGCTCTGGCAGGGGGGTTGGACGAGATGATCTCCCGAGGTCCCTTCCAGCCCCTGTCATTCTGTGATTCTTTGTATTCTGTCAGAAGGGGTTTTGCCTTTTCAGCACATTTTCAGCAGCCTTTCCGTACTTGGGGGAACATACCGTTAGCTTCAACCCACTGAAACATATTTGCTGTAAAGCTTCCAGCAAGAAACTTTGACGTTGTAGGCAAGCAACGTGTATGTCTTAAGCTTATAGTACCAAATTCTTCCTTTCCCATTTTCAGTAAGTACAGTCCTTCCCTCCGCCATGTATCTGGGTACACACTTTTCCAATGTTTTTATTACGGTAGTCTGAATTAAGGATGGTAGTTGCTAACCTCTAATAACTAATAACTAGTTGCTAACCTAATAACTAGTGCTTTTCAGTCATTTTTTCTCAACTTTTTATATGTGATCTCATCTTCACTTTGGTTATTCAGAGCACTGAATTCACACTTCACTGTCTACTTTCCCAGGAGATTATTTGTACGTCATTCTTTTCTGTAAACAACTTTTCCAGTGTTCTTTACAGTAATTGTTCATGATTTAGTCACTTATGATTCGAATGTCATATTTGTCTAAATTGTCTTTAATTGTCTTATACCATGCTATCGGCCATTTCCAAGCAACATATATGGCTGGTAACATTATTATCCCTCAGTATATTTCATGCCGACTGTATTGACACAATCTGCTTCAAGTCTTCAGTTTTTCAAGGGGGAAGCTTTACACAGGAAGAAGGAGAATTTTCTGCCACTTCATTTTTATTGATTTATTTTTCTATTTCCCCTTCTTTACCACATCCATCTATCTTACCTTTTCTCTCAGGTGGAAGTTAGATGTTCCAAAGTTTCTTTCCTTCCATACTGTCAAGATTTCACCTGGGTGCAACTCGTCATGTCATTAGCTGCTATCCCTTCAAGGCACTTCTTTACTTTTCCTGCAAATTGCCCAAGATGCTTCTTAGCCAACAAAACCAATGGCAGAGGCTAGAGACTACACACTCTTACTCATGTTATCTGCCTACATTGAGTTTTTTTCTTCTTTACTCCATTTCTTGCTTTCATTATTTCCTTTTTGTTTGTTAGATACTTAGGGTGTCATTTGAGTCTGTAGGTCCTTTTGGGAAACAGTGTTGTCCTTTGGTCTTGGTTGCACTGGAATGCAAGTCACAGTGTTGTCAGTGCTAGCTGTCTCCTCTTTTTGTGTTCTTTACAGGTTTTTCTAATTCTATGGGAAAAAATACCCAGTCTGTAATAAGAACCTAAGTTAATTAAACAGATTAGCAAATGGAAAATTTCCCTGAGAAGCTTTGTGAATTAGTCTTTGGTCAAGTTACACAATCTCTTTTGTGCCCAGAGATGATTTCTAGATCACCAGTTGTCTTTTGTCATTCTGATTATCAGTATGGCTCCCCTGGCTTCTCTTTAATTTGGCCATCCATATCTTGTATTGGTGTTTCTGCAGCACCGCACTTGTGATCTGGAACAACCTCAATAGCTCTGAGCTGCTATGACGTCGGGCATGTTCATGAATCCTCTTTGCAGAGAGACTGCGGGAAGTTTATACACAGAAGATTTGCAGTTGCCGAAATAAGCCATTTATGGTAAGAAATTAGAAAAAGGTAGCGTTTTTTGAAAAAAAAAATCTTTGTCTCCAGAGTAATTAAAGCACTGAAAAATTTTCCATGGGAAAAAAACAAACATGCCTTTTGTATTACAGTATTATGAATAAGAAATATTAGTAATATTTTCTTATCATTTCAGGAAAATGCAAAATTAAGCATGTGTTACAGCTGATACCAAATCCAGTGACGTATATGTGTCTGATAATTCTGACAGAAAGTAGTTTCCTCTTAATGCTTTACAATTAACAGTGCTTTTTTATAGTAAATTGACTGCACATATTTTTATTATGTCTTTTGTTTTCTATTTCTTTCTAGTACAGATTAATTTTGAGCTTACAAAGAGACTCTTATTTGAGAAATTTTTCCACATACAGTTTTAAATTCCTCATGTTGGATTTACCAAGCCTTTGAAGCTGGTATTTTGAATTTAGATATCCAAGTAAAATTCAAGGTATAATAGCAGCCAAGATATTGGCTGACAGTAATGTAACAGTTAAGGTCTGACTTAAAGAACACCAAAGCACAACTTTAAATTCCATTTCAGCCAATAAATAATTTAGTAGAACATCAGGGCTTGCCTTATTAATGGGAGCCCCAAGGAGAGGTGGAGATATAAATGCTATTTGTTTAGGCTTATGGTTTTCTTTCCCTGGGAGCTAGGGTTTTCTATAGGTCTGAGGGAATAAGTTATGATGAGCAACATCAGCTGGCATTCTTAGGATTTCTCAATCCCTATATGAGCCTTGAAGTAATACAAGTACAGTGGACTTTTTTTCTTGGTCTTGGGGTGCAATTCAGGCCACAGACTTGAAGTCATTTGTCAAATTTAGGATCAAAATAGTAGAAAGAATCTTTAAGTTGTATATCATAAACTATTCTTGTGAGGACTGTTTAAATCTGTTGTCTGTAATGATGTAAGACGAAGAGTCATGCAAAATTTCAATACATGAGGTTGCCTCTGCTCTTTATTTAAAAGATTAACTTTATTTAAAAGATTAAAGAGCATGACTTTTAAAAATGCTGAGGAAAAGGCAGTATTATATTGCTGTCAAAGATTGGGTATGATAACATGCCTAGATGGCTTTTGGAACAACTGATGAGATCCCCAGCAGGAAGAACATTTATTTCAATAATATATGTGGTTCCTAGAGGAAGTACAAATAGTGAAAAAGCCAGAAGATTCCAAACATCATTTAAGATGAAAAAGTAAAAGTAAATGCTCACGTTGCCCAAAGAGAAATAGCAAAGCACTTGATTGATCGGAATTTTAACAAAAGATAGTGGTCTTCTGAATGTCCTCATTTAAATTGATTCAGGCTGAGTAACTGAAATCACAGAAAAGAATAAACCTTGAAGGGAACACACTTTCACTCAATAATATGTAGGATTATTTACTTATAATTTTGTCTAAAAGTGAGCAAAAGAAATGATGTCACAACCCTGCGCTTCAGGAGAGGATATAGAGGTTATTGGCAGGATCCAATGGGAGACTGCCCTGGCAGGCAAAGGAGACCCCAGGAGAGGTGGTTGTTCTTCAGGGACAACCTCCTCAGAGCACAAGAAGAGTCCATTCATTTTGCAGAAAATTGAGCACAGGCCAGCATGGATGACGAAGACTCCTGACTGGGCCAGATGCAAAAAGGAAGCCTACAGAAAGTGGAAGCGGGGATGGGCTACCTCAGAAGAATATAGAAACATCTCTAAGGCATGCAAGGATGGAAGTAGGAAAGCCAAAGCTCAGCTGGGACTAAAACTAGAAGTGTTGTGAAGAGCAACACAAAAGCTTTCTTTATGAACGTTGACAGCAAAAGGAAAGCTAATGAGAACGTGAGCCCACTGCTCAATGAGACAGGGCAGCTACTGACAAGGAACATGTAAAAGAATGAGGTAGTCAGTGCCTTTATTTTGCCTCAATTTTCACAGATAAAGTTGGCCTGTCAGATGAGTATTAGCCAGAACAGAGGACAATGGTTGGGAACGCTTAACTCGTGGATACATACAAGTCTATGGAACCAGATGGGATGCATTAAGTGGTGCTGAGAGAACAGGCCAATGTCATTGCAAGGCCATTTTCTATCATGTTTAAAAGGTCAGGACAAACCAGAAGGTCTTACTGATGTTTGGGAAAAGGTAGGTGTCACACTCACATTCAAGAAGGGCATGAAGGAGGATCAAGCAAACTTAAGGCAGGTCAGCCTTACCACTACATCTGGTAATGGAACAAATCCTCCTGGATGCTATTTCCAGGTACACAAAGAACAAGAAGGTGATTTGGAATAGCCACCATGGATTTACCAAGAGCACAGCACACCTGGCCAGTCTGATTGCCTTCTGATGAGAAGTCTGCCTCAATTGCCGAGACAAGAGCAGTGAAGTTGTATACCTTGGCTTTAGCAAGGGCTTTGCAACAACTTCTCTTAGTCTCCTTGTCTCCTGTTAGTGAGATTGGTGAAATACGGGCTCGATTAATGGACAATAAGGTGGGTGGAAAATTGGCTGGATTATTGCTGGGCTCAGGGGGTATGGATCAGCAGTACAGAGTCCAGCTGGCAGAGTGACACCCCTCAGGGATCGATACAAGGGACAAGACTGTTTAGTGTCTTTATTAATGACCTGGATGATGAGATGGAGTGCTATCTGAGATATATAGTTAAGGACAAATCAGATTATTGTACTTCCTGCAGAGAGAAAGGATAACAGATCTTTGTGAAAAGAGGCTTCAGTTCAGAAACATATTTTGGAGTTTAGAAAAAAATCTAAGTTGCAGTAAAGAAGGGAGATGCTATTCTGCACTATTGATAATATAGGTCATTGAAAAAAAAGGAAAAAGCTTACTGCCATTGGCAGTGACCAGGTCCACAATGCAAAGCACTGTACAAAATCCTATTGAAGCAAACCTTCTGACTTGAAGGGTTCACTGTCTACAAGACAAAAAGGAGAAAAAAAAGTATTTTTTACACTTCACATGTGGAGAACGGAGATACAGATTTCCTGAGTCCAGCCATGATGAGTATCGCTTATGATGAAGAAAACTTCATCCATGACTTTATGCATAGTTATGCAGCAATTCAAAATACGTTGGTGGAGCATCTGTTGGACTAGTCTGCTTCTAAATCCTGACATTTTCTACCTTCATTTGACCCTGAATAGTTCCATCTCTTTCACAAGCTCATTTCTGAAGCAGATATCCTGCCTTGGATTAATTTTTGGGGCCCTGTGTGCTGCTTCCCAGATGACTACCATTTCTTTCTCATGGGAGGTATCAAGGAGGAACTTGGGGATAATCTGCCTTTTTTTGGGTCAGTCAGGGTCTGACGACTGCTGTCATTCAGATCAGAAAGTGCCTGTATAAACTGCTTTTGCTTCCTAGTTTTTTGGTTCCTCAAACTTAAAGTAAGTAGACCTGCCTCATTTCAAACACGCAAATCTCAGCTGCATTGCTAGGAATTATTTTTT
The DNA here is from genome assembly GCA_008658365.1 of Alca torda. Taxonomy (NCBI): domain Eukaryota; kingdom Metazoa; phylum Chordata; class Aves; order Charadriiformes; family Alcidae; genus Alca; species Alca torda. The sequence goes on from CM018076.1 coordinate 184,126,417, forward strand.
TCATGTGTCAGTAGGAAGTGCAGATTCCCAAATGTCCTCTGGAAATCTCTGTTCCCTCGGTACTGGGAAGTAGAGGCTTACAGGGATGGGACCCTCACCCACATGGGTTTAAATTCTGGGTTCTGCTCCTGGCTCACCGAGTGGCTTCTTTTGCTGGTTTTATCTCACTGTACCTCAGTTGCCCATCAGCAAATAGGTCCCAGCAGTAGTTGCCTTTTTCTCAAAAGAATTGTAAGGATAAATAAATATGAATGGAGTCTGACAGTGACTGCAGTGATCTGTTTAACATGTTTCTTTTTCCCCCTTTTTTCCCTTAGATGTAAGTCTGTAAGGTGAAACGTCACTTCAAATGGCACAGTGTGCTCCTCTTTCATCAGCCACCTGCTTCTGGGGCAGATCAGAAGGTGGCACAGTTCAATCTTTTCACCTTCTCCCAAGTGATTGTTGCTCAGAAAACCCATTCAGCAAATAATCTGTGTTCTCCCTCAAGGACCCCAAACGTAACTGTTAATAGTTCTCTTACTGTGGGAAGTTTATCCCCGATACCACATCTCCAGGCTTAGAGTTAGCTCCATCAGCCCCAAGTATTTAGTTTTGAAAAGCAATGTTATGTGGCTACATTATAGCTGCTGTTTGTTGTGAATAAAGCTATTTTATACTCATGGGGTTTGAAGGCTGGGATTTTCTTCAGTAGGCAATTCCAAAGGGTGATTCTTTCCACTTGCCTCATTTGAGGCAGCCTCTCTTTCTTCATTGCCTCTAGGAAGTGGGTCAACTGCACACTTAGACCTGGACGCTTAACCAGCAGACCCCTAGCAGTTCCCAGCCTAAATGACTCAATGAAAAATGAGTTTCTCAACCCATAGCCCTTTTGCTTTTTTTTTCTGCAAAGACACAGGGATCATTCAAACATCTTTGCCATTTCAAATTATTCGCTGCAGAGACTTTACAAAACAAGCATGTCATAAATTTGCTTGGAAACTCAGCAACCATCATTTTAACTATTGTTTTCTTTGCTTCCATTTCCTGTGGCAGTTGTGTGGTTGCAAGATCATAATTTTTATTACTGGGTTCCTGAGAGCAGTGAAGAAGTGTTTAAGGATTTTCAGACTATCAATCTTTTATATTGCTACAGAACACTTACCCTATAACAGGGAGAATAATAGTGAACTCGCAAAATACTAGTATCTGTGTTGTCAGTGAATTGTGACCTAAGAATTTACAAATTAACTCCTTGAGATTTTTTTAGCTTAATTGCAAATGCACTTGCAGAAATATTTCTGGAAGAGCAGGAACAGAAAAATGGGGAATTGCTTAATTAAATTCATATACAGATCACTTTTTCATTTGAAATCTAACAGAAGAGCAGCTGTACTTGTGCAGATCAAAGGTCCCAACACCTCATTTTGAAGATGAACTGTAGCAGAAACTGGTAGAAGGAAGAGCTCAAGCATTTGGCAGCAGCTCCAGAGAGCGCTTGCTAATATCTAGCAGCCCGAGATCCCTTCAGTTCTCTGGCTAGAAATGCCTATTAAGTCTATGTTAAAGAGCTCTCTTTGGCTTCATGAATTTGCACACTCTTAAAAGAGTCCTAATCTCTTTAGATATTTACCTGTATCGAAAACATCCTATAATTTGGATTGTCCGTGTTGCCTTTCTCTGTACAATTACCCTCAAATGCTTTCTTAACTACTGCTGACCATTTTTTTCACAGTACCATAACACAAAGATCTCATTCCCATGTAGTAATGGTCAGTTTAGAACATACTATTCTGTATGTAAAGCTAGGGTTGATTTTTTCCCTCCAAAAAAGCATCACCTTACCTTTTCTACTTTGAATTTCACCTACCATTTCCAGAGCCATCACAGAGTATCATGTGGTCTTTGCAATCAGTTCTCCACTATGCACGCTGTCACTTCTGATACCTTTTTTTTTTTTTTCTAGAGGCCCCTGTAGGACTTGCTGGTGTCCTGCCTTGAAGGTGAAGACTGTACTGAAGACAGTACCTGGAGTACTGTGTCCAGTTCTGGGCTCCCAGGTTCAAGAGGGACAGGGAACTGCTGGAAAGGGTGCAGCAGAGAGCTACAAAGATGATTAGGGGACTGGAACACCTCTCTTATGAAGAAAGGCTGAGGGATTTGGGTCTCTTCAGTCTGGAAAAAAGACGTCCGAGGGGGGATCTTATCAACACTTATAAATACTTAAAGGGTGGGTGTCAGGAGGATGGGGCCAGGCTCTTTTCAGTGGTGCCAGGGGGCAGGACAAGAGGCAATGGGCACAAACTTGAGCATAGGAAGTTCCACCTAAACATGAGGAGGAACTTCTTTACCCTGAGGGTGGCAGAGCACTGGAACAGGCTGCCCAGAGAGGTGGTGGAGTCCCCATCTCTGGAGACATTCAAAACCTGCCTGGACGCGTTCCTGTGTAACCTGCTCTAGGTGACCCTGCTGTTGGACTAGATGATCTCCAGAGGTCCCTTCCAACCCTATGGTTCTATGATTCTATGGTTCTATGATTCTATTCGGTCTTGCCTGTTTCCTACCTCCAAGGGTTCTTTCACCATGCAAGAACCTTCCGTCTTAACTTGTGGTTAGTTTCTCTTGAGCCTTTGATGAGGGACCATGGTGATGCACCATACATGCCGACTCCCTTCGGAGAATACATCCATAGATTGGTTTATGTCATTTACATAATTTCTGTATGATTTTCTCTTTTGTTTCATTATCTTTTTACTGACAAATTTGATGTGAGGCAAATCTTCTGACACTTCCTTATGACCATAAGGAAGTCTGCTGACAAAGGATCATCCCCAAGTGTCCTCAGTGTGAACACAGATTTTAAAAAAAAAAAAAAAGAAGTTTTTCTGCTAAGTTTTTCCCGAGGAAAGATCCCAGGTCTGATTCTCTGCACACTCTGTTCAGGGTGGCAAAGTAGTGATACTTGAAATATATTACCTTGCACATATTAAATAAAACCCAGACAAATCCAGCACTTGAAAAATTACAGTGCCTGGCCACGATGAACTCTAATTGTTCTCCAGAACCACCCCAAATTCTTTGTTTGCATTAGTTTTTAATTTTCCATTCATATAGGAATTTGATAGTTAAAATATTAACACAACTAGAACCATCACCTATTTTGCATGGCTTTGTAGTGGTTACACAGGGATATAACCCAAGCAATTTAGATACAGTCACTCGCAACTGATGTTCTCCAAACACTAAGAATACAAGTAACTTTACACATGTAAACTGTCACGCTGAATTTGAATAAAACTATTGAGTTTGTCAGCTTTTCTTTACCCTACAATGAAGATTTCAATCTGACTGAAAAATGTTAAGCTTTCATATAGGCAAATACCTTTGGAAATAATTAATTACAGCTTGCAGAACCATTGTTAGAACTGTTTTCAGGGTCAGATAGCGTGGTATGTCTGTGATTAAATTACATCAAACATAGCAAGATTGAGTCAGGGAGGCTTTTGAATTGCTGTGCCTATTTGCAAGGTCTCACATGTCAAAGCTGCAGCTAAATCAAAGAACTTAACTGCATTATATAAAATTTACAAAGACCCTTTTTGCCATATTTCAAGGAGTATCCTCAGAAGATCATACTATAAATCTGAAGGCCAAATATCTTCTTTTCCAAATATCTTCACTTTTATGGTTTGAAGTGCCAGATGGATGAGCTAAATGTGTTCTCTTTCAACGGTCAGTGCAAAGTTATATCAAAACAGGTTAATCTGGCAAGGAGTTTTCCAAAGAACATAAGAAATTATGATACCCTGGCGCCTACGTACAGCAGTCTAGTACTGCAGAGGTAAAGCTGAGTGGATTTTTCAATTCAGGGGTCTTACCTGGCACATTTCACCCTATGGTGCCTCACAGGTTTGCAGCTAAAACAACCCATTTCCCTTCGTTTGATAACTTCTGAAAAATATTCCTTTGTATGCTTTTCTCTACACATTATAAAGCCTGATGAAATCTTAAGATTAGAGCAAGGTTTTGAGGGGACTTCTTATTAACAGCCGTACTATAATACGCATTGCAATTGTAAACAGGAGCATGTATGCTGTAAGGTCAGTTGGGGGAATAAATTTATTTTTATTTTAAGAGGGAGAAAGCAAAAAGGTAACAAAATCCATTTTGGTTTCTTATTAGAACGCTCTTTGTGAAAGGAAATACTGCCCATAGATGGCACTGTGGTTCTGTGACTCGAGAGTTATTTATGTCAGTGCAACTGTGCAATGCTGTTTATTTATGCTGCTTATTAATGTTAATCTTATAGTGCGACTTCTTAGTGAAATTAATGTAATTGGCTTATTACTATTGCAAGTACATTGTTCCTGAGACTGAAATGTTTTAAGCTATATGTACTTACCCAAAGAGTTTACCTTTTCAGTAGAAGAATGGCCGTCCTTAGAAAAAGAGAATGATTGCAACGGCTCATTTTGGACCAGTTTACTGTGATGATAGTTAAATTCTGCAATATGCTCTTTCTCTTTGGCCAGCAAGATATTTAAAATTACTTTAGCCTTCAGCAGACATGGTACTGTGGGTACGTATGGGAGAAATTAAACCAAACCAAAATAGGTACTTAAGACAAACCTCCGGTTTATAAAACAACTGATGGCATTTAAATATTTTAATCATCTGCTTTACTAGCAGCGGGATCTGACAAAACAATAAAGCGTTGGAACACCATTTAACATTAACATTTACAAAATACAGCAAACTTTTTTTCTCTCTGTATTTACATAAGCAAACATATAGGTATTCAAAATAGAATGCATCTCAGCGTTGGGCAATAATTACAGAAGTACAGTGCATGGTTGGCTGGATGGGATAGATACATAGGATTTTTTTTACCCTGAAGTGTATAAGTATGCACACCAGCTTAGGAGATACATGGTGAGCTTCATGTCTTTGGACATTTCTCAGATGCAGTCTTAACAGTAACAAAACATTGTTGATTGAAACATTTTTTCAGACAAAGTGGGTTTTTTTGGATGCGGATATGACAGACTGACTCAGCATGCTTTTCCTGTAAGGCAGGGGAAGGCCCTAACTTCTGAGCTAGTCTCTGTGAATGTCTTCTATTTTTTTTTTTTTTTTTGGCCTGGAAAATTACAGAAGTTTCCATTCCAGCCTGATGCATAATGAAAACACTCACATGTTTTTGCAAGATGGAAGTGTTGCTCTGAAGCTAGTCATACTGAACCGTAGTGTTCGTCCCAAGCATAGGCCCAATGCTATAAATTCTGGTTTAAAATGGCTGAACTTTGTCATCTGTCAGCAGTATAATGACTCTATTAATTGCTGTCTACTGATGAACGACCTCTGGCAGATCTGGCATGGTGGGTAGAACAAATTCAGGCGCTGACTCTGTCATCCTCACTAAGGCAAACCACACAAAAATCTACTAACATTTTGGTGCAAGGTGGCAGAATCAGGCCCTGCTGAACTGCCAAGGATGTCCGTAAAGAGCTGGAGATATTGGTCTTTATCTGCTGTGCATTCTTGGCTTTGAGAGGCTTCTTAGGCAAAAGCTGCTGATCACTCAATAAAACCACCTATCTGAGTGCTCGCAGAATTAAAATGTCAGGCATCAGATATCCCTGCTTCTAAGCAAAAAATAAGTGCTATGTTACCTCCAGCTGTCAATTAAAGAGACGCTGTCAAGTCTCTTAGGTCCAAAACACAGGTTTTATTTTAATAAGCTGGAAAAAAAAAATCATTTTTCAGAGTCATCTTCTAATGAAACATCAAGCAAGTAATTGAAACCCTCTCTGTTTGTAGTGAAACATTCCCCGTCAGTATTTGCAACCTGAGCAATTCGACATTGTGAGAGAGGAACAGAAGGTGAAATGAAAGAGAAATGGGGGGGTTGCTGATTTGCTCTGCCACGTGGGCGAAAAGCAGACGGTAAGCGGAGAGCACAAGCAGTGAACGTTAAATGCTCAGTACCAGTTTGCCAAGTGCGAGCTAGTGAAGGAGACGGCACAGACCAGCAACTCAGGAGTTTTGGGAGGAACTGAGCTTTGGAGAATACATCGTACATGTATATATCGTACAGTACGCCGGCAGGCTCTGCTCCCTGGCACACATGGGCAATAGGACCCGAGCTGTCCATCCCGTCTGCTTCTTTCTCTTGCAAGGCTAGAGGCGCTTGCATCAAGATGGGCACAAATTACACAAAACATGTCAATTCCCTCGGAAGCATCTGTGTTCCCTTTCCCCTTCCATGAAGGGTTAGAGACCTTCGATCCCATGTCAGTATTCATCATATGAAGGCAATCTGGTTTGGTGGCAGATCCTGAGCCTCAGGCCTCTACTTCTGAAAGACTTTTGCTTTTATTACTGCCTATTTCTTCTCTGGACTGCCTGTTCCCAAGGGTGAATCCTGAAAACCACTCCAGTCATGGAGCGGAGACATCTGAAGACCAAGAGGTACTGAATACCCTGTTTCATGGGATGCCCTGGACCACTTGTGCTCCAGTTGTGTTCCGTCCCTTGCCTGGCTGGCCTGTGTGATACAAGCTGGCTGTTGTCCTCAGCTCAAACCCCCTGATTCAGGGTCTATATCAAACACGTCAGGAAACAGTGGAAAGTCACAGCTCCCACCTCCTATTATGGTGGTCCTCATGCTCCGCTGCGTTTAGCAGGTTCCCCCTGAAATCCCTTCTGTGTGGCACTCCTCACACGGCATGGTGTGGGAGCAGGGTGTGCATAGGGAGGCAGGAGCAACGAGTTCATTTTTCCTTCTGCTGAAGCTGTTCAGTTTGGCTGTGGTGATGAAGCGTACCCAGAGCCAGAGAGTCCATATAAACCACCTCAGTCAGCACAGCATTTATACCACTTGATTTATCCGGTGATCCTAAATTCCCAGTTTTGGGGGGAGAACCATTAATGGTCACGAGCCGATGGATGACAGCATGACACTTTGAGCCAAGCATGGAGGCTGAGGGCTGTGGTGAGTCAATGTCACCATGTGCACGCAGAGCTCCTATGTGACCTGTGCATGGTGGCTCTGACCTACCCCATGTTGGAGGAAACGGCTCGTAAAACTGCCAGATTTAGTTATCAGGCTGCCAAGAGAACAATAAAAGCAGTTTCTTGGAAATCAGCCAAATAGCCAAGTTTTAAGTCTTCTACCATAGATCTGTATTTTAAGCTAAAAGTCTTCCTCTTCCAAAGACCCCCAGCTGGTAGGCTTGAATCAGATTCAGATTCTCTCTCTCTCTCTCTCTCTCTCTCTCTCTCTCTCTCTCTCTTTCTCTTTCTCTTTCTTTGCCTCAGCGGAAATTTAATTGGTCTGTGAAAACTGAACAACTTCAAGAGAAGGACTGATGAAGGCATTGGAGTTTGGCTTCTGGGTAGGCAGTGTTTATTTCAGAGCGGACAGGATCTGAAACTGGAATGCATCCTGCTTCTGATGATTATGGCTGCAAAATTCATGGAACGAATCAAATGCTTGGATTTAGGTTTTGCAGATGGATGCAACGTTTGTATTTCTGCTCTCCAGCAGACACCCACTGGCTTCAGTGAAATTGTCTGTGATGCCCGAAAGGAAATAGTTTCATGACTAGGCGTTTCTGTCAAGCAATATATTTGATGTTCTTTATGTAATGTATTCTGCCCTTGGAGCTATGCAGGTGAGATACAGTGCCACTTATAAGTCCTGTTATTTTTCAAGTGGGCCCCGTTTGCCCATACATATTTCATTAAGGCTGAGTCCTAATAGTGCAAGCTACCTACCATTCCTGAGCAATCTGCCGTAGCAGCAAAATGGTGAAACCAGGGAAAACAATTATGAACAAGTAACACTTTTCTAATAATTCTGGCTCTACCAGCCCTAAAACAAAACCAGAAGGACATCTTCATAATGGCCTTTTTAACCAAAGAGAAACGGTGGGAGAGGATCCACTGCAACCTTTTACTGCAGCCTTTACTCATGCAAAATTTCCACAGTTTTGGCATGGATGTGGAATCGTTCCTGAAATTATTTAGCAATGTTGTGCCTGATTTTCCACTCTTCTCTCTTCGCATTCCGGTCAACACCAGTGGGAAGGAGCAGGGAATCAAGCCCAATAATTAGTTTTGAAAAAATTGCTTTCAAGTTTTAAGATGAACAGATGAAACTTTTTGAATGGAAATAAAGTACAGGACATCATGAAATAAAGATTATGAGCGGTGGTAGTAACAAAGGATCATTCAAGTATAATTTAGCTTTGAAGACTGCTAATTTGAACTATAGAACAAATGGCAGAAAAGCCCAGTAACATTTCAGAATGGTCACTCAGAAGAAAAAAATAGCCATAAAAACACTGTTACCAAAATGTCCATATAATTAATCTATACAGGTTTAAATAGATTTTTCTTTAATACTTCAAAATTTATTTTAAATATATATTAGCAAATTAACCATCATTTTATTTAAAATTCCATAAAGTGCTCATTCAGTTAATGATAACAAAATTCCATTGTAGCAAGACAAACTAGCTGGAGCCTACTCTGCGAGGACATCAAAGGACAGCTTAGCTTTCATTTGCAAAGAGAAAAGCAACGCGTAGGTTTCTTCACAGCCCATGTTATAATACCAGAAATTGCATTTTTCTTCTTTAAGAAATATATCCTTTAGAATATTAAAAAAATAAGTTTAATAAAGCCTGTGCTTAAAACAGCCAAAGTACTGTATGAAAAAAAATTGCACGTTTGATATCATTTCCACCCTGCTTTTCCTCCACAGGATAATATGAGGAGTATGTGATGTTATTGGAGGGTCTCTTGAACAGGGCTGATTTTCCTAAGCTATCAGAGCTTCTCACAGCCAGGTGAAATTTTCAGCGTACGCACGGTGGTTGTCATGGCAGCTGCCGACCGTCACACACCGCTAACCTTTTCGTTCGCTGGGCTGATACTTCCCTTGGAGGAACCATCCAAATGATGTATTCCTATCGTGACCATCGAATAATCCTTAGCCATCATTTTGGCCTCTTTTTTCAAACTCTTCATTTGTGCTAGCTGGAGCTGGCTGGAGTTATACGCAAGTGCTGGGATAGTGTTCACTAAAATCAGCTGGAAAGGTTTCTTCTCCTCCTTGTAGCGACACTGAATGTAACGAGAGAAAGCTGAGCGGTAGGTTTTGTTGAACAACGTATATACGAGTGGGTTGACAGCCGAAGAAAGGTAGCCAATCCAAACGAATACGTTAAGTAGTCCTCCAATGACTTCCTGATTGCATGACTCCTTGCAAATTACAGCCATCACATTGGTGATGAAAAACGGGCACCACATCACAACAAACAGAAAGAAGACAATGCCAAGAACCTTGGAAGCCTTCTGCTCGTTGCTGATGGATTGCATGGTTCTCCTCCCAGAAGTCCCCACGTCTCTGTTCAAAGAGCGCTGAAAGAGTTTCTCTGAGGACAGGGAACTCTGAGGGAGGAAGCTAAATGAAGCAAATTTGGTCTTTGGGCCAATGTCATTCACGCATAGCATAGCTTCCTTCTGCAGCGACTTGATAGTTAAAAAGTAGGTGACCACCATGATGGTTAGAGGGATGAAGAATGCCACAAATGAGCCTACTAGGACAAAATTGTCATCCGCAAGTAAGCAGCTGTCTTTCTTAAACACTTTGGAGTCATCTTGTAGTCCAAAGACAGGTATAGGCATGGAGATACCTGAAGGTGGATTAGAGAAAGGACAGGTTAAACACAATAATAAAACCCACCATTTCCAATCTCCAAGAAAAAATAAACAAAACACTCTTAGCTATACAGAGATCATTTCTCAAAGAATAAATGGATGCCACTTCCCTGGAAGTGTTCAAGGCCAGGCTGGATGGGGCTTTGAGCAACCTGGTCTAGTGGGAGGTGTCCCTGCCCATGGCAGGGGGGGTTGGAACTAGATGATCTTTAAGGTCCCTTCCAACTCAAACCATTCTATGACTCTACGATTCTATTGTTATAGGACACAAATGAACACTAACAGATAGAGCCACAATTGATAGACATCCCAAAGCAAACTGAATTTACACAGAGGAGGGAAAAATATTGCATCTCATGTTTCAGCAGCAGCATGATGATAGTCCTGGTTTTGTGATATTTTACTGTGGCTACACTAAGAAAAGGTGCTGTGTGAAACATTGGCCTTGCAGATGTTAAATTTCAGGACCTGAGCTGTGGTCTGCCAGGCATTTGTACTGCCACCACCTTTACAGGATCCCAGCAAAGAAGGGCAGGGGAAGAGCAACACTGGTGTTACACGGCATTTTGCAGTTGCTCTAATCTGAATTCCCTCTCTCCTTCAAAGAAAACTCAGCCACAGGTAGAACACATTTGCTTCCATCCAACTGTCCCATGACACCCATGACACAAAAACATGACTCCTTATATTCTTGGACCTTGGACCCCCTGTAATGATGTTCAGACCTGCCCCTTGGTTCCTGACAGCTTGGCAAAGGCTTTTATTAAGTATGATAAGGATGATACCATGTCTTTCTTTTCTGCGGTGGCTTAAGATTGGTCTTGGGCCAGTTTTCATAAGAGGATTAAAAGTGTTCTGGGTACTGGTTTCTGACTAGGCTGTGAAATACTGTTTTGAGGAGGAAAGATAATTTTTTATTGTAGATCTGAGAGTAATCTTTCATTGTGTCTTTTTCTTTCCTCCCTGCAATCTCCGTACGGTTGACACAGTCTAAATGCTAAAAAAACTTTCCGTGGCAACGACCAGAGGAATGGTGGGGACAAATTAAGCACTGAGGGACACTGGCAGACTGAGATGTGGTTCACCCTGAGGGACTGTAAAGGTCCCTTTCACGGTATTGCCAACTGCTACAGGTGCCCTCTCAATGCACAGCCTTGAAGGCAATGGCAGACGTGCAACTTTTGTCTTCCCCTGGAGCATGTGCTGCGTCCTTGCCCTGTCATGAATGGCGAGGCCAGGTGATGAAGTCCTTTCTCCTTGGACTGCTCTGTCTGATTCAGCCATTTCCTCAGGGACTTCTGCAAATGCTGCTAGTGCCTGGGCAAAATCAAACAGCTGCTGTTTCTTTGGTTGTTTGGGTTTTTTTCAATATTTTCCCCCTCCCCCTAAATGCATGCTGTCTCTCCAAGAGAGGCAACGTGCAGACAGCGAAAGGGATGATGTGCTGTGAAGACAGCAAAAGTGTTGTTGTGAAGCAGGGAGCGACAATGCAGCCCTGTTTGGATAAAAGCAGCTGGGAGTCTGGCTCCTATGGAAAGTTAGCATAATCTGGGAGCTTCAGTCCTCTTTGCATCTTTGAACAGAAATCCCAGACACTGTATTTGGCTTCTGAGGAAGAAAAGATTAATTAGAGAAGAATTTCTTATGATGTGAGGATGATGCTGTGTACTACCTTGTCCCCTGTGTGCCCAAGAATGTCCTTACTGCTTCACAGATGAGTCTTGAAACCCAATCCTCTCAACATCAGCATTTCAATGGTACCTCCCTCTACCTCCCTTCCTTTCCCTTCTTCCTATTCTGGCACTTAGACTGGGAGCCCTTTAAAAGCACAGGCTGTCTCTTCATTTCTCACATTTCCAGTGCCCAGTATAACAGCTCCGGTCCTAGAGGGAGACTCTGGAGTCCAGGCACAGTACAAAACAGTAATAATAACAATAATAATAAAATTAGACTATTATTCTCTTCAAATGTTCCATTCTTTTCGTGCTTCTGGAGCTTTTACGAAGCTCTTTATTTTTCTAACATTGTAGCTTATTTTATCTGCACAGCTTTGAACTGAGTCATGACAATGCCTCAGGCCAATTTACAAAAGTGGTGTTCTTATCTGCCCAAGGCAGAAGCTGGTGGAGAGCCCGTGGTATTGCCCTTTCTGTTTCTGCTGCACAAACCCTAAATGCTTGAACTTGGGCTATGAGAAGCCAGTGGGCGAAGTGAGAACTCATGCAGTGTGTGGTGGCTCCTGGGTCCAGCTGATGGGAACCTCCAGTGACTCCAGGAAAGCTGCTGCCTAAAAAGGTCTGAGTCAGTCCGACTGACAGCACGGAGGACGAGGATGCCTGCAGGAGCCACATTGCCTAGCCACATCTGAGCAATCTGGGGTGCAGAACACCTCCAGGCAAATGGGGAATTCTTTGAAGTTCCTTTTCTTTTTTTTTTGGATGAGTTTGGATGATACTGAGGGCAGCCGGTACCTCCCAGCATTACGCTTCAGCTGCATGAAGACACAGCACTAGTCAGAGCAATACCACATTTCCCGTCTGGTTCTGCCCTGTACTGATAACAGCAGAACTGTTTTTTCATTTAATTCAAAGACCTAGTGTGAGCTGCAGAGATAAAATAAACAATGCTGTTGACAGAATAAAAAGATGCCTTTCATTACTACAGGCCTTATGGCTCAGCTGCATCAGGAGGCATGGGAGGAGAGGCAGCAGCACTCGAAAGAGGAAAATTTTAGCGTAATTGCAAGCTTTTTCAAGTAAAAGGCCAAAGTCAGTTGCAACACCTCACCCAAAATAACAAGGGCAGCAAATTCCCCACCTGCTCTGTTTTGTTGTTAGCAGCTTCTGTAGACTGGCATCCAGATCCAGATTTCTGGCTTTAAAAAATAGAAATGAGCTTCATAGCTGGAGTTTCCACATTTCCTTGTCATTCTTTTAACTAAGTGCTGTTCACAGCAGAGCTGTAGCAGGCACTGCTAGTCATGTAGGTTTTTCTGAATGACTATTTAATACATCTTTCCCCTATAGCCGCAGGTAACTGGCCTGTATACAATGTGAAAATACCAGAGGTACCACGGTTTGGTAGTGGAGAATATGGACAGCTGTAACCTGATTTTGTGTACGCCCCAGTTCAGCTGATGCAGGGGATCCCACAAATGGTATTGTGGTATTCCTGCATGGAATAAATTAACTTCCAGGACAGTTCTCTCTTTTCGTATCTCTGCAGGGACTAAACTTGTTGTTCCCCTCCCCAAAGGAGCAGAGTTTGTCCCTCTTCAGCAGGTAGCTTCTGTAGCATGAGGATAGCAAATCCCAGCAAGGACACAGGGACCGAATTCAAAGGCAGTCATGTTTAAACTGTAAATAAAGGAGCTTCCATGTGCAACCCACATCTGCTATTTTGATGGGATTTCTAGGAAGCATCACACATGGCCAAGAATATCACCCACAGGTCACTCAGGTTTGGTCAAGATCAAGCTTGTCCTGTAGACACATAACAAAAAGCCCTGGTCTAAGCTGTATTAGCATTATTGCAGCTGACTGAATTCATTCTTTATAGATCAAAGTTGACCCATCTATTTCTCCTTGATGATTGAGATGTATAATTTCTTGCTGATCGTGGTGGGTTGACCCTGGCTGGATGCCAGGTGCCCACCAAAGCCACTCTGTCACTCCCCCTCCTCAGCTGCACAGGGGAGAAAAAAATACAATGAAAGGCTCGTGGGTCGAGATAAGGACAGGGAGATCGCTCAGCAATTACCGTCATGTGCAAGACAGACTCAACTCGGGGAAATTAATTTAATTTATTACCAATTAAATCAGAATAGGATAATTGGAAAATAAAACTAAATTTTAAAAACATCTTCCCCCCACCCCTCCCTTCTTCCCAGGCTCAACTTCACTCCCAATTTCTCTGCCTCATCCCCCTGAGCGGTGCAGGGGGATGGGGAATGAGGGTTGTGGTCAGTTTATCACATGTTGTCTCTGCAGCTCCTTCCTCCTCAGGGGGAGGACTCCTCACACTCTTCCTCTGCTCCTGCCTGGGGTCCCTCCTACAGTAGACAGTCCTCCACAGACTTCTCCAACATGAGTCCTTCCCACGGGCTGCAGTTCAAAAACTACCCTAGTGTGGGTCCCTTCCACGGGGTGCAGTCCTTCAGGAACAGACTGCTCCAGCGTGGGTCCCCCACAGGGTCACAAGTCCTGCCAGCAAACCTGATCCAGCATGGGTTCCTCTCTCCAGAGGGTTACAGGTCCTACTAGGAGCCTTCCCACAGGGTCACAGCCTTCCCACAGGGTCACAGCCTTCCCACAGGCACCCACCTGCTAAGGCATAGGGTCCTCTATGGCCTGCAGGTGGATATCTGCTCCACCATTAACCTCGATGGGCTGCAGGTGGATATCTGCTCCACTGTTAACCTCCATTGTTTGCAGGGGGACAGCCTGCCTCATCATCATCCTCACAATGGGCTGTAGGGGAATTTGCTTAGGTGCCTGGAGCACCTTCTTGCCCTCCTTCTTCACTGACCTTGGTGAGTTGTTACTCTCACATATTCTCAGTCCTCTCTCTGGCTGCAGTTGCCCTTGCATGTTTTTTTTTCCCCTTCTTAAATATTTTATCCCAGAGTTGCAACCACTGTTGCTGATGGGCTCGGCCTTGGCCAGTTGTAGGTCCATCTTGGAGCCAGCTGGCATTGGCTCTGTCGGACATAGGGGAAGTTTCTGGCAGCTTCTTATGAAGCCACCCCTGTAGCCGCTCTGCTACCAAAACCTTTCCACGCAAACCAAATACACTGATTTTATTTTCCTTGCTTTCCAGCTCCCTGCTTTTGGTGGCTGTGGGTGTTTAAGAAGACACAGGGTATTCAAACATCAAGAGAAGAAAATCCGCTTCCCAAGAAAATCAGCTTCACATGCAGAGGTATCAGTAAGGACAAGAAAGTATTTGGGAAATGGACCATATGCAAACAGTAGATCTGGAGGAAACAACCTGACCAGGGCTGTAACAGAACAGCTCTTCCACACCCTCCCTGTTCCACATCCCTGGCTCCCACTAGCTCAGGCTCAGTCTGGAAAAAGTCGTGATATCCCCTGAGTGTTTTTTTATCTTAATCTGCTTCCAAGTCAAACTAAGCTGAGGCACGAGGAAGCGCTCAGCACAGAATTGGAGCATCCATTCCAGCACTGGAGGGACATCAGCCACTGCGTTTCCAGTTGACATTCACACTTATATCAGAACATTTTCCCTTGTGGACAAACCCTAGATATTATGTTCCTCTGGTAGAAGGTGGTTTATTTATATAGCCTGATTTATACACGAGTGACTGTTTCAAACTCAGTGCGGACTTTAATAAACTGCAAAACAAAATCCAAACAATAAAGAGGAGTAATAAATCCTGCATTAAGCGTCAAGCATTTAGGCACAACTTCAGAATGACAGAAGGCTCTTGAAAACACCAAAGGTTAAGAAGTAAAGCAATAGTATCCTCCTTGTTGTTCTCTCAAAAAGCCTGGTAAAACTGACAAAGGTTGATTTAGTGGTACACATTGCTGGCTTGCAAATCCTCAGAGATGTACAGCAACCATAAAACCACTTTAACTGGGCAGGTAAACTGGGTTTGCAGCTGCCTTGAGCTGCTGAGACTATCAATGAATCAAAGCCAGAATTTACAATATGCCCTGCAGAGTGGCACACTTGGGTTGCTTAGGGTGAAGAGAAGGAGGGGGGAGTGAATTGGTAAAGTCAGGGCTCCTTCTGTGAAGTCTCCTTCAAGGAGAAACTTTGTCACATGCTTTCACCTCACATATATCCATTTCAATCTATTTGAATACAAATGAGTATTACTATGTACCTTCATAAATGTCCAAGGGATATGAAATACCTTTTAGAAATGTCATTACAGTTTCTCAACAAAATTTGGCACCTTTGTTCACCTTCACACGAAAAAGGAAAAAAACCTCTCCTCCTCAAGTTTTAGCAGTCACATTGATTCAGACATACTCGAGTTATGGGCCAGATCACGGGCCACTGCACAGAGATGCGCTGTGATGCTGGGGACCTCTGAAAGGATTGCTGCTTGGAGAAGGCCGGTCTTTCCTTCAAGCAGCTCAATGTGGCAATATTGTCTAATTTCTTTAGAAAAGCCCATGTCTGCTATCTGGTGCCTTTCTGTACTCAGAGAATGTCCTCCTTTGGTACATCTACACATTTGAACAACAAACAGCCATCCATGTATGCTCACATGCTACATCCCAAGGCATATGATGCATACCCTCAGTTTCATGTTGTATAAAAATTGCCTTGGTGCAACATGGCCATCACATTATTTTCAATATTTTGGTCTGAAATAACCACCCAAAATAGTATTTAATCCTTTGGGCTACCATGGTGCCCTGTGTGGATGTTTGCTTGCCCCAGGAACACAAGCCACAGTGAGCCACTTGTGGGGAGGTCACGGACCATGTCCTCTTCTGGCTGTCAAGGATGCAAATGTGTCTGTGCCTTATATCAGGAAGTGGAATTTAGCAACAACTACTTATGCACTTTCACTTAAACATTTGCAGAAGAGCCATTCAGTCTGGCTCCATGTCTCTGCTTGGCGTGTGGCACTCACCACAGTTAGAGGAGTCATCGTTTCCCCAGACCTGCAAACACTTAGCTGATTTCTGCATCCACCTGAAAATGTCATTTCCCAACTGACTCATTTCCAGTCACGACAAATCTTTCAATGTTATAATTTTGTTGCTGACCAAAATGTGCCAGCCACATTGCCAATAGGAAGGTTGTACAGTTTGCTGATGGTTGGCAATGCAGAAGCAGAAATATACACCTGGGAAGACGGGATGTTGAAAAGCTCTGGGTGGACTGGTAATCACCATCTGAAGCTGTATCTAGTTAACATGAATCATAGAATCATGGAATCATTTAAGTTGTAAAAGACCTTTAAGAGCATCAAGTCCAACTGTTACCCTAGCACTGTCAAGTCCACCACTAAACTATGTCCCTAAGCACTACCTCTACCCGTCTTTTAAATACCTACAGGGATGGTGCCTCAACCACTTCCCTGGGCAGCCTGTTCCAGTGCTTGATAACCTTTTCAGGGAAGAATATTTTCCTAATATCCAATCTATACCTCTCCTGGTGCAACTTGAAGCCATTTCCTCTTGTCCTATCGCTTGTTACATGGGAGAAGAGATCAACACCAACCTTGCTACAACCTGCTTTCAGGTAGTTGTAGAGAGTGATAAGGTCTCCCCTCAGCCTGCTTTTCTCCAGGCTGAACAACCGCAGTTCCCTCAGACACTCCTCATAAGACTTCTGCTCTAGAGCCCCCCGCCAGCTTCGTTGCCCTTCTCTGAACACGCTCTAGTACCTCAATGTCCTTCCTGTAGTGAGGGGCCCAAAACTGAGCGCAGTACTCAAGGTGGGGCCTCACCAGTGCCAAGTACATGAGAATGATTACTTCCCTAGTCCTGCTGGCCGCACTATTTCTGATACAAGCCAGAATGCTGTTGGCCTTCTTGGCCACCTCGACGCACTGCTGGCTCATATTCAGCCATCAGTTGACCAATACCCCCAGGTCCTCTTCCTCCAGGCAGCTTTCCAGCCACTCTTCGCCAAAGCCTGTATCATTGCATGGGACTGTTGTGACCCAAGTGCAGGACCCAGCACTTGGCCTTGTTGAACCTCATACAGCTGGCCTCAGCCCATTGATCCAGCCTGTAGAGCCACTGATCAGCCCATTGATCCCTCTGTAGAGCCATACTACCTTCAAGCAGATCAACACTTCCATCCAATTTGGTGTTGCCTGCAAGCTTACTGAGGGTGCACTCAATCCTCTCGTCCAGATCATTGATAAAGATATTAAACACAACCAGCCCTGGGGAACACCACTTGTGACCGGCCACCAACTGGATTTAACACCATTCACCACAACTCTTTCGACCTGGCCTTCCAGCCAGTTTTTTACCCAGTGAAGGGTACATCTGTCCAAGCTATGAGCAGCCAGTTTCTCCAGGAGAATGCTGTGGGAAACAATATTAATGTTTAAAAGAATGTTAAAAAACTTCTGCCTTTCATAGACAGTGTGACAGTGTCCCCAAAGTCCTGGGCTAGAATTTCTCCTCGCATGTGAGACAAGCATGAACCTCTTCCCTAGTGGCAGGTACACGCGTTGGTGGGGGCAGGAGTGGGTGAGGAGCCTTCTCTCTCAAATCCCCATGTAATATTTGCTTTCAGATGGATTTCCTCAAGAGCTAAGTGAGTCACAGTGCTGGTGGAGTATTGTCTCCTTTCTGCGTCCCAAGAGGCCATGTTCACAAGGACTGGAGTAAGAGGGGGTCCTGGCATTTTCTTTACTGATGTCTATAGGCAAATCTAGTTTTTTATTCATGGGCACACACAGAGCTGGTTTTCTGTAGCTTTCCCTTGGAATGCTTTATTTGGTCACACATATTTTATTTAATACAACTGAAAGGAAAACTACTTTAGATTTAACTTCACATAGGGGATGCCAGGTAATACTTGGATTATTCTATAAATTTTGAAATGGCTTTGTTCTTGGAAGCTCAGAAAATCAGTAAGGAAACATATTTTTTAGCCTAGTAGGAGACACATTCAGTTCTTTTTATGTGAGAAAATTATTGTAAATGGTCATTTATAATAATATAATACCATAAATCATCTATTTCATTTTAGAAAAACAAAATCAGAAAAGTCTCAGTGTCTTCCTGGTATGTTTCTCATTTGTGTCCTCAGTCCTGAAGCCTATTTTTTACAAGAACAGAGATGCATCTCTCCAAATTAATTTGCAGGACTGTGATAATAAATTAAATAGAAACAGAATTAGAGGAGCATTGCAGGGAGGACAGAGCAAGAAATGAAGGACAGGTGCCCCTTTTTTGACCCAATTGATTAGAAACCCAGGGCTCCAGAGCGGGCTGAGTTATGAGAAAGGAAACTGCTGATGGAGTCACTTACTGCTTTGGTATAATCCTGTTCACTTACAAAATGTGCGTGCAGCCCTGTTTCCTAAAGGCAGCAAGAATCCATCAGCAGGAAGCAATTCCTTTGCTCTCGGCTTCAAGTGCTATTCCTGCCTATAGTTTAGTGATGGGTTTTGTCAGAGTTATGTTGATGGTTGGACTCAGTGATCTGAAAGGTCCCTTCCAACCTAGGCAATTCCATGATTCTATGATTCTACACACATCTCAAATCCCTTTTCTCAGCTGTGCTGCAGGACACTTGTTTGCAGCAGTTCTGTGTCCTTCTTGTCCTGTCCTTCTCATTTCCTGCTTGGATTTTCTGATCCTTCTGAGTATTTGAGGAAGACACCACCTTTTGTGTAGCAATGTCCAGTGGAGCCTTTCCACCAATACAGTCTTTGCTTTTCAGCTAATGACACTATCTTTGGTTTGGGCAGAGGCTTGGGCCAAGGTGCTTATTGGCTTCTCACAGCTCTCTCAAATCAAGAGAAGTTGCTATCGCTCTGTGTAATACGATTACCCAGTCACTAAAGGGACTAGCAGAGGCATATAGAAGTCTGCGCTTATCAAATAGCTAGAGATAAAAAAAAAAAAAAAAGAAGGATTTATAAATGTCCTGGAGAAATTTATTTTGAAAAAGGATTTGGGGACTGGGGATTTCAGATTATGCCATTCATGTGTGCAACAAAGAGCGATGGTTAACAGACCCCGGTGGTTTCAACTGAAGAAAATGAGAGTGTTGCTATTGCAACCAAACCCTCTTAGTTTAGTGCCAGCACAGGTTTGCTTTCACCCTCCGCTGACTGCCGTGGGCAGAGGGGAGGCCCTCATGGCGTAAGAAATTGCTGGACAAAGCGGTGCTGCCTGGTCTGGTCTTTCGTAAGCAGGGAGGCAGTTACACTTCACAAAGCTAGCCTTGCTATCTCAATTTGAATATTGAATTTTATTTTTTTTTTTTTTTAGTTATTTCCTAATGTGCTTGTAGTTATTGCCCGGTAATGACCTCCTTGGCCCTTGACTGCACGCTGCCTCATTTTACCTGAAGCTCTGCAGTGCTTCTGCCTTTGCAGAGTAAAAGTCTTTCTGCTTGCATTTAGCACCCTGGTGACTTGCCGTACAGGACGCCCGCAGGTAAAACCTTCACCTCTAGGGCCAGCAAATAGAAAGACTCTGTTCTTCATCAGTGGAAACCTCATAAAATTGAAAGGCTTTATGAATTTATACTGAAATTTTATTTTAGATTACACATACTTGCGTTCCTTTTGTTTGTTTACTATAGCATTTTGTCCACTAAGGCACAGAACTTTTCCTAAATAAGTAAGAAATATCAAACTGCCCAGTAAATAAATTTTGGCACAATATGGCTAAAGAACAAAATAACGTGTACCACATCCCACATTCTTCCACAGGTCTCCCATGGATTTGATGAACCTCCCTTTTACTGTGCTTGGTTAGACCTCATTGTCTGATTCTGAATATTTTAGTGATGTTAAGCCTGGAGAAAGATGTCAAAAGACTCCAGCCCTCGACTTGGTAAGTGTGTCAACTTTCAGATAAAAAGTAATCTCTGTGCAAATACAAGTCATTATAAATGCATCTACAAACAAGAAGGGGGAGGCAAGAAGGTATCTGGGCTTGCTTTTGCAGCAGAAGGCCAGACAGAGCTGTTTAGCTCCAGGATGTCCAGGACGTTAAAAAATGATAATTGAGAGAGCCTAAAAATCCTTTTCCTCTTTACTGATACAGAGGAACCCACTCAACCTGATCTCCAGTAAGGAGCATGCCATCATGCCACGTAGAGCAAACCTTTCCACCTGAGAAAGCACCATCCCTGTGTTCTCCTTGTGAAAACTTAGCCCATCCTTAGAGACGGGACAAAGAAATGATGAAGGGAGTGAGTCAGCAGTGTATTGGCACCACACTGCCATGTCATATCTGAGATGAAATCGCTCCTCTTTTGTCTTGCTTGTTCCCATGGTTCTCAGATGTTGCTGAGAGCACCCGGACAACTCGTGTCACAGTGGCAATGCTGGAGGAGCACTGAGAGAAGGGCAAACCCCAGTCCATATCAGCCATCTGTATGGATGTTATAACTTTCTTATGCTGGGAGCTGGGCTAGGTTAGATTTGCATCTGGCCAGAGGCTTCTCTTTCTCATTAGCCCTCCCTCAGGCCAGCTGTTCCTGTTATGTTCTCATGGGGAAGTGCCCAAAGAAAGGAAGGTCAGGGAGACCTGCCTGCAACCTCGGGTGCATTTTAAAATCTGAGAAAATGAAATATGACAAGGAATGGGAAGGCATGGGTACTCTACATCCTACTCGGCTCAGAGACACGTGGATACCACAAAGTGTCGCCTTAAAAGAAGCAGGGCTGAAAATAAGCACTAATTTCACACGGACACACACCTATCTGCAGATGACCACACACCTGCCCAACTAAGATTGCCGACTTTTCTAAATAACTGAGTTACAAGCTGTGTTTTCATGATCTGAAGTCATCACTACTTACATCAGCCTTGTTTTGATAACAATGTGTGAAGGTCGTTGCAAACACTGGCAATCCCCTGAATACCAGCAAGGCCAGTGCTGTGAAACCTTTAGCCTGCAGTTTGGCAACGCATCAGTGCTGCTGTATCTGTTAGCTCAAAGGAGATGTCCTGCCAGCCCTCAAGTGCGTAAGGTAGAAAGGGTATAGGGTAGCAGTGAAGATTTCTGCCAGTTTTGTAGCCCTGGAGTTTGTCAATAGCATTTATATTTTCATATGGGCCTGGTGAGGTCTGCTGGAAGGATTCCTTTGCCTGCACATCACCCTGGTCCCAGCATATCATCCCGGCACTCCCAGCTGGGACGGTGGTGTTGTATCTCAAGTGAGGTTGGCAGGGGACATGGCCCCCTGTGCCAGCCCTTCTACGTGGACTCCAGCTTGCTCTGCATGTCTGCCTGCATTTCAATCCCTGCCTCCCACCAGGGAAGGCCTGCCGGGAGGGAGATAGGACGGTGTGTTGCGTGTGCAGTGCCTAAAGGAAATCAAACAGCAGCTGCAAAAATCTAGGGATGGGGGCAGGTTTCTAATGTAATAATAAAAGGCTTTTAAGACCTCCCACCCTGTAATTTAATTCATAGGATTATAGAATTGCCTGGGTTGGAAGGGACCTTTCAGATCATCTAGTCCAACCATCAACCTAACTCTGATAAAAACCATCACTAAACCATATCTCTAAGACTACGTCTACCTGTCTTTTAAATACCTGCAGGGATGGTGCCTCAACCACTTCCCTGGGCAGCCTGTGCCAATGCTTAATAATCCTTTCAGTGTAAAAATTTTTCCTAATATCCAGTTCAAACCTCCCCTGGCATGACTTGAGGCCATTTTCTCCTGTCCTATCGCCTTTTACTTGGGAGAAGAGACCGACCCCCACCTCGCTACAACCTTCTTTCAGGTAGTTGTAGAAAGCGATAAGGTCTCCCCTCATCCTCCTTTTCTCTAGCGTTGTTCTTTACAATACCAATTTATTCACAGTCTGACCTTCGTTGAGATTGAGATTTATTACTGTCGCTGAGTCTGGGAAGAGTAGAGAGTAAGGCGGTGTCTGGCTAAGCCTGGGCGGGAGGCCGAGGAAGCATCTCGCTGGGGGGATGCTGGCGAGCAGAGCCCAAGTTCGAGGTAGCCAGACGGCAGCAACAGTCCTGCTGTCAGCTGGGAGCTGGGAGGGAGCTGGGCGTAATGCTCTCCTCCAGGGGATGTAGGCTGATGACGGCTGTGTAGCCACTTCATCCGTGGTGATTAGAAGTGAAGAAGACCTTAAGATAACGAGCTGAATATCCAGTTTGAAAAATTGCAAGAAGTGCCACAGGTCTCCAGCCTAGCTCTGCACAGAGGGACGAGATGCTACTCATTCTTATTTAGGGCTCCTGGATGGACAAACCTGCTGCTTTTGGGGCCCAGCGAAATGCAGCAGAGCAGGTCAAACACCCCTTTTCCTTTCTGTGTACTCAGTTAATGTTGTTTAAATTGCATTGGTGTTTTTATGTTCCCTGTAGCAATGGTTTGATTTCCACTCAAAAGAAGTTACAAATTCATGTTTGTCACTGTCTTAGGTAAATGTGTTAATTTGAAAAGGAAAAGAGCCTCTAAGTGGGATCAGCTCCAGCCGCTTGTGGTATCCCTCCTGTTTAGCACAGCACCTTTTTGTATTCCATGTCAGATGGCTTTGCAATGTTCACTGTTCAGGCCCTTAGGAGAATAGATTTGGGGCTAACTTTGCTTTGAGAAAGAAAAAAATACCATACGTTCCTAGCAGGATCTTCCCAGATCACACATTACCAGTCTGCCTTTTTAGCTATGAAGCTCCTGAAGGCTCCTCAGGCCTAACTTATAATATGCTATACATGCTGCGTACACAGTAATGCTTAAAAAAACCTATATAGTAGCAATAAGATAGAAATTGTGGAAAGATCTTAGATATTTCACTATCATAAGCAACTAATGTGATGGCTCCTGGAGCAGTCTAAGTGACTATCCCAGTTTTTTACTTGTGGGCTTTTAATTATTACGTGGTATGATTTGTTGAATGCTGATAATTTACTGAACTCTGCGTCAATCCTCCACTGAACTGAACAGAGATTTCTGTTGGTATCTCTCTGAGATTTCTCTGGCATTGCTCTTTGACCTTGTTGTGCAGTTTAAAGGGAGACTGAATGTAACTGTCAGGTAAGTTGTTTATTATTTTTTTTTTTTAGCTACAATTTTGTACTGAGTCTGGAAGGGTACAGACAACCAAAACTGTAATTATTCTGGATTTTCTAGACCTCAGACCAGGTCCCACTTTAATCCAGATCTTTGTCTTGTCTCTCCCTGCCTCCCTTTTCTGGTTGCTTGCAGAGGCTGCTGATGAAGCAAATGATCAGCTTCCTACTAGTTATACAAGGAGACTGTACCAATGGCTGGGCAGTTATTGGGACAGACGTCCTGATGTGATGGATAATTTGGAAGGAAAAACAGGATGAGAAGCCAGCTTAGAGACCTGCACCAGTCTGAACATCATAATTCACGATCCTGTCGTTTATGCTGCACTGGCCACTCAGGAGATAACGCCCTGCACCCTGATGGAACTGCTCTTTTGTTAAATCAGTCAGCGCCCTGGTTACGTGTAGAAGATGGCAGGGTTGAAGAAGAGATGAAAAAGCGATAGATCATATCTGCCCATATTTCCCATTTACTGGTGTCTACGTAGGTGCTATAGCATAATCCCTACGCTTATCTTTCTGCTAAATGTCACAAACCACCTTGAAAATGAAAAATAAATGCATGAACTGCCCTTGCAACAAGAAATGGCTATTCTGAATGCTGGACTGGTATGCAAGGACAATCACAGAATCTTCATGGTTGGAAGGGACCTTTGAGATCATCGAGTCCAACCATACACACACACACAAAAAAAAAAAAACCCTGAAACAAAGCACACCCTAGAATCTCTGTCCCTAGAGCATGCCCCGAAGTGCCAAATCCAGATGCCTCTTAAATACCTCTAGGGATGGTGACTCAACCACCTCCCTGGGCAGGCTGTTCCAGTGCCTGACCACTCTTTCAGTAAAGTAATTCTTCCTAATATCCAATCTAAACCTCCCCTGCCACAGCTTCAGGCCATTTCCTCTGGTCCTGTCATTATTCACCTGGGAGAAGAGGCCAACACCCACCTCTCTACAACCTCCTTTCAGGGAGTTGTAGAGGGCAACGAGGTCTCCCCTCAGCCTCCTCTTCTCCAAACTAAACGTGCCCAGTTCCCTCAGCCTCTCCTCATATGACTTGGCCTCCAGACCCCTCACCAGCTTGGTAGCTGTATTCCTCATGTCCTGGACTGGTATGCAAGGCAGGGCTGGTTTTACCCTGGGAACATTCAACCTAAAACTTCTGAGGACTTTTATGCTTATAAGGAGAAAGTTACGCTGCTCACTCAGTGCACCTGAGACCTAAAACCACACAGTATTTATCTCGGGCTGTCTGTGATCCTAGCAATAGTGGTCAATTTGACATTTCAAAACTCAGATAGAATACAACTTCATAATGAGGGTTATGTTCTGCCAAAAAGAAAAAAGTCTTCCCAGTGGGTGTGATTTACTTGCAACATAAATGCAGGGCTGAATACTGTGAAACACACAGCTCCAATTTTGATCAGCCGTACAAGAGAGCCTTTATGGCCATGCCTGGGCCTGCTTTCAGGACATCATAGGAGTTTGACAGGCTGTTTTCCATCAATGACTCTCGAGGACCTCATAGGAAAAATCAGCTGACAGGTATTTCTAAATTTGTTGTAGGTAATTAGGAATATTGTTGTCTCAGCTCTGACAAAACCCCCGACTTTTATTAGCTGGGCTTTTGCTTGGAAATGATGCCAATGGCATGGGCCAGGAAATGCATGGGGAAAGTTAATTGCAGCCTGGGTGTGCGATAGTTTGCAATGTTCCTGCTAATTGGGGTAAACGTTGGCCTTTCATTTTAAAGCAGAATTCTGGGATACGTTTATCTTTCCTAACATTACAAAATGCAAAATCTGGCTTAAATAAAATTTAATTCTCTAAGATACCTAAAAGAAGCTGTTTAATTGCTCTGTATAATTTTAAAATGAATGAAAATTTCTTTGTTCTTGACATTTTCTTTTATGCAATACATTTCCACTTCAAAAACACTATTTTTAATATAGAAGGTGATTAAATGCAATTACAGTGTACAGATGACAGAGTTTATAAATCCCAACATGATTCCTTGTGCACTTCTTTTCTGCTCATTTACATTGCATGGGGCTTCTGCTATGCAGAAATACCAGTTCCTCTGATTGGAGATGCTCAAGTAATTTCTTGGTCAATATAGGATCCCCTTTTGAGCATGTACTCTTATAGAGACCTACAGCAAAAAGATTGGAGCAGGTCTGTGAACACGGCCTTTCTGCATTTTTCAATGCCTCACATAGCACTTTCTGCAGAAAAGGGTATCCTGCGGTAGGACCTTCCCCCCTCTGGATGAGGAATCCATTCTGGATTCTCGTCTATATTCCACGCTGTGCTGGGTACGAGACTGGCTGAAAAATATAGCCTTTCAGAGAAGGAGGAATAACTTATAATAGGCACTGTACTGCCTTTTTTTCTTAAAACATTCCATTTACTCTGACGTATCCTACAAGGAGAGACTGGCTGATTATAGGTCATATTGCCAACCACGAACAGTTACTTACTCCTTCAAAGAAACCTGATAAATAGGACCAGCCTGGTCCAATTGAACTCAATGTTTTTTTTCTGGTAGCTTCAAGGGAGAAGAACATGGTCCTTACAGTCTTCAAAGCAAAGACAAGTTGTTTATTTTTAAAAAAAAGACAATGAAGAAATTCTGTCATCAGTACCTTGACTAACCAGGTTCTTTCCACATAACTCCGCTATTAAAAATACAGCTCTGTCATTTAAAATTTGTCCTTAAAAATAAAACCAAAGCGGAAAGAAAAGCCACACATTAATGTTGTGATCTGTCCTCACACTTTTTTCACTTGTAAAGCAGAATGTTTCTTGCAAAAGAGGTGCTCACAAAATGGGTGTGTGCCTTTTTCATAGGCAAAAACCTTCATCTCCTCCTGATAATCAGGTAATTACACAAAGAAAATTGTAAATGTATATGTAATAATTACTCTTTATTTTACAATACATACGTACTGGTATCATGTGTTTTTCCCCACCCAAACGTATGCCAGGTTGCTCAACGTCTCTGGTTTGAAAATGTGGCCCTATGGATTTTTATGTTGTTTCTTTATCTTTGTATTTCCAAATTTGGAGAATTTAGAAAGCAGTTCAATCATTACCATTCCTTTGAGCATTTTTTTTCACGAAGAAAAGTAAAAGGTTAGTAGTAACACCTCCCTGTCAGATAATGAAAAAAAACCCCATATACATGTTCAAAATGCAAGCTTTTTTAACCTTCACAGTTATGAGAGGGATATATGTGTGGTAAGCTGTTGGTCTGGTGGATGAGATGTGTCCACTCTTCTGGGAAGAACAAATCAAGCAAAGGATTCTGTTACGTGGGAAATACGGGAACAATTTCCATTAAAGAGGAAAGTAAATACGATATTTATGTCTCTTTCTCAGAATCATCTTAAGTAATGTCTCATAACCAGAATACATGTGCTAGCCAACGCAGAAATGTGCATCACAGCACTGCATGTTAACTTCCCTCGGAAAACCTGTGCATGGAGTGCTCCTTTACTCATTAGTTGGCACTGCTGGTGGAGTCATTAGCATGGCAATGAACTTTCTACTGGCATAATTGCTACTGGCTACTGAGCCTCTTACACTGCATCTCTATAAAATAATACGATGAAGATCCTCATTCTGTGAGATGGTTATAAAGCTCTAAAACTTTGTTTATGAAATTTTGTGCCATGGCCCTTCATTACAGTTAATACAAATTTCTCTGTATGTTGCGTCACAATTCTTAACATCTTTATGGCATTTAATTTTTATGGTGGCATCTACATCCACAAATGGAAAAGGTTCCAGGGGGTTGCCCAAACACAAAACCTACAATGTTTGCCCTTGAGATCCTCGAGCTGGAAGACCAAACAGTATGTTCACTCTCTGGGAGATGATTTCATGAGTAAGATTAAAAAAAGATGTTAACTAAGGAAACGATTATAAATACTGCTAAGAATGCAAAGCCAAGTTTTCAAAAGATGAAATGGAAGCTAAGTGAATGACTACGCGGTAAAGAGAGTAGTGGAACAGATATTTCAAGTTTAGCTCCAGCACTTCCAAATTTAGGTGCTCAACTTTAACGCTACATTGTTGGAGTACAGTGCTGTGTGTAATTATTTTCAATTTTATGTATTTTGGCAATATATTCCATGTTATAACAAGTGGTCTTTTCCTATGCCAAGCCATCCCCAAATTAGACTTGAATGAACCGACAAATTATAAATCTGTCATCTGGAAGAAATGGAGGATGCAGTGGATCCAGAACAGGAATTCCCAACCTCCAGCGCCTTGGCTATTTGTGCCTTTTGAAAACAGTAAAGGCACTTTCAAATGAAAGCTGTCCTTGGCAGAGGGAGGAGTGAGCTGAAGGAGGCCAAAGCTGTCAGCAAACCACAGTCCAGAGACGCTGGTGGTTGTACTCTCCCAATCCCAGCTGCTTCCCTTGCCCTTCATACTCTGCAGGACAGAAAGAAGTCATGCAGAGAAATTGCAGGCTGCCTGGGAAGGAGGTGTAAGCCTTTATTTCAGCAGAAAGCGTCACATTGCCCAGTTATCAGAAGGCTCAGTTGCACTGGGCTTGTTTCGTACACCTGGAGGTAACTTTTTGCACCCTGCACTTTGGAGAACGTTGCTTCACATGCTACAGTATTTCTGTATTTTCGAAGCCTCAAAAGCAATGGCAAAATTTTAAGAGACTTATGCGACAGGAGATATTTCACCAGCTTCATTCAGCTCCACTTTGGGCTCTTTTTTTCTGCATGAAAAGTACTGAATAAATCTAAGTTGTTAGTGACTGGAGAGAGCAGAAAGTGCCTGAAGGCAGTGAACAGATGTGTAGGCTGAGTGAGAAATGATAAGAGAAGAGAGAGAAGAGAAAACTCAGCTAAGAGGATTTGGGCTTCATCAAACTCCACATTACTTAGACAGAGGAATAGAGAGAAATAAGGACTGAAGAATGACATATATAAGGGCTTAACATTCATGACTCTAATTCTTTTATGTGGCCCTTTCAAGGATTTTTAAAGGAGATAACGATGGCTTCTTGCAGAGCGATATGTTTCTTAGGCACACGTAGGATTCAAAGGTGCTTTACCTGTATTTTTCAGTATAGCCTCTATTTACAATTCTATAGATTCCAGTTAAACGCTATTCAAAATTCAACTCTAATTTTTCTAGGAAGGGGAAGTGCTTGGGCCTTTTACACCTGTTCTCAGTAATGACCTCTGTGCTTTAAAACAAATGGAATAATTTTCAGGGTTTAATGGGCTTTTGCCTTCAACAGCTAAAAATAATCTAATTATCTAGCCACTCTGGGTACTGGATGATTTAAGAATTAAAGACACGATTAGAATTTGTTACAGTAATTAGAATCCATTTTAAACCAATTGCCTGTGGCATTACATGGTCTAGTGAAAGAAAGGCTGCTGGCTAAATGCTCTTCTTCCACTAAATGCAAAACCAAATGTTAGTACAATTTTTTCTTTTTTCTCTAAGAAAGTCAAGATTTCAGAAGTCAAGTAAATAAAATTGTCTGTCCCTTTTTACGCTGTTTTTTAAATACTTCTGATATTACTGAAGCCAACAGAGGGAAGAGCACTGATTGACTGGTCTTTGGATCAAATTTACTGAATAAATTTGTGAATTTAGTGAATAAAAGGAAAATTACAAATTTACTGAATGAAAGTGTTGTTACTTAGGTAAGTTAGAAGTCATAACAAAAGAGATGTGGGTAGATTGGAAAGCACTAGGAGAACTTCTGCACAAATCATCTAGAAGTATTTGCAGAAGTCAGAGAGCATGTGGATAAGGGTGATCCAGCTGATATAATGTTCCTGGATTTCCAGCTCTGACAATACTGTTTTGTCAAAGGCTGTTAAAGAAATTAAACTCTAATGGCAGAAGAAAGGTCCTCTTTCAACCCGTCTTTCGTCCCAAAAGATGGGTTGAAAGAAAACAAGGGGTAGGATTAAATGGTTTCTTTCCACTGTGAGGATGGTAGAAGGTGTCCAACAGCCCTCTGTGTTCATCAGTGCTGTTCAGCCCAACCGTGACCCGTCTGCATGGACACTGGAACTGTGTAAATGTGCTGGCGACACGCAGCTCTTGGCTGTAGAGAATTGCAGAAAGTCCTCATAAATCTCAGGTAATGGACAGCAAAGTAGAAGACAGAATTCAGTGCTAAGAAACAAAGAGTTGTACAGTAGTTGCCGCGGAGGCGGGAGGAACCCTATCTAAATACGCAAAACGATTTGTCATTACTCAGGAAAGAGAGGAGTGTCATGAAAATGGTCAGAGTGCTGGAGCACCTCTCCTATGAAGAAAGGTTGAGAGAGGTGGAGTTGTTCAGCCTGGAGAAGAGAAGGCTTCAGGGAAGACCTTATTTTGCCATTTCAATGTATGAAGGAGGCTGATAAGAAAGATGGAGAGAGACTTTTTATCAAGTCCTGTAATGATAGGACAAGGGACAATAGAATCTACTCTCTTTTCAATGGAAAGAGAGTAGATTTAGGTTGGACGAAAGGAGGAAGTTTTTTTACAATGAGGGTGGCTGGAACAAGTTGCCCAGAGAAGTTGTGGATGCCCCATCGTTGGTAGCGTTCAGGGTCAGGTTGGATGGGGCTTTGAGCAACCTGGTCTACTGGAATACATCCCTGCCCATGGCAGGGGGGTTGGACTAGATGATCTTTAAAGGTCCCTTCCAACCCAAACCATTCTCTGATTCCATGATTTTTGAGTCACTGAGCCCAGTGTGCAGGGATGGTCCTAAAGGCTAAAAGAAAGGCAGGACTTATTAAAGCGGGAACTGAGAACAAGGCAAAAACCACTACTACACCACATGAATTCACAGTCTGTCCACATCTTGAATATTTACGTCTGGCCACCTATGTCTCAAAGAGGATGTAGGAGCACTAGAAAAGATTCAGAGAAGGGTACAGAGATGACCTGGGCGTGGGATATTGCCACACAAACAGAGCCTAGATAGATTGGGACTTAGCCTGTTAAAACAACCATTGAAGGAGGATATGCAAGAGGATGGACTAAGGATTTTGACAGCAGGGAAGTTACTGAGGGTCTCTGATCAGCATGTTCTCCCCTCTTCCTCAGGTAAAACAAGCCTTTATGCAGGGAATGTGACATCTTTCATTTCTTTCTCTTGCTTTTTACCCTCCATCTCATACATCATGAAAATTCACAGGGCACTGGCTCAGCTTCAAACTGCAGGAGCAAGGGGAAGCTGAAGGAAGGTGGGGGGCACAACCTTAGGAAGCTCCCCTCTCTGAATTTGTCAGCCGAGCTGCAGAGAACGTGTTGTGCCCGACGCTGGTTCTGCCTGTGCCAGCTGTAGATATGTGAAAATACAAGAAGTTAAGTAATTTATAT
Organism: Alca torda; assembly: GCA_008658365.1. NCBI lineage: Eukaryota > Metazoa > Chordata > Aves > Charadriiformes > Alcidae > Alca > Alca torda. Next base: position 184,157,224 of record CM018076.1, read on the forward strand.
CCCTGACACTCTAAGTAGCACTGAGAGCCTGAAGACTGGTAAATGATACATACAGCCCCTCTTTGTTCAGAAACCATTTCCTATTAGTAAATGATACAGGAAACACCTTGCTCTTCAGAAACCGTTTCCATTCTGAGTTGGATCGTGGCAGATCAGGAGAACAGGGTCAACGACTGACTGACAGCAAGTTGCATGGGTGATGTGGGATCTATCAAGGTTCCTTATAATACTGGCATTTTTCTGTATAGTACAGCAATATGCCATGGTGCATCTCGGTCCAGCCTGGCGGTGACCAGCTGAGCAGCTTCTCTGCAGCTTGCTGTGTGTTTGCTTCCCCTGCCTGTCCTCTGAAGCACATGACATTTGCTAAAGCTCGTTCATGACACCGTTGCCAGGCTGGGAACCGACCCATCTTCCTTTAGCTCATCTCCCCATGCCCCTTGCTTCCACGGGACTAGCAAACTAGCTCAGCGGCACTTCATTCCTGCACACCTCAGCGTGCTTGCCTGCATTCATTTATATCTATTTAAGCCCCTCACTGTTTTGATGGCAGGTGGTGTGTGAATGAGGTGGAGTGTACCCTATCAGCCCACCTATTTTCCTGACATCCCCCGTTCCCTTCCACGTGTCCTTATCCAGCTGCAGCAAAGCAGGACTCTGTCCCCTTCACTCATGCCACACTTGAGTGCTTTCCAATAAAATAAGGAGTTGTATTTTTGAGAGTTATATAAATAGGGACCACGTTGCTATCACTTGCCATAGTAATAACAAATAACATCTGTGGCTCATCTGATCACTGTCAGGAAAAAATTCTCTAGAGAGCAGAAAAGGTGTTTTTTACAGTGGGTAAGTTGTTATCAGTTATTACAGCAAAGAACAGTCCTAACTTTTGAAATTAAATATCAAGATATCAAAGAACTAAACCCTCCTGCTGCCGGACATAAAGCATGCTCGAACTAATAGGGCTTAAGTAATAACTTTTTCTGGATTCACTTTAATAGTGAGATAATTCAGATACTCTGGCAGTGAGCCCCTGACCGACAAAAGATGCTGAGCAGCGTGGACCACTGGTTTGCCCCTGGAATGGGCATTCTGATCATTCTGTGAATTAATTTGTGTTAGAAAAGGATGGTAATTTCGCACACATGAGGCACAGGCACTACACACAAATGCAGTGTGGTTACACAGACCGTATAAATTTAAGGAATGCTTGTATTTTTTATGCTATATGGAGAATGCACTGAAAATGCTTGCACTTAGCAGTCTCCAAGGTTGGAAAATCTAGAGGGTAATGTTTTCTACTGGATTAATAAAAAAAGTGACTGAAGAGATTTATGATATAATTCATCTAATCTAAATTAAGACTTCTACATCTGCTCTAGGCTTCCTTTATAGTTGAGAGGTAGGTGTTTTGGGGGAGGAGTTCACCTGGCCTGTGCTAGACATCTACATCTGACCAGCTGAATGCACCCCAGAACCACACGTGATGCTGTTGGACCCCACCACATCTTGGAGGATGCAGAACTGTCCTCCTGCTGAGAGAGGGCTCCCACTATTTCTTGCTGTGCAGCAGAAGATACAACTATTTTAAGCCATAATTATCCTGGACTGCTTTTTCTCAGACTCTGAGCCAGGATCAAGAGGGACCCAGGAGACGATTCAGAGCGGCGGGCAGGCAGCAGTGTTAGGCATCGTCTCCTTTCCTTCCCCTCAGAGGAACGGTAACAAATTACAGTTACCACTTGCAATAATTTGTATTAGCCAGGGAAGCAGCTAATTACCTTTGATTGCTGGCAACGCTCACCTCTTCCAGGGCAAGAGAGTGAATTTCTCCTGCTTCTGACTAAGTGAGCTGCCAATGGGAAAGTCTACAAAACCAGATGAGCTGAAAGGGACCTGCGCTTTCAACACATTTGAGAACCACCGCCCCAGGTGTGTGAGGAAATTCCTGGTGGCATCAGACACCAGACTCTTCCTAACTCCCGCCCTGCGAGGCTGCTCTGGACTGAGGGTGCTGCCACCACAAGAATGGAAGAGCGGCGCTCCCATGCCTAGTTTCAAGCCTCTGGGTTTTGCCAGTGCAAAGAGAGATTCATCTATTCAGGGCACCTATTTTAGGCTGCAACTCTCAACTGTCCTGCGGAGCAACTTCTCTCATTTACAGTGTACACAGAGTACCTAATGCCTCCTATACAGGATGCATGAATACTCTACCTTGTGCACCACCAAAGGCAGAAAAGATCTGCCCGTAAGAAACATCGGCAAGCAAATTACCCTAATAAGAATTTGGGAACAACTGACTTACATAAAACAGGGAGATCTTTTTTTCAGTTGAGATCATTTTTTTCCTTTTCAAACGTTAAGGTAATGATGGATAATCAATACGGGAAATAAACACGCCTTTGAAACAAACTTGAACCCAGTAGTCCTATCACTGATTTATATTCTCCCGGTGACAGTGGTGCTCAGTTCTCCTCCATTTCCCGTTGTCATTGTTGATTTCCATTGCATAATTACTACATTACAACCCTTCTTAGACTGTGGCAAGCAAAATATTGCAGGCAGAGAATACAGTTTTAGACTGCACTATCTATCTCAAATCCTCTCAAAGGCTAGAAATCTGCAATTACATGCTGAAATATTGCCTCACTTACCAACTGATATGGTCCAAACAGCAATTATTTTTGCAAAAGCCTTAGTTCTTGAGTTAAACCGGCTGTGATGGATGGGGTTTCGGATGGCAATGTAGCGATCCAGTGAGATGGCACAGAGGTGCATGATGGAGGCAGTGGAGAAAAGCACGTCCAGGTAGATCCAAATAGCACAGAGCTTCGTAGGTAGAGGCCACGTGTAACCTGCACAAGAGAAAGTTGACGTCAGCTAAGAATGTGACATACTCATGTCTTTTGTTGTGACACATATGTCTTAGTGCATATATCCTTCTATCCCACTACTAGCTGGTAGTAAGTGATGCCTTCAATAGAAGCTGCCTGACGCTGTTTTAAGAAACCTTTTTCATTTGTTTGCAACCTTCTAACTGTAGCTCTTGGGATTAATTCTGCTTCTTTCCCAGGCTACAAGCAGCATTTTTGTTTCTTTTTAATTCTATTTGCATAATGCTAATGCTTGATGTTATAATTAACCATTTCTGACAGCAAATCTATGGAAAGAGAAGCAATTTTGCCATTGTAAACCTGCAAGTTCTCAATTTTGGTTTAGGACTTTTATCCACATAATTGCCGCATTATTAACACCTGCTGATATGCAAAGCTGCCTAAATTCTGAAACTAAAACTTTAGATTTAGTGGGAGCTGAAGGAAGAAATGTATTTTGTTGCACACCTGTGATATTTGTCTCACCTGTCTTCAGGCACCCACCACTAACTTGAATAAGGATATTCCCTGTATCAATGAATATTCATAGGCTCCTCCAGAGAGAGCAATCCAAAGCAAATGCATTAGCGTTTACCAATATCCAACCTACATCTTATTTGCTGCAAATTAAGCCTTCCCTTTTTCCTTGTTCTTTCCACCCTCCAAGGAGAATGATAGATTGCTGTCCTTTCTGGAAGCTATCGGAAGATGGCTATCGTGTCTTGCTTATTTTTTTTCTTTTTCTCTTCCAGACTAAGCAACGCCAATTCCTTTATCTTTTGCTTACAGATAATGGTTTTAAAACTTTTGTGCTTCTTGTTTCTCTGCCCTGGAATCTATTTAATTTATCCACATCTTGCTTATCATTCAGTGACCAAAACAGGACTCAGTACTCTTGCAAAGGCCTCCTGACTGCTAAGTGAAATACAAGATTGCTTCACGGGTCTTCCGGGAATATCCTTACACAACCTGGAATCATGAGTGCCTTTTGTATAAAAATATCATACTAGTGACACATGCTTAGTCTGTGATCCATTTTGACGGACAGAACTTGTTCAGCATTCATAGAATGGTTTGGGTTGGAAGGGACCTTAAAGCTCATTCAGTTCCAATCCCCCCTGCCATGGGCAGGGACACCTCCCACTAGACCAGGCTGCTCAAAGCCCCATCCAGCCTGGCCTTGAACACCTCCAGGGATGGGGCATCCACAGCTTCTCTGGGCAACCTGTTCCAGTGCCTCACCACCCTCACAGTGAAGAATTGCTTCCTGATATCTAATCTAAATCTCCCCTCTTTCAGTTTAAAACTGTTACCCCTTGTCCTATCACTATACTCCCTGATAAAGAGTCTCTCCCCATCTTTCCTGTAGGCCCCCTTCAGGTACTGGAAGGGGCTATAAGGTCTCCCCAGAGCCTTCTCTTCTCCAGGCTCTTCTCCAGGCTCTTCTCCATTCCTTAAGCCTGGACAAATTTCCCCAGCACTAGTTGGTTTCCTGTCTTTTTCCTAAGTGGCTGTCTTAGCATTTATCCTCACTGAATGTTATTTGTTCATTTCAGACTTCCTCTCCAGGGGTCCAGATGATTGTTGATGATTCTGATCCTGTCCCTCCGAGTGCTTGTAACCTCTCCCAGCTTGGTGCTTTTGGAAAGCTGTGTAAGCTCACACTCCATACATCGTCCAGGTCGTTAGGAGCAGTACTGAGCAGACCCAGTTTAAGCAGAGCCCTGCAGGATCCCCATTCAAAGGCCCTTCTAGTCCTGCAGGGAACCACTAATTGCTCTCCTTGGAGCAAGTTTTGCAGTTATCCATGTCCTTATCTTGTGGTGATTTAATTTACAGCATATTACCTGAGCTGCCCATGACAGTGCGGCATGGGGCAATGCCAAAGCCGGCATTGTGAGAACACGGTAGTGTTTCGGGGGCTGCCTGTCTCCTTTGGAGGTACAGAACAACAGAATTTGCAACAGCAGGAACAGAGGGAGGGACAGAGGAGCTACGCCCGTGCCTAGTTAAACTTAGTAAGTCTCAGTAAGCACTGGGGAGACGTATTTCTTGATGCTCTTGGACTACTGTAATATGGGCTGACCCTGACAAGTCATAGAGCATTTATGGATATGTTTTGTCTTGTTTTCTGCTCTTTCAGTGGGGAATCCAGTCTCTGGAGTGTGTTATGTGTGGGCTGGCTTTCACGAGCATGTCTTCCCAGCAGCATCTCTGTGTCAGAACAGGACAGTTTACATGGGGAAAAGCGATACAATATTTTTACACTTGACAACAGGCAGTTGTTCTCTTGCATTAGTGGCCTTTGGGAACACATTTGTCATATCCTTCTGACCTCTTGTCCTTGCTTTAAACCCATATGGGGCAGGGATAAAACAGCATCCATCAAATAAGCTACCTTGGAGACTACAGGGCCAAGAAAAGGGAAAGTGCATGAGAGGAATCAGCCGTGGATGCAATAAGAGTTAGGAAGCATGTAGATAACGTCCTCCAGGCAGGCCTTGGGACATTTTATGGCAGCTTTGCCTTGTGCTGTGCTCTGGTCACTGTCCAATTCACCCCTCCACATATCCAAAGGAAAATAAAACAAAACAAAAACCAAACCATGGCTGCAATTTAAAGATTGGGTAGGCAGGGCAAATTTTACAAGGTCCAGGATTTCATGTGGTCCATGAGAGCTCATGAGGTGCAGGAACTCATATCAGGGAGTCCCATCCAAGGGACAGGCAAGTGATGCTTGTGCATCTGTGCATTTTGAGGCTGAAAGGCTGAGAGGGAGGGCAGGTCGATGAGATAGGATTTTCTTCCAGAGGTTGCCAGATAGTAGTATTCAGGAGATGAGAAATGCTTTCTCACAAGGTCTTTGAGGTGAGGAGGCAAACAAGTGAAGCTGGCCAGGATGGGTGGGCTGCTGCTTGTTGGTAACAGGAGATACAGGGAAAGGCTAAGGAAATGCTGTAAGGAGAGAGGAGAGGAGAGGAGAGGAGAGGAGAGGAGAGGAGAGGAGAGGAGAGGAGAGGAGAGGAGAGGAGAGGAGAGGAGAGGAGAGGAGAGGAGAGGAGAGGAGAGGAGAGGAGAGGAGAGGAGAGGAGAGGAGAGGAGAGGAGAGGAGAGGAGAGGAGAGGAGAGGAGAGGAGAGGGGAGGAGAGGGGAGGAGAGGGGAGGAGAGGGGAGGAGAGGAGAATCCATAGGCATGGGCGGTTACTGAGGAGGCCCTGTGCACCATCCTGCCTTGTCAGAAGCACGTCAGCTGAGGCCATGTCTAAGGTCAGCACTCGACTGGTCAGGAGCCCTCTGAAATGCCTGGTCCTTCCACTGCAGCAGGGAGTTACGCAGCGTCTGCCAATAATCCCAACAACTTCTCCATGCTGGCATGGGGCAAGTCACTTCAGCAGGAGCAACAGGCATCGGCGACCCAATGCATGTTTGGGTGGGATCCAGTGCTGCTGTTCAGCTCTGTGAATTGCCTGCTCTGTGGGCACGTCCACCTTGGTGGTGGGTGTCTTTTTGCAGCGGAGGTTCCTGCTGTTGCGTGGATGGAGAAGCCTGCCTGGCCCAAAGGGTGCAAGCTGGGCAGACAGATGGCCAGCACGCTCGAACAGAATTTGTCCACAATAGCTGTAAAGCTCTTGAGAAGGAAATCATCTCTCTTTTGAGCAAAACAGTCACAATTCCCCTTCAAGGGGCTGTGGAGGGTGGTGGAGCACCCTTGTTCAACAGCCTTGGAGGGACCCCGGCAGAGCAAGGTGGATGCAAAGGCCCCTGGTTTGGGCTCAGGACTGTCAACATAGGTGATGTGGCTGATGCTGGCTGCATCCTGACCTTCCTCTGGGCAGCTGAGGCCGAGCAAATGCTTCTGCATAAGGGGAGGTTTCTCTCTGCACCGTCACTGGTTGTCCTGGAGGGTGATGGTGCACCATGCCAAGATGGCTCTTCTGGTACCTGCGTGCACCACCAGATGATTTTTCACCCCAAGTTACTCTCCTTCTTGACATTGCAAGGGAAGAAGCAGGGAGAGAGGGGACAGAGCCTGCACACTCCCTCTCCAGTGGCTTTTGGTGCCCTGATGCTCCTCTAAGCCAGTGATCGCAAAGGAGGGCGATGCAGCCTTTTCCCGGCGATGAGGGTTTCGGCTTCGCTGCGTGCAGGAAATCCCACGTCCCGACCTCCAAATCACTTCCGAGCAGCGGATTTCGGGCGCCTCTTTCCTCGGCAGCGGAGCCCGGCCACCAGGAGTCCCTGTTGCATGTCTCAGGGAATCACGCAGGATTTAAAAGGGTTTTGCTGATCTCTCGCATCGGACGATTTCTGCTCCCTCCCACAGCTCTGTTTTGCGCTGTCTCTCCACCAAAGGTAATTGCACCACTAATACAATAAATCACAACATTACACCACCACTGATGTCACATACAGTTTGCAAATGCTACTGAGGGCAATCTGCGTGGACATACTGAAACTGGGAAATAAATTTCCAGTTTTATGGATGAAATCTCTCTTAAGTCACAGGCTCATGCTTGGACCTTAAATAGTGAAGCAAAAGAAATCTTTGCAAACAACCTCACTTTCATCCTGACGTTGCCTGGCTTCTCCTTGAACTGTAGCAATTCAGTTGTGGCACTGGAAACTCATTTCTCTAAGTTTAGGGGTTATAACAGCCTGACAATACTGGTACTGCACACATAGGCTGCTGCTTTTTTCTATGTGAGCTGCGCTGCAAGTGATTTTGGTGAAAATGAGAAGAAAGATCTGCTATTAATCACCTACAAGGGTATGAACTGTGAGTCATTATTCACTTAATTCTTAAATAACTTCTTTTAAGAAATCATAGCTTTGCATTTGTAAATGTTGCTAAGAATTAGGCAGAATTAATTCCCATCCATTTTTTAAGTCTCACAATATTTATGCCAGCATTTGTTGGTAAGTAGATGTCTAAGCAGGGTATTGGTGTTAAGAAAATTATTTACCTTTGTATTACTTCATTTTAAAAAAATTGAAGGGGTTGCCTACTTTGAATCTAAAGGTAGTCATTAGGGCTTCTGTGCATATTTGCCGAGCAAAGTAACTGGCAGGACGCTACATTCTCATTAGGAATATTGAAAATTATGAGCCAGGGGAAAAAACTGAAAGAATAGAGAGAAAGAATAGAGAGAATATGAAGAGAGCATCTTCATATACACTTTGAGACAATTCATCCAGCAACTCAGTCATAAACTGATGTTCTGGACAGTGTTTAAAATGCCTGTAACTAGAAATACAAAGTAGGAAAAGATTCAAGTACTTCACCTATTCTTACATCCATTATCCAATTACATATATTTCAACTCGTATGGAGCTATTACAGTTTTTTTTGTGGTAAGAGAATGAAATAATAACAACAACAACAACGTGCACGCAATGTTTAAAGCCTCTCGATGCATGCAGTAGGTTACACAGCTAATACTCACCGTACAGTATGGTTAACATTGAGACAGGCATGACAAGGAAACCCAGCAGCATATCAGCTATTGCAAGTGACATTAGAAAATAGTTAGTGGCATTCTGTAGTTTTTTCTCCAGTGACACAGCCATGATGACAAGAATATTTCCAGCAATGGTTAAAACAATCACTATCACTGTCAGCAAAGCCGGCCAGTTTTTCTGTGAAAGCTGAAACAGGGAAGAGTAGCACGGTGGACTCGTGTTACTTTCACACGAAAGGTTGGTTAGGTTTTCGGAGTCCATGGTCAGGTTAAAGAGATGTGATATGTTAATTTCTCCAGCTCCATAAACATTTCTGTAGAGTCTTCTCTCATGATTTATTTGTATCAAGGAGTTTGCAGTCGGGTTCGCAGAGCTCTCCTCATCACAAAGAATATCCATTGCTGAGTCCAAAAACGGTGAGATAAATAGTGAAAAATAAGAAATTATCACCCTTCGTCACCATCAGGCTTTATATTCCTCAGCTGTCCATGCCAGAAGTTGAGGGAGCACAATCTTTTGTCGACTGTATTTTTCCCACTAGCGTGATGTAGAAAAACATGCCAGAATTACTCCGAAAGCTGAAATGTTTTGTTTTCAGTTCCATAGGAAGTCCAGCCTTGGCATACATTGAAAATCCAGCTGAAAAGCAAAACCAAGCTGTAGGATAGAGAATGTGGACTTGAGGCTTCAGAGAGCAAAAATGTTGGAGAAATAAAAGAGAAAAAACTTTTGCAACCACTAGGACTCCCCTCTGGAGCTACATCTTATTGCTATTGGTAACTGTGATCACACAATTTTAAACACAGCAGTATTAAAATAGCTTGCCATACAAACCAGCAGAGCTCTCGCTTCCCTATTAAGAAAGTTGATTAAAGATTCCATCCAGCATCTTTCTCTTGAAATAATTAGATACGGGCTTATTTATAGTTCATCTTCCATAATATGGCTGATAGTCTCTGACTTCTGTTGTATTTCAGCATCATTTTCAGCCTCATATCAGAGATTACACATTCTGTTCCATGCTTATTTTTATAGTTAATTGTACCTTTTGGCCCAGCCTGGCTTCAGAATGGAAATTAAACAACTAGATACTATGATAGAAAAATACAATTTAAGGAAGACTTACATTGCACTTCAGAGCCCACGCTCAAACTGCCATTAGGTGCACTTTGTACCCTGTTTTACCATATTCTTCACTGTGTTTAGCCAGTTTTGTGTCCTTTTTCTTCAGCCTCCTCCAAAATGGTGGTATTTGGAGTAGGGTTTTTTTTGACTTCTGAACAGCACACTTGCGTGAAGCCGGTTCCTGTGCTGCGAGGCTTGCTCTTTTCTTCTGAGAGACAGGCTGCTCGCCGGCTCTTTCCTCGTGCGTTTCCCCGCCCCAGGGCAAGCTATATTTAAAATAATAATAATATCAGAGCCCTCCTCGAAGTGACACAAAAGAAAGAGCGCACACACGCGCGCACACACACACGCGCGCGCGCGCGCGCACACACACACACACAGAGAAAAGCAGCCTGCACGGAGGAATTACTGGTTTCAACAGGAAGGGAATTTCTTGCTCGCTGCCTTGTTCGGTTTGTCAGACCTCCCACTATCTGGATGTCATAAACTGCAAGGCGGCAGCAGCAGCAGAGGAGGGCAGACCAAAGAGGGTCTTTTTGGTAAACCGGCAGCTTTTGCAGCGTGTATTCCGCAGGTCCTCTGCTTGGGTGCTTTTGCAGCGCACGCTTTCCATTTGCAGAGGATGGCTTGCAAGCACAGCTGCACGCAATTACAGTGGTTTACAGGATGCAGGCTTAAAAGAGACAAAATCTAAGGCTCGCGCTGGTAGGTACCAGTGGAAAATGTAAGTGCGAAGCTTTTTCCTTGTAGAAGGGAAATTATGCAAGCCTTAAAAGGAAGGAGTAATATTCAGTCCCCTTCAGTTTTAACTCCAGGTCTGGGCTGACATGTGAATCAAGTTGGCCATAGATATTTATAAAAAATTGGAGTCACTCTGGTGTCACGCTCGTTTGTCAGGAGGTGGGTGTAACGATTAACCCCAGCAGCGTGTCCCAAGGAAGCATCCCAAATAAGGCAGTTGAGTAAAACCTTATCAAAGTGTGTCTCAGAGCACCCACCAAAGCCCGTCTGAACCCATGAGTCACTGTTACAGAAAGTCTTTCCCAATAAAGTTCCTTCGGGGCTGGTTTTGCTGCCAGCTGAGCCCAGACCAACAGCCGTCACAGCAGGATGGAGCAGCCGGGCAGTAGCTCCTAGTGATGCCCACTGGGGAGTCAGAAACGAGTCATCCCAGCACTTAAATTTCCCAATCCCATAGGTGAGGCTAGAAGACTATCAGGCAACACAAGCTGGTTAAAAAAGGCTGATAATGCTGAGTTTAGCAAGAAATGTTTCAGCAGTCCCATCCAGGAGCCAGAACAGGCCCTTTCCCTCTCTCCTTAAACACGACAACTGAATAGGTTACTATGTTCACCAAGTGAATTTGGCCTCTGTGCTCCAGAGTGTTTGGTAGTTGTCCCCATGAAGATGTGAGAGCACAGACCTGCTGCAGAGCTTGGTCTCCACTTCTGTTGAACATGTCTACTGTTCAAAATAGGGCAAAAAAAAAGACCCCTTGGCAGGGTTAGATATGATCCTTTGTGAGGAAACCAGGTGTCCTGTTTCTTAAATGCCTCCCTCTGGGCTCTAATGACTCTTCAATGTAACAGTCATGCGTGGGAGGTGCTGTTTTGCAGGTGAATATCCAAACTGTGGGTCACAGGCTGGCGTTGTCAGCAAAGCCCAGTTTCATGAGGTAGAGCTGTGCACCTTTCTCCCACTCCAAGCATGGGATGGAGATTTAGGGCCTGGTCTTCTGCTTTCCTGAAAGAATACACTCTGTGTAAAAGCCTTGGAAATCCTGATTTCACATCTGCAGCTCCATGTAGACCTGAAGTAGGTGCCTAAAGGACCTTCCTGTTCCTTACAGAGTAGCTTCATCTCCCCATCACTACAGTGGCGTGACTTTCACTCAGGTACTTCACCCTTCCTCTGCTCCAGTGACTCATTTAAGGCTGCAGCTCTGCTCTGGACATCAGGAACATAAAAGGTAAGTGCAAACAGGCTGAATGTTGCCTTGTCTAAGACCTTTGCAGGTACAGTCATAAGGTCTTCAGAGGATAGACACTGCACCATTTCCTTTGGTCTAGCTGTAGACACATCACCACAAGGTCCAAGTGCCTTCTGAGCACTACTTTGTCTCTCCAAAAAACTATTTGATATATGTGAAACTGAGGCACAGGTAGATGAAATGTCTTTTTTAGGTTTGCACATGAAACATGGGTGAATCAGAAATGGCGTAGCTCAGTACGTCAGCAACAAATCTGTGATCTTACGGTGTCTTCTAGCACAGTATGTTGGATGTGCTACTGAGCACAACAAGTGTATTGTATTATTTATCTCAGGATTTTTTTTGACTGCAATAACCACCCCACCCGTCTCCCCCCAAGAACCTGAAAATGACTTCCCTTCCGTATAGTACCATTACAGGGGTCAAGCAACAAAAAAGTATCCAACCTTCCTGTGCTGCCCCGAGAGAAAGGAGGGTACCAGGGCTTCCACGGACGCTCTCGCCTCCTTGCAGAACCGAGCATGCGCTCTGCCTTGAAAAAACACTGAGGTACGACTCCTAGATGTTTTGTCATGTCTAAAGCCAGCCTTGAACGCTGCTTTTCCTAAAGGTGAGTAGCTCTGGAAAACTGTAGGTCCCATTTTTAAACAAAGAAGCTTGCGCTGCCAGAGCAGCGGAGCATCGCACGCTGTGACCTGCACTCCCAGGCAGCGCGCCTGCACTAAAACCAGACACAGCTGCAATCTGTCCCAGCCTATGTAAATTAAGCCAAATCTTAGCTTAAAATGGTGATAATGTGGTCTGCATCAGACATAAAGCATTCTTTAGAAACACAGCTAGCACTGGAACAGTCCGCACAATCCTTTTTAATTTTTGGAAGGCACCAGTGTATCAGATTCATGAGAGTCCTTCCTCTGTTCCCTAGCTCTGCTTGAGAATGTTGTAGGACATTAATCTGTCCTCTCGGGCAGGGTTTTTACGCTTGGCATGGTGCACATAACTGCTTCTTAGAAATGCTGCTTTTCAACAATTTCATCTGAAAGAGAAGTAAAAAACCTGATTTGCTCAACTCAATGACTCAAATTTAGTGTTCTCAGGACTATTTCAGGTATAAAAATCCCTGATTCCTGACTTAGCCATTGTCCTCCTTGAGGTTTTGAGCGGATTGTGTAATCAGTAAATGTATAAACTGCAGAGGTTAATCGTTCACTCTGACATCTGAAAGTGAGGCAAGTGGAATGTGAATAATTTGTGTTGTGGTCGGGGCTACTACTATTTGGTATCTCTGTTTACGTTTGTCAGGGGCTGTTGGAGCAATTAATACTGTGGTGCTTGGCATGAATCAGAGCCTAGCTATCACAAACCAGAGCAAATAGCCGAACAGCTTTTCGACACACACTCCCCAGTCGAGCTCGGTCTGGATCTCTTGACCTTCTCGACACACGCCATTGCAGTGAGGTGAGAAGAGGTTGCCATGGCCTTTCTGAAATCCACAGAGGAGCAGCATCCCTCACCCTTGCTGTCTGCAGGGGATGATCCCAAGCAAGCTGAGTGTTGTGGCACCAGTACCCCGTGTCCTTCTTAGGAGCGTGGGTCCTGATGACTGAAAAGGTGTGGTGAGTAACCGGCGTACTGTTGTGGGGTCTCTGCCGTGAAACCGGCTGTCTGTATTGATTTGGTCTGGACTGCTTTTGAATGAGAACTGAATATTAGAAGTTGAGGCTGAAGAGGAAGCTGGAATAACTCAGTTTAACTATAATTTCTAAGTCTAATATATACTAAGCAATCTGTAACAAGCAAATATATATGAGATATCTCATATGTATCTCATACATATATATATAAAAATAACTGAAACTCTCTAAACTTTCATGTCTATCCCACATGCAAATACTAGTTTCAGTCTCCGTTCGGTCCCAGCTGAAGCTGTGGTTTATCTCTTACTTGTAAAAGCTTAATTGTCTCATTCATCTACGAGTTTTGGAAAGATGTACAGCATTCCTGGTGATTTGTAGGGTGTCCTCCTTTCTAACTGCACGTTATTCTTTCAGGATTTGCAAGTTCCTTCGCCTACTTAGAGTCCCAACAAGGAGGTAAATGTGAGAGAGAACCTGGAGCACCTTAAGGCGCATCTTTTATCTGATCAGTATCATTGCACCTGCAACCACTTTTAGGTTGACGTGATTCCAGTGATTCCAGTGTGATTCCAGTGGTGCTGAATGGAATTGCTGTGGCATAAAACCAATGTAATGATTAGTTGGCTGGAAATTAAAGTTGGAATTATTTTTTCTCTCATGTGCAATTTTGACTATTTAAACATTTCTTTTCCTATATCAGAATTTTTCCGTGGGAGCAAAATTTCTGACGAACTTCAGTTTGGAAGTATCCAAGCATTTTGCTTCAGTCTTGTTGATCTAAATGTAAACTTTAATATTGTTGGATTAAAAATGTTTTCTTGTCAGCCAGCTAACTGGCTGAGATGCAAATTGTCTTACTCCCTTATTCTCCTGGGCAATTTAAATCCACCATAACAGCAAGCCCAGAGGCGGTTTGAAGTAGAACTGAGTCAAAATAAAATATTCTTGTTCAGTTAAAAAATAAACTGAAACATTTGATTTGGGTCAAGCCAATGTAGTAAAGGAAATATTTTGTTTTGATTTTCCCAAAGGAAACCTGAATGCTTTGGGCAAAATTAATTTTTTCTTGCATAAAAAGTGGATTCTGTGGAAAATTGATTTCCCACTAGAGGCCACATTGCTGAGTAGTGTCCATTAAGCTTTTGTGCTGAAGCAATGAATCGCCTGTGATGCTTTAAGGAGGAACTCTGCAGTTTTATTTAAGGAAACATCTCTAAAAATCTATGCTTTATTTTAGTGAAACCTGAAAGGGCACGTTCTTCTTCATGTCTTTCTCTCAGCTGTAAATTAACTATTTATATATCTGACAATAGCTTTTATATGACCAGAGGCCTCTGCAGACATTTGATTTACTGAAACACATTTGGCTTTAGGTGTTTTCATTTCAGCTCTGCTAGGAAGAAATCGGCAGGTTGGCTTGTTCTGAGACAACATTATGCTGTATTCAGATCATCTGAGTTACAAATTGGCCAGTTCCTCTGCAGGTAAAATTTGATTTCATCCAGACACACATGAGTGCAAGTCCCATGGCATAAAGCTCTATATTCCAGCATTAGTACCAGAATCTCTTCCACTATTTTTTTCCTCAGTTTAAACTGCCAAGCGGTAGTGAGCATTTTCCACTTGATTTGCTTCAGTCTACTGCCTAAAGATGCGCTGCCTCCTCTTGCTGCCCACAATTAGCACTGGTCGTCATCCAAAGCCTGTGTCACCTCAGCTGTTATCCAGTGAAATACCGTCTTTTTAATGGGGTGATCAAAACCATACACCACATTGCAGAGGTGGCATTGTGGGAACTTTCTACCAAGCCAGTATCATCTGTGGGGAGTCTTACAGCCCTGTTCAAAGCCGTTTTATCCTTTCATCAGGCGCTAGACACCGCAGAAGAAGGCGGGTGCGCTTCATCCTTCCTTCCTTTTCCCTCCTCCAATAACTTCCATCGCTTTGTAAAAGATGACAAAGTTTTTTGTTTGGTTGGTTTTTTTTTCCTGCATTCACTGCTGATGCTTACTTGTAATTTTAGATTCTGCGGTATTCAAATTAGACTTTTTTCCCTCTCAAGGTCAGTACAATACTACAAAAGGAAAACAAAAGCTATTTCAATTTCTTGTGTTCCAGGCACTGATTTGTTAGTATTTCTCTGGGCTTTTTTTTTCTTGTTTCTCTCGTAACACATAAGAAGAAAAGCAAAAGTAAGTTGAATCCATGAGGGCCTTGCTACATTACTACTTGGACATTGATGGATGGAGAAGCATTTAAAACTAAAAAAAAAAATTCAATATTGAATCTGAAGAGTTGGGTCACGTCTGTTGGTTTAAGCAGCATTACGCGGTGGCAGGGAGTAACCCAAATACATTTGTACTTTCCATCTCCCCAGAAGCTCATGGGTTCACCAGCTTATGGCAGACAGTACCAGAGACCTGTGAAATTGGTGGGGACCTGCCAGACCAGCAGGAGTTAACACTACAAATATTTTTTACCTCTGCATACCTTTCTTGCTCTTCAAATACGGCAGAACCAAACAGCTGCAGCCTTGAAGCGATGATCTTAAAAAAAATAAATATAGCTGCTATTTGTTACAGCTCTCTATTAAAACTGGCAGGTGATGGCTGTTATGTTTTCCCTCTCTTATTCCTGGGATAGCACATTTTCCAACTTGTTAAGTTACAGTATGTAATTTATAACCATCAAAGTGGAAAATATTATGCAGCACATGAATTAGCATATGAATGTCTGTTATTGAATGTGTGCTGTATTTCTAGAAATAAGCAGTTATTCCTTCTTGGCAAGCCTAAGATTTTTGCTATCAGGTTTTGTCTAATTACATTTGACTGATTAGAACCACTTCAATGGATGCATGCAGGAGTTCTGTAAAGGACAGTCCCCAACAGGACTAATTTTGTGTGAAATTAGGCAAAGTTGTTGCCTTTTTACAAACATAGTCCAACATTAAATCAAAGTTGTTTGGGCAAGGTGGACTGGCAAGAAGTTGCAAACTTGTAACAGAGAGACACTGGCTGATTGAGTCCTTAAATATTAGTCATGATATTGTGACTGTGGCTTGTCAACAGTCTTAGTTAGCGTTATAGGCTAGGATCCTGTTTAAGACAGATATCTACCTAAATTGTAAGTGCAGAGAAAGACAGCTGCTGTAATGGAAAGGCAACTGAGACTCTTCCACTGAGAGTCAATGGAAAAGTTTCCATTGATTCTCTATCAGTAAATTTATGAGCGCTCCATTCACTGGGCTCCTGTGCTGGATCCCACCCTTTCATCATTTCACGTGAGGTGGTGATTCACATATCAAGCTACAAAATGTCTCTTCATAACACCTGGTTCTTAAAACAGTGAGAGATGAGACAGATCTGCAAAATATATTAAAAGAACTGTGTTAATGCCATGTAAATAGTATGTAAATAGTTCTTTAAATCTAGATGCAGCACTGTCTGAACTAGTTAACTCAACTCAACTGACTGTGCTGAGACTTTGCTGCTTACTTCCAGTGTTTTAAATGATGCATTTGTTGCAGAATAATTTTACTATATTTTAAGGTGTTCCAGAGGAAATATGGCATCCTTTTGGCTGAGTGGTGCAACTAGTTCCCACCTTCTTTTTTAGACTTGGTTTGTGAACAGGTACTCTCTACAGAACCTGCAAAGTTCTGCTGTGAATGTCCTGGGGACATCATAAAAATTTACGACTCGATTTGTAAAAGAAGCTGTTATTATTTACCTAGCTTAATAGGCACTGCTTTGTCTGTGCTCTAGTTCCTGAATATCGTTGGAATCCAAATGTTTTTCTTCAGAACACTTAAGGCAATCAAAACTATTTATTTAAAGCACAAAATCACTTAAGGAAACAAGTGGAATACTACTGAAAGCTAAAATATTTTCCAGCGGGGTTTGATATCTCTGTAAACATTTTGGCTTTGATTTTCTTCCTGCTCATTTTCGAGTCCACCAAGAATACAGATATCAAGTTTTCTATCAATTTCCACAGGGACGCAAGTACTGTAAGTCTGAGTACACGTGGAAAACCTGACCACTTTATTTAGTGTAATTTATACCCTCCCGCACTCTAACATATTGGTGAACACCACTGTATTGTGGAGCCCAATAAAAGACTGATTTCTTATGTTACAGTCTTCTAGGAAAATCCACATTCACTGGGCATCTCCATGCTTTACACGTCGGTATCTTTCAAACATGGGCTGCAGCTGAGCATCAGGGCTGCGCGGGGCAGGCACGGGAATCCCTGAGCACATCTTTGATCTCAATATTAAATTAGCTTTATTGAAAAGTCTCTTTTAAATGAACTGAGCCTGATGTCTCTTTTGTACTGGAATATGCTTTCTTAATGATGCTTCCTTGAAAGCTGTTGATGAGAGGCAGGGATGAGGGAACATTCATTACCATTAAGAGCATTAAAGTGTTGAATGGTAAAAGTTATTGCCACAAGTTTTTATAATGTCTATTAATACAACACAGGGCACTGCAGCTTTCTGTGGTACACGCAGAGTCACTGAACTAATGCATAGATTACCCCCTTGCACACAAATCAATCCCAGTTGGCTGCTGGTCTGCTCTTGTCATTCCTGAGGAAGTCCTAAGAGACATGTTGGCATGACCCACTGCAAGGAAGATGTACGTGCCTAGGCATAGGACTAGGAGTAGGGCAGATCAGAGTACTTCCCACAGCATACATGTCCACCATGAGGATGGCTGCTAACATATTATGTAGCCTTGGTAGCTATCCCACACGTGTCCTCGTGAGATACCAGCAAGGAAAGGCTTCATGAAGATGGCCAGTTCTACTGCAGCAAGGCCAGGGAGGACGCATGAGCACCCTTGGGCTGCCCACAGGATGGATGGGTGGCATCCAGGAGAGCCCTCTGGGCTGACAGCATTCCCTGGGATGTGCTGGCAGATACAGGGTGGCGATAGCCCCAGTGGTCCAGTGACTAATTGGGCCCTGCACCACAGCTCTCAGGTGGTGAGCAGAGGCACGGGCTAAAAGGAAGGCACTTCTAATGCAGATGTGAAAGCAGTTGTTCAGGGTGATAAGGAGGAGAGACACCAGGAGCAGGGGCTGCTGCAAAGTGGCAGGACTTGCAGAACAGAAAGTGGGGGCTGTATAGGAGGATGAAGAAGGATTTGGTGTTTGACAGGTAAAAGGGAGAAAGGGGAGGGAAGGAAGATCTGTCTATTGGTTATGGTCACTTCACAAGAGTCAAGTATCGGGTATACAGAGTCAGATGACTCTTTGACAAAAACTCCCTTCTAGATTCCTTTGTAAGCCCAGGAATGACCCTTTCCCACATCCACGGTTTGAAGTTTGTTACTTCAAATGCAGAAAACTCACAAAGTAAAAAAACCCAAGGTTATGTCTCTGTCCAAAAGAGTCTTTAGGGTCGTGGAGGGCTCTCTTTAAAGTTTTAATCCTTTCTTGGCTTTCATACACTGTCAAGTCCTTATTTTAATGCTCTTTTTGTCCTTCAGTATTTCTTAGACTACTTTATCTCCATGTGTTTGTCAGGCATGCTGTAGAAAGAAGAAACTTCTCCAAGTAACTGAGACCCATGTGCCTGTTTGGACTAAGAAAAGGTGAGCTTGGCAGGGCAGTACAGTATCTTTCAAACTGCTGGTAAATCAATGTAAATGGAAAATCTGTCTTCACTCCAGTGTGTTTCCAGGTGTGGGAGGGAAACAGCTTATCTGAGGGAAGTTCTGCAGTGGGGCAGAATCTGGCCCATAGGGATCTACTAACTGCCATTTCCCAAGGTGCTGTGCCAGTATGCTTTCCTGTCTGAGACTGACTTTTAATACCTCTGACACTGGAAATCCAGTGACAGCCTGAGAGAAAACAGCAGAGAACCTGCCTTTGTAAAGGAAGGCTTGGAACAGACATGTAAGCTTTCAGTAGAAACTATGTTGTCGGCAAGAAGACATAATTGGTTGCACGGGTTATAACGCGCAGCAAATTCAGAATTGGGATTCATGATCTTCTGTTTGCAGGGGCAGGTTCCTGGTGCTACTGGAAGTCCCACCGTGGGCTGTTTGGCAGAGGTTAGAAGCAGCGTGTTTTATATGAGTCTGGTTTTATTTACAGGGAGCTTTTGGATTGCACAATCCACAGGACAAAAGGCAGTAGGAAAAGTGCATCGCCTTTCCTGGTTGCCTTGTGGGAAGATTTATTGTGAACACAACTCATTTATCAGCAGTGTATTGTTTATCACAGTCAGGAGTTGTGCGTAGTTTGGAAGTGAAAAGGACACAAGAGCCTACGGCATGATGACTTTGGAGAGACACTTCTGCTACAAGGAGATCATTTCTGCCTGTTGTGCCTTATACCTTGTCCCCAAGAAACACACCGGGAGTGGAACAGAAATCAAACTGTTCTGTGGTGCTGGAACATCTCAAGGCTATGAGACATACCTGGCACACGCTGTATGGAATCAAAATACCACACGGGAGAGCTGCAAGCATTGTCCAGAGTTGCTTCTTTGATGTTCCGTGTGTGGTGTTTAGTGTAACGCGTGGCATTAAAATGCAAGATTGAAGCCAGAATTTTGCCTCTAAAAGTAAATCGGGCATCCACCCAAATGCCTGACAGGAGATCAGCCTTGTATTGTTTTCTAATGTCTGAAAACCCTGGGCCCTGCCAGCCCGGCAGACTCCGAGTCCCGAGTCGAGGGCTGCTCACTGAATGCCCTTTTTCCTGTAAATACGTGCTTAAATATCAGGCCGCTGAACTGGTGCATGCGGCTTGAATTATTCTGTGCTGGTGATGGGTGAACAAAGAAAATAGCATGATCCAAGACAAATAAAGCAAGACTTCGTAAAGCCAAGAAGTTCTTTTTCCTAACAGTAAATTCTCTGAAACCAATAGTGTTCCCACCAATGCAAACTGAATGGAGAGTCGCGCTCCCTCAAAATGTAAGCTGGAGAATATGGGGCTGAATTTCCTGCATCATGATGGATGAACTATCTCCCTGACTACTAAAAAGAAGTGATCCAGGCCTATTGTATGGGCTGCACTCTGAGAAGTGCTTTCTGGCATGGGGACCACTTCTAGGTGGTTCTCCAAAAGAAACAAATCAGTGCTACCCACCTCACTGTCCAGACTATGGAAAATTAAATATTATAGAGAGTCATATAAACTAGAAATCAGGCTGGTGCTTTAGGAAGGCCATCCCAGGAGGCCCTGAGCTCCAGGAACGGTGAACGTGAAACTGGAGAACGGTGCATCCCTCCTGCCTGCAGCTGTCTGGGATGGGACTCCCCATTTCCCCATCCTGCTGCTGCTGTTTAGATGTTTAGACACATTGTTCCAAGTTCCCGTAACGTCCCTGGCATCTGTGTGTGCTGGCAAGCGAGAGCAGTTAGTTCTGTAATGTCCAAATCAACCAGCAAATTACCGCCTGAAGTCTGCTTTCTGCGTCCCCCCCACAGCTTCTGGGATGAGCTGCTGCTCTGGGTTCACATACACCGCGTAGCTGCTGACTTTTACGAGATAAATTGCTCAGTGCTTGCACCCTGTGTCTCTGTCTTGCGCATGCTCCCTGGTGAAGAGCAGGAATGAGCCATTAGATTGAAAATTTGAAAATCAGAAATGCTCCGGGGTGTATCATCAGCCGGAGAAAAATCCCATCATTACGCTGCTCCTACAGCATCCACCTTATTTGTGCCTCCAACTCAAATGCATTAAACTTAATTACACAGTAATACAACTCCAAGACAGATTTACCATATTGGGATAGGAAAAGCTTTTGCAAAAGCACTCCTTCATTAATAATTGAAGTGGCACTTGTGCTGGCAACAGAGGAAAGCAAAGTGGTGCCAGCCTGTGGGACACAGTACAAAGAAGCAATGTTAAACTCTTTTAATAAACACATACAAATCTTGAGTTTGTGGTCATTTAATCCAGAAATGTGGAGTCAACAGATGGAAAAACCCATTAGGTCATCTGTTGCGTGGCCCTGGCAGCACAGGACTGCCGCAATCGGTGTGCTTTTGTTGAATCCGTCTAGTTCTCCACACCCCAAGCAATGGGAAACCCACTTGCTAGAGTATCTTCCTATGTAAAGACTTCTTGGTCTTTCCCCTCCACAACGGGAAGTTTAAATTCACCTTGTGATTTCATCCACCATCCCTAATTGCATTCCTTCTGCTGAAGGAGGTAACTCCCCTTGGTGTTCAGACCCTTCAAATAGTGATAAGAAAATTGCTGTGTCCCTTTTCTTTTGCAGATGTGTTTAAGCCAAGCTGTATGCATATTTAGCCTTTTAAATCTTTCTTTCTGCAGCCCCCGCATCCTTTGCGCTGCTCTGCTTTTATGATTTCTCACTGTGCATACGTCTTAACATTTCAGCTTTGATGGTAATACAGCAGTCAGGACAGGTTTGCCAAACCCATGCATCCAAACTGGAAGATAATTAATCCTATTGTTCTTCCATTTTACAATTGGAGATAGACAATTTGCTTTTACTTGGACTCTCTTCCCACCACCTTCTGGGCTGGAACAGATTGTCCCCTCCAGTGCAATTTCAGCCACATTCAGTCCTTGAAATTGTGTTTGCAGCTTTCCCCCTTAAAAACGGGGGAGGGAGGGAAGGAAAAAAAAGGAGGAAGTGATTTAGGAGCTTTTGCTGTTTCATTCCATCATTAACCCTGTCAGTGCTAAAAGGGTTTGGGAAAAGTCAGGCATGGGGGGAGACAGGCAAAGGGGATAAAGCAAGGCAAATGCTTTGGAGGATGGGTGAGCTTCATCAGGAAAAAGGCGGTTTTGAGCAGGATGGCTGCAGAGGGTATAGTGAGGATTACGCTGGGAGGCTGAACTGGGGAGGCCAAGTAGGCAGGAGGTGGCAGGAGGAAGAGATATGGCAGTGGCGGCTGATGGGAGAGAGGGAAGTGGTGCAGTACCGCTGTCAGCTAAATTTATCGCCTGCTGGATGTGTAGCGTGAGAAAAGCAGACTTCATGGTGCAGCAGAGGATACGGGGAAGCTGGATTTGTAACCTCGAAAAAGAGCTAATGCTCTGGGAAAACCTTCTGAAGTAGGTCTCGATACAGGATGGTGTGGCACTGGAAGATGGAGCGGAGTGAATAGGCATTAAAGCAGAAAAGTCTTCCACCAACATATGCTTGACATAACAGGGCACTGTAACAAAGAAGATTGGCAGAGGTAAGAGCTTTAATGACAAAACTCCCCTCAGGGAAGCAAGAGGATCACAAACTCCAAGAGGAATCTCTATTCGAGGATTCCTCTTTTAGTTTATAGCACTAGAAGGGGAATATTCTGCTATTACAGAAGCATCCCTCCTGAGGAAAAGCCCAGGGGTGTGCACCTAATGTGGTAGGAGCTACAATATTTGGACAAACTTGTGAAAACAACCTCATCTTCCTGGATCCTGCCTGTTCCTCTGGGATGACAGGTATTCTGAAAAATATTCACAGTTGCAATTAGCATAAGGAAGCCCTGTATATCAGTTGGTTTGGGTTGTAGCTCCATGATGCTTAATGGTCACAGGAATTTTCCAGGGGGTGACAGCCGGAGAAGCAACAAGCAGCCTACTGGTGTTTGCAAGCAACCTACTGCAACAGATTAGCATGTAAAAATAATGATTGGTTTGGTTTAGTTTGGTTTGTTTCCAAGCAATTTTTACACATTTATTCAGCTGCCTTCTTACTGATAGGATTTTAGCCGCATTTCTGCTTTTTTCTTCTTTAAATCTGCAACCCAGATTTTCCTGCTGGAAATTGTCTCCAGCAAACAAGTATTTAAGTGTTAAGCGAGCTTGACCCTTCCTATTTTAAGTCTTTGGCACTGCCAGACCCATAAGCATCCAGCGCAAAAAGTGAATATAATTTCCCAAAACATAATGATAGAATTTCCCAAACAGTAAGTGAGTCTGATGTAGGAAGTTCCTTTTTTGATTATTCAATGGCCTGCGTTCATTAGTCACCATCCCTTGTTCCAGCTGCATGTGCTCGGTCAGGGTTATGGACAGTGCGAGCAATCTCATTTCCAAGGTGCTTTGTGTTGACAGTCCGGCTGGAGGTTCCATGGTATATGGATGGGCATTTTCGTATGGGTTAACTGCACGTCTGCTTGAGCGCAGGAGCAAGGGCCTGGGCGGTTCCTCCATGTGAAGCAATTCAGCAGTCAGATTTGAAGGTCTGAGAATGATTGCTGTGAACCTGCAAATATCCCCTTTCCCCTTCCAGGCAGGAAAATATTTGTAGGTGCTTACCCTGTCCTATATGTGCAAATAAATGAGGAAAACAAAGCAGGACCGCCCCTGAATGTAATTCTGACAGCTTGCTTATACCCAAGCACCTCAAGAAATGTTGAATTGTTCTTGCCTTGTGGGAAGAAGAATGAACCTGTGCTTGGGCAGACTTACAGGGCAGTTTTTGCCCAAGGGCTGCCTGGCCAGTGGCATGTTCTTACTTATATTTGATGCACCTGCCGATCTCAGCCCTATCAGCATGTTTTATAAGCTATTGAATGTGTTTTTCTTGCAAAAGTTTGTGGCCACCCTAACTTTGACTTCATTCATTCACGCTGGTTTTCTGACTGCATGTACTCCCTGCCACAGAAGGGTCTTGAGAAATTGCTTCTGAAAATTGATCTGAAATTGCAAGGACTCCCAAGTCCCTACTTTCCAGATTTCTTTACAAAATATTATATTTGATCTGGTAAAATATAGTTTACAAACCACACTGGAACAGCTTAATAGTTTAAGCTTTGTCTTAAATAAAATTTAAAAAAATCCTCATTTGGTTTGAAAAAAAATCTCTTTTCTCACTTAAGATGAGGAGGAAATCTTCTGTCTGCAGTGGCAACTGTTCAAGCTACAGGGCTCTGATTGTAGCAGAGAATATTTTTCTGCCTAAAGTTTTATTTGGGCTGTAATCACTTTAACTGGTGTCTGCTTAAGCATTTAAAAATCCCGGTATCTTTATTCTAGCATAGCCTGATCTGAAGGATGGCAGATCAGCCGATGGAAGCCAGGTTAGGAAGAGGCAAGACCTTCAGCTGTGACCTGTATTGGCTGCAGCATTGTTGGAAGGAGACGTACGACCTCCTCCTCTCCCCATAGCAGTATTAGCGAAACAGTGGCCCAGCCTGGAAGCCATGTAGGGATGACAGCGCTGCTG
The DNA here is from genome assembly GCA_008658365.1 of Alca torda. Lineage (NCBI taxonomy): Eukaryota > Metazoa > Chordata > Aves > Charadriiformes > Alcidae > Alca > Alca torda. Next base: position 184,181,470 of record CM018076.1, read on the forward strand.
TTGAAGAAGCATTGAGGAGGACACAAGGCATTAAGAAACAGCAGTGATAAAGCACCAAACATGGCCTGAGAGGAGACAGGTTGAGCAATATGAGGAGGACTTACTGTGAGAGGAGAGGTGTTGACTAGCTTATCCTTGCTGGATATTTGATGCAAAAGCACGGTGAGGCGTTTTTCACTAAGCAAATCCAGCATTAAAATCGTTGGGAATGAAGGGCCTAGACAGGACTGCTTTAATTTTCATCTGTATAAAAGGCTGGCCCTTCAAAGCCTCGTCTTCCTGAAAGTGAAAGCAGGGTGGGAATCATATATAGATTTGAGGGCTGGTAGAGTTTTTTCACCCTGGTTTGGTTGAAATAGTTGGGGGTTCTGTGTTTGGCTTCCATTCCTACCTGGTGAAGCAGTGTAGAGTGAAGATGGGGTATCCCTCTGCAGACATATACTATTGTGTTACTGTGCAACGAAAACACAACATATCAGGACTCCAAAAAAGCAACAAGTGTGGGGGCTTAACAGGAAAGATTCGATTTAGTCGATTATTAGGGGAGGTGGACAACAGGATGACCATGAGTCAGCAATGTGCCCTTGTGGCCAAGAAGGCCAATGGCATCCTGGGGTGCATCAAGAAGAGTGTGGCCAGCAGGTCAAGGGAGGTCATCCTCCCCCTCTACTCTGCCTTGGTGAGGCCACACCTGGAGTACTGTGTCCAGTTCTGGGCTCCCAGGTTCAAGAGGGACAGGGAACTGCTGGAAAGGGTGCAGCAGAGAGCTACAAAGATGATTAGGGGACTGGAACACCTCTCTTATGAGGAAAGGCTGAGGGATTTGGGTCTCTTCAGTCTGGAAAAAAGACGTCTGAGGGGTGACCTTATCAACACTTATAAATACTTAAAGGGTGGGTGTCAGGAGGATGGGGCCAGGCTCTTTTCAGTGGTGCCCAGGGACAGGACAAGAGGCAATGGGCACAAACTTGAGCATAAGAAGTTCCACCTAAACATGAGGAGGAACTTCTTTACCCTGAGGGTGGCAGAGCACTGGAACAGGCTGCCCAGAGAGGTGGTGGAGTCTCCAACTCTGGAGACATTCAAAACCCACCTGGACGTATTCCTGTGGAACCTGCTCTAGGTGACCCTGCTGTGGCAGGGGGGTTGGACTAGATGATCTCCAGAGGTCCCTTCCAACCCAATGATTCTATGATTCTATGTATACAAGCAGGGACGACAGAGGCAAGAAGTATTGCAGAACTCCACACAGAAGAAATGGAAGTACCAAAGTCTGAGCAAGGAAAAGGGTAGAACAGAAACAGGTTGAAGCCAAAAGACAATTTTTCTCTCACTGTCTTATCTCCTTGCCTTTCTGGAGAAATCCACCACAGTGAACCTTGTGACCGAGGATTTTAGAAAATACACACGTGTCAGCAAATGTTTTGCATTAAATTAGACTAAACATCTGGAGAGGTTTTTTTCTCATTTCTAGCATCCAGCTCTAACTGTGACAGTCTAGAAGGTGGCAACAAAACCCTAGATCCTGCTGCAATTTTCACTTGTACAGTCACAGTGAAACTTGTTCAGGACAATATTGGTCTGAGGCCACACAGGGAATACCAATTTCTGATATTTCTTCTTCTACCAAAATCAGATGAAATGCTGAATTCAAAATAAATGTACCAATTACAGTATTAAGGTATGATTTATAAAAACCACAGTATGGTCAGTGTAATTTCATGCTGGTTTGGTAATGCACATGTCTAAATCAGCTGTGTTTTGTACAACTCCTTATCCTTATTTTCAGATTCAGTTCTTCACAGTTCATAGCATTTCCAGCTGAAATATCATCCTCTGGTTTAGAAGATTAAACTAAGCAACTCATGGCAACAGCTCTGGTTGGCATCCCAACACTGCTGTTGATAAATGACTTTGTGATGTCACACGTTCATATTAAGCTAAATTAGCAGTAGGAGTTACGCATGGACGTTACATCACATATCATCATCACAGAGTGGGAAATTGTTCAGTTGAAACAATTTCCTATTTAGCCACAGTGGGCAGCTCATAAGCTGTTCAGGGCTTTGCAGGTGGGAAACATGCAAAGGAATTTAGGGCTGAAAAAGGAATACACTGATGACCATGCCCTCATGCAGCATATAATGGCATTGTCACTGGAGCTGGTCTGAATCTGCTCTGATCTGAATGGGGAAGGAGATGTGTAAGACTCTATGCGTTAATCATAGCAGGTTTGCTTACAGGCTGCCCGGAGAGGTGGTGGAATCTCCATCTCTGGAGACATTCAAAACCCGCCTGGACGCGTTCCTGTGCAACCTGCTCTAGGTGACCCTGCTGTGGCAGGGGGTTGGACTAGATGATCTCCAGAGGTCCCTTCCGACCCCCACCATTCTGTGATTCTGTGTGATTCTGTGACAGAGAGGGAATGGTGTGGTGCAGTGGTACAGACTTCACAGTGTCTTGGAAAATTCGCTGCCTTGCCATAACTCTTCAGACTTCAGCAGAACCAACCTGAATCACACAAGGATGTACCTTGACCTTAAATGATGATCAGTTACATGATTAGTCATTGACATAAGATAGCTACTAGAGCTGTTTGGAAAAGAAAACATTCTTCAGAAAAATATTGATATTCTGTTGGGAAAAAAAAGGAATATGTATTTGATCAAGAAAAAGAAAGGCTTTTTTCCTGAGAATCTGAAAGTGTATGAAAGAGAGCAAAGCTTTCTGCAGAAAGATTTTGTTTAATAAATGCCCTAATTTTCCCATTACTGCAAAACGTGAATGGAAAACACTATATGAGTCCCAGAGCTTGGGAGTGGATGATCTTATCAGACTTCCGTACAAGCAGAAACCACGAGCTCCCTTCCCTCCAGGGTCTTTCCTCAGGAACAGGAGATGAGAAGATCACAGCTGAGGACTTCAGACCCAACAGCACACACAGATTTCCACCCACCCACGAACACATAAATGTGCTTTTGTGCATGTGGCTTAAAACAGCGTTTACCTTTTTTTTCTTTTTCCTTTTTCCCCTCCTCTGAAGCCATTTTGTTTGTGAGCATTCACATCTAGACTGCTTTTTGTTTTAGAGGGAAGGCTTTGTAATTGTGGTCCATGGGGGCTCAGGACCTCACAATAGGTATTAAAAATATTTTTTTGACCTTTTGAATATTGTACCAAATGCTGCTAAGCAATTAAGGCAATAAATCTGTGTAAACTGAATGTATAATTCCTCTTAGGAATATAAATGTGAGAAAATTAAATGTCAACATCTACCTTAGTGTTTACAAGTGCAGCCATAGAATGTGAATTCATTGCCTTACCTGAATTCCAGTTTTGTATATATTGCTATTAGAGGGACTTTTTTTTTTTTTTTTTAATGAGTTCAGATAGATACATTTTCTCTTTCGTAGCACTGAGTGTCCCGCTTGTGAGGGACTTTCTCTGACACTGTTTACTGCTGATCCTGTAGAAGCAGGTGCAAAACCAACTTGCATGGTTTTAAGGGAAGCACAGTGTCAAAGACACAGTGAGGTGTGTCAGGCACGTGAGAGTTGATGGCAGTTGCCAGCTCTGGCAGCGGGTAGCCTGGGCCACATCATTTCAACTCTTTGTGTTCTGCTTCTTTTTCCAGTACTTCTTGTCTCATTGGATTTAGAAAACTCTGGAGGCAAGAATTGTATCCTGTTCTGCTTTTATACCATCCCTGGTGCCACCAGGGGACCACGTGCTCAGCACCGGACTCAGCTGAGGTTTATACATGGTACATAAACACAACCACTAATAATACACACTGCCCACTCCTGTCTGCCTGTGCATTGGGAAGAAAAGGGGAGAGGAAGCAGGACCATTTTTTGCATTGAGGCACCATCTAGAAACTCCTGCTGTTTGGAGCTGAGATCATGGTAGCGATGTGCTTACTAATGACCCAACAACTCACTGCAACTAAAAAAGATAAAGAAAAATCCTTCCCTTGGTATATCTTGTTGATAGAGTGCTGATTCCATCTCAAGACATGGTGGGTTTGGGTTCAAAGACTGTTATTGAGAGTTTTATAATTTATTATGTCTCCTCAACTAGCTAGTCCTGCCAGAATACAGGAGGACCCTCCTGTTGTTTTAGTGTAGACTAGTCTAGTTGTTCTTTGCTCCTTACTGAATTTCCTTCGCTTAGCACAGCAAAGGGAACTGACAGCACTTCTGTGGACATCACTTCTGTCTCATCTACCAGACTGTGGATTAAGTGGCACAGTTGCATGATGAAGCTGAGAAGAATATTTCCTCACCAAAGTGTGAATCTTTTCTCCTTTCATTGATTCTTTTTCTTGGCAGTTGATGATCAAGTTGGTGCAAGCCTAATTAACGTTTCCATCATTTAAAAATGTGTGAAGAAGGGGAGAGTTTGATTTTAACATGCCATTTTCTCGCATTTTTATGTTACTAAAATAATAACAATGCAGTGGATGGCACTGTCTCAGACTGACATCCTCAGAGAGAAATAACCTTGCTTCTGGTGCCTGCTGAAATGGAAGCAGGAATAGCATCTGTGAAGCCAAGCCAATAACCCCCCTTTCTTGAGTTTCAGAATTTGATTCACTCAAATCCAATTAAAAGAATAACTCTGTGAATTAATTAAATTGCCCTTCCACTAAAGTTGAAGCTGAAATAGTTTGCTGCGTTTGACAGAAAAGCAAAATAACTTTTATTGGATAAAGGGTGAACTGAAACAGAGTTTCTGCCTCTGAGGTAAACTGGGAATTGAGCGCTCAGCTCAGATTAAATGGTAAACTCGACTATTTCCATGCAGTTCCTTGATGGGTTCATCTGTACTTGCAAGTGCTTGCATGATTACCTTCGTCATCACCTACAGGGATGAACTGCTTCTGAGCACGTTGGTAATGACCTTGCACACTTTTGAGATGAGACAGTCTCTTTCCAGCAGACTTTGTGTTGGCCATGTGTCAGGTTCCCCAAGTCCAGCTGTGCAATGCTGTGGTGGGTTGACCTTGGCTAAGGGCCAAACACGCACCCAGCCACTTGCTCGCTCCTCCTCCTGAACAGGACAGGGAGAGAAACTTGTGTGAAAAAGCTCATGGGTCAGGATAATATTGTTTACTAATTACCATCACGGGCAAAAAAGACACAACTTGGGGAAAGTCAATTTAATTTGCCAATTAAAAATGGAACGGGACGGTAAAAAACAAAGACAAAAAATACAACACCTTCCCTGCACCCTCTCCTTCCCAGGCTCAACTTCACACTCTCATTCCCAACTCCTCTACCTCCTGCTCCCTTAAGTGGTGCAGGGAGAATGAGGAAGGCAGGGGGTTATGGTCAGTCCATAACATCTCCTCTCTGCTGCTCCTTCCTCCTCACACTTTTCCCCTGCTCCACCATGAGTTTCCCACAGGCTGCAGTCCTTTAGGACAAACCAGCATGGGCTTTCCATGGGCAGCAACTTCCTTTAGGGCACATCTACCTGCTCTGGTGTGGGGTCCTCCATGGGCTGCAGATTTGATATCTCCTCTGGCATGGGGCCCTCCACGGGCTGCAATGTGGATATCTGCTCCGGTGTGGATATTTGGTTATTTGGATATTTGCTCCAGCACCTGGAGTACCTCCTCCCTTCTTTCTTCTGACCTTGGTGTTCACACTACTCTTTCTCACTTTTTTTTTTCCTCCTCCTCTCTCTGTCTAGAATTTTTTGCCCTTTCTTATATACTTTTTCCCAGAGGTGCCACCATCTTGGCTGCAGGGCTCAGCTGTGCCCTGCAGTGGGTTGGTTGTGTCCAGCTTGGGGCAACCCCAGCCTCTCCTCACATCATGCATCTTCCCCTGTCAAAGCCAGGGTATGGACACTCTGTACAAAAGCTCAGTGAAAACCTACGATTCCAGCAATTTTTCTAGCAATATTACTGACTTCACATTGGACAAAGTTCATTAGATGCCTTCCCAGGTTGATGTGGGCATCAGGTTAGGGTGGTATCACATTTTCCTCACCCACAGAACATATCCCCTTCCCCATGCACAGTCCCATGAAACTGGGGACACCCCAGTCTTGGATCTCTCTTCACTAAGTTATATTGTTTCTCTTCAGACAAGATGAAGAGTTCTGAGTTTACTGATGGCGGTCCCTCCTACCAGGCATAAGGTGCCCTGTGAAGGCCACCAACAGGGAGATACGATAAAAATTTCACACTGGGATAAAAGAGATACTCTCTTAGAGTTTTAATATTCTTCTACTAGAAACTAGTGAACATTTTATAAGCAGACTTTTTAAACCTCTGTCAAGAGTTGATAATTAATAGAGGCACTCCTGTGCACTGATATGTTGTTCCCTGTTCAAAGAACTATACTATAATCAGCTACACTCAACACAATTTAGAGCTTCAAGTGTTGGTGAAAACAAAAATAATTCTCACCTACTTTATGCTGATTCACTCTTTGCGTAATGTCGGGCAATTGCAATGACCCTTAAAGTTAAGGGTACACTTACTCTGTATCTAATCTTTCCATACTGCAATATTTACTTCTAACAGTTGTTTACACACCAGTCGGGTTGTAATGGATACTCTCTGAATCATACTCAGAGTCATAGCAAAGGTCATAACCAAGGTGCGGTGTTTTATTAGCGAAATCAAAGAATATCGGAGAAGTTGGGTTGACTTGGGTTTGGTTTTTCTCTTCCCCCCCCCGCCCCCAAACCCTCCTTGCGAATAAGTTTTACAAAATAACCTGCATAGGTACATAGAATATGACTGAGAATAGTATCTGAGAGCAGATGGTTTTGGTAAAGCTGGGAAATTGCAGTGGCAACAAAAGAAATGCTTCCTTATCTAATTACTATGTACATTTTGCTTAATAAAAAAAGAAGATAACTGAAGTCCAGCAAAAAGGCAGGACTAGAATTTAATTCATAAGTAAGTCAAATCTCTTCAAACATTGAATTCAATTTGACATTTCCTAATTGCATATCAAATTAGTACCCTACTTATATTATTACTACATCCTATGTATAGTACTATATATCTATTTGTGCATGCTTCATATATATATGCAAAATATTCTCAGTGGTTAACTTTAGAATTAGTGGCTCTAGGGGGTTTTCCTTTGTAAAGGATTTCTTGGTTTTTCTGTGGAATTGCAGTAGTCTTCTCTCTTAAGATATATTACCCTAAAAATATAAGACCCCAATATACATTCTATGAGAAACTTAATTTAGGAATTCATGCAGACAAAAGAAAACTACTAGAGAGGCAGTATGCAGACACTAGTCAATACCAGGACACTTAGGATGATGCTATGAAATCTCTGTTTCTATGATTGAAGTCTTTATTTTAGAGCTCAGCTGAAAGATGACCATACCGGCTTCTGTACCTGCTTCTGTAAGGCAGTTGGTCGGTTCTGACTCATAAAGAAAAGCCACCCACTGGATCACCAGGTCACAGGTCCAGGTGAGAATCAAAGCTGTGCTAGAGGCAGTTTGGAAGAGCTGGCTGTTAATTGCAGCCAGTTCTCAGGCTGACTGGCACCAGGTTCCAAGATGACCTCAGCACTCCCTGCTGCTGCTACTGCTCCACTCCCAAGAAATGCGATGCTAGTGTCCGGCTCAATGGGTGGATGTTCCCATCTGACCTGCTCAACATTAGACCCCACATCCCTCATCCTGGCTGTAATCTTGTACCCTAGCATCTGGAACCAGACAATATTTACTGGGCAGAAGATACTTCTGTTGGCAGTGGTCTGAGGTAGGTTGTTGGAAAAATATTTAAGAAACTAATAGAGTTGAAAATAAAAGTGAATCAAAAGCTGACCCTGCAGACATGCAGTCTCATCAGCTCTTGGAAACCGCAGAGAATTTGACTGGCACATAGAAGCTGTGGGACCAAATTTCTTCTTATTAACTCATCGCAACAAGTGCTAGCAGCAGCTCATAGGAGGTGTAGGTGTTTGCTCTTTTCTTTCCCTGCCAGCAAAGATTTCTGAATATAGGAAGGAATATAGTTCTGCATATATCTCTGGTACCAGGAGACAGATAGCTGAAATCCTGTTGTATCTAGGGCAGCAAAAGTTCTTGGAGTGCTGTTGTCTTCTCCTGGGAGGAATTACTGTTCTTTATTACATGGTAAGCAGAAACAGTTACTTTACATTTTCACTGTAAAATTTTTAGTTTGAGAAGGTTTGGTGCAATGTCACGAAAAAGGAAAACCTCTCAGCTTCCAAATTTTCTCAGTTCCGTTATCTGTCGCAACTGAAGAAATAACATTAGTTTTCTATTTTTTTTCCCCCAAGTAAGAAGACAAATAGAAACTAAGAATAGAAACTAATTCGTCAGAGGGGCTGAACCCCTGCATGACACTTTTTAGGTTTAGCACTGTAGTCATTTACTGTGACAAAGTCTTCTGCTTGTGTAAGGAGAAATGTAGCCATCATCACGCAGTGTGCTGACGCTGGCTAACAGAACATGTGCCTGTGTTTTTGCAGGGAGATGGCAGATGTCATCCTGCGGGAAGCCTGGGGGAAAAGTGAAGACGTGACCTCAAACTGCCTTCAGCCTGGCAGCGCCAGCTTCCCTCTGTCGTCCACCCCACTACGTGTTGTGCCCAACACCTGCATCGCTGAACGCTAAAGATGCTGCAGTCAATGGGGAACGTAAATAGCCAGAGCTCGTTTTGGGTTTGTTCGTTTCATTTTGTTCATTCTGGGGTTTTGTGCTCCCAGTCTTCACTGTACGCTTGTCTGGTATTGTGAGCGACTGGCAGAGATGCAGGTTTCACGGGGAAAAGGGCGGCAGGGCCTGTGTGTGGCCCTGTTGACAGGCCATTCCCTGCTTTGTGATGTGGCCACAAGCAGGTGGCTGTGTTAGCCACCCATCCTGAGGTCATCGGGGTTAAATTTCTGCCTTGCTCTTCTGCAGATGGACTCCTTGTTGACCCTCACTCTTCCATGGCTTCGGAAGCTTTCATAGTGCAACCACTGAATGCACAGCAAATCCAGTCTCACACACAGATGTGAGTATCTTCTGATTCAGCGGAGCAGATGCAATTTCTGTGCATGTAGGGAAGCCGAATATCCCTCTGAAATACAGAGGTGAACTCCTCGGGGAGATGTGTCGTGCTGCAAAGAGCTGAGGGCAAATTGAATTTGAGAAGAGAGACAGGCAGAGGGTAAAAGCTGCACGAATATGTAAGGCAGGGGGATTTCTGCAGAAGACATTACTGCAAGCTCAGCAGTAATTAAACTGCCCACAGCTGTTTCTCTGTCACCTTTGGAAGTGGAAGATGCTTTAACCAGCAACAAAGTCAAAGGAAAACTTTAGGTATAACTTAAGAGCTCAAGTTGCTCACCGAGACCTAAGAGAAAATAATTTTGCTTTATCTTGTCACCTTACAGACATCCATGATCAGAAATCAATAAACTGCTTTACTTTGGGAAGGCTTTTGAATAGATTGCCTTGAAAACGTGGAAAACCCCTTAATTTCATATATGCATCTGGGTGGTTTATTCCCCTTCCCAGTGGGGAGAGGAAAGATTAAAAAGAAAAGGAAATGTTTCAGGAGATTTCGGAGTTTCTTTTACTTTCTTGCTTTCTATTTAAAAAGTGTGCTTGTGAAATAGAGAGGAAGGGAGAGGAAGAAAACCGAAAATGAGACTCTTTAGAAGGAGGAAAATTTGGAGAATTCTCCTATTCTTCCTATTCACTCTTTTCCCTACTTCTTTCCAGTAGGAGGAAAGAGAGGAGGAGGGAAGGAAAACAACTAAGTGAGGAAGGCGACGGCAAGGAATTCAAACATTACAGGTTTGGCTTTTAACAAGGCAACTATATTTGCTCTTAAATTTTTGGTCAACATTTCCTGTAGGAAGAATATTTTTAAAACCAGCTTTGCTTGTTACGCATCATTATTTGTGTATATGGCACTCCATGTGTCTGCAAGAAGACAAAATCATTCTGAAGTTTTTGCCTCAGTGCAGGCAGACGTGGCAAGAAGTCTAGCTTTATGGTACATTAGTGGAAATCGATGCTATTCTTGCTGACACCAGATAGGTCTCTCTTTGAGGTAAGAAGATAGGCAGAGCATCGTAATGCTGCAAAAACTGTTTGGGAATATACGGTCAGTGAGTGCAGTGAAACTGAGGTTAAGTCAGGGAAGCTCAAATCAAATTTCCAAGGTAGCACTCAAAAAGCGTATCTGAGGAGCAGAGTAAGCCTGCATATGTGCAAAAAAGGAACAAGGAGTGTGGGTTTGCGGGCAGGAAATAAAAAGCAAATTGATAGCCATGCTGTAAAGGCTGGGGGTATAAAGGGCAAGCCTAAAAGAGAAGAGAAGAACTTTAAAGGAAAGAATTGCAGAGTGTGAGAAGCAACTGGCTTTTGTGTCCTTTATGGAAGCATTCAATATAGGAAGACAAAACAATAACCCAAGGGAAAGTGGGCTCCCCGGCTGCAGGCAACATTTCATACAGGCAATGGAGTAAGCCCTTCAGCACTCTTCCGAGTTACAAACCGGTAAGGGTGTAGCTCAGGTGCAAGCTCCCAAATTGCTCTCTGGTAAACGACACCAGTATAAAATACATCTGTGATATGAATATTTCTTAGAGGCAGTCACAAGAACCACACTGCTAAATTGGCAGTCTCCTCTTGTAAATGTTGTCCTTTTATCTGTCCTATTCTTTCTTATGAACTTCCAATTGGAACAAGGGGCATTTTATTAATTAAAGATATCAGTTCTGAACGTGAGGCTCGTAGGTTATTAATTTTGTATCACACTATGCTTCAAATGCAGCACTGTACTTCTTGAGGGATCCTGCTGCAAAGTGAGATACTATGATCTCCTTAATCAGAGACTCTAAGGCATCAGAGTTAAAGCTAATTAGGGTTTATGGGACTTTGGAGGGAATATAATTTGTATGCGAACACTATAGCTGATAACGGGTTTCAAGATGGTGACTACAGATCTCAGCTGAGCTTGGGTACCACAGTTTGACAGGATAAATCATTAGGAGTACATTACACAACATTCTTCCATTTCATGTTATTTTCAGTCAGAAGGCTAAGGCAGAGAAAACACCGTGCACGTGACACAATATTGTGGCCCGCCTTTTGTTAAAATCTAGGCTGGGACTGAAGCAGCAATCAACACCTACTGTTTAAAAAGCATTTCTTTTCAGTAAAATCTCAGCGGCTGAAACAGCACCTCGCCGTTCAGATGTCCATCCCACTCTCCTCTTAACACCTGGATCATATCACATCAGGAGTAGGCATGTGCTTGCTGAGCCTTCACTGGGGACTCTGTCAGAAGAACGCAAACCTGCTCCAGTGATTTTAGAGCAAGTGCTCTTGAGAGCTCTTTGAACCATCCCACTAAATCCGAGACAGCTGTTCCATTGTAAAAGTCAGCTTAACATATGGCTTATAGTGATTGTATATTTATATTATACACAGTATAAAATAAAACAAAAGGTGCTTGAATTCTATGAAGACAGCAAATTGCTATAAGCAGAAATGGAGAGAGAACAGTGGTTATAGACAATCTGTACTAGACTAGCAGGAAACATTACCAGTAAAAGGAGAGGAACCATGAAAGGGAGGACTTTCATGGACAGCTGTCTACTTGGCAGCTAATACCAACAGATATTTGATGAATGAAATCTCTCTAGGAGCCTCTGGAGATGACAGTAACATTATTTTGCATTGACATGCTGTTTCTGTGTTGGGCCAGTGTCCTGGTTCCGGCGGGGATAGGGTTAATTCTCCCCAAGAGACAGTATTCCATGCCATGTGAGCCACGCCCTCACTGAGCTGCCGGGGGAGGGGCCAGGAAGTCACCGCTTATAAGCGGGCTGGGGCGGCGCGGGCCGGGCGGTCCGGGAGCGGTCGGGGAGCGGCGGTTCTGTAATCGGGTCTGTATATTCCTTTATTTGTGTTATTGTTGCTATTTTTTTTTGTTCCCTCTGCTGTTCTGTTAAACTGCCCTTGTCTCAACCCAAGAGTATTGCCTTTTTCTTCTGTTTTGACCTGTATTGGGAAGATCTAAGTGAGTGACACGTGGTTCTTTGTTGCCGTCTGAGGCTAAACCACGACAGTCCTTTTTGGCGCCCAACGTGGGGCTCGAAGGGTTGAGATAACGACAAAATCCAACTAGAGCTTGTAAAACCGAATTTACTGTATACGTTTATTTTATTAGGAAAATACTCACTGTTTACCATGTTGCTTGGTTTGTTCTCATGGCTGTGTTATGTAAATTCCTATATGACTTATGTACTCCCTGTGATCATATTTGCTACCTCTGGGAGGGGGATGAGGATTATCATTTTACTATCCTGTGTGATATCGGCATATGATATGATAACATCACTTGTTAGACACTTAGTTTGGGGTTTTTATGTGGTATTACTGTCTTGTCCATACATCGGGCACCGTCTCTCAGAATTTATTAATAATTACACCCAGTCTATGGGGGAAACAGGGGGGGACACCTTCCCCAGCTTTGAGAATGTTGAATATCCTTGGGATGCTCAAACCAGCATGTTTGTAGTGTTATGTCTGCTGAATATGTTCCAGGTCCTGTTTAGGGTTAAGCAACTATTTAAGACTACCACCCAGAGATCTGCTCCGAGGCAGGATAGTCAGGGATGGCATGGCATGTGGGAGAACATGGGCAGGTACCTAGAGAACTTCTCGCCTCCAATGGTCTGGGACTTCACCCCTGAACAATTACAGGACCCTGATAAAGTAGTAGACTATCTGAAGGGAAAATGCTGTGGCTATTCCAGAGAGGCACAGCTCACTGCCCTGTGCTGGGCCCTGGCCAGTATCTACCAGGCACTGCTCAGTGTTATGCAGCACCCTCAGGAGAAAGAGACTAGACCAGCAGGCACTGCAGCTCCTGCGGCCCCTGTGACAGGCGCTGCGGCTCCTCCGGCCCCTGCGACAGGCGCTGCAGCCGGCGCTGCGGCTCCTCCGGCCCCTGCGACAGGCGCTGCAGCCGGCGCTGCGGCTCCTCCGGCCCCTGCGACAGGCGCTGCAGCCGGCGCTGCGGCTCCTCCAACCCCTGCGACAGGCGCTGCAGCCGGCGCTGCGGCTCCTCCAACCCCTGCGACAGGCGCTGCAGCCGGCGCTGCGGCTCCTCCAACCCCTGCGACAGGCGCTGCAGCCGGCGCTGCGGCTCCTCCAACCCCTGCGACAGGCGCTGCAGCCGGCGCTGCGGCTCCTCCAACCCCTGCGACAGGCGCTGCAGCCGGCGCTGCGGCTCCTCCAACCCCTGCGACAGGCGCTGCAGCCGGCGCTGCGGCTCCTCCAACCCCTGCGACAGGCGCTGCAGCCGGCGCTGCGGCTCCTCCAACCCCTGCGACAGGCGCTGCAGCCGGCGCTGCGGCTCCTCCAACCCCTGCGACAGGCGCTGCGGCAGGCGCTGCGGCTCCTGCGGCAGGCGCTGCGGCAGCCACTGCCGCTACTCCAATCCCAGTGGCAGCCACTGCCGCTGAACCAGGAAACCAACCCATGCCAGTATCAGTTGCTCCCATACAGAAGAAGAAATACACAAAGAAATCAGTTCGCCTAGTAAGAGATGACGATGAACCAGGGCCATCACAAGGACAGGAGGAAGAGACAGAACCAGAGATAATTACCCGATCCCTATCCTTGAGTGAGCTGCGGGATATGCGGAAAGATTTTAGCCGACTTTCAGGTGAGCACATTGTCACCTGGCTGCTTCGGTGTTGGGATAATGGGGCCAGTAGCCTGGAATTAGAGGGTAGGGAAGCCAGGCAGCTGGGATCCCTGTCTAGGGAAGGTGGCATTGACAAGGCAATTGGAAAGAAGACCCAAGCCCTCAGCCTCTGGAAACGACTCCTGTCAGGCGTGAGGGAGAGGTACCCCTTCAGTGAAGATGTTGTATGTCAACCAAGCAAGTGGACCACCATGGAAAGAGGTATCCAGTACCTGAGAGAACTAGCTGTGCGGGAGATGATTTATTATGACTTGGACAATGCAGACTTACCCACAGACCCTGATGAGGTGCATTGCACAAGGCCCATGTGGCGGAAGTTTGTACGGAGCGCACCATCGTCATATGCCAACTCACTGGCAGTGATGGAATGGAAAGGCGAAGAGGGACCAACGGTGGATGAGGTGGCTGGCCGGCTCCGGCGATATGAAGAAAGTCTCTCTTCCCCCTTGTCTCAGCTGTGGAGAAACTGTCCCGTAAGGTCCAGCAACTTGAAGAGAATATGTCCTACTCCCCACCTGTACGGGCCAGCATCTCAGCTATTAGGAGCAGGCATTTCCCCACTCAAGAGAGAGAGTACAGAGCGTACACACCACGAGGCACCCTGTGGTTCTACCTGTGTGACCACGGAGAGGACATGAGGAAGTGGGATGGACAACCTACTTCGATCCTGCGGACACGGGTACAGGAGTTGCAAGGAAGGACAACCACAAAAGGGCATCCCTCCAGGAAAAGTGCCGCCCCGGTTTCTAGCGAGCAGCTCCCCAGACAGAGCAGAAGGCCTGATCTTGCTTCTGATCCTCTTGAAGGAACCTCCAGGTCATTTCTGCAAGAAGTGAGTACCGGATACTATGACCAGTATTAGAGGGGCCCTGCCTCCAGCCAGGTGGAGGAAAGGGACAACCGGGTTTATTGGACAGTGTGGATTCGATGGCCTGGCACATCAGACCCACAGGAGTATAAGGCTCTAGTGGACACAGGAGCACAGTGCACTCTGATACCATCAAGCTATAGAGGGGCAGAACCCATTTGTATTTCTGGGGTCACAGGGGGATCCCAAGAGTTGACTGTACTGGAGGCTGAAGTGAGCCTAACTGGGAATGAGTGGCAAAAGCATCCCATTGTGACTGGCCCAGAAGCTCCATGTATCCTTGGTATAGATTATCTCAGGAGAGGATATTTTAAGGACCCAAAGGGGTATCGGTGGGCCTTTGGCATAGCTGCTTTGGAGACGGAGGAAGTTAAACAGTTGTCTACCTTGCCTGGTCTCTCAGAGGACTCTTCTGTTGTGGGGTTGTTGAGGGTCGAAGAACAGCAGGTGCCGATCGCTACCACAACGGTACATCGGCGACAGTATCGCACTAACCGAGACTCTCTGATTCCCATCCATGAGCTGATTCGTCAACTAGAGGTTCAAGGAGTGATCAGCAAGACTCGCTCACCCTTTAACAGTCCCATATGGCCGGTGCGAAAATCTAATGGAGAGTGGAGGCTAACTGTAGACTATCGTGGCCTGAATGAAGTCACGCCACCGCTGAGCGCTGCCGTGCCGGACATGCTAGAACTCCAGTATGAACTGGAGTCCAAGGCAGCCAAGTGGTACGCCACGTAGATGCCCATGTACCAAAGAATCGGGCCACGGAGGAACATCAGAACAACCAGCAGGTGGATCGGGCTGCTAGGATTGAAGTGGCTCAGGTGGATCTGGACTGGCAACATAAGGGTGAACTATTTATAGCTCGGTGGGCCCATGATACCTCAGGCCATCAAGGCAGAGATGCGACATATAGATGGGCTCGTGACCGAGGGGTGGACTTGACCATGGACGCTATTGCACAGGTCATCCATGAATGTGAGACATGCGCTGCAATCAAGCAAGCCAAGCGTTTGAAGCCCCTTTGGTATGGAGGACGATGGTTGAAATATAAATATGGGGAGGCCTGGCAGATTGATTATATCACACTGCCACAAACCCGTCAAGGTAAGCGTTATGTGCTCACAATGGTGGAAGCAACCACTGGATGGCTGGAAACATACCCTGTGCCCCATGCCACTGCCCGGAATACTATCCTGGGCCTTGAAAAGCAAGTCCTGTGGCGACATGGTACCCCAGAAAGAATTGAGTCAGACAACGGGACTCATTTCCGAAACAACCTCATAGACACCTGGGCCAAAGAGCATGGTATTGAGTGGGTATATCACATCCCCTATCACGCACCAGCCTCTGGGAAGATAGAACGATACAATGGACTGTTAAAAACTACACTGAGAGCAATGGGTAGTGGGACCTTAAAAAATTGGGATGCACATTTAGCAAAGGCTACCTGGCTAGTTAACACTAGGGGATCTACGAATCGGGCTGGCCCTGCCCAATCAAAACTGCCACGTACCGTAGAAGGGGATAAAGTCCCCGTAGTGCACATGAAGAATATGTTAGGGAAGACAGTCTGGGTTAGTCCTGCCTCAGGCAAAGGCAAACCCATCCGTGGGATTGCTTTTGCCCAAGGACCTGGGTGCACTTGGTGGGTGATGCTGAAGGATGGGGAAGTCCGATGTGTACCTTATGGGGATTTGATTTTGGGTGAGAATAGCCAATGAATCACCCAAATTAAGGACAGATGGACTCTGATGAAAAATTGAGTAAAGCACAGCGGTGATGGGATCAGAACTGACCTCAGCAGTTGGCGCCCAGCGACTTCCTCAAGATCTACATCTTCAGCCCATGGACTGGGTGTGTGTGTGAGCCACGCCGGGTACACCAGTCAGGCTCTGAAAATACAGCATGCAATAGGCCAGCACCACACACCATCGCACCCGCCCTGAGAGACTGTTCTAACAAATGGAACCCTGTAAGATCTGGGCATGGCAAAAATGGTATGGAATAAGGGGTGGATAATGTCCTGGTTCCGGCGGGGATAGGGTTAATTCTCCCCAAGAGACAGTATTCCATGCCATGTGAGCCACGCCCTCACTGAGCTGCCGGGGGAGGGGCCAGGAAGTCACCGCTTATAAGCGGGCTGGGGCGGCGCGGGCCGGGCGGTCCGGGAGCGGTCGGGGAGCGGCGGTTCTGTAATCGGGTCTGTATATTCCTTTATTTGTGTTATTGTTGCTATTTTTTTTTGTTCCCTCTGCTGTTCTGTTAAACTGCCCTTGTCTCAACCCAAGAGTATTGCCTTTTTCTTCTGTTTTGACCTGTATTGGGAAGATCTAAGTGAGTGACACGTGGTTCTTTGTTGCCGTCTGAGGCTAAACCACGACAGCCAGCTTGGTGGGAGAATCTGGAATTAGACTGTATAGGATTTCTTTGTGCACATTTATAAGTTTATTAGTAAAAGAAATTATTAATCCTGGAAAGGACTTGAAGAATTCCTTTTAGACATCTCCCTTCTCTGGGGAAGGATATGTGAATGTCCTTGGCACTGCTTGTAGCCATGTTAAAAGTGACAAATGTTTCTAAGATCCATCTTTCCACATATCACCACCTTTAGAAGTTGCATTTTTTTCCTTATATGTGGATTATTTATCTCTTGTGGCAAAGAGCTTTCTGTTCCACACCTGACGGAAAATGAAACCGTTGATTGCAGTCCTCTTTATGAAAACTCTGTTTATATTGGAAGACACCTGGTAGATACGGAAAACATTTGAGCCCCTGTTTCTCTTTTAATAGCATTTTCATTAATGAAATGTATGTTGTCACGTCCTTCTTCAAGTCTCTATTCTAGATGGAAGAAAGAAAATTCTTGACAACCTTTTCTCATCAGTCTGTTTTCTAAAGCTCTCAGAAACAGCGTTACTCTCTTCTGGGATTTTCCCATTATTTTTACATTTTTGTATTCCACACAGGTTCTCAATAGTCCTGAGAGGGCAGAAAAATTACATTGTTTGCCACTTATGAAACCTCTGTTTGTACATCCCACAATTGCATTAAAGTTTCTTGCAGCAGCATGTTCTTGCCTCACATTCAGCTTCTAATCTACTATAACCTTCAGATAATTTTTTTTTCCTTTTTCTTTTTCTGTAACGTCTTTCCTTTGTTAGCAGAGACAGTGACAGCTAGCAGAGATACAGCCTAGAGGTACCAACAAGTGGTCTGGTTACAAGCTGCTCCCTAGTCTGCATGGCTATCTATCCTGGTGTAACCTCCAGTCAGGATCTTAAAAGGCAAAGCTATAACAAAATACCTACCCTGGGAATGGGGATTCATGTCACAGGAAACTCGAAAAACTGCAAAGTAGCAAACAGAGGAAAATAATTCTGGAGTCAATTTTAAAAATATAAGGCTCACCGAGTCTCCTAATCATACTTCTCATAGAAGAAAACAAGTTATATTTAGGACACATACGGTCAAAAGCAGCAGCGATGACTTTGGAGACTGGATTTTGGAGCTGTTAACAGCATTTCAATCATCTGTAAATTACTTGAAAAATCAAAGTCGTCAGTTCAATAGTAGTAGGTACTGGCAGTGTTCTTGGCTTGTTTCTGCGCTATTTTTGGATAGGTGTGGGGAAGAGGGGATATCACATACAGAGTCAATGCTAATACCCTGTCTCCCATATGGAGCTCTATATCTTTCTCCTTGATGATCTTGCATGAACCTCAAATTGATTCCAGAAAACTAGAACTGCGACTCATCAGTTTAACTCGGTTTCCTGCCATGACAAGGAACTGAACAGTCATGACCAAAGGAAGAAAATTTTGAGTTATTTTGAGACAAGAACAAGACTATGTGGCTTTTTTTAATGAGAAAGGCATCTTCCAGTGAAGGAAACAGACTTCTGTGACAGAGCTGTGGAACTGTTGTTTCTTCTGCAGAGACTTTCAGGCTGCATTTCTATTTAATTGGCGTCAAGCCTAGCATCAAGCCCACTTTCAGAGTTACACTTTGTTCTGAGCTTTAATTTGCACTTAAAACTACACTCCACTGCCTGAACGCTGTCTTACTATTACTATTTTCTCACCTACAGCTTTTCCTTTTAGAAAGAAACTCTTCCATCACTTAAGCCATTCCTCTCCTGGTCCCTCTGCTTCACTGCTACCACTGTAGCTGAAGGGACAAACCCAGACAGCAAGCAATCAGTTGGCAGGCAAAGTAAAGATGGTACAAGTCTAATGGAGAAACTTACTGGGAACAAACAAAATTGTACAAAACTAAGCAGTGATATGTAGTCCTTTTTAATGTCACCTGACCACTCTGTTGTCCAAGGAGCAGAGGGTACTTGGGGTACAAAGGGTGCCAAAGGGTACATGGGTACCGAGCCGCAGGCTGTGCATGCATTCAGTCCTCTGTTCCAGGTGTCACAGGTTCTTTGTGCTGATCACTTTTATAAATTTTTCATTTTTTCCTTTGAGGCTGGTAGTGCTTACTTACCTCAGCAGCTGCTTTTTCTCCACCAACTCTTACATTCCTTTTTTTCCTCCTCTACTGTCTTGTTTAGGGAATGGTAAATCATGCTATGGCAGGTTCTCTTCTCTTTGTTTGCCTTTTGAGGGTGAGGTTGAGAATAGTAATATATCTGTTGATGTTGGATAATAACAGGGTTTCTCACACCAGCTACAGGCTGTTGGCCTACACCATTACTTTCTTGACTGACTGTTGTCCTTTGTCTTACCTCTTAATTGTTCTTCAGCTGAGCATCATTTCCAAGATTATCATTAAGGGGTACAACCAACTAGGATCTTTTAAAGGAAAGAACTCTTTAAGTTCAAATGAAGCATACACAGAGAACAACGATATACATTCCAAGGTCTGGGAGGTATTGTTTTTTCCAAAACATGGCTGCACAAGAAAATGTGTGTTAAACAGAATCTGGCCTTAACTTGAACTGAAGTCACAGACCTGCTCTCTGCCTCTCTAGGTACCTGGGTAAATCCAAGATATCTTCACTGTCAGTTTTTAGGAATGAATTTCTCATTTTCCTTCTACTTTTTCTGCGGGGGAAAAAAACCCCAGCTGCAAATAGAAAATTCTTCACTGCTTATATGAAGTATGATAGCTTTGAAATCTCAGTTCTTAATGACTTTCCTCTGTGCGTATACCTGAATTCTTCCTGGGGAACTTGCTCCGTCAAGGATTTGGATGATGATGTTGCTGACTGTCAGGGGTCTCGCAAACTAAAGACCAGCTAAAAGAAGAGGAGTAGTACCAGAAAAGGTAAAGTGTGATGGAAACCCTGCTACCGTGAGGCTGTCATCAAGTTAAGCCTCTCATAAAGGGTGTTTAAAGGGTGCTACTTGCTTTTCTTGCCAGTTTTGCTAGAACCAGTGGCATTTGCAGAGAGGCAGGTGGAAAAGCCTCCCCACACCACTTTGGACATTCTCCCAGGACCCAACACACAGCGCTGGACTCTGTCCTGAGCAGTCAGCACTGGAGTATTGCTGTTAGATGAAAGACATTTGCTAACACCTTCAGAGGAACTAAAATTTGAAGTCCAAGGTCAGGTCCTTTCTTTTATTTATTTTTATTCCTGAGAAATATATACTTGCATGTTTATGTGTATATATACAAGGAGTGTGCTAACGTGTGTGAGAGGAAGAAGGAGGAGGGAGAGAGGAGAGAATGGATGAAAATTACCCTGTTCTTTGTTTTTACTCTGTTTCCTCCAATGGAAGTTGCTCCTTTCTCCTCTTCTTGCTGCAGCTGTGTGGCCATTACAGTGTCTATGGTAATAATGTGATAGTGTTACTGGCAAATGTAAAGCTCAATCGCTGTAAACAATGATTAAAAGATGGTTGCACAGAAACAGGTGATTTTGTGCACAGCTAGTTAAAACGAACACACATTTTTCCCAACCATGTGCTAGCAAAATAAGCACACACGTTTAGGAGCCACTTTCTATTAACATTAGTTTGCTTTTATGCCTGCACATTTCACACTCCATTAACTGTCAGTACCTTGTATGGAATCTGTCAACTTAAAAGCTCCTCTTTTTCCCCACATGCAGTGAAAAGCTAACGAGGATGTCTTTCAGAGAGAAATAAATAAATAGGTTTTCTTCAAAAAATTGTTGACTGTAGAGACAATATTTCTAATTGAGAAACTGGCATCTTAGTGAACAAGTTACTGATGGTAATAATGAAAAAGAGTAGGATAAAGAGTATGTATGTTTGAGTATGAAGAGTATGAAATGGATATCTAAGAACCAGAAAGAAACTAGCTTACTGAAACAACCCCATCAAAACTGGGACGGCTAACCTAGGTACAGCTTAAGCTATGTGTGATCATGAGTGAGTGGTAGGTGGTCAAGAAGTGCAAACTCACGGTTTCTCAAGAACAGTATCTGTCAGAGCCCAACAAATATAACAGCAGCTGTGCTAGTGATGAGGTGCTTGGCTGGACCTCCTGGTGTGGCATGTAGCTCGAGAACATAGGTACCTACATTTGGGTGTTTAACATGTGCCCCATCCTAAGCTACCTTTGTGCTCCATCCTTGTAGTCGGTATGATCTGAAAACCTAATCATCTCTCCCTAACAGACACCTATGTTTGGTCAGCTGAATTTTCCTGTCATCTCCATTGACTATACTGACCAGGGACTTGAAGAAGTAGCCCACACATAGGTCAACTGCCAGTAAGGATGCCCTAGGATACCTTGGCTTATCTCCAGCTGCAGATCTGATGCCCTATCTACCAGTCCTATGTGGATACCTTGGATATACCAGACTATTTTAAGTGATAATAAATGGTTGCATTGAGGCAATTAATTGAAGTCCTAGTGACAACAACAGCAGTTCTGTGTCATTTACCTGTGCCCGTACAAGATTTTCTTGTTGTCCTCATTTTTTCAGTGCTTTGTTTACCATAATATTTTCAGATCCTTTTCAGGCAGGGAAGGTCTTCTGTGCTTAGTTCATCAGCTCTTGAGATGTGGTAACTTCATCTAGAACTACCCTGTTGGGGTATACTGGCGCTGCACGAGGGTGCTCCCCCCGCTGAATTGCATCTAGATCACTTGTGCTGTTTCCCGTGCATTGGGTCAGAACTGGGGAATGGGAGCAAGGAAACAGCATACATCATCAAAAAAAAAAGGAATGGGTCTGAAGGTAGTTATGTTTAAACTTCAGATTCTCTCAAACACTGCCTGATTTGGAAAGTGCTCGGCCTGGCAGGTGTTTCTTTGGACACACACCCACAGACGGGCATTCTTTCTAGAAGGGAGCAGATGTACATACCTAGTGGTCAGAGCACTTGCCAGGTGAGAGAGGCTTATAGTAACTGCTAAAGGCTTTCATAGATCTATGCTATCAGATTCAGATTTAAGGACTGCATCTCTTCCTACTTCCAGAAAAACCTACTCTTCTTGTGGATTGGCTCTGGAAGCATAGCGAATCTTCAGCCCTGTGAACTAGTGCAAAGTGCTGAGCTAGGCAGCAAAGTCATACAGCTCACACATGGATACACCAGCAGTTCCTTCCTTTCTGCCTCAGGAACAGGACTGCCAGCCACTAGGGTTGCAGGTCCTCCACTGCGTATTTATCAAGGCCTTATGGTACTATTAAATAGCAGGCACCACAACTACCACATCACCCTCAGTTAGGCCTACCTCCCTTTTAGTAGACCTAATAAAAAAGCAGCAGTAATTGCCTGCAAACAAAGGTTCCCCCAGAACATACTGAGAGAAAGGGAATGTTATGTGCACGAGTAGCTTTGCACAATAAAAATATTCTCTCTATAACAAATAAAGCTGATTGTATATACAGCAACCCAAACCTGTTGCATCGCTATCCACCATTTTGGAGTCCTGTCACCGGTTTGTTACCCTGCTCTACTAACCATTGTCTTTGCTCTGTTTTTCAGTCTCAACCTTGATTCGTTCATTTCAATCCGATTCATCTGATCAGTACTGTGAAAGGAAGAGGCGCATTGGGAGGTTCACACTGATAAGTTGGGTCTCATGGAGGCAGTGGCTGAGAAGTTTCAGTACAGTGATCTGTTCCAAAAAGCCAGCATCTCCACCACTTGATGACCTTGACAATCTTGCTCCTTCATCTCCATCCTCCATATCATATCCACAGCCCCAGCCTACTTAAATTGTACATATTTAGGACTCTGCACACTATCTGTTGCACTTACCACAATATATCTGTTGTGGTTTGGGCTGGGCTGGCCACTAAAATGAACGACACGTAGATGCCTCTGCTCAATTTGCCTGCACACACTTAAATCCTTAATTCAAGCAAGGAAATTGCTATTGCTTGCAAAACTTAGATTTACACCTCAGCTTTTGAAAAGAGAGAAAAAAATAAGTAGAACTGGCAGGGAGACAGAGAAACCCAGATGATAAGAGAGTGGGTTTTCCTTTAAGGAAAATAGAAGCAATAGTGTCAAGTTCCGTTTGATATTACGAATGCAGAAATGCTATCAGAGGGCTAAACAAATGAAATAAATAGAATTTGAGGGTCTCGGTAAACAACTTCAGATACAAACAAACTTGAGTAATGGTTTTTGGAGGTTAGGGAATGATACAGGATGGCACAGATGGGCACAGAGTAGAACACTTTTATTTGGTCACCATCCTTGGCCTCGTTGCTCTTGTTGAAAGCTTCAACTCAACCAGACTGCTCTTGAGTATTATCTACCTAGCCCTGGGGATTTGAGGGCAGGTGTGATAGATAAACACCATTTCTTTACTCTCTGTCCTTTCAATAACAGTTATGCAGGGTACCAGTATATATATCAACTACCATCTTTGAGGGAAATAAGGAGAAGTGGCATGAAAAACAAGGGTAATTTATTATTTAAAGAAACCTTGCAGAAATACCATTTTCCTTCAGCAAGTCATGTATTTTTCACCTATCTTAGCAGGATTCTGCAATTTGCTCAGTCTTCTTTCATAAAGAAAATACTATTTCCAGGGTTGCACGTGAGTTAAGACTGGACATAATAATGATTCTTAATCCATATCGTTTAATAAACTGAAATAACCAAGATTTTAAGGTAGAATATTACCTATTTCCTAATATAAAACTCCTGAAATATGCATAGCTTATTGAATTTCTCAGTACACAAAATTTTTATGCATACATATTCTTTGTGATTTAGCCTTTTGTCAGGTTTCCACTTTTCAGTAATGCTTACAATTTCCTTAAAAAGTGAATGTATTTTTTTAAAAAGGGAGCTAGATCAAATTAAATTATTGTTGTTCCTCAATTCAGACAGAAATTCATATGAATTTTATGTCTCTGAATAATGTCCACTTTTACCTGCTTTGTCATGTCATGCTTTTATATAAGAATGGCATTCTTGACCAACAAACTAATTTCGAGAGGGTTCTAAAAAGTTGTCCACTTTTGAGAGAAATAAAAGTCTCCAAAAATATCTCCATCTTTCCAAAATTTATCATTTTTAAAGAACTTCAAAGTTTCAGTGGGGATTTCTCAATCATTCCGTAGGAACTTCTCATAACAGAAAAGCATTTCAAGAATCTTTCAATCACACGACGTGGAAGGAGCCATGGTGCAGGCTACCCTACCCCCTGGCTTCAGATTGACAGAATTTAGGATCTTCAGTAATTTTGAAACCTGGAAGATACAGAAAAAATATCAGAATTATTACTATGCAGCCCCCAAGTTTATCTGTTGATTTATCTTTGGAATGCTTTGCTGTATTATCTAGACAAAGACAATTAGCAAGAAGCAGCTATTCATTATCCCTCTCCATTTATCTGTGGGTAGAAAGGTGTATCCCAAAATCACCATTAGCATTGCAGTGATGTGTTGTCACAAATGATGCATTGCCAAATTCACGCAAATTGACCATAGTACACACTTTACATTTGCAAGCATTTCTTACAGCTTTGTTGATGTCTTGAAAATAAAGGATTATTCACCTTTTGACCAAGCAGTATCAGTTTATCAAAAACATTTTTGTGTCTCCATGGTTTGCATCATCAGTGGCTACGGAAAAAATGTTTGTCATTTTCTACATTGGTTTTAAAGTCTCTCTCAATTGAAAGGGAACTTAATATTTTGTGAATGATGCCTGAAGCTGTTGCCTTAAGAAGAGAAAACATTTTAGCTATTGGAAATCTTGGAATAACACTATTCATTTTGCTGTCAAAGTAGAGTGATCTGCATTAAAAATTTGTGTGTAATGTATGGTAAAGCGCTGTAGTGGTCATTTTCTTTTTTTAGGAAGAAATGTTTCAAAGGGGAAGAGATGTTTCAAAGGGCTTTTTTTTTTGTCTCACGTTAGGAATTATGGTGATCATTTATATGCTTACAAGCAATTGAGAAAAATGTGTCTCTGTAAAGTACAATAAGTCTTGTGGAAACTATTGCTTTCTCTACTGAACCATGAAAAGTCATTTCTGTACTCATTCCATGCTCGTTCCTCTGTTTCATCTTAAGGACTGTGTCTTGATTTGTTAATAAAATGCTATTGTCATGATCTCTACTTTATCATCAGCCATATGCAGACGTATGTATCAACTACTTCTAAACCAATTACACGCAGATTGCCACTTGGATATAATCAGTCACTCCAGCCCACAAAGTGCTGGGCTAATAAACACTTTTTGTGATACAGCCAGTAGTTAGCTCTGCTTTGATAAACATTTTGGATAAAGTCCTCTTCAGATTTTAAAATGTACCATGGGTAGTGTAATCCCAGCTGTGGTTCTTTGCCTTTGCATTGCTATGGCAGGTGGAATAATTTTTGTAAACAATTTATGAGGAAATTTCACATCCTTTGGTTTTAAGTGTGCGCTGTCGATCTAAACTGATGCCTGAGATCCTGTCCACAGGCCCTCCCCTCAGACACCAGCGTGGTTTGGGGGAATGAGAGCCATCTTCATGGAAAAATAGTTCCACTCCAGTTGTACAAAGTCCCTGTGGTGCAACATTTCCTTCGGCTCTTCCCAACTCTTTGATGGGTTTCTTGATTTGCCAGCAAGATACTGAGGCAGTTTCCAACTTTTTTATTCTTCATGACATCTTCCATCCCAGTCCTCTGAAACGCTTTGCTTTGATGTTGAATGTGAAGGGAGCCCATCTCTTTTCCTAGCTCCAAGTTCCTCATCAGCAAAGGACAGTCTGACACCCAGTGTACAGAGCCTGATGGGGTGGGAGTCCTTCTCTCCTCATAAGCTGAAGAAGTTGGATGAAAATATCCAGAGATTTCTGATAAGACAACTGCCAAGGACCTCTAGTTTCTACAAGGAAGAGGGCTTTTTCCCAGGTTCAAAGCTCTACCTTGCACACACCGTGTACAGATTCTTTGCAATAAAATATTCTAGAATCTATGTAGGGCAACTGTTGATCTTTATATAAGCATTCATTTACCTTTCTAGAATCTACCTGAGCTGTAAGTGAAGGGATGTTATATATCTAAATGCCATACAATGTTCTAAAGGTTCTCAAACATGAAGTCTTGTCTATGTATTTCAGAGCAGTATTAGAAAGACACAGATTTCCATTTTGGAGGCTCTGTGGTTATTTTCATTAAAAAGCTACATTTTATGATGCTGAATTCTATTCTGAAACCAGTATTTAATCAATAGTTACATGACTCCGTGTTGGTCTGGCCAGGTTTCATTGCTGATTGAGTCAATCTTCCTTTCACTCAAATAAGAAACAACGGGGGAAAAAAATTCTCATAAAATAACAGCTCACTAACCATCTTAAATTGACTGTAATAATCTTCTATCTGCCTTTACATTTTTATCAGTTGCAGCCCGTTGCAGTGGTAATCAGCTGTAGATTAATTCAGATTTCTGTATGCTCTGAAACCAAATTGTACAGCTCAGATTGATTGTTCATTAGGACCCAGCAGTGTCTGAGCCCCTGCAACATCACTGTCAAAATGCCTGATGCTTGGGAGAGAAAATTAGGGGAGCCAAATGTTTTCAACTTGTGTACGTGCTGACTAACTGAAAACTTCACTGCCTGCAAATATTTGAATATTATAAGCAGCGAAGCTGGTGAAGGTGTTTAAAAAAGACATACTTAGGAACAAAGGCAGGGAATTATAAGCCATAAATGTGATGGGTGATTTTTTTTTTTTTTTAAAGGAACTATTTCTGTCAGGCAAAAATTTCCATCAGTAAAATCTGAGAGAGGGGAGTGACCTCACAATATAAATTCTGTTAGCTCATCACTTAAGGTAGCTGCAACAATTCTCCATCTGCTCGTAGAGAGAAAAAATGTAGTAATAATAACGTTTTTATGGTGATAGGGGCATTTATTAAATCACACAATAGGTTTTCTGACTGTAATGAAGTTTATAGACAAAACTAAATTCAACAAAATAGCTCTGTGTCATCATCACAAACAGGAAGTTAGAAAAAAAGGTCAGAAAGTAAAAAAGAATATTTATCAATTCCACATCAGTTTACCAATATTTCACATATGTTGTATGTGGGGAAAAAAAAACCTGATCAGCATTACAAGGCCACAAAAATGAAGGAAAAACCACATCATGGTTGCATGTGCAACCACCATTCTCTCCCCTCTGCAAGGAATATCATTACACTGTGTGGGATGAATCGGATCACAACAGGGGAAAAAATAGCACAAGAGGAATAGAAGTAGACTGTATCATGATGGATATGGAGAATTAATCAGAGAATCAAGATTATTCAGGCAGTTATAAATTTAACCTTTTTTCTTTTAAGGAAAAAGCTTGAAGTAAATCTTTGTCTCTATAACCTTAGTAATCTCCTCCTCAGGAGCAGGTTATGATGTGGGACTTACAGCCTTGCTGGGCCAGTGGTCCAGTGCTCTGGTTGCTGCATTGGCTGTTGGCCAGAGAAGACTGTCATCCCAGACAGGAGATGGACAGCTGGTGTCTGATACCATACCTTTAGAGGCTGGTTGAAGGTGCCTGACCATGTTGGATGGAGCAAATTTTGCTTTACGTGCCAGGATCTGATGGGACCATGTATAGGCATGAGAAGTATGGCCAGATCAACCAGACCCGGCTCAGTCTTACATTCTCTAGGGTCTTCCAGAACTCACTGGGGCTGCTTGGCAGTGCAATAAACCAAGGTGTAAATCCTCCTCCTTTTTTTCAACTTGTTTTGGCACTTTGCCAGCAATATTTTTTCTTGAGGATTTCAATCTTTAGTGGAGAGCTTGTGGTTTTTAACAGTTTATAACTCAGCCAAAGTGAAATGGAATTTGATGGGACAAAGTATTTCTTTAGCCTGAGGCCTTTCTCCCTGCTGAATTTTAAAGGTTTTTCTGCAAACTGCAGGGATGAATTAGAGCAGCTTTAAAAAGCGAGAAGTGTCTAGCTAGAATGGGATGTGTTAGCCTCTCTTAAGGGGGTGACTACCAGCTCCCTTGCAAAGGGACCTATGGCCATTTTAAGGGCCTCCTGTGGTCTGAGCATTTTTATGCAACCTCATATATGCAATACCAAAGTAAAAAGAGCACTTATCGGTGACAGGAAAACCTGTGTTCCCAGCCTCTGTAGTCACCTCCCAGAGGTTATGTCACACACCAGAAAAGTATATCAGCTGTACAGTCCACAAAGAAAGCAACGAGATATTATTCTAGAGCCTGGTGGCTGGGGAGAGAAGTGAAGTAGGCTCTTTGCCTCATTTCAGGAAAAAAAACCCAAAACACTGTACTTCATCGAGTGTTAATACAACGATAGATTTGTCCTGTCTACATTTTAGCTTCTTCTAGATGTGTAGCGTGAGTCATCTCACATGATTAATATGTCTGAACACTCTAGGTTCTCCTACCCATCAATGGAAAGAAACAGGCACTTTAAGCGCACAGTACATAGAACCATAGAATCTTACAGTGTGTCTGCATACACAATGGCGAGAGGAATCACACCACAGTGTGCTGTTTCTCTCTTTAATTACGAAGAAGGAAGCTGTTTTGAGGTGATCATCTACAAATTAAACATCAACACTAGGTCAGAGAACTTCCCTCAGGGTATGAACCACCATGAATTAAGATGAGGAGGTTGCTGGGGACACCCCTCCACTTTAGTCAAGAGGGCTTACGATGCCCAGAGCCTGGAGGGACCTCCATGAAGATGAGGAACCTGATGGCTTCCAGTTGCCCCAGCTCCTTGGCAACATGAAGGCCTGGGATCCATCTTCCCCTACTCCCTGCTGAAAATGCTTCAGGGCTTCTTTGGACTGCCCATCTGCTATCTGCAAGGCTGACTGAGGGCCTAGGAAATACTTTGAAAAGACAGAAACCCTGATAAAACTTAAACATTTCAGGGTGTGTGTTTCTTGGGGATATTTAAAAATTTCAGTTATGTGATTTTTCTTCAAGATACTTGTCTAAAGTCTCAAGGTATTCTGCAGAACAGAAATCCTAGCTGTTGGCCATCTCTGTTAAGTGTATTATTTTCATGGAGAAGAGAAGGCTTGATAACTACCCTGATTATTTAGCTCAGTTCTCAATAAAGTGACCCATTTCATTGTCTTTCCTTGCTCTCAGGCAAAGGGCTGTCACACTTGTACAAAGATGAAGCTCAGGGCTTGTCAACACAGGGCAGGTAAGGCATTCTGGACAGATATCTCCTTATGTTGCAATTGTATCTACTGAAGTCTGAAGTACCTGCCTCATCTGCCTCTCACCTCTTCCCTGTCCCATTGACACTTTATATGTGACAACAGAATTGCTGGCATGGATATTTCAGCCGGGATAGAGTTAATTTTCTTTGTTTTGGATTTAGTATGAAAAGAATGTTGATAACACATATTATTTTAGTTGTTGCTAAGTGATGTTTACATTAGCCAAGGACTTTTTGAGCTTCTCATAGAAGATGAGAGGGAGCACAGACAGGACAAGCTGTCCAAAAGAATATTCCATACCATAGACGTCACGGTCAGTACATAAATGGGGGTTGGTTGAGGGGCAAGAATCCATGATCATTGCTCAGGATGGGATGGGCAACCGATCACTGGGTGGTGAGAGCAAATTGTGTTGTATCATTTTATTTTGTATATTCTTTTACCATTATTATTTTCCTTTTCCACTACTGTTCTATTAAGGAGTCTTTATCTCAACCTACAAGTTTTTTTTACTTTCCCCTCCTTTTGTCCCTCGTCTCCCTACCCTACTGGGGGGACAGGAGGGAGTGAGTGGCTGCATGGTCCTGGTTGCTGGCTGGGGCTAAACCACAGCAGTATGCCAAAAGAGTCCGATGCGTAGAGACTAGAAGCACAGACCCTTGTTAAATCCATTGGGATGAGCTGGGAGCAGCTCTGCTGGCAGATGCGATGCAGCAGGAGGAGGGTTGTGAACAGCTGCAGAAAAGATCCTGAGCAGTCTTACATGCCACTGACACAGCTGTTTGCTGAATGCACATCTGTCTATGTCTCACTGACAATACGATATTGGCAAAATCGTATCACTGTTGCTCCAAGTCAGAGCAGTTTGATTACAGAGTACACATTTGGGGATTTATATTCGTGTCTTATTTTTATAGAACTTCCAAGATTCTTGTACAATGAATTAAATATGCCACACAGACAGATGTTGGAAAATAATGATTCAAAATGAACCCAGACGTTTGTGCCCTGTGCTTGATCTCTTTCTTTTATTGGGGAGGACAAGAGCAGCTTGTCCTTTTAGGTAGCATCTGACCATCTCTGCTTTCTCAGACATATTATTATTGACTGAACCATCTGTAATTTCATAATACTCTATATTAAATAATTTTTCTTTACCCACTGTTTCTATTAGCAGTTTAACAATTCATCTTGTACGGTATTTCTTCCACATAATTATAATATATCTGGCAGTGCTTAATTGAAGGTTAATAATCTCTCATTTTTTTTACTTAAAGGATATGAATGACACTAGATCTCCAGCAATGAATAGACTTGTCTAAGATAGCCTTTATTTACCTTTGAATGCTCTTTTCTGAACAAGTGTGTATGAAAGGCTTTTCAGTATCAAGAGTGTGCTATAGTGTCTCATGTCTAATATTTCCAAGATATGATTAGTAGCTTCTTTCCGGGAAACTGCAGTTACTTACATCAGCACCATTATGCCCATTACACACGGTCATTTAATCTGGTTGCTCTTTTACCTTAGGATAAAAATGAGTGTCAGGTTTTTATACCCCTAAGCCAAGGCTCCCTCTTAGAAAAATTCCAGGCACTGCTTGGGAATCTCTTAAGTTATCAGTCCCTACCTATCTACCTTCTGTTTTAAGCTCCACAATGACATATAATGTTGGAGAGATCTCTTTAACTGCTCGTTAGCAGGAAGCTAATTAGGAATGTGCCTGAGTCTTCCCCAGCTACGTGAGTAGACTGTGTTGCTTGAAGATGTGAGTTGCCTGATACTGTATAGTGGCTCAGAAAAACTGCATTCAGTGCTAACATGGAGATTAGTTATCTGTTTTCCTGTGGTTTACAGTGGTACAAAGTGTACCTCCTCTATCTGGCCAATAATCGGAACCCTCTACTCTTCTGACCTGATGAAAACCAGGAAAATCTGATGTCTCTTCTTGTCTTTTGATCAAGATTAAAGTGCTAAGTACATTGATCTACTCCTGGCTAAAATAAAACCCTCTTGACACTAGTTTCCCAGCTTTCTGTTATTTGTGATGTTACTTGCAGTACATCGTGGTCCTTTAGTGTAGACAAACACTTACTGGAATTAGTTTGTTCCATAGTAAAGATCATGAACTTCCATCGTAAATCCGTGCCCGGTGGTCTCAAAAATGTTATACATGCCCAAAGAGAGACGATAGCTAAGGATTTGGTAGCAACTATCTCTGTGTGCTAGATTTTGTAGAATACAGAAGATTTAATAGTTTTGGAGATACTGTTGGTAACAGGATGTAAATTGTCAGGGACCATCTGCTGTGAAATTGATTGACCATGATTCAGACAAATATCATTTAGAGATTTAACAACATTTAGGAAATCATGTAGACGTTTTGCTTTCTTTTTGCTCTGCTTTCCTTTCCCAGTGGTAACATTTTGTACTAAATTTTAAGTGGGCTTATATTTAAGTTCCTGTTTATGCAAAAAGGTAGGCGATACGACATTGACATTTCAGTTTCATGATAATAATACAATGGTATTCAGTATAAGATTTCCTTCTGACATAAATAACCTCAAAGTATTTATTTCAAACATATAGTGTTGCAAAAATAAATTTGATCATGTGTAATTATAAATATGGGGGTTTAATGTTTATTTTTTAATGTTTAGACTGGACATTAGGAAAAAGTTCTTCACAGAAAGAGTGGTCAGACACTGGAATAGGCTGCCCAGGGAGGTGGTGGAGTCACCAGCCCTGAATGTGTTTAAGAGTCATTTAGACGTAGTGTTGGGGGATATGGTGTAGGGGAGAACTTTGTAGAGTGGGGTTGATGGTTGGACTCGATGATCCCAGGGGTCTTTTCCAACCTAAATGATTCTATGATTCTATGATTAAAATATCTCCTCTCTTTGTGAACTGCAGAGATGTTTTGATGAACCTGATTTTTAAGATGGTTAGCTACTACGTACTCGGCACTGGTGAGACACATCTGGAATGCTGGGTCTGGTCCTGGGCTCCTCAGGCCAAGACAGGCTGAACATACAGGATTCAGTCCAGTGCATGGCCACAAACTTGATTAAGGGAATCTTATCCATGTGGATAAATACCTGATGGGAGAGAATGAATGAAGAAGACAGACCCAGGCTCTTCCCAGTGTTAACACACATTGAACATGAGGCAATGGGCACAAACTGAAATATGGAAAATTCGATTTAAACATAGGATGAAACTTTTCAATCATGAGAGTGGTGGAACACCAGCATAGGCTGCGCAGAGAAGGTGTGAAGTCTCCATCCTTGGAGATATTCAAAAAGCAAGTCATGACACAGTCATGAACAACCTGCTCTAGCTCACCCTTCTTTAACCACAGGGTTGCACTCAACAATCTCCGCAGGTGCCTTCCAACCTCAGCTGTTCTGTGATACTACAATACTTAAATTTCTCTATTTCTTAGGTTTTATCCAATCATACTAATATTGTTTATCACACTTAAAAATAAATTAACAGAACAAGCTCCCTGAAAAATGTCAATTATTTTGTCTAATTATTTGGAGAGAATCCAGGAGAGCATTTTCCAAGTAATTTCCGTTTTGGAGCTGTGATAGTCTTTGGTAAACTCAGCCACACTCAGTAATCTGTGTGCATGGTTAAGGCTTTCCACTCCATATGTTGATGTGTAGTTGCAGAGGTACCAAAAAGGCACACACAACTTGATAACTAAGGGTTTGCAGCTGATCCTGTTTGATGCCTGTGCAAAATGTCTAGGAGGCTGTAGGGAATCTCGGAGGATTTCCCATACACAAACTTGCACATGCTGTTCAAGGGCTAGACACATTTGCTAGCTCAAAGACAGCAAGTGGGTCTGAGCTCCAGACAGTACCACTGTGTCTGGGCTGACTCCACAAGCTCGTGTCCTATCTCTACCTTTAGAAAGTCAGGCACTAGTTCCCTTGGCATCTCCAGTAATTACGCATTGAAAATCCAAATCTCACTTGTCTGTGACTCGGCTTCTCCACCTTGAGAGTGACATGACTGGCCATGTAAAACACTTGTTTGTGATTAAAATCTTACAAAGACAAATATGTGAAGATCTTTTACCAAATTGTGGTTTAATTTTTGTGATCACGTCCCATACTGGTGTGATTCATCATTGTGGTACTTTAAATCCTTACTTCCTATTTTTTCAAAATGCAAGAACAGTCATTTGAATTAAAAAATGTGCATAATTTGATTCGTTATTCTTGCTGTCATATTACAAATGGTTTTAAATTTATTTTACGCAATGAGACAAGTACAAGGAATTTGGGTCTAATATTAAGGTGAGTAACTATCGCACTGGCAGTGAATAGGTTTCCTATTTTTTTTTTGTGTTTGTGCACTAGCCTACAGCCCGACTCCTGCTCACCTCGGCTGAGTGCTCAGTTTTAATCAACAGCCTATTTATGGGATACAGCTGTACTGAGGTATGTTGGGATGAACACATACTTCTTTTTGTGTTATCTTTGGTAGTTTCCTCCTTCAAATATTCACGGATGTGAAATATATGAGAATGTAATACAATCTGATATGTGTAGGTTGAAGCAAAGTAATCAATTTAATCTGTATGAAGTGTTAACCTAATTTTCTCAGATTCAGCAGTAGTAAATGAATCTTAATAGTTCCTTGAGCTAATATGGCCAGAGCTGAGAGATAAACCTATTTTCACAACCAGATTTTTGGGTCATCTTAATGAGTGTCACTTGTTCAGTTCTTCACCTTGTAGAAATCTTGCTTATAACCCAGAAACCCATGGGCCTGGGTTTAACAGAGAGATCAAGGTTCCACTACTGAACAGTAGTGATGCAAAGCATCCTTAGAAAAGTCACTACAGTGTAAATGGTAGTGCAGTATAAGCCTAATGTCCCAGATATAGGAGCTGCCTGAGCCATCCAGGGAAGGAAAAACAATCACATTAAGGATCGTACCTTCTCCCTACTCTCCTCTCATCATTTATTTTCCTCTATTATTGGGCGTTTAGCCTTTGCAAGGGCTGAAAGGAGAACTCCTTTCTTGGACAGAAGCTTCTCTCTCTTGTGTGCCCACAAAGTCTATTTAGATGTCCTCCCCTCACTAGCAATCCTATTCCAACTGGAGAAGGAAAACCCCTCTTCCGTCCTGGGGTTAGAATAGGATCGGGCTCAGAGACCTGTAGGTGGGCTCATGATAATCGTCAGCCATCCAGACTGGTCTCAGATAGTCCATGTGCTGAGGGACAGACCGTAGGCCATCCTTGACTCCCATGCCACCCTCTGGAGGTGTGTTGAACTTATCTCCCTGTGGTAGGATTTAGCACAAGGAGACTGTCAGCACCACCCTTCCAACCCCCTCTTGGTTCCGTTCCTGTCCAGAGGAGAGAAAAGGCATCTGTGATATAGCCATATTAAAGCTCCACTTTGATGTGGAGTATTGTGTACATAGCTGTAAAGTGGGTAAAACGTTTAATATGTACCTGAGAGTCCTTGCAGATAACTTCAAATCTGACCCTAATAATCAGTGTAGATATATGTCTAATGATCGCTCTGTGAGTTGTTGTTGTTTTTTAAAATCAAGGAGCGAAAAAAAAAGCAGAAGCCAAATTCAGATCGCACAATTTTAAGCTGCATGTAAAATTTGTATCTGTTGAGTTGTGAGCAGGCAGCTAAGTCCAATTTGGATGAAACTGGAATGCATAAGAATTGAAAACATCATTTATATTCCCTGTCACTTTGGTAGGGCTACCTCTAAATACAAATACATATGCAAATACTTTAAAGTGGGGCTTAGGTATATGATTGAAATCTCTGAGCAAGAATGCAAACAGTTACATAATTTGTCCACAAAATCAAGTTATGCACCTGATGTTTTTGCAAATACCTGTGATGCTAGCATTTCAATATCGGCTCCTTAAAACAATTTTTCTGCTAATCTCCCCCATCAACTTCCCCTGTGCATAGAGAAAAACTTGACCAGACAATTTCACATGAAAAGCTTTACTTGAGAACATTTGTGCTTGCCTTTTAGAAACAACCCTTTTGTGACTGCAGTGAGAACCATGGCTGTAGTGACAATATCAAACATAGCTGCCTATTCCCAAATCTAAG
This sequence comes from Alca torda, assembly GCA_008658365.1. Taxonomy (NCBI): domain Eukaryota; kingdom Metazoa; phylum Chordata; class Aves; order Charadriiformes; family Alcidae; genus Alca; species Alca torda. Next base: position 184,216,785 of record CM018076.1, read on the forward strand.
CCCGAGAGACCTATTAAGCTATTTTTTTTTCCCAGGGCTGAAGAGCTGTGGCCTCTGACAGCACAGGACTGACAAGAAGTTGGTGGTGTTATGTTGTTATGTTCAGATCTTTGTTTTGTGTGCCTTGCTTTGGTGCCCTAACGACCATTTCTCAACAACTGTGTCAGGAGACCAGATTCTGGAAAGAGCTGTGAAGATTTTTCCTGGCTTAACATGCCGGAGTATATGGTGTCTGTAAAGTCCTGTGCCACGTGAAAGAGGATGAGGGGACAGGACCTCATAGACCTAGAGGAGGAGCCATGAGTGCTCTTCTGTGATAAACATATACATTCACACCTCTTCCCCCGCAAATATGGCACGACAACACTGCAAAACAGTTTTGCCCTCCAGAGATACTAATACTTAAACCAATTTCTGCTGATGAAGTGGAGTCAGCTGAAGCTAGGGGAAATCAGTTCAACTTTTCATTAGTTTTGGTGACATAATTTCACCAAAAAGAAAGAGCAGCTGAAGGCTCTCCGTGCATGCAACTCAGTGTGTTTTTCCTTATTATGAGCCCTACCAGGTGAACTCATTTAAAGCGTGGGGAAATATCATTCTGTCTGGACTAGCCTGGACTGTAGGAAGTGGTTAGGTTATGCATGAGGCCAGTGAGTAAGGTAGGAAGGCAGATGAGCACTTATCAGTGAAAGGAGATTGGTCTGATTGAAAAGCATATCACTACCTGTCTGATGGCAAGAAGGGTGAGCTTTGGCACGCTGAGGTCATGATGTTTCTGGTTCACCTTGGTGGTGCACTGGGACTAGCCGCACTGCACTGAAAAAGAGGAAAGCTCAGGATATGTCCTGGCATATGGGTTATTGTGCTGTTGGGACCAGAATGCATGAAAGAGTAAATGAAAAGCTGTGCTCGTACTAAAGAGTCCTGTATAGCTAGGCTCCTCTCATCTAGACAGAAGAACTTTGGAATCAAAGTCTGTTTTATCAATTTCCTCTATTTTTACAAGCCCTTAGCATTGTTGGTGAGACAGCAACTCTGAATAAACAGGCACAAATACTCAGTTGTAATAGTCTATTTGCCAAACTATATCAAAATCCCCATGCAGTATAATGAACTACAGTGTGTGCAGATATGTCGCTACAGCCAGGGAAAGAAGCCAAAATGAGCAGGAAGAAAAGCTGGTCTCTATTGATGGAACAGCTAGTTACAGTGTGTACTTAGCAGTAATGAAATCAGCTATTTGACATCAGCTCTAGAGAAGTACAGGTTCTCAGTGTGCCATGATCTGCAATGCTGATGCAAACCTCCGCTTCAGCTAGATGTGAAGATCCAGGAGGACAGGTCTTTCCAATAATTGAACAGCATTGCTGCGAGCCATGAAACGAGTCACTGGTCTAGTGGATCAGGCTTTTCCACTGTGTTCCCTGGCTAGAACAAGGACTGAAGGAGACCATTTTCCTAGTGATGCTCCTCCTGCCTTTGACCACAACAGCCCACCCTACTTTCTGGTACTTCAGTCTGAAGCTTCTTGTTCTTCCCACTCACGTGTCTTTGAATGACTTCTACTTCATGTCTACCTTCTCCTGTCTCTCATGTTTGCCTCAGTTTCCTCTCCTCTGCTACTGATGCCTATTTTGAAGCTACAGTACTTTGCTTTTTTCCAGAGCTCCTTGCCTTTTCACACAAATTCCCTCCTTCCTTCAACTTACATTTCTTCTACTTTTTTACCCTCAAATTCCACCTTGGGAGCCAATTCTCCTGTCATGGCTACACAGCATCGTACTGCAAATGATCACATTCATCAGGAGAGTTGCAGCCACTGTGAGGTAGAGTAGCCAAGCTGTACTCCGTAATCTCAGGATGTTTTTCTTCTTCCACGGGTGGCAGTCATAGTTTTCTCATGCACATTAGACAGTAATGTAAGAAAGGTAAAATTATAAACCTGCTAGTATTGGTAGTAAATGCTGTAGGTCTGCATTTAAGAGACTATCGTGACTTAAAGGGTTATTGTGACACTGGGTTTGCATGATTTCATAATATCCAAGGACACAGAAACTTTATTTGCTAAATACCTTTATTACAGATTACTGCAAATTACCAGTAGTAAAGTCTACTTATGATTAATAAGGCAAATATATGTATATATATGTATATATAAATATATATATAAAAAGTTATTGCAAATTCAGTACCAGAAAAGCAGGAATATATATATAAAAATATATATGTATTTCAATAGAAACAGCAATCAATAGTAGCAGCTAGTATATATTTAAATATTACAAGTTACTAGGAAATTATCACTGGTAAAGCAGCAGATACAGTCATCATTAATTATTTATATGTATGCCTCCATATATTAGTCAAAATAGTACCAATACAGCACACATCAAACTGCTACCAGGAGCAGGACCTCAAAATCGATGATGGACAAAGTCTCACTTCAAAAATGCTCCACATCACAGAGCCCGTAGTCAGCCAGATGTTCCCAGCAGTGGTCCAACTTGTCCAGGAGGTCTCAGAGAAAAGTTCATGCAGAGGGAGTTCTCAGAGGAAAAGGCTCCATTTTGGGTAGAAAGCAAGTCAAATTTGTATCACAGGGATATAAGGGGTGTAGGATACCAGCACATGGAGCAGCCAATACACGCTGCTAATTTCTATTTTTCACCTGGGCCAGCCAATAGACAATGATGCTTTCTGTTCTCGCAGACCAATTTTTATTTTTGCAGATGGTTTTCCTGTTATTTCAGCTAGAACAATTGCCAATTCCTACTTCTTCAGGATCTTTTCCCTCTTTTCCAGTCTATTTTTCATGTTTCCAGATGATAAGCTCCTGTTATGGTTTCTTGGTTTTGCGCTTATCAAAAGTATCTCAGAATCTCTCTGTATTTTAGGCACCGGGCTGCATTTCAAAGGTGCCAGCTGCACTTCTCCAGTATGCTTGCACAGGTCTAGTTCTCAGACTAGCAGTTTCCAGCCTGGCAAGCATTTTCTTTGTCAGTATTTTCCTCCTTATAACCAGGTCGCCTTTATGGCTGCTCCCATCGGCAACCCAAGCTCTCTGATCTAGAAAGGTGACAGCACTCGGTAATTTTCTGGGGTGCTTTAATGCTCACCCTGAAGAAGAAGAAGAGGTAGAAAAGATGTCCTAAGTTTGCCTCCCTTCATATGCCGGACAAGATCCGCCATTACCACAAGCAGAAGTAAGAGCTGAGGACCCTATTCACTGGCGTGTTTGGATCATCTGTGAACTAATGGACGATCCAGGAGAAGTGGCCGAAGTAAAGACTAGCACTAATGACCACCGTGCAAACCTGTCAGGAAATTGGTAAAGCTTTGACCCCTGAAACTCACCTGAAGAAGGAGGAAATGAATTCGGCTTTGTCTTTTTCTGCTGAGAGCAAGTCACTGGGAATCTTCAGCTTGCATTAAGGAATATGGGCTTCACAGTGAGAAAATTAACATACAAACAGTGAGCAGAAGGGTTCTGGAATTAGACTGTTGCCTCTTGGTACTTAAAATGTAGTCATATGAATCAAAAAAATTGAAAAAGCTTGAGAACACTTTTGGCTTCATTATCTGGTACATAATAACGTCATTCAGATACTATGTGCAGCCATCAACACCCCCAGAGAATGCCCCATGTAAGTACAGAATAGGTCAAGAAAGAAACTTTATGTGGGGCCAGAATTACACAATACAATGGAAGGAATATTCGTCACCAGTAGGCACTGGCAGGGTAGTGCACCCTAGCCGAATATAGCAGCTGGGGAGACTCGCAGTCATTTTCTGAGTCATGTACATTGCTCAATTTTCCAACCCAAATTCCAGTCTGCAAAAAGATATAATGCTTTCCTCCCTCATGAGCTGGGGCAATTTAAAGACAGGTACTGAAAGTATAAAATATAGTAAAACCCCCCGGGTTGCTGAAATACCACAGCAATGAGGTCTGTGCAAGTATTTAAATTACATCTTCACTGTAAAGAGCTTTTTTTTCCCCAGCAGTTTCTCACTCTCTGTGCTACCTCCAAAATCATAACTAATTGTTGATGAACTAGAACAATGAGACGCATGTTTATACAGTTTCGGAGTTGATGGGAGCCACGTTCCCAAGGCTACTCAGCAACAAACTCTTGTTCAACCAATGTGGAAACCTTTTGACAAGAACATGCCCTTTTTCTGAGGCCACTTTAGGATCTGCAAAAGAATTCTGCAGGAGGAGTACCGGAGCACGTGGCGAGTGCTTGTGTTAGGGGAAAGGAGTTAGATAGTCTAAATTAAGCAGTTCCCAGAAATATAAAATACGTCCTGGGCCTGATGCACCATGTTGGTGTGAGGTGTCAAATGAAGAAGGATTTAAATAGTAGAATCGATCTGAGCAGGGCTTTCTGGCAATATTTCTTTGCCCTCTGGCCCTCAGTTTTAATCGCTTCATTCGCGCTACTCACACAATTATCCACAAAACCGACTAAGGGATTTCAGAGAGGATTAGCAAGATAACTCCTTAGAACATACTACAGTTGTGTCCGACTCATTTTACTCTAGAGGGGTAGAAGAGGGATATCTAAAGATATCATGCAGTCCATCCATCTGTGTTGGGGAGGAATCAGATCTTCTTAAATCTTCTTCAGTAGCTGTTTGGTGGAGACACAGCAAACAGTACAGTGAATCATCACCATCCCTACAGCAATCGTTTGCATAATCAAAGACTCCTACAACAAACCCAATTATTTCCTCCTAAATCATGTTTTCTAAGTCTCTTATCCCTCTTGTAAGCTCCAATGATTTTACATTTCTTCAGTGTGTAAAGATCACAATGGAACCTGCTATTCCAGCTGTGGCCAAACAGAGCAGAATAATTACTTCCTGTGTCTTATATGTAACTCCTCTGTTAATAAGGATCTAGAGTTGTCTCTTTTACCCTGCAGGTTCACATAGTTGACTTTTATTTTCATACTGATCCATTATACCCTGTAGCATTGCTACCTGCTACATCATTTCCCATTTTGGATTCATTCATTTAATGTCTCCCTTAATGGACCACTTGGCTCTCTCCTCTTCATGAAATTCTACCTTTCAGATTTCAGACTACTTTTTTTTCAGTTTGTCAAGATTAATTTTAGTTTTGAACCTGTCCTCCGGAGTGCTTACACACTTTTCTGCTTCATGTCATCTGTAAATTTATATGTACTTTCAGTTCATTAGCAGTCCATAAAAAATACATAATCAGTGGGGTCAGGGCAGGTTTCTGCAGAACTACATCCTCTTCAGTGTGACAAAAAGACACTGATAACTACTCTTTCAACTCAGTTTAAATGTGTATTCTTCCAGTTTGCTGTTGCAGCTTCCTTCTTTTTGCAAGCCTTGCAGTCATTTTATTTTCCATTCTCATCTCATATGCAGGTATAAGGGACAGTGGGAAGGGGACTGAACTAACAGTGAAGTTCAATAGATCTTTTTTTTTCCTAAACAAACAAATCTGCAGCAAGAAGAAAGCAGTTGTACATCCTCACTGAAGTAAAGTCACCACAGCACTAGGAAAGGAAAAGATTGTCACTGAAATCTGAAAGGACACAGCAATTCAATGAGATCGCTGTTCTTTGCTTGAAAGCATTAGCCCAGCTTTGTGAGGTTTGGATGGACAACATGTGATCAGTACTTGAGTAGCTCCAATTCTGGTACAAATAAGAGGGTGGAAAAAGGAGGTGTTGGCTACTTATGGGACGCTTATGGGACATTTCACAGAATCATAGAAATATAGTAGATGCCCTCAGGAGGCCATATTGCCCTGTCTCCCACTCAAAACATGATCTGAACCAATGCAAAATTAGCATTTCTGGCTTCATCCAGACAAATCATGAAAACCTCCAAGGGTGGAGATTGAACAATTGTTTCAGGGATCTGTGCCAGTGCTGTGACATCTTCCCAGTAATAGAGTACTCCCTTATGTCCAGTCCCATTTGCTTGGTCCCATGACATTGATCTCTCCACTTTAGATAGACAGCACAAGGAAACCATGATGGAGGTGGATGTTAGTCTCTCTGAACAAAAGCAGCACATTCACAGATGTTAAAAGCTTGTTAGGTCAAAGATGTAATGGCAGCTGTTACAGCAAAGGCAAGTTGCTTCACAAGACTGTGATGAAAGGTGGCAATTGAGCACTGCTCCATCCTATCTATCATCTCTATAGACCCTGAGTCAACTCATTAGACCTGCTCTCACACTGTTATCTTTGACTGCAGGAAGCTCATGACACTATGAAGATGAGATCTGGTAGTTGTCTGATGGGTGGAAATGCATGGCAACGTCTTATAAGTGAGAGCTGCAGTGAAGGTGGCTGTAATGTTGTGCTTGGGATGGTGACAACCCTGTTGCCTTGCTGACTTGAGCATATTTGTTTTCTAGAAGCAAAATTCTCCTTAAAGACAGAGTGGCTTAAAAAACAAGATATATTTGTGTATGTGCCCTCCAGCACTATTTGACATTTGTCTATCATATTATAGAGTGGTATCACTGATCTCCATGGAATTGACAGTACTGTTGAGGTCTTTACTCTAGAATTCCCATAACCTTTTACTGCAAGTTCATCCTGAGATTAAATGGTTAACAGGTGATCAGCCTCTTTTATCACAAAAAAAAAAAACCAAACCAAAAAAAAATCAGCCCCTTCCATTTAACTTCTTTGGTTTTCTTCCACAAGGCTGAGAAAAACAGTGACACTGGAAATAATATAAATAATTCAATCCAAAGGTATGATAATAATTGTAAAATATAAATATTGCATTTTAAAGGTTTCATAAAACTACCAAGAAATTCATGTGGCTTTTAGGTTTTGTGTAGATCATATATAGCAGAAAAGAAAGTATAGCTTGATCATCCAGAATTAAAAAAAAATACTCATTTTCAAAGCATCCAATATAGATACTTATATCTATAGGTACCTCCTTTTTTTCATTTTCTCCAAGAGAAGGAAAAAGTTATAAAGAAAATTGGCCCAAATATTCAAAGATGTTGGCTTTTTCTTGGGAAGTGTGTAATGCCCTCAAATATGACTTTTGACAGTATGTATTCATGGGAGCTTTGTTCCTTATAAAAGCTGGACATGGGCCAACAATGTGCACTCACAGGCCAGAAGGCCAACTGTATCCTGGGCTGCTTCAAAAGAAGAGTTGCCAGCAGGTCAAGGGAGGTGATTCTCCCCCTCTACTCTGTTCCACCTGGAGTACTGTGTCCGGCTCCGGGGTCCTCAGCACAGGAAAGACTGTTGGAACGGGTCCAGAGGAGCATCAAAAAATGATCAGAGGGCTGGAGCACCTCTCCTATGAGGACAGGCTGGGAGAGCTGGGGTTGTTCAGCTGGGAGAAGAGAAGGCTCCAGGGAGACCTTTATTGCAGACTTTCAGTACTTAAAGGGGGCCTACAGGAAAAACGGGGACAAAATTTTTAGCAGGGACAGCTGCAATAGGAAAAGGGGTCATGCCTTTAAACTAATAGAGGGAAGATTTAGACTAGATAGAAGGAAGAAATTTTTTACAATGAGGGTGGTGAAACACTGGCACAGGTTGCCCAGAGAGGTGGTAGATGCCCCATCCCTGGAAACATCCAAGGTCAGGTTGGACGGGGCTCTGAGCAACCTGATGTAGCTGAAGATGTCCCTGCTCATTGCATGGGCGGTTGCACTAGATGAGCCTTAAAGGTCCCTTCCAACCCACTTTTCTATGTTTCTGTGGTTATATGATTCTGTATGAAATTTGTTCTTCACATCTCAGGATTTTCCTAATGTTTCCCACATTGAAAATGGCATTGTTTCTGATGAAATCTGTAGAGTCTGGTAGAGGCTTGCTTTGACGGAGTAGGAAGCAAACATTCCCCAGCCCCAGGGAGAAGGTGGGGGTAAAAAAATCCATATTGAACAGAGCGAAAGGTTTACTCTTTCCAACAAAATTATTTCCTATTAAAATTGGTAACATGTCAAGACGTGAATTTAATTCTCTCATGTTTTGGGAGGCAGAAGGAATTATGAAATGCACAGGTTAAAGCAGCAAAAATTATGGCTTTTCTGGCAAATAGCTAATACTAACACCAGGCTTGCTTCTCCTCTGCCATTTCCGCTGACAAGACTGGCGGTAGCTCTGTCAAAATCGAGAAAATGACAGTCACACCATAGTGCAGGAGATCAAGGACACAAGGGATCTATTCCTTGATTTTAATTTTAAAATCCTCGTGCAGTGCAGATCTGTCTTCTGGTTGTTCCTCTCCACTGAAAGAGCTAATGTTAGGAGTGAAAATTCAGCCCTCACCCTGTTTTTCAGAATACTGTTGTTGCAATTGGTGTAAGTGTGGCAGATATTTAAACTCTGTGAAGAAATGCACTGATTCTTTTTGTGTGTGCTGTTCATTAACATTTAGAAAATGGGCAAGGTTTTTTGTCTGTAAATGCCAAGAAAAAAAATATGTATTTGGTTTTTCCTCTACAACACACACCTCCCATCCTAGTATTTTGTGCTATAATTAACACTTCAGATGACAGCATGGAACAGGTCACCATATTGAAAACGCCTCCTCAAAAATCAATGAGTGTTTCCTATTCTGGATTGCATTACAGATAAGAATGCTGCAGTAATCCTTTTCATGAGGGAAAAATATAGAGACCTTTATATAGCACTATAAATGATGTCTCTCCAGAGTGAGCAGCAGCCTTTCTCAAATAGCTGCTTAATAAGACTAAATATGGTAGAGCATTGCAGTGAATCACAGTGTTGTATTGGGTTATGCAACCCTCTAAGGTCACTTACATAAAGAAGCGAACAAACGAAGTGCAAGCAGGCTCCTCTGTTAATTAATTTGTAAAGCACGCAAGTGGCATGTAAAGAGAAAACTTCTTACGCCTGGCTGTTGCAATGGGATGCAAGACTCTGACAACTAGCGTTATTGTTCTTTGAGTTTCCTGAGCTCATCTGAAACAACCACGGGCTCCATACACTGCTGGGAATCATGCTGGTAGAACCCACCCTGCCCTCCCTTGGATCCCCACTAGCCTTGGGCAGAAGGGCGATTGCTGGTATGGCTCTAATTATTTAGCTGATTGATTGTAAAATTTATTTGATGGAGAGGACAGGAAAAAGGAGGAAGTAAATACTCCGAGAAATGTCATACTGTGAAAAGTGGGATCAAAAGCCTCTTCCAGTAAGTTTAGAAAGTCTTGCCCCTTCCTGTCCCTGAATATTACTGACCTAGTTGCACCTCTAAAAATCATATTGGTACCCATTTGTGCTGTTTCATAAGAGGAGCCAAATTCTGGGTTGTTCGTGACTGAATTGCCTTTCTGTGTTTTCTGTGTTTCAAATCCATTCAGAATTTTCCACTGGAATAGGAAAAGAGGATCCGTAACATTCAATAATAGATATAACTTGAAAATTGAGATGTAGTAGAAATGCATCCAAGATTATGAAAAGTGGGAATATCTGTGTGTGTAACATCTCATTTTTGTCCTTTCAGGAATTTATATACATAGGCATTTCTGTAAAATGATTCAGATTCTGTGCAAGAAGGAAGTATATCAAACACCAGCCAATTATTTAACAAGGACAAGTTTCATCTTGCATCCATTAGTTGCAGCTAAGCTTATAACAAATTAGCCAGTGAGATAATTACTGGCATTGTGGATGACAACACCAATTGAATGTTTGGTTTACACGCACTGTGACACTTCCCCACATGATCAAAAGAGAACTACTGTACAGAGTTTTTTCGGCCGAGGCTCTGTACTCACAATCTGTCTGGTCACCGTTACATATCAGAGGCACAACGAATGCCCAGAAGGACTGAGAGATTTTTTATCCTGCGGCAACAATGAGCAGTTTCAGACCTTCTCTGAAGAGGTGGTGTTGGGGAGGATGCAGCTCACTGGAGAAGAGCTAGATAACCTTTAAATTAAGAAACGTGAACCGCTGAAGTGTTTTCAAGGTGGTGTTTCCATACTGGACCAGGGAAAAGGATCCGTAGATCCTAGCTCAGCCCTTCAGAGGGTTGTGGGCAGCTGCTACTATTGATCCAAGCTACAAGTGCAGGGATAACACAAAATGGCTCACAGACCATTATCTCATAGACAGGACAGAGGGGGAAGGCATGAGATGCTTTTCTGCTAAGCATCCTCAAAGGATCAGGATATAATTGCTGTTTTACACAGCATGTTCTGTTGCACTTTCCTTAGTTTCCAACTGTGCTATATTTCACTTGTTTTGCAGAAAGCTTCAAATGCTTGTGAGCGGAGGGACTCTACCTGCTAAGGGTGCCCAGAGATAATGCATTTTTTTTTTCTCAGATATCAAGAACTGGGACAGGGACCCTCTGTGATGGCTGTGCTATTTTCAGGAGGCATCCTGGATACTCATTCCTCAGTCCTTTTTGTTGCGGTCTGCAACAGCAGAAGGTTTCAGTGTGATTTATTCCCTGACTGCAATTCAGATTGATCAAAATTACTGCGAGCACCCTCACAGCACTTTCCTCTCTCTGGTGAGCACTGTGGTGCTTTCCTTTTACCTTTGGAAAGATCTTTTCTTGCTTGGAGAGCTTATGGCTTGCTCTTTTAATTGTAGAGGGTCCCTCTGATTCCTTCAACAGCGCAGGGATTTCCCTGAGAAATTTAAGCGCAGGTTTTCACACATTATTTTCACCACCACAGGAAAAGCTAATCACTCAGCAGTTCAGAGATGCAGTAGGAAAGCCAAATTTCTACATTTTTTTCTTGATGCCAAATGTGTACAATTTATAATAGATTTTATTTTGCATGAGAAAACCAAAAATAATGAGAGCACGGTGTACAGGCCTCATCCCACCCAACAGGATGTCCTATTTGTCTATAAGAAGCTGTGGCTTGTCACATCTCTCCGCTCTGTTCAAAGGATTTTATTACAAAGAAGCCAGAGACTGTGTCCCTGATCATGATACGGGCCAGAGCCGCAGTATGAGTTTTAAAAAAGAAAGAGTTTATAATAAAATGAGTCAGTAGCATGAGGAAGCCTAAGAATAGGTCAAAAATATTGCAATGTAGCAATGGACTATGACAAAATACTTATGTCTGTCATAGTTTATCACTGTACAATGATTAACACAATATCATCATGGGGTAAGTGATGCTTTTTTAGTATTTCCTCCTGGAAGGGTTTGGAGAGGGAAGGTCTTCTGTCTGTGGGTCTCTGGGGAGGGAAAGCCATAAGGAAATCATCTCAGGCAGGATGATAGAGAAGCTGCTGGAGGTACCTTTTTTCCAAATTTCTCTTTTACTGGAGTTTACTTAAAAGAGAGGATCTATCTGACTACTTTCTTATAAATATCCTGCTGGCTCTTGGCCAGGCCTTGAAATATGGCTTGAATCATTTATATTCTGGAAGGACTGAAAAAAGTTTGTTTTGGCAAAGTCATCGCCATGAACAAGCCCAACAGCTTGGGTAATTTGTCTTCCTAAGTTTTAAATATAAGTTAGTATAGATAGAAAGGAGAAATTCAAGAGAGGGAGCTAAAGAGAAGAGAAAGAACCTGCACGAGCAATAAAAAGACAAGACAAGAAGAAATTTAATTAGTTCACTTAGCTCTCTTTCTCTTGAAAAAGAGCTTTTGTTTTGATTTTCTGTTGTTTAAAAACTCTGCTGAAAGGTGCGAAACAGCATGAATCCATTTTTCACAATTTCATGTTGCCTGAGAAGTGTTACAGCAGCAGCTCTGGATGAAGGGTGGAAAGAGAGAAGTAAGTGCAAACAGTAAAATATGAGCAGAGGGTGATCTAAAGAGAAACAACTGCCAACAGTTTTGCAGCACAGAGGAAAAGAAGGGGAGGCGAAGAATGGGCAGGACACAAGGATGTGTCCCTTCCTTGTCTCAGGCACCACAACTGAGGTGTAAGAAATCGTGATTGTTACATTTGAACCATTCATTATTAACCTTAAATCCACGAAAAATACTTGTGATGAGGATCACTTGTAGGCATGTGTCAACATTAGCAATCAGAATTTCCTTCTTTTTTTAGCATCCTCAAAGAATGATATGACTCAAGTGAGAAAAATTCAGTATTATTCTCAAGCTCTGTGAGAAATATAGAGAAAAAGTCTGCTTTTTCCGCTGGAAAGTAAAGGGAAAACTCTAAGGTCAGATTTACCAGCGTCCTGCACGTAATGAATAAAAGATTAAAAAGTGCTTGGCAGAGAGTTTGTGTTAATCAGTATCTTCTCATGTGGGCATATTTCCTCCAGCAAGCCTGTAAACTTTGATTTTGTGTAATTGGGAGGTTAAAAGTTGTCCTAATTAACATCCACTTCCATGGGGAATGTAGCACCTAGTTTGCAATCATAAAGGTGATGGTTTTTTGAAGTGCTGCTAATTATGAAGTAAGTTTGCCATTTGAAGCAAAATTCAAGTGTGGAGCCGAATGAAGCCTCAGAACCACCATTTTTGTCAATGTAAAAGGGAAGGTTAGATGGCTACATTTCGTAACCTTTTATTTTATGACTATGGGGATAGTAAAATGGGAATTAAGATGTTGTGGTTTTGGCTGGGCTGTCCACTAAAACGAATGACAGATGCTTTCTTTTACCTCTCTCCCCTTCAGAGAAGGGAGAGCATCTCCCTTCGGAGGAGGAGAGTGAAAGAGAGGGAGAGACTTATGAGTTGAAAAGCAATTAAACTAATGAAATATTAATAATAAAATAATAATAAGAAAATATAATAATATTAATAAGAAAATATAATAATATTAATAAGAAAATAATGAAATGCGCACAATATATACAAAACCAGTTACAGTCTCCCAGGATGACAATCACGTCACCAGCAGGCACTGGGAAAGTCCCAGTCTGTACTCAACGACGGACAGGAACTGGATTCCAGATCTGGATTCAGGAACGCGCATATTGGGATCAAAAGCAGATGAACAGACAGAGTCCTCCTTGGACACCGGCCATTGAAGAAAGAGCCTGACCCCTTTGATCCCTCACCTTTTATACTGAGCATGATGCAGATAGGACGGAATACCCTGTTGGTCAGTTTTGGGTCACCTCTCCTGTCCCCTCCTCCCCACAGGTGCGACCCCTCTACGTCTTCCGCTTCTGACCCTCCTATGGGGCAAATGACAAAGTGAGCTGGCCTTGGCTGTTATAGCAATAAGTATAAGCAGGAGCCTCTCTGCATACCATTCCTTGGTATTCACTAGAGACATCAGACCTTATCACTATGGAAGCAGACACTATCTGAAGAATTTGCTGTTAATTTCAGAGAGTTAGAAGAACTGAATTTACTGAAAAGTAAAATTACTGAAAAGAAAACAAGTTCTGTTTTACCTCAAACCAGGACATGCCACCCCTTATTCCATACCATTTACGCCATGCTCAAGGTCACTACTGCTTGTTGTCTTCAAACTAGGGCAGAAAAACGAGTGGTCAAATGGGTCTGTTTAACAAATCATTTAACGATTGTGATCAAAGTTTTTCCTCATGTGGTGTTAGTTGCTTTAGTTGCCATACAGAGTCACTAGAGAAACGCTTAAAATAAAATCATTTTCCTTAAAATGTAGGGGAATAAAGATGTCACTTCCAGAAGAGACAGCTAGAATGCTGATAAAATGCGTGATTAAAGATGATCACCTGAAATACATTTTCTGACTTGTACTCTGACTCTAGCTCCTAGGGGCAGAGAAACTGGCACTTCCCCGTGGGACTCCAGAAGATCAACCTGCTGAATAAATATTAGGGTTAGTGAGGTTCACTAGAAATAGTCCTCAACAGACATTTATCAGCTTTTATTTCCTATATTCAGTGCCTCACTGGAGACCTCTATCTTCTTCACATTAAAATTGATCATACTGGGCTTTTTCCTTTTTGCATGTTTCTCCTATCTGGAGTACAGATGTAGGTGAAGCTGTTATACTTGTAAATCAATGAGAGGCATAATTATTTTCCCTTTCATATATTATATGGACTTTTCTAGAGTCATACATCACCGAGAAGAGCATTTTGCTGCAGAGTAGCATATGCTGGTACTGTGGTTTACCTACGGAGTTACTTGGTGGATCTGACATGGAATTAAAATATAATTTCAGAGCTGCACAACTGAAATCTGAACACAAAATCATGGAATAAACTCTGCCAATCACAAGTCTTATTGTTTCTGAGGGATGCAGGGTTAGACAATTCAAATAGCTTCATTTTTTGTTCAAAATAGAAGCCATATTGCCAAAGCATTTTTTCCAGAGGTAGAGAGTCTGGGAGAAAAACTAGAAACTGGTGCCATCTTGCAGTCACAGGGTCTTATGCTGACGTTTCTTTCATGTGTACATGACAAATTCAATGTAAATGACCAAGCAATCTGACTGTCAATGAAAAGTTAGTGTTACACCTTGTTTTATGAAAATGCACTAAGATAAAATGTTCCACATTTCATCTGAATGGTGACAGCCTGCCTTTTATACACGGCTGTATTATGTGTGATCCCAGTATAGCAGCATATTTTGGTGGATCACAAAACCTCCAGCCCTCATACTAAATGCAAAAACACGTCTTGCCCGCAACATAGGCTATCACATTCCCACCAAACTTATTCTGTCTCCCATTATATTCAAAGTCTCACATCCTGACCTTCCACGAGCTCAGTCCCCTGTGCTGGGGGAGACCTGAACACAAAATGCTCCAAAACAGATACTGTGTGATTGATATCTTCACTCTCATGGCTCAGTGGAGGTGTCTAGAGCAAGATGTTCTGTCATACTGGAGACATAACTTGTGAGGGATTGGGTAAAGGCAGTCTCGAGGCACCAAGATCAAAGTCTGCAGGAAATAAGAGCGACGGCACAGGACACCTCACTCCAAGTGCAAAGTTCAATTCTCTGTTCTTGTCTTAGTAGTGGGAACAAACAGTGCACAAAAAGGGGCAGTAGCAAGAGCAAAAAAGAAACTGCACTGCCTAATAGGTTATTAGTAGACCACCACACATGCGACTGATGCCTGGCATAAGCATCAAGAAGACCAAATGGACTTAGATTTAACCCTCCTCCAATGCATTATGTTGTTATAGGAAATAATTTGAAAATTATGGTTTGACAATTGAAGAATTGTCAAAGATCGTGTTGGAGAAAGCTTCATTAAATCAGTGGCCTTACGGACAGAAGACCAAACTTCTCTTTTAATGACAGCTGTCTTTTTGAGCTACATCTGCTGCCATGGTACAAAGATGGAATTGAATTTTTAAAGTCACGGGACTTTGCCTCAATCTCTTAAGTGCCACTGCACGACTGAGTGGAGCTGGAGAAGGGTAAAATGAACACTGCTTTAATCTTGGGTATAAAAGTAAGTAGCTAAAATGCTTCAAAGCATATTGGGAATGAGAAGTTTTAGTGAAAGGAAAAAACATACCATTACCATGAGATGGAAGAGTTTCAAGGGACTGCAGAGATCTTTCAACCAAAGTTTCTAAATCCTGCCTACACAGTTAAAAAGCATAACTTCTGCCTCAGAGGACTAGCACATCTTAGCAATTAACTCAGTATGAGAGGACAAGATTCTAAAATAAATATAAGAAAACAAAAAGCCTCAGTTCCAGGCCATCATGAAGGAATCAGAAGGGTGGGATTCAGTTCAAAATCAAGACACTTTAATTTATCTGTCCATGTCCAAAACACCTTAATTCAGATGTCTACACATAAGTCAGTTGTCTAAACTCCTCTTATAGCCAGTGAAAAGCTTTACAGTTGGTGAAGCCTAGAGAGTGACTCCTCACACCTGAGAGGATTCCATTGCCTGAACTATTGCCATTTGCAATGCCCCAGGGTATCCGAGATAACTCTATGGGGCTGGCAGATATCACACGGGACCTATGGGAGACCTTTGGGACTGGTAGATGGATACCAGATAGGACACACAAGAGTATTTCAAATGGCACTAGACACCCCTGTTCAGACACCTGAGACCGCCCAGGAGAGATGTCCTGCTCTGTGAGCTGGGTCTTGTCCTCACCTCCGCTGGCGGTACTAAACAGAGGTGGCCCACGTGCAGTTAGCTGAACAGAGGCACCTGGTGCCTTTTGGGAAGGCTGGAGTGAACTGGCAGCCTCTGGCCCCTGGTGTTGGAAGGCTGAGTCTCCCCGCGGTCCCGGTGTCAAGTCTGTGGAGATGTCTCAGCTACTGCATGTGAAATGGCACTTGATGTTAATGCACCGGCAGCCTCTGTTGTGCTGGGAGTTTTGATGCCTCGCTCACATTCAGGGACCTCCGCGTGGACACGTGCATTGGAGTATCATGCTTGCCAGCTGAATCCCTCCCTAGTTGTGAGTTCACTTCAGGCCCTTGATCAATTTGTCATGGTGTAATGAGTGAGCTAGAAATTCTGTGTGGTAATATGTTGCAAGTGTCACAAGGTGGTAAACTAAGTTAAATACTTGGCATTTGCCATAGTTCCTTGCACAAAACCTACACAGGTAGCACATTTTAGTGGTTATACGATAGCTTTAGTATGTATTTGAAGCTGATGTTCCATCATTCATCACCTTGTTGAAAGAACATGCCCAGTCATGAGGTTCTATGGGCTCCTGAAATTTGCTTTCATGTGTGACAGTGATAAACTACGCAATATATGGCAAGAGTAGGTGACGAGTAAAAAGCGGTAGGCATTGGAGAAAATCTACGTCTGTCTGAATTAGAGGACGGTATCAAGGAACTAATATTTTTGGAACAAAAAAAGCCCTGGCACTCATATAGATTACATACTAGATGGGAATTTTAATAGTGGTGCTGAAAATGCAAAGATGCTAAAAATGTTTTACAGACTCTGTTCAGCAGGAACAGAGTGAGGTCTTTGAATTATGAAGTATGTTGCTGAAGTATGTCGCATTCCCTTATTTAATGGATGATAGATGACAAATATTTCTATAACTGTCTATAACTGCGATCAAGAGATAGTAACTGTATTTCACGTTCGTCAGCGGTGTAATTTCCCAATAAAGCTTGCAATATCAGCTGGAATGTGCAAGATCCTGAAAGTGCTGCTTCTGTGCCAATATTGAAAGGTGCAGTGGGCTGACCTGAAGGTTGTACAGCCATTTAACTACATCTGCTACAGGCAAAGTAACAGATCATCTGACCTAGGAATGCATACGTAAAGAATTTAGATATAGGAATGTAATTAATGACAGTCGATATGTGTTAAGGATCTAGCTGTTATCAGACAACTCTGATTTCATTTTTTAATGAGATTACAAGTTCTGATGACTATGGTAATTGCAAAGATGTGGTATGATTCAGACATCTACGAAGTGTTTGGTTTAGTATCACAAAATATAGTGATCAATGAGGGAGTTCTCTAGGGTATCAAAAAAGTACATATCGAGTAGCTCAATACCTGGCTGTCTCAAAGATCTCAAAAAAATTATTGTCATCAAGGGTCTTTATCAGACAGTGTTACTTCTAGGAGCTTCTGTAGAATTTTGTAAGAAATTCCATGATGTTCAACAGTCTCACCTGTTTAGGAAGCTTGTATAAAATTGCTAGTGATACCGTACTATATACTATTGAAAATAATAGAACTGCCAAAACCAGAGAGAGATTAACCTCATCGTATGGCACACTAAAACCTAGCCAAACCAAATTATCCATTTAAAAGCAAGCAGCACAGACCATTCTTACTGAAAGGAGTTCTGTACTCTAAAAAGCACTGACTGAAAATAGCATTGGCTTCTAAAGGAAAATGAACATGAGCTCCTGTATGATACAGAGGCAAAAAGTGCTAATTCAATTCTTGTGAGTATAAACAATGGAATAGTGAGTAGGAGGAGGAAATCGACTTTTCTTTCTGTGTGACATTATTGGGACTGATGTAGAATAAAGTATACAGTCCTGATGTCAACATTTTAAAAGTGGTGTTGAAATACTGCAGAGGATAGGGAAATAAGCCACAGATATGTTTTGATGGCTGGAAGGGGAAAAAAAGAGAGAGAACAGTGAGAGCTCAATCTGTTTATCTGATCAGAGAGATCAAAAGACAGCTTGATTATAGCATGTAAGAACCTTCATGGGGAGTAAATACCAGTTACTGAATGGCCCTTTAATCTAGCAGAGAAAGGCACATCAAGAACTAGTGGCTAGAAGTGAAGCCAAATTCCAATGAGAAATTAGACACAAACATCTAACAGGGAGGGTGATTAGCTCCTGGGTACAAAGAAGCTGATAAATTCTTTGTCACCTCATTATTTGCACTCAAGGATAGATGCCCTTCTCCAAGCGTATGTTTAATCAGACCCAAGTGATCTGGTTTAGTATGGAGGTAACGGTGTTAAAGCTACTGGCTCAGGAAACAGATCATGGTGGATGATCAGATGGTCTCTTCCAACCTTGACCACTGTGAATCTCAGGAGTACATCTTCCAGTACTGAATCCAGTACTACTCTTAATTTTTCTATGATTTCCTCTAGAAACCATGGTGAGATTCATTCTAGCACTGTTCACAGATATCTGGGGTTAACACATCCCCCTAGGAAAACAGCAGAGAGGTGATGCAGAAGAAAAGATGGAGGAACAATTGACCTAGACATTCCTTCTGGGGAAATAGGAGAGCAAGTAGATAGGATGTGACAGAGGTCCGACTGCTTTTCAGTGGTCACCAGTACAACAGTCACACTGCAGAAAGGCCTGTAGCAGGTTACTAGTTAAATACTGAGCTCAGTACAAAAGGGGAGAGGAAGACTCTCTGGAAGAGCTGCTGGAACTCAGGGATATACAGAAAGGCACTCTTCGTCCAGGAAGGAGGGTTTATTGCTTATTTATTAACAGACTGTTTGTTTCCTTATACCCCAGGACACAGATTTTACAAGGCCACAGTGAGGAATAAAAATGTGGATTTGAAAAGCTGGCATTAATAAAATTAATGCTAATTGTGTTGTGACAGTTATCTAGCACTTCATTGCAAGAGAATTCCGGAGCTCTTTATATTATCTCATGACCAATGATAGAGGAATTAATTCTAGGTCAGGTTCTGACATTTGTACCAACATTCAGTGTACTTTCCTCTGTACATAGTTCAACCAAATGAAAGGGAATATTTGCATAATGTGATAGCTTCCATGCAGTTATAGCACCACTAGGCTTTAAAATCCATTGCTTGTGCTGTCTTGGGCTATTTCTGTACCCTGTAAGTGTTGAAGAAGATAAAAGGTTGACAAGAAAGCAACTTTTAAAGTAACTTTCATAACCCTGAAATCCTTGCTCAGCATAAGAGCTCTTTCTCTCCTCTTAATGGGGTGCCTGAATTCCTTGGGCAGAAGGAGAGGAAGCACGGATGAGTCATAGGTGTAGTTTGCCCTCTTGAAACAAATAAAGATATCCTTCCTCCAAGAAAGAAAACTCTTATGAATATGGCTGTGTGATACCCCTCCAACACATAATCTCAATCTGGAATGTGTATCACTGAACGAATAAACTGTTTTGATTTCCTGGGGCAACAGTTTTGTAATCTGTTTATTCAGAATAAAAACTTCCTAAATGAACATTCGACAGATGTTACTCTCAAAAATGTTTTATTAAGTCCTAGTACCTCAAAAATGTTCCCACTGAGTCTTCCTCACAGCAACACAAGCTTTGACACCTTGTTGGGTAAAATGCCTACAGCAAGAGGAAAGCAGATGTGCCAAGTCAGCTAAAGCTCAGTGCGCAAAGCGAAAGGGCAACAGTTGGCAGGTATGCAAATATGATATCTGGTAAATATACCCTCTTAGGATTGCTTGCATGCAAGGTGATACATCTGCAGGAGTGCCTTCATGATTAGAAGCCCTCACCAGCATTATTTTGGACTACAAAATCTCTTTTTTATGCAACACTGAATCTTAATGCGGTGGCTTTTTGGTTTTAACACCTTTGGATCTTTATGACTAACATACAATGCAACCTCAGGGCACATTTAAAAGATTTCTTGCTAATATGGTCTGAATCAGTACCATAGCACAAATCAGAGTGAATCTCAAAGTAGTAAAAAAACCCCACACTTACAGTATTGCAAGGGTTATTTAGTATTAGTTAAGAGAAGTAGTTAAGAGAAGTAGTATTAGTTAAGAGAAGTAGTTAAGAGAAGATCGTGGTACTTTCTTTGGCTCAATATTGAATATTCATGGAATCGGATAGGCACGTATCCAACTCAACTTTTAGCCATATGCTTAATTTACAAGTATTTTACTGGACAAGAGTATCATAGGATTTAGGGATTAAAAGGTTTTACCAGTTTATCATGTTCACACAATTCTCTTTTCTTTTGGGGTGCCAGGGTAAGGAACTCACAATTATTGTCTGCATTTTCCCACTGTTCTGTCTATATTTCTATATTACTAAACAATAAAACTCACACTACTTTTTCTAGGACATTATTCCTCAGTCTAATGAACTTCACCATGAAAACATTTTTTCCCCACTTGTCTCAAATTATTTTTTTCTAGTTCCAGGGTATCAAGTGCTGAATGCCAACAAAATAATAATGAACACCATATAAAAATTAATAAGGATTAAGTTACAATATTTCTGCTACGCATGTAGTTCCATTTTAACTACCAGTCGTTACCAACACCATTGGGAATCGTGTAATTATATTTCTGCCCACTTAGTTAGAAGTTTCCTCCGTTGCTGTCTAGTTGGGGTGCTGATTTATTGATGGGTGAAAGAGAGAATAACCCAACCAGTTCAGCTAGCAGATTCCAGTGGGAGGAGGTCAGTAGAACATCTGCTTTGTAATTTTCAGTTGTCTACTTATTCATGTGCAGAGTTCTGTTGTCCTGGGAATAGTTCAATCATATAACATGCAGACTTCTAATAAAAGGAAAAGATCTGATTTTATTGAGCCGTCAGGAAGTTATTTTTTGCTTCACTTAAGATGAGAATTCTTAATTTTCCTCCACAGTATGGAAGTGAGATTATCCTGTTAGATTTACTGAAAGCATTCCTCTGTACCTAAAGAATTATCTCCTGTTGTTGCATGGGTACAGATTTGTTTGGTTTTTTGTTATTTTTCTGTTAATTACTCATTGAAATTAATTGGTTGACAGCTGTTACTCAAGTTGTGGTTATGAATGGGCCTGAATCAAAACCTAGATCAGAGCATCCTTAAAGGGCAAGAAATGTTGGATGCTCACGTAAGCCTCACAAATACCCCTTCTCTGTATAGTAAGGTAATACAGTAAACAACTACTCATTTTCTCCCAGCTCCAAAAGCCTCCAGATGCCTGAGCAAGACCTATCTGAACCTGCATTTTCCAGTTCATGACTCTTTGCAGCTTTAATAATAGGGTATAGATATTTATTACAGCTGTAGTAATAAGGCTATACAACGTAATTTTTGCCATTTTGAATTAGGCAAATCAGCTCTCTCATTCTGGATACTGTCTGTGGCACTGACAAATATTAGATGCGTTAGTGAAAAGTAGGGAAAAAAAATAACAGTACGTCAGAGAAAATTCATTCTTTGTTAAATGCTTTTTATGCCCTGGCTACCAAGAATTTATTTCCCAACTTTAGCTGTGCTTTATAAAAGTAAGTTCAAACTGAAATCCCAGAATAAGCCTTCACAGAACAGCTCACTGCTACCCGAGCTCCCAGGTGCAGCAACAGGGACTGAGTGTGAGAATGGCACCTACATGGAGGTGCCTACTCATGTCACCTACATGGAGGTGCCTACTCATGTCACCAGCTCTGCGTCTAAGCTCCCTTACAGTCTGTGAAGATGTGAATACCATTCTGATGTTTAAATTTAGGCACCTGAGTGGTATTTCAGATAGCTGAGGTATCCGCAACCATTTGAGATGGCCTGGGAGGTATTTCAGATACCTAAGGTATTCCAAGGGGGCTGGCAGATATCACACGGGACCTACGGGAGGCTTTTGGGACTGGCAGATAGATGTCCAGCAGGACAGGAAGGAGGCTGAGGGGAGACCTTGTCACTCTCAACAACTACCTGAAAGGAGGCTGTAGTGAGGTGGGGGTCAGTCTCTTCTCCCAAGTAACAGGTGACAGGACAAGAGGAAACAGCCTCAAGTTGCATCAGGGGAGGTTTAGATTGGATATTAGGAAAAATTTTGACACTGAAAGGGTTATCAAGCATGGGAACAGGCTGCTCAGGGAAGTGGTTGATTCACCATCCCTGGAGGTATTTAAAAGATGTGTAGAAGTAGTGCTGAGGGACATTGTTTAGTAGTAACTTGGCAGTGATAGGTTAACATCTGGCTTGATGATCTTAAAGGTCTCTTCCAACCATATGACACCAAACTAAGTGGTGCGGTTGATGTGCCAGAGGGACAGGATGTCATCCAGAGGGACCTGGACAAGCTAGAGAGGTGGGCTCAAGCAAACCTTATGAAGTTCAACAAGGCTAAGTGCAAGGTCCTGCACTTCAGTTGGGACAATCCTCATTATCAATACAGGCTGGGGGATGATGTGGTAGGGAGCAGCCCTGTGGAAAAGGACTTGGGGGTACTTGTGGATGAAAAGCTGGACATGAGCCAACAACGTGTGCTTGCAGCCCAGAAGGCCAATTGCACCCTGGGCTGCATCAAAAGAAGCGTGGCCAGCAGATCCAGAGAGGTGATTCTCCCCCTCTACTCTGCTCTCGTAAGACCCCCTCAACACAAGAAGGACATGGACCTGTTGGAGCAGATCCAGAGGAGGGCCACAAAGATGATCCGAGGGCTGGAGCACCTCTCCTATGAGGGCAGGCTGAGAGTGTTGGGGTTGTTCAGCCTGGAGAAGAGAAGGCTCCGGGAAGACCTTATAGCAGCCTTCCAGTACCTGAAGGGGGCCTATAAGAAAGCTGGGGAGGGGCTGTTTGCAAGGGCATATAGTTATAGGATGAGAGGCAATGGTTTTAAACTAGAGCAGGGTAGGTTTAGATGAGACATTAGGAAGAAGTTCTTTACAATGAGGGTGGTGAGACACTGGCCCAGGTTGCCCAGAGAGGTGGTGGAGGCCCGATCCCTGGAGACATTCAAGGTCAGGCTTGATGAGGTTCTGAGCAACCTGATCTAGTTGAAGATGTCCCTGCTTACTGCAGGGGCGTTGGATTAGATGACCTTTAAAGGTCCCTTCCAACCCAACACATTCTATGATTCTATGATTCTGTGATTCTATGACACACAAGGACATTTCAAATGGCAGCAGACCCTTGTGTTAGGAAAACAGTCCCTCCAGGAGGGATCTCTTGCTGTGTGAGCTGGGTCTCTCCCTTGGCTCTGCTGATGGTACTGATTGCCCGTGGTGTGCAGTTGCCTGAACAGAGAGTGGTTGAACATTAACACAGGTGGCACAGAGAGGTTGTCCCGTCTTCACCTTTGGAGTTACTCAGAATCTGACTGTCCGCAGCCCTGAGGAACCTGCTGTAGCTGACTGTGCTCTGAGTAGGAGGTTGGTCTGGATGATCTCCAGAGGTGGCTGCTAGCCTCAGCAGTGCTGTGATTCTGTAACCCTCTGAGCTAAATGTTTACAATCCCATTAGTTAATGGAGATCTAGGTAACAATTGAGTTGCCTGAAACGCAGGAGTCTGTGGTGCTTTGACATGCTCTAGGACACCCTCCCTGGCCTCCAGCTGCCTGTTTTGAAAGCTGTGGGTTGTATGAGGGTCTTCTACCATATCTGCCACAGGAAGGCAGATCCAGCTCAGATACCTGAGGGAATCCCAAGTGGCACTGAAAATGTCACTTTTAGGTTTAGGCTAGTGAATTGAGCCCATAGTCAATGAATATGAGAGAACGATTTGGCTCAGTCAAGGTAGGCCAATTGCATGGAAGCCTTGCTCTCCACTGGCTCTTGGATATCTACCTATTAAAACTACAGTTGGATATCTTATTTTTGAAGTGAGTCCCGAGCGAAGTAATTGCAAATTAAAATCTGAGCAGAACAGGAGAGACAAACAGCTGCCTACGTGTCCTATTGGAAGTGATCCTGTGAAGAGCTTTTGTTCTCTTGAGCATTTCATGCTTCTCTCCCTGTTGTATTTACTTCCATGGACACTGAGCAGCTTCTCTGCAGGTGGAAACTGTTGCAGCTCCACTGAGCGTGAATGACCAGGACCAGCACGTGCCTTACATAAAGCTACCCTGTTGGTTGCCTGGGGTCTCAGATAAGAGGGACTTCTATAGGACCCCTCTTCCTGTAGGTTTTCTGTGTTTTATGAGATCAGCTCAGGGCACAGGCAGGATTAGGGGACCAGATAACAGAACATCCTGCAATAAAATGGACTCCGATAACTTGCCTGAAAACATTCAGGTTTTTGTCTCTTGGCTCTCTGTGTCATCCTGAGCTGAAATTTAATTACAGCTATCTCCCTTGGCTGGCTGCCCATGCATTATTATCCTGTATATCATCCACTATTCGACATTTATTTGTTCAAAATGAAAATGACCTTTGGTCTTGGAAGATAATAAATTATTTTTAGAATTATAGTAATTCCCTGTCACTTGAAATAATGCTCATCCAGAAAGACATGTTAACACCAAAGGCAGGAGAAGTAAAAGTAGGAGCTTCAGATATGTGGGCAATCAAGATTGATAGATGATATGTATTGGTGGCTTGCCATTATTTCTTTTACTGTGCAAATATATTTAATATTTGCAATATATTTTAGTAGAAAATATTCATATTTATTATATTTGAAAGCTCTCCTCATGAATCTTCAGGAGAAAAATAACACAGGGCTCACAGTTTTATCCTAACAAGGAGTGTTTATTAACTTTCATGTTCATGATACCTGGTCCCGTTCTTTTCTTCCAGCAGCTCTGTAGCTCACTTTTTGCAAGAGTGTCTTTGGGCAGGAGATGGGGCCAGGAGGAAACCTTATTTCACTTACTCACATGATGCATTTTCTGAAGGTCTCTATCTCATTTCAAGACTGAATACCAGAGCCAGCCTACATAGACACAGAAGCTTTATAGATTTTTTTTTCCCCTCCCTGTTTGAGAAGCAAAATTCCCCTAATGCTCCACAAACTTCTTTAATATTCAGTATCTGCCCAGTTCCCATTGCTGTTCTTTTACGAGCTGTGTCACAGATTACCCATACATGACCTGCAGACCAGTTGGCCAGCTTGCAGAAATTCAGGCGGGCTGAGAAGACTTGCTAAGGCACACAACCAGGTGCCCTGAACTGCTGTAATGTTATTGCCAAGTAATGCAGGTTGATGTAAGTGGGACATCTCATTGTAATGAATGATCTTCAGACATGCCTGAGGTGACTAGAAATATGAAAATAACCCAAATCAGAGCTGAATTATTAGACCCTCTCATTTCCTATTCATCACTAAGTATAGGCACACAGCCTTTAAGATCAACTTTCCTTTGTCCCTGGCTGGGAATCAAACTTTTCACAGTGGTCTGACAGAGCAGTGAAGTACTTGCATCCCACCTGTTAAAATGGCATAATGCCAGCACAAAATGTATTCATTACATTGAATGGGAGTTCTAGTTTAGAAGAACATCCACGTTTTTTTCTCCTGTCTAAGTGAGGAAACCAAGCCTCAAAAATGTTTGACTTTCAGAGTGCTGAAAAACTTATAAGGTAGATCAGTGATAAATCCTCCCTTTGCATGCTCTAAGGGGTCCCATGATAAATAGTAAATGCTGAAGCCAAGTGGATCAGCTGTTTCTGAGCCTTTCTGGATCATGTTCAGAGGCAAGTCAGGAAGAAATGAAAAGGGAAAACCTGCATATAGAAACTCTTAAAAAATGCAGGCTTAATATTACATGCCATTGAAGGGGTTTAAGCCCAGGTTCCTAAGCACTTACTGCAGGACATATATAAAGTGAATATTTGGAGATTGTTACTCAGAATATCCCTGGTGTAACAAGGAAAGCTTTTTCTTGATGGAACAAAAATAAGTCAGATGGGGCTGAGAAAAGAGAAGTGGACGAGGAAGCTCAGCAGTCCGCAAACCTTAAGCTGAAGAGGGCTGAGGGCAGCTTTCCACCCGTGCGAAATCTGGAGGGGAATAAGGTCCAGCAGCAGCTTCAGACAGCTTTAAACTTCTGTTCCAGCTTTGGCACAGCACAGGGAATTTTGACTTATGTACACAACAGAGACTGTACGGATGGAGAGATTATTTTCCTAATGCCATGCGACAAATATTTTTCCTTTCATCCAGAAGATGTTTCTGACCACTCCCAAGACACTTTGAGCTGTGCGTGCAGGTGACAGAGAAGTGGAGCACTTTGGGTGAACTTCCCTGGTGCTGAGGAGCAGCACAAAGCTTTTATTCCACCAAAGTCCCACTTCAACATGCAAAATAGGATTTACACAGTGCTCAAGAGCTATCTGCAATTAACAATTTTTCCCCCCTCTTCTCTGTTTCAGTAGCAACTGGTGTACCCAGCTCTTCTCTTTTTAATTGAGACGGAAGACAATAGCTTTAACAAAAAAAGTAGAAAATGAATGCCATGGCTCCCACAGATACAAGAGCTAGCAGTCTCAGTGAGGTACACTGGACTAAAATTTTAGCCGATGTCAGGCTCAGAGGGCCGCTACGGTCAGATAGGGCCAGATCCAGGGGCTCTGAGGTAGGCAGAGCTCTGGGGAATGGCAAAGGCAGACCCTGGGAGAGTGCAGAAGCACACAGCAAAGAGCTGAAGCCTGGACAAAACCCAAAAGCACGGTTTTCTTTCAGTCTGGTCCCAAGTGCAGCAGCACAGGGCTGAGAGCCCTCTCTGTTTTCTCAGCCTGTCAGGAAAATTGGGGTAAGCTCACAGATAGCCAAATCCTTCACTCATAACTGGGGGAGACAGTTCTAGGAAGGCAGCTCTGGAGTAGCTTTTTTCCCAGGCTGAAGGGAATTAGCTGGGATCATTCCAGCCTTGCCTCAAAACTGCCCAAGGGCACTGGCAAATAAACATTCCACAGAGAGCCCTAAGAAGAGTGTATTTCTTGTGGACATGTTTCCTTCAAATTTTCTTTATTTGAAACAATTTTGGATGAGAATAATTTAAAGGTCTAGCTATGAGAAACCACCTCTAGATTGTTGCCTGCCAGCAGGTTCAGCCAGTCCATTATTATACCACTGTGGCGAGGAATCACTTTCTGTGGCTATCCTTTACTCCTCCTCTTTCTGTATGTTTCTATAAACTGTATTTTAGTTCCCGTTACTACCAATGAACAGATTCCCAAGTACAAGATCCTGGAGAAACCGAACTTATAATCAGACGACAGAATTATGTGGATCTGTATAAAGAGTTTGCTTGGGAGAAACAAATTTATTCAGGAACAGTGACCTTATTACTAAAAGGGCAATATAGACATCTAATAATTGATGTGACAGATTATAGTTAGTCTAAATTATATTTCTGTATTCTGTGTTTACTCATTATGTTTTTCCAGACACCGTTTATTTCTACTAAATCTTTCTAATAATCTTCTGAGCCTTTCTGGTTCAAAACCTCTTCTGGCAAGCTTTTTATTGCCTAAGTCAACAGTACCTTAAAAATCTGACGTGCATCTGTTTTTTAAAATGGCACTAACCCCATCACTCAGAATACTTAAAAATCTTCTGAATACCGAAAAAGCTTCTGATATGTTACACTGGGAACACTTCATGCTTGCATAAATTGCCAGTTTTATGCAGAGAGTTTCCTTGGAGAATCTCACAAGCAAGGATTAGCCTGGCTGTAATTTTGCATTGTGCTTCCACAATGTGCTTTCTTCTTTATCTTGAAAATATTTCCACTCTTGCTTTTTGGTATATTGGTGTGTGTTAACAATAACAGATGATAAATTACTGATTTATTGACTGGCAAGCACATAATTCAATGAAGCACTGGAGTAACAAGATTATGTGAAAGTCATCATTCCTGGATCAGCCATGGTAGCTAACCTGAGTAGGCTAGACATCCATAGCAGCTGAATTGCTGCTTTAAAAGGAAAGACAATGCTTCAGAGAGATTGGTTCTTTAAGAAATTAAGATTTCAGAATCTGTTCCACACATCGTCCAACTTTGCCTCCTGGAAAGGCATACTTGAGGGAAGAATCAGATTAGCAGCATGAATAAGGCTGGAATAAGGCTTCCAGCTTCATTTTACAAGTGCCCTTCCCCAACAGTAACCCCAGTCTCCCCCAAATCCTTTATCAGACCCAGCATAATAGATATCATTCTCATCTTTCCAACTTCCAGCCAGCCCCTACAATACTTCTATATTCTCACCCCTCTTATTGCACTTTCGCCTCCCTTCCATTTCTTCTTTCTCTCCCTGCTTCAGCACCCCCAAAGCCACCTGTATTTCTTCCAGTCCCCACTTCATTCACCCCATACACTTCTTCAATTATACCTCTTCCTGGATGAGTTGGGGTGAGTGAAAAACCAATGACTGCTGTGATGGTGCTGGAGGTATCATGCACCAGTGGGTTGGTTGGTTCCAGGCAGAAGGGGTCACATGTGATTTCTTCACCTTGTACCCTGAGAGTGGACATTACTAAACGGTAACCCTCATTTATCCAACCATCAATGTCTGTGAAGATCTGAAAAACTTTACAGCTTTGACATGTCAAACTTGCTGTCAAATTAGGTAGAAATTCGCCAGTGGGTTCACTACATGTGAATTGATAGAAACAGAAGCAGAGAAACAAGGTAAGCATGTACACTTTTATCATCCGAAAATTGGGGTAAAAAAGATGTAGATGAGTCCATCTTTAAGAGCATTACTTTCCTCGTTAAAATGATCAGCTGCACCCACAGTAGTGTGAAGGAGTGGACATCAGATAGTCTAACTTCCAGAAGTAGTATCCTATTACCAGTGACAAAATTGACAGTCGTAAAATGGCCATAAAGTAAATCAGACAATTATTCAGGTGAAAATCACTGCCTACCAAATAAACCTGACTGTTATTAATGTAGAATCATCACGTCAAAATATATATACCCTTTTTTACTATCTTCTTGATCCTTTAGAACATTGTTGTTTTAAATACAGATTAGGAATACCAGACACTTATTAGGACTGTCATCACTGAATTCAGTGGTCACTTGTAAGTTTTATTATTCAGATCTATTCCATTATTTTTTATGGCTATCTGCTGTGTATCACAAAACACTTCGGTAAATGCAGAGCAGCGGATTTGTTTTTACTTGTGCAAAGGAAAGTCACTTCCTCACGTGGCTTCTCTGCCTGAAAAACTGCATGGAAGTGGAGGAAGTAGTGTATTGCAGGGGGGAAGCCATAAACTGTGGATGTGAGTTATATTAAGAGCTCACAGACTACCATTAATCATTTTACATCACACATTCTCCATTAAAGCCAGGAGCGCAAGGAGACCTGAACGCACCCTCCTTTCAAGATATATAATGCCGTGACTTCACATGAATTAGCCCCAGCAGGTATCTACCAAAGTGATGGAGAATCAAGTCTCAAGGCAGCAACCTTATTTCATGTGTAATGACAGAAAAGCACAAAGAAAAGTACTTAGTAGAAAATCTGCGCTGATCTTCAGCGTCATCCTGGCTTTACGTTGGAAGGGCTGCTTTGTGCCTGAGGGATGAGTCAGGCACCTAGCAGTGACATTTATGGAAATTTTTTGTATGTGTTAACACCAGAATATCCACCTGGAGGTTGGTTGTGCTGTTCAGAGCGGAGAATTGTGCATGCCAGGGTTATGTTTCTTCCTAAATGCATGCGGGTATTTCTCTGCTTTGTCATGGGAATTGCAAGAAACATTTGTAGATGCAAGAGCCTTGAGAGAAAGCTAACAAGACAGACAGCAGGACAAGACACTGAGGGGGAAAAACAGCACAGAGGCACTGAAATCATTAAAGCTACTCTGGTTTATACTAGATGAAGGCCTTACTTGGGGTTGAACAACACATTTAAACAGCACTGAAAGAGCAAAATTCTAACCTCAGCTAAACTAAGGACTGAAACTTCGGCCTGTTTGTGTTGCACGAATTTCAAGGAATTAATAGTTAGTGGTATTCAATGCTGCTGAAGCACAGTATATCTGCAACTGCCAAAATGTTGATGGTAGTAAAACATGTGGTTAGGAAGATACGAAAATATCCCTGACCACCTCTTCAGGACTCCGTATGTTTCACTTCCAAAATGAAACGCAGAATTATTTAAAATTAACTGAATACGAAGTGTACTTTGCAGGGGATCTGACTCTGCTTGCTCTATTGAGGATGAAGAGAAGAAGGCTCTGGGAGGGAACTACTGTGTTCTGCTACTTCCTTTACAGCAATTTTAAGGAACATCAGGTGCTGCTCATAGCTGTGACAGTATCTGACTACCCATTCCAGGCGGGCAACAAGGAGCCACAAGAGGCATTTGCTGGCTCTCCATCTCCCAGGGCCGAGCAGCGACTGAGATTCTCTGTGCATTTTGCTCTGAGAAAGTAAAAGAAACTTTGGGTGGCTGCCTGTGATGCTGCAAGGGATGGCATTAGCCCCACTTACTTGTTACTATGGAGATCCATTCTGTCATCCCACCATAATCATTTTGTCAATGACATTTTGTTATTTGCTTATGAGCCTGCTGCTAGGAGAACGCATTTTTGTCAGAGATTAAGAAGAGCTGTTTGAGACTCCTGCTTGCACATCATGCAGAAGAGGGTTGAACCAGGGAGCGCAGAAGTGCATCCGCAGTGATCTTCCTCCACCAGAGCCGAGCAGGGCTGCGGTGTGGCTGACCTGGAAGATCCCATACGGAAGGTCTGGGTGCAGTTACAAGTGATTACAATAGCACTCACAGTATTAACCAAGGGCAAATTTTCTGAATAGCTGTACCCATGTTAAAATCAAATAATGTGTTATGTGAGCTCAAAGGCATGGGATTCTTCTTTGTATTTTGCTCATGTTTGATATTTTCATATAATTCTTGAACAAAAAAAAAAAAAAAGCAGTGGCTTTCTGCCCTGTTCTCACCATATGAACTGGGTATTCCTGGGGAATGTAGTGAGTTGTTCGTTCTAATGTCCCAAGTTAGGAGTGACCTCATGAGCACTGCAAAAATTTGTAATAGAAATATGAAGATTGGTATGAATGGAGTAAAAATGGAAAAGTGTCCAAAAGCACCGGAAGAAGCAGCAGAACAAAGGTTAAAAGACTAGGCATATGTTTATACCCACTGAGATCAGTATCTGTGATTTCATTCTAATAAAAAGGAGAAACAAACTGAGCTAAAGTTAAAGTTGTCAAGCAGATGGAGAACAGGACTAGAGCTTATCAGGCAAGGAAAATAAAAATTGTGAAATTCAGGAATTTTGCCTAACATTTCCAAGGGGTGAGTCAAAATCATAAGGCTCACAATCCAAAATAGCAACCACCCCTAAAAGGTACAAAAGGCCAAGCCCAAAACCCAAGATACATGTTGAGGCCTCAGCTGCTGATATCATTTGTTCTCCACATTGCATATGAGCGGTCCAAGACCGCTTGGGCACGTGTGTCTTAGTACTTGTGAGTATATGGGCCAGAGGAAAGTGTGTGAATGAAACCTATGAGAGCCTGAGGAGGAGTGGGTAAAAGTGAATTGCTTAGAGATTTTTGTATTGCAAAAATCATCTTTCTTTCCATAAGTTCTCTTGCAGAGTTCTGTTACAGTAATTTCTTACAAAGCCCATAGAATAATATGAGTACAAAGGTCTGAAACAAGCTTAAAGGTTCCCTAAAGATTAGGATTCCTGGGGTGTTTTCATAATTCTGACACTTTTCTACTGAGCAGGAAAATCTTTTATTAGGCTAAGCAGTGTAATTGGGAAAAGGTATACAAGCTTTTTTGCAGAGCATGTCTTTCCTTAGCATTGGAAAAGGAAAAAAAAAAGAAGTTAAGCTTTTTGCACATAGGGAACTACTGCTCTGAATTTATCTTAATTTTGTTAATTGCTTAGACAACTTCAAGGCACAGTTATATGCAAATTTATTTGGTGTAGGTCCGACCCCAATCCCTTCACAGCAGTATTGTGTGAGGGCTGTGCCATAAACCAGATCAGCAAAATGAGCTGGGGTTAAAATAACAACGAGCAAAAAAAAACACCTTCTTCTTTTTTTTTTTTTATTTGCCACAACATTTCCTTGGTTTAATTTAGAGCACCTGGGTCCTCAAGATAGTCATTGTGGGCAATGGAGGAGACCGCAAAGAGGAGCATGAGGAGGAACGATGAGGTCTTCGAAGAGCACCGAGAACTACCCCACTTTCCCTTGCTGCCTTTGAAGCAGAACCATCCTGCTCAGCAGTCTGTGCCTTGCTTCTCTTTTCCCTTGGGCTTGTCTTTACTTAGGGGTGCTAGAGAAGAGAAAGGAGAGGCCAGAGGACCAGGAACAGCTAATACGGGGCATGATGCTGGTGGATTTGCTGCCCATGGTCTACCAGGCACAGATAAGCTCTGAACACTGCAGGCAGGAACCAAGCACAGCTGAACCACTTTGGAGACCAAATGGTTAGACACTGGCTCAAGGGTGACCTTAAAGCTGTCATGAGTACTGCACGATGGAGCTGCGTTTGCCACGTGGCAAATTACAAACCTACTGGAGGTACTGTCTCCCACAGCGTACCTTCTTCAAAGGGATATTAGTAGGCCTAATATTAGCAGGCCAAATAACCAGTCACCTTGACTTATTCTTATGGACTTTGATGAAAATGTAGCAAGTATCGTATTCCTTCTGAATTTGTCACAGGTCTTTGAAAATCCTTAGAATGGCAAAGAATCAAAGAGCAGCCTCAGGAACTGCACACCCAGACACTGGGCGAGAACAAGGGAAACCAGGGCTGTGCATATTCTGCCTGGCTGACATGGCGGGCTCTTCATATTGTGTTTTTTAGGACAGCCACAACCCTTTCCTTGAAGTAATTGATTTTTTTAAATGATAGTCTAGCGTTGAGGGAGTTTAACAGGACTGGAATTATTTCTCTGCACAGTCACTGACAACTACACAAGGACATTTTAACAGCCGCAAAGTGAAAGCAGACAGGCTGTGAGAAGAACTGCATGGTATGATAAAGGCATGACTTTTGCTCTGACTATTTTTTAGAAGACAGTTAGGTCAAATTTCTCTTTTCTGGTCACTGAAGGTCCTCTAAGATTTATTGGTAAGCTAAAAAGTCTGACCAGTCTCATCTTTCTCTTTACATTTAAGTATTCTCCTTTATAAAGGAAAATAGCCTGTGTTTTGTCAAACTAAGCAGGACAGACTTTTTCAGACCTAGAAACGCTACTTGAAGTACAGCTAACACAAGGTGTGTTCCTTGCCCTAAGCTTTGCACACTTACCGTGACAACGTAGGATGTACGTAGCTCCGCTTTACATGAAACCTATAGCCCTTTGTGGCAAATAAGATCACCACCTTCTGGGAAAGAGCCCATTGACTGAAGTACCTGATGTCAGCCGTGACATGATTGACCAGTCTCTTCTGCAGGTTAGGACACACTGAAGCCTGCGTTAATCAGTACAGTGGGATGAAAGTCTAAGTCCAGCACTCATCCTACATGAACTGTAGCTCATATAAACCCTGCATTTGCATGGATGTGATGGTACAGATGCTTTAATTGTAAAGTACCTTTAGAGCCATCCCAGTCTGCCACTTCCCCTCAGAAGTCTGTAGGTGGACAATTTCCAACATCTGCTCTGCTTTTGTTCTCTTAAGCAGGGATGTTATCCTTATACACAAGATTCAAGAGTGGTGTCACTCTCGCCTAAAACTGTGGAAGTGATACTTTTCTATCCTTTTCTGGCCACATCTCACTTGAATCCAGCTTAGCTTTGAAGTTGTCTTTCAGTGGCTGTCTCACAAAGGGCCAGAGAGTCACCCTGGGGCTGGGCACTGTGCTCTTATCACTCTGTTTTTTCTGGCTGGCTCCTGAGGACCCCGGCCAATAACCCCATCCAGCCAAAATTTCCTCTTGCAGGATCCCTCCCATCATGTCCCACATAGCTCTTTCCTGTCAATCCGTGAATTAATCTCCAGTCTCCAGTTTAACTACAGTATCCAGTGCTTTGCAGAAGTTCAGATGCATGAGATGTATTGCTTGTCCTTTTTAAACTGAATTAGGGATTAAGATAACGTCACAGGAAAAGTTTTCATTTAGAGTGCCTTTGCTACATCAGCAGTATCAAATGTTTTACTGCTTAAATTTACAACTAAACAGTTGTTGCCGAAGCTTTACATTGGAAAATTACTTTTAGTGTAAATGAATTTTAGAAAACCCAGATGCCTATACTTAATGATTCTTGAAAGACTTTAATTTCCCACCATGTTTCTTTGCCCACACTTTGCAGCAGGCTCATTAACTTTCAGCCCAAACAAAGAAATTTCTTCCCTCTAATTGTAGCCTCTGGTTTGTTGAAAACATTATTTTTTTTGCGTGTGCGTCAACTCTATCATACAAATCACGTGATTTTCTGTTATTAGTATACCATTTGCATGGTTTGTAATCAGGCGTGATTTTCTGACTTCATCGCACTCCCATTAGCTGCATGAGCATAGGTAACCCAGGAAGAGACTGCACAACCAAATAAAACAAAACTGCCAGCGTATTTTGTAGCTATTCGGAGTGTGATCCAGTACCGTACCTGTCCAGCTTTATGACACTGTACTACAGGGTAGTAATAGCCTCATACCAGTAAAAGCCTGCAGGAATGCAGTGCTAACAAGTGCCTGTAGGGAAGGAGCACTTACTTGCAACTCCCAAGGATCCCAGAGAAGACTCTCATCTCCATTAAAGGTTTCAGGTGAGACCCTGTGAAGCTACTGAGATCTGGGTTCACAGACAGACGTGTGCTATATCTACATTCAGGTGCCTCTCTTGCGAGTGGGGCAGCTGCTGGTTTGATTTAGGACCCTCTGCTCCCTATCCGTGGCTGGGAGATCTGATCTCCTTGGGACCGGACACCCACCTACAAGCAGAGAAGCTCAAACCTGCCAGCAGCAGGGACTGCAGTGGAGGTGTCATCAGCCCTCCTGGTTGGTGTGCCATGCAGGAGGGCCGGATCTAGGTCCTCCCCAGGGTTAAAGGTAGCCTTGACCATGAGGCTCCAGCATGGGAGCAGGAGGCAGCACGCTGCTTCCCGCTGAGCTTATTCCCCAAAGCAAGCATGGCCGAACCATTGGGATCAAGCACTTAAATTACTTCAGGTTCTTTTCAATTTCTTTTTAATCTGAGCTTCGGTCTCACTGCCTCTACCCTGCAGTCTAATGAAATCTGCCTTTTATGAAACAGAAAAGAGTTTGGAAACTCAGATGTAGAAAATCATTTTAGGTCCAGACTTGCAAGATTCAAGGGTGTGAGGTCATTCACCAGCAAGTGACAGCCCTCAGTGGATAGTCCTCAACACCCTGGACATCATTTTTAAAGAATCCTATAGGCTTTGCTGTGCTGTGTAGCGTATGGCAGAGCCGACACGTTTTGTAGGCAGTTAGGTACCCCCCTAGACACCAAAGGTTTGGACAGGAATGGTAGCTGCACATTATATTTTTATTCAAATATGAAAAATAAGGGAGAGAGCAGGAGTCCGTCAACTGGAAAAGTTGCCGTCTCCTTGATGCTGCTCAGACTCTGTCTGTGTCTTTCTAAGAATAACCCTTTCTCTACATTGTGAATTTTTCATGAAGACAAGAGATTCTGCATGTTTCAAAACGCACTATGTGGACTGATGTTCATAAGAGGTTGCCAAAAAATTTCAATAAAAACAAATATTTTTAAGCATAATATTTTTGCAAAATATTGTTTGCATAGTCAACATTGTAGTCCTGCCAAAAAAGGCAGATTAACTTTGTTCAGTGTTATTAATATTGTTTACTTGCTAGAGATAAGGCTTTGATCACTTCACTAACTCTTTTTATGAAATTTTGGATACTGATTTCATCAAAAATTGTGAAATTACTTTTGAAAACACCTTAAGTTCTTACAAGAAACAAACAAAAATCTTACAGAAAAAATACATGATTTTTTTTTTTACGTTTTGGTTGGCTCTTCACTGTAATATTTGCGAAGTTATGGCTATTATCTTTTTTTATTGAAGATTTCAGTTTGTTGTCCCATCACCTTTTTCCCTTTGATCATTTCACAGTTTATTAAGTTCCCATGTCCCGAAATATGTAGTAAATACTCCGTGCAGATGAGTTCTATAGATTTCATAGCTGGGTAAAATGAGTCTTAAGGAAACAATAACTTTCCCAAAGTCACAAAACAAGGTCAGAGTAAAGCAACAGAAGTGTGGTGGCTTGTCTCTGTGAAGAAGATTGTCACAGTAATTGTTTGAAAGATTAATCTTTGTCACAAATGATTGTCACACAAATTAATCTAGAGCAGAAAGAATTAATCAGAGATCTGCTCCTTGTGACAAGAATTGTCATTCATGAGCCTTAAAATGTACTCCTTGCAATAGTAAAGTTAGTAAAAATGAGTCTAGGAAACACAACATAAAATTAATTATTGGCAATTTGATGGCAACTTCGTGTCAAACGTTCTGCTGAGAAGCTAGGAGGAGGGTCATGGCACCTGTAGGAAAAGTTTGGGACCACAAACCTTCCTTGACCTAGGAAAATCTGCTCCGATAGCTCCACAACCCAGTTTGTCCCTGCCTCTGGCTGATGGAAGAGTATTTGTGTAGGCTGAACCAGGTCATATAAGAGAAGTGTGTATTCCTTGCCTGGTGTGCACTGCGATGCTGTGTGTGTTTTACTTGGGCTGGGGGCTACTGAAGGTGCAGGATCGCTGCTGCCGGCCAGATGCAGTGCGACCCTGGCATGGACCTGTGTGCAAGTCTCACCACATCTCCATCTCCAACGGGGATACACAGCTTTATAGTTCTTCCCACCCATCGGCCACTCTGCATAGTAGAGGGAGGAAAGTCTGTTGGCCTCTTCTGAGCCCTCTGTGGTAAATCCCATTTCCTTCCTGACACCTCCTCCTCTCAAAGCATAAGCAAGAAGGGAGATGCCTGCCTTTCTTGGAGTAAGAACTAAAAACTTTAAAACTCCCTCATATGTGACAAAGCAGATTTGAAATATGACTCTTGATCCCGTCACTTCTAGTGGAGATAAAAAGATTGAATGAGTGGCTAATGCTCCCTCCCTGAGGAAGATCACAGAAAAATATTCAAGATGAGAACTAGAGTTTCAAATTCCAGATCCTATTCACCTTTAAGCAAAACCCTGCAAATCGTACACTGGCAACATTTCATTCCAGATACCTGTGGATTTAGCTGAACAAAGGCTGATAATTTACTAGAAGAGACTGAAAGGTCCTTGAGCTCTCTGGCTACCCCAATTAGCCACGTTACAAGACCCCCAGGGCATGCAGCACATCATGCTTCTTCACGAAGGGTTCACGTTGCCTGTGCCTGTCTTCCCTGGTCCTCTGCGCCTAGGAGTTCCCCTTGCAGGAAGTGCCTTACAGCCTTTTTTGCCAAGGGCAGCAGACAGAGATCTTTTGCAAATCTCTTCAGCATTTTGTAATCTTTGAACTTTACTCATCTCCAGCCTGAATTTCCATGTCCCCTTTTCACCTCTTTCTTCTTTGGCCAACAAGGTCTTTCTGTTTAGATCCTCTTATCCCATTGATATTTATAGTGAGTGACCATACAAAGTATAACTGGCTGGATTTGTGTCATACGCCAGGTATCGTCCTCTTTGATTTACCACTCTCATCTGTCCCTGTCTACTGGAAATATCATTCCTGATACATCCTACAGTTGCATCAATCTTTGTGTGGCTGAATCATGTTGATGACTCATGGCTATACTGTGAATGATTATTTCCACTCTGGGCTTTCTCCTCTCCTCATATTACCACAGTTCAGCCCCCAGCCTACAGCAAATCTTTTTATTAGTCTCTACGTGCCTGACCTGGCACTTCAGGCTGTTAAATTTAATCTGATTTTTATTGCTTCATTGCTGAAGATTATCAGGTTCCTTCTGTATGATATTCTAACCTTCCTCTCTATTAACATTTTTTTCCAAATTTGTGTCATTAACTATTTTTATTAGTTATTTTTGTGCCCTGTTATTGTGAACTACTGACTTAATGGCTGATCCTGGACATAGTCCTCTTAGAACCTGCTTTTTGCTGGCTTCATCTTCCTTCAGTGTTAGCTGTTGTTACCTACCCTGGAGCCAGATTTTTTCATAAAACTAACTAAATAATCCCCTTTGGTTTTGCCTTAAGTATTAATAATTTATCCTTGGAATGTATGTAAGGTTTAGCAGAAGGTCAGGTGGGTTGTATTTATCATATTGTTTCATCTAAACCTAGACCAATATTTCACAGAAAGATACCAAGTTTATCTGTCAAAATCTAGTGCTGTAAATTCAGGTTGTGTTGTATCCCATTTTCCGCTTATCTCCATTTTGTTACGTAGTCTTTCTTTTGAAATTTGTTCCGACACATTGCACACACTGGAAACCGGCCTAATAATCTTGTAACTGCACAGGTAATTTTTTCCTTTTCAAAATACAGCTGCTGTGTTTGCTAATTTCAGATGCAAATTCACTAGCCACAGATGAATAGGTTCATTTAGAAAAGCTTTGCTGCAGGACTTGCAATTTCACATACTAGTACTTCCTGGATGAAGAATAACCTCCTCCAGAAGTTTCAGCACACTGAACTTGGATTTTTTTTTTTTCATCTTTTTCTGCTGGAATTTTCCTTTTTGAATATTCATTCCCATTAAGCCTCCTCTCATCTTTCCCGCTATTAAAGACAAGGGTAAACAAGCCATATAAATAAGCCTAGTTATCTTCTAGCTCAAGCATGTGCTTTCTGTATGGATCCTCCCAGCTTTAGTCTCTTTCTTTTTCCATAGGCTGATGTAGCAGTAGATTTTTATTGCTACAATTTTAGATTTATAGCCATAAAAATCTAGATATTTATCTTAGACTCTAGCAAAATTTTCATGGAGAACTTATGTCCTCCATTTGTATGACCTAGTCCACAAAGCTTTAGGTGAATATATGCCATCAAGATATATCAGGGTGCATCCATACTGACCCACCTTGCAATGGACCAGTAATGCCTGTTTCTTGGTTCACCTAATATTCCTCCTAAATCCTATATGTTGATGTGTTTGCATTTTTGTTCTGAACAAGCCCCAGTTCTTAATCAACTGTTCAGGAGG
Source organism: Alca torda (assembly GCA_008658365.1). Classification (NCBI taxonomy): domain Eukaryota; kingdom Metazoa; phylum Chordata; class Aves; order Charadriiformes; family Alcidae; genus Alca; species Alca torda. Next base: position 184,255,864 of record CM018076.1, read on the forward strand.
AAAACCTATTATCTTCCATTTAATTAAGTCTGTAATCTTAAATTGCTCCTTATCGTAAACTGTTCCTTAGTTCAGCTTAATTTTTGCCTTATCCATTAACAAATACAGATCTAAGTTTGTAATATTGGTTTGCATAATGGATGTCATTACACAGTCAAATATATCTCTGCATCTGGACACTTTCCCTCTAAGGTGAACTACATTTTAACAGTTTTCAGTGCCAGCTGTTGTGTCTAATTTGGTTAAACTGGAGGCCTCTTTACTCTATAGTGTTGCCATTCCTTTAAAATTTTCAATGACCAATTTTTGTCAGAAAATTTTCATTTGGCAAAAGCAACTTTGTTCAGGAAAGAAGGTCAATATCTATTAATCTCCCCTTTGAAAGAAGATTTTACATAGTCCCAATGTCAGATATTTCTGACGTAAAAGGGAAAAAAAATCCAGAATTTTTTTTTGTCAGAAGTTTAATTAATTGCAATAATGATATAAGTAACAATTATAAAGTCAATTTTATCCGAAAAATAATGTCGTGAATTCTCAGTTTTTTGTCAGGGCTCTTCTTCTTTATTTTGACTTATTTTTTAATGTCAATTTCTGACAGAAAGGAGAAAATGTTTCCACCCCAGTCCTGTTTCCTAAGAAAAAAAAAATCTTCATATTCGTGCAAAAAAACCTCCTCATGTTCCCTCTGCTCAAGCTTGTACAAGGAGTCAGAAGCAACATGCAATACTCTGTGTGGATTCTGAACTGCATCAGTGCTGCCTTGCTGATGATACCAATGCAGTCTGTTATTGTAGGCTGCCATGGAAAGCGGCCTGGATGTTGTCACCTGTCGTTTCTGTATATGCTTGACACCTGCTGAGACCCTCCCAAGGGCCATTTTGTAACCAAAATAATAAGAGATCTGCATTTTATGGTTAACTCTTCCCAGAATTTATTTGGTTTCAACCGATAATAGCAGGTAGCTTCTCTCTGAGACCGTTTTTGGTGCCACAGCTTTAGTCCTGTTACTGAAGGGCAAATTGAAGTAGTCAATTTTGGTTGCATCTGCTTGGAAAAGGTAAACAAATAGGAGGAGTAAATAAACTCACGGTAAACTTCAAGATGCTGAAGACAGGTAGCTACAGGCACACATTAAGGTATGAAAAAATAACCTGTAGTTTTGATGGAGAGACTAAAACGATTTTTTTTTTTTATTCCTGTATCATACGTATGTATAAAAGGAAATATTCTTTCAAGCTCAGTCTCTCCCCCAGAGCTCATTGACTTTTTCTTGTCCTTTTCTTTGCTCTTGTACAGCTCAGTGCCCAGCTCTCTAAGCAGATGGCATATACCATCTGACAACTGTGAACTGGATGTTTCTGACAGGTACCATCACAGGGACGTACCGCGCAGCCTCATGACATACATCAGAGCACTGTGGATAACTAGGCATGATCAATATATACTGAAATAATGAAAACACAGTGGCTTTCAGCAGGATCTTTATCCCAAAGGAGCCTTAACATGCTTTAGGCATGTAGAGACAAATGCAAGAGTCTCATCCCTATTTCTGAATGAGGAGTGCTAAAGTGATGAGTGACACACTGAAATACAAAAAAGCTACTTAGGCCAGGAATCAATGCAATTACTACATCTGTTTGAAACTGCAGAATCGCCTAACACTGGGCAGAGTGTCATTGCTGTGATAAAAATTTACCTAGGGCACTGGAGTTGACTTTGGCAGACAGCCTCCAAGGACTGGAGATGACACCAAACACTTGGAATGGGAGCTTCCTGCTTCATTTGAACAAAACTACCTTTAGCACCCAGTGTTTTCCTAATGTTCAACATGCCAAGAAGTCCAATCCAGGTTCGGAAGGAAATACGCATTTTGTTTTTGCTGAGCCCCCTTGCCTCTCCTTTATATTCTTTAATCAATTTGACTATGCTGGGAAACCTGAGTTGCTGGTATTTAATTCCATCAGGCTAGACAACAGTCCCTCCACCCTCACCTCTCTCCAAAATGCATGGTCAGGGCAACAAAAAAGCAGTTTTGTGATATACAGTGCTGGGATCTCACCCTTAAACTGCAGTCAGGTCTGCACTAATACCCTCATTTCAAGAGGAAGGAGCATATTGTAGACAATAAGCAGGTGCAAGTAGGTGCATGTTAATGACAGCAAATTCCCAAAGATGGTCTATAGACAACACAGAGACGAGTTTTGGCTGGACTGTGTCACATTAGGACATCAGTTCAGTTACTGGATTAGAGACAGTTTTTTTACTGGATCAGTCCACTCTCAGGCTCCCTTCCAAATGGAGACCAGCAGGGCTGCTTTTCATTAGTTCAGGGTGATGGTGAGATAACAGCCCAGAGTAGTACAGCAGTAGTAACACAAACAGAATACAAAAAATGAGTAATTACAGTGTATATGCTCTTGAGAGTTGTAGCAGAGGCACTGTATGATTCATTACTGTCTCCTATTTGGGTGGGAAGTTGTCCCCCATAGGCTAGCTGATGGCATGGTTTGATGGGGGAAGAAAGGATTTCAGAGCCCAAATGAGTCCAACTGTAGTTTCACTGACTTGCTGTCGGCATCTCTGTCACACACAGTCCCTCAGCTCCAATTCTGTTCCTGACAACTGAATCCTCAGAGCCCTTAATGTAATTAATGGAGGAATGGCCTCATTAGTGAAATGACTTGATCTTTTCCAACCCAGCTGTCCCTTTCTTTACACTTTGTGCATTGTCTCCATGTTTGCACGTGCAACTGAAGGCAAGAGTGTTGTCCCTTATATTTAACTCACTGGGTGGGTGAGGTGCTTTCTTTGGCCAGTAGCTTGTGCTAAAAGGAGGAATTTAAAGGCTAAAGGCAGTTGTGGAGCTGAGGATGTGATTTGCCACGGTTGCACACATGCTGTGCACAGTTTCTGGCATTTATGCTACTGCCCTCAAACTCTGCATTACCATATGCACAGAGGTTCATCTCACCCACCTTCATCCAAAACTCATCTAAACCAGTCATTTAGTCTCCCTCTCTAGTTGGTGAGAGAATAGGCACCTTCTGACAGCAACTCATCCCTTTCCTCTCTAGGCAAAATTCAGTTCTTTAGACACAGAAGTCTGGTGCAACTTGAGATTTCCCAGAGTTTCTACTGGAGAATGCAGTTGAGACTCCAGTAGGACACAGGTCTTATGTGATATCTGCCAGCCCTGTGAGGATGTAGGCTTACTCTGGGTCATCTCAAGTAGCACTGGATGTCTGTTCATACAGCTGACTCATGCCTTAGACATCCTTTCTACCAAGGGATTACTCCCACATCAGAGATGTCTTCCTGCCTTCATCCCCCCATGGGGATGGGGTGCACCATATCTGCACAGCGCTGGCAGGTCTGATGCTACAGATGAATCACATTCCCTAGACGCGGCTACAGGAGGTCAGGCATGATACCTTAGGGTATCATTTATGTCTATATGTAGGGAAATGAATCATGCCACAGATGATTACCTCAGCCTAAACACTGCACTGTTAGTTGCTTGAAGCGAAACAAGGTAAAGCCAAGCCTGAAGTTCCCCTGCCTTCACCTTGGGAGTTTTCTCCTTTCCAGCTCAGGTTGGTTGGTCAATGTTTGAAGCCCTATGGTTTATACCTGCCAAGAACCCATATTGATTCTGCTGCAATGCCTTGTAAACAGACCACGGTGGCTTTATACTGCCACTTGGGTCTTGTTTCCACTCCTCTGAACTTAAGTCATACTTCAGAAAGAGAAGCTGGGTTATTAATGACTTCTTGTTTGCATTGAGCTCTTTGCAGTGGTGCTGGAATGCTACCTGAACTGGATCGTATGACCTGAGCTCAAGTACCTCCATGTTCCACAGCAGCTGTCTGCATCGCAGACACATCCACTGTGATTTCCTGTGATATGAGAATGAATATAAATGTGCTTGACTGACGTTAGTAATCATTTTTACAATGCCAGCTTTGTACAGTGAAATGTTTAGAAATGCTTATTATTGATGTGCTGAAATGAAAACACAATTACTCTGTACTTGTTGCTATCAAACACAGTCTATGTATTCCTGGAAAAAGCAGATGGGATGTGGAAATGGGATATTTCCCAGATGAAGAATGAAGGGAAACATGCTCAAACATCTTTCTCACTCCCTTTCCCCCCCGGTTGCTGCCCACATATTCTCCCTTTCCTATTAATTTTGTCTCTTGCCAGTAACTTTCTGAGATTGTATTTCCCACTGGACTGATTGCAACTCATTCAGTCATGCTCACTGTCTCTCACCTACTCTTCTTGCCACATGTTGGCCTAATGTACCTATTAGCAAGATCTTAGTCTAGATTATACATACTCCTGCACACACAGTATAAACCACAAGGGAATGGCATCCTCACTGAAACATAATAAAAACAGGTTTGAACTTTACTCCAAACATTCATTGAACTTCTGTGGAGACTCCTATTTGTGTGTTCAAAGACATAGGAGAAGTCCCAAAAGATGCAGCTTCTTAGAATACAGGAACCAAAATACTGTTGTTTAAACCCAGACACGTCTTTAGGGTAGACCTGAAAGTCTTACTGGTTTTCTTTGCCCTGCATAGTAATGACAGTTTCTAAGCGGAGGAGTTAGCTTCTTGTTACTGGATATGATTGAGAAGTTTATTCGTGGAATAAACTTTTGGAAGTCTATATTCTTGGAATAAATTCTCAGCCAGTTCTTAGAATTTCAGCAAAATATTCCAATAATATCTTAGCTCCCAGAGATTTATGAAACTAAGTACACTCCAGCCAGGCCTCTTGGTATGCTGTGGGGCTTTTTGCTATCAGAAATCCTCCACACAGAAAGAATGGCTATCAGTGCTCAAAAGTAGGCATATGCCAGTTCTTTAATTTCTACATCACTAGGCGTTCATAAGCTACATGGGAAAGTAAAACCACACAGGGCACTGTAAAGGCCAGCTGAGCCATACTAACTGCAATCAAGTGCAGGGAAGATCGGTGTTCAGGTTTCACACTTGCTGTGTAGGTTAGGAGCAAGAGTGTCTTCTCCATGGGCAATACAAAGAGTAGGTGTGAGCAGTGGCACCAATCTGTGAGGTGGATAAGGGGCTTAGAGGGGTAGGGGAGGGACCACCACCTCTTGTGGGACACACACACACATGCTCCAAAGCTGTTGTATCGAGCTTCTGAAAAATTTTCACACCTCTCTGCACACACGTGTCTTTGGGCGAGAGGAGAACTTCAGAACATCATGGACAAGGTTTTCTATAGGAAAATATCCAAATGCAGCAAAGAGCAATTTATTTTTACCCTAATTTCCTCAGAAAGCGTGGTGTACGTGCCTTGTCCTGGGTAATATGTTTTGAATGAATTGGCTAATTTCAGCCACATGGGAAAGAGGAGTGGAGTTCCAAAGTATATTAAATTTCCCCATATCTCATGAAAATAGACAGCTAAGTGAAGGAGTACTTATAAGAATTTCAGAAAGGGAACGACTGATGGGTGAGTTCAGGTCTGAGTAGAAAACAGAGCACCCACACAGGAATACTTTCCTCAAAATGTAAATCCTCAATAAGCTCAGTTTTAATTTGTTCTGCTGCTCACAGGACTGTGTGTTTTGCTCTAGTTGTGCAAGCCTTATCTCACTTCCCTCAGCTTCTTCCTTTCTTTACCTATCTGCCCTTCCTCGGCAAGGGAGTGGGGGCCCGCTCTTTATTTTGCTGATGCTCCAAATCGGAAATATGGCATGTGAATAGGAACCACACACGCCCTGGGGTAGGACGGCAGCACCGGTGATGAGGGAGGGTGTCAGGAGCTGCTAGAAAGCTTTAAGTTTGGGAACTTCATGGCGACAGACCTTGGTGAGATGGGATGTGGGTATCCCCGGACATGAACAAGCAGCAGCAAGGAGCAAAGGCAGGTGGTATTGAAGTACCATGGCACGTGCTTGGAGACAATCCCTAAGTAGCAAAGTGCTCCAGGTGCAGCCTGAAGCAAATGGTACTTCCCCAGTATTAACAAAAAATAGCAGAGGGTGTGTGAGCCCGGAGAGCGGAGGTGAGCGTTTAGGAAAGCAGCTCTGCAAGGCCGAGGGGCTGGCGCTCTGCAGCTGCAGCAGTACTCGGACAGCTTTTGAGTAAACACCGGCATTGCAAAAGACCAACGTGCAATGACTTATTTGTTGAACAAACCTAATGAAGCCATAACTGCAAGGATAAGAATGGCATTTCTGTCAGTTCATAGCAGTCCCTTTTCCCACCCACGGTTTCAATGATCACAGTGACTAGACCTGTATTTAAATTGCTGTACCTGCTGGGGAGTCAGGAGAGATTAACGTACTGTAGGAGTTCATTTTCAAGGTCTTTTTCTTCCAGTATTCTTTAAAAGTTCCTGCATTCTCCAAAGACTAGAAAAGTATGAAGGAACAATTTCAAAGTTTGTGCTTTGTTATTTTTTATGGCCTTATAATTGTTTTAGCTACATGTTCATTAGTCACAGAAAACACAGTTGTACCAAATTTGTTGTACCAGAGCTTCAAAGATAGATAACACCTGGCCACAGCCCCCTGTAGCTTTGAGCACCGCTGACTACCAGTTCACAAAAATTATCGAGTTAAAAAAAACACAAGTCTTACAGCTTGTTTTTTCTGCAGCTTTCCAAGCATCTAGTTATTTGTACTCTTCTTTTCATTTAAAGGGCTCTACAGTGAATCTCCTGTGTCTCTCCTGAACTTCAGCCTGAACTTCAACCTCTCCTGAACTTATCCATTTCCCATTAACTTTTGATGCCATCCCCTCTGCGGGCTTCTTGTTCTTACAGGATGAACTCCTGCTCTTCCAGCTTGGATGAGAAAAAATGAACTCAGCTTGTCCTGCAGATGCCGCAAGGCACCACATGCCTTTGGCTGTTGTGGAATGTTGGTTATCCATCAAACCTGAGAGCTTGCAAGGGCAATGCGGAGGCAAAGAGGAGCTTTACCTCCCCAAGAGTATTTCTGGTACTCTCAAGACCTGGTGCTCATGTTAACCTTCCCACCTTGACAATAAAGTTTTTAAATGGGACTATTTGAGGGTTATGTTTTATCAGTCCCCTGGCCAAAGTATCTGCTTTGTTCCTGAAGGAAATGACCCGAAGTATTTGTACGTCTGCATGCCTTCCAGAAATGCTGCCGGTTCTTCTGTTGTTCCTTGGTTGGTAAGGTGTGATATCTCAGACTGATCAATACCAGCTGCAAAGCCAGAAAGGCTTTGGCTTTTGGGTGTATGAGTTTTGCACAGATTGCTTGAATAAAAGCCTGTACACCTGAGAGACTGTCCTTTCTGGCCTGCTTAGCTGATGTAATATAAAGCATTGCCTCTCCTTAAAATTTTTTTCTCTTGTATTGGGAAGCCATGATGGCTACAGTGTTGCAATCTCTGTAATTCTAAATGTAAATGCATATAAATAACACAAATCACTGGCAAACACTGGTAATCCAAGTGAATTTAGTTCTCGCTTTCTTGAAGACCCCCCAAAATACGGGTAGAGTTTCATAAATAGGCAATTACCTTGTTCTTATGGTGTCATTTACCTATACATTGTGAACTATCTGGTGCAGTGCTACAAAGCAGAGCCTCTCTTCTTCAGTTGACTTCACTTTACTAAATCATAAATAGTTAAGTGAAGCAGATACTGTATACCCTTTAAAAATCTGGGATGAGAAGCTGTTTACCTGGCAATTTTGCTTCAGCATCAGAGAATCGCAAAGGTAGGTAAGCAAACTCTTTCTTTAATTCAAGTATACAATCTCAGAAGCTTTTTGGTTTATATAGTCCAGTGATTCAATATCGATGTAGGAAAAAGATGTTAGATATGCAATGAACGCGCGTTAGCATATAGTCATTACAAAGAAAGGGGTATGTTGAAAGGTCTTGGTCTACCCTGTAGCTTTAGCCAAGGGCTCTGTTCTCCAGGGGAATGTACCAGCATTGTGCTAAAGGTACCCACGGCCTTGTTTACTTGCACCTTCACTAATGAAAGCGATGAAAGAAGCCTACAAGAACATTTTATTGAAATGTCTGCAAACGTTCTTCCACCCAGGAGAGTGGAAATGCTCCTTCTAAATAAAAGAGAGCAGGAAGGCTTATGTATACCTGCCTGGGCAGTACTCTTAATCCTGTTCATTGTGCCGTTCATTTTTCTGGCACAGAGCTTTTCCTGTTAAGTCACTTATGTGTCCCCAGGAGCCCCACCAATGGCTTGTGCACTAATAAACACTTTCAGATGAGCTTATTTAAAAGAAGGACTACTTGGATCCTTAATGTCATGGGTATTAAAAGCTTAAAAAAGCTGCTAAAATGGAATGGTATTGCTGAGGGACAAGCACATAGGGATAACTTATGCGGGTTGTTTTGAGGTTTTTTCCTTCAGTCTGATACTTGCCTGGTGACAGGGGAGTCATCTATCATCTCTTCTTTTCCCATGGCAACCCTTAGGCTCTTTTTTCTTCTATGTTCTTTGGGAACTTAAATGAGAGCCATAACTCGTGTTTTTCTTCTCCAAAGCAGACACTGAATTGGAAAAGCCCCTTTCTCTCTGAGTTTCCTTCTAATGCAGTGAACCAAGGACCCAGGGAAGCCAGTTGAAAAATCAACCGAGCCTGTCCTCCCAGGCAGTTTCTGAAAGTTTTCCTAGCTGTACCTACAGACTCTGCCTGCCAACTTCCTCCCCCTCACTCCCAAAACTCTTTGAAGTTATTATCAATAATTACAATTATTAATAGCAGACTGCAACAGTGTGGATGTTATGTGACCAGTGAGAACAGTTTGTCCTCCGCAGTGCAGTCACACCATCTCTGGTACCTGGGCTAACTAATCCGGGTCAGCGAGGGTCCCCTGATACAGCATGACAGTCTGCAGTGCACATAAACACAGTGCCCAGTACTGTGTCCAGTTCTGGGCTCCCTGGTTCAAGAGGGACAGGGAACCGCTGGAAAGGGTGCAGCAGAGAGCTACAAAGATGATTAGGGGACTGGAACACCTCCCTCATGAGGAAAGGCTGAGGGATTTGGGTCTCTTCAGTCTGGAAAAAAGACGTCTGAGGGGTGACCTTATCAACACTTATAAATACTTAAAGGGTGGGTGTCAGGAGGATGGGGCCAGGGTCTTTTCAGTGGTGCCAGGGGGCAGGACCAGAGGCAATGGGCACAAACTTGAGCATAGGAAGTTCCACCTAAACATGAGGAGGAACTTCTTTACCCTGAGGGTGGCAGAGCACTGGAACAGGCTGCCCAGAGAGGTGGTGGAGTCTCCAACTCTGGAGACATTCAAAACCCACCTGGACGTGTTCCTGTGCAACCTGCTCTAGGTGACCCTGCTGTGGCAGGTGGGTTGGACTAGATGATCTCCAGAGATCCCTTCCAACCCTATGATTCTATGATTCTATGATTCTATGATAAACCCCCAGCGTGGCCTGGGAAGGAGTCACAGTGAAGTCTGCACATTTTGCTGCTTAGACATTAAGTAATTCAGGAGAGAAGGAGAGAAGGTTAGAGGAATAGGGTTAGGAGTCAACGACAGGTTGGGGAAGAGGAGGCCAAACAAACTGCAGCTTAATTTGTTAACACTTGGACCATTATTTTTAAAATAGTAAGGAAAATGGAAAATGAAAAATGGGAATAGCAACACTAACTGCATTTGGAATTTCAGATTTCTTTTAAGCTCTAATAATATTTCTAATTATGGCAAAAGCAAACTTGGTCATTTTTACATTTTTCCACATAGAAATGTCCTCAGGGGGAAAGCTTCCCACCCAAAACCTCAGAGCCGGAGGCAAAAAATAAAGCAGAAATCTCAGAATAAAGCTCTTCCGCATATTGGTAATAATTTCCCATCTTGTCTCCAAATCAGACCCCAACCTTCAGATTACCCAGACGCACACTTCCACTGCAATTTAACCCTTTCAGCTGGAGTTTCCACAGTGTAGTGGTTATCAAATTCACGTAACACGCAAAAGGTCACCCTTTCAAAACCAGGTGGAAACACCACATGTAACGGTTGGACTTGATGATCTTAAAGGTCTTTTCCAACCTAAATGATTTTATGACTCTGGGCTACCATCCACCCATTTGCCAACCTCTGTCTTTGCTCCCTGTCCCCATCATCTCCCACACAGCAGGACTGAACTCCTGCAACTCATAGTGTAGTGAGGAGTTTCAGGGAGACAGGCTTACAGAAGGGTGGCAGGGGGTGTGGAGGGCAGCCCACATTTAGGTTGGCCATGAGATCACCTCATGAGGCTGAAGTTTGATTAACACCGTCAATTAGCAGTTGCCAAATGAAACCTGCTCCCCTTCGCAGCTGAAACCCAGCACAAGTTCTTGCCTGGCTCCCAAGCGTGGACAGTGACCCGGTGTAGGGGACTGATCCAGCTGGAAACAAAGAAGGCTTTCTGCTAAGCGTGAATTTGAGGAAATTAATCTGAAATCTCCGATTGCTAGATATAGGTAATGGCATGTAAAAACATTACGCAGAAATAGTGAGAAGCACCAAAAACTTTTCCCTATTGGCTTGGCTTATCTCAAAGTGAAAACAGCTTGATGGTGGGTGGTTTTTCTCATAGTTAATGACTCCCTTTTAAACACAGTTCCACTAAATCCAGCAGCAAAAATTATAAAGTAATTAAGTAGGAGTCACTTACTATAATTTAGCTATACAGATATACCACTAAGACTGTGCACTTTACTTCAATTTACTTCAATTAATGAACTGTTCCCTGGACAGTTCCTTGACAAATGCTACCGTTCAGCTCTCTAAAATCTCTGCTTTTCCCAAAGTGCTTCTGTATTCTCCAGACAAGTCCTTTCATACAAGGCCGCTCTTGTTTTCTGACTGAGAAGGCCTATAATTAAATAAGGAGCAAATACAAAGAAAGGAGACCCAGATCAATACCTGCGTCCCATGTGAGGCAGAGATTTCCTAAGTCTGGCTTAAATTGTCTGTTTCAGGCTTAGGTCTTAAAAGTTTAATGTATTCATCATTTTCTTCAGCTTGCATCCACTGGCAGCTGGAGTTGTTAATTTTGCCTTGTAGGGACAAATTAATTGATTTAATTGAAAACAACAAAGGATGATCTCCGCTGCTGCCACACTGGAGGTTTCTGCCCCTCAGCAGCTACACAAACAATGGAGCCAGGGCAGCTGAAAAGGCAGCATCACCAGTGCAGCCGGTGGGAGGGGAAAGAACTGGGGACAGACCAAGTGTCTCCTGGACTAGGTCTGTCACAGCTGGCAGATCTGCGTTAGGAAACGCCTGTTTCCTTTCTCCTCTCTCCCAAGCCAGAGATCTCCCATTACCCACTGTCACAGGCACACTAAATGCCACCCATGGCAGGGACAGCACTTCCCATTCGGCTAGTGAGAACCACTGGTAGGGCTGTGGAAGTGAACGCTGAGTATCCTGCAAATGTTAATCAAAACCTTTTTGATCAAGGATGTGGTCACCATTCACCTTCCTGCACCAGCTGTCCCTAGCTGTGGATACTGTGCCCTCCGCCCACCCATATTCCCTCTTCTGAGCCAGACCTGCCATAAGGAGGCACAGAGGGAAGGCGGAGAAGTTAGCTACGCCCGAAGCCAGCCCATGGTGAGGGACACATATGTGATCACTATGCCCTTTAGACCACACAGGCTGTGAGAGCGAAGCAGATCTTGCGAATGACCTAATGAATCTCTGAAATCTGGCTACAGGGTAGATTTATTTACATATTTAAAGGGTTGCACTTCAAAATATCCAGAATAGGGGCATTTACATCTAAGCTTGTCACCATAAGTTCCATTAATTGGCAGCTCTAGTACACAATTCATCATATTCAAATGAGATTAGACCAAAATAGGTCAACTGAATTTCTCCCCAGTGAGAACAAAGGGAGGCTAATGTAATTAATTCAGAAATAAAATCTCCTCTACAGATATCTACGGATGGAAAAAAGGAATCCCACCCATGGGTTGAGTTCTTCTGCTCCAATATAAACATCCATGAGATGGGTGTCTACCCACACTCCTCTTATGATCAAGTGACAGGAATAGGCATTACCAGAGAGCTCCCTAGTGAACAGGCCTGTCTGAGGATGAGATAACACACATTTCAGAAGTGCCAATTAAGTGTCTAAACTTTGAGAAGAAGAATCCTGTGCTGAAATGACAAGCATCTTATTCTGGTTTAGTCCTTAGTTCTGTAGTCTGATGACCATTTTATTTCAGGGTAAACCAGCACAGTCTTAAAAGGAAAAATCTCCAATTTCTTTCTAGCAAAGGACAGAGAAAATGAAGAGAGAAAAAAATAATAATTTTAAAATGTGGATTTTTTTCCAAAATGAAAGATCCAGATTCCTCTCCTTTTGCAGATAGAAGTGGCACTGCTCATTACCCACATCAGAGACCTCCATTAGGGCTGGCAGATATGACACCAAACCTAAGGGAGCCCTCACTACCAATAGCTAAGTGACAGAGTGATGCTTTAGGATATCTCAAATGGCAACATATATCCATGTTTAGGTAAGGGACTCACACCCACAATGTCTGCTTTAATTCAGACACCTGAAAGTTTGACTTTTTTTAGTATTTCCTCTTGCAATTCCCCTTTGGAAGTGCCCGTTTCTCTCCATTGACTATAAAGGAAGAGTAAGGGTGGAAGGTTTAAATTTAGAGTCAGAGTGGCAGGTTTAGGTTTAGATATGGATGTGTATTTTAGATGCTCTAGAGCTTGGCAACAGAAATCCCACACCCAAAAATTAACCTGTTCTGTTATTGGCCTGGTTCCAGCTCGATGTGTATTCTGCCTTGTCTGGACTTTGCTCTTGCATCTTGCAATTTAACTGCACCCACCCCATTCCCACAGTGACACTTTCTTTCAGATGCTAGTTGCTTCCCTCTCAAAGTATTCACAGCTGCATTTACAAATCAGCTCCAATACTTACATATATATCTCTACTCTCTCTACCCACCTCTTGGCAAACAAAATATACCTCCAATATGTGTTCGTCTCATTATTCTACTCATCTCTCCTTCTGTGCTTGGATTTCTTTCTCTCCAATTCATCCAAGAAACCACCTTTTCTTTCAAATCCTGCATCAACACATTGCTTAGGCCATTCCTCCCTCGCTTTTCCAAGTTGCCTATAGTTTCTTACAAACATTAGGAAGACACTGTAATTTTTTTTCCCATGGAGATATAATCAGAGAAAGCTAAATCGAAAAACTTCATTGCCATAGAAAAGAACTTTCCCCTGGGAACCCAGAGCATTTGCAGTCTCCAGGTCTTTAATCTCAATCTCTCAAGAGGAAGCAGAGTTGTCATACGTATTATCACATGTATCATATGGATGCAGTATATATTATCTGAAAAAAAAATGTGGTTCAAAAGTAATGAAGATTAAACATATAAGTGGATAACAAAGGGAAATTTGTCCCCGGACTTGTCTTCCCGAACTGTTTATTCACAGCTACTCCTCCATGGCCTGTTCTCCATGCCGCTCCACAAACATGTCTGTCTCCTGTCTGTGATCACCTTTGCTTCTACCTCTGATATTCTGTGGGTTATCTGAGGCATCACATTCTTTCCTTAGATAGCTTTCAAAAACATTAATTTTAAAAATCTGGAAGTCATCTGAGGTCAAAAAACCATGGTAGATTATAGCAATTCAGAGAAGATGCCATTAGTCCTGTTCTTGTTGACATTGATGGGAGAAGTCATGTCGATTTCAGCACCCTGATTTATTCTAGATGATGACTGGAAGACCTTCAGAGGTCCCTTCAAACCTGAATTATGGCATAATCCTATGATTCTGTGACTTACTGTGTGTTTTTTCCAGAGCTGAGTCTATGGACAATACTTCACAATCAGTAACTAATGCAAGCAAACACCTCCGGAACCTTTTTGAAATTAGATCTAGTATTTCCAATATTCTTGTATTTGAATGTTGTTGTAGCACACTGGAGAGATTTCCTGGGTACAGACAAGTTAAAAAAATGTGAGCGACTACTTTGGCAACCTCCCATTTAGTCAAGGACCCAGAGCTGGTGAGACAGAGGTCAGCATGGAGTGGACACACACCCCAGCTTGAAAGAGATTGCTCAGGATTGTTTGGATCTCTCTATCTACCAGCTCATCTGGTAAAATGCAGACATCACCTTAGATCATGAGGGAGAAATATTTTTTGGAAATCAATGGTAAATCACACACTGACTTTTTTATAGCACTATTGTGTCTTCAATAAGAGCAAGAGAGCTATGCCTTTATATGATTTGGGAGCCATAGTCATTGATCCAAGACCTCATAATTTCTCCAAATATTTTATTTTTATAGAGCCAACAGCAGAGTGGTGGTACGCTGCTCACAGAAGACACTGTCATTTCCATCATGTGCTAAAGTGTCACTTTAACATTTCAATTTCTCCAGTGTAGGAACTAATCTTCTGGCAATCCAGTGTCACAGATGACCTTTAAATTGTGACAAGCAAGAAAATCTACTGATTCTACCATCCTCTACAATCTTCTTCCATCACTGCTCCTTCTCTGTGAATCAAAATGAAGAGTTAAAAAAACTCTCCGTTCACTTTTCTTTTAAACTTTTATGATTCTTCTACTCTGCAGAATAACACTGCAGAATATATATATCCAGAATAAACTGGATAACACTTTTCTTCTCCCAGTAAGCCCTTGCTTGTCTCCCCAGAACTCTTCTTATCCTTTCATTTACACTTCCCCTTTCTTCTCACTCTTCCTTGGATCTCTTTCCTCGCTATGCAGAAAACTTTCCACCTTGTCCATCTTAAAACATAACTTTCAACTTGACTTGCCTCTTCTGACTACTGCCCCTTGCCCTACACCTTGGCAAGAGCTTCACTACTCCATTTTGATTGCATCTTGTTGTGAAGGTGACTTCCATCTTTTACAGTTTCCTTAAGCTCTCACTCACATATAATCCTTCAGAGATTCCTCACAGAGAGGCTCAGCATCTGTGTTACAGGAATATCCTTCCTGACCCATTGCCTACTTTGATATCACTGTTCATCTTATTCTTTGGAAAGCCTTGTCTTCCTCTGGTTGCAGTGACTGTCTTGCCTTGGATTTCTTCCAGTCCTCAACAAGACAGCCCATGTCTCTAACCAGCCTTCCTCTATTGACACACACTAAGATCTCAGCCTGCTTCTCTGACACCTCCTTATGGATGTCCAGCTATCACCTATACTTACCAGTGTTTTATCACTCCCTTCTCCTTTGGGTATTAGTTCCTTCGGGTAGGACACATTCCTGGGTCCTTAGCCTGGTCATCAACATCATCTGTAGCTTCTCTGTATCTCCTGACATCCTAAAGTTCACCCTGAACAGCATCGCATAAATGTCATGCTTGCAGTCCATCCACACAGCTAAGTCTTT
Source organism: Alca torda (assembly GCA_008658365.1). Lineage (NCBI taxonomy): Eukaryota > Metazoa > Chordata > Aves > Charadriiformes > Alcidae > Alca > Alca torda. The sequence goes on from CM018076.1 coordinate 184,271,271, forward strand.
TTTACAGCTCTTACCTTCAGTTCGTCTTAGTTATTGAAACATATTTTCCTCTGGCTTTGATAAATACATTTTTCCCCTTATCTCTTCAGAGTGCTACCACTTACCTATTATTTTCCATGTCTTTTCATCCTGCTTCTCTATCTCACTAAATTTAAGTGACATCTCTGTTTTCAAAACCTTTCATGGCCAGTCCCTACTCTGCCTGTCACCTGTCATTTAGTTCTTCAAAGACTATTGTTATCTTTGATTGCTCTACAGTTTCCAATACTCTGCTTGCTAAATTCCAAACACATTTGTAGTGACTCTTTTCAATTCTCACCCATGCCGGGGAGATAATGCCATAAACATCGTGTAGATGTGGTGCTTAGGGACATGGTTTAGTGCTGGACTTGGCAGTGCTAGGTTAACAGTTGTACTTGATGATCTTTAAAGTTCTTTTCCAACCTAAACGATTTTATGATTCTATACTCCATCTTGCTGTCATTCAGAATTCTCCTTCTAACCTTCTTTTATATAATATCTATCAAGAAATTTGGAAAAGCTTGTCCTTTTTGGCAGCCTGATATCCCCTCCGATCTTGCCCAATTAGCATTTATTTCCTTGAAGATCCCTCTTCACCTCTCTGGTGTTATTAATAGTCTCTTGTCTTAAATATAAATCATGACCATCTATGGGGCAAGGGACATCTTTTATTCTGTGGCAACATCTATATGTCACAGTCATAAAGATAATGGTAATAATAACAATAATAATGAGAAGAAATCTGTTCTAAAGTCAGACTCAACAGAAAAGATTTAGTGGCTATAAAACATCATTTACTTGTTGCTTTGGCCCACGTTTTACAGCTTCATCACTGCCGTCGTTGGCAAAGAACGTTGTTTATGGAGCCATGTCAGCTGTGCTGTATAAGCCCATAGATAAATGACAACAAAGCATCACTAGGAAAAAAGGTTTATTGTTAATTTATCACGACTGGCACAAATAAATGTGAAGGCATACTTTAAAAATACCTTGTAAATTCTCCTCCCGTGACACACCTGATGAGTGGATGGCATTGTCCTCACATTGCCTGAGCCATCTGCTCTGCTCTCTGCAAGCTCTGGCCCTCTCTCCCCTCCTTCTCTTCAGCTGTATTTTCCTGGAAGATAATATGTGTCTGTGGTGACTGACTGGTGTTCCCTCCTACCTCTAATCCATTTGTTGTCAGCCAGATTTATGTGAAAATTGCCTTTTAACTGCTCCACTCTGTGTCGTTTCTCTCTTGTCCAAAGTGGCATATGACGAGACGTCCTCAACTCCTCCAGCCTGCCAGCTCCGATAGCACACTGCCCTGCCTGCCATTTTGTGCATCAGACTGATAAGAAATTTCCACCTACAGAAAAAGGAAAATATGGAGTGCAATAGTCACTGATATCCAATTTTCCTGGGCAGTCGAATTTTATAAACTGCATGTATAGAAAGAGAATGGCAAAGAGCCAAGTACTCTGTGGCTCAAGGCAGGAAGGGGTGCCCTGGGCATGGCTTGCCAACCCCTTCCCATCCCTGCCAAGGAAGAAGGTCTACCTTGGGATGCACCAGAGCTCAGCGGGACTGGAACACAGAGAGTCTCACTGAGCTTCATGAAAGAAGCGATTGTGAAACCACCTCATTAACATTATGCTTAGGCTGCTCTAAAATTTGTGTTTGGGGTATTTTGACCTCTTTCTTGGAGATCCAAGGTCAGGAGGGTGGAAAATTGGCAGAGTTTTGTGCCCCAGGCTTCCTTTTCAAGAACAATCCAGCTGCTATTTTGCTGATGTTCGATGTTTTACCAAACAGCACGAGGCAGAGGCCGGCTCGTTCTGAGATAGATAACCCGGGCACTTGTGCAATCTGATGTGACTCGCTGACTGCTGTTGCGATTCAGGGCCACATGCGGCTCCCATTTCCACTTGAGCACTGCAATTATTGGGGGCATAAAGGTCTAAGTAAGGAGAAAAAATTAACTCATTATACTTACAAATTATATTCACAAGTACTTAGATGGCTGATTAAGCTCTCAGTTCATAATTTTTCAAGTTGTGGTATCATCTTCCACAAATGAAGTACACCTACTAATAGATGTGTAATTCAATATATATATTGAAAAAGTAATGGGGATAACTCGGGTATTAATTTATTTAATAGAGAACATTTTCTGGTAGTCATCTCTGTTGTATTCCATCCAGAATCAAGAAGAAAAACATTTTCAAAACTTCCTGAAAGGGATCTTACAATGTGAGACCTCCTTTTGCTGGTCTTCATTTTGTTTATTTTTCACATTTAGAAGTCCAAAGATCATAGGATGCCATCTGACTGTCAGCCTATGTCTGGGTTCTTTCCTAATGCACATACATAATCATACAAGAATCAGCAATGCATCCTGGAGATGTGTAGAGCTGAATGAGATTTACATGGAAAATCAGTTTTTTCAGTTTGAAAATGCTAATTTGTCAAAATGAGACTTTTTTATGACAAAGGATTGCTTTCAGAACTTTTTTCCAAGTCAAAAAGATTTGACATTTGTTTAATAACTGATTCCAGTATCTTCAAAATGAAATGCTCTGCTTTTTCATTTCAGAAATACTTCCCTTCTGAAATGTAACTACAGTGAAAAGTAAGATTTTAATGAAAAAGCTCAACATCTAAAATAAGCATTTCCACTGCTCTAAAGCTATATTTGATGGGAAGGGGAGCTGATTGATTGTTTGTTTGTTTGTTTCATTTTGGTCTCTTTGAGGTTCTTTGGTTTTGTCCCAGTTTGGTAGAGGAATTTAAAATATTTCAAAACTGAGAAAATAGCTTCTTGCTCTATTCTAACATGAAGTCCGTGTCTGCATTCAAATATGGTGACAAGTGAGTGTTGTGTGATGAGCTGCCTCACTTGGTGATATCCTGGCCGCTCTGAAATTATACCGTTGGGATTTACACCTGGACAGCTTCATGTGAAATCCAGTTACGTTACTGGCCTTTTTTCCTTACCCACTACATCACAAGTGTTTGATTCATTAATTTATTGTACTTTTTCTTCTTAAAATCCATCTGTGAAATGGTATTAAGTTTCAAGCAAGAACTGTTTCAGGCCTGCAAGTCCGCTAGACATATATTGATTGAAGAGTCAATGTAAGGATTCAGTAGACACACACACACGAAACTGGTATGTTTTGTAGCTCAGATTTTTTTTTTTTTTTTTTTTTTTTTTTTTTTTTTTTTTTTTTTTGTCAATCCATTTCTGGAGATTTCCAATCCCAGCATTTCATTTCCTGAAAAGCTTCAGGGGAAATATTGTTCATAAATAATAGGAGATTGGATATAAGGTGCATGAACAAATTGTCTCAAACCAGGTGATCACATTTATTAAGAGCGCTAAGAGAATCTCATGAACAATCAGGAAGGTGTTTAATATGTGTTTTTTCAATTAATCTACCAATTCACCTTAAATAATAGGTCCAGAATTTAAAAGGTTGGTGTACTTTAAATGATAATCCTGTGTGGAATTCCCTTACAGAAGCTAAAACCGCATGTAATTATCAATGCCACTTTGACTTTAGGGATTTTTTCTTTTTAGATCAATATTACCAATGTTGAAAAACAGCTTTTGGATCCAATTTGTCTTTTCACAATAGAGCATAAGTAGGTAATTCTAAAGTTGAAGAACATATTGTCTTTAGTCATATTAGACTACTTAACTGCAATTATTATTCAATTCAACCTCTCAGTCATTTTTTTTAAGTCAGTTTTCTGGTAGAAGAAAGCTTTTCTCAGCCTCTTTGACATTTTCGTTGTTGCTACAATTCAGAATTGTAAGAAGTGGTTCCCCTTGAGCTGCCTGCTGTATTTGAGGTTATTGATCATAAATTTCTTGTTCAATAATTGCCTTGATATTTGCATACAGGAGAGTTTGATTTTTATCAATTAATTTCACACTTTCTCCTGTTTGGGGCACTGGATAATAAGAACTGTAATGGCGCAACTGCATTGCTTTTTGCCTCTTGCTAATAAACTACTTGCATAGATCACATCTTTTGGTTGACAAAGTCCAGATTTAGCAAGTGGGCAAATGTGTGAATAATGACAGGACCAGAGGAAATGGCCTGAAGTTACGGCAGGGGAGGTTTAGATTAGATATTAGGAAGAATTATTTTACTGAAAGAGTGGTCAGGCACTGGAACAGCCTGCCCAGGGAGGCGGTTGAGTCACCATCCCTAGAGGTATTTAAGAGGCGTCTGGATTTGGCACTTCGGGGCATGCTCTAGGGGCAGAGATTCTAGGGTGTGGTTTGTTTTGGGTTTTTATTTTGTTTTTTTTTCTTTTTTGTGTGTGTGTATGGTTGGACTCGATGATCTCAAAGGTCCCTTCCAACCATGAAGATTCTGTGATTCTGTGATTCTGTGTGCTTGGACTCAGAATTCGGAAGATTGTGGATTTGGGATTTAACACATTTGGGCCTTCGGGTCAATTTTCCGTATTTATTTTTCCAACTCCATCTTTTTTTCTTACCCACCGCAAATTGGAGTGCAGTGTTTCTTGAGGAGTGCATTATCTTCAGCATTAGCCTCTCTCATGTCCTTTGGAATGAGAGCAGACAGTCAACCTCCTTTCCCTCTGGGGAAGAGGGTCTGTACTGCTGCGGAGAGACTGAGCCTGGTGAGTGGAGGTAAACATTCTTTTTTTTCCCCAGTTTTTAAGACAGCATTTAAGAGTATTTAAGTTGTGGGCTTTTAGCAATAACAGCATTTCTTTCATATTAAACCAGGTGGAACTAAAATTCCTTTAGAAGGGGTTTTATCTTCTTAATACCAATATTTGAACTTCATTACTGTTAAAACTTCTGCTGATGAGCATATTAAACTGTTTTCCATGCAGATTCACCATTCACTTGGATGCCTTTATGAGAGTTAGGTAAGGCACAACTCTTCCTGCGAGATTTCGTCAATCCAAACTGCAAAAACGACATCATAAAATAATGAAGAGTGTAATGGCAAGCACACTGCACTTAGAAAATACCACACTTAGGACTTTCTATGCAACCTTGCATGTATTGTGATGTGGACTTTAAATTGCTGGTGACTACTCCCTTACTGCATTGTAATGCAAATACACAAATTGTTGAATTAAGGTTATTTTTGCACTCCATGGCGACTGCATGACAGCACAACAGTGCCAGAAACTAAAGACAGCATTGTCTATTTTAGGGTTATCTAGTAGTTATAGATCCTGTCCAACCTCTCCTGTCTCCAACCACAACTATACATCCCTAGGTACTGTCTCTGCTTCTACTGTCTCCTTCCTTTCTCCCTGCCTTACTCTCCATATTTAGTCCAGCCCCTTCCTTTGTTTCCTTTTCATCCTGTATCTTGCCAGCCTCCTTTTCTTGTCCTTTTGTAAATCATCTTCATCTTTGCCAGGTTCCAAAAAAGCCAAAGCTGATGACCTTGCTCCTCTGACCATGGCTGACCTACAGCAGTACCAGTAAGATAGAACAGAATAGAACAGACTATTTCAGTTGGAAGGGACCTACAACGATCACCCAGTCCAACTGCCTGAGCAATTCAGGGCTGACTAAACATTAAAGCATCTTGTTAAGGGCATTGCCCAAATGCCTCTTAAACGCTCACAGGCTTGGGGCATCGACCACCTCCCTAGGAAGCCTGTTCTAGTGTTTGACCATGCTCTTGGTAAAGAAATGCTTCCTAATGTCCAGTCTAAACCTCCCCTGGTGCAGCTTTGAACTATTCTGACGTGTCCTATCACTGGATCCCAGGGAGAAGAGATCATCACCTCCCTCTCCACTTCCCCTCCTCAGGAAGCTGCAGAAAGCAATGAGGTGACCCCTCAGCCTCCTTTTCTCCAAACTAGACAAACCCAAAGTCCTCAGCCACTCCTCACAGAACATTCCTTCCAGCCCTTTCACTAGCTTTGTTGTCCTTCTCTGGACCCATTCAAAGACCTTCACATCCTTCTTAAATTGTGGGGCCCAGAACTACACATATTATTCAAGTTGAGACCACACCAACACTGAATACAGCAGGATAATCACCTCTTTTAACTGGCTGGTTATACTGTGTTTGATGCACAAACGCAAACAGTCCTTTTGGACTGTTGCAGTGAAAGTTCTAGGGTGCAACATTCGGTCGATGAAGGAATGGTCATGTGGCCAGGCTCAATTTGTGTCAGTAAAGGTGGGACTCAGGTCAAGATTAACACACCAGTATTTAGGTGTCTCAGGTAGACATCCACATGGCTGCTAGGAGCCTTCTAAGTTCCTCTTATAGTCAATAGAGATCTTACCAATCCCAGCTGGTTTGTCCTCATCGGGAAAAAAGATTTCCTTATATACAGCTTGAATGTCTCTTGTTTCAACTTATGCACATCATCTCTTATCCTCCTGCCATGCACCTCAGTGAAGAGCCTGGCTCTGTCTTCTCAGTAACCTCCCATAGGAACTGGGAAGCTGCTGTGAGGTCCACCTGAAGCCATCTCTTCTCCAGGCTTAAAAGTCCCACTCCCTCAGCCTCTCCTCAGAGGGCAAGTGCTCCAGCCCCTGACCAGCCTGGTGTCCTCCTCTGAATTCACTCCAGTTTGTTGTTGCCTTTCTTGTCCTGAGTGGATTAAACTGATGTGATCCAAGAGGTGATCCATTCCCTCAACCTACCATCTCTTCTCCTGTTAACACAGCCCAGGAGACTGCTGCCCATCTTTTCTGCCAGGGCACGCTGTTGGGTCCTGTGCAACTCATTGCCCAGCCTGGCCTCCAGGTCCCTTCCACAGACCTGCTCCCCATGCAGTCACCAGCCTGCATCACTGCAGGGGCTTCTTCCTTCATAGGTGCAGGACTTTGCATTTGTCTTCTTTGCATTTCATAAGTTTCCTATTGACTTATTCCTCCAGCCTGTCCAGGCTCCTCTGGAGGGTAGCCATGCTTTTCAGCATATCAGTTGGTCTCACCAGCTTGCTGTCTTGCTGCAAATTTGATGACAATGCACTTGGTTGCCTTCTCCAGGTCACTGATAAAAATGTTGGATAGGACAGATCCCAAGAGGAGAGGACCCCTGCAGTATCTCACTTGTCACAGGCATCCAGGTGGAGTACAACACATTAATTGGGGCCTTCTGATCCTGATCATCCAACCATTTTTATACCCACCTAGCTGCCCACTCATCCAAAACATATGTCAGCTGGATATAAAAATATTGTGGGAGACTGTCAAAAGCCTTCCTAAAATCAAGGTAAATTATTTCCATTCCTCTTCTCTCCTCTAATCCACAAATCCAGTCATCTTATCGCAGAAAGCTATCAGGTGGGTCAGGAGCGATAACGTAAGATGTATGGTAAATACATGCTGACTATATTCCCTGTCACATTTTTCTCGCTCTTGTCACCAGAAAAGTTCTCCAAGAGGATTTGCTCCATGGCTTTCCTATGGACCGCAGTGAGGCTGATCATCTCATATTTCCTTTTGGCTGTTTTCGAAGATGTGTACCATTCTTCAGGTGTCGGAGACCTCCCCCAGTTTGCACAATCTTTCAAATATGATAGAGAAAAACCTTGCAAGGATATTAGATAGCTCTCTCATCATCGCTGCATGCAGTTTATCAGCCACAAGTAGACCCTATCTCTCAAGTAGACCCTGACTCATTTGCTCTGCCATTCTTTCTCCTCCTGTAACCCTTTCATTAAGCACAGAGGTGTGGGAGACACCCATAGTGAAGACTGAGACAAAGAAGGCGTTGAACACATCAGCCTGAGCTGAAACTGAAGCTGAGATGGCAATAAATTTGCACAGGGATTGCAGAAAGAACGGCTTTGACACTCAGTCTACATAGATGAATGTCATCTTGGCTGTGTCACGTGGAGGTGCTAGAACTTTTTAATTCAAAAGTATTGTAAGACTTAGCAAAAGAAAACACATTTTTCCTCAATCGCTCTTTCAGAAAAGGCTGAACGGCATTACACAGAGCTTAAACAAACATGTTCAAACTAAGGCACTTTCTTCTTGTAAAAACCGTTGGCCCAAAACTTTCAGGTTTGGCAAAGAACTGAAAATAGCAGGAGTCGTCATATGTGACATGAAGACTTTATTTGCATCTTAATAACGAAGTGTCTGTCAACTTGATGGTGTTTAATAATAATGTTGTCCTTTTATTTTTAGCTACCCCTTTTGAAACAGCTCTCTCTAAAAACTAGTAGAGAAAATTACTTGTACCTCAGGCTCAAAAATGTCTCCATTACAATCTATCAGCAACCCCCCACTCAGCCACCCACCCGATTTCAACTATTTGTATTTTTTGCATTGCCAGGGTAATGGTCTTATTTATTAGTGACGGTTACTCAGTGTAAAAGTCATTCTTCTACTCGTGCTTCTACTGCATGCTGAGCAACGTCAAGAATAAAGGATTGCTCAGCTCTCATGTTTTATCATATAGGAATGTTGTGCAATTTGTAATGCATAAATTTAATGGACTGATCACATAAAATATTTAGTGTAATTTAATTTGTTGGCCTGTTTTTGTGTTGACCTTACATTTCTATACAGTTTTTGGTGTTTTTAGCATTCTGATCTTTTTTTTTTCTGTTCTAAATGAACTTTGTATAGAGGAGTTCTCCTGATTGCCTGTTACAAACTCATAGTTGAAATTCTAAATCATTCTTCTTTCTCTGTTAAACCTTGGCCTTTACACAAAGGAGAGGAAATGAAAGGAACATATTTCTTCATTTCCTTTCCATTAGCCACGGAATTGAAGAAGCTACAGCTATTTTTAAGGTATTTATGAGATTAAAAGGTATAATGTTGCTGGGGTTTTTGCCAAATCTGTAACAGCTGCTTCAACATGAATTGCTCCAAAAATTAAAATCATCAGGCAGAGAGGACTGAGATCTTATGCAATTACATAGAGTCGTTGCTAGAAAAACTTAGTCTTTAATTTTTTGCTTAAAAACTAGTTGACATTAATACTGCTATGTCCACATTTTTGTCAGGCATATCAGGAACTGCCAATCCCCATTTAAAATAATACATTATCAAAATGTTTCAAAGCAATGACTGCATTTTTCATTCATTTCAATTAAAAATTTCAATTTTAAAAGTTATTAAATATTAGTTGGGAAACACTGCTGAAAATGGGTCTGCTTTGCACACTGCCGAGTGTTTGCAATTTTAAAAACAATTTCCGTATTATTTTCTCAGTACCAAAAGATCTTACTCTTCCTGCAATCTGTGGCTGATGCTGTAGACCTAGAATTGTTTTGCTATAAAATGTTTTCTGCAGATTAACATCTTATTGCCTTTTTAATCTCTTTGAATTGGATGAGGATCATTCATATCTACTTCTCTACCGAAAATGGGGTATTGTCTGAAGAGAGATTTTAGCATGGGGTCCTTCAGAATTTATTTTTTCTGGCAGGCTGATTTTTATGGAGTCAGACTAGAAAATAATGGCTTTTACTGAGAGGGTATTTTTCAGAAGTGTTCAGCACCTACCATAACCTAAGGAGGTGCCTGGGTAATCGACTTGGCATTAAAAAGAGAGCAAGGAGAAAAGCAAGAAACTCTGCACCTCTGGAAATGTGGTTCAATGGAGGTGCTACTACCCAGTGCATACTCACTCAAAAGTGAAAACAACAGAGCTTGATATTTGATTTTACTTCTTTTTTTTTACCCTATCCAGCTACAGGGCACACGGTGCAAATGCCTAACTGTTGTTCTCAAATCAAATGTTAACATTTCCAATTTAAGGTTAATTGAACACCCAGTCCGAGGCACGCTACATGACTTTTTTCTGGTTTAATTTCCTATGGCTTAGTGTTGCGGATGGTAGGAACATTAGCCAAGAGATCTCCCTCTGTTTATATGTCTTGTCATTAGTTTAATGAGAAGCTATTGCAGTGACTCATTCCCTCTTTCGCTCTAAGGCTCTTGCCTTTAAAAACTTAGCAAAAAAAAAAAAAAAGGTGAGGATCTAATAAAAGCAAAATTGAACTGTGTCTCTCCTTCTTTCTTTTTCTCCTGTTCGTAATCATGGGGTGAGAGCAAGTTCTTAGAGTCATTTAACCCTCCACTCCTACTGAAGTGCCTGATGTTCAGCAACTTTTCTGGGAGAGGTTATTGCTGAGAAGTTGTTCATCCTTAGGGGGATTTCTCTGGGAGGGTGGGTAGTTAGACACGAGTGCCCTGTGAGCAGGAATGGTGTGGGAGAGCCGGGGAGCCATGCTTTGCTTTCCCTTTTCCCTGGCAAGGATGACTAGCCTACACTCACCACATGGTGAAGGAGCTCATTGCCCACCTCAGAAGGTCTGCAGTCTGCAGCCAGTCTGGGGATGCAGAGTGGCTGAGTGGTGTGCACAGAGCCCTGTGCCAGGGTCGTGACTGTGATATTAGTCCTTTTCATTCTAGCCCACTTGCCCCTTTGAAATTTTTCCAGAGGAAAAACTCATTGCTCATGTGCTGCTCCCACTGGGCAGAACTCAGAGCAGATCAGCTGCGGGAGCTCAGGTGTCTCGGATGTCAGACTTGTCTGGAGAAGGGAGCTACTCTAACTTGTCTCATTTAGATCCATATAGTTAAGGGAGAAATACTTGTATTCTGGAACAAGCAGGTCCACATGTAGGATTAATTAAGCATATTTAGTGTGCTCTATTTCACAGAATCAAAGAGTGGTTGAGGCTGGCAGGCACCTCTGGAGGACACAGTCCAATCCCCTGCTCAGAGATGGGACAGCTAGAGAAAATTGCCCATGACTGTGTCCAGTCAGGATTTGAATATCTCCAAAGATGGGGAACTCCATAGCCTCTCTGGCCAACCTAATCCTGATCACCTTCACAGTAAAAAGTTTTTTCTTATGTCTAAATGGAATTTCCTGTATTTTGATTTGTACCAATTGCCTCTTGGCTTTTCACAGGATACCACTGAGAAGAGTTTGGCTCCATCTTTTCTTCCCCATCAGGCATTTGCCTTCTCTGCTCTAAACAGTCCCAGCCTCTTCTTTTATGAGGGATGTTACACTCCTGTCACCATCTCTGTGGTCCTTTTCTGGACTTGCTCCAGTACCTCCATGTCCTTCTTGCACTTAGGAGCCCAGGACTGGACCCAGCACTCCATGCGTTACTTACTGTGGAGGAACGTTTCCAGGCAGACACAATCTGCACTTGCACTTCCAGTTGTACTCCTGTGTGTGGCTGGGCAATGCCCTGACCTCTCCTCTAAGACACCCCAACCCTTCCTCATCCAGACACAAGATATGACAGAGCTGGAGGTTTCCTTTGTTTCTTCTGTCAGAAACTTTTTATTCTTCCAGCAGAAGCAGCTGATGTTGCCGGTTTGGGCGAGTGGCTGTAAATAGGGATGGATGTCTTTAATTGATGGCTTGAACTGGTGAAGATTTGTCTGCTGAGAGAGTATGAACTGAATTGGTAAGGAAAGTCAAGGCTGTCTAGCTTCTAAACTGGGACTAAAGGCTCCAAAACGTGTGAAATATCTGACAGGAAAAACTAGTTTGGATAATTTCACTTGATCCATGTTGTAAGATCAAAAAAGACTGAGTTGACAAAAAGCAGTCCCTTCTCTCAAGGCCTGTTTGCAGCAGCCACAGCAGATTCTTGCATATTTGATACCACTCAGCATCCAAGCTGTATGTCAGTTCAGATATCAGCATGCAGCTTGGATTATAACCACTGTCAGCCGTAATGCCATTGGTAGCTTTTTTTTCACTTGTTTTCTCCTTAGATTCCATCGTCGCCCCAAGTGATAGCTAACTGGTAGCCCTCGCACAGTATTTGTTCCACTGGGCCAAAAATTTTTGTTGTGTATGATGCAGAATATGCAGATGAAGCAGAATATTTGTTGTGAGTCTTGTATTCCCACTACAAACGTCTTTCACTTCCCTGTGTGAATGTTCTTTCACCGGTTTAAGACAAGGGCATCAGACACCACGTTCTCAGCTTAAAATCAAACCCAAGGTAAAACTCTGCCCTCACTTAGCCTCATGTAGCACCATTAGCCCTCATGACATAATGTGTGTAAAAAAAGTAGTGTTTCACTGCAACTGTTTTGGAGTCCCACTTGGTCACTTTCTGATTATTTTTCTGTATCTTTTCCACTATGTGAGAATTTCCTGAAGCAGCCCAAGGTTATACAGGACTGGGTTAACAAAAGCTAGTTAAACAATGAATAATAGATATTTATCTGAAATGAAGGATAAAGGATAGTAAAATAATAAAATATCTAAACAGGGAAGATCCCAGGAGGTCCATATCTCCACATGCTCCTTGCACTAACATGAGTATTGTCCCATAGAGCTTCCTCCTGTAATAGCTTGCAAGCATGGTGACAACTGAACTCCTCCTTCCTCTCCCAGAGAACAGTTTAGCCAGGACGCTATTTTGGTAAACAAGAAAGATGCAGAGACTATCGCAGTAGTAACAGCTGTATGGATCCTGTTGTCAGAGATCCCAACAAGAAACGCCTCCCAGAACATTTTTCTCCATAATCAGCCTTAAACTTCTTAAACAGGGTAGAAATCAGCATTACTGCTCAGCATTTATAACACCATTGCTTCTCTCTGTGACAGCAGGCCTTGACTACATGGACTTTTCTGGTTTTAATAATTGACCTTGTTTGTCAGGCTGCCTGGCACATGTGGCCGCACAGACAGGCATTTCAGTCCAGCTGTATTCCTGCAACTGACCCAACGCCAGGCTCATGTGCTGTTTATTGAAACACAGCTGAAAAATTGGAAGTCCAAGTGACACCACCAGGTGATAGCTAGGCCAGGGAGAAGCCTTTAATAATCCAAAGAGGAGTGTACATGAAGGGAAAGCAAGGTAAATTTACCCAGTCCAGAACAGCGGTGGCTTTGATCCCCCAGGCATGCATATGAGAAACCTCATTTTCACGCAACAGGACCCCTCTTTAGATTGCAATCAGTGTTTCAAAGGGGATTTAAGGGAACAAGATTGGCATTTACAGGGATCGGTCTGGGGGGAGGCGTCTCCGTGCGGCTGTCCTATTCACTGTGTGACCACACAAGTGACAGTGCACCTCTCTGTAGCGCTGGCATGATGTGTCAGCAACGGCAAGTCCTGCCACCACTTCCAGCTGTTGATGTGTTGCACGCTTCCACAACGGGGTTTAGGTTTAAATGAATGCATTACATAGGTGAAAACAAGCAAGACTATTTGACAAATAAGATTGCAAATATTCCAGCTTGTACTGTGGTTGTCTTCCCACTCTCCTTCCCTTTGTAGCAAAGAGGTTTTCTGACAGGAGCATTCTCTGAAACAATTACTTTGTCACTGCACCTGGTACAGCAAAGACTCATTTACTTTCTCCTATTTCTACTTTCTCTTTTTTTTAATATGCTTCTCCTTCTTGTCATCGATTTGGCCTTTTGTTTTCACTTTCTTCTTCCAAAGCTGCAATCAGAAATGTGGAGAAGACATGCTGGAAAAGGAGCAGCGGGTACTGACCCATCCTTTTGGGGGGCTGTTTTCTTTAGATCTCCCCAGTGAGTTAAGATACACATAGCTTTTCTTTCTCCAGAGTAAATTGTTAGGAAGTATTTCAAACAGGCAATAGCCCTCGTATCCTTTTGTTCTAAAATTAAAAAGTTATTTCATGGGCCGCTTAATAAAGAATACTTTTAGTTGATTTGATTTTAATGAGAGAAAAGGACATTAGGAAGTTTGTGCCAAGGGGTGCTGTATAAAAACAAATGACTGGTGTGAGCTATATTTTCCCTCTAATTAGTACTCTTGATGGGCGAGTAATGTCAAAGCAGTGGGAATTGTAAAGACTTCAGGAGCTCAATATGAATTCAATATTGCTATTCGAGCAAGCATCTGACATAGCACTACATAATGAAACAACCCTCCAGCTCTGCAACATAATAAGCAAGACATGGAAAGGTCTAAATAACACATAAACGTCACTGACATAACATTTATACTATTTCTGGAAAGTAGAATTCCTTCTTTTCAGAAATGACAGCAAATCTTCCTAAGGATACCCTTGAATGCCTGGAGTTCCCCAGCTCCTGGCTCCCCACTGGTCCCCAGCACTGCCACATTTTGGATCCTTTTGTCTGAGGAGCCCTCCGCAGTTCTTAGAGCCCAGGCAAGACATTTTGGCTTTGATTTTCACTGACGGGAAGAAATTGCTGAATGATGGTGACCAGAAAAGGACAGGGTACCTTTTTGGCGCCTTTTGGCACACTCTCTGATATCAGCTCCAGCTGCTACTGCAGAACGGCACGGGTCTCCAGTGGCATTTGTTGTATGTGTCAGACCCATCTGAATGGCGTGCACACCCTGGAGTATCTCAAGTGACACTTCCTCTGGGTTTAAGGAACCTCAGTGCTTCTTTGTGTTGCAATGACTGAACAGAAGTGTGCCTTAAAAGACTTTTTTTTCCTCCTTCTTGTACATGAAATACAATACATGACAGTATAAGCATAAATTTGCAGAAGGCTGCAGTACTGCTACATCTTCCCTTCCTTGTCCAAGAAGAAATATTCTTAAAGTCTGTTCTGCTCTTCTTTTAGGTCCTAACATAAACAAATAATGATGGAACACATAGGAACCACTGCTCACAGCATTCATGAGAGAGTATCACAGGCCAGTCTAACCTTTGTCTTCCACCCACTGTAGAAAGAAAAAGGAGGAACACCACATGCCATACTGGTAGTTGTACATTGTAGTCCAAATTTTCAGCTTTCCAGGCTGTCACCACACTCTTCATTGGCCTCAGTGTTGCAACGAATAAAATGAGTATTTCAAAGTTAACAAAAGCCTTCCTAGACTCATTTTTAACTCTCCCTGTTGAAGAGAAAAACTGAAATGAAAAATTATTTTATGTTGGTATCGCTGTACTTCAGCAGCCCCAAACCAAGCTCAGACCACTGCTGAATTTGACAGGCTCTACAGAGAGACTCGGATAGATTGGAGTGATGGGCCAACGCTAATGGAATGTGCGTCAACAAGGCCAAGTGCCAGGTCCTGCACTTGGGCCACAACAACCCCATGCATCGCTACGGGCTTGGGGAAGTGTGGCTGGAGAGCTGCCTGGCAGAAAAGGACCTGGGGGTTCTAATTGACAAGCAGCTGAACATGAGCCAGCAGTGTGCCCAGGTGGCCAAGAAAGCCAATGGCATCCTGGCTTGTATTAGAAATAGTGTGACCAGCAGAAGTAGGGAGGTGATTGTCCCCCTGTACTCAGCACTGGTGAGGCCACACCTTGAGTATTGTGTCCAGTTCTGGGCACCTCAATACGAGAGAGATATCGAGGTGCTGGAGCGAGTGCAGAGGAGGGCAACGAAGCTGGTGAAGGGCCTGCAGAATAAATCTTATGAGGAGAGATTGAAGGAGCTGGGACTATTTAGTTTGAGGAAGAGGAGGCTGAGGGGAGACCTCATCACTCTCTACAACTACTTGAAAGGACCTTGTAGAGAGGTTGGTGCTGGTCTCTTCTCACAGGTAATTCGCGATCGAACAAGAGGGAATGGGTTAAAGCTGCAGCAGGGTAGATTTAGGCTGGACATTAGGAAAAAATTCTTCACAGAAAGGGTGGTCAGACACTGGAATAGGCTGCCCAGGGAGGTGGTGGAGTCACCATCCCTGAATGTGTTTAAGAGTCGTTTAGATGTGGTGTTGGGGGATATGGTGTAGGGGAGAACTCTGTAGAGTGGGGTTGGTGGTTGGACTCGATGATCCCAAGGGTCTCTTCCAACCTAAATGATTCTATGATTCTATGAAAAGCTGAACTGGGACCACTCTTCTGTAAGAGATTCTGGTACCAGCTGCCCACAACTGCTCTGCTGGCCCCTGAGCACACCTGAGTCAGGGGGTGCCATTCACTCCAAAACACAGGGAAGCTTTTTTTCTTGAAGTAAATACCTGCTTTATCAAATGCCTCCATGGCAGGTAACCCTGAATGCCTTGAGAGGGAGGGCTTACGTATCCATATTAGACATATCTTTGGAGGGCCACAAAAGTGTTATGTTTGGTTTTTTGTCTATGCGAACAACACCAGCTTGTTTCTTAAGTGTGCTCCACTGCGTAGCTGAATTTTAGAGACAGATTAAGCACATAAATTTTGCAGCCTAGCTCCTACACAGTGATGCTTAAAAATATGCCTGCAAACGGTCCTTGGGAACACTGGAACCTAAAAAAGTGCAATGCACATTTCATTAAAAAAGCAATGTTTCAGGTTTACAGAGGGGCAATGAGGACCCTGGCTTGAAACACGTTTGAGTTGTCAGCAGCTTAGTCAAGGCAAGATGATTCTCATTTGTGAAAACAGAAATTGGCAAACAGTTACCATTAATTAGCTTTAGCCGAAAGCAGAGGTAGGTCAAACCACTCTCAGGATCTATCTCTGTTTTGGACAAAGTGTCCCAAGAGTATGCAGGAGCCTGTAAGAATTGCATCAAGCTTTTCTGGATCTTAGCCCTACATCTTCAAACAGCCTAGATAGATACCTGTTAGAAGGACCAGGAGTGCTTTTTTCTGATGTCTGCATACACCAGCACAAACACTCAGCTTTAGAATATCAGCTCACACCTTCCTTTTGCTATATAAAAATAGCAATAGGCTAGAATATTAAATGCAAATTACACAATGATAAAGCTATCTGTAAGCAGGCTGTAACATTCACAAAATCCAATGTGTAGAGGGTAATTGCAGGACACCAGCTTCTACTACGTTAAGAAGCAGACTTTTTTTTTTTTTTATTTTAAAACATCTATTGTTTATAGAACTCCTCACTTCGGAGATTTTTAATTCCTTTCAAGTATATAAAATAATTATACTTGTCAGTTTCTATTTGATTTACTTGCAAAATGTTGGCTATTTTTCTTTTTTATCATTTCAAATCCCAATAATAAGAGTAATCAGTTATTTGCAGGACTGTGTTAGAAATAATTTTGCTATATTGTTCCCCACTACTGTAATGATTCAGTGTTTGATCAGACTGAACATAGTGTATCATGTTAAAAATTGTATGAAAATGATAACGGCAACTCCCGATTTCTTTGAAAACTCTGAATCTGAATAGACCCTGGAGAACAGGACAATTTCTTTTATAATTATATCAAGCTGAAGCAAGAACAATTCCTGTGAATAGAAAGGAGTTATTAGTATTAAAAGCAGTGAAAATGAAATCTGGTTAGCTGTCCAACAGGGAGAAAATGTACTGTGTTTCTGCAGTTTTTTGTTTATTCTGATTTATTCTCATTTATTGTTATGTCCACAGTAGCATAACTTTATCAGCAAAATGTGCAAAGGGTCTAGGTCTGCATGCAAGCCCCTGGTTATCTGTTTTAGTGAGATACCACACTGACACAGGATGTTGTTTGGAGCAGCTAGCAGCATAGGCACCTGAAATCAAAATTCTCTCCTCTAATGTAAGACACCTAACTGAGGGTACTAGATGGAGTGACTACATCAGTGGACAAAGGAAGAGCTACATATGTCATCTATCTGGACAACAGGCCTTTGACAAGGTCCCCCACAGCATCCTTCTCTCTAAACTGTGGACTGTTCAGTGGATGAGAAATTGGTTGGATGGTCACATCCAGAGGGAAGTGGTCAGCAGCTCAGTGTCCAGATGGAGATCGGTGACAAGTGGTGTCCCTCGGGGGTCCAGTACTATTTAACGTATTCATCAACAACATAGACAGTGGGATCGAGTGCACCCTCACCAAGTTTGCGGACAATAACAAACTGAGTGGTGCGGTTGACATGCCTAAGGAATAGCATGCCATCCAGAGGGACCTAGACAAGATCGAGAAGTGGGCCCATGTGAACCTCATGAGGTTAAACAAGGCCAAGTGCAGGGTCCTGCAACTAGGCAGGGCAACCCCTAGTACCAATACAGGCTGGGGGATGAAGGGATTGACAGCAGTCCTGCCTAGAAAGACTTGGAGGTACTGGTGGATGAAAGATGGATGTGAGCCAACAATGTGCACTTGCAGCCCAGAAGACCAACCATATCCTGGGCTGCATAAAAAGAAGTGCAACCAGTAGAGGGAGGTGATTCTGCCCCTCTCTGGTGAGACCCCACCTGGAGTACTGCATCCAGCTCTGGAGCCCTGAGCACAGGAAAGACATGGACCTGTTGAAGCGGATACAGAGGAGGGCCACAAAAATTATCAGAGGGCTTTTATGAGGGCAGGCTGAGAGGGTTGGGGTTGTTCAGCCTGGAGAAGTTATGATAGAACAAGGGGTAATGGCTTCAAACTAAAAGAGGGTAGATTTAGACTATATATAACAAATTTTTTACAATGAGGGTGGTGAGACACTGGAACAAGTTGCCCAGAGAGGTGGCAGATGCCGCATCCCTGGAAACATTCAAGGTCAGGTTGGACGGGGCTCTGAGCAACTTGACCTAGTTAAAGATGTCCCTGCTCATTGCATGGGAGGTTGGACTAGATGATCTTTAGAGGTACCTTCCAACCTAAACTATTCTATGATCCTATGATCCCAGACTTTGATGCTGCCCATGATGAGTTGTAGGAATCTCCAAGAATAATTCAGATTGTAGGAGATCAGTCACTCTGGGAAGATACCTACCATGTTCCAATGCCTACAGAGAGAGTTGAGGAGAAATATGCTTCAGGTAAGGAGATCCTAGAGTTTGAAGCAATAAAACTGAGCCTACACTGTTTTCCCTACATTCCCTGTTTTAACTAAATAACTTGTGGTATCATTATTTTACACTGTGCTAAAAATACATGTAGTCTATAAAGATGGATGCATCATGCAGTGGTGGAATTTATAAGACTTCCTATATATAAAGAGGAAAAACAGTATTTCTAATTTTAAGCTGTTTTAGAGGGAAGATTAAGGCAAGAAAAAAGTCAAGCAGAAAGAACAGTATGAAAGTAGCAATGAAAGAAATCTGTGCAGTATCTCTCCACAACAGTCTCCAATGTTTTGGGAGCAAAATAACAACTGTCTTTGCATCTCTTGCATGTACAGAGCTTCAACAGAGCAACGAAAGGTGTACAGAAAGGGGATAAGATTTCATGGGTCACAGTTGATAGATTTGTGGTGCCTAGAAGCAGGGAAACGTGAGGAAAGATTTGAAATGGGACGATGAAACTTTCAGGCTGCCAAGAAATACATATATATGTATCTCATGTTACATAGACATGCATGTTTTTTAAAAAAATTAAAATGGAAAAATACCAACTACCCATTCTATTTAGGATACCAGATTCACAAAAGGATTTAGGAAAATGGAATATGCCTAATCTGGATGTTAATTAGATTCGTAACATTCCTATTTCCCTAGCTATTGCACAGACTTTCTCAGTCATTTGTAAAGGTCCTGTGACGTTTAGGCATCTCTCCTTGGGCATGACCAGAATACTCCCCACCATATTAGTGCTAAGCAGCTACATGATTAAGTCCCCAACAAAGATATACACATATTCCTACACATATTCCACCTTCAGGACTTAAATTAGTTGGTGTCTTCAGAGTGCAGCTATGAGGATCTTTGCTATAGAGGTAGTGAGCCTTTCTCCTTCTCACTTGCTGCTATTGTCTCTCATAATCTCCTGGTCAACACATCTTCTGAGGCTGTGCTGGTCTTGGGTTCATTTCTTCCCTGCAGATGAAAAATATCTGAACCAGTTTCAAAGATGAGATGGTATTTGGTGAATGCTGCATGGCTCCCCTGTGTGTGCTTAGAATTATTTTTCCTTGTTTCTGGGCTGAGAAAGAGGAGGAAAGGGAAAAAAGTCCCCTTTACCCTTGTTTCTAGGGCCACTGTGCGAGATGACTGATTTGGTGAGGCGTTCAGTTGGGAATTTCGGTACATTAAATAATGGTATTTAGAAACTCACTCTTGTGCTTTCTGAAGCTATGAATTCAGTGTTAAAAACCCAAAAGAGACAAGCACCTTCTTCCAGCAGGAACATTAGCACCTCTCCTCCCAAGAGGCAATAGTGACATTCCCCCCATAGCATTTCTTGCCGGCTTAAATGTCCTCTCTGCATGGCTCCTGTGCACTGTACAGGCAGCCGACACCCCTAATTCAGGAGTATGGACACCACGAGGCAGATCACTTCTTTAACGGTCACTGAAGGAAATCTCAGAGTTATAATTTTGAATGTCTTTTAAAGAGATAGCTTTTTACAAGTTACAGGCCTTTACCTTCCTTTTTATTGCAAGGGATAGACTTAGATTTACTTATCAGCTATCAGATAGCTGATAATGGAAATAGCATAGACAAGGCACAGTGAGTTTTGGAAACATCAGGGGAAGACCATAGGATAATATAATTACCTTTCTTTTTTTTTTTTATTTTAACTAAGTGCTTTTCCGTACAGGACAAGAATACTAAAATAAGACAGAGCAACCTCACTCAGCTCCAGGTGGGATTTCATGCCATGCTTTATGGGAGAGCTTAGGAAAATAGCAACATCATTTCATACTCTACCACAGAACTGCTTTTCATTACAAAACTGTACAGATGAGTATGCATTCAATATTTATTTTTTATTGCCATCCTTTCTACTACCTGTTAACGACTCAAAATTACAGTGTCATGACTGCTACTGTTGTTCAGTTATCTTGCACAGTTTTCCTACTTCTTTGCCTGGGCTGGCCGGAGGAATAAGAGTATTTAAAACCAGACACACTGGAGAATCTTCCCACTGTCGAGTAGTTCATGTGAATTGCTGCACAGAGGAAGCTGAATGCAGTACAAGTCATTTTACTGATCCTACTAAAGATGAAACTAGCCTAAGCATTCTTAAATATCTATTAAATTAGTATTTGCCTTTGTATTGCTGTTGAGTGCTCTAGTAACAAAAGAATTTTACATGCTACCAAAGAACATTCAGACTAACCTAATTTCACAACCAGTCAATTTTACTATTTTTGTCCTTCGGTCAAGACACTCAATGCTAATACAGTTGTATCCTATTAATAAAAAACAAAAACAAAAACCAAAACCAAACCAAACCAAACCAAACCAAAACAACACAAAGCAAACACTCTAGTGCAGTAGTATAATCTGCCAACAATACCTTGTGTTATCACCAGAGTTTTTTAAAACTCAAGGCAATTGGGGTTGGAGATATCCTTCTGTCCCAATTTACCCTTTTATAGATTGGTCTTGGATTGGAGGAACCAGACTGGGAAGAAAGAGGAGAAACTTGTTCTCAGTAACAGAGGACGAAGGACTCCATATTATTGCTTACACCCAGAAGAGCCTGGACACCCACAGCATCCAGCAAAGCTCTGCAGCAGCCTTGCGTTGAAGCCAAAGTGCATGCTTCAGGCAAAGACCTCCTTGTCAGCTTCACAATAAGCCAACTCCCCTGACAAATCTTCACGTGTCTCAAATGCTCAACGTTTTTGATCCCTGATTGACAGAGCTATCATATAATTGGGTGCCAGAAGGGTGCATAAGAAATAGGTCAGATGGCTCGCTCTGTGGAGATGTCTATCCTTCCACTGAGTGTAAAGGCAGACTATGGTGACTTCATGTCCCGGTCTGCAAATAAACCCCCTGAAGCTAGTCCCTCCAGTTTCTATTACCAGCGCAGGACCGTGCTGCCATTAGTTTGTATTCTTGAGACTGAGAGCTGTTTTGCAATCCCATCTCTGTGCAAATGCCAGTCACGAGTGAGATCTGGGTGACAACCCCCCCTACCTTCCTATGCCCTGGTTTCCCTGGAAAGGGAACTTGGGTACACACATCCCAGTCAGAAGCTGCAGTGCGGTGCAACTGTCCGTGCATCTCTACAGGTCCCATCTCTAGATGACTGGATGACTCCCAAGCCCACCATCTTCTATGGCATTTCGTGATCTGCAATGCTGGCTGCTGGAAAACCCATTTATAAAAACCTAATTTTCTTCATGCACTGGGAAGGAAGCATCTATGGGTAGCTCATGTTGGTGAATGGTAATGGAGGACCTGGTACAAGGGACACTCATACAGCCTGAGATGATCCAGCTCTTCTTTTATGTCCCCTTTTCAGTGGGGATGTTTAATCAGGTCTAAATATAAGAAACATTTGCGCCTTTACCAAAGAGGACAGATTATGGGTTCCAATACCTCTAACTTGCATGTAAGTGTCATGTGGCTAATAAAATAATCTGCCTAAAAAAATGCAACTGTATTACATACACCAGCAGTGCAGAGGGAGGCAGGTGCCTTTGGAAATATCCAGAGGGAGATCTTGTCCCACTGAAGTGAAGTTCCTAAATGGAGAAGGATTCCTTCGACAAAATTTAGATAGTTCTGTACTTAGCTATGCAGACTGGACATTCTTCCAACACCCTGAAATAATGTAGCCTCAGCAGCAGCAGCATCTCTGCACACCTTTCTTCATCTTTCTTTCCTTGAAATTTTAACAAACATGTTGGATATCTGATTGAAATATATGTATTTTTTTCCCTGCAAGCATCTAGTTGTTGATTGACTTCCTTTGTTTGGAGTCCTACCACAAAACACTTTTCCCAAAGAGAGAAAATGGTATGAAAGGCTTTTCCAGGATGGATCCAAAGCTGATCCTGGATGAGAGCTCTGCTTTTCCTGTGTACATCATGGTTATGCAACTAATTCAATTAGTTGCAACAGCTTAATTTCTTTGGAAATCTGAAGTGTGTCCTCATCTAAATTTGCACTCTCTTGCATACCCAGAGGTTGAGGCACACAGTCATGTATCCTCAGTCCATTCTGCAGATGAGAATCCAAAGACCTCTTTTGCCTCTTCTCTCATGCAGACCCTTATTTTCTGATTGAAATTGGCCTACTGCCTTCAATTGATAGATCCCTGCACATTGCTGCTCAACTCCAAGACCGTGTGGGTGAGAAAGGGTTAATGCTGGAGATTTGGCCAATATGCTTCCTACAGTAAAACCACCTCAAGATCAAAACTGAGACAGAAAAGCTATTGGAACATTGTCATTTTAAAATATGGAGACAAACTAATCCCTAATGTGTTCCCAATTTAATTCTTTAGGCAGAGGTTTGGGCTGGTTTCTGGGGCTTTGGCCAAATACGTTCTATTTGCCTGTGTCAGTTTCACAAATAAATTTGTTGTAGGCTTTGTAAATGTAGTGATGATGACTGCCAATTTCCTGTAAAGTTCCTACGTAGGCAATATTTCATGATGAACAGGGTAGAATGGCTAACGTAGAGAAGGTTCTGAATAAAATTCATTTTCTTACGTTGTGGTACCACAGTTGTGCATAAAATCCATTGAAGGAGGAGTAATGATATTGCTCAGGAATAATTATTTTATCAAGAGGACAGTACTTTGAGGTATATACCACAGGGAAATGGCTAATGTGTGTCAGAGTTTGTCATCATTTTAAATACGGCCCGATGCTTTAGGAATAAATCAGCATAATTCCCCTGATTTGTCATCACTAGAGCTTTGCTGTTCTACAACAGTCGAGAATTAGATCCACAGCACAGTAATATTAACTGTAATTATTGTCATTTATGTGCCTAAGTGATTTTGCATGCACAGTTTGCCAACCCAATTGTAATGTATCTTGAACACTGAGGAAACGTATTAAGGACACAATGGATCCATAAAGGCGTCTGACTACATCGGGCACCAAATACAGTGATTCCATGTATTTGTGACTACAATTTCCTTTCTCCAGGTTCTGCTACTTTTTGCAAGCTTAGGGCTTATGTAGGAGATTATTTACACAAGTATAAATATGAGTGTATTTTTAGCAAAAGATCTACAGCCCAAAACTGATGAAACTCCTTACATTAGTGCAACTAGCAAAATCCTCTATTAGATCCACTCATCTATGGAGATCCTTACTTCCAGGCAAGAGTCTTTCATTTCTAGATATTCTGAAGTTTGGAAGACAGCAGCATTTTTTTTTCTTTTTTTTTTTTTTTTTTTAAACGTATTTTTTTATCATTAGAGCAACCAAACAGTAGATAATGTAGATCTGGTCCCTTTCTCAGTTTAAAAGTTTGAGACCACTTGTGTTCAGCTGTGCGGTTTTAACCAGCACCCAACATGTGGTGAGCTGGAAAGTAAAAGCAGCCCCTGAAACATACACTATGAGGGATTTTGGACTGATAAGCTGCAGAAAATTTCCAGACAAACATGTTCTCTGCATTCTGAACTCAGACTTCCAGTGGGTTGATAGGGACCCCACAACAGGGATCCAGCCCCAGTGTAGCACAGAGGACTCAGAATACGGAGACCTCAGATCATTTAGGGAGCCCTGGGAGCCTACATTTCCAAGCGGAGAGCTCAAGAGGAGACTGCTGTAGGTGATCTGGCTGCTCCCACGTCCTGGAAGCTCACACAGTACTATGGTCTGGGACAGGGAGGCACTACAGCAGATAGGAGGCAGTCCAGAGGGCAACCTGCTGGCCTCCCTGCTGCTCAGCAGAAATACCGGGGGGATTCTGTCAGGATGTTTTTTTTTCTGCTCTACACACGTCAGAGCAAAGTTCGTTTTGTCCCCATGAGATTTAGGGTGCCTGTGTTGGACCATGAATTAAAAAAAAATAAATCAGAAGGAAAAAGAAAAGATCAAGAAATCAGAAGTAGCACTTGTCTGTATGACAGGAAAGAGACATCTTAATGAAAAGAGCTTGTAATTTAGTAAAGGCGGTTTGTCCAGTTAACAAATAACATGAAATTTCAACTCTGAACCAGACTGTACTCATTGACTTCAGCAACAATTATAAGAATAGCATAGAGCGATGCTTCCCACTGCACCATTTCTCAGGACCTGGCTGAATACGAGTCCTGTCTTTGCAGCATCCTTCCTGTGTAAGCAAACAAAAGGGACTGATTGGAATTTAATTGTTTTGAAGAAAGTTATAGCTGAGTGCTACTTCCTTGGCACACTCCGGCTGACTCCTCACAAAGCTTTTTGCCTCACCCTCCTGCCTATTTCATAGTGATCTGAGCACTACCACAAGTAAAACATCTACAGCACACTTCGGAAATAACAAGATGAGCATTCTCCACTCTGCTATTTCCAATGTTCTGTATAATTGCAATTATTAACCCAGTTCCTTTATGCTGCCTGAGAACTATGCTCTCCCCTGCTGAAAATAACAGAGGATAGTGTAAAGAATAGCAGAACACTTCAGAAGCACCTCAAAAGCATTTTCACTTGGTCAAGCCTCTCTTTTTTAAATCCTCTCCATTTTACTTTTTCCATCATATTTAGCTGTAAAACATACTTTTTCAGGGACATTATAAACACTCAGAATCCACTTGGATCCCTTCGGATATCATTGATTTTAACTTCTTCCCTTTTTTAAAGAGAATTTTGGTCTTGCTTTTGCTTAATGTGACACATTAAAATGCACATTAAAATTTAAGTCTGTTTTAAAGTTTTTCAAAGCAAAAAGATCCCCAGTTTTGTTTCCATGTTCCTTTTTAGAAAGGTAGCCATGTATTTCTTGGCTGTTATTGAAGCCTCAATATTCAAACATCTTCAGTGTCTCTAGATTTAAACGGTTTCTTAGAGTTTCAGGTTTTACCTTGCGTGATGGAAGTTGTTTTTCTGTCCTGCATTTCAAATGAATTCTGTAAGAAATGAACTTGGAAGTTGCAGGTCTGGAAGAAATATCCAAATATCACATATTCCAGCTCTGGTACATTTCCTCTGACATTTTGTCAAACACTGCGTTGCTTTCAATCTCATTTAGACAAATCCGGTAGAACGCTGCATGCAGTATTTGCTCTGTTCTTGGCAGAATCCATGCTATACATCTCCCTCTCTTTCTGGAAAGGATGGCCTCCGTGGATCCACTCCTCTTTCTGATGTGTTTCTGATGTCTTTTATTGTGGGAACCAAACCCTGAATTGTTGGCGGTGCCTACCATTTAATACGGACCTCTTTCCAAAAGCAAGGAAAAACTCTCTTTCTTTTTTTTTTTTTTTTTTAAGGGAATAGGCCATTTTTGACAAGTTGGCAGAAGAATTCTGGCAAGAGGTTCTAGATTTGCAGCACTAGAGACTACAATGTCACTGGTGTCTAGTTAACAAAATTAAATAGCTGTCTATGCAAACTCATCTACAAAAAGTAATAGATCCTCCTCTAGTGGAAACTTCAGACTCTTCTATCTTAGCTACAAATTTAGTTCAGGCTTCTTCCAGTTGTCTGAACAAACTTTTATTCCCAGTATTTTTGTAATGTTCTTTCCTGGTGTTGCTGTCCAAGTGAAATTTTCCCTCCTTTGTTGTTACTCCTCATTTTGGAACATAAGTGTCTTCAAATAAAGCACTATGAAAGATATTTCATTAAATGGAGCTGAAAAAAAGACTAAGAGGCAGAGACATGGTAAGAGAACAAGATGCTAGAAGAATGGGAGACCACAAGGACTGTATCTTGATGGACATTTAAGTACCTCCTGCAAGAGCAGAACCTGGACAAAATCCATGATTTTGGGGTGAGAAAACAGAAGAGCTACAGTCAAAAGATAATACTCATTGGTCCTGTCCTTGCAGTAAAGCTGAGCAGCTGAGCATAGAAACAGAATTTTGCATGCCAGATGACTTAAACTTGCCCACACCATCAAGAGAGATATAAAATAGATGTTAAACTCAGTTCTTGCACAAGCTTTGCAATGAAACCTGGGGGCTAGTGCTGAGCTCTCCCATACCAACCCTGCACATGTCAGATGAGTGTACAATTCATCCTCCAAAACCATCAGCACTTGTTCATTATACTGGGAAAACTGGGCTGTTACCCTTTTCTTGATAATTTGGCCTGTGGTTGATGCTTGCTAATTTTTCTTTCTTAAAATATTCTAATTTGATAGTTCTTTCTCTGCTAGCATCTTGTCATAAGTTAAAACCATTTTAAAATGACTCGTGGTTGAATAAACAGCATGAATATTGCAAAATAACTCTTATTTAGGATATTTAAAGGGCTGTAATGATCTCGGAACTGAGACAGTTATTGCAACTTGAACAATGAATAAAAATGTGAGATTAGGAGCAAGATGCAGATGTAGTGAGATTTTCCATCACTTTTTTTGAGTCGTTTTCACATGTGTCTGTTATGTGGGTGCTCTAGAAGCTGAGAAAGAGCCCAGAACAAAACTTCCTCTTCATTATCACTAGGCTGCGAAGAGGAGTAGGAGGCATTAGGAAATGCAAACCTTAATGTTATTTCAAGTATGGTTTTCATAACAAGGATCGAGTAGGAGGAACAAAAAGTTCCTACACAGAACAGAAGATGCATATGAGTAAAAGGAGAAATAATTTCTGCAGCTGTGTCTAGACTAGTGTTTATGGTTGTCTTGTAAATTAATTTGGTGTATTGTCAACTAATTCTACTTAACACTCATGTTGGAAAATTACGATCCAGGTATTTTATAAAACCATGTGTTTAAATCTTAAGACTTTGAATGTATGGGACACATTAGAGAAGCTCTCACTGAGCCTTGCTCCAAAGCACGGGCTTAATTTAAGCTGAGGACTATGATGGATCCTATCACAGTGAGCAGGCCTACAAGCATGGGTATAACTAAGAACTTTGTGGAAGCGGGACCAAACTGCCCTTTTGTCAGTCCAGCTCCTATTATCCTTTCTTACAAAAAAAAAAAAGTCTACACATCCAGAGTGTGAAACTAGGAAGACTGAAGTAACCACAGTTCTTGCCCTGAACACTGGCAACCTGGTGTGCCAATATTTACAGTTCTGGCAAGGGACGCCTTGAAAATGTCTGTTCTTGTGACCTGACAGCCTGGAAATCCCAGTCCTAAGCCCGGCAATTGAACTAACTTCTGTCCACTCAACTTTGCTCTGACTGTTGTCTTACTCCCAGCTGAAAAGTGCTGCCTGACACACAGCACAAGTCAACACGACTGTTATCTGCAGTAACACTTCAGCCATCAGGGGAATGCATCCATGATACAGGGATGCCACATGCATCCTGGGAAGCCGGGGTGGGTTTGCTCACTCATCCCCAGCATCACTGAGCACTTCAATTTTGAAAGATTTTGGTTTAGTACCCTATAAAACAGAGAGGAAAGTAAAACCCATCAGAGAGTCCAGGATGCTCCTACGTAATGCTGACCAGTACCACCCTGAACCCAGCACAGGATGACAACTGGTGCTGGGGGCAGCCAGCTAGGGAAAGGCTCTGGGGTGTGACTGCTCATGTAAGTAAAAGGTCCCGTACTTATGATGTTGGGTCATTGTCTAAATGTGGATATAGTCCAGTCTGGTGGGAGTTCATTAAGTGAACATCCATGGGTAGTTCTTTGTAGTGTAATGACTCAGCAGAAGAGCATACAAGACCCTGAAATTAGTAGCTTTTTTCTACCAACAAATAAAGTTAGCTGGCATAGACAAAAAGCAAAGAAACCTTCTCAGCCTGGCCTTCAGCCCAGGAAATTAAGTCCCTCTAACTTCGGCTGCCCAACTGGGGTCCCTGCATAGACAACTTAGAAAGGTGCTGGAGATCTGAAGAGAGTTCAAATGTCTCCTGAAGCTGGTCAAACAAGAGGCTGGGAGGCCAAGGACAGAACCTCATCTCCACCCCCAGCTCCTACCCAAACCTTTCCAGAGAGCCTGCATGGTGGAAAAGGGAATGCAGAATCAAAGTGGAGCCCACTCACTTTTGAGGTGAAGTTTTTGTTCTGTATGAAGTTGCACCAGTGGCAAAAGGGATATTTTGCACAGGTTTTTGCAGGACTTTGTCTTGTTAAGGCAAAAATGGGACTCAGTTACTGTGCAACAGACCTGTCACAACACCTGAAGAGACCAGTTCAAAGATCTCTGCAGAGGGTATTAAGTTTTTGAAGATATTTTGGAAAAAAAAAATCTACAATGGTATTTCATCAGTACTTATGCAATTCTAAGATGTTTAAGAATATTAGTTGACTTTCCAGTCAGAAGTTCTTACTTTGTGAATACCTGAAAAACTCACTACAGGACAGAGTTCAAGCTGGGTTTTACCTAAAGATCATATTATAGACCCTAAAAGAAACTTGTTATGAGAGGGCACATTGCAAAAGCAGCTACTCCATTTGTCCAACCAGTAGAGCGCACGCTCTACTGCACTAAGGTTCGTGTGTTGGGTCTGGATGTCCAAGCTGAATTTTAAACAACTTTTCATAATGCCCTCCAGAAATCTGTACACTCTGGTAATGATGTTACTGCGAATATATATGTTAACTTTGGTATAATCACTGATGTTCGCACATAATGTATTTCCCTTTTTTCTATCCAGACAATTGAGAGAGAGGTCACCAAAAATCTTTTATATGTAATATAGACTCACAGAATAAGGTAGTTTGGAAGGAGCCTCTAAAGTCATCTAGTCTCCTCCCTGGCTCAAGGCAGGGCAAACTGCAAAGTTAAATCAGGCTGCTCAGGACCTTGTCCAGTAAAGATTTGAAAACTACCAAGGATGCAGATTTCCACAGTCTCCTTGAGTCCCCCTTCCAGTGCTTCATCATTCTCACTGTGAGGGATGTTGTTCCTGTGCCCAGCTGAAATAAACATTTCACAGCAAGGAAAACAGTGTAGGCTTTACCAGAGAACTGTTAAGTCACCCGCAGATTACTAATTCAGTCTCTGAACCGCACCTAAGTAAGGCAATGTTGATTTGGAGGGAAAATGCATGTTGTATAGCATCAGACATTGTTTCAAGGCATGTTCTAAGAAAAACTAAAATTAGATTAACACATCTCAGGAAAAAAAAGATGTTCTGGACAATTTTAACAATCATTATGTAGATCTAAATGGAAAATGCTTTGTAAACAATATTGAGGTGATAGGAAAAGGGTGGATAAAGATTGTCACTTACCTTTTTGGAAATAGCTTTCAGATAATTTTTCTCAAAAGATATTTGGTCTGTCAGATCACATAATCAAAACAGACCAAATGCAAGAACTGTTATTTTAAACATGAGTAGTCTTACCTTCCATTTCTTGACTTCTGAGTAGTTCTTGGAAAGGAGGCATTCATATGGAATTAGTGCAATATTTCATTGAACTATGTGTGTTAGAGTCATTAGGAAACAGCTCTGCAACCGATTTCTATTTATTTCCTTTATTGTAGTGCTATTGTAGTACATTGTAGAGGTACACAGGGAAAATCTTTGCAGTAGAAATTGATGTTTATCCCATGATTATGATGCCAAGACTTGACTTTGCAGGACCATGGAGAAGCCATCGTGATTTATGTTAATCCTTATATCTCAGAAAGGCAAACAGTACAGTTCAGTCTATTTGTCATATCCCATCATTTGCAGCAGCAAAACTGTCATGAGGAAAAGAATAGAAATAGGACCTAACAACAGAAGGATAACATGAATTTCTATGCCCTCAATGTTCTGCAGCTGTCCAACTCATGTTTTCTCTGGGAGACGTGAATGAAGTCAAGGTGTCCCAAAATGACCACTGATTTTCAATTTCTGTGTTTCATGGTGACTTCATGCGGGCTGGCAGGAAAGCCTCCACTGCAAGGGGCCACACAGGCAAAAGGCTGTTCTCACCATGTCAGTCCTCCTGATCTATTTCCCCCCTGTAACGAAGCCTTAGACAATTCCCTTATGCTTAGCCACATACTGTGGCCTGGGCTCTGACTCCTCAGGTGGCATCCAGGTGGCATGGATGAGAGCCTGGGCTGTTCCATGCTAGGAGCCAGGCTTGGGTGACTTATAGATATGGTCCCGAGAGTTTGTAGTTAGGTTTTGAGTTGTGCTTCGCCAGCAATGGAAACATATTTCTAATGGTGTTAATTTCAAGATCAAAACATGAAATGAAAACAAGCATCTCTTAAGGGGCTGAGGTTAGTCACCCCATGGCATTAGTCATGTTAATGGCCTGAACAAGCTGAGAACAACTTGGTTTTTACCTGTTTTCTTATTCCCTCATTCCTCCCCACACGGCTCTATATGGCAAATACCTACATTGCAATGGCCTCCTTGTGCCACAGTCAAACACACTGAATCCCTTGCTGAGTTAAATGTCTAACATAATGTCAATTCCTCAGTTTTGCAACTTTATATTTTAACCAGTGGTACACCTACAATTCTGAAATTTGGCTCAGGACCTATGTTTTTACAAACCCTGAACTCCTGAGTTGAAAATTTTGGTCCAACTAAGTGTCAGATCCCCACATCTTATATTTCTATTATTTGCATTCACTTTGGTTGCTGGCAGTCTGATCGCATTGGCAAAGTGTATTACATTCAGGTCATATCTTAGGATTAAATAAAAAAACATCCAGATGAAAATAATAACAAAATTCATTGTCTTACTGATCCTGGAAAAACATACATAACTACGGCTGTTCAGGCTCAATAAAGAACTTTTTGTTGGTTTTTTTTTTAAATATCAACTACTGAATGAGTTCTCAATTTTCCCCAAGCGTCTGTAACCCGTACGCATTACACACAGCATATGCAGGCAGTGGCTAATGCCTTTGCCTCCAACATTTCTGTTCAACAGTAATAAGGGCTTCAGCAAAGCACTAAGTTGCTGTAAGTAAGCGGATAAGCAAAACCTATTCTGATTCCCAGTGCTGTTTCCTAGTGGTAAAGGGAAAGGGAGTTTCTTACTTTTTTTTTCTGCTCAAATAACTTGTTCAGGCAAACTAAATAAGGTA
The DNA here is from genome assembly GCA_008658365.1 of Alca torda. Classification (NCBI taxonomy): domain Eukaryota; kingdom Metazoa; phylum Chordata; class Aves; order Charadriiformes; family Alcidae; genus Alca; species Alca torda. The sequence goes on from CM018076.1 coordinate 184,302,869, forward strand.
AGGATATTTTTTTCTTGCACATGACTATATTTGGCCACCATTTGCACTATTTCCAAGCCAAGAAAATTCAACATGGATTGGACTCCTTCTGTGGTTTATGTTCCTGTCACTTTTGCTTCTACTAGCACTAATTAAGCATATTTCAAACATTTTTTGAAATGAAAAGAGGAATCATAATGTTCCCCCCTCCTCGGTATCTCCAGAGTAGAGCAAACCACAGACATGAAGTTGTTCTTCTTCATTATAACCAGAGTAACACCTTCTGGTTATAGAGAAGGGCAAATAGGTTAAATCCATGCTTTATTATTAGCAACTTCCTTTCAAATTGTCACACATTCTCTGACAGTGGCATTCCTGGGTAATACGGGATGGCCTATGTTATTGATGGAAGGCAGCATTGTTTTGTCTTGTATAAAGAAATAGTTGTGGGTTTTTTTGGTCTCCTATCTGAACAGATCTTCAACCCACATTGCATTGAGGTTTATTGTCTCCATTGGGCTATAACATTAGAGACCACAGTAGTTAGAGGCATCCCAGGTGGACCACGGCTTGGTTGCTCATGCTGAGAGACAGATGTGGAGACTGGTCAGACCCTGTCCAGCCGCACTGGCTGCACCCAGGGGTGCAGTGTGGACCATGCCCAGAGCACTCCAGTGCAGGGCAAAGCCTTCTCTTGGAGTTTACTTCACAAAGTACCACCTCTTTACTACAGCAAATCTCTTGTCTCTGATGGCAGATGGCCCTTCAAAGCCCTGGGGTAAAAGGCATTGTCTTTTTATCCTTAATCTCCTCACTGACTCGTTCAGAAGTAGTCAGCTGCCATCTGATGTTCCCAAATAAATCACCCTAACATCCTAAAATGTTTAACAAATAGAACAACAACAAAACCAAAACACTTAAGAACACTCTGAAATACTGAGAGCAATTTCTTACCCTGGAATGCTTTTTCTCTGGAATCCTTTCACCATCTGATTTATTTTAACATCCCTGATATTTGAATTTCATGAGGAAAAAGCCCCAGAGTTTGACAACTACAGCTAACAACTCAGTCTGCAATGCTGGGATTTGCTTGTTGCCTGATGGTCAAAGCTGTACAGCTCATCCTTCATTAGCATTTCTTGTAACGTCAGCAGAGGGGGATTAGTAGAGCATAAGGCTGCACTGGGTGCACGTCAGCTCATCGAACCCTGTGGTTCTTCAAACCCCCCTCTCAGCAGTTGCCAGTGCTGAAGTAGTTTAAATTCTGGCTTGTTGGCATATGTAAAACCAGCAAAATCTTTACATCATTCCCCCAGCTCACCAGAAAATAAACTTCATGCCCTTTATTCTTTTAATATTTAATGATTAGACAAAAGATGACACAGCTTCAGAAGAAAAGCTTGAGAAAGGCAAAGCCTGGTAGACACTAGACCTCTGTCACTACTACCCTCTGATGGGATGTCAGCTGGATTTGGGACCTTCCTTTAAACTACCACTCTTAGCGGGACTTCTGAATGTGCCCCAGGAGTGCCACTGCCAACAGATTGCCAGCTATAATGCACTTGCCCCTGGTTTCTTCAAGACAAGGTTGACTGTGTTTACCTGCAGACTCAAAGAGGCAGTTCACAGTTGAGAATCCCAGAAGGTGACAAACTCCTGTCTCTACAACAGATACAAGTGACCAGTTGACTTAGAGAGTTGGGGATGAGGCAGGGTCCCTGTGGTTGGCATGTTTCGTGGCTATCTTGAAGGCTTCTTACTCATCTGAGCTGATTTTAGGAGTCGAAGCAAGGGTGTCCAATTCTTTGCGCCTTAGCTGAGATGAACCACGAGCAGCAGGGCAGCCTGTTGTTGGGTAGGAAATGCTCACTGCGATGCCAGGGTTCCCTCAAGGACCCAGCCTGAAGGACCTGGTTCAGAGACACTCTTTGTCTCTGCAGAATGGCTGTGCTTTTTCCATGCCAAATGACAGCTGAATATCCCAGGCAGTACTTCTATGCTTGGGAAAGCCTGTGCCATGTTCAATTCAGCACTGCTGACTCATTAACACTGGCTTGGGTGTTTGCAGCCCTGACTGCTTGAAACCAGCTGGCGGGAACCATGCTCACATTTGGGAACAAAAGGTTGTGCGAGAGTGATTACAGAATCACAGAATGTTAGGGGTTGGAAGGGACCTCTGGAGACCATTTAGTCCAGCCCCCATCTCATGATGGTTTTGTGGGGAGAAATTGAGTCTTTTTTAGCCACCTGTCTCTGGTGCTGGGGCTCACAAGTCCAAATTCCCTACTACAAGGTACAAAGAGAGGGAGGGTCCTTATGCTGGAATACATAATACCCAGCCCAGTTGTTCTGGGGATGTCTACAGAGACAAGCAAGCAGAGCACAGCACAGCCCAAAGGTACAGACAAAAACAAAAAATAATTTGGAGAGCAGCAACAATGCCACAGCTGCTCCTTTCAAGGCCTTGGAGAATACCCTCCACACGTCTGCGATTGAGAGGACTGAAAATAGCTGACTGTAGTCTTTCTTCTAACAACTTGGTCAGGACTCACTGTTTTCTTTAAGGTGTACGGAGCTGCTCTCATTTTACATGATAATGGATGTGTCAGGCAGCCACCAAGGGAACAGTAAAAAACAGTTAAACTCCCTGTCCTGGTTTGAGGTAGAACAGAATCAACTTTCTGTTCAGTAATTTTGCTTCTTAGCTAAGCCTCTTCGAACTCTCTGAAATTAACAGCATATTGTGCAGAAAACTGTGTATAGACACAAAGATGCATGGACTACAGGAAACATCTGCATACAGTTTTCACTGTTTTTGAACAAGCAATGTCATTTCAAGAGGTTTGTTAATAGGCTTGTACTAAATTGTAAAATTCTTCCTGGAATGATCTTGCCCAGATTGACCTGGATTCATCTCACTTGCTTTACAGCCAGTGCTGGAAAGGCAGGTTCCCTCTACAGTCCATGGAGATAAAGAGCCATCTCCAGAGAGCAATTTATCCTACTTTCCTTGGATACAAGCTTTAAGATGGAATATATTAGGCATGAGAGGTGCCTGCCTCCACTGTCTGAAGACATTATGGTTGTCTTAGACTAAATGTACAATTTTTAGACACTTGAATTTAACATAATCCCACCCTTAGTTTTAGTAGTGAGACAGATTCTTTTTCCCCAGAAAGGAAGTACTTTTCATAGAATCATAGAATCATAGAATCATAGAATATTTTGGGTTGGAAGGGAGCTTTAAAGGTCCTCTAGTCCAACCCCCTGCAATGACCAGGGACATCTTCAACTAGATCTGGTTGCTCAGAGCCCCGTCCAACCTGACCTTGAATGTTTCCAGGGATGGTACATCTACCACCTCTCCGAGCAACCTGCGCCAGTGTTTCACTACTTTTGACCTTAAGTATCTGTTAACCAGTCAGAGAGTACCTGCTTCCTCCAAAGCCTCTGTCTGTTCTTCTTTCCAGTCCTTCCAGTCTTCCCAGTCCACATGACGGTGCAGGTGAGTGGGGCTAAGATGTGTAGCACGGCTTCAGTGGTAAGATGAAGCTGCTTCCTCCTTTGGTCTGCCGTTGCTGGATTGACTCAGGTGTTCATAGCACTTAACAAATGACTTTTTATTAAATGGATGCACAAGTCAAAAAGGGAGGTAAGAACAGAGTAAAAGACAACTGTTAGACTTGGGATACATCTGCACTATGCAATTGCACAAAGATATTTGAGCTTGCTCCAAACCCAGCAACACTTTAATGTTGGTTCAACACCGAAGCTGTTTATTCCAGTTATGTCTGCTATGCTATTTCCAAAACCCAAGCACTGTGCTCCACAGTATAGTGCAAATCTGCTGCATTAGTAGTACAAGGAGCTACATGATGAAGTCATATCCAAATATACAGAAAACTCACGACAGAGAAGTGTAATGCAGAAGTTGTACACGGATGACTCCCTAAATGGTCCCCATCCTCCAGAACCCACATCCAAATCATCTGCAATGTAATTTCACTCAAGTCAAAGGAGACCTTGTTGAAGTCAATGGAGTTACAACAGAGATTAATTTGTCCTTTAAAGCTTTAATAACAGGAAATAACCAACTGGCTCTACACGCCTGCTTTATCTAATTTTTATAAGACACAGAGTGACAGTCTTTATAGAAAGACAGATTATTATTGTACACTATCCAAGCATCTTTTCTCAAAATCAGGCTTTATTCCTCAGGAGGAAAGCAAGCACGCTTGTTTCACTTACTGGTGTCTTTCTTCTTTCATAAAGGTGGATGTTTTATATTATTGTGGTTGATGTTGGTAAAATCTCAGTTCCCATAATCCCTGTTCCAAGCAAGTGATGCAAGGCTTGAAGCCTGCAACTCTATTAAAAATAAATAAATAAAATAAATAAGCATTCATTCAAGAATCACATGCCCAGAGCACTGGACTTAGCTTATTGTCTTTCTGCGTCATTGCCTTCTCTATTTTGTGGAAATGAAATTGATTTGCCAAGTCTTGGCATATGAAAGAGGCACATTTGCTCACAGGTCTTTAGCTACATGGGTTCATATCAACATTAATAGAAGATGTATAGCCAGATCCCTATAGAAAACAAAGGAAATTTAGTCTTTCCCAGAAAATGTGAATTTTTACTAGTAACCTAAAGTGTGAAAGCAATAATTTTAAGTCAAGAAAAGTGGTTGTATCAAATAAATTTGTAGTAGTGGTGTTCTGTCCACCCCCAAGAGAAGGCAAAATGTATGCAAAGAGCTTAAAGTAGGCACTCTTTTATGTACTCATGTTCACAGAGTCTCGAAGGAATACCTTTTCATCTGATTCACATCAATAGGCACAAAATTGCAGCAGGCATTATTGCCTCTAAAGAGAAGACTATAGATGGCCAAGTCTGGGACCCCATCTGCCTCCTAACCCTCTTAAAAACTGTGTAAAACTTGAAACTTTCCCATCTATTCTGAAGATGTCTTGGGTCTCAGTGGGGATAAACTTACATGCATGTAAGACCAAAAGTAGAATTTGAAGACATCTTAAACTTCTTTAAGAGAAATCATAAAGGCTGTTTCTTATGGCTAACAATAGTGTTTTTCATGGGAAAACTAATGGCAGAGCTGGTTTCCTCTGTGTCTTTGTATATAAACCCCATTTGAAAGCATTATTCAGTAGGCAGGAAACCGAGCCACTAAAATAAAACCCTTGGAAAATACAAACTGTATTGGAAAGGCTAACAATTGCTATTTTCCTTTTAACGGTCTAACTTCGTAACACGATTATGATGGGATTTACCAGAACTAATTCCATGCATACAGGAAGCAACCCATTCCCCATTTTACCATCTGCAGTGTCATGCTGGGTTTTTAATAGAATTCTGTGAGCATGATATAATTACAAATCTAGTAGGGACTTTGTGTCTGCAATATTTGTCAGAATACAATGTGTAAAGTTTTACTAGTGTCTCTTCAGAAAGCTCTAAGAGATACAAGCAGCCAGAAGCCAGAAATGTGCTAATTAAGGTATACAACAAAATATTAATCAAGAGATCTGGAGGAGGAGGAGGGAAAGAAACAACTTCAATTAGTCACACCATTATGTGGCATCCAGCATAGCCTGAAAGAAAAAGCTAGCTGAACTGATGAAACAGCCGAGGAAAATAGCCAGGAGTCCTGTCTGGCATGCAGTATGAGGGTGGGGACCACGCATGGATTCTGTAGATCCACATGAGCTTCTGAAAAAAAGCATTTACAGAACAAAACAGTCAGTGCTGAGGGCACTACACATGAGCTTTTCCAAGAGCACTTGCCCACATTTGCCTTCCTGAGCCTCATGTTTGAATAATAATCATAATAGGGAAGTTAAACACACCATACTGAAGAAAGCAGTGGTTAATTAGTCTATAAGCCTCCCTTCACCGTTGGGTAAACTACCATGCTTCCCTCTAGGGGTACCACTACCACTGTTAAAGGCAGCACTGGAAATGAGCCTGGCTGTGCTGTGTACTAGGGCTCAGTTGCCTCAGCCCTTCTGTGCATATTGTTTGTCTGAGACTCTCAAACAAACCAATAAACTGTTGATTCTTTTCTCCATTCCCTTTAAAGTTTGATGATGGGAGCCACCTACATGTTTTGTGATGTGTATCCCGCTGGAATTTTTCTTGTGACCCCAGCCAGACCTCCTGTGCCATGCTGTTTGCAACCACTATCTATCATCAGACATAGGTGCAACGTCATTTTCATGAGACCAGACCACACAGAGTTTTTTAGGTTTGCTTTATCCGATACCTGCTGCTGTTCAAGGCACTGTGGTTCTCTCCTTGCCAGGCCGGTCATATTTTGGTTTAGTTTTCTACTGAAAAAGTCACAGCCTTACCACCTATGTGGTTGTTCAGCTTAACATTGGTGTGGATCAGACGCTGCCTCTGCAGTCTTTGTAGTGGCTTGGTATTGTTTTAATGTCCTCTTCTACCATTTCCTACCAGACCAAGAATGATAATGTAATGTGGTTTGACATCCAAATCCACCACATTCCACAAAGTGCAACAGAATTATATCAAAGACAATCTATAGAGCAGAAGTAACAAGTATGATAGACGGGACAATAGTTATGAAAACATTCTTGAAGAGAGACTGTAGAGATCAGAGAAACTGTTCAGCTACAGTACTCCTTGCACAAAAAAAGCTGGAAACTGCATGCTGATGGCATCAAGATTTATGGGTAAAGAAGGCACAAATCGGCCCCTCAGAGGGTGAGGGAACAGCCAGACTCAGCACGCATTCACCAAGAAGCTTGCGGAAAAGACAAATGTGACATTAGACAGAACTTGCATCAGTTTCCTATTACAGATTCATCTCTCCATTTTCCTCTCGACAAATAAACTGTGCTTGGTTTTGAGTAAATCCAGCGCCATTTATGTTGACAGATTACTGGAGTGCAGACAGGCTCCCAGCTTCCTCAGCCTGGTATGCAACTTGGTTGCAACCTGAGATCTTGTCAAAAAGGGAGGATTGCAGAGCCCCACCCCAGACACCAGAGGCAGCATGGTCAGGCGTTTGAAAGAACTCTCCTTTGGAGGCTGAATGAGGATCTGGAAAAGGGAGCCCAGCCAGGTCCTGTGACAGCACCACTGGGGAAGTGCATTCCTGCTTGTGACCAAGGGTGCGACATTGGCAGCAGCCAGTGACCATCACGGTACTTTCAGGCCCTGGTATGAAAAGTCTCCTACCCATTAACTGGGGCCGAGGCAGTTTTCAGCAATGTTTCCTTAAGCGCAGGGATCTTCCTTATCTTTGGCGACTCAGAAATCTACTATTTTGCTTCAAGGGGTATCCTGGTCAACGTTCAGATTTTAATTACAGAATCTGAACTGTTGGTGTTCATGTTTTATTAGTGAAAACTCAGCATTGTCTCTGCATTTCCTTACAGTTGAAAATTCTCACCCTATCTCTTTGCTGTTTCAGCTCAGACAAGTGGAGGATGGACGGTTCTTGTGACTCAAGCTGCCATTTCTGTTCCAAGTTGAGAGGAGGTTTAAATGGTAGCAGAGCAAAACCATGGGGCTGGCTTCTACAGTCCAGCAGAGTCTGAGAACACACTAGGAATCCTGGCCCAGGACATCTGTGTTACAGGTCAAGACCTCAGCAGCATCTCAACCTTGAAGGCATATCCTTTGGTTTACAACTGTCCTACGGTTGGACATTTACTACATCACCAAGAAAAGGAGAAGGCAGAGTGTAGCTTCATATTGCAAAGAGCAGCATGAAAATAACATGAAGTTGCCAGTTAATTTGTGAGTGATTGTTATAAAAAATATATTGCAGAGAATCACTGCTTTTAACTCCTTTCTTCTAACCACCATGCCACACCTATTTTAATTTCCCTGTGCTGGGTAGGTACAGGCAGGTGTGCAACAGCAGGGGAAAAGCAATGTCCTGTAGCTTTCACCCACCTATTCTGCTCCGTATATGCATTTACCTTTCCCTTTGCCGCAGAAATGTGGTGATCGTCTGGACAACTGGGTTCAGAAGATATTTTGCCAAAGTGTTTTCTGTCAATCACACTACAAGCATTTTGCATTTTTTATTTTGTTTTCCTGAAAATTCTAACACATATGCATTTTATAGCAAACAACTCTGCTTTGCCGAGGAGCCAAATGACTCTGTCCTTTCCTTGTGAAATCTGGAAGGTCACTACTTTGTGTTCCGGTATTTGAGAATGGGAGCCAATTATCCACACTAGAACACCAGCAGTTGCCCATGGCATTGCAGTTACACCACCAATTTCATGGGATATTGACCTGCCAATTGGCAGGCAGTTTTACTGGCAGCCACTGCAATTTTTATCCAGCAAAATCCTATGAATGGCTACCTATCAAAACAGACCTAGAAAGTCAAGATGAGGTCTTGCAAAATTCCAAACAAAACGTGAAAGGTGGCAATTCTGTTTTACTGGAACAAGCCAGGGAACAGGATGCAAGACAAAGAACTTCAGTTTGGATTAACCTTTAATTTTAATTTTTTTTCCTGGGCTTGTATGGCATGCATTTAATAGACAATCAGGGCCTCTGTCACCTCTGCTTTTCAGGACCTCTTTCCATTAGGCAATTTTTGGAATGTTCCAACTATAGCATTGGAGAACGAAATTCCTATTCTAGCCTCATACTCTTCCTTCCTGCAGTAATTTCAGACAGCATACTAAAGGAGGGGAATCTGCTTAGGAGTTTTATTGGCTTTTGTTATGGAAAGATCATGTCTGAAGAAGTGAACCCACATGCTCACCTGCACTGGCTGAAGTGTGTGGGTTTGTAATGGTTTCACATCACACTGTGCCCACAGTTCAATCTAGAGAACATGGCATTTACCTTGAGCTTTTTGATCAGTACAAGACAACAGGGTATTAACTGCCTCATGAGGACTAACACAACCTCTGCATCACCATCAAAATACTTTCTTGATTCTGATTTGTGCCTTCTGGAAGCTTTCACATCAGCATGGCAACCTATGAGGGTGGTGAGGCACTGGAACCAGTTGCCCAAAGAAGTTGTGGATGCCCCATCCCTGGAGGTGTTCAAGGCTCCTGGAGAGGGTTGGAACTAGATGATCTTTAAGGCCCCTTCCAGACCAAACCATTATAATATTACATGATTCTATAATTCTATGATTCTGTGATCATTATATTGATTATTTGAAAGGCATAAACTGCTCCCAAAAATTGTAGGACTAGTATTAAGAAAAAAACATATCTCTAAAAATAGTTTGGAGTCATAATAAAATCATCAAATATCAGGGGGGCTCCTGACAGAATTACACAAGTCAGCAGGACCATGATGGCATCACTCTATGTCTAGTTAAATCTCAGATTCAGAGTCTGACAGCAGCAGAATGACATGTCTGCATAGCTGGAGGGGCTGCTCATACTTGTGTTGCTAGAAAAACCAATTGGAAGTTCTCAAATCTTTAGGAAAAGAAGAGATGACTGTTTTCCTGATGTCTTAAACAAAAATAGGTCTAATTCTGCAATGTGAGCCCTGTTCAGTAGTGGGTTTGCTTTAACGCCTTCAAGGCTATAGGTATGAGCAAATAAATGTTAGTCAGCATCAGTTAGTCTCACCAAAGCAGATAATCAGTGTAGGAAGAAATACTGGCTTTGGCCTTTATGTTCAGGGGTGCACGAAAGAGGGTCTGAGACAAAATGTTGTATCTAAATGTAGTCTGGGGATGGCTCACATAAGAGACAAGAAAGACAAGATCTGTGTAGCCCCCCAGGTCACCGTTGCCATGTCACCACTTTTAAGACCTGGAGAAACTGAAGAGAATACTGAGCTTCGAAAGATTTGTGCTCAACATGAGGTTGTCTGACCCATCCAGACTTTGGAAATAATTGCTTTCCCACTTTTCTACTTTTTTATGTTTTCTTCTTTAAGAAAAACTTCATAATTTTTCCTTTCTAGAAGAACCCACCCCTCTTTTTAACCACCCCATCTGTCATTGCCTTTGTGAGGAATCCAAGAAACTTCTTTTGCTCAGACCCTTTAAAGCCTGGTGCCTGTCATGTGCTTGTTTCCAGATCTTTAGCCAATGATCTTTATTGCTTCTTACCTTTGCACAGGCTCTCTAACGGCCTTGTCTTTAGGAGGAGTCTTTCCAAATTTAAGATATTGGCTGCCATTCAATCCATATTCCTCAGAAATGGCTCTTTGACGTGTCAAGGCACATCCCTCTGGAGTCTGCGGCATGGTGGAGGGTGGAACTGGGGCTGAGTTACAGCTGTGACATACCCCTTCACAGAGTTGCCTAGCAGGGGGCACTCTGAGTTTCCTTCCTTCTGTTAAATCATGGCACAAGGATGGTGAAGGTTAGCTTCTTTAAACTTCTTTAAAGGCTTAGTTCCACTTCTGCCTGCCTGTCCTTGTGAAAGCTTGTATGGACATCAGATGATCTGGGAAGCCAGAGCCGTGGACAAGTCTCGCTCACAAACAGCGCATGGTTACCACAGCACCTCATGACAAAGGCACTGTTAGAGGCTGGTAGGTGTTCTCCACTGTCATTCAAGGCTAAACCTCACACAAACTTTTCTCACTTTACTATACAGTAGCTGGAGGTACGCTGAGTCTTAATTGCAGAGAATTTTATCCATCACCCACCTTTACTGCAGTAATGTTAATTAGCAGATGTTTTCAGGGTGTCATAGTGTCATCTGTCCCCATGTAACATCAAATGACAAACCTATTTAAGCATGAGAAACTGATGAATTTTTCTTTTGACTTCATTGCATCAGCATTAGGTTTCACTGATTTACCGAACGTGAAGTGGGGCATTTTTGCAACTGCAGTTGTCCAACTAAAACATGAAAAAAATCCTGTTCTTTACCATTGCTGCTTGCTGATTTGGTTGCGGTAGGTAAAATTTCTAAAAGACAAAGTCCTTGTAATTGTGGGAGAGACACTAGATGAAAAATATGTTTGTGTTCAATGCCCTAGCTCTTGTCCAATATCTGGAAACATTCATTGAGTGTGAAGCTCCACATCATGTGATTTGATTATTCTAAGACAGTTGTACCATCTGGGATTACTAATAGTTATTGGTAAAGAACTGTGTCATCAGGTCAAAACCAGTTTATTAAAAGATTTCGAACACGGAATGAGGGAAAAAGAGTACGGAGAAGAAACAGGCTGGACTACCCCAGCATGAATGACTTGTAGTGCAACTCATGAACTGTGTGAGGGCACTGGAAGATTAAAAAATCCTGGTCAGAACCCAGGACCATTTTGAGCAATGATGTTCAGGAAAGACCTTCATTAGCAGCTACCTGATGTTATGTTGGTGTCCAGAATTACTCTTGATGATCAGTATCTCGTTGTATTACGTGCTGAAAGAATACACTGGAAGATATTGTTCTGCTTTCAAAGATCTTATAGTAGAAAAAGCACACAGGGAGAAGGCAAAAGCTAACACAATTTGGCAGATTAGCACTTAGCTTTGCTCTATTTCTATTAAAGAATTAATCACGTTTTGTTTTGAGGTTTTCTTTACTGAGGGAACTTCAGACGCTGTGTAGGGGTGGGAAAGGGTAATGAAGGACGGTTGCTTTCTTTTATGTAAGTAGCAGAAGAATCACAGAATCACAGAATGGTTCGGGTTGGAAGGGACCTTAAAGATCATCCAGTTCCAATCCCCCCTGCCATGGGCAGGGACACCTCCCACTAGACCAGGCTGCTCAAAGCTGCATCCACAGCTTCTCTGGGCAACCTGTTCCAGGGCCTCACCACCCTCACAGTAAAGAATTTCTTCCTGATACCTAATCTAAATTTCCCCTCTTTCAGTTTAAAACCGTTACCCCTTGTCCTATCACTACACTCCCTGATAAAGAGTCTCTCCCCATCCTTCCTGTAGGCCCCCTTTAGGTACTGGAAGGCTGCTATAAGGTCTCCTCGGAGCCTTCAAATTGAGAATAGATCTCTTAAAATATAATGTAGTGCATGAAGAGAGTTTATTTTTATAGGCTGAAAGAACTGATTGGTGATAAACAAAATTTAAGGATTATGACTCTGCTTGCACTTTTGAGGAAAAAGGTTGAAAAATAGTGTGACATCTCTCTGGTTTCCTAAAAGGCTATCAGTGGTACAAAAAACCAAATAACAGTGTAATCCTCATTACGTTTTTCAGTGATCTGGACACAGACATTTTGGATTTTGGGCACCTCTGCAGATAAGAAGAGCTTGGAAGAACAGTGAAAAAGACATTTTCAGAAAATTAGATCACAACATCACAATATATTTTTCTTTCTGGAAATAAATGATTGGAAGATATCTTTAAAACATTTTAAAATAAAGGATAGCAGCAATCAGTAGGGTAGCACAGATGTAGCTGAAATTGGGTTGTGAGTTTTCTGGAAGCTTTTTTGGCCTTGGTGATGTTTTACATTCAGTGCAGGTGGAGTTTCCAGCAGGATTATTTTTCAAAGCATCTGCAGCACTTAAGAGAGTCTTCTTTGTGTACACACAAATCATTTAATAAAGCACTAAGAGAAAATGCAGCTCGCTGGATTTTGGCAGATGATAGATAACTGATCAGGAGGAAACTCCCCTCTCTAAAGCAGATTCACCTGCAAAGAGAAATATCTCTCTACAAATACATGAACTAATAAAGCCTATCTTTCCCCATTTTTTCCTACATAAAACAGGGTCATTTCTTAGTAAGTAGGGTTCACAACTGTTCTAAGATGTACACATATTTTGCTCTGAAGATGTACCTTATAATCTGGTGTTGAAAAGCCAGCCTGGGCTGCAGTGCCCGTTGGATTGTACCTCAGAGGCATCATAACTCCTGACTGAAGTCATACATGCCGCCTCACCAATAAGATGGCATTAATTAGCAAACACTTTGTGAATCATTTCAGCCCCAGTTGCTCCCAAGTGCCTTTCATTATCTTGTTTTAATGTTTTTTTACTGACAAACTGAAAAGTTTAATGGCCTAGAATTGCGCCAAGACTTACTCTGGGTTTGCTCTTGGCTGTCTTGCATGACACCATGAGTGCCTTTATGGAGACCCAGCTCCAGCTTCAGGAGAAGAGCAAATTCTTCTGTGAGTATTTCCTCATCAGGCATGAGCTGTGGGCGATCAGGAGGCATTGGCTAACCCCTCTCTCCAGTCGGCTGCAAATTCAGGAGAGCTCAGGCATCACCATCTGTGCAAAGGCCAGATCTCGGCACATTTCACCCAGCTTCCTCCCCACGGGGAAGCCACAACCTGAGCCCCATGGGTGCAAACACAATTTAGTGACAGAGGAAAAGTACACTGGGCTCCCCCAGAATTTTTCGCGTAATCCAGAGGCATGGTGAGGCTTTGAGCTTGTTTCACACACTCCAACAGGAGCAGTCCTTTCAGCAAATAATGGTGGGTCACAGTGATGGTGATATTTGGTGGTTTATATACTTCTACATAGCATCTTCATGGTGAAAAAGCTCACCAGCAAGACAAAGATCCAAGTTCAAAGCCTGCAGACATTAAAATCCACACCTCTGTGTCACTGTGTTTTGGAACTAAATCAGCAAGATTAAATACTTTTAAATACAAAGCATAATTAAAAAGAGGAACACATTCCCACAGATTATTTGGAAAGCCAAGATTTGCATGAAATTGAAAACAGAATTATCGGTTTACGAGATAACAATGACTGTAATTATATAGACGAGGTTTTATGTATAGTCATTATTTATGTGACAGAATAACATTGGTCTATTTAAATACATTGTGCACATGTATGACATACACAGACCTGGTGAGGACAGTTTTCTTATGACTGTATCATTCAGTATTTTTCCTCTATTCTTCCGAAGCATTTGGTACTGGATTCTGTGAAAGTCCTTACCGGAACCAGATAGACTTTGGTTTGAGTTTGGATATCAAACCCCATTTTCTAGCTGTGTAGAATAACATGGAGGACTGTATAATGAAAGTCTCAAAGAAGAGTTATGCCTAAAGTGGAAAGAAATCTACCTGGTGAACTTTCTTGGAAAATAGTAGAAGTGGAACATAAATAGCACTTTTTAATAGAAAATGCTGAAACAAATCTGTGCTGTTGCTTTGGAGTCAGCATTCTGCACTGCACAAGAATTCCCTTGTCTATAACAAGAATACCTTCCAAGCTACAAGGACAGGTAAATGGACCCACAGAGAAAGACCAGCTCCTTTAAACTCTTTATCAATGATGCCACTGTCTAATTAGCACTTGATTGTTGCTGGGAAATACATATTGTTGCAAATTAAGCCAGTACCCTTCAGGATGAAAAGGGAAAGTTTGTTGTAAAACTGTACCCACTGGTTATGGCATTAGCTACTGCTAATGATGCCAGCTGCAGCATAACTGATTGGCTCACTGTTCAAGCTTCTACAGAGGAAGCATTTGGGAGAAATTTGCTAATTTGCAGCTCTCTAAGGGTGATGTCATGTTTTACTAGCATGGAAATATTCACCATAAAACATGGACTTGGCTTTAAGCTGCAAGGGAGTTTGGGACTTGTGGGTTTTGCATTGTTGGCTCTTTTAATTATACAAAATATTTCCCACATATAAGTACCTTTTCAATGACTCACAACAATAGTTCCAAACAGAGCTAAATTAAATACAGCATAAATTTAAATACATGTAATCTTATTAGACATTTGCAAGATAATTTTCCCATTATGGCTAAGTGCGTTTGTCGGGGTAACAGCCTTTCCAGGAAAAAAAAAAAGAAATAATCCATTTGGGTGGATCATTTGTTCTCATTATTGTTCAAACTTCTGGTCTGCAAAGTGTAATTATAAGTGACTGTCTATAATGGTGAATTTTCTCCTCTGAAGAAGTCTAATGCTACAAGGCCCTTGTATCCATGGGGTGCACAGAGATCACAGGTGCTCGTGCACCAGCATGCCGAGAGCCCGCAAGTTCAGTGATGTGTATTGAGTTTCTTGCTGGGCTGAAAGTGTCTTAACAATACTAATTTTAACCTAAACACAAGTAAAGAGGAACGTTATCCTACTGTGCGTGGGAAATAACTCGTACTGCATACATTTGCCCTGTCCTCACAGAAACTTATAAGCTGGTTTAGGCTCAGTGGCACGCAATGCTGCATTTGGATTCCCATCACAAATTGCCTGTTAGTTTTTGCAGAAATCTTAAACCCATTCTCAGTCACACAAACACATTACTGCAGCTCAGTAAACTGTGTTGTATTAGTCGCCTGTCCACGGACATGACAAATAGATATTGATCAACCTTCCTCTGCTTTTTGGACTCACCCCACAGTCAGTTCTTAGGGCAGTTCCTTAGCTGCTATGATAAATGCTTCACGTCAAAAGCTTGTACAAATAGTGAACATTGTGTTAAAATACTTTGAAATATGATTCAATCCATGACTTTCTTATTTCCTGGAATGAATCACCACCTTACAGGGAAAAAACTCTCAGTGCAGCAGAGTCCTGACATATGGGTTTACTCCGTAGGAGGTGTAGGGTCAGGCTCATTCCTTACCACTAAGCAGCAAACTGAGGTGCCAAAGCCAGGTATTCTCCATCCTACAGTGTTACAAAGAGCAAGATGTCTCCTCTGCAGGGTGATTTGTTTCAGCTAAGATTTGAGGTCATCTCTGGTGATGCTCCTCTTTCTCCTTTGACTGTGAGGCAACCTGAATAAGCCTGTGGTCCTGGGCTGGGCACCTGAGCTGCATGCAGGTGGGTGCGATGAAGCGGAGTTCCACCCTGATCAGCTTATTTTCAGCTGTGTTTGCAATTGTAAATCATCAGTGGTACCCAGGAGCTCTGTGGCATTGGAGGCTGTACCCAAACAAAAAAAAGACAGCTCCTGACCTGAAGATTAAGTAAAAAATATGTTTAGAGAAGGACATTTTAAAGAGGTGATATGGTAACACTAGTAAATTTTTGCAGATTCTAAGTGGCTCAGAGAACGTGTAAGTTATGGTTTTACAAGGCAAGACATAGACCACTGAGAAGGAGCTGTGGAGCGGTAAAGCTTTTCACCTTCTCAGCAAGGACTCACTACTGAATATCATCACCACTGGGTACAAAACAGAGGTTAAAAGTTAGACCCAAGCTGTCTGGAGACAAAGTTAAGTGTTTCTAGTTTCTATATTTGCAAGATAATTTCATAGATCATATACTACCACAGTTATATTGGTGATTAGACAAAAGAAGGTCTTTGCCCTTGAGTAATGCTCTTTTGGCCTTGCACTCAGGCTGAAGTTCTTACTTGTGGGTAAGATGAAACCTTGCTACTTTGTGCTTAAAATCTAATGCCTGGGCAAGATTTATCCCCGATAGGCTCACCTGTGTTTTAAGAACTTTAAATGTATATGAATTTTACTACTGTTTTTGTTCTGGTAAATTACACTGCATGTGCATTCTTTGATGCAATATTTTCTTTTCTTTCTTTTTTTTTTTTTTTTTAATTTGCCCACTGTTTTCAATAGTAAAAGTGTTCAGCAAAGTTATTTTAAATTTAGGGTTTTGGAGTATTTAGGGAGTTTGGGGAACTGCTTCCTTGAACTCTCTTGCCTTCCAGTTGACAATACTCAATATGGTATCTGTTGGTACATCAACTGCTTTCACAGAGCCAAGAACTATAGAGACATTTCCTCCAGTTAAGGTATCATTACAAGAACAAGAAAAGAGAAGACAAAGCAGAAATGGATCACTTTCACATTAGGAAGGGAAGGAGAAGTAGTGTTATTTGATTAAAAGACTTTTGGAAAAGATTTCACAGCAGCCTAGGAAACTTCACACCATATAAACGAAGAGCTTTGCCTGTTGCACATCCCTTCAGGATATGCTACACAGTTTGTCTAGGAATAGGGATAACATGGAAGGGGTAACTTGAACTTAAACTCCCTTTGCCTTGGAGAATTGTTATCCTAGTCCTTGAATCAATGAAGTATATCCAATACCATTACAAAAATACACAAAGGTCCAAGTCTGGAGACTGGTCCTTTCCAAATCAGTGTCTGGAGAACTTTCTGCCAAGTGCCTACTGACCTCTGAGAACTTCAGCTACTGTTGATATTAAAGGCAGCTCAATTGATTGGTGGAAACATAGTCGTAGACTATAAACTTTTAAGTGTTTAATTTTTCTTGTGTGCTGCCCACTGAAGGCCACAAAATATGTATTTGCACTGCATATTTTTTGCACAACTAGGAACTGAAGAGGTAATTACATGAAAATACCCTTCTGCACTTGCAGATTCTCCAAAAGCTCTCTCTTTCTGTGCAGTCTGAGCAAGATAATTCCCCCTTGGGTTTTCTTGAAAGTAGAGATTCTGAGTCACCTTCCTGCTGAGAGGTTCTAGAAGCTTGAAGGAAATGAGAAGGATGATGCCTTTATCAGCTCTTTTAATTCGATCCAGTCCTTACTTTTCTGAATGACATATTCCAGCTACATATTCACAGCTGGCTGCTCTGTCAAGCTCCTCATCCTTTCATAGCATGAACTGTGTGGGATCCCATCTTCTTGAAGAATAACGAGCTTTTCCATCTGCTTTTCACATACTCAGTCATTCTTCACAGGGAGGTCTCACTCCAAAACTCTCAAGCCACACACTCTCAAGCCACACACTACTAGATGATTGTTCTGAATCTTTATATGGTTAATCCCATTTCCAATGGTAATCCGGTCTGTGCATTAGACCAAACAGCCCATAGCTGCCAAGTAGTTGGCAAATGCTGGTACCCTATGCCTGATCTCCCAAAATAACAAGAAGAGTTGCTCCCACTACATGACTCTAGATTCTCTGTGCAAAGCAGAAGAAGACATGAGCAGCTGAGGAAAGTATGTTTGGAAAGATAATGACAGGAATGCAATGGTTTGGGAAGGAAATGCGACTACCAAAATAAGTGGAGGCATTACCAGCCTCAGAGAACTAAGAAATCTGGAAATGGTGTAGGAAGAGACTGACAGTGCTTGGCACGTGGCTGAGAGTGCAGACAGCTCTGGAGGACAGGACTCCCGGGTCCCTGAGGTCACTCAGCCAGCTGGTGGGGTTGGGGGACCACTTTTCACTGCTGAGCTCGGCACCATTGTGTTTTTATTTAATTAATCCCTTCTATTAGAGGACAGATAGTCTTTCCTCAGTCAGGACTGGTCTTTGTCCCACACAAATGACCATGGCAAAAATAAGGAACTTTTTGCTAGATAAAAATCTAATCGGTGTGTTGTGTGGTGACGTCCCATGAATTCATTAGCTCTGCACAATGTTTCAGACTGGCTGGCTCAAGCTCATCAAACCGGGTTCTCAAACAAACGTAACAGTTAAAATACCATCTTCTAAATAAAGCATGAAGTTCTGCAAAGGGGGGATGGTCAGAGCTCTCCACTGCCTGGCAGAAACAGCAGGAAGGTCCCCGCTCCTGCAGCACAGAAACCCTAGACGCTCATGCTACGGAAGTGACGGTCTACCAGAAGGGCACTGAAGGGTTTGGGTAATTCAGACCTCCCTATAATGATTCAGTTGGTGTCAGGGGTTTCTGAGAATACCAACAAACTGACTGAAAAAGTGGAGAATGAGCTGGCAAATCTGGAGGCATAAAAATAGCTGTCTAGTACAAATCCTGTGGAGTCTGGAGGAAAAAATGCTCTGTGCTAATTTTAAGGCGTGGATATTTCAATTCCCAAAATTCAGGATGTTCTTCTCAAAACAGCAGTAAGGTCCCTGTGAGTCAGGTATGAAGAATAAAGAGCTGGTGAAAATTTCATAACAAGCCCATTTTACAGGTTTTTTACAAATGACAGTATTTGAACCCTCCACATTATTTTAAATTCTGATTTCTTTTGAGATATTTATGTTTCTGAAGGCAACAAATGAGATTTTTAACTGTATCTTTGAATTTGGGCAATGGTGTAAGACCTATCCTTTCCACTAAAACCTTTTTTGCCCTGAAAATATACACATTTGTTATACTAATGTAAAAGCAAGCAAACAAACAGCAAGAACACACGTACAAAGAAAACAAAGTATTTAAATTTTACTGTGCTGTAGTTTTGCTGAGTTTGGTCTATGCTTTTGCCTCGGGTTATTCTGACAAAATATGGCTTACAAATTTGATGGCCTGCTATGACAGGGTTACAGCGTTGGTAGATAAGGGAAAAGCAACTGATATCATCTACCTGGACTTGTGCAAAGCATTTGACACTGTCCTGCACAACATCCCGGTGTCTAAATTGGAGAGACATGGATTTGACGGATGGGTCACTCGGTGTATAAGGAATTGGCTGGATGGCCGCACTCAAAGAGTTGCAGTCAATGGCTCCATGTTCAAATGGTGACCAGTGATGAGTGGTGTTCCTCAGGGGTCAGTATTGGGACTGGTGCTGTTTAACATCTTCGTTGGAGATATGGACAGTGGGATTGAGTGCACCCTCAACAAGTTTGCCAATGACAGCAAGCTGTGTAGAGCTGTTGACATGCTGGAGGGAAGGGATGCCATCCAGAGGGACCTGGACAGGCTCGAGAGGTGGGCATGTGTGAACCTCATGAAGTTCAACAAGGCCGAGTGCAAAGTTCTGCCCTTGAGTCACGGCAATCCCAAGCACAAATACAGGCTGGGCAGAGAATGGATTGAGAGCAGCCCTGAGGAGAGGACTTGGGGGTGTTAGTAGATCAGGAGGGCAACATGACCCAGCAACGTGTGCTCACAGCCCAGAAAGACAACCGCATCCTAGGTTGCATCAAAAGAAGCGTGGCCAGCAGGTCGAGGGAGGTGATTCTATCCCTCTGCTCTGCTCTGGTGAGACCCCACCTGGAGTACTGCATCCAGCTTTGGAGTCCCCAACATAAGAAAGACATGGACCTGTTGGAGCGAGTCCAGAGGAGGGCCACAAAGATAATCAGGGGGCTGGAGGACCTCTCCTATGAAGACAGGCTGAGAGAGTTGGGGGTTGTTCAGCCTGGAGAAGAGAAGGCTCCGGGGAGACCTTATAGCAGTCTTCCAGTATTTAAAGTATTGGAGCCTACAGGAAAGCTGGAAAGGGACTTTTTAACAAGGGTATTTAGTGATAGGACAAGGGGTAATGCCTTTTAACTGAAAGAGGTAGATTTTGATTAGATTTTTTACTGTGAGGGTGGTGACAGGAACTGGTTGCCCAGGGAAGTTGTCAATGCCCCATCCCTGGAAGTGTTCAAGGCCAGGCTGGATGGGGCTTTGAGCAGCCTGGTCTAGTGGGAGGTGTCCCTGCCCATGGCAGGGGGGTTGGAACTAGATGATCTTTAAGGTCCCTTCCAACCCAAACCTTTCTGTGATTCTATGACTCTGATCTGGCAAAGATCATTGCATGGGAGAAAAAGGAAATGAGGGGCAAAAGGGTTCAGAAATGTCATTTCAACAAAATCTTAACTCTATTTCATGCCATTGTTTCTGAGAAGAAAAACCCACTGCTGTCCCAGGTGGAATGTCTTTAACAGTTCGTATAACCAATATAGTAGCAAATGAGGGAGAAAAATGAACCTGTCTTTCTCGCAGGCTGGGCAAGTCTCGTGCCTGCTAGATTACAGAGATAGCTAAGCAGTCCTTCTCTCCTAGCAATATGTGAAAGGGAGAGTATTGTTGGCCTTTTTTTATTATTTTTTGTGCAGAGCAGAACAGCTAATAAGATGGGCAGAATGGACAAATTTGCTTCCTCCTGAGAAGAATCAATAAACCAGTGGGTCGGCACTCACTTCCAAAGTGGAGTACAGCTTCATTTTCTACTTAAGCAAGCACAGCAGACTTCAACTACTTGTATCTACAGTCCTGAAGATGCCATAACCACTAGGCTGCTGTCTGTTTAGCATGACTTCTTCTCTCTCTCTCGGCCTTTTCAGAAGACCTTGTGAAAGATGTTAATTTTCTCGTATGCCAGAAAGAGAGCATCTTTAACATCTTGAATGTGCATGTGAAATGGGAAATCCACCTGTGCTCAGGACAGCTGTGCACATTCATTAACCCAAGACAAGAAGACCTGTGTCTTTGTCGGACTCAAAGACAGGTCTTTAAAAAATATGACATATAATATTGCCAGCGAACCTGAAAAATCACCTTTCAGGTGCTTGACTGCTCTTGAGAAAGCCAAAGGTTTCTAGTGAACTTTTGTGCTAAATTTCTTTAGTATCAAATCAAGCATTCCTACACCTGAACTGGTATCTACTGAAATCAGTATCTTCAGTTGACATTGGGTCCTTTTTTTGTCTGGCTAATATACAGCAAAAGCTCTGAATTTGTCTTATTCTCTTTCCCAATACTACCCTTCTGCTCAGCTTCTCCTACCCTATACATTAAAAACTATTGCTTTTCCTTTATGTTTTTATTTGTATTTTCTGCACAAGCATAGACATTTACATTCCAGACATACAGTAGCTGAAAAATGAAATTGAACAAACAAACAAATAAATTTCACAGAAACTACAAGTGATCATTAATATTTCCAAACTGGTTAATTCTTTACTCATTTTCATAGGATCTCAAAATAATTGTGTCTGTTTCTCATTAATAAATAATTCAAGAGAATACTGACATTTGACACATACTATAACTGTAATATTTTTCCACATGTTTAAACCTAAAAACTTCCCTTAAACCTAAGAAGTTCCCTTAAACCTAAAAGTTCCCTAACCAAGTAAGATTTGGGCTCAAAGGACTGCCATTGGGAGCCTGTGCTGCAGAAGAGTGACCTCCAATAGTACGTTGGGAACAAAAGAAGTGTACATGGTCTGTAGCTTCATGGGGTGATAGAGTAAGCTATGCTTTAAGTTGAAGACCTACATGGTCACCTGAATTCTCACAAAAATCTTAAAGTAGATCTTGTAAGGGTCATAATAAACTTTGATCAGACTTCAGCAGGCTTTAACCTGTAGAGCAGATGTTACTGCAGGGGCTGCAGAGAAGAGAAATACGTGCTCTGTGTCAGCAGTATCACCATAAGTCACAACCAGACAACATATCCATTGTTCCTCATGTTTCTCATTCTCATATTCTTTTGAGGAGCATAGGAGAAGGAAGCATGGAGAAACAGACCCTCTCCCCACCTGCTTCCAACTACAGTTATCTTCTTGGGAAATAATCAAGAAAATTAGAAAAGGCTGTCCTGGGTCCTAATACAGATAGCTCCCACCAGATGGTTGGTTACAGTCTTGATGAGAACATCTGCAATCTGTCAGTAGTGGCTGTAACAGGAATAAGAGGAACCCATTTTTCATCTTCAGCCTTTGGGTGACCTCCATGGGACTCCATAGGGCAAGGACGTCTACCAGAAGAATTCCTGTAGGGAAGACCCTACTCGGTGAGAACCTCTGCTTCTCTGCACACACCCGTAAGGGAACAAATGGCGTTGTAGGACATACACTGATATTCTGATTCATTCAGCTCAGGGGAGGGGCCTGAAAGGAGGCAAAGAAATAGGAAAGATATTTTTGACCCAACCATCCATTACCCAGTGATACAAATTAAGAAACAATACGTTTAGGGCTATTCGTTCTCTGAGTCCAGTACAGTGTCTTCTGCTTTTGCTTTTCTATTATTCTTCATGACACATTCCACTATGTCCCACACACCTTCTTTTTCACTGAAGAATCATTAATTTATTCCCAAGACCTTATTCAAAACCCTGTCTGTATTGATTCTCTCATCAGGCTCGTCATCAGTTCCTGTCGTTTATAACATGAATTAATGGTGTGGTCTGATTTATAAAATATTGCACAGAACTTCAAGTCAGGCTGATCATCGTCTTCTGTTGTTTTTCTCACCATTTTAATAAAAAATGTTTTATGTCTTTAAAAACAATGTAAATGAAATCTTGCCTATTTTCTTGTCACTTCTTGTCGTAGTTCAAATGATGATATGTTTTCTAATCTAGCAGACACTGCCAAACACCTCACAAAGTGTCGCTTGTGTCATCTGAGGGTAAGCTACTTGATGAAACACTTATAAAAGGTACAAAATGAAGGCAAGAGCTCAGTGAAAAAGGAGTAGCATTTGTCTGTCGTGTTCTTGAGAGAAGTAGGAGCTTAAGTCCTCCACCAATTTAAATGCCTCTGATCCCTCCAAGATGAAAATCCACTCCTGAGCAGGTAACTGAAGCCCTTCCCCAAGTGTGAGAAGACTTGTTCATCAAGCCCTCTCTAAAGAGCTGTCAACTGGAATTACATGTGGAAAAGATGCCTTCCTCCCACCAAACTCCTGCAGTCTTTCCTTTCCTTTCCAAACTTAACCCACACAAAAGGTTCCCTCTGCAGGTCCATTCTTGGCAATTTTTCATCTCAGGCAAAGTTCATCAGAGGAGCCCCTGTTCTTGTGTTCTGTTCTCTGTTATTCCATTACTGTGCTTGTATTGTTGAAATTTACCTGTTAAAAACTCCTACAGGGATTTGGGGATCCACACATTCTGCTCATCACCCTTGTATATACCACAGAGATTTTCTCTGCTCGCTAGAAAATGCTTTGGCCCTTGTGACACCAACTCTGAAGCGAGCCCATGCAATTTCTGTGGATACAAGCTCTCTCAGGCTTTGCACATCGGGATGCTGACAGTGCCTTCTCTGCACTTTTGAACAGTGCAAAAGGAAAGGCCCCACTGCTCTGCCATGCCAGCCTATTGCTTTCTTGGTTTCCTACACCATAAGGTTTCTTTTCTTGAACCTTGTAAGCTGGATGGAACTCATTGTGCCTCACCTCATCATTGATTTCTACAGCATTAGTCATCCAGACTTCTTTTACCGAGTGAAACAAGCACTTGTAAGAAGAAAGTTACGTTAGCAAAATATGAAATACAAAATCTTCTAAGTATAGAATTTTGCTACCTGTTACCATGTGAGCACAACATAAGGGGTATGGTACCACAGGTGGTAAAACTGAAAATAAGGAGTAAAGGGAGGGTAACACCACCCTACTCACACATGTATAGAGGGTGCACTGAGTTTTATATGGTTTCTTCTGGGGGCCTTCAGAGTATTTAACAGAAGCTAACAAATATCTAAAAAGCTGCCTGTGTTCATTTCATTCCTCAGCTTTCATACTACTTAATTACCTTTGTTATCTGGGTTTCACATTCCCCCTGCTCCTCATTTCTTTCAAACCTGTTTTCCAGACAGCAGTATTGTTCTTTCTCTCTGTTGCCTCCCTTCTTGGCTTCCCACCTTCTGTACTTTCCCATTTCCACTCAATCCCCTCCAAGCTATGTCCCCTCCCTCAGGCTCTCTCATTACCTTTCCCTCCTCACACTCTTCTGTTCACTGTTTTTTCTCCTGCTCATCTCTTCAATGTTGGTTTGTTTTCTTTTCCCATGACTTTCTATTCCTCACATACTTTTGCCCTGTCTCTCCTGACCCATAGTGATTTATACACATTGACATGCCACCATTTTTTGCCCCAGCCATATGTTCATCCATACCCTTACTACCATGGTCCCTAGCACAAGCAGAGAGCAAGGAGAATGACGAAGAGATGTTGTGTTGGCAGAGGAGGATGTTGAGGGGCACAGAAGACAGACAGGGAGAAAAGAGGGAAATCACTCTTTTACCCCACTGCAACTGGTACTTTCCCTCTCTTGCCATTCTGAACTCTTCAGCAAGCTTGCTTTTCTCCCTTGGGTTTCACTCATGATGTTCAGTGCAACAGTTTCTACCTCCATTTCCCCTGCAAGTCCTTCCTGAAGAAACAGTACCTTTCCACACCAGAGCTCCAGGCTTAGGATTTGCTCCAGATAGTCTTTATGTCTGTCCACAGGCAGCCCTCCTGGCACATCCAGGGTCCTATCCACCACTCAAGCACATTACTATATACTAAAACATACATTGATCCTGTTCATTAGTCATGATGTTAGTCAAGTATGCCTGATGTTTAACATTTCACCAATTTCAGATTTAACCATGGTGGTGGACTCCCAGTTTTTTAAGGTTCTGGCCTTTCTTGTGTTTCTACCCAGATCCAGCCCTAATTTGAAGTCTTTTTCATGGTCGTCTTCTGTTCTTTTGTTGGAGTTTTTTTGTTCACCGCAGTGGTACCCTGATGAAACATTATTTATTGAGCAGGACCCCCTGCTCAGCTTTGGCAGTCTTCTTACTGCCTCCTAGAGGAATCACTCAGGTCAGAAGGAAACCTTTGCAGAATAATCTTTGACTCTCCTTTTTTAGTCTTCAGGTCATATGGTTCTACTTCTGTGGCTGCTCTTGCTCTAACCAGATAGAGGACATCACCACCCAGCAGTGCTGGCAGCCCTTTCTCCTCTAACTCACCATGCAGCAACTCAGGAAGCTCCTTCTGAATTCAGTTCCAGTGTCCTTGGTTGATCTGCACCTGGACCAGCTTCCCCTGACGCTGCACACAGGAGAACCCCAGCCTTTTGCACCATGATGCACTCCCTGCACATCTTGACTGCACTGGCCATGGTCTCAGTAAATCAAAACCAGGGCTTTAGCAGATGCTCCCAGCCTTGGGATTCTCCTCTGGATGAGTTCCCCACAGATGCAGGCAGGCAGGGTGGGAGCTAATGGCAGCAGTAGCACCATGGCATTTTCCAGGCTCTCTAGATTCTTCTCTCTGAAGTCTTTCCTAGCAGCAGGCACAATTTCTGTCCCTCTGTTTTCCTCCGTTAATGAGCTTGGCTGATTAGCCCCCTTGCTGCTTCAGTTTCTCTGAGCCACAGTAACCCAAGTGCTGCCCCCGCACTCTTTCTTGATACCTAAACAATGATTGCCCTTTTCTCTGCCTTGACCTTTTCCCTGTCTTCCTTCAGCTGTCTTTTATCAGTAAGCCACAACAGGATCTGACTGCTTTGATTTCAAAGCATGGTAGTAGTTTGTGTCCTTCCAATTAATTCACATTTAGAGAACCAACCTGCAGGGTCCTCTCAGAAAACATCCTAGCAGCGAGACAAACTTCAAATCCCCATCTGCAGATATCTCTTACCACCTAAAATACAGAATGATGGAGCAGAAAACCTTTCAGTGCTTTGTGCTTTGACCCTCTGGTAAACCAGTGGGACCCAAGCATGGAGTTAAAGGCCCCCTAAGGCATGGGTCTTGACAGATTGCAAACGTGCCAGAGAAACTGAAGAGGGCACGCTGGAGTTTTACAATCTTCAATCCCTTTGAGGGGTTTGAATGCGGCAGCCTGAGCAGTGTTGCCATGCTTGCTACTTATGGCAGGCCCACTTTTATTATTGGTACCGTTCGCAAAGGTGACGAGAGACTTGTTGAAGGCCACAAAAAAGGTCTGTCACATCCTACTGACCCTGCCTGACTCATAGCTTAGCACCTCTCTTTGCCCCCAGGCAGTATTCACAGGTCTTCAGTAATAAAAAGAACTTCTTTGAGCTTATTCTGGGACCCTGGTGGAGCATAAGCTTGATTTTCTACCAACGTTTCTTTTCTGACTGAATAGCTGTAGCTATATTTTTCCTTGTGCAGATGTTGTCTGTTCTGACAGTTCTTTGGCTGTTTGGTTTTTTGTTTTTGCCAATCCATTTCTTTTTTGTCTGTCCTAAATTTCATTGTCTATATTCCACATCCTACTTACTCAATATGAACCAGAATATTACGTTGTCTGTTGTTGACTTTGTGACCCATTTGGGTGTAACAGGAACAGGCATGGGGGATCTTGGTGGGTCATTGCTGAGAGCAGAAACTCAGAAAGGTAGAAAGCAATCCTTTGGCCATAACAATAATGTCTCTGCTGTTCCCGCTGTCTCTTCATGCCTGCAAAGCACAGAAGAAAAATTTCTGAGATCACTGGGAGGTCTTGTTTGCTAGTGCAGTGACAGTAAACAAGAGTGATGTGGCTGGTTAGAGAAAGGGGAGCCAGTTCAGCAGGGACACACATCACGCGTCTTACATCTTACAGAACAAGAGGAATGAAACCATCCATACAGACGAGGGGAACAAATCAAGAAAGCAACGTTATTCAAGCAAAGCCTGAAGCTCAGAACTAGAAAATGCCTCCCTGAACACAACTGTATTGTTGTTCTAATTTTTTACAGGTCAAAGGTGCATGCAAAGCTTTTAAAACAAAAGTGTGTGTAACTTCTGAAACCAGTAGTGCAATTATATGTATTAAAAAGCATGGGTAGATTTGAAAAGACAACAGTTCAGAGATAAGTCAACTTCTAACACATTGTCTGCTCTATGGAACTCTTCCTCACCAGGAACATTTGATTTCCGCTAGTTTTAGTTATTTATGATTTAAAATAATGACTTGGAGATTGAGAAATATGACCCTGTGTTGCGTGAAAAGGGGAAAAGTGGTTTTGGCAGAAGATAAACCCCTTTGCGTTCTAACACTCCTCACCGAGGTGGGAGGCTAGGTGCGCCTAGGTTTAAATTCTGAGTGATGCCCAATTCACCACTATCAGTCCAGTCCCGTTTAATATGTATTAAACTGTTACGATTTGGATACACTAATAGTGGACTGCACCTTCAGCCTAGTCGTGCTCATGAACAAGCACGGCCACTCTCGAGTCTTTGGTCGCGTTCAGTGAGAAACCAAAATGACTAGCATAGTTGACTATAACTGAAATGACTAGCATTTAGTCATAAATACTTTTATTACGATTGGTGTACTCAAGGAGGAGTGGTTGCACCTTGAGGACGGGTAGCCTCTGGGTTGGAGGTGTGTTTTGGTACATTCTAATGAGCAAAGTTTGCACAAAGGACAGCATTTCATCAAAATTTGATGAAATGTTGGCTCGGGTAGTGAGTAGGCCGTTTATCTGTTCCATAGTACCATCTTGTTCCCATATCTGCTATACGTCACAAGGGAAGGCCACGGAATGATCACATTTCGTTCCATCCCTCGCATAGCTTCGCAAGCAACCTTGTACAGGGAACCGCAGATGTTACATCATGCCAGCTCCGGCTGTTTTCTACCTCAGAAGCCTCTTGATTTTATACTTTTCCTTAATGTGTGAACAATGCTGTATTCTTGGCCAATTTAGTAATTATTCCACACCCTGTTTCAGGAAAGCCTTAAAAATGTGCTTCGGCAAGCTTCAGGCTGTTCTTCCGTATTGACCTGAATGCCCTCAACAAATTATATGAGACTACATTCTAGGGTGTTATCTGGTATGCCACATTCATCTAATAAGTCAAACAATTCTTTGGTGCTTGTAGGGACAGATGTGAGATTTATGCATCATGAAAATCTTTGATAATGCATAGGATGTGAAAAAAAAAGGAAAAATAAAGAGATACCGAGATGAGAGAAAAAGGACACTATGAAGTCATGAACAGGGGCACCTGGCACAGCCAGGATAATACAAAATTATAAATGAATTTATTTAATAGAACTATATTGCTCCTTGGCATGCAGGGCTGCCTTCCTGCCTCCGTGACAAGCATGCTGAATGGGAATGCAATCTTTCTGGAGAAACTGTGAGACTTTTAATTTGCTGGAGTAGCAAAGGGGCTGAAGGATGGCAATTCAAACGGTACGTGATGTGGCTATTGCAAAGGTTTATTTCTTCTGTTTAGTCTTGGGCCAGGAGATTGGGTGCTGCTGGAGGAGCTGAGAAACCCTTATCATGTTAATTCAGTCTTCCTTCAGGGTGATCTCCCTGAAGTTTGAAAAAGTGCAGCTTTATGTCCTGAGCTTTAAAGCGAGTTTGGAGATACAACTTCAGATCTGGGAATAATCCTGTTCCTCTTGCTTATTGAAGTCACTGAGCCATGCAGCTGACTTTGCAAACTCCAAAAAATAGACTGTTTTGATCCTCATCAATTCTGCCCTTACGTTTGCAGTTTGCCTGTTCACTGAGTTTGCTGATCTTTCCTTCTTTTGCTCCATCCCCCTGCCCCCAATTTGCTCCAGTGCTGATGCTTCATGGCCTCCAACAGGGCATCAGTCTCCTTGCAAACTAGGCACCATTTATTTCCACATATTTCAACCTGTGATTCTGTTCCTTGGTATTTCACTGCGTACTGGCACAACAGTCTCTCGAGATTGCTTGTTTACTAAATTTGAAGTCCCATTACTGACTTCCACAGTAAGGAGGCGGTCAAGACCATATTCAACTTTTCCATTCAACACATTGCTCTCTCATTGCCATCCTTGTCCACCATTTTCTCCTCACTCCATCTATGAGTCAAAAGTTGTCTCTCTCCAGGGGCTTCTTTTGTTCTCTGGCACTGAATCTAATCCTGAGCCTAAACCTTATTTTAGTTTTGATGGTTAATTTCCAGCTTGTCAGATACCTCTGGTTTTGAATTCTGGGAAAAACTGGAAGGATTCTTTGACGTGAAGTCCACAAAGCTGTTGAGTCTTTTCCTGCGAGTGTCAGTTTGAAGGTAACTCTGCTCTCACCACCTGTGGTGTCTGTGTCTGAGCTATTCACCCTAAATTGCCTTCATAGCCATCATCAGCATTTTAAAGGTGGGATTTCTCTGGTCCGTTGTAGATGTCTCTAATAGGATGATGTGATTGGCAGCCTAAATTAATCTACTTCTTTCTCAGTAATTACAATGGAACTTTAGAGTGGGTACTCCATGTGGATCCTACCCTTAGAAACAGAAATGTTGGGCAAGTTTACTATAGTACCAGCAAGTCCTCCAACATCAAAGATCTCATCTATTCTAATGTGGATTTTCCATCTCCTGCTTAGTTTACAATATGTAGAAACATGCTGCAAAAACGTTACCTTCAGTGGTGGCAAAGCTGGAGCTCAGAAAGGTGGAGTGACTTCCTGAAGTTTGCCAAGCATCCTTTTTTTAGCACTAAATTATTACAGTGATAGTCACTGATACTCAGATTAGGAGAGCTGGAACTAAAGCATCCTGACCTCACATCTGTTACCTGTCCCTTTAAATGGCAGTACCTGCAGAGAGGTCACAAAAAGGACAGCACCATTTTATTTTCCTTTGCACCCCAAATTTGCCCAAACCCCCCAACTACAGAGATGTCTGGGGGACTTGTATGGCTGGTAACGTCATTACAATATGATTCATGCGATGAGAGAAAAAAACCACTTGGATTTACGACTAATATTTCAATCTGTAGATAAAAAACTGTGGGTGTAATTTACTATTGCAAAAAGTGGGCGCTAGGATCTTGGGTCCTCTAAAACATGTACTCCTTTACAATTCCTGTGTCTTCAATTTCCCTCTCTAGAGAAAAAAAATGCTACATTTTTCTGTAGGCATGTCCATGCAATAGATGAACGTCAAATACTGACATTGTCATTCAAGCACAAATTCTAATGCTATGGCTGCCCCTCATGCCTTCCAGGAGCCAGAGATGTCCATTTTCTGCAACACCTGGTAAAGCTGGACAACCTTCACCTGACAGCTGGAATAATATAAAGTAGATATAGTTTGACAAAGGAGCCGAACTTCGTATTGTATGCAAAAAATTGAAGGAGAAGGACAAAGAAATCTTGAAGTGCTTTGTCCTGACTCTTAAATCAGACACTACATAAAATACAGGTGCTCAGGCTTGAAAAGATAAGGAAACCAGCAACAAAAAACATTTTAGAAGTGGCAGGTATTTTGCCCTATATGATTTGATGGTACTGTCAGGTGAAAGATTTGTATGAAATTAACTGACATCAGGCCTTGGAGCAGAGTTACAAGAGAGTCTAAATGTATGCTGCATTTCCTTCATTTCATTTTATCTTCTCCTCATGCTTCTGTGGACTATTTTTCTTACGCTTATGTGGGAGATGCAGGAACATCACTCTTAGTGCCAACAAGAAAGCACTTGAGCTCCACACGCTCATTTTTGGACACTTTCTGACTTCCCCACAGAGGATAACTCTGGAGTGTGCCAGGGGCTTTTGTCTGGAAGGTCTAATCCATCAGTGCCTGTGGACACTCATTCAAGTCTGACTGCTATTAAACAATCTTAAAATCCTAATGTCGTCTGGACAAATTATATTTCAGACACCTTAGCTGGCTGGGATGAACTCTAGATCCAGGCTTGCTACCTTGATTAGATATAGTCATTAAGCTGAATTTGCCCTATAATCATTAAAAGCATAAATGTCACAGCAAGTATCTTTTTTTTCTTCCTAACCATCAGCTCCAGATTTAGAGTAGTCTAGATAACCTTTCAAACCGCATATTCCAAAAGGAGTTGCTCCTTTTTCTTCATTTTTTTTTTTTGTTCAGAGCCAACCAAGGACTTGATAAAAGACATCACATAGGCATCTGTCTTAATAGCTTTTCCCAGATTATTGTCATCTGACCTTTGTTGCTGTCTGAATCATCTTCTATTATATTGAATTGTAACTTCCTTCCTTGTCATTGGGTATTTTGCATTGCATTAAAAACAATGGTCTCCCAAACGTATCCTCCAGCTCTATTTGCTCCAGTTCACATACCTCAGTCTGTCATAGTGCAGCTAATATCTCTGCAACTGCCATTTTGCCCCTTTCGCTTAGCTCTTTGTGTGCTCCATTATTTCATGGCTCAGCTGCCTTTTGTCACTGGGCTAGTAACATATTTCTGCAGTCAGTGGGCAGGCAACCTCGTTTACAGTGATGCTGGGTAACTGGCCATTTCTTTTAAATATCCACTTTAAAAAAAAAAAAATGTAGAAAAATTGTGTCACAAATAAGAGCGTGCATCAACTTACATGACTGTGTTTATTCCCTTTCTCATGTTCCCCTGAGGACATAAGCCTGGTGAAATCAGTGAGAGCCTTGCCACGGGCTAAAGCCTGAATTTCGCTCTGGTTTTCATTACTGCAAGTGATGTTCCAAAATCACTTATCAGCCAAGAATGGTGTGGCTCTGAGTTGCAAAATGCTGATTTGCCTCTTTTAGTGCGTGGATGCCATCAGTCCTCTAAACACTCAAGTTTCGGGTTCAGAAGAGCAACGACATAGGTTTAACATTTTGCATTTGCATTAAAACACTGCCTCCAGTGTGAGCTGCCTTTCCAAGGGGTGTTTTGGGTGCCTTCCCACCAAGGGAAGCAGCTGTCAGGCAGCACCACCACAGAGCTTGCTCCTTCCTCTGAAAACGTAGAGAGGAGCAGCAGGTTGAAAAAGTCCTCAGCTTCTGCAAACAGCTCTCCCAAGTGAAATGAAGGCGAAGAGGAGGAGCATGGCCTCACTGAAGGCAGGCTGTGCCTCCCTGCCAAACTGCAGCGAGGGGAAGAGGGAGTTTGCGTGCAAAACGTTAATAGCAGTGAGTTCTGCTGAAAATGACTGACTGGTTTAATTAGTG
This sequence comes from Alca torda, assembly GCA_008658365.1. Classification (NCBI taxonomy): domain Eukaryota; kingdom Metazoa; phylum Chordata; class Aves; order Charadriiformes; family Alcidae; genus Alca; species Alca torda. Next base: position 184,335,019 of record CM018076.1, read on the forward strand.
GGATCACTGTCAGGCTCCCGCCTGACGGCCTCTGTGTGGCTCCTGATTGCCAGGCTTGGACCGACGTTATCAAGACTCTGACTGCAGCAGCTGAAGACACTTCTAGAAATGGCTCCTTCTGCCTTACCCGGCTTTAGGCAGCACAGCACCCAGTCTTTGCAGGATGAGACCAAACACTGGCATACATTGGTGCTCTCTCCCATGACAGAAATTCAAAAGCTGCAGCATCTGGAAGGTATTTGTCCAAAAATTTTGCTTCTACACACCTGTTCCTCTCCAAACACTACTTGCTACCGCCTGCAAACTTCCTTTGCTATTCATTATTTAATTAATTGTTATTTCCAGACCTGTGGTCATTTAACTAAGTACGTAGAGTCCCTGAATCAAGAGTCGCTTCTGCTGAGGCAGCAGCAGAAAACCCTCTCTCAATCCCAGTGTGGCCTGGCAAAGAGAAGTCCGAGGCTCAACAGCCTGCAATCCTAGCTGCCCTTTCATCTAGGACTGCATTGATCCAGCAACTTTCAGTCTTGAGATATGCTTTATATAGGTTTTTCTACAACACCAGGAAACTTTACTGTGTTGCCAGTCTTCCCACAAGATCATTTTTCCTGACCTTTTCAGCAAGGATGAGAAAAGATGAGCAAATTCTTCTTCGGAAATCCCTGGAATTGTTCAAGACCAGGCTGGATGGGGCTTTGAGCGGCCTGGTCTAGTGGGAAGTGCCCCCGTCCATGGCAGGGGGGTTGGAACTAGACGATCTTTAAGGTCCCTTCCAACCCAAACCATTCTGATTCTATCATTCTGTGAAATTATCATCTAGTGTGTACCCCTAGGCTTCCCACATGTGTTGTAGTGCAGAGCATCAACAAATAGTAACAGGTCAGAGTAAAGGGAAAGATACTGAGAAAGTCTTCAAAAGACTTAGGGAAGCCTGGCAGATATCTAAATGTTATGGGCTTTGTCCATTTCATCGACCTATTGCACATCATTTACCATGTGCCACCTTTTCCTAAAACCCCTAGATACCGCTGGAATGTCTTGCCACAGGTACTATGCAGCATGACTCCATTTGCCATTTTCTCACCAGCTAGTTAGCTATTATCTCCTTCTTTGCATTCCTTGCTTTTCATTGCTGCTGCTGTATTTTATCAGCTACTCTATTGCCAGTAAATGAAGTCTATTGCTCTCAGTAATTTCTACTTGTTTCACGTTATCAGTTTTGATTGCAGTATTCCCCATGCTGGGTATTTATCTCTCATTAAAGTATTCAGGCAGCATTTCTGCACAGGGACAAGCTATGGACACCAAGCCCTGGACACCAAGGAATTCAGAGAGCTACTCAGAGTAGCAAGAATAGCTTCATGTCTAGGCAATGTAGTCAGCTGCTTAGGGTGGGGGACATCTGGGGACAAAGGGTGGCATCCATTCTGCCACTGCAGCCACAAGGTAGGCAGATGGGCTTTGGAAGGTGAAGGTCACTGCTGAGTGAAGTGGGGAGAAAAGACAGCATGCAGAGCTGTATTTTGGAAGATGTAGTACTGTCTACTACCACAGCAAAGGGTAGGATGCTGTAATAGTTTGAGATGTTTACAAATACGGTTGTCTGCTCTGCTCCTCGGCTGACAGGCAGAAGGAGTGGTGCAGGTCTGATACTCCATGTTCCTGCAGCCACCGTGAAGACGGAGTCACTGCTGCACAGGCTGCTCTCCTTCACAGTCACGGCACAGGGGAATAGACTTCACAGCAGTCCAGACTTCAAGTTCCCCTGCATGCTGGCAGCTGGCAAACTTCCTTCTTTACTCGGCTTAAATAGACTGGAGAGCAAAAATCCACAAAATTAAAGTGGTGACATTTCATTCCCCATGGAAATCTGCAGACATCAAAATAACCGCTGCCTCTGTCAGTTGAACAGTTGCAGCATTTCCTGCTGGATTGCGGTACCAGGGCTGCAAGTGGGTCTGTCTGCAATCCAGCTGAAGTGTCAGCATCTAACTGTTATTGCAATTACAGACTTTGAATCCAATAGAAACATAATGACTAATATCAGCTCCTCCTGCTCAGCCCTTGCATACTCACATCTGTGTATGTGATTTTTCCATGGGTTCAGTGTCATTAAAAGGTCACATCTGCAGATGATGTAAAACATCATAGTTCCACTGACCCGCCCAGTTTTCCCCCATTCTGTGTTTACTTAAGCGTTTCTACCTGTATGGTATCTTGCACCTGTCCTTATTAAATTACATCCTTTCTTTTTCTTCACAGACCACTTTTCCCATTTGTGAAGTTTATTTTGGAGTCTGAGCCTGTTTCACAGTCTCTCACAGCTTGTTTTGTAGGTCATCTTAATATCTGTATTCTCTCCTCTAGCATCCAAGAAACAGGCAAAAACACCTAACAGAAATAACACTGAGATTATCTCAGACTTCATGAAAGTCTTCAAGGAACCTCTTCCTTTTTGACAATGAACCACCAACAGTTTCTTTTTTTTAGAAAGGTTGTCCATTCAGTGTTATACCAATGTTTCCTTAGTTCATTAAATATACTGTTTTCAAATAGTTTGCTCCTGACTAATATACGCTGTCGCTTAGTCTCTCCTTAGAGGCTTAGAGTTTCATTTTTGCTTGTTTTGTTCCAGAGTTTTTCCAAGAATTGAATTAAGCTAACTCTTTGGGTTTTGGGGTTTTTTTTAATTCTTCAGTTCCTTTGCCGTTCTGTTTCAAGATAGGCCCCACATATGTCCTTTTCCAGTCTCCTGGTCCTTCACCCACTCTCCAGGAGCTGTCAGTGATAATGGACTCATTCAGGCCTGGACTTCAGCCTATTTGCTAAACCAACCTGGAGACAAAGTCCATCAGACCTAGGTCACCAGAAAACACCTTTCTCAGCTAGCTAGATCCAAGACTGTCCCTTCCTTAGGTGAAGGCTGCTATGAAAACATCATGTTGCTAACTGTGCTGGCCACATGCTCTGACATCCTCCTTCTCCCAAACAGAGGTTAGGAGAGACATGCTTAGAGGACAAAACATGGAGATCTGGATTAGATTCATGCTTCTGAGAGAACCACAGCCTTGTGTGATGGGCTTCTGGCCACCCTGAAGAGGACAGGCAACTTGCCAGGGGGAGAGGAGAGAAGTACTTCTCTAAACTGAAAATGCAATTAGGGCAAAAGGACAAGGGGGGGCATAGCTACTTGCACATAGGAGTAAAATTCAGCAAGTAGTTTCATTCCCAGGAGGGAAGGAGACAGATGAAAACATTAAAAATTTAATCTTAAAGCTTTTTCAACAAATTAAAATCCCAAACCCAAAGGAAAACTTTGCATTTTGGATTGGCTGAAGATTTGAATCCTGAAATGGATTTTTCACTGCAATTATTTTGTCTATTCTTTAAATGAGGAGAAAAAAAAAAAAGAAAACTTGCCATTTGACAGAGACTGCAACTCATTTCAATCTCAATTTTTCAGGTCAGCTGAAGAGCTGAAAAAATCAATTGTTTGCACAGTTCCTGTCCTGGAGCCTTGGAAAATTACCCTCTAGAGACAACAATTATGGGAGTTATGGTGCAGAAAAACATCACAGAAGTTTAAATCAGAACAGACTAGACTGAGTTTTAGATCATTTTGGAAGATGCCATCAGACCTGCGCTTTGAAATGGTTTTAAAAACAGTTTCTGAAGTGGTAATGAATGTGGCTTGGCCTTCCCTGTGCCTCGGCCTTCCCTGTGCCTCTGGCACTGTTAAGTATAGTTACTGTTAGTGCTCTTCGTGCTGACGGCATCAAATGACAGGTAGTTCTCTTGTTGTAGATGAGACCTCTAAGATGTATTGTTGTGTGACTGTGCTGCTGGGAAAGACGAGTTGCTTTTACTTTCATTCTCCTTATTTGCATGCATGGAACCAGGGTGTAATGGCCTTTCATAGGGAATTCAACTAGTCCTCAGAGTCACAGCAGATCTGAGTTTGTCCATCGGGGCTCAGCAAATGGCTTGTTGCTTTCTTCAAACCTTGCCTAATAATGGGAGATTATTCAAGTGATAAGTGAAAAGGTTGATGAGTCTAATTTTTTTTTTCCAGTAACGTATCATTAGTGAATGGAATTAATTAAGAAACAATTTGGTTTAAACTTCTTTTATCATCCAGGGTATGGTCCACATATATATATATACTGAATTTGGTTGGTGTGTTCTGCCATTGCTGCTAAGACAGCACTGTTTTAAATTCTACTCCCTGAAAATATTATGCTTTTATTCAAATGTATGACATGACGCAATTTTCCCCTTGACTTTCCCCACCTTCCCAAAAAATAAGCTCTCATTTCTACAGCTCTGTGTACTCTTTTCTGAAAGGCTTGTGCTAAACCAATAGATTAGTGTGGATATTAGGTAGGCCCTTTTTTTTTTATTTGAAGCACAAATGTTTCCTTTAACTAACGGAGAATACTGTTTTTTGACTGATGGGTATGACCCATTGCATTGTTGTGTAAGATCAGGTAGGATCTGGATTTAAATTTGGACCCCAGGTACACAGAATAGGATGCAGATGAGTTTACTTTTCCCATGGGGGCCAAAAAAAACTTGGGTCAGGCTTGAGCTGGCCTTTTTTACCATTGGAGGATGTTATAAAACAGAGATAGCATTTGGTGCCGTAGGTGGTTTGCAGCTTAGTTTGAAGGTCACACAGAGTGTGGTACAGTCAAAATCTAGGAGTGTACAAATGCCAAATATGTGACAAAGCAAGGGATATTATGCAGTAAGGGATCTCTGGATCTCAGGGATCTCTGGAACTGATCTACAGTGCATTTGGACTCATCACTGAGGAAACACACGGTGCAGAAGATGATCCAAGCACCACGGCTGTTGGAACTGGGGCAGGAAAGCAGTACAACAGCACGGGTGGGATGTGTGGGACAGCACCAGGTGGCAGCGGGGGCCAGGTGCCCACTAGTCTCTCTCTGCTCCCCATACCAACCGGGAGCACACAAAGCGCTCCACAGCCAACACAGTGGGTCCAGGGAGGAACCAAATGGGAGAAGCTCAACTCAAAGCAGCTCCTGCAGGATGGGAGTTAGCCATGGCCACCGCCCCCCAAGGCATGTCTGGAAGACTTTCCCCATGGCCACCAGTGAGAAACAGGGAGCCCTGCTCTGTGCTGTCCCTGGGATGGCAGCACAGCAAACAAATTTGTAGGAGCAGGGATCATCAGCATCCTGGCACTGCGCAGGGTTTTATCTGCAAGTGCTCATCTGGAGTTCAGGGAAGAGCAGTGTTAGCACACATCACTCACTCAGCTACCCTAGAAACTGCAGCAGTTCCTCAAAAATGTGCTGCTGCAGACACTAATGTTGATGGCATTGACTGACTTCAGCAATTACTCAGTGGGGCAGCATTGTTGGTGGGTTTTTATAAGACAGGTTAAGAACTTATGGCTGCCCATCATGGATCGCAGGCGCCCCAGTAGGTTGCTGCCCCTGATTAATCTGGTGCTGGGTCAGGGGCTGGGCATGGAGGGCTGACTGTTTTGTCCCAGTCACAGCGGTCACAAGGGAATTTGTGTTGTCACTGTGAGGTCTCGGTGAAGGGAAGGTGGGACCTTCAGAGAGATACCCCTGGTAAGGTTCTCCCTTTGCCTTTGCCCATCAGTAGATTAAGTCATCTATGAATATCATTCATGTAGTTCACACAGTTTATTAGTGACATAAGGCCATGGAGACTAGGAGGAACCCTCGCAGATTACAAACTTCACTCAGGTTCAGCCTGGTAAAGGATTCGTGACAATGGTACCTGGAGTGTCTTCTTCAGGTGGTGGCCATTCAGGGCCTTTAGTTGCCTCAGCTGCAATTAGTCCACATGCATTGCAGAAACCACAGCTTGACCAGCTATGGGGATTATATGTACAATAGCTGTTTTAATCATTTTTTTTTCATTACAACTGCAGAATGAAAAAAATAATCTCTGCGTGTGTATGCGTGCACACATTAGCTCACAACCAAGCCTTCCTGGAGTTTTAAGTGAAACCAAAGAGAAAAAGTGTTTTAAGTTGTGTGTTGTATTCATCTTCCCGAGCATTTAGTAAAAGCAGCGTACAAGGTTAGGGATGGGACATGAATTCAGTTTACAAAACTACAGAAGAGAGGATCTGCCCCTCATCTGGTGCTGAGGGCACCTCTTCAGGGTGTGAAGGACCTAAGTTTGTGTCCTTTCTCTGCCTGATAAACACTTTGACAGCAACCAAGGGCTCCCACACTCCAGAGATCCCTGCCCTCAGCATCCTCTAAGGGGCCTTTTCCAATCTCTGGTTTGGGGCTCTTTTCTTTGTAAACAAGTCTTAACCAGTCACAGAAGTAGTCTTGAAGGCCGACATCAGTCACAGAGGTTGCTCTCATTAGGGTCCCTTTATAATCAATGGGCTACCTGTATCTGGAGCAGATACCTTGTTTCGGTGTGAGTTCATTTTCAAAGGTGAGAGGTGCTGTCAAGACGATCACCACAGAACGTCTGCGCTTTTGCAATCCATTCCCTTTGACCTATAAATGTGCCACTTTTAGTACTACACAAAGTCTGATTCACCCCGACTGCTTTCTCTCAGCTTTGCTCAGAGGTGCACTGAGTATCTGTATTATTAACGTAAGACAAAGCTCATCGGGATTCTGGGTGTTTTAATGTAAATCGCATCGAAGTAAAAAGAAACAAACATTGTAGTGTCTCAGTAGCTGATGCTAGACAGTAGAGACAGAGACAGGGGAAAAAAATGTTCTGAATCACAGTGCTTGGAGTATTGTTTCTTCCATCCTCAGTAACAAAGAATGAAAGGTTAGTAGTTCGTACCTGCGGGTGCCCAGCACTTCCCCTTAGCAGGCACCCTGAGTAGTGAAGAACATTATTTTTTAAGCTTTATCAGATGACTGCTTTTGAGGGACAGATTGTTAATGCAGACAGATCCTTCTGGGTTTTGCTTCTATTAATTTTACATAAGGCATTTTTGTTAGCCAGAATTAGATAGCACCGCTTATTTATGAATAACCCATGAAGGAATGCATGAGTCAATATGAGACACTTTCCCAGTCCCCGGTGCTGGATATTCACAAATCAAGAATGGCATCTATGCGGAACAATCACCAACAGAGATATTTCTGTAGTATGCCTGGATTAACTTGGAATGAATTATCTTGCCAGTTATATGAGTTGCTTTCCCCGAAGCGTGTTTCTCTCATCCTTCCCCTATAGGGAATAAGTAATGATTATGGTGGAGCTTTTTAGCTGCGCGCTTTGAGTGGCCTCAGTTTCGTTCTACCCCTTTATTAAGCGGTTTTAATGACTGCTCCTGAAAAAGGAAACATCTGGCCCGTGTTGTGATGGAGAGGTGCAAAGTGATAATGGTAAAATCCTTTCAACTCACAAGACTTTTTCAACTCGCAAGTCCTGCCTGATGTGGGGCACAGGCTTTTTAACAGTCCTCCCTCAGTGTGGTACTACTCATTCAATTCCAGAGGTGGGCACAATGAATAAAGACCCGGACAAAAAGTGAATTGCAACACAGTGAAAGGAAAAGTGTGACAACCTCATGAAGGAGGTTATCTCAACCGCACTATATATGTATGCATGTATGTACGCATGCGTGTGTGCACTCACGTATCCCTGGGCTGACAGCTCCTCACGCTTGCACTGTCTCTCCTGAAACAGCCTACTTACAGCAGTAGGACTGTTGTTTAGTAGCTGTAGTAATGTAGGTTAAAAAAGAAATTGTTTCCCTAAGAAATATCTACAGAAAGAAAAAGAAAATACTAAGCCCTTCCAAACCAGGACTAGATTTCCGTAGGTTGTTCCTTCTGCATTTCCCCTTTGTTCTCACTCGAAAAAAAAAAAAAAAAGGCAGTTTTGTGTCCTTCCTATCTCCCATCCTAGCCTAACTCAGTCTGAAATTTCTATAGAAAAAGAGAATCTTCTAGCCCTCTAGGCTCAGCTTTTCCAACCTCTCACACCCAGGATCTGCACCAAAGGAGGAAAACCAGCATTTATGAGTTGCACCCCAGGAAAATACGAGTCTGGAAACTGGAGTGTAACACACGACGCTGCTTAGCTTAGCGAGGAGCAACAATACCCGTTTCTTTTTTTTCAGACCACGCTTGAAACCTGGCATGCCTCAGTCCAAACGAGCTCACAGTACATTCCCAAAGCACTCAGAGCAATTCACGGGCAACTTAAAGGCAGACTGGTGGCAGTTTCTGATTGATGCGAAAGCCTGATAGAAGCGGGTATGGGATCAGACTGTGATTTTCACCTGAGATTTTGGATTCCTTTCAAACAAGGGATCAAGCTGGAATTCATAGGCAACGTTGTCAAAGTTCACCTTATGTTTTTCTAACAGTAAGAAATAATGTTAAACAATCACAGCTCGGGATACGGATGAGCGCAGTTTAGGGCTGCTCAAACGGGAAGGTGGCAGCTTCCCTGGGAGGGTGAGGTACGGAAGCAGGTCACAGGCAGCTCAGAAACGTAATGAGGTTTGACAGTGAACCGGTACCAGGCGATGCCATCAGAAACTAAGCAAAAACAAAGCAATAATAATCCCTGACCCATTCGCTGCTAGATTTTGGTCACTTCTGCAGGTGTGCAGAGAGAATTCACAGGGAAATCAAGTACACCAAAATATGGGGGATTGTGGATAAAAACCTTTGTGCATTTGAGTCACACTATCTGAGAACTCGCCCAAACAGCATTTTCTTTCTCTAGCTCCAAGAAATTGGGAAAGGTTGGGTAAGATTTTCACTCTGTCCCCTGCAGTGCCCAAAACAACTGCTTGTGAAGGGGATACATCATCCTGTACAGAGAGGCAGCAACTTGAGCGTGCTATAACCCCCACAAAATCTCCAGAGAAAATCTGTTTCTAATGTGTTTGCTGGAGCACACTGCTGCTCCATTCAGCCATCAGGCTTCTCATTTTGTGTGCAAGGGATATATAGCACATAACAATGCAGATCCTAAAGCATAAGTGTTTACATCTGACTTGGGTTAAATTTTTTTGTAGTATAATACAGAAGGAGAATGCTGACTCATAATTTGACAGATGCTTTCCATGACACTTAAAATATCAGGTGAAATTAGAAAGCAGATTAAACACACTCAGAGTATGCATTTAGGCTATGGAATGCATCCAGCCTAAATCAGCGTATGTAGGTAGCAAAATGTGACAGCGATTTGTTTTGAATTGACTTTTAAATTGCAAAGCAGTTGTTGAAATGATTAGCAAGTCTAGCTTTAAAGCACATTTTGGTAAATGGTAGATATAATAATTTTAAAAAATGGACACAGGCTTAATTGACTTTAACCGGGTCACTACCAAAATTCATGTCCAGAAAAATCTTGCTTTCCCTGAATAGTAAGATAAAGTTCACTGATATGACTACTTTGTAGTGATTCTTGGATAACTATGTGAGTTTTGCTACACACATCTATCTCCCCTAACCAGATCTCTCAGCTCTCATTCAGCATCCCTGTAAGACTGTCTGCCTTAGACATTTGCAGGTTTGTTGTAGTATTTCTGCAGTGCACATTGGAAGCACAGGTAGTCACTTGGAATACATGGAATTTGCGCTGATCCCTTGGATAGAGATGAAGTTCATGTGCAGCTGAAAGCAAGCACTGATAGTTCGACTGGTTCAATAGGTCTACTCATGGCAGTGAGTCCTAAGCCCACAAGAGAGAACTGAAAACTCTAAGAATTAAATCTTAACATTTTCAATTGACAAAATTAAGCTCTACGCACGTTGGTCCTTTGGGGAAAGGGGTGAGGAAGAGTATTCAGCCTGCATAATAAAAACAGCTTAATCCAGGCACAGAAGCTGATACAAACAAAACTGAAACCCCTTGGACCAGAATAATGCGCAGGTTGCTCAGGACCTTCTCCTGTCAAGTTTTCAGTATCCCCAAGGATGGAGATGCTATAATACCATTCATGTGGCTCCTGTATCAGATTGTTAATATAAAGCAATGCTCACAATAGAAACAGTTCTCACTTCATGCGGTACAAGCCATATACAAGTCACATTTACAAACAAAGAAACGGTCAGAAGAATATTAACTTTCTAGTTGAAGCAGATTTCCTAGATTTTTAAGACCAGAGGGACAAATGTGATCATGTAGTCCAAACTCCTAAGTAACATAAGCTGGAAAGTTGTCTTCAGACAGGCTGGAAAGTAGTGTTCCGGCATCCGTATATCTAGCAGCTCACTGCTGTGAGACTCTGAGATCACTTGTGGAAGCAAGCTTTATATTGTCAATCACGAAGGACAGTTTTAGCTGAAATCCTGCAACTATGCTCCACTTGCACAATTTTCTACTTATTTGTGGAGGGTCCTTCATTTCTGTCTAACAGGCGAAGAAGCTTCAAGGGGTCTCTATCCTGAGCATTCATTTCAGGTTAAATTTTAGCCCCTGTGGATTGGTTACGAAGTTGTTATTCAAACTCAGTTGCAGCAAAAGGATTATGTGCATGATTAAAGGCTGTGAGATTGGCCCCTTTGTACTGCAATTGTAAATCAGGATGCAGAAACAGGCTGTGTCTGCATTTGAATGAGCTAAAAGCCAGGAATTTCCAAATCTCAGCAGGTGCTGCTATCAGGAAGATTTTCAGAAAAGATCTAATCTTCTATAGTTGTTGGGTAGCCGAGGTAAGGGGCCTGTTTACATCTTATTTTATCTCCTGCTGTGTTGAAAGACATAGCTTTCTTCTCAAACAACGTTTTTGTCTCCACATGGGATGAAACACATCTGCCATGGATGATGTAGTGATAAGGCACCTTCTCCCACTTCCAGCGTGCTGGCTTGCTGCTAGGGTACCTGAGAAGCATGAGCTGCTTCATGACCGCACGGCTGTGCTGCCCCCGTACGGCTCAAGGCATCAGTTCAGCGCTTGGAGACATGTGCTTGGAGACAGTTCAATGTCTTGGAGACATGTAGACACCTGCCAGATGCACGTTTGTTCAGTTTCGCATGACATGGGTCCTGCAGAGATCCTGCACGTCCCCTGCACTGCCTCTGCTGAAGCACTTGGCTGCAGACAAACAAATATCAACTCTTGACTCCTTTGCACGTTGGGTGTTTAGCCGTCTTTTATCCTTGGCTCTGTTTGTAGGGTCCCAATGAAGCATCTGGAGTTCTGGGCAGTAATGGCTCTGCATTTTCAATGTAGTCCAAATCCAAATTTCAATGAGGTGTTTAGCTCCCTAGCATACCCCTGATTTCTGATTTCTAGTTGATGAATCTGCAAAGACAGAAATCCTAAACTTCAGCTGGTGCATACACGTCTTTAAGATGTATCAAGGGCCTTGTTTCTGTGCTACACATATGTGCCAACATATCTCTTCACAAAGTTTCCATTTATATCCCACTCATGTTGCTCAATTGCCTCTTTGGGCTTTCCATCAGCCTGCCAGGAATGGGCTAGCAGGCAAGAGTCAGGGCAACATGCTGCAGTCCTGATGCTCATCCCGCCGCTTCTGTGCTTCTGGTTTAAGCTGGTGCTGAGCAAGGGCTGCTTGAAGAAAGCATTACTGCTTAGAGGTATCCAGTGCAGTCTTCATAATCTGCTCCTGCTTTGGAATGGTCTACCTGATGTATTGCTGTTGCCTCCTAATGGCAAGAGGATATTTTCCTTACGTAGATTTTTAGTTCAAATCCAAGGAGTGCTTGCTCTTCTAGTCACTGAAAGTCCTTTTTTGCTACGCTAGATGGAGGTTTGCTGCTAGTGTGAGGTGAATCACACAGTGCTACAGGTTTCCACCTCATCACACTAATTTCGGACTTTTAGGATGGCACAAAATAACTCCAAAGGTGGGCAAAGAGGCTCCTGGTTGAAGAAGACTACGAGATACTGATTTCCTTTGCATCTATGAATGGGACAGGGGTGGGAACATGCCATATTTTAACATGTTAGTTAAATTAAGGCTAATCAGGGACAATATCTGATACCCACTCTCCTTGCCTGCCATCAGAAGTGGAAGAAAGGTCTGTTTCAAAGGTCAGCGTTAAGTTACAGAATTTGGCCAGGTCTTTTTCCCTTCAGGACCCTGTTCCAGTTTACCCTGTGGCTAATGCAGGAGGAATTATTGCCTGCCCAGCCAGGTGCTACGCAGTCTCACATCCCGCTGAGGGATAACGTCTTTAAAGAATAATCCAAATGTATTGTCCAAAGAGACTTCTTGAACAAGGTGCAGAAGCTATTTCGCAGTCATCTTTGCTTAGAAAAGAGGAAAAAAAACCCTCCATGTTACTGGAAGGCGAGTCTTTTCATGTGTGTTCTGGAAAGTGAACACATTTTGCATGCCTGTCCAAAAACCGTATCAAACTGCCTATAGAAAGTTCCTGACTGCAGGGGAGAAAGATTAATAATCTTTCTCTTTTGGATTTAATTAGTGACATACCAGCAGCAGATAAGTGTTAAATATTAGAAAATAAAACCTCTTTTTTTTTTTTCTTTTTAAAGAATTTGAGAGAAAAGGCTATTTTCCTACTACTTATAGCTTACTTTTTGGAAATTTATTATTCACCTGTCTGGACTCCATTTTCCCAAGTACCATCAGTGTTAGAGAGAAAGACACAGCTCCGGCATTCAGCTTTCATGGAGCTGCACAGCCAGAAGTTCTGCGGCATATACCCACACCCCCAAGCCTGCAAAACTGGTTGGAATCCTCAGGAAAGTGAACTTGCACACAAGACTGTTGGTCTTCTGGGAAACACCATACTCTTGTTGAGTTTGCTCTAGATCACCCCTGGCGCACAGAGATGAAAAGTAACGACTCAGTTATTTAAAGTATTTTATCATCTCAGAGGAGGTTTGTTTGGGGCAAAGGATTAAAGGGTTGTTATTTGTATAAGGAACTTGTTTGCCTGCGATTAATGAGCCATAAAATATTTTGGTTTGTTAATCAACACTGCCAGCTTAAAGGGAAAACTTACATTTTAAATACAGTATGACAAATAAGCTCACTTGTTTACTGCAAAGCTCTTCTCACTGTTAAACAGGACTGCGACTGGCGGCAACTTTGCAAGCCCCATTTCTGCAAAACTTTTCAAACATGTTCAGCTTGCTTTTCGGTCTGTACATTTTCCCTATATTTTGCTGAACTGGGGCAAAATTGAAACTCAGCATTATACGGCACCTATTGTCAAGTCTCGTGTGATACTACTGGACTCACAGCTAAGAATTACCAGGCTGTGCTGCTGCCATCCTCATTTCAGATGTACGATATCTAGCCCATCCTAAAAAGCATTGAGGAATAAGGATGGAGCTGAAGATTTTTGGCATGTCCTAGGGCAGGACTCACACAGCCAAATTATCCCAGCTGGCTAATCTATGGTAGCTTTGAGCAGCTCCATGTACCGTGTAACTCAGAAACAAACCTCACCACATTCAGAGTAACAAAGTGGCTCATTATTACAGAAGGCTTCATGGCTTTGCATGAGATTGGAACACCATAAAGTGTAATAAGCAAGACTTTTAAAACTGGGTATTTCCTCCTAGGCCTCTGAGCATGGATTAGCTGCCTATAAAAGTGGTTTCACTTTCAAATATACCTAAAACCCCTGATGAAAGTTATATAGTTTCAGAAAATATAGTTTGTGGGTTTTAATATACTTTCCCTGGATTTTTTTCTCCCAACTGAGATTCAAGCTCCTGCACTTTTGTAGGGTCAATAGAATCATAAAAATTTTCATCCCCTGGGAAATTCAGATATTTAGGCAGTTATTTTTGATATTGAAGCATTACACTGAATTCTGCAGCATTTGTTTTTCTCAGAGTGCGCTATTTCCATATAGTTTTTTGTGTGAAAACAGCTAGTTTCATGTCGCTATCAGCTATATGTCCATTTTAAGCTATAGCAAACTCTATGCAGACTGTAATTCAGGCATCTTGGTCTCTTATTCTTCCTAAAGGTTCAAGTCATCTTTAAATTAGATCACCAATGATGTTGTACTATGGATGGTCAAATACTGTGTACAAGATACTTTGTCCGGGAGGAACAGCCCAGCCAAGAAGAAAAATCACTAAGGGACTCAGGGAACACGGAATTATCTATCTGGTCTATTAGTTTTGTGAAGCATTGTAGGATCTCATGCAAATATACACAAACACTCTATTGACCAAAGTGGAATGAGCCAATCAATCCAGAAAGCTGAAATGTGTGGATTTGGGTTGATCTTTCAAAAAAAAATTAGTGGTTTTTTTTTAAAAAAATTCCCACATAAAACGAAAACCTAATCAACAACAGTTAAATATTGGTATAATAATGTCTATGCTGGAAAAAAAAACAAACCACTTTCCATGAAAAAAAAATAGCTGGGTTACTCCTGAATATCACTATTCTTTTACATAAGAAAAAAGGTGAAGTTGCACATGCTCATGGAAATAACTCAAAGAGGAGCAGCCAGAGGCAAATGCTGCATAGACAAGTGGAGTTTTGGGAGCATACCACTTATCTCACCAAAAGAGAGGTAAACCATGGTTTAACATTATTTTTTCTTATAGTTTAAACACATCTAGCACGCTCTTTACCCAATTTTTCTGAAAACTTGTCAAAGTTGATGAAATTTAATATTGAGGATGAGCTGACCTAATTACTCTTTTATAATAGCAAAAAGGCTTCCCAACCGCAAGATGACATTAACCTGTCTTTATTATTAGACCCTGTCAACTTAGAGCTGAGTACGGTGGTAGTTACAAGGAACAAAGGAGTCTCTGCTGATTGTTACTTTATGTATTTTTTTGAGGAGGAGGGAGGCTTTTGGATGATGCTTTTCTTGAACTGCACTGCAATTAGGAAGAGCTTTTAAGCTTTGTACATGTCTTTTCAATAACTGACTCCGTTTTGCATATGACATCTATGGCTATTGTGCTTGTCTCTGTTCCTGCAATGAATGAGTGATCATCAACATAAAACTAAAGTGCTCTGGAGAACGATGTTATGCCAAGAAACACCGGAGCCAGAAGAAAATTATCAAGAAATACCAGAGGAAAATGCGAAATTTAACTGAACACATTATAAAGCCTGATTTGTACTATCATGTAAAAGAATTCAGTCACACCCATGTTCACAGAATCCTAGAATCACAAAATGGTTCGGGTTGGAAGGGAGCTTAAAGATCATCTAGTTCCAACCCCCCTGCCATGGGCAGGGACACCTCCCACTAGACCAGGCTGCTCAAAGCCCCATCCAGCCTGGCCTTGAACACTTCCAGGGATGGGGCATCCACAGCTTCCCTGGGCAACCTGTTCCACTGTCTCACCACCCTCACAGTAAAGAATTTCTTCCTGCTCTCTGTTCGCTGAGTCCTCCTCTCTCTTTGCAAAAAAAAAAAAAAAGCTGCTACCTTTCTGCACAGAAGTGAAAAGAGAAGACACTGAGAGTAAAATGAGATATGTCGGTAATTGTGCAAGCTGTGTCACCCTTGGTGAAGGAACCATAGAAAAACCACATAACGAGCGAAAACAAATTGTTAGAGAAAAACAAAACCTAGGGTATGAGACAGAAGATGGTTTGTACATGTGTCTGGCAGGGAACTGATGGAGGCAACAGAGCCTGTCTCAGCTGTAAGGCAGCAGCTGCCTGCTGTGGGAACAACAGCCGCTTATTTCTTAGGACTCTGAGTCAGAACATTTATCCTCTAGCCTTAAGTATACACACATGTTTTCACAGGGGAGTTCCTACGAACTGGCTGCATACAAGAAAAAAATGATGTTTGCTTGGGTTTTTTGCCTTGAGACTTGAATGAAGAAAGAAATTCTTAACACAACAGATGTGATGTTTTGCCAGCATTTTATTTACCTTGCAAAATCTACCAAAACCATACATAGTCTCACCAAACTGGAGAATACGGACAGCAAGAGACCTTCCGAGACAATAGAGATAATCCCCGTGCTTCCTTCCTAGAAAACAGCTTTGTCTCAAGTTTGCACCTACAGTGTTTTGTTCACTTCGTGGAAGGAATTGACAAAAAAGGAAAGTGCAAAAATACAACACAGGCATTTAGGCTGAGAAAAAAAAAAGGTCCTTGTGAATGTGGTGCACAGGGAAAACCATTGGCTATTTGTGGGCAATTACTTGTGAGTATCTCCTAATGAGTTTATCAAAGTTAGAGTCTATGATCACCCTTTCTAATGTGATACATCATAAATATATGACAACATTTTTTCTGTTGTGTACCTGGAAAACTACTTTTTCCAAAAGAGAGAAATAATGCATGGTAATTTAAAAAAAAAATCAAAAAACCCAACACAGCTAACAGAACGTGTTTGTTGGTACAGCTAGAGATAAACAGTTTTAAACAAGGATTGAGTAACACTTACAAAGATGATGTCTTTCTCTGTCTAAGTGAAAAGTTACAATGGTTGTTATTCTCAAAGTGGCGATCGTAACAAATCTGCAGTCAGAGCTGTCTTGGTGTATTTGTTTATGCAGATTTTGGAAAGACGTGCAATGTGAAACTGCTTTTCTTTTTCCTGAATCACCTTCAGAAGCAATAAAAATGCTGAATGATACCCATGCAGTTAGTGAACACACTTTGCATTGATCACCTTGTTCACACAGACGAACCCAAACTGTGCACCGGGCCATTGACTGAGAATCTGGCTGAATTTCTACGAGACAGAAAATAGCTCTGGTTAAAAATGTTAAATACTGAAATGTATATCTTCTAGCAGGATTTTAGTAAGAATTTCAGATTGGGAAAACAAATGGAACCCCGAACCATTTAGTTGTTCAATTGATGTGGAGCAACTTGACTGACAAAGCTGTAGGAACATCCTGATACCTGTCAATCATAAGAAGCCCATCTGGGCCCTGTTCTATTTATTCCTATTCAATAAAGAGATATCGCACAGGGGGCAGCTGGTGGGCTGCAGAGAACGCTTCCTCCTCCCTTCGTATTCGTGCCTCTGCCTGCAAAAGGTAGGATCCAGCCATAAGGACCCCGTTTTAATTTTATGTGAAACTAGGAAATAGCTGAGCCAGTTCTGGCATAACGGTGCAGAAACTGGTGTCACACAAAGCGGATGGGGCTGTGTTGAAGCAGCATGCAGGTGGGACACGCCATAGTGGACAATGTCAACAAGGAGATGCAGACGTCTCTCCCTTTGTGCCTTTTCCTGGGTCAACTCCACTGTGTAGTCCCCATAATCAAGAGCAAAGGGAGTGTGGTGTCCAGCACTGCTCACTGCTGAGGACCACCAAGGAAAAAAACTAATCATGGAGGGGACCTGGATATTAATACGAACAGGGGGCCTACAGGAGAGACGGGGAAAGACTTCATGAGGAAGTGTAGCAATAGGATGAAGGGTAATGGTTTTAAACTGAAAGAGGGTAGATTCAGATTAGATATTAGGAAGAAATTCTTTACTGTGAGGGTGGTGAGGCACTGGAACTGGTTGCCCAGGGAAGTTGTGGATGCCCCATCCCTGGAGGTGTTCAAGGCCAGGCTGGACGAGGCTTTGAGCAACCTGTGTGTCATGGCCCATGGCAGGGGGGTTGGAACTAGATGATCTTTAAGGTCCCTTCCAACCCAAACCATTCGATGATTCTATGGTAATTTACCATAGTGTATGTCTTTACTGTATGCAAGGACACCATCTTTAGAGTGGGGAAGAACACCTAAGCACATGTACTATCTTATTGGACTCAGAACCACAGGTCACAGGTCCATTTGAAGAATGATGATATTACATGCAGAATATGAGACAGGTAGCCTGGGCAAGCCTCGGGGCTGCCAGCCTTTTGTCCCAATTACCATGAGCTGGACCACTTTGCATGTGGGCTTACAAACTGGGATCAGAGAGCCTGGACTGTCCAAGGGAGGTACATGGGGATGTTCAAATTGCTGCAGGGTTGCAAAGCAAAACCCTGTGGGAGCCCAGGTCCTGCCGCTGCGGTGTCCAATCCAGCCCACCATGACAGAGATGGCAGGATGTTTAGAAATGGGAGAGGCTGCGACTTTTTTTTTACATTGGCTTTTCTGTTCTTCACATATATTCACACTGCATTTGAAGACCTTTGTCATAGAGAAATGATAAAAATTCAGTCCTCTGTGAAGGTATGGGAACCATTTTTCTTTCTTTCTTTCCAAGACAATTATTGTCCCCTTTCCAGAATTTAGTTTTGCCAGTACAGAATGATACAGACAATGAAAAAATGAGTTTTCCTCACCTTTTTTCTTACTTTAATTAAATTAATCTGAAAACATTATTTCTTTTTCTGTCCATTCAAGACCAGAACTGCCAGAAGCAATGCGTCTAACAGGTTAAACAAACTTACTTAGAGCTGCTGCAATAACTACAGTCTCCACGGGGGCAGCTTGGGGAGTTACAGAACCTCAGCTGAAAAGGAGTTAAGTCTGACAAGGGGGAGCTGCTCCCCTGACACGCTTTGTCACTCCAAATGGCCCAGGGACACATAGCCTGGGAACATGAATGACAGCCTCAAAGTAATGCCCATTGTCTGAACTCAAACACACATTCCAAATATCTAGGGTATTTGTTGGGGAACGTCCCAGCTCTTCAAACACATGGTGTAGAGAGGAGGAATAAAAGTTCCCTGGTTTTGTATCACTGAGGAATGATGAATGCAGTTCCTCTAGTTTAACTTTCAGTGAAGGCTACTCCTGTGGCTTGTCTTCAACATCTGTCCTTGGACAAGAAAAATATTCCTCCAGAGGTACCTTCTCCTCTTCACTGACCACAGAGGGATGCCAGGGTGACAGGTTCAGATACAGACGTATCGAAGCAAGAGCTGACACACACAGAGCAAGTGCACATACAGATCGGTGTAAGGGGACAGGAATTTTGTTGTCAAAGAATGATTTTTTTCATATTGACCCAACAGTAACTTCAGAGGATGTTACTTTCATGCTGCCACCCCTACACTCTGACCCTTCCCTTCCCCGCTATCGGATCTCCTGGGAAAAAGCAGAGCTGACATGGGGAGAGTTGTCCCAGGGACAGGATGGGCTTCCAGAGTGGACGAGGCAGCTGCACTCCATGCGCAAATCCCCTCCCTTCCGATCGCCATTTGATTTCAACACACCGAGGTGAAGCCTGCAATCCTTATATCCTGCTTCCTCCTCTCTCAAGACAACCTCCTTTCCTACTCCCTAAGAAGGACGCTGGGCCCTTCTCAAATAATTTCCTTCCTGTGTAAAGACTAACACAGCATATGAAGAGCATCTCTGAACCAGAACTGATCAACAAAATATTTTTGAAGACTGTGAATTCCTACAGGCTATATCACAGGTCTCCAGGGCAATCACAGGTACGCGATGAAAGTCACTCCTCTGAATGACAACCTGCTGCTGCCTGTGCCACTTGTGCCACTTCGGTCCCTGCAAGAATATTTGAGTTTCAAGCATACACTTCAGAGTCGTCGTTCCTTCTGTTTTGTTTGGCACAGCAGTGCTCATTTTAAGAGGGGAAAAAAAAAAAAGCAAGAGAATAGCTGTAGAAACACACAGCCACGGCACAGCAATATGCTGACGGTGACCCCCCGAGAATTTGGGTGAGCAGGTCCCGCTGGCAGCAGCACAGCCAAGTCCTGCCAACCCTGTTCAGCAGCCACCGAGTAGCGCACCGCAAGTCAGAGGGTGTTCTGGGTATTTGTCTCACAACTCATTTAAACTGTAAAAGAACTGTAAAAGCAAATGTGCTTGATTTTTATTATTACTTTTGACTTCAGCAGATGTCTTGTGGGCAGTAGCTGTCTCCTTAATATTGCTGTGGAACAGCTTTCTGCTATACTGTGCTGGGGGAAAATATAATTGCATCAGAGGCAGTCGTCTTCTTTCACAGAACGATTTCCCCACCCTGCATCATGTTTATGTTTTATTATGGCATATATTTGGAGTATTTCAGAACTGATAGCTCATTAAAATAGCATCCTAGCCATCAGCCACAACATTCCATCTGGGAAATAAAGGAAGTATAAATTTTAAGCCAGTCAATAAATCAAGCAAAGTTCTAAACCTTTAAAACTGTAAACAAGAAAGAAAGAAAAAAAACATATGAGCAACACATTAGCCAAAATTATCCCTTCCTCAGGCTCAAAATGAGGCAGTGCAAACCATAGGCCCTACCACTCGTTTTTATTAGGAAAGGGGACAAATCATCACGTGTAGGGGAAGCAGCTCTGCCGGAGAGCCCGGAGGAGCTTGGCATCTCTGTCTTCCACCTACCTGTCATTTTTAATTAGGAGCATGTGGAATTTTCTGCACAGACTCAGCTTCTGTACCCTTACCTGGTTACTATCTGTTGCACGACAGAAACAATTGCAGCAAGGATGATGGATACTAGCTGCTGGATTTTAAGCTTTAGCTGGACAATCAACTCAGAGCTCCCATTTGGCACCAGGGCACAGATTGCAGTCACCATCAGAGACACTGCTCCAGCTGAAACCTGTTGTTATGTGGAGTATCAAAATTTAGCGAGTAGCACCATGTATTCAGCTGTTTCATCCATCCTTTCCCCCAAAAATCCCTTGTATGTAGCAAGATGAAGGATGTATACAGCATTAGGAGAGGCCATGAAAGGACAAACATTCAATGCTCTGGGGAAATGATTAGTCACTTTCAATTTAAGAGGATTTAGGCTACATATGGGTGCTTGGAACCTCATCATCAGAGCCTTTCCCAGAGTTTCAAATACCTAACAAGCCTGCAATGTGAGCAAGCCTGCCTGAAAAGGCTGGTGGTGCTGGAAGCTCCATCTGTTGCTCGTTCACAGCACATATTGTCAGGAGACCGGGAATGCCATTCTCCCACCTTTTCATACTCTCACACTGATTTGCATCGATAAGATTTCAGAAGCACATTTGTGGCTCTGCTCGGAGGGGGATATGACAACACACTTGTCACGCTTTCCCTCTGCCAACATGCCTTTACCTTCTCTGCAGACAGCAAACTGGGCTGCTGCTGACCTTATTGTCTGGAAAGAAAAAATCCCATGGGATTATTTTCTCTCTGTTGTTTTCAGAGGTAGGTGTTTCTTTCCTCTGCTTCTTCTTCATCAGTACTTAAGTCCCGTGCCTTTAATCAGTGTTGTGCCTTCACTTTCCTGACTGTGCCATAATTCACCCTTCCTTTCCTTTTTAGCTTCATGTCATTTCCATCTCTCCCTGCTCCATTTGGACATGATCCTGGGCATGTGGAGCACCAAGTCCCATTGGCTATGTCAGATTACAGTGGAAACAGGGAAGGCAGAGCATAAGTCCAGAGGCATGTGAGAGAAAAAGTTCAGAAGTGCTCAAGGAATTTCAACGTTTCCACCTCGGAGTGCCCAGCCTGTGATGACCATGGCCGGCTGTCCACAGTACAAAACCCCGACTGTTGTTTAAAAGCCTTGATTATCCTTTAGGGCATAGCAAGGGACGTCACTTACTACAGGGTGAAGCTGCACTGCAGAGTGGTGTCAGTGTGAACACACTTGTGATTTGCACACTCCAAGGTGTCTGGGTGACTTCCATTTAATTTGGGATTTATGGACAAATTGGCGTCAGTCCATGATATCAATTCATGGTCCAGAGCACCTAAATCCCCAAGTTTAAGTGAAGTAAATTGTACCACTATTCTTGTTCCCCTGCTCTTGTGTCCCTGCCAGGACATGGATTTCTGAATTTCACCCCAACATACACATGCATGAGTGGATGCCATGATGTAAACGAGGCGCAGGCCGAGTTCCCCTGTGGCCTTAAGACATGGTGAGAGTAGGAGGCAGGCTGGAACACATTTACTATACAGCATTCATCTTCCCAGCTCTGAGCCACACCTTTTCTCCACCATGATACATTTGGTGCTTAGGGACATGGAGGAGAGACGAGTCGTGGCTCCGAGAAAGAGGTGGCACAGGAACTTTGCAAAACGATGGCAGAGGAAGGCAGTAACAAGAATATCACTGATACTTAGATTGAGCTGACACTAGACATTGTTCCAAGGTATTTTCACAGCAAGCAGTTGTCAGTGGTTGAAGAGCTAATATAAATTAAATGACTAGTGAAAGGAAATCCAAATCATAGAGCAAGCATCACTGCTGAGAATTTGTTTAACGGAGTTAAGGTAAAAGAGAATTCAAAATATGAAGCAACATTTAGTCCTGGATACCAGAAGCTCAAGACAACAAAGGAAAGTGAAAGTTATTCAAAAACAGCACCCGTAGGCAAAGGGTACAGATTTGTTCTTGAAATGACTGCAAGTAATTGTTAAAGAGAACTAAATTCCTGTTTGGCTGATTATCTGTTTTGCATAAATATTCTGGAGGGGCCCTAGAGCATTACCAGTTTATCCCAAAATAAAAAATAGACTTATAGGCAAACTACTGAAGTTTATTTAAAAGTGCAATGTGACTTTTCAAGTGTTGCGTATTTGCTTTTGCATGTGCAAAAGTAAGAAGAAGAAACACAGTCTTTGCCAGTGCACACTTTCTTAACAGAGAAATCCATGGTGATGACATTCTCAATAAATTCAGCTCACATTACTGTAATGATGTTTGTCTAGCAATACACTGAGAGTTACAGTTAGCTTTAGCATTAATTAATTCGGTGCAATTTTCATGTGGTATCAACATATTTTACATCCTCTGCTGGATCTGAATTACCCCAGGATAATGGAAAATTTTTCTGTGCATGAATTTTCAAATTGCCTTTCAAATACAACAAAGCATACAGCAAAGAAAAGCAATCTCTTGGGAGCATCGGCATGTAAGATGGAATTTCTAGTTCATGATCTGCACCTATGTTTCGTGACTAGTAATGTGAAATATTAAAATAAATTGAATGCCACAATAGCCAGATTCTTGTCTCACGGTTATAGCAAATCATTTAGAACTAGGTTTTAAAGCTCATATCCCTGAAAAAGGCTGTCTGGGAGAGGAAATGAAGATTGTGATCATTTTTGAACCACTCACAGAGAAACTTCTGACCAACTTTGCTAGTACAATGAACAACGTTTGAAGCTCAGGACTTTTGCATAGCTAACGTCAACCCAAATACCTTGGGTCTAGCTATCAAAGAGGGAAAGGCATTACTTCAGCCACACAGGAGGTAAAAGTTAGAAGTTAGGAGAAGAAATTAAGCAATGGAAAATAAAATATAAATATCAGCGATAAAGCAGCTGATTGTGAAGTCTCTAAGAATAAGCTGCCAAAATCGCCACAAACAAAATAGGAGCAAATACAAAATTTCACAGGCAGCTATACTGCACTGCTTGGCAGCAGAGGTAGTTTATCTCTTTTTTTAAAATTTGGCGTATTCCAGACATGCAGCAATTTATCCATTCATACTTGAACCATGTTTTCTTCACTGTTTGCAGTTCCTGTAGCTCAGGACAGCAATGGCAGCAAGCGGGACAAAGAGGAGTTTCACACAAGAGGTGAGATGTCGATGTCCATGCTGCAGAGCATATGGAGGAAGAGCTGCTGTTTTGGGGTATCACCATGCTGGGGATGCTGGACCCCCTGGCTGACCCTGTCCTAGGCGGGGTAGAAGGACAATTTGGCAGAGGTAACCTCCACCAAGAGGGTGGAAATACCCTGTGACAAAACAGGTGGTGTAGTCAGCAATTATTACAGAGCTGTGACTATTTAAAACAAACTCCCTTTTCACACTTGTCCGCAGAAGGGGAAAAAGGAGGAGAAGGTGAAGCTGAGCAAACACCTCGTTAGACGTGCCCATGTGGAAAGTGAATAATAAGGGCAGTTATATTTAATAACCAGACGCACACCATCACTTCATCTGGACAACAAACAGGCAGGACTTGAAAGAAAATCTCGCTGTCCCTTTGTTGCCATGACAGCCTTATGAAAAATACGACACAACCATCAAACTCAGGATGTGAAATTCCAATGAAGTCAAGATATTGTCTGATAGACTAGCTCAGTAATTCAATAAGAGCCACTATCTTCAAAAATCGTACATACATAGACCAATGCTGGTGTGAAGGAAATGCGGCGGAGAGAATTGCCGCATGGGCCTGTTCAGTCCTCCTGGAAAATGGTGAGACAGAGGGATTAACAGGAAAGCTTTTTGATGTAGCCTTCCTTTTCATGACCACAGAACTATTCTCAGTTCATCTTGAATGTGTCATTCTGTCACCTTAGCTAGATTTCAGTCTCATCCCTCGCATTTTAACACCTTTAGTGCTGAACAGACTTTACACACCCTTAGCAATGAACAGACTTTACCCTCACGCAAAATGACCAGCTATTAAGCACCAGTTCTTCAGTGCAGGCAAGCAGTCTGAGATGTGCCCAGGAAAACAACCCAGTGCAAGGTGAGCCCTTGGTTCAAACACTTTTCTCTCTGCAGTAAATAAGTACAAACAAGTGGCTACTTAGGGCCAGGACCCAAGAAGACTTACACAAAGATGGAGTATCCCACTACCATTTAACCAGCTGTGTCTTGTTTTTAATAAAGTTCATAGCACCTTCAGTTCATGTTTGGAGTGAGCCCAGGCCTATACAGTCCAGGACCCCTTCCTGTGGCATATGTCCCACAAGGCCACCATTCTCAAAACCTGCCGGACAGCCAGCATTAGATTTCTTTTGAAATTAATTGGCTGCTGCTTTCCCTTTACCAAAAGCTAGAAGATAGGGGGAGTGATTTGGGCAATTTCTACCTGTTATCTACCCACCATTTAGCATTAGATCACCAGGCCAGCCTTAAAAACCCGAGGTGGTTCAAAGCCATATCTTGCAGAAGGTTATCGCTTGAATACAAGGTTATAGTCTAATTGGGAAGGGACATTGTGCACTTTAACATCCTCCCTCCACGAGGCTAAAGGTAGAAAAAGCCCATGCGTGGGCAGTGCAGGGATGGCTCACCTGCAGTTTGAAATTCATGGTCACAGCTTTCCAGCTTGCTTTCAGACTTCGTTTGACATACAGCACAACGTCCTGTTGTGACCATCTTGGCTTAGGATAGGTCTGAGGAAAAGTTCTAAGCATCAAGCACATGTTTGCTGCACAGTGGCATAGCTTCAGGAGGAGAGGTAGAGGACACTCCTTCCCTTCCCAGGGCTCTCTGTGAACCCTACAAGACCAAGACAGGAACTGAACCTGGGACTTTAGGTATAGCCTAGTAGTTTGATATCTCACCATGTTAGTCCAAAGAAGCAGCACCAGCTTGTCTCATCATCTTGAGGGAAGAGCATGAGCATCACATCATCTTACAAAAAAGGATATTGTCACCTATCAGACCTGAGGCCACTAGTTCGGCCAAAGTGTCTCCTTCAAGCTTTAGGTCAGATATCCAGGCTCCAGACAGGTGAACAATTTCAGGCTGGGCCCTGTCTGAGCATTTCCTGAGGCGCCCTCTAACTCCATCCCAGGCATTCTTCAATGAGGGAGCTTCTGATGAACATGCTGCTATTTTGGCTCTTCTCTTGACGCATCTTAGTCTATGTCTATAAAACTCATTAAGAAGGACCAGAGAAGGATCCTTGCTCCAGGTAGCCCTCTCTAGAGCAGAATGACCACAACAACCCAACACAGCACTTAGCTGGTCTTCATGTCCCACCCCAATGACACTCAGACAAAATTATTCTTATTTTGTGTGTTTTGGCAGTGCAAAGTAACTGAAATATTGAAAATGCAGCCCAGCTGAGTAGTGTTGCTATAGTCTGAAGCTAAAGGTGTGTGTAGCAGGTGGTGGAGTGTGGCACAAAAGTCACTGGGGGGAAAGCTGTTGAAGATACTTGGAAGGGCTGTATCTCATACCTGCTGCATGCGGAAAGGGATGCTTGGAGTGAATCACCCCCAGCAGCAATGCCCTCTTAAAGAGGACTTGCTGGTATTGTCCAAAACAGAGCCACAAGGTAATGTAATATCGACATGCCCTCAGCTTCTTCATGGGCAGCACAGAACCAGTAAACACACATTGCTGGATTTCACTCCTAGGATCTGGCACAGTAAAGTTAGACAACACAGCATCTCACTTTCAGCCAAAGCAATCTTTCACATCCTTTACAGCCCTACAGCCGCTCTGAATCCTAGTGGGAGAATACTCAGTAACTTTGAGAAACACAATACTTGCGGTACTGTACTTTTATAGGCTGATTTTGCAACTGAAGTTTTGACAGCTAGCTTTTACCGCTTTGGCCAAAGCCTGTAAATAATTGAGACAAGAGCTATTACTTTTGCAACTGTATGTGTTTCTAGCTGCTGTGAACACCTGAACTTTTCGTCAGTTCCCATAAATCTGCTAAGAGACACGAACTCTAGAGCACATGGAGGACTGTGGGATTTCTCTTTTCAGTGGTGGCCGTCCAGGAGTGCAAATTTTAAAGGATAAATTAGAGGAAAGACCAGGAACCATAAAAGGAAATGATACCAAAATGAAAGTGTCTATACCACCCCAATAAAAAAACAGGGACATGAAGGAACATCACTTTGTAGATGTTGTCCCTCTGCAGTTCAATGAGGCCTGATCCAAGCCCTGATTAACATATGAATTTATTTTACTGCCATAGATGAAACATGGCCCTTTCCAGGGTAGAAAACAAGAGATCACAATGGCTCTAAAAATGAGATTGTAGACGAAAACACCTACTGGGATTTGGCATACATGAATAACAAATTCAGAGACATAAACAATCCGTGCCAATGAAACCAAATATGTGCTACTCGTAGCCCCTACACACAACCATGTACTAAAGCATATTCACAATTTATTTTGAATTTATTGCACATTTCAAAGCCCCCAAAAGATCCCAGGTGATTACATTTCCCAGTTGCTAGGAACAGAAAATTACGAATTTGATCTTCCTAGCTGCCTTCCTACTCACACACACACACACGCACTCACACCCTGCCACATTATTTTTCTCCCATGCAAAACATATGCTGATTTTGCAGAAGGGCCCCTATTTTCTAGAGCCAGCCCTGCAGTGAAAACCCACAGCTTCAGCGCTGGATCAGTGCTGTGCCAACGATCTCTGTCAAAGGCAGGCACCAAACCAGCAGCACAAAACCTTCACAGCTTCAGATGGCTGGGGGAGGAGGACAAGTCAGAGGTAGGCTTTGTCCTCCTGAGAAAGCCCATCTTTTCCATTCCTAGGGACTTTATTCTGCGGCATGTATGACAAATGAACTAAAAGGACTGTCTCTTCATGTAGCCCATTCTTCTATCATATGCTGTCTAATTTCACTCAGTTATCCTTGTACTGAACCCAGTAACTTGGTTTTGGGTACAACATGTCTTCCAGAAAGACCTCCAGTGCTAATTTGCAAACACAAATAAAAAATTCGCTGCTTCCAAGGCTAGTTCTTTCCCAATGATGAATCACTCTCCCTGTTAAAAGTGTATATCTTATATCTCTTCTGATTTTTAATTGAAATTCTCATAGGAATGTTGCTTCTGGTTCCGGTAGCATTAAGCCAGTGAACCACCACAGCTCTGATTCAGCATGACAGCTCCTACATGTAACAAAGAAATCCATAGCATTATGAAACGCAGAAAGCTAAATGGACAAACGCTGCTTATAAATCAAATCTACTGACACACAACCACCTGCACACTGCACTGAACTGACAGCATTCCAGGTATAGGCAAGCATCAGTTAGGATATTTTTTTAATCTGGTATCATAATCAAATATTCAGGAAGCCAAATGCTGGTAGAGATCAATTCCAAATAGAGAACTTTCAATAAGAATTCAAAATTGACAGGCTACAGAAAAAGAGACAAAGACAATATCACATAAATGTCTGAGCTTCAGACTGAAGCTATGAGGACAAAATGATAGCATTAGCTGTCTCTTTATCTTGGATGGTTTGGAAACGGTATCGGAAACTACTCAGTGCTTTCACAGAGTACTAGACTTGAGCACTGCAGTTTTTCTTCCTCATCTGCCTGCTCATTAATTTATTCTGCAAACATCAAGGGAGTCTAACATTAATCCCTCAGCTCTCTAGACTGGCTTCTTGGTTAGTTACGCTAACTCCTTTTGTGGAGGTAAAAATTGACAAAAACATGTTGTCGTGGTTTAACCCCAACCAGCAACTAGGACCACGCAGCTGCTTGCTCACTTCTCCCCTGCTCCCCCCAGAAGGGCAGGGAGAAGAGGGAGAAAAGGAGGGGAAAGGAAAAAACCTCATGGGTTGGGACAAAGGCAGTTCAATAGAACAATGAGGGAAAAGGAAAATAGCAATAATAATGGTAAAAGAATGTACAAAGTAGAGTAATACAACACAAGTTGCTCTCACCACTCAGTGATTCATTGCCCAGCCCATTCTGAGCACTGATGTGGATCCCTGTCCCCAGCCATGTAACCCCCATTTATATACTGAGCATGACATCTATGGTATGGAATATTCCATTGGCCAGCTTGTCCTGTCTATGCTCCCTCTCAGCTTTTATGGTAAGCTGAGAAAAGTCCTGGACTAGTATAAACATCACAACTAAACAATATGCATTATTGACATTCCTTTCATATCAAATTTGAAATACAGCAGCCACTAGAAACAAAATTAACTTTATTTGAGGTGAAACCAGCACACATATTTTCCCACAAAGCTTTGACTCATAAGGGCTCTGCTTTCCTCACTTTGAGGTCTGCCTGCCTGGCCCAGCATGCAGAAAATCAGGGTCCCAGTGGTTTCCAGCAGTGTGAATGTAGAGAAGAACCATTAAATTACACAGAAAATAAACACACACAAAACCAGTGTCTGCAACCTCTCAAAACACTGAGTGTGGGGTTGTAATTAAAGACCTTCCCTACAAGGTCTCTTATTGCTCCAGCAAAAGGTTGCCTTCCCAGTGCTTTGCTTCAGGATGGTTTGAATGCCCTGAAATGTCCTTGCATATTTTGTTCACAGTGAGGCCCCACATTTTTGGAACTGTTTACATCTAAGTATCTGCTTAAGCCTCACCGAAACCAAAGAGCAGTTAAGCATATATTGTGAAAAACAGGGCTGTATTGCACAAACTGCTGTAAACAGTGTCATTAATAGAAAATACTAATATTAGTAAAGCGACAAGCTTAGGCACTTTCATTAATGAACCTCATCAGTTCACATATTCAAAGCACAATGCAATTAGCTTTTCTCCGAACAGCGTTGTGTTCAATGCCAGCAAGCAACGCCAACTCTGCTTGACGTAGAACTGAGTTTTTCAGAAATGTACATGCACGTTTGGTGATGACTTCCTAATTGGAAGTGCCAATGCACACATGTCCCCGGAGCAATGTCTTATTAGATATTAGTACTCTCAAGTAACCATGAATGAATTCCAGGTAATTTCATGCACTAATTATGCCTGTACTTTCTCTGTTGCATTTCTGAGGACCAGGTCCGTATAATCGAACATATCAGCCATAGGATATACCCATGGCAGTAATCAGGATTTCCTTGCTCTTACACCAGGACTTGCTACATTGAAATCTGTTATGTGCTCCCTCTCTTTGCAGGGACCATAGTGCCAACAGGAAATCTGTAGAGGTTGTCAAACCTGCTGAGTGTATCTGAGTCATTGAAAGAGCATAAAATGATGAAATTACACTGCCAGCGCAAAGACTGGGGAAGGAAGCCATGGGACTGCTCTGCAGCAGGGCACCAGGCTGCTCCTGGCCTGCTGGGAAAAACTTGAGTACCGTCAACTAATACCTGCCATAAACTTAGACTTCAAGTCTAAGTGTTTAGGAAAACTTAAGACAACTACATGTATCATAGCATTTTGGAGTTGCACATACTAATGAGTTTAGGATGCAGTTTATGTACTGCCACATGGTATAGTCATGTATCTGTGTTAGGATTTTCCCCTTCACTGCTCCAGGTAACACCTTGTTACTACCCAACACACTGTTATTGTTGAAATATAGAGTGACAGATGCTTGGAAATCTCCCTACATAACAGTGAAGAAAGAGCTGCAAATAAAACCTTCTTCACTCCTTAAACCAGTTGGAAAAGAAATTTAATGACAGGTATTAGCTATTAACTAAATATTAACTATTTATTAATTATCAAGGTAATTTAGAAGATAAGGACAGTTGGCTGTTTTACACTGGAATACACAAATAAAGTCACCTTCACCTCATAATGTTCTCCAAGACTCCAATTTTCGTGTTTGGCCTGAGGAATTGCCACGTGCCCATCTCTGCAAGCTTGGGGAGTAAGCACTGAAATCCCCACCAAAGTACCCTAGAGAGGCACAAATTCATAAGTACCCTGTAATAGATTTAAATGTTAGTATATATATTTTATTTTTTTTAAAAAAACAAGCCACAAAGCTATGGAAACTTGTGACCTATTGTTACATGTTGCTGTAAGAGGTTTGTATATGCTGGAGCAAGCTTGTGCAAGCTTGGTAGTTACTCCCCTTGCATCATGCCACCACTAAATGACATTATTAAGAGAGAATGGCACAGATTTTAGGGAGGTTAATAAGTTTCTAGCGAGTATAGATCCCACCATTACCCAGAAAAGAGCTGTCTGTATCAATCTCATCAGAAGACCGGCATCTCCAGCAGTAAGACAAACCACATCCAGGTGCGCCCCCTCTCTGCATCAGAGACAAAGGATGTCCATGGGACTAGTTTAAACTCTGATATCTAAAATTTAGGCACCTGAATTTAAGGTACCTGAATGACACTGAGAGTATTTCCACTCATGAAGAAAGACCTGAATAATAGATATTTTTATATCAAGCATAAACTTATCGTTTTTTCCTGCTTAGCCAGAGAAAGAAAGACTTTTGTGATGGCAGTATAGTGTAATCTGCTAAGTGCGGGGCACAAAGCAGCACCATAGTACCCTGAGTTTACCACCGTCAGAGAATAATCCACTGCTCTTCCCACACCCGACCTGGATGGTTTGAGATGGCCTGAGTACATCCTCCTGGCCCAGTACAGTGCACTGGAAACAGAAGTAGCTTGTCTGAAGCTTTTTAGTTTCCAACCAGCTGCAATACTGCCTTGCATCAATGTCGGCAACTTTGATGATTTGTTCACTGTACCCTGAGTAGCTTTTAAGGCACTTATTCTTCCAAAAAGAAAGCTGAGTGCAAGTCCTCCACAGGGACTCCGGCCTGAATCTCGGGGCTGGTTGATGTATACTCTTTTACAGAGGACTCATAGGATGAAAGAGCTTTAAGAGTCTACATGGACTCTGTTCCGTCACCTCCACTGCTGTTACCTGGTCCTTAAAGTTCAGCCCTGTGTGGTGAGCTGAGCAAGTGAGAGAAGTGCAAACTCACAAAACCCTCTCCTGCTCTGGCATCAGTCCAGGGTGCACCTCCACACACACACACAATGCTACTGGTACGCCAAAACAACACCTCTCATCCAGCTACAGTGGGTGGTAATGCCTAAAATGGGGAACAAAACGACAATACATCACTTTAATATTCTGCAGGAGCGCTATCCTAAGAGAGTTATTTTGGAATTTTTTGCTCATGATTCCAGCTCCAGGTCTGCAAACTCACCTTCATGTCTTCTGCTCACAACCTCTCCCCATTACCTCTGTGGGAACTGCTGCTTTAGGGTGGGTCTTTGCTGCAGGGTTAGTCTGGATTCTTGCTCAAAGCCTGGTTCCCTCTGCCATGCACATAAGAAAGAAATCCTTTATCAGATGGCTGCAGCAAAACCAGCTGAGAATTCAAGATTTTCTTTGGATTTGACCTGGACTGGCAGACATCTACTTTGCAAATGAATGCAAAACCTGTTACTTCTGCCACCCTGTCCTACAGGTTCATAGAATGACCTTGTTTTCCTGCCCCCTTAACTCCCCCTTTCAGCACTGGAAGTTACCTAGATCAGTTTAGCATTTCAAGACCAATTCTTTCCCATTGCTGTGTTGTGGTTCTGCCATCC
This sequence comes from Alca torda, assembly GCA_008658365.1. Lineage (NCBI taxonomy): Eukaryota > Metazoa > Chordata > Aves > Charadriiformes > Alcidae > Alca > Alca torda. The sequence continues at coordinate 184,366,846 of CM018076.1, forward strand.
TTGTGCCATATTTGAACAGGAACTTCATGCCTGGAGCTGACCTTGCCTGCACCCAGATTTTGGTAGAAGTTCAGTAAGACTCATAATTTGGGAAGACCACAGAAATCAGAAACTGAAATTTCTAAGCAGGCAACAACAAAAGGACTCACAAAAGAGAAGCCTCAGCATGGGAAATAAAAAAAAATACTGAACACTGTGTTCAGGATGACCAAAGGAAACAGCTTGGCACTTGACAGATCAGTAGTGTCTGTCTGATACTGCTTCTGTTGAATTAGTGATGATTATTCTCAATTTACTGTGTGGTAATGCCAGTCTGGGCTCAAGGCTGCCTTGCAGAACAGCAGTTGACCAGCTCAGAGGGATTTTGTTGGTTGTCTTCACTGCCTGCATTTCCACAACATGACATGCTTCTGCATCAGTGCAAAATGCCATCAGCATCCTTTTGTCCCAGAACATAACTTTTATTCAGTGCCACAACAGCGTATCCCTTAAGGTTGTTGGCTTAGTTTACTAAACTGGAAGAGTAATGGCACTTCCAAGCAGGTTTTCCCACAATTCCAGTATAATCTTGGATTGGCACAGTTCATGAGCAAAGCCAGTTCAACCTAAGACACATTTATGCAGCACTGAAGTGAACAAAGCAGCACAACTAGAATTTCATGTGTGCCCATTCTTCAGTGGAGACATGTCCGTAATATAAATGACTGCCATTTTATAAGCAACAATTCCAACAGTACAAAGAGAAGCTAAATTTGTCTTGAATGTTGGTCAGTTGGGGGCTAAAATAAATAATTTGGATTAAAGACATTTCTGGAAAAATGAACTTCCACTGATATGGCTGTTACACAAAAGGGATTTTGCTGTAGTTTATCACATGGTGTTTAAGACATATCATATAGTTTTTTGTTAATACTTCCGTACTGAACTCCAAACTGTTACTGAATTACCTACAAAGTGGGACGCCTTCAGGTTCTGTCTACCAGGTTTCATGCTTTTGTTGCAAAGCAAAGACTGAGAAAAGAAATCTGAGGATATTTGGGAGAAACTAGCTGCAGGGAGGCAGCCATGGAAGGAAGATGAAGCTTGCTGATTGAAATCCTGAATTCCTACAAAACAGCGCTGGCATGGCTTACGGAAAGGACTGTAGACTAGAAAAAAATGAAGGGGAAACTGGGCATGGTTTTAGTTCTCAGGAATAACGAATGAGGTCACCAAAAATATGGCAACAGCTGCTGGAGCATGAGGAAGGAAACTTGCACTGATAGGAACCAAAGTCAAGCAGCTGATAGAACTTCTAAGGTACTGTTTCTCTCCCAGCTGGGTTACTGAGTGTGGCTGGTGAGAAACTGCTTCCCTGTCGCACACTAATGCGGGAGGCCTGGCAAACAGACCGGGCAAGGTCAAACTATTGGAACAGGATGCGAAATCAGACACTATACGGGATAACAGCATGTGGTAAAATAGCAGCCACGTTTAGAGCAGATGTATCGAGGAAAAGCAGTCTGCAGAAAGACAGAGATGAAGAGAAAGGCAGTGGGGTACATCGACAAAGGAACTGAGCGTGAAAGTGTAAAAGTAGAAACAATGGCATTGGCAAAACAGTATCTGTCTCAATATCACTGGGGGAAAAAAAGGAAAAAGATATTTTACTGGGCTGAGAAATCACTATATAATTTCATTATGAGCTCTGGCTGTTATAGATATTTAGGTAATGTTATTAGAAAGAGAGCTTTAATAATAATCACATCATTAAGGGACACTTCAATGTCCTAGATAAAGAATGCAGAATAAGTGTGATGAGTAACAGCAGGGTAAGTTATTTCCAAAAGGTGATGGGTGACAGATTTCTCCACCAAATAGCCAAAAAACCCAACAGACTGCATGCTATTTCTATTGACCTTGTAATTGCTGAAACCATTTTAGAAGATTTGATCATTAAAAATAAAATCCCAAAGACTAAGAAGTGAATTTATATTAAATGGGAAAGTAGGTCTGCAAGTTCTTCACTGAAGACAGAACATTATTAGAAATGAAGGAAACTAATTAAATAACCTGATGCTGAAAAGATCTATGTAGTGACTAATTGCAAATATTTCTGCTCTTCGCTTGGATTTAACTACTTCTTGATGGAGAAGGACATAAAAAGATGCTAGAAGCATTGTACAAAAGACTGGAGAACTGGGTAAAATTCTCGTCATCAATATTCAAGAGTTGAGATTTAAACAGGCGCAAAGCAACACTGTTCAGGTGGCCAAAGCAATAGATAGTTTATCTTGGGGGAAAAAAGGATAACAATTTGATTTGTGTATCCTTTAAGAGAGAAAAATGAGAAGTAGGTCAAAACCAGACATGGTGGAAAAAAGATCTGTGTGTGTATATGTGTATATATATACATTTATACGTATAAAAGGCATTGGTTTAAGAGCAAGTGGGTTAAACAATACATTAAAATGACTGACTGTGCACACATTCAGCATGGAAATGGGAAGGTCTTTTGCTTTTCGAGGACGGATGTTATGGAACACTCTTTTGTTCAAAGGAGGGGCACAAAACCTAACGAGAGCTCAGACAGAGCTAAACCGGTTGGTACGTTATGGTTGCAGCAAAAGATAGTGGCTCTGAGGCTCAGGAGGGTCCTTCCCACCTAGTGTCTGCTCCAGCTACTGTAACGCCACTGCCAGAAGTGCAGTGCTGCTTATTAAAAACTGCTGAAAAGTAGGGCAAACTGGGCATCCTCCTTGTTGTCGCCTTACTAAAACAAACAATAAAGGAAATAATAACAGAGGAAACTGGAGACGACATAACTTCAAAGGTTCAATATTCAGCTGGCACTAAAGTTCCAATATTGGACTCCATGATTTTGCTTTTGATGTAGTGCAGGATACCGGCTATTGGGTTGGAACTGCTGATAATTACATGGCATTGATTTTTTTTTGTGTGTCTTTCATAGTACCAGAGTCAATTTCCCTCTTTGCTGATGCACAGTGCTTGCCAAAGTGCATGGGCTGAAGGGGAAGAGCATGGACTTGATAAAATACCCCTTCCATTGCTAGTAGCATCTTCAATGCTGAGGAAATAAGCAGAAGGCATCCTGTATTACTGCCCACAATGCCAGTGACTGCCACTAGCATCAAAGAATTTGGCTGCAAGAACCCTTGTTGCCTGAGACATTGACCCTTAGAGTGTATCTACCTGCAGCCACCCTCCGATGACCACCTTGCAGACATAACCCAACTGGCCTTCTGTTTGCTAGGTGGGATACTGATAACAACACCTCTGTAGCAGCTGAGAATTCAGGAACAGCTTTGAAATCTTGCTGGGAAGGTGGGTAAATATTAGAGCAGATGACCGCTGCTGGGCTCTGCCACAGCTACTCGTGCTGTTCTGAGGGAAGTTCAGGTTTAAGACAAATTGTCCCAAACACAGCACAAGGAAACATGCTGAAATCATGTCTGGTAAACAAGAGGAGCAGTAAGCTGAAAAATAATGAACCAAAACAGCTGTGGCAGAAACTAGACGTAGTTAGTGAGCAAAACAATGAGGGAATAGTCTAATGCCGTCCCCCTCCTCTGTTGAGGGACTTAAAAATAGTTCAAACAAGGGAAAACCAGGGACTGAAGCAATGATTTATACTATCCTCATGACTGCTAGCCCATAGTCTCCTGGGGCCCTCCTCCTCCGATATGTCCTACCTATAACACAGAGAGGAAACCCATTATATTGCCCCAGCCATCAGCTTCACCTAAATGCCGAAGAGCATCTAGATACAAGACCTCATTTTTTCTTTCCATTGTGTGTGATTTTCTTTCTGCATCATCTTGGTTTGCCTTTTTCTTTGCTATCTGTTTAAGAATAATCTGAGCTAGACAACTGTGAGAGTGTCGGCACATGCTCTGAGCCTCTGACCAAAGAGGCAACAGCAGCACCGTAAGCAGCCCAATGCTTGGAGGAGCTTGCAAGCTCTTGGAGCGCTTGAAAGAGCATTTGCTGTGCCTGACTAACTGCAAATAAGGAGTACCTTCACTTCTTACCCCTCCCTGTATGTTGTGGCAGGCACAGCCCCAACTCTGGAGCACAGCATAGCTGTTATTTTTTACCACTTCCAAACTAAATTCAATTATTGAAATCTTCTATAGCTATCAGATTAACTCATTTTTCTCAGTATGACAGCATCAGGGCTATTTGTGGGAAAGGAGAACACAGGGTACTTACTATGCGCTTCATGGGCTAGCAGTTGATTCTTGTATTCCCTCTAATAAGTCCCTCTCATTTTTACCTGCTTTGTGTATAACACTGATTTTTTCTCCTCTCTGGCAGCACAGAATCACAGAATCACAGAAACAAGGAATGGTAGGGGTTGGAAGGGACGTCTGGAGATCATCTACTCCAATCTCCCTGCCAGAGCAGGTTCAACTAGAGCAGGTGGCACTGGATGGCATCTGGGCAGGTTTTGAATATCTCTGGAGAAGGAGCCTCCACCACCTCTCTGGGCAGCCTGTTCCAGTGCTCTGCCACCCTCAAAGTAAAGAAGTTTTTCCTCATATTGAGACGGAATTTCCTGTGTTCCAGTTTGCGCCCATTGCCCCTTGTCCTGTCACTGGGGACCACTGAAAAGAGTCTGATCCCATCTTCTTGACACTCGCCCTTTAAATATTTGTAAGCATTGATGAGATCCCCTCTCAGTCTTCTCTTCTCCAGGCTAAACAGACCCAGGTGTCTCAGCCTTTCCTCATTAGAGAGGTGTTCCAGTCCCTTGATCATCTCTGTAGCCCTCCGCTGGACTCTTTCCAGTAGTTCCTTGTCTTTCTTGAACTGGGGAGCCCAGAACTGGACACAGTACTCCAGATGTGGCCTCAAGAGGGCAAAGCAGAGGGGAGGATAACCACTGAAGATAGATGGTTTACCCCACTAGCACAGCACTATTTAACATTCAAGAGTTATGTTGCTGTTCTTAGTATTTAAAGACTCAGCAGACAAACCAAGAGAGTGGAAAATATTAGCAGAACCTATAATGAGGACACCTTGGGTTGATCACAGCAAGACCAGGTCTGCAATAAGGGGGGAGTCCCCATCCCATTCACTGAGGGACTTAGGATTCTGGCACTCAAGCTTCTACCTGCTTCACACCTCTCTATGTTCAAGATTTTACCTAAATATGAGCCTAAGTATGGCAGAAAATTGTTTTAGGTGAGTCTGGACTGTGTACTACAGCCCCAGTGTTCCCCAGAGGAGCAATGAAGCCCTCTACAATGACTAGTGTGCCAAAAACATGTTGCTAACAATAACATCTGGCACCAGTGACTGACTGATGTTGCTGGAGTGGAAAACCAAGATAATCTTGATTATTATTTTTTAAGCTCTGACAGTCTAAAAACAGATTTGTTTTGTTTTGTTTTTTTAAAACTGAAATAGAGGACAGTTCATGACAGCTAGAACAGCAGGTGGCTGGCGATCGATTAATTTTAAAGGAAGATGACTAATTCTCTCCTGTCACACATGAAAGCTATTTCAATATCAAACAGTCTAATTTTGAGACACTGCATTATCCTCCAAGCACTTGAACCCTGAGATCTTCCTTCTCTATCTCACACAAGGTTCTCTTTGCATCTCATGCACGATTTCTGTAACATGCTTCTGAAGAGATTTTGAAACAAACTGCTTGTTTGTACCGGGGAGAGTCATCTGTCTGTAAATGCAGATGTATAAAACCTCATTAATTCTACTGAGGAAAATGTAGTGGTGGTCACAGTGTGAGCTTCAGTTAGAGATATGCAAGATGAACGTGTCAGAGGCAGAGAGGGGGGAAAAGGAGACATTTATAGTTTTGTTCATTTTGTAGAAGCAGAGGATTTCAAATAAAGTTTTTTAATATTTGAAGGAAAAATAATAGATGTTTTGGGCTATTTTCTCTTAATGAGGACAGAGTGGAGTGCTATTTAGAGATAGCTTAACACTGACGTAATGGCAGAGAGCAATCCTAAAGCCTCTTGCATTGGCTTTTGAAGGATTTTGTCAGTAGAGCTCCTCCTACAGATCCTTTTCCCAGCTTTTCTTGGGGAAAAAAAACAAACACAAATGGGCCACATGCCCAAGAGCTGGATGGATAGATGAGGGGAGGGCAGTGGATGTTGTTTACCTTGACTTCAGCAAGGCGTTTGACACAGTCTACCACAGCATCCTCGCAGGGAAGTTTAGGAAGTGTGGGTCAGATGAATGGACAGTAACGTGGATAGATAACTGGCTGAAAGACAGAGCTCAGAGGGTCGTGATTAGGGGCACAGAGTCTAGCTGGAGGTCAGTGACAAGTGGTGTTCCCCACCAGTCACTGGGGGTCAGTACTGGGTCCAGTCCTCTTCAATATATTCATCAATGACCTGGATGAGGGGATAGAGTGCACCCTCATCAAATTTGCCGATGACACAAAGCTGGGGGGGGGGGGGTGGCTGACACGCCAGAAGGCTGTGCCGCCATACGGAGAGACCTAGACAGGCTAGAAAGTTGGGCAGAGAGGAACCTTATGAAATTCAACAAGGGTAAGTGTAGGGTGCTGCACCTGGGGAGGAATAACCCCATGCACCAGTACAGGCTGGGGGTTGACCTGCTGGAGAGCAAGTCTGTGGAAAGAGACCTGGGAGTCCTGGTGGACAACAGCATGACCATGAGCCAGCAATATGCCCTTGTGGACAAGAAGGCCAATGGCATTCTGGGGTGCATCAGGAAGAGTGTGGCCAGCAGGTCGAGGGAGGTCATCCTCCCCCTCTACTCTGCCCTGGTGAGGCCACATCTGGAGTACTGTGTCCAGTTCTGGGCTCCCCGGTTCAAGAGGGACAGGGAACTGCTGGAGCAGGTGCAGCAAAGGGCTACGAAGATGATTAGGCGACTGGAACACCTCTCTTATGAAGAAAGGCTGAGGGATTTGGGTCTTTTTAGTCTGGAAAAAAGATGCCTGGGGGGGACCTTATCAACACTTATAAATACTTAAAGGGTGGGTGTCAGGAGGATGGGGCCAGGCTCTTTTCAGTGGTGCCCAGCAACAGGACAAGAGGCAATGGGCACAAACTTGAGCATAGGAAGTTCCACCTAAACATGAGGAGGAACTTCTTTACCCTGAGGGTGGCAGAGCACTGGAACAGGCTGCCCAGAGAGGTGGTGGAGTCTCCATCTCTGGAGACATTCACAACCTGCCTGAACGTGTTCCTGTGCAACCTGCTCTAAGGTGACCCTGCTGTGGTAGGGGGGTTGGACTAGATGATCTCCAGAGGTCCCTTTCGACCCATACCATTCTGTGATTCTGTGATTCTGTGATTCTTCCACTCAGCTACTGTGACCACCAGAAAGACACCAAAGAGATTGTAAAATCTCTAATTAGTGTAAAGTCACTAATATGGTTATTGTAAAATCACCATATCAGTTAGAACAGCCCATAGATTTGCAATAGGAACTGAGCTCATTGAAGCCTTGGAAGTGAGACTACATTGCTGCCCTATTCTTTAGTCTTGCATGAAGCATAGGGTGGGAAGATTAGCAGATTTGGCTAAGAATGCTCCAGTGGCTCAGAAGGAGTGATTAAGGCAAAAGCTCTGGTCCCATCTCAACTGTGCTAGAGGTGCTTGATCACTATGCATCATTTAAGTCCATTTAAAAGCAGTGAAGGTACCAAGTCTGCCTTAGAGACTCTAAGTGTCTACTCTTGAAAACAGCAAGACAGGGAAAATCAAACTGCAACAAGTGCCTCTTGAGCACATGCAAGCTTGTTTTTCAACAAGCTGTAAGTGGGAAGACTTGAACAGATTTTCACCAGAAGAATAAATGGCATACACTCAACACAAATTGTAAGCCAATCAAAAGGAGAAACAAAACTTCTTTATAATTCCACCTGATTAGATGTGACAGGCAAAGCTTCACTTCAGATGGTTAAATGCTGGCAACATAAGAAACAATTGAAAATGGGGTATAAGCATGAGAGACATCAGACACTTTTATTAACCTGCACAGCAACCAGCCGTGTCTAAAATTATGCATTTGGTGCATGCCCAGTTTGACTGCAACCATTCAAAACATACAGAAGGAACATCACTTCCAGTCCTTCTCCCTCCAACAGGCAAATTATGAAGTACTTACGTGTTTCATCCATAGTTCATTCTGAATGCTTTTTAATACCTTTTTATCTAGCCCCACATAGGTTGGGCCACAGTTCTTCATAAGAAATTTACAGAGTGCTGAATGCTGAAACTTAATGAACTCTCACCAGGATCCTGCCTGACTTGCTGATTTCTGGGTTGCTTTGGTGCCCAGCAGCAGAAATCTAAAGAATGAAACTGCACTCGGAAGAAATTCTCTGTTTAAGGAAATTATATATACTCAGAGCCACATCAGTCATAATATCTCGTAAAAAAATCAGAGGAGATAGAACAATAAATGATTAAGAGAAACCAAACAACAACCTCAGCTCAGGGGGAAAACTATTTCTGCAAATTAATAGTGTGATGCTTGAAATAAGACCGGAGCATCAGAAGAGTCAGGAGTGCCTGCAAGTTCAAGAGAAGATAAGCCTTGTTCCAGTGGCTTAAAAGCATCATCTTTGTGCCATAAAGATCCATGAGCAGAGCACAACCCAAAACCATTTGTGAGGTGAAGTGTTTTCAAAAGAGAAGGCAACATCCTTCAACACTGAAAGTGGTTACTTTTAGAAAAGTTACTACACTGACACTCATATCTTCAGCTTGAAGCTAGTGGTTACCTGAATACAAAAAATAAGAGCTAAGAAAAGAGAGATCAAGTGGTTATCCTCCTGCTTCACTCTCCCTTGCTAAGGTTTGCCTCACTGCAGCAGGATTTCAGTGCTGAGTGGTACATGATTGTGCACTTGGTGCTTCAGGTTGTGAAGTTAGTCAAGTATAAAAGGGTAACTTAGACTGGAAGTCTACTATCGCTGTGAAAGTATCTCACATTTCCATGTTCTTTTAAATTTGATAACAGCGGCAGGCTTTTTGAATAAAGAAGAGCACTAGATGGCATTTAAATAGCAGATCTAATGTAATTATGTGTAAGTTGGAACAATTATATAAAAATCATGCAATAAAGAAAGGAGGCAAAGCACTCAGCCATCTCAGATGAACGAAAATGCCAGAAGGGACCTAAGTCTTCATCATAGACTGATGACCTGCTAAATTACATTGCCAGAGCACACGCAAGCCCATCACTGAGAGTCTAATTCCAGCCTACCTCTACGGAGAGATGAAAAATCCTTCTTTCAAGCAGAAACCAGAGAAAAAGCCCAGAAAGCAGAGAAAAAGAGCAATGAAAATGAAAAGCTTCATAGGGATCTGCTGGACCTTGCTGATACTGCACCAGAACTTGATTAAAGAGGTTACAGGGGGCTTCATATTTCCCTGGCTGTCTCATCAGAGAGACTCTAGTAAGAAATGTAATGGATAGATTGAGAGTGCATAAATGAGGACACTCACTGACCTCTGGGTCCCAGAACTCTGGGAAGCCAGTTATTCTTACGAATGCTCTCTTTCAAGTTGTAAGTCCAAAGTGGTACAAGCTACAAGGAATGCAGGTGATGGTGAGGCTGGACTGTCACTTTGGGCGCAGAGCAAGTTGGTAGGGCAAACTGCTGCTGGAGAACATCTGCAGCACGCAGGGGATCACAAGAGAAAGACCCATTAACTAGAACTGGCTTTGGGACAAACTGAGGCACTGAATCCAAGCTGGTTAGTCCTGCCTATGGGTCAGGGATCAGATTAATAGAGCAGCACTGAGGTAAAATGGTTATCCACTTTTTAGAACAGAAGTAAGACCATGCTGTGCTGTAGCTGTACATCGAATCATAGAATCTCTTTCTTGGGATGTGCCATATATACAATAGAGAAGTTTTCCTGCTCTGGTTCCTTCTATGGACTTGGAACACATCTTTTAACTTCAATATTCACACATAGGTGAAATAGGGTGATTAGGCCTACCCACCTTTCCAGGCTGTAGTGGTACTGATGGGCTTGGTTGTGGCAGCTTCAACAGTAGATCAGGCAGGGTTATCACAGAGCTTCACTGGCCTAGGAAAAAGTCTAGACCATACTGTCCCTTAGGAGAAGAGGGAAGAGTATTCTTCATCTCTTCAAACAAATAAACTGCTTGTGTGCCTGGTCTGCAACAGAGAAGGTGACTTGGACCACCTATGCTGGCTTCTGCTCTGGCCACGGGGGTAATCAACCAGCCCAAGGGGCTACTGAGAAAGCAGTGAGCAAGCCAAAAGCGATGAGATGCAAAGGATGCTGAGATCAGTTTTAAAAAGGAAGGTTCCCTAAGCAGAGAGGACACAAAAACAGATACAACCCCTCATTTTTGTGAGATGTTGCAGCTCTTCACAGGCCCTGCATCTTTACTAATGAAGTGTAACTTCACTGGTAAAGGGATGCTGAGCACAGCATCACTTCCCAGAGACAGTCAGGAGGGAGCTGCACCCTAGTCCACGATCATGTGGGATAGATGGAGACCTTCACAATCCCCTTCACAATTCCTCTGGGGAAATCCTTTGTGCTCAAAGAGCACTTTAAAAATAAAGAGAAAGCTTTTACAGCTTCATATACGTGACCAGGGAGAACTCAAAATGTCATCTGCCTTGCAAAGGGCAACATAAGTCTCTGCAGACTGCTTCAGCTTTCCCTCAGGGGAAAATAGCCTGCTAGCTGTTATTGTTACACCATCAAACCAGTCATTAAACATAGATCACACCACAGAAAACAGAAAAATCATGATGAAAGCTTTTCTTGTAAATAAATAAATATATATAAATACATACATATATATATACTGTGTGATATAGATAGATTTATAAGCTTGATTTTTGTCACGGAGAAGCTATTTTAGGTTCTAACAAAAAAAAAAGTTCATTTGTTCACCTTAAGGACAGAAACATGGAGATTGTATTTCCAAGATGACGAAGCTGTATGGGGTAAGAAAAGTTCTTGCAGGTACATCAGTATCAACATCCCAGTAAACAATAGCTGTACATTTCAGGCACACACATCATCACAAGCTATCTTTGGATGAGGCAGGGATAATTAATTAGCTACATCAATTTGCCTATGATTTTCAAGCTCTCTGACTTAGAACTGTGATTTTGATGGCTGTGCAGAAGTGTGAAATTTGGATATGGGCAGCAAAGGCTTTGAAGAGGAGAGATTTGCAAATCACCACCTACTGTGCTGGCTAAAAGGCAGATCTGAAACAAGACACCCAGATGCTGGAGATGGGACTCAGGAACATTGCAAGCGAAACAGGAGTGCTGCTGGAAGCTGTCACCCCAAGGGAAATGCAAGAGGATGCCTGGCTGATGAGGACAAAGTGAGGAAACCATGTAAAGAACAGGCCTACGAGGTAGTTTGACAAGAGAAACACAGAAAATGTGATAGCACTGGAGAAACAGTTGTATAGCAGTTGTTTCCCATGAGTAGTGGCCAACGGCTTTGGTTCACTAGCCTCAGACAACCACTGTCAGCTACATTGTCCACACAGACAACACCTGCTGTGGGGTAAGCGTATTTGCTCCTACAGTCAGAAGGCCACCTCCATACACTGCTTTCCCACAGCAAGGACACAGCAGTGCCAAAGGCACCTTGTTGCATCAGTACAAGCCATCCAACTCTCTGGGGTAGCGTCAAACAGATTTTGAGCCATCCACATTGAAATCTCATTATTTTTCACAAGAGGCTCATCAATATGTGGGTAGCATCTCATGTCAACACAACACCACAACTTCATTTGCAAAACTCCCAGAAGCACACGTGGTAAAATAATCTGATCCGGTACACTCACCGAGATGTCCTTTGCGTAGTAAAGCGGCTTAGCCTTTAGCTTCTTCCTTTTTCAAACTGTATAACTCTTGACAAACACTCCCAATTCTGTGGTGTACATCCTGGGGGCCCTGCGCTCCAAGCACAATGCCACAAGCTTCCCAGGTTTCCCTGTAGTTCAAGTGGGACAGCATCACTGCTGAGAGACAATTTAGGAAACTGCTGTTGTCTCTCAACAATTTCATTTGCAGAGTGCAAGCTCTCTGGGCTGTTGCCCTTAGGCCAAGGGATGTTGATGCTTGTCCTTGGGAACTTTTGCAACTTCTGGTAAATGCAAGGTTATGTGAATTGGGCTGGGAAGCGGATGCTCAGGGGAAGCCTCCCAGGGCAATTTGTTTCACCCAGCATCCTACGCTGTCCTTGGGTTTTCTCTTAACATCCTACCTTCATGTTGGTCTAAACAAATTGGAACACACACTGGACCCTGCTGCACGTACTGATTTCTCCAAGGAAAAATTGAGGCAAGCAGGTTGGAGGGAAGCTGGGGTACACTCCAGGCAGGTCCCAGGCAGGTAATTCAGAGGCATACTATGATACACATCTTGCACTCCATCTAGAAGTGCTTCAAAGGCACAATTTATTTTTATTCCCCTGAATTTGATTTCTTATCCTAGGATTCTTCACATAAAATAAGATAGTGTCTTTAAGCATCCAAAACATTTGATTTATCTGCTGTATGGAAAAATCAGAAATCATACTAGAGAAAGACTTGTGTATAATCCGTTCACAGCCTTGTTATAACTTATCTTGGAGACATTTTGAGGGCACTGAACAAGGCAAAAGTGGAAACTAACAGTGACTATCTTTTGATTAAGACCTGTAGGGCCAAAACCAACCCAGTTCCCAGACTTCCAGCAGTGGAAAAGTGCACCTTTCCATGGTCATTTGGTACCTAATAGCTAATTGCAATTTGACTATGGTTCTGGTGTGTCCAGAGTCAGCAGTGGATTTAGACTACCCAATTAAGACATGTGCCTGATTTTGGCACCACTTTCTCTCTCTTCCAATCTTGATTTTCCTATCAGTCTTGAAGGCTCAGGATCAGACAAGAACTCCTCTCCCTTCCCCCCACGCCAATTCAAAACTATTCTCAGACAGTTTTCACTTTCTTTGTGGCCTCTTAGGCAGCAGAACCATTTGTATTTTGCTCTGATTTGGGGGAAAATCACTTTACAGTCATTGAGATAAATTCTTTGAATGATGGCTACAGACTTGCATGGTTCCCTGTGCACTAAACTACTGAGATCATCAATTGTATCATTAGACAAAGTGGCTGAAATAAGTACAGTTCAGACAACTCCTTAGGAATGTGGTCCAAAGCCCATCAATAAATTGCTTCAGCAAATGTCTTTCTAGTGAGAGGGATATGAGAGCGAGATACAGCCTGGTTATGTCCACAGCTATTGAAACCTATTGGCCATCCCCCAAATGCCGAGGTCCCCAGTCACTCTGTTATCACAGGGGAAGCTAGAATAGCAAAAGGGAGCACATTTTCTATGGAAAGGAGTAAGACTTAACCATCCATTTAACCTTATCCATCTGAAGATAAACATCCTGTCCCTTAGCTGAATGTGTGTGGAGTCATAAAAGAAAAGGATCTGTTCAGACTTTTGTCTTGTGATCTGGCTGTTATGAAGTGGGGGCTGGTTTGTGCACGCAAACTCGCTGCAGCATTTCCCCTTGGTTTGGGAGCAGGCAGGCAGGCAGACAGAGATGAAGAGATGCTCTGTCAGGGCAATACACAGGCTATTGCAGAACAGCAGCCTTAGTCCAGCTCTGAGACTCAGACAGGAAGAGCTCATCTCTGGTAGACTGTAAAGAAGTATAATCAATATTGACCGTTCAAAGTTAGCCTGTCGAAAACCGGATTGCACAGAAATGACAGGACAAACACGGGGCCCTGCCACAGGCCCTGGGAGCAGGATGCCATGCTCTCATCACTCTGGGCCTGAGCAACCTGGGGCTGCTGGCCTCCGGGACAGAGGAGAGCAGAGATATCTGGATGGCTTTGCATGCAATCAGCCTGGATCCATCAGGACTAATGAGTTCTGCATCAGTGCTAGCCAATGACTCTCTCTTCCTGCACTTCTGCACTGTGCTCCTGGGCGCTCTGGAGTCCAAGCTGTGCTCAGACACAGCTCTGGGTTAATGGTTTAGCTTTAGGCTCCAAACCCACACAGACATGGCTATGGGTTGGTGATTTAAGTACCTAGGACTCAAAAGTAAATGCAAGTGTGTAATGTAGAGGCCCTACTTCTCAAAGTTGATGGTAATTTTGAAAGAGTTTAAATGAGAAGTGCTTTCCTTACACAATCTTTGACACAATCAGTCTTCAAAGCACACGCCAATAGAATGTGTTTGGTCAGTTCAGTGACTGTGAGGGTAGCAGCATTTGGGTCATTCTCAAGGGCAGCACTGTCTCATGTGCTGAGGCTGATGCAGAGCTGTGTACCCCGTGCAGACAGGTGTATCTACATAGAGCTGTGGTTTATGAGAGTACAGCCTCTATGGGGATGCAAAAGTCAAAGACAGGGAAGGCAGGAGTGAGAACTAGCAGCTCAATCAGGCCCCTTTTACTCCACAAGACAACACGTGCCCAAGTGCTATCCACCATGGCAATGATATCAGTAGTACAGCATCTGTCACGGGGGAACCTGGGATCTTCATAATTACTGGGGAGAAGTAATGGCCCTAATAACAAGGTGTGATAGATGACAAACACATGAGGAATCCCTTTTCAAAGGGTTATGGTTTAAATCAGACTAGTGCTAGCACTTTTTCCTGGATCCAGGCACCATGCAGGACTGCTGGGCAGGAAGAAGAAGAGTCTGACACTGGCAGGCTCAGGTGGATTTTAGGCTGTTATTGTTCCTAGAGATTAATGTCTTCTTTTAAGTGATGCAGAAATGATGAGGAAGTTTTCTTTACTATCACTCCTACCTTGATACGCGAGGCTTGATCCAGACAACCCTCAAAAAGCTGAAAAAGAAATGGGATTTTTTTCTGTCAATGGAATGGACTTTGTTCTATGTCTTTATTTTGCATTTGGATTGAAATTTTCTAGCCAGTGACTGTCAACCCACAGAGAAGCTTGTTACTGTTGTTCATGTACTATCTTGATTATTTTTTTTTTCAACTGGAGACAAAACAGCAGTATTTTCAGATGGAGTTAATTCCGCATTAAACACGATTAATTCTTTTCATGCGCCTCCAGAAATGATAAGTTTTCATTTCCATAATACACCCTCACTTCAGAGGCATTAGAATGTCTGCCAGCTCTGTGTCCTTTGAATAATGAAATCACCAGGTTTGATATGAAAACATAGATTACAGCAGTTTAATTAAGACAGTTCTGGAAAAGTGAAAAAATATCAAGAGCAAATGTTCATCATTAAATGAAAGACAAATTGCTACATTTTGTTTGGGTAGTTTATGTATTTGGCAGGGGAAGACATGTCCTAGACAAAGACAGCTTTCCTCCTGCTATTCCTGGAGTGAAGCTGTATTTAAAGGTACAGGCGAAATTGGTTTTAATCACAATATTGGCCCAATTAAGTGTAGCCTGGAGCAGGAGAGGGAATATATGGTATCTACTTAGAAATGGCCCCTCTTTCTTCTCTATATGTTAGAAAGTCTGGCTCTCATTTGCTTTCCAGCACAGATTAGGGACCCAAGCAGCTTATGTAGGAAGGGATATTAGAATTATAATTCAAGATGGTGAAATTCAGATTTCTTATCCTGGGGGGAACTTCAAGGCACTGGCATTTGGTTTCATCCTACTTCACAGAATAAAAATAAAATAATACTTCCCTTTGACTGTTCTTACATATTTTCTATCAGCTGTCTCACTCTGAAAAAAAAATGAGTGCGATAATAAAGTCAAACTGACATGTTACAATCTTTTATTGAACAAATATTTTGATAATTCTCCACAAATATTTTGACAGAGCCACGGTACGCGACCATGAATTAATTTCGTTTCTTTCAAATAGCATTTGCTGACAGAAAGCTGCTACATTTACAATTGTTGACAAGCTCTGATTAGAAATTAACTGATCTGTTAGTGGTGAATGAACAGATGTATTTCTCCACCAGCGACACATGGCCAGGCCCTGGAATGCTTGAACTTCACCTGGACCTGGAAGCAATCTGGTAACAGAGTGATGCTTCCACGCACAGGAGATTGGGCTCTCCCTGGGCCAGCCTGTCCCTGCATAGTGGACTTCTTCAGAAGGAACAAGTGTTCACACCATCATCTGCCCTAACAATGAGCCCTCAGTCCTTGATTACCTATCTTCTGCTAATGTAACTGCAAAAGGAAGAATAAAGGAAAAGAAGGAAAACCATATTTAATCTCCCCCAAGTGTCTGTAATATCCTTTATTTAGAATCATAGAATGTGTTGGGTTGGAAGGGACCTTTAAAGGTCATGTAGTCCAACCCCCCTGCAGTAAGCAGGGACATCTTCAACTAGATCAGGGTGCTCAGAGCCTCATGAAGTTGTCCTTGGATGTCTCCAGGGATGGGGCCTCCACCACCTCTCTGGGCAACCTGTTCCAGTATCTCACCGCCCTCATAATAAAGAACTTCTTCCTAGTGTCTCATCTAAACCTGCCCTGCTCTAGTTTAAAACCATTGCCCCTCGTCCTATCAGTACATGCCCTTGCAAACAGCCCCTCCCCAGCTTTCTTGTAGGCCCCCTTCAGGTACTGGAAGGCCGCTATAAGGTCTCCCCAGAGCCTTCTCTTCTCCAGGCTGAACAACCCCAACTCTCTCAGCCTGTCCTCATAGGAGAGGTGCTGCAGCCCTTTGATCATCTTCATAGCCCTCCTCTGGACCCACTCCAACAGGTCCATGTCCTTCTTGTGCTGAGGGCTCCAGAGCTGGTTTCTTCAAGTTTCTTACTGCCTCAGCAAAGTCTTTCAAAGGCTTTCCAAAATATTCCAAAAAGCATATTGACTGCAATGCACTCCTCCCTAGTCTGTGATTGATCTTGTTGTTTTCTCCTCTGTTTGTTTGCTTGGGTTTAGATGCATTAACTTTACACTTTAAGGCCCTCAGGGTACACAGCTATTATCTGTCACACCCCGTTTACCACCGGTCTTTGTGTCCATCAGTGGTAGTATCTAAATAACAAGCAAGACCATAATAGCAAAGTCAAGCAAAGAGAAAAGGAGTCCCAAGCTGTCCAGAGAATGAGTGGGGACAAAGGAAGAGCGAGGAAGGGGCTGAGGATATCAGGCAGTGAAAAACTCCCTAATCCTGGCCTGCCAGGTGGGATATTGGTCCCTTGGGGTGAGCTGGGGCACTCGGATCCAGCCAAGGCATGGAAATAAGAAGGGCTGTTGTACAACTGGATCTTTCACCAGGGGGACACAGAGGCTTCAAACTTTCTACCTGGAGACATCGGTCTGTATTCACTCCTGCCTTCAGTATGGGCATTTAATGGAGGTGGCCAGTCTGGGAGCCGCCATCTGCACAGGCTGCCTCAGTAGAGGGAAGGAGACATCTTCCAGTTGTGCACCCCTGTGAGAAACGCTCCTTATCCAATAATAACAGCTCAGGCAGTGAACGATATGAAGCACATTTTATTTGAACATTCTTGCAAGAACAGGTGACCTAGCAAGTAGGCACCCTTTTGGTTCTTGAAACACACCTTTTTATTTCCTAATCCCCGGCCGAATTTTCCCTCCCCTTTTCCCATTGGTTAGGTACTCCAAGGTTCACAGTCCGTTCGGAGTGCCTAAAATCCTTCCCGGATGTCCTGCCTCTGTTTACTTCTCCTTATGCTACACCTAAAGGGATTATCTGACTACTTTATTTCTTTCCTTTTTGGTAAAATTGCTCAATGTCATTAGCCCTGGGTAAATGTTTGACTACCCTTCTAGTCACTAATCCAGTATGAATCAGTTTGTCCTTTTGTCTGTGTGATAAGAAATGTTCTACAAGACATTGCTGGAGTCTCTTTGTCTAGTCATTCCCTTATCACGTCACCTCTGATGGAAACAGCTTTTCTCCACTGCAAAAACAATACCTGCCTTTCTTACACCCTAAACTGGAGCCAGCCTGCCCAGTGGGCAGCACCCACCTCCCATGACACAGGCACCAATGGCCGCAGCCATGGGTAGCACTGCCCAGTGCAGAAAGCAGAAGCTTTCGCTGAAGTTTCATCCAGCTGTGGAGGACAAAAGCAAGAAGCTTACAGAAAGGAGGACTTTATCTTGCCATGTCCCTGGCAGGAGCTAGCAAAGCTGGTACCAAATCTCTATCAGTGCTCTTGGGTGTATTAAATTAACATAATCAACCAGTAATGCAAAGTGATAGGATGAAATGAAGCATTGTTCAAGTTTAAGTACTGGGAAATCATGAGACTCTTGAGAAAAGAAGTGAAAGATTACCTCAAACAAACCTTTAAATGCAAAGTCACCATTTCTCTTTCCCTCTGCATGGTTGGTTGGTTGGCCCTGTGTGTGTAATGTCAGGCTCAGATGAGATCTGATTGCTCCCATGTTACCATGGGATACTTGCTATTCCACCAAAAGAGCAAAGGATGAGAAAAGCCCTTTATGAGAAACTGGTTTAAATACTTTAAAAAAAAAAAAGCCAACCACTAAAAAACACCCAAGATCCTAATGAGCAGACGCCAAAGAGCGGCAGAAGTGCAGAAATGGACCTGGCCACTACACTGGGAGAGAACATATCTGTCCTGACCTATTGTCTGTTGTATCACTGTGAAACACAGTGGGATAGAATACAACTCTGATTAAATCAGCATCTAAGACCAGAGAGGTATACCGTAATTAACCCATTCTGAGTGGTAATTGGCAGGGATAATCAAGGCTGAAAGCTGCACTGAAAACAGCTGCTCAGAACTGACTAGGCCAAATCTCAAAATGAGGAAACCTGTGCAAAAACTGAGAATGATGAGGAAAAAATGGGTGTGTGTGTGTGTGTGTGTGTGTGTGTGTATGTATGTATGTATGTAATGACTCTCCGCCCAAGGGAACCCACAACATTTAGCAGCATAACAGGGAAACTAATTAAACAAGGTCACTCTAACCAGCATTGAAATGGAGCTGCCTCTTGTGTAAGTATCTGGTTGATAACAACAATTACTAACATCACAACAGCAATAGTACAAAATTGCTTAAGTCTGGAAGTATGAAATAATACCAAAACCGTCTGAAGCATCTGGTAGACAGGCCACTCAGCCTGGGTTCAGATTTGGTTAGGAAGGCAGTTTGAGTTTATCCCTTCAAAAGCTGTGTTCGTAGGAACCAGACCCTCTGAAGTCTGCAACACAGAGATGTCTGTGCCTGAACTCTTCTCCCCGGCTCCTTTTCCACACAGCAAAGGCAAACAGGTACTTTTAGGACACAATTCATGTGATCAACGACAGCCATTTATTTTAAAATGAGATGAATCGCATCCTAAAATTATAATCATATCCTGGCTATAAAGGGACCCTAGACAAGTAGTTTGAATGTGAAACAGCTTTATTGTAAATTTCTTTATTTTATTTCTATCAGATGAACGCTACTTGATGCATATTGACACTAGATCCTGTACGCAACACACCAGACTTTGCTGGGTTGATTTATTTTCAAAATTAAAGTGTCCGCAAGATAGCAAAGTGTATGTTTTTCTGGCCACCGTTTACACTTAAGGTGATGCCCATATTTGTCTGCACTCCTCACCTTCATATTTCTTGCCTTTGTAACATTCTCTCTTCCATTTTCTGTGCGAGTTCATGTTTCGCAGGTGAGAACAGCTCTCTAAGTGCCAAATCACCATATCATGGGAGGAAGAAGAGTTCCGGATACTTGGAGAAACACTATAAAACCCACAACCCCCTTTTCAACCCACCCCTCCTTTTTTCTTTCCTTTACTTTGAGTTTAAGATCAAGGTGGAAACTGCTTGGGGCGTGCAGACCCAACAGCAAGGACTGCAAAGGCAAATCTGAGCAGACAACCAGGGAAATAAGGAAGAATCTGGTAGGCAAGGTTTCTGAAAGAAGAAATAGCTGCAGCAGAAAGATAAATTTTCTATAATAAACTTCAAGGTGGTTCAGGAATAAGCTGTTATTTTAACAGGCCATGTTACTGAACTGGAAAAACTACCTCTAGCCCAGCCCTGCTTTGATGCCTTTGCTTTTATTCTTCCAAAAAGGAAGTATTACGTGTAAAAAGCAATACTTCTACATATTTTGTCAATATGGTCACCTGGATAAATAATAAAAATGACAATACTAACTCCCCAGAGACGACATGAGAAATAATGGCTTCAGTGACTAGCATGATATTTGGCAACATGGAAAAATTACTCATTTCTTAAAACTATTTTTGAAAGTTACTATTTTCTCCAAGCTTTTTCTTTTTCAAGAATACTAAAGAGGATTTGTAACTGAACATAAATGGACAATTATGTTCAACATTCAGAAGAGGCAAAAATGAGTACCTAAGTATTGCCTCCAAGTAGCTGATTCTGAAGATGCAACCAGAAATACCACAGAAAGGATCTTCTGCAAGCTCTTTTCAACAACTACAATGACGTTTAAGCCTTGATATTCTTTTATAGTTAGAAGAAAAGCTATCGTATTAGATGGACATAGTAGATCTCTGCTAAATATATAGAGATATATATTATCTACCACCTGAATTATCCTCTCAGGAGTGCTGCAAATGGATGAAATTCATTATATATAAAGTCATGATAAAACTGAACCATATTCTGTAAGGTAGGGTGCAATGAGAAAGCGGATACAATGCAACGTGGAAATCTGTCAAGAAGCAGTGTTATGAAGATCCAGCAGGATCTTTTTAAAGTGTATTCAGAACAGATGGTATGACAGGTCCATGTTCTCTATCTACGAGTGATCAGAAGCTGGAAGAATGGTGTATTTTCAGCTCATTAGGTTTGGACCATCTGGCTGTGGTGGGAGATTTTGAACTGAGCAAATCCAGGTCCTCACAGAGCGCTCATGAGTCAAGGCATCTCAGTCCTCTCTGTTTTTTACAATGAATCCAAGCAAAAGCCACAGGTTCACCTTTGCCTCATTCTGCCAGTCAGTCCTATCTGCCCGTACTCTGCTTTTTCTCCTCATTCTTGAAGTTCTGTGCAATTAGCATCATCATTAAATAGCAATTTACCGGTCGGATCCAGCTTTACGTTTTTTAAGTGCTCTTACAAGCTTTGTTTAATCATTTCTTTCCTGAAAAAACCCTTGGGACCATTGCCATTACCATTTTACAGATGCTGCTACCAATCTCTGACATATAATAGACATGAAGTGGCCTGCTCAATGCTACAAGAGAAAACAATATCATGGCTAGGACTGAGTTTCAGGAGTCCTACCTGAACTCCTCTTCTCTCTCTTCTTCCAGGATAAAGATCACAGGTTTTCCTTTTCCTATTTGAAACTCAAGCATGAGGAAAAGCAATTAAAACCACAGTCAGCATTGAGGACTAATTCACTAACTATGAGAACTGTAAAGGTATGAGGAAATAAGGATGGTTCTACACACAGAAAATCAAAGAGCTGTCATGTGGCCCTTGGGCTGGGTGAGGTTTTTCTCATCTAGTTTTAGAGCTGAGATTCAGCAGTAGGTTGAAAAAAAGAAAGCAGCTCAACAAACCTAAGTGCCTAGCACCACTTGGGATGCCCTGGGATTTCTGAGATATCTGCATGAGGGTGACCTGCTCTGCAACATCATCTTCGGCACATCACCAACAGACTCTGAAAGAAGTCCCTGTTGTCCTGCTCACTGGGAATAGCTGCAGTCCTGGAGCCACTAGAGAGAAGAAGCAGTCCTCTAGGCTTTCTGGGTGATGTGGAGGACCCTGTGGTGAAAGGAAGGGTGGCAAAAGCCCAACCAGAACAGCCAAGTATAGAACACAGTGGATGGGAAGAGGAAGCCTGCAGTCCATGAGTTAGAGTGGCAGCCACGTGTTTGGACCAGTGTATCTCCTTGAGTGCATCATGTGAGACTCTGGAGAGTCACCTTGGGCCAAACCAATAAAAGGGATTTTGGCACCTAAAGTGCTAGAATGCAGTGCCTCAAAATAGGATTCACAGTAGTCAGCACACAAAGTTTTGCAGAAGGGTACAAAATCACCTAATAGGAAACTGCAAAGGGGAGGAAGCATCCTCCTTCAGACCCAGGCACATACATGAAGCGAGGATTCCCATCGGGCACCCGCACAAAGGGGTCCCTTTGGGGCAGGGGCTGTCAACTGCCTCTGTCTTTTAGAAGAGGCAGGAGGGAGAGTACTTCCATTTCCATAAAGAACGGGAATTAATTCCCCCTTGCCTGGGAAGCAGTGGGCCGTGGTACCACCATGAAACAGTGCAGATTCCTATGTTTCCATCTTTCCAAAATAGTGCCTTAGGCAAAGAGCTGGAAGTAAGCAGGGGAGGAAGATGACATCTTTCATTTTTGCCTGTGATATAGAAACTTGATATCTCTGGTGCTGGAAGGTGAGAGCCCATCAGAGTCGCACCCTATGGTCCAGCAATTTCAGTGTCCATGTGCAGAAGGTAAGACTGAGTCTCCAGCTCCAGCTGTGCACCCTGTGTGAAGGTATCCCCGGATAAAATTGTACACTCAGTGAGACACAAGGACTGAAACCAGGAATACTCTGAGGCAAGTCATAGCTTTGCCTTGTGTGCCCAAAATCCCCATGGAATTGGAGGTTAGAAAATTAAATCCCACCCCCAAATCCAGAATCATCACTGCAGCTGTGACCTACAGCACAGATCTGTCCATCCCAGATCTGGTTCTCCTCACAGGTCTACCCAAAACCAGTGATGTGTGCTCTGTTTGCAGCGCGTAGGAGGTGCACGAGCAGCCTCGCACAACCACTGTCCATCAGACAGAGAAGTTCTCAGCCTGAACCTGAATCCAGGGTCTTAACCCAGCCCTCAGCAATGGGGCGAGTTCCCTTAAAATCTGTGTCTATCTGGAAATAGCAAGTATGTTGCTGTAACCATAGCGGTCTAAACACCTTGAAGGGTTAGGGAAAAGTGACTTCATCTACTAGACCAATTACTACACGCGGAGACACAAGACCTTCATCAGGTCTTTTTAAGTCCCTCTCTTCTTCTCTGTTGCCATACACAAATCTCAAGCCAAAGTGTGTTGTCATCCCTGGAGTATATTAATTCAGGTCAAAATTGAGATTAATGATCCTTTCTCAAGAAATTACACATTCTAGCATAGCACTTGGTCTGAAGGCCAATTTACCTATGTTGTAGTGTTCTGGGACTTCTGGAAAATTATCTGATATAATCACTGGATAGCAGCCCAGAAGAATTTTGATTTTGGCTAGGGTTACTAATACTTATCTCTGAATGATGGATTGCCTACATTATACAGTTCATATTTCTCATAAAATTTTGCTCATAAATCAAGAGGCATACAGCATCTTATGTACTTCATCTAATGAAATATAGATTAGTCTGCGGGAAGATTTTTGGAAGTCAGTTAGATGAAAGTCAGCCTGTGTTTCTTCTCACCGGCGCTTTTTGTTAAAAAAAGAAACGAGCAGGATACATCCATTAAAAAGGTATTAACACAGGGATATTTCTTGGAGTCAAAGGGAGAGGTTGTTTTTCACATATAAGCAGGCGTGTACCTGCTTCAGATTATAAACTGCTGCTGAGGTGCAAAATAATGTCCTAAACGCCCTACTTATTGAAATCCTACAAACACATTAAATACGTCTGCTTCCCCAGAGTTTGTCCAATATGGAGGATAACCTCTTAATGCTGTCAGTACGTGCTGACACAGCACAGCTTACACATACCTCATGAAACCAGTGAGTAAATAACTACAAAACAAGGATACCCACACACAAGGTGGTCGTAAGAAACTGGAGGTTGATACAGTTTTACTTCTGCTCTGTGTAAGCTGCCCAGCCCTCACTTTAAGGTGTCTGGAGAAGAGGGGATGCACCTTCTGGGAAAGACAACAGCAAAGGAGGAGGGGATGTGCAGTGGAGGAAAGCAGATGAAGAAGCCCCAAAGGGAACAGTGGTCCAGGGCATGGTGGAGGATGTACACAGAGGCTAGGACAGGCTGATGCCAACCACTGCAGGTCTCTTTCACAGTGGAGTCGGTGGAGTGATGTTAATTTACAAGAGCTGCCGTGTGTCCCAGGAAAATGTTATGGGACGGACTATGAAAGCCTGCTCACACAGAGCAGCCCCTTGGTCTGCCAGCAGCTCCAAGGACTGAAGCAGAGGTCACCCATGCAGTAAAGCAACACAAAGTAGCTCATTGCATTGGTTGGAAGTTGGAGAGGGCATATTAAAGAAGCAGCTCCATTCTCCCCAAAGGACATAATAGAGAGATAATAGAGATTTCCTGAGAGACCCAGCCAGAGATGATAGAAGAACACATTTCCAATTATCTACTCATCTGAAAGGTGACTAGTGGGTGTCACTCACAATCAGGCTTATAGAAGCAATGCGCTCTACCTTTCAGGATGACATTTCTTGTCAAATTCAGATAACAGAAGCATAACCACAGTGTTCATTCCTCCCAGGAAGCATACTCTTGTAATTTTTTAGATGCAAAAGATGTCCAAGTACAGTAGCTCATACCACCCAGGCCCATGGCAATTTCTTTGTAAGGAAGTTTGAGAACAAGTAATACTGTGAGAATCTCTATATCTTTTGTACTGCAATTTGCTACTACAGGGAACAGTTCAAATTTGTTCCTCTGATGTCCATGGATCTTGAGGGATCTGTGCTTATCACACAACCACCAGCCTCTGCTCTGGCTCTCTGAGAAGGCGGCAAAATGATCTGAGGACCCCCCTCTGCTATGAATAGCCATACTGAGCATTCAATAGTCCCTGCACAGCTTTTTAGGAGGACACAGTGCAATCAGTGGCTCTCCTGGAAAGAAGAGAGGGCAATTTGTAGTAACTTTCTCTCCCTGGCTTTATCTCTTATCATTGCCACTTCCCTGGTCAATTTGAAAATAGTGTGTACTCCAGTATTAATATACGATCCTTTCCAGCCTTGTCATATATTTAGTGTTCCAGCCCTGAATCATAGAATCATAGAATCGCCTAGGTTAGAAGGGACCTTTAAGACCATCGAGTCCAACCATCAATCTAACACTGCCAAAACCACCACTAAACCATGTCCCTAAGCACTATGTCTACCTGTCGTATAATGCATGTGTTCCTAAAGACTCTCTTGGAAGGAAAGTAAGTTCCAAGCTCATTTTGTTGTCTTCTGCTCTCCTCCTCATCCTGATGATCTTAAGGACTTGACCGGGTATTTATTTTTAACTTAATTATTTGCTGTGTGATGCTGTAGCTGTTTACACACGCAAAACTGCATAAAGTCAAACACTACATGCAGCACAGGACCATATGTAAACTTCTTCTAAGAGAACCCAAATTTCAGGACTGAATGCAAATAGAAGTGTTCACCAGAGCACGACTGCTACCAAGAATAAAAAACAGCATTAATGAATAAAGTTTTCCTCAAAGAATTAAGCAAATGGCAAAAGGAATAAATGACAAGCCTGACATTTTAATAGAGAACTATCCTCCTGAGTCACATCTGTGGGCTGTGAATTGTGTTGGGCTTATATCAAAGGGTGTTGATTAACTTTTTTCAAATTGCACAGCAACACGTGCTATTTAACACACTTAGTTCATGCATCCGTAAGTTATTTCTTTCTCATTTTTTAAAGATGTGAATTTTTAGATTTCTGTGCAGTTTTACATTTTATTAGATAGCAGGTGCACTTGAAAACCACTAGAATTAAATACAGAAAGAAAAAAAAAAGACAGAAGGGGAAGACAAAAATGGCATTCATCCTGAAAAGTGTGAGGTTTTCCACCAAGATGGAGAATCCTTCCTTTGTCATTTCTACATAAAATTTATTGCTTGTTTTTGACAGAAATGGATATAGAATGTGTAGATAGGCTAGACTTCCCATGTGCCCTTTCCACTACTGGCAATTTGCACTCATCCTAATGCTTTTTTTTTTTTTTTTTTGTAAGTTGCTTTCCAGCATCTACTAAATATAGCTGGATGCTAATTATAAGTACCTAGGTCCCAGTCATTTCTATTTGTCCTTCCCAATGGCCTGCTATCGTTGCACCTGAAGTTGAGTATTTAGTCCAAATAGAAAAGAATCACCCAGTTTTAAGTTCATTTTGTTACAAACTTTGCGAGATCAGGGATAAAAGGCTTCATTAAAGTCCGTTTATGTGACTGAAAAACTGTGGGGCAACCTTCACTACTGGATCTTCCTATTAAAAAAAAAAAATTAAAAAGCAAAGTGAGAAATGCAGATTTTGTTAAGCTTTATTCTTGATAGATGGCTTTGGTCAACTCTGAGTTGCTTTGCACAGAACTGGACCATGAACATACCACATACTGCTGTGCTAATGGGGAGTAAAAGACAGTTATTTATTGTCTTATTGCCAAATTATTGCCAACATTATATTGTCTTGTTAAATATTGCCAAACCTTTCTCACGGGTTGAGGACACTACACGGTGGAGAAACAGTCTTGGAAAATACTCCATTAACAAGTCTCTGGCGCTAAATTCTAATCCACCCTGCAGAGTCAATCTCACTGAAATTAGTCACAGTGTAGCCTGAACCTCAGTACATAGTTATTAAAATGAGCAGCTGACTCCAGTTAGAAATAGTACAGGAATGGCACTGGTAGGTTTATTTGTAATCTCTTCTCCTAAAGGCACCTTGGAGGTCAAAATTTGCAGAAATCAATATATGTCTGAAAAGTCCAATGCAATTAGCTGCGTGTTGTAGGTGACCAGAAGCTGACGCCAAACATCACAAAGAGAAAGGAGGACTACCAAATAGTCCTTGATAGTAACTTCTCAGAAACCTTCTCAATTACTAACACACTGACAGCTACAGTTAATAAAAAGCTTAAGAGTAAATGGTAAATACACAGATAAATAACAATGGAGAAATGGGGACCCCACTGATAAACATTTCTAAAATCAGATAATTCTAGGAAGATTTATAACAAATGTTATACGTCTGCTTAGCAGTGAATAACACATGCATGTCATCTGGTGGGCTAAGAGGGCCAAGAGCAGGTAAGGATAAATACAGTGTCCTTCATCTTGTTACTAAGCGTGATTTCAGCACTCCTTTAACATTTAAGCAGTCCAAGGACCTAAACAGGATAAATAAAGTGATCTCTGAGATGTTATCCCCACAGCCTTATAGGAGAGTGGAATTCACAATTCTGAACCTCATGACATTTTGACACGTTGCAACAATGAAGATTTCAGATCTACTGAGAAACTGGAAGTTATTCCAGCCATTCCTCCTATTTCTAGTCACTCCAACACCAAGTTATATGTTGGTCCTTCACAGCCTGAATGTTACCTATTGGCTGTCTAGTCATCCGCTTGAGACGCCCACTGTCAAAGAAAGAATGTCTCCACTGAAATCCAGCACATGTCCAGCACACAAGGAATCAGTGTCACGATGAAGAGTTTTGCATAGCTAGCCAGACCTTGGGGTTTTGCTGGAGAGTGGGTGCAGTAGATAATAATAAGAAAAGTTCACTGCTGTTTCCTAAGAAGTAGAATCGGTGCCATTTTTGGGGGTTTTCTTTACTACTCCCACACTCTATCCGGTCTGAGCACTGCACAGGATTTAGCTATGTTTCACTACTCAGCGATCCGGGAATATATTGTACTAACACTGTTTGCCCAGGGATTTTCTGGCATGAATAATGAAATTGCAGGAAGCCATATGCTTTTTCTAATTATCCATTATCCTCATTATTCAGCCACTGTCTGATTATCGATTCCAAAAAATCCAGCTCAGCACTAAGATTTAGATTCAGCAAATGAATTTTTCAAGTTACTCTAGGTTAACTTAAAAAGAAAACAGAAATCTCGCTGGCAAATTATACATTTATTAAGGTAAATTACTGAGATCCCTCAGGGACATGAAATTAAAAGTAACATGTTGTGTGAAAGGTTATAACACAAAACTGGGAGATTCTTTCATCAACTTTTGCAATTTCCCCTGACGCTTCGTATCTATCATCTGGGACACATTCACTGCAAAAAGTATAAATTCCAGTAAGGAAGAAAGGGAGAATGCAGGGGCTTTACTACCAGAGATAGAGACATGACCATCCCACTCTATGCAGCTCTTGTCAGGCCACACCTGGAGTACTGTGTCCAATTCTGTCCCCACAATTCAAGAAATACACAGGTAGACTGGAGAGGGTCCAAAGGAGAGCCATGAAGGTGATCAAAGGGATGGAGAACCTGCTCTATGAAGAAAGACTGAAGCATTTTGGCCTCTTCTCCCTGGAGAAGAGAAGGCTCAGAGGGAACCTCGTCACAGTATTCCAGCACTTAAAGGGCAGCTACAAAGAGGAGGGAGGCTCTCTCTTCACAGAGAGACTCATGGAGAAGACAAGGGGCAATGAGTACAAGTTGCACTGGGAGAGGTTTCATCTCAATGCAAGAAATAAATTTTTTACAGTGAGAACAACCAATGACTGGAACAGCCTCCCCAGGGACGTAGTAAAATCCCCATCACTGGAGGTTTTCAAGGTGCAATTGGACAGAGTGCTAGATAATCTCATCTAGGCTCCCTTTTCCATGACGGGTTGGACCAGATGATCTTTCAGGTCCCTTTCAACCTTGGCTATTCTATGATTCTGTGAACAAACACATAATAAAAGGTGCTAATGTTTGGGGTTTTTTGATTTTGCTTAAAACATTTTAGGGTGGGATGGCCACAGTTTTGCAGACAGGGGATACAATCGTCGGTTACTCCTGAAGGCTTTAGAGACACACATTTGGCCTAAAGCCAACTCTCCAACCCAGCCACTGCAAGGTCTCCCTTACACTGAGGCTTTGCTGATGCTGTGGAGCCACTCTGGTGTCTCCTCCATACTCTGGTGTCTCCTCCATATTCCTGTTGCATGGAAAGTGGCAAAGCAGTTTTGGCAGAAGATAAACCCCCTTGCATTCTAACACTCCTCACTGAGGTGGGAGGCTCAGTGCGTCTAGGTTTAAATTCTGAGTGATGCCCAATTCACCACTATCAGTCCAGTCCCGTTTAATATGTATTAAACTGTTACAGTTTGGATACACTAATAGTGGACTGCACCTTCAGCCTAGTCGTGCTCATGAACTAGCACGGCCACCCTCGAGTCTTTGGTCGCGTTCAATGAGAAACTGAAACGACTAGCTACTTAAACAGTGCAGTTTATTTAAACAACAGATATATAGGTTCTTAGGATTGCTGGTGATAAATACACTGTCTGCAAAGCACATGCAAATGAAAGTATTTTTACATATATAAAATGCACAACAAAGTTATAAACGATACAGCCTGGCTATAAATGTAGGAAAGAGATTCTCTAGAGAAATTTCTAAGTTTCCCAAGAAAGCACACGGTATAATCTAAGTCTTACCCAAAGGCGTCGCTATGGGGGAGAAGAAAGGCTCAGCCCGTCAACTGATCCTGGAAGTCAGTGATGGAGTTCTTCACGATGGTGTCTTCCCCAGGTATCCCCCCTTTCTTGGGCTATTTTTATACTATTTTTTACCTTCAAGGTGGAGTTTGAGTGACTTTAGTCATAAATACTTTAATTATGTTTGGTGTAAAATTCTCTCGCTTCGCATTTAAAGGTATAGTTTACGAAAAATTCAGGGTGCAGACTCAAGGAGGAGTGGTCGCACCTTGGAGGTGGGTAGCCTTTGGGATGGAGGTGTGTTTTGGTATTATAATGACATTATAATGAGCAAAGTTCTCACAAAGGACAGCATTTCATCAAAATTTGACAAAATGTTGGCTGAGGGTGGTAAATGGGCAGCTTATCGGTTCTATAGTACCATCTCATTCCCATATCTGTTGGATTATCACAGGGCTTGGCCATAGAATTTCCATCCCACTCCATTTCCCGTGTTGCTTCGCAAGCAATATTGCACAGGGTATTGCAGATGTTGAATTCTTTGCATGCCAGCTGCAGCTGCTCTCTACCTCAGAAGCCTCTTGATTTTATACTTTTCCTTAATGTGTGAACAATGCTGTACTTTTGTATTTTTAGCCAATTTAGTAATTATTCCACAATTCCCATGCCAGGGTATTCACATTGTCTGATCTTAGGCCCTTCCATACAGCATGATTCAGAGGCCCTAAGCAAGGAGCTCACTGCAATCTCTCTTCAGGCAGCCTCTGTAATAGACTCTCCCTCCCCTCCAGCAGACCTGCAGAGTTTGCTCATCCATCTGTCTCTGCCCTGTAGGTCTCACGGGAGTCGTGTCAGTGTCAGTGAAGTCAAGCAACTATTGTCACCAGTCTGCATGGGTTCACGAACCTCCCCCTTGAGCTGAGCACTCCTCCACCACACTGAAAAATCTGTTTCAGCGTGTCTAATGATGACTGATGGATTGATTTTTCACTAAAATGTGAGATGAAAAATCTGACATGCTGCCCCATAACAAACCGGGTGTGAAAGATTTGAAGAAGTTGGAACGCATCTTGGAAATAATTTATGAAAAAGTACAACTTGTAAACACTGCCACCATTGATGCAGAATTCAGAGTGCCGTCTGGATATGTGACATGCTTCATCTCCTAAACATGAAAGGATTTAACAAAGAGCCAAGTAACACAGATGCAAGATGCTAGAAAAGCACTAAAAGTAATTGCACATGTCATTCTGGTTTTGTGAAAGCAAAGGGAAGGTGTGGGGCCCCTCAGAAAAGAAGCAGGAGATGTGGCGACAAGTGATATGGAGAAGGCCGAGGTTCTCAATGACTTCTTTACCTCAGTCTTCACTGGCAAGGGTTCCAGCCACACTCCTGGAGTCACAGAAGACAATGGCAGGGGTTGGAAAGAACTGCCCATTGTAAGTGAAGATCAGGTTCATGACCATCTGATGAACCTGAAAGCATACAAGTCCATGGGACCGAATAGGATATACCCACAGGTACTGAGGGAACTGGCGGAAGTTGCTAAACCACTCTCTATTATATTCCAGAAGTCATGGCAGTCTGGTGAAGTCCCCACTGACTGGAAAAAGGGAAACATAATCCCCATTTTCAGAAAAGGAAAGAAGGAGGAACCAGGGAACTATAGGCCAGTCAGTCTCTCCTCTGTGTCTGGTAAGATTATGGAGCAGATCCTCCTGGAGGCACTGCTGAGGCAGAAGAATAACGAAGAGGTGATTGGGTACAATCAACACAGCTTCACCAAGGGCAAATCCTGCCTGACAAACCTGGTGGCCTTCTATGAGAAGGTCACAACACCAATAGACAAGGGGAGAGCAACTGACATCATTTACCTGGACCTGAGCAAAGCCTTTGACACTGTCCCACATGACATCTTGGTCTCCAAGCTGATAAAATATGGGTTTGATGGACTGACAATTCAGTGGATAAAGAACTGGCTTGAAGACTGCACCCAAAGAGTGGCTGTCAATGGGTCCATGTCCAAGTGGAGGCCAGTGACAAGTGGAGTCCCTCAAGGATCAGTACTGGGACCGGTCTTGTTTAACATCTTCGTCAGTGACATGGACAGTGGCATAGGGCGCACCCTCAGCAAGTTTGCCAACAACACCAAGCTGTGTGGGGCGGCTGACACGCTGGAGGGAAGAGTTGCCATCCAGAGGGACCTTGACAGACTGGAGAGGCGGGTCCATGCCAACCTCATGAAGTTCAACAAGACCAAGTGCAAGGTCCTCCATCTGGGTTGGGGCAATCCCAAGCACCCATATAGGCTGGGCAGTGACTGGCTTGAGAGCAGCCCTGAAGAAAAGGACTTGGGGGTGCTGGTGGACAAGAAGCTCAACATGAGCCGTCAGTGTGCACTTGCAGCTCAGAAAGCCAATCATATCCTGGGCTACATCAGGAGAAGCGAGGCCAGCAGGTCGAGGCCAGCAGATTCTCCCCCTGTACTCCACTCTCGTGAGTCCCCACCTGGAGTACTGTGCCCAATTCTTGAGTCCCTGCTACAAGAGAAATAGGGATGTGCTGGAATGTGTCCAGAGAAGGGCCACGAGGATTATCAGAGGACTGGAGCACCTCTCCTATGAGGACAGACTGAGGGAGCTGGGGTTGTTCAGTCTGGAGAAAAGAAGGCTCCGAGAAGACCTCATAGTGGCCTACCAGTATCTTAAGGGGGCCTACAAGAAAGCTGGTGAGGGACTTTTCAGGATGTCAGGTAATGGCAGGACTAGAGGGAATGGATTAAAACTAGAGATGGGACAATTCAGACTGGACGTTAGGAAGAAGTTCTTCACCATGAGGGTGGTGAGACACTGGGAGAGGTTGCCCAGAGAGGTGGTGGAAGCCCCATCCCTGGAAGTTTTTAAGGCCAGGCTGGATGGGGCTCTGAGCAACCTGGTCTAGTGGGAGATGTTCCTTCCAACCCTGACAATTCTATGATTCTATGATTCTGTGATAACTGATCCAAATCTATTCGTCTGGCCTCATTGCTAAACCTCTAATGATGAGATGTACTGAAAATGAAGAAGGGACACCAAAACAATTGTCAGGACATAACAGGTTGCATTCAAGCAATTGCAGAAATTACGGAACACCTCCTGCCTCCAGCCAAGAAGACTGACGAGGATTACTCAGCTGGTGAGCTGGGTCCATATTCCAACTACATTCACCAAGATGACAGAAATATTCAGCTCTGGCTTACCAGGACTATTCTCTGACCAGTCTGAAGATGGATAATCTCTGCATCATTCACTCATCTTGGTGAGTTGTGAACAACATGTATAGAACGTAACTTAATATTCGCGCTTACATCCCAGTTCTCCTACCTGAACAATACCAGTATCTTAAAATAACCAAGAAAAAAATATTACTGAGAATAAGGTGGGAAAATGTGAGCAACATTCAGTACAAAAAATTTGCCTCATCCTCTCTCTACAACCTCACAAGCTGTCAAATCTCATTTCTTTCTTATAAACTGAGGTTTCTAGTTTTTTTAGTTTTTTATAGGTATTTTGACATCCTTTCTAGAGACTTTGTAATAATGTACCATGAGGTGAGCCAAATCCGACAAGGAGGAGGTGGGGAATACTGGAAGGCAAGATATGAGCTAAAATCCAGGAAAGGAGCTTTTCCATGACCTCCCACTAATTTTTGACATCACTAGGCAATATTTAGTGTGGTTATACACAGAAGTTTGCAAATAAGCCATACAGTATCATCCCAGCATATGCCATTCATGCTATGCAATGAGAAATAGAGGAGTCATTCCTGTGACTACTAGAACATCCTCCCTGTCCTTACTCAATGTGGAAAAAAGCCTGAACTAAACCTGCCTGGATTCCCCTTATAGCCTTCCCACTTCTCTTAAACAACCACAAAATCTTTGCTCATCTTTCTGAACTCTGGAGTTGTACTTAGTTTTGATTCTGAAGAGAAGGAAAGACATTTTCTTCTCCAAGTGCCAGGTCCTGCACTTGGGCCACAACAACCCCATGCATCGCTACAGGCTTGGGGAAGTGTGGCTGGAGAGCTGCCTGGCAGAAAAGGACCTGGGGGTTCCAACTGACAAGCAGCTGAATGTGAGCCAGCAGTGTGCCCAGGCCAGGTGGCCAAGAAAGCCAATGGCATCCTGGCTTGTATTAGACATAGTGTGACCAGCAGAAGTAGGGAGGTGATTGTCCCTCTGTACTCAGCACTGGTGAGGCCACACCCTGAGTATCGTGTCCAGTTTTGGGCACCTCAATACGAGAGAGATATTGAGGTGCTGGAGCGAGTGCAGAGGAGGGCAACGAAGCTGGTGAAGGGCCTGCAGAATAAATCTTACGAGGAGAGATTGAGGGAGCTGGGACTGTTTAGTTTGAGGAAGAGGAGGCTGAGGGGAGACCTCATCACTCTCTACAACTACTTAAAAGGACATTGAGAGAGGTTGGCGCTGGTCTCTTCTCACAGGTAATTAGCAATAGAACAAGGGACAATGGCTTCAAGCTGCAGCAGGGTAGGTTTAGGCTGGACATTAGGAAAAAATTCTTCACAGAAAGAGTGGTGAGACACTGGAATAGGCTGCCCAGGGAGGTGGTGGAGTCACCATCCCTGAATGTGTTTAAGACTTGTTTAGATGTGGTGTTGGGGGATATGGTGTAGGGGAGAACTCTGTAGAGTGGGGTTGATGGTTGGACTTGATGATCCCAGGGTCTTTTCCAACCTAAATGAGTCTACGATTCTATGATTTTCTCAGGATTTCACGCAATAAAAATTGGGGCAAAGGTAGTGCCCACAGTTAGAGCAATTGGACACTTGTTTGCTCCTCTAAGTTGTTTACCCACTTGATCTTTGCAGTTTGGTGGCAGGTTGCCACCCCTTGAGAACCAGAAAGTATATCTTCCAGTGTGCATTTTCTACAGCATGGAGTTAACATTCAGACGTTTAATTGATTCTTAGAATCACAGAATGGTTTGAGTTGGAAGGAACCTTATAGATCACCTAGTTCCAACCCCCCTGCCATGGGCAGGGACACCTCCCACTAGACCAGGCTGCTCAAAGCTCCATCCAGCCTGGCCTTGAACACTTCCAGGGAAGGGGCATGTCTTTGACTATGTTGCCAGCCATCCCCCGTGGTTCAAGTGCAACTCATAACAACTCCTGCTGATGACCATGGCTTGAGCAGGAGCTGGTAGGGGGGGAAAGGTGGAAAAGGGGAGAGCACACTGCCACACATGCCCTGTAGGCAGTGACCTGCCTCAGTCTGCAGTGTGCCCTGGAGAGCACCCACATCATGATGGGGTTTCACACCTCGACATCGCGGCTGACTGATGGTCCTCTGGGCTCCTTTGCCTGTGTGCAGATGAGCCTTTTATCACATAACCTAACAAATACTGTCTCGGTTTAATATGATCTACTGTATGAGACTTTGCTTAATTGTTTAAATTTCTGTTTCTTGTCACTTTTCAGCCATCTTGCTTCATTAGGCGTTTCCTTTGATCTCCAACTTGTCTTCTCTGGCTCCTGAAACATTATTTCTAATGGAGAATTAGCCTTATCTGACAAAAGCCATTTGCCTTTCATTAAAATATTTCATGGGTTGAGCATTTCGAGAGTGTTGCTGAGAGAGGGCTCACCAGATGCGTTTGTCATTCAATGCATTTTATTGACTTTAAGGTTACAATCATATGTAGGGCTGACAATAAAAACATTTGCTGGAGTAGGCCAGAATTAATTGATACCTTGTAAAGTGTATTTTGATTGTATCTTACTTTACACAACCAGCTTTTCAGTTTGAGACAATAATTTTTTTACATGAAGCCAGATTTTGCTTGACCCAGCTTATTTTTTAGAATTAATGGTATTTGCATTAGGCAGTAGAAATTCTGCAAAACTTTGTCATTTCTTTGCATCGCTTTGAAAGGGGCTGACATTTTAGAGAGATTTTGATTTCTGCTACAGCAGTGTCGTAATGGAATGACAGCTAGCCCTCCGGTTAATGCTTTGCAATGAACCATACAAGCGTTCACAGCCAGGGACTAGAAAATATCATTTGTGGACCTGACACCTATCATGGCATGCGCACAGAAGGCAAGTATCCATCTCATTAAAATCAGCTGTGAAACAAAACACACTTTTCTGAAAGTGTGGCACTCTCACTCCATTTGCTTTATAATACCCCATGCAGGGAGTAACGTGCAAAGCATATAGATAAGTCTCTAAGCAGGACCCTCCCAAGGCTGGGTCAGGGGATATTGTCTGCCTTGTGCTGTGACAAGCCATTGTCAGTCACCCTGCCTCTGTTGTCCCTGATTTTGTCCTGGAGAGACCTTGCAGATCCTCCCCAGCCAACTTAGGCTAGGTTAAATGCATGCACTGAGTAGGTTTGAGCCCAAGGCATAGGGCACCTCCCATCTCAGAGGGACATGGGAACTGAAGGAGCAGGTATACCAGAATATGAGCCCTTCTGGGGTGAAGTTACCCATGAACAGGTCCTAGCCCTCCAGCAACACCAAATTGGCTGGGGGACAAGGTGGGAAGGAGGTGGCTTGAAGGTCAAGGAGGCAATATACTGAGAAATTCAGCCACCCTGCCCAAAGCACCTTTCCATCTTTTTCCTCTCACACCTCCCAGAGTTCCACTAATCTTCCCTATATCACCTCCTGGCCCTCTGAAACCCTTCTGACACGTGGTAGCGCCCTCCCACTGAACCATTGCCACTCTGAATTTTGCTGCTGTCACTGGTGGGCTCTGCACTCTCACTTACTGTTGGCAGGTCCAAGCTAGCCAGAAACACAGTGGCACACAGAACATGGAAAGTTCTCCAAACCCCAGCGAGACATAGTAGGGGAGGGAGGTAGGGGGAGAGGAGTCAAAACTTAACTGAGTTTAATAACAGTTCTAAACACATGCATTTGCACGGCTTCAAACTCTCACCCATGCACTCTGTTCAAACTAGGGCAGCAGCCCTTGAAGAGCAATTGAATTTAATTGGAGATCCATTTGCTGTTGTCTGTCCCCTACATGACACTGAGTCACCATGCATTATGCGCCTTGGAGAGACACGTTCCAAATTGAAGGAAAGGAGCAGGTAAATAAAGCAA
Source organism: Alca torda (assembly GCA_008658365.1). Classification (NCBI taxonomy): domain Eukaryota; kingdom Metazoa; phylum Chordata; class Aves; order Charadriiformes; family Alcidae; genus Alca; species Alca torda. The sequence goes on from CM018076.1 coordinate 184,403,273, forward strand.
AATATTTAACACGGTGAGTGGCATTGACATTTACTAGTGGAAAAAGCTTTTCTCAAAAATTGGATTTGATGTTACATTCTTTTCATGGTGGTGGTTTTTATGGTGGAAACACAGAGTGAGGCAACATCTATATGATTCCTAAATGGAATAGATATGAGCTTTGAAACTAAATATAGGCCACCTTCATTTTTCCTAAAAACTGTAGAAAGCTCTTCAAGGATCATAGGCCAGCTTTCAAGCAAAAAAAGAAAGCCCACAGTCAATTTTCCTAACAGAAGAGGCTTTTTATCTCGCTCTAGGAAACTCAGACTCTCAACTCAGAAACCTTTGAACTGATTTGGTCTTTAATAGTATTTTAAATCCTATCATTTTGGTGATGGTCCAAACTCAAGGCCAGAAGCTATCTCTCCAGTGGGCCAGCTGGTGAGGCGCTCAAGCCTTTTCTGGCTTTACATGTTGGCCAGAAAAGAAACCCATGGGAAAAATAAAGTGAAGGGAAGGAATCTCATTCACTTCTGGGCAGTTGTATAGATGTCTGTGCTACTAATATTTCAACCGGAAGGTAACTCAAGGAATAACTTCTTGAAGGGAAAGAGCTCATTCAGCTTCCTTTCAGACACTTTGAGTGTCTTGGTTTAGTGTAGTTCTTCGCATGTGAAACATAACACACAACCCTCATGCGTGCTGCAGAACAGCCCCCAGTGTCAATCTGCGTCTGTGTCTCCAAGTTATAGGAGCACAGGTTCAGCAGGCAGCTGAACAGACAGACGGCTGCTGCCCCAGGTGAGGAAAAGGAATAAATTTTCTTCAGTTCATGGAGTTCAGCATCATTATCTGAGCCAAATCCATCCTATCTTTTTCAGGAGCCCCTTATTCTTTCCAGTACCAAAACCTGCAGGCATTTCCTGCAGAAGTGGGAAAAGCCATGGGTGAAGTCTGTTTAACGTCTGTATTGACCTTGTCATGGAAGAGTGATGCAGTCAGTGGAGTTTGGTGAACCAATGACTGCACATGTGTCTACTTTAGATTGAGCTGAATTGTCCTGTAGGCTGTCCTGCAAGCTCAGACCAGTACCCCACACTTAAGGGTGTAGCACCATTTGAGATGTCCTTGGGGATCCCACTTGCCTGCCACTTTCTGGAGCTGCCATTCTAGAAAGGAACAAACTTCCCGCAGTTCCCATGCCACATCTCCTAGACCCTTGAAGAAGCCTCAGATATCCAAGGGCATTTCAAAGAGCACCAGGTGGCTGCATGTAGGGAATTGAACCTACACTGACTATAACAGGACATATCTACATTTAGACACCTGAACTGACATGCCCACACAGTGGAGTTGAATCCCAGCCTATCTGTGCCAGTAGCACCACCTGGGACATCACCAGTTCTCTTGACCTGTGGAAAAATGCGAGGCAATCTATCTTAAGCTACTATTGAGGGGCAGATCTCAGAAATGTCCTGTGTATTTTACATTTTCTACATTGTAGCCCTTGAGGGCTACAGCCTCCAGATACAGCTTAGAGGTGTCTGTGATCCAATCAGTGCTGGGAGAACAGATTTGCCCACAAAAGACAGCCATTTCACGATTCCCAGCAAGATGACATTTGGTGAATATGGTGGAGGTCCAGCCCATCCCCTAGACACAGAAAGATACAATTGCCGATACACAGACACATCAGTTGTTTGATGTGCCCAAGGATATTTTGTCTGGGCTGCTAGCCCAGAAGGTCACAGGTCTCCCAGCCCCCTTCCTGCCAGGCTGTGCCTGGATGCCTCAAATGACATTTAGGTAGCTGAATTGAGTTTCTGGTGTTTACAGACCACAGCTTGAGATTTCAAAACCAAATCATTGCTCCCATGAGCTTTCTTCTTATTCCTAGCTATCAGGTCACATTAAGAGAAACTATATCTCTGTATTATGGTGTATCACGTCACCATTATCCTTCAAGATCAGCAGTATCACACTATGCCATGATTTCACTGCATTTATGAGAATGTGTCCAGATACCAGAATTATGAGCAGACTTACTTTTTTATCCTGACTTTTTAAAAACTTGAACGGTTTTTCAGAGTGCAAGTCACATTCAGTCCTTTTTTTTCTGTTTTCTAATATTCACAAAAACTGGTGGAAAATAATCACTCTTTTTTTCAAGGTGGAGCTTCATAGCTGGACAGGAAAGTTACGTGTCTTCTTCCAAACATGGCTCTGACAAGGGAGCTAAACACAGCTGGTAATTAAAAGAGTTTCAGTGATCTACTTTTCAAACTGCAGGCCCATTTTCCCAGAATGAAAAAAAAAAGAAAGTAAATGCTATCATTCTTTTAGGAAAGAGCACCTTTTTAGCAGTATAATTGGACCATACGCATAGGGTTGAATTTGTGAGAGGAGTGATCTCTGTGACACAAAGCAGTGCCTTAACAAAGGATTGATGTTATTTCTTGTCTGACCTTTGCATCCTCCTTGCCATAGCAATTGATGCGAATGTAGATGATTGCATGTAGACAACTCTTTAAAATTTGCGTGTGCGTTTTCCTCTTTGTAATGAATTCATTCTCGAAGACCCAATCTGTAAAATGACTGTAAGGTATGCACTCTTTGGAAAAAAAATGTGCTAATGCTTTTCAATGCCAAAACATATGTGATACGGTACGCCTTTTTAAAAAGACTTGGATTAGTATTCAGGACAATAATCTTCCTTTACTGGAGTAAAAAAACACACTGAACACCTGATCTTCATGCCTCACTGAGGCTCACTCCAGTTAGAAGGCATGATGCACAAGCAAGGACTAGACAGACTGCCTAAACCAGAAGCAAAAGATGGTCACACACTCTCTAAGAACATCTGGTTTACACCTATTTACACTTACGATTCAACAATGATTTCTCATATTTTATCATCTGTTTTCAAGGAATAGTGCATCATATAAGGGTCAGCACTGAAGAAAGGCACATGGGTAGCAGGTTGTCACTAAATACCTCCTATTTCTGAGCACAGCAGAAGAGAAATGAGCCAATGACATCTGACACGTGCACCTAAACAAAGCTAGTCCTCTAGTCCCAACATAATCTGGATTCAAGCCAGCAATGGGAGATGAAGTCAGCTCACAGTCACTGATAGAGGAACCTATCACATCACCTATGGTAAAAATAACCTTTTTCTTGCCCCCAAAGGGAGTCTTAATCAAGGCAATAATACATCGAGACCAACTGCACATTACACTTCAGCAACACTGATCAGCACATCAATTTCTGTTCACTCAGAGTAGCACTTTTGATTTCTCTGCTGCAGCTTCAGTGGTCTGAAAAAAAATAAACGTTTTCCAAAATTTTTAGGATGAAGGCTGTGGCTGGCAATTATATTCAAGAGAACAACACAACTACCTAGGAAGGGGATCCAGCTTGTCCGTGCAGGATCTTTCAGTGTCTTTTGGGTCTGAGTCAGGTAATGAAGTACCTCAGTAGGTAGGGACCACTGCAACACTAGCACATGGTTCTTCCAGAAAAAGCAGGTTGTTTTGACTCTGTCATGTCTATCCATATAAATACATGTAAATATATGTTTATTTTTCTTTAAAATCTCTTCTGGAACAAGACATGTCACTGCATTCATTTCCATTCCCCAAGCACGGAAAGGAAGAGAGCACAAACAACCCATGACAGATGTTACTCATATTGCTTAAAGTGCTGTTGGAAGACATTCAGATACTAAGTGATAATATCTATAAAAATCTCAATAGAACAGACTTCACAGTAGATCTCACACGTAAGGCATGGCCAAACAAAAAAGGTTGGTCAAGGCTTCCTTCGCATGCACTGCCTGCACCTCAGGGGTGGTGGTCTCATGCATTAAGGACCGCACAGGTACATCCCTTTCCAGAAATGCACCACGTGTAAAAGAGGATGCACATGGCACAGGAGCTGTGGGTGGGGTTAGGAGTCTGTTGTCCAGAGAAGATCAAATGCTGGGTTTCTCACATCCACCTGAAGCACGGTATCTTTGGAGGAAATGCGTTCCACAAGGCTCCAGAGAATTAGATTGATCTGGTGACCTTATTCAGAAAGGAGCTTCCTTTCAGCCTCTATTGAACACTTCTGTCCACCATATTAGAAGAAAAATAGGATTTGTAGAGAGAAGCAATTCCTCTATTAGGCAGCTGGAAAATACAGCAAAGCTTTAAAGCACGCAGGCTGCCTTTCCTATCCCAGACAGCAGCCACAAGCTTCAAGCGAAGCACAGGCTGGAACCAACTGCTGTAAGTTTAACATGCTAATGTTAATCAAGCAGATGATTTCACAGTAACGGTTACTGGTACCTGCAGAGCCAAGGAGGAGTGTTAGCAAAAGATAGTAAGGTTAACAGAGTGAAAGCCAAATAATCATCACCTGAGGAACACTGAGACACTGTAGGAAGAAAACCATAGTATGACATAGATCCCAAATCTTTTTAGTATCCAGCAAGATTTAGAAAGTTATTATCTTGACTTGTCTTTTGAAGATATCTTGCCATTACTATAAAGAGAAATGCATTTAATGATTTTACTTTGTTGAGATGAAATAAATGTTTGTAATGAAATAAATCCTTCAAACCAGTGATGCTGATTTTGTTTGCTCTTCTTGCCAGTCCGCACATAAAACCAATAGGGCTAATCCTCCTTTCATTGAAGTCAGCAGCAAAAACCTGTAACAGCTTCAGTAGGATGAGGATTAGACTCTGAATTAGGATCAAGAACACTGGTAACTCACCTGTTCCAACCCCTGCTTCTTCTGAAAAATCAAATCCAATATCATCTACAACAGATGAATTTTTCTTAAGCAATCTTTTATAACGTTAATGGGCAGCCCTTCAAACAGCCATTGTGGATAAAATTTAATGCTGGTAGAGACACAGCAGAAGTTTGGAAGCAGTAGATTAATGTTCTTACTGTGCTATTTGACTTTCTTAGGTTTTTTTTAATTGAATTTACTTCTTAACAAAGAGATGTGTACAACTGAGCCAAGTGAGAACGGGTATACACAAATGCACAACCATAATTCTCTCCTGCTAGCCTGGTTCTTTGGAACAATCAATAAAATCACCTTTTCTCATCAATCCCCATGTTGCCTCAGAGCCATGCATGAGACCTGGGAACCATCCCCGAGCACTGAGTTGGCACTTTCCCTCCTGCTTTGTATCTAAAAGTCTTTAAAAATTACAAGAGAAAAAAGTTGAATTGTCCTTTCATTTCAGATGAGGTCAGCAGATTTTCTCATATCCCCTCTTTTCCCAGATGAGTTAATTTGCCCTTAAGTAAAAGATATTCACTGCATATTGGCAATGTTTCTAAGTGCATCGCTGTCACTGCCATAACTGAAATTTCTGAGCTTCAGCTTGGATATGTCCTTTATGAGTTTCGCATATTCTGCCTCAGAATATCTAGCATCCACAATGTTCAAGAAACGTCATGACCCAAAAAGGGAAGAGCCAAAACTCTATTTGATTATTTTATGAATCCTTCAGAATGCTCAAAGCAAGACAATATTATTTATGATAACATACTGCTTGGGTACAGTTAGTGTATGTAAAACACCATATTGGATGCCAGGCAGTTTTTCTAATACTATGGATGATAGAACTTGTTTGGAACACAAGCAAAAGCAGTGTGTATCTACTCCAGTATTTTATTTGAGAGCAGGAACAAGCTTGGAAGCAAATCTCATACTGATCTACATCACAGCAGCCTCAGCATGTGTGATCTAGATTCCTTACAGATGAGACAAAGGCAGCGGCACCTAATGATATACAATTCACTCTCTACAGAATGGCCAGATTGTAGAAGCATATTAGAGCTGGGTCTTCTCCATAAAGAAAAAACCAACTTGCTAGAGCACTGTCTCATCAAGTTCAACCATTTATTGTATATCCCCCACTTATTGTCTCATATGCATGTGTAAGTGACTGCCAACAGAGAATTCCTGAGTCTGGAAGAGTAAGGGGAAATCTTGCTATGAACAGCAAGAAGTGTGGAATTTCTTCCCAAGTATATTTTGATATTGATGCTTGTATTCTTCAGACTCACACAACACAGTCATCTTAGTCATGCTCATGGGACTTCACGGAGAGCAGAGCTGATTTAGGATCATATTTTGAGTCACAAATGGTTGGAGGTTGGGAGAGTACTCAAGGGAGTCCATATGTGTTGCACTATACATACGGTCTCCTCTAGGCATCTGCTTTTGTCTCCTCTCAGAAATGGGATACTGAGCTAGGTGGACCTTGGGTTTGACTCAGCTTGACCACTCACATGAACTCAACAATATGTCACCCCAGGCTGGTTGTTCCACTCCTGGTACCATCGTTGCTGCCTCTTTCACCACACAAATGGCATTAAAATATCAGAAACCCTTAGGCTCTCAATTTTTGACACGTTTGGTGAAAAATGCCTTGAAACTGAGGCTGTCAACTCTTTGCTGATTTTGAAAGATCATGATTCAGGTCAGTCTCCTTATTGTCTGTTTTATTTTGTTTTTAAAGTACCTGCCACCTTCAAGATCCTGAACTTTCCCCTTCTTTTAGGAGAACAAGAGCGAGCAAACAAAATTATCCATCGTGTTTCTTTTTTTCACCTTAGGCATATTTCTGAGTACTTTCACATTTGCCATTTCAGATGATCAATCTCAGCCTGCAGATGTGACCATTCACTCTATAAAATGAAGGGATGAAAATGAGGCACAGTTAATATGCATTTTATCAGAGGTGTTTGCCCACAGACACTTTCCCTTTTGATCTCAACTAAATAAAGTTCCTTGTCCTCCTTTTCTTAAAAGCACAATTTGTCACCTCAGAGACATCTCTTCCCTGCTGTCTTCTAGCAAGATCTATGCTACCTTACAGCGGCTGAGGATCTGGCCAGTCTCCAAAATTTTACACCTATAGTTCAGTACCAGGCACTTCAATGAATCAAAAGAAGCATAACTTTCAGAGAGAAAATAGCAATTCTCTCAGTAAGTTCATTTTAGTGGATGAATACGAGAAGATTTGTCTTTTCAAGAAGATGGGAAGGGTTAGTTTTGCTAGGTCTATTTTACTGTAAACCTGCATGTTTCTTAAATGTGCATTTTATTATTTTGCTGTTCCTATGATTGTAACGCTAATGTTTAATTCCTGGCAAAAATACCTATATTAATTTTAAGGCAAATCATGTATTTGTTGTCGGAAGAACAGACAAGGAGTCACTCCAAATAAAACAAAGTCTGTTTGTTAAACAAAAAAGTGTGTTAATTAGGGTCTTATTCACATGCTTGCGGGACTAAACTTCAGACACCTCCAGAAATGCTCTTTTTTTTTAAATATAGGAGGTATTTCTAAACTCAGTCAAAAAATATTTTAAATATATTTTAAATATATTATAAATATATTCTTTCTGCAAATAGTTACTTCACTGAGGACAAGTTTCCCCCAAACCTAATGGCAAAGTCTTGATTTAGTAGTCATAATTAGTCCAGAAGCTGCTAAAGGGTAAAATGTATTTGCTCACACATTCATCCAGACTGACAAGGAACAGACCTATTAATATTATAATTTGTGCAAAGACAACTCTCAAGCAGAAGAAAGACAGAAATGTAACAAGAGGATTGTTCTCTGCCAATCATTTCTCCTGCTCATTTTAGTGTGAAAAAATAGGTCGAACTTGTTCAAGAGCACACAAGGCTGAACACTGAAAAAGAAACAAACAAAAAACTAATGTTTTGGGAGGAAATTCTGCCCTGGAGATTTGGAAGGGAAACCTCCCAGACTTACATATAGGAAATTCCATTTTTTTAGACACCTGATCTCTATGATTGAGGTATATTATAATTAACACATCCCTTCAAAAGCTTGTGGTGTTGCAGCAGGATAGGTTTGTCTATAGACTCCATTCAGACCCAAAGTCATCCCACACCCCTGCTCTCTGCATGCCAGCGGACCCCTTCCCACTGCTCAGGGCTTCCCTGGAAACCAAAAGCCAACAGGAGCTTTGTTACAGAGAGGAAGCCACAGCGGAGACCTTCGTTCCAGCCCACACGGCCTCTCCTGACACACCATGGAGAGAAGTTCAATGTGTCAAACATCTCCCCTCTGCCCTTGTCCCCAAACCAGCCTGCAATTTCCAAGAGCCCACAGGAGATGCTAAGCGTTGCAGAAAAAGAGGTCTCCTCCTTGGACCCCCGCGGGGTACAGTCTGCCCCCGGCTCACTGCAACCACAATCTTCATTTGCTTTAGCAAACTCTCAGTGATCAATACCAGGAGGCTCTGACTACAGGCAGAACAAGTACAGAAAGCTGACTTGGAAAGAGCCTTCAGGTTTCTGAGATAATCGATAGAAATAAACAGCTTTGGGCCATAAAGATAAGATTGACGTTGCACAATATAGTGAATAGGATGCAAGGGCAATGTGATTTATGGAGCCTCCCAACCACAGCTCGCTCCATCCGCATGTGGCAGTAAAAGTCAAGCCCTTTTTTTCCAAAGCGGCTTGCTGCTTTTTGCTGTTCCCATTGACCTCAATATCCAAACTCCCCATGACCATTCTATGTCCCGGTGGTGACAATCACCACAACTCAGTAACTCGGTGGAGTTCCTCCATATTTACAGCAGCAGAGGACCCCAGCCCCCCAGGGGACTTGGGTTATTAGACCTAGAAAGTGCCAGTGTTTCTGATGGGACTTTCAGGGTGCTTAAACCCAAGCACGCAATTAAATGATTCACCTACCTGTCACCTCTCTGCCGGTCAGCTTTGTCACTGTAGGGCAGGGATGCACCCAAAATTCTTGCAACAAAGGTGTTTTACATCCCCAACACCTATGTGAAGTGTTCTGGTAGCTATTCTTTTCTGCTGTAATTATGAGGGCTATAATTAAATAACTAGTTGGAGGTCCAAGTGTGGGCATCTGTACTTGTATATACAAAACACCTTGATGAGATGAACAACTGAGGAGGAGAGAGCAGAAACTAGGGAGGAAAGAAGTGTCACTATGCACAGAGGTGTAGCTATTTCTCGCACTGTGACAGAAGAGGTGGGGTGGGAAAGGGAATGCAAAGCAATTGCATTTATGCTTTGCTCAAAGCTGTTTCTGTCACTAGATTCAAGGCAGATTCATTTCCCATTCTGCAGCATTTACTATTTTGCTGTGGCATTTCCTGTTCTGAGGTATTTTTACCCAGATTTTCATCAACATCATCTCAAGGAGAACAGTAAATAAAACTTGTCACTGAGCTCTATAGCATTCAGTGTTTCACTCAAAGACTTTTTATGAGGGGAATATTTTTTCATGCTAAAAATATAAGATCAGTTCTGATAATAAGTTTAATAAAAGGACTGCCTGGAATATAGCGCCTCCCTGCTTGATCTGAACATGCAAAAAAGAAAGATGTAGCAAAGAAGAGAATTTTATTGTAAGGCAGCTGTTTATCAGTGAGAAAGAAATAGACATTAAAATACTTACCATCTAGCTTGTGGTAGCTAAAAATTAGATGTCTAAATTTCAGCTAGTCACCCTTGGCTCCCTGGAACTGATGGAGGAAAATAGGTACCTCCACAAGAATGAGCCACCTCATCCCAAGGTATGCATGGGTAGGGTATATCCCCAGCCAAATGGCTTCTCTCACATACAAACCTTAGCTCACCCTGGGGATTGCTCGCCTCTTTCTGTTGGAAATAGGGAGAAATTACAAGGTAAACTCTATTTAAGAGAAATTTTCATGCTTTTGAAATCAGTTATTTTCTTTTGTTCCATTTGCCATACCAAATTCCTTTCTTTTGTGGATCAACCCAATCTCATTTAACATCATCTGAATCCAATGATTGTTTTAGGTTACCTCTGAAAAATTAAGGAAGTGCAGTTCCTGTTTTGGAGTCGCCATTTCTGAAGCACTTGCACAAAGGCGGTAGGTGCGGACAAGACCCTGACTCTGTACCTGCTGCCAAAGAACAACTAAAGGGAGCACCAAAAAGCCAACAAGGAGGAGGCGGGTAGATGTGTCCTTCCACTGCATTTGTACAGCCTTCTAGGGTACAACTGGATAATGCCTTGCTTTCTGTAGACAGCACTGACATACCACAGAGAAGTGTCCCAGTTACTCCCAGTAGCTTCGGTCGTTAATGTCAACAGGTGCCCATACCTGCTTCTGAAATCTGGATGAGTTATTTGTGTATTTAAATATGCAGTTAGGATCCTAACTGCAGTCACTTGTCTTGGAAAAATTCCAGTATGGATTTTAGCATTTTATTTATTCGTAGCTGGCGCTGATTTTCCTGGTGGTTTGGTGAGGTTGGAAGTTCAATGCAAGAGCGTGTCTTCAGTACACAGGCTTTTCAGGCTGACTCCCTCGTCTGTAACACCGAAGCAGAAAATGTGCAAATGTAGAGATAAGCAGCAGACAACAGAGATAAGAGGTACAAAGCATCCTCTGAAATTTCAGGGTCAGTAAAATAAAGCAAATATAAATATTGAAAAGGATGTTCAAATATTAATATACAGCATTATCTCATTTGTTACTATTACAGGTAAAGTGATAAGGGTGATATTTAAACCAGCACAAAGAATGAAAAGTTCATGAACCCCAGCGCATTTGAATATGTTTTGCTAAATTTAAATTACTTCAGTATTAACAACTGTATTTTAAAAGCATGTAAAATAACATTGACCTGAATGTAGAAACTCTTTCATTTAATTTGTTCACCAAAAGGATTCAAGCTGGAAAATGCAACGTTAATCATGAAAATTTATCCTCAAAAGGCAAAATCTCTTTTGTTGTTTGATTTTTTTAAAAATGCAGTCCCAAATACATAAAATTAGACATAAACATTATGTAGCAATTTTTGTACTTACTACTCTAAAAGGTTTGCCGCAGTTCATCCAGAAATTACAGAATTTCTCCATGAAACTGAATGCTTGTGTCATGCTGGAGGGCTTAATATGTGTTAGATGTATATATATTCAGATTCACCAAATTACAAGGGGCCAGTCTCACCACAGGCACTGCTAATCAGTCCATAAACATCAGATGTACTTGAATGTTGTGAGTCTTCAGAGAGTCAAATTTTCACCAGTATTCAGCAAAAAAAATTTGACTGTAGACCAGCAAAAAATGCTCATTTCTCTAGGATTACCAACAGCTACTTCTAATCACCATCAAAAGAGAGGGTGATCATGGTTTTCCCACCTCTGCTTTTTTTCCAGTTTTTTTATTGCATCGAAAGCTCAGAACTTGTCTTACACTTTGTCCCCCAAAAAGTAAATCCATATCTGTTTTCATAATGTTTGAGTGCTCTGGCCAGCAAGGAAAAGACAGTGGCTGAACTAAATGCTGCTTTCCTCTGTGAATGCCAGGGTTGTCTTTAAAGGAGGAAAAAACCTTGAATTTGTGATCTGAACAACAAAACTCACAGAACTCTTCTGAGAATCTGCAGAATCACAGAAGTCTGGGAAAAGAGACTGATGTTTCCTGCTTATCCCAGTGCTGATATGGATTTCCACCCCTATTTCAATCATGATTCAGACCATCACCTGTTCAAGTTTTTGGGGGACAGCTTTCATCAGCTGCAGTTTTCACAGTTCAGGAGTCATATCATATTCAAACCCATGTTTGTCTACACCTGCTCTTCCCACATTAAACCCAGAGGATGAGGTAAGTGGCCTTGTTCAACCCAGCAGTTTGTGGGTTTACTCACTTATTGTAATTAAATTATGAAGCACTTTGACTGGAATCATTCCAATTTCCACTGAACCCAGGAGGAGAGATTCGCTGGCTTGACTTGCACTTGACAAGGTGACATCTGGGTTGCACTCCCTTTGCCAGTAGGTTTTTTTAGTACTTTTTGTTCTGAGGTGCCTATGGAAGAGCGACAGGCACACCCAGGATCCATCCTCCCCAGACGGAGTCAAGGAATCTGTCCTCTTCCCACAGTCTTCTCAGGACTGTGCAAACCCCAATGACTCTGAGGTGTCCCACCACCCCTTGGCTTGATGCTTGGCATGAGGCTGGTGCACAGGGAGCAGAGAGGGCTCAGGACTACTTGGGCAGAGGGGGAGACACACACACAGCCCACAGTGAGTCTTGTAACCCCCGAGCTGTGGAGTTAAGTGGAGAAAAAAGGAACAACACTTGTTGGACCTGCTGCTTTGTGGGGACCTGACATAGGCAGATCTGGTCAGAAGTAGACAAGCAGGTACCTAGAGAAGGTTACATGCGGATAAAAGGAACATTTAGAGTTGAACAACAACTGAATAGGGGTTTTGATAGTGCAAGTTAGCAATTAAGGACTTTAGACACTTTTTTTTTTTTATTTAAACCATACATACATGAGTGGGATTCTACTCATTCTACGTGAGCTGCCTACAGTTCACTCGTGAAGCCTAACACACATCTAACACACACAAAAACACACACACATAAAGTATGACAGAGACTGGAGAAATAAAGGCAAGCAGCTAGGAGATATGTTGGCAAATTTTAAGAAAAATAGTAAACTGTATGCAATTAAAGCTCATCTCAGACTCCATGTTCATCCAGTGTCACTGACCACAGTTACCGTCTCTTCCTCCCACTTTCCCACCCCTTCTGCCCAGGAAAAATATTACTACCTGGCTCTCGCCTCGGCCAATAGAATCATAGAATCATAGGGTTGGAAGGGACCTCTGGAGATCATCTAGTCCAACCCCCCTGCCACAGCAGGGTCACCTACAGCAGGTTACACAGGAATGCATCCAGTTTTGGTTTTGAATGTCTCCAGAGTTGGAGACTCCACCACCTCTCTGGGCAGCCTGTGCCAGTGCTCTGCCACCCTCAGGGTAAAGAAGTTCCTCCTCATGTTTAGGTGGAACTTCCTATGCTCAAGTTTGTGCCCATTGCCTCTTGTCCTGTCCCCGGGCACCACTGAAAAGAGCCTGGCCCCATCCTCCTGACATCTACCCTTTAAGTGTTTATAAGTGTTGATCTTTTTTCCAGACTGAAGAGGCCCAAATCCCTCAGCCTTTCTTCATAAGAGAGGTGTTCCAGTCCCCTAATCATCTTTGTAGCTCTCTGCTGCACCTGCTCCAGCAGTTCCCTGTCCCTCTTGAACCTGGGAGCCCAGAACTGGACACAGTACTCCAGGTGTGGCCTCACCAGGGCAGAGTAGAGGGGGAGGATGACCTCCCTCAACCTGCTGGCCACACTCTTCCTGATGCACCCCAGGATGCCATTGGCCTTCCTGGCCACAAGGGCACATTGCTGGCTCATGGTCATCCTGTTGTCCACCAGGACTCCCAGGTCTCTTTCCACAGAGCTGCTCTCCAGCAGGTCAGCCCCCAGCCTGTACTGGTGCATGGGGTTATTCCTCCCCAGGTGCAGCACCCTACACTTGCCCTTGTTGAATTTCATAAGCCAATGTAGGCTATGTGTCTGTAGGCTCTGCATGTAAAGCCTCATGTCTCTACCGGTAGGATCTGGCATCACACTGGCTCTCCATTTATGTCCCTCCTTTGCAGCACCTCCCTTGGCCATTATCTTTCCAGTCACAAGTTGCTCTGTGCCACGAGCTCTAAACCTGTTAACCCCCCTCTAAAAGACACCCTTTGATATTTCTCCTACATGGTGGAAAAACAGCAGCCAAATCTGACCTGTCTCGGGTTTCAAACAAGTGCTGAGCTGGACCACTGTCAGAGCTAATCCTGGGCGCGAGCTGTAAATTGTGTGGCAATGCAGTGCAAATAACTCCTTCTTGGATGAACAAACAGAGCCACCGAGGAGGAAAAGGACACGGTATTTCTATTGTCAAAGGAGTCTAAATATTTCCAGAGAGGACCTGGAAATCTTTTGGACAATTAGTTTCATGAAAAGTTCTTCACAACTTTTCCAAAATCCCCCTGGACTGAACGCAGTCAGCCTGGGAGAGTAGCAGCTGTACTGAAACCTCCAGTTAATCCAGTTAATCCAAACCTCCAGTTAATCCAAACCTAAGTTAATTGCAGCCCTTTCTTCACAAAAGACTCTGAGAGGTTCAGAGCACGCACCATCCCTGCAGCACATCCAGGCTTCTCAAGGAGACCACGTGCCTCTAAAAGGCAATGGGGACCGGCCCGGTCCCTTCAGAGCAAGACTGCACAGTTTGGTTCCGCGTTAATGGGCAGATGACATGATATCCATATTTTTTCACTGAAAAAAGGAAATGCAGGATCTCCAACATATTTGTCTCTTTTCTGCGTACAGCCACATTGACGTTAAGGACAAATGTCATTTGGTTTTACATCCAGGAGAAAAGCAGAGCTTGCTGTGTGTCCTCAGAAGCTCTCACATTTTTCTCTGAAAACTCTGCAATCTTTTTTTTTTCTAACCAGAGGAAGGTATTGTCACTTCTGATCCAGAAAAAAAACATGAGATTTCCTCCTCCGCTGTAGCCAACACCAAGTTTAAGACACACAGCAGTTTCATGCCCAGCAGAGTTAATAAAACATGGTTTCCCAGAGCTTTGCATCACCTTTGGAGCTACCCCAGCTTCCTCCCTTGTCCCTTGCATGGCAGTGCTCCAGCAGAACTCTTCTGTCAGGAGAGTGTTTTGCAGAATCTGATCCAGGTTAGGAGCAAAAGTTTCAATAAATGGAAGCCTTGCAAGCTATGGACTTGCCTTAGTGTTGATTTACAGGTGTCGCATTGGATCCCAGCCATAGCTACCTGGTAAGACAAAACAGAGAAGCAGGTTCTTTTTACAGTCATAAAGCTGTTACCATTTATTTTCCGTATAATTATCAGGTGAAATTCACAGATGGAGTCCCTACATTTGTGTTCCTAGAGGTCCTGGGGATTCCCAGATTGTAGAAGATCTGTTCGTGTCAAATCGTTACCAGCACCATGCTGTGGACTCTGCTGGGAACCGGCTTGGACAGTTTATCAATATTGTGAAACTAAGGAAAGATACCCTGCTGTCCGGCATCCTTCCACCAGGAAAGGTCCAGGAGTCAATGATTTAAATTAGCTGCTGGCTGCTTTCTCTTTCCAGTGCCTGCATCTTTCAGAGGCCACTACTTGGTCTAAAGGAATCACCAGCAGGTCCTCCTCCATCTGAGGATGAATATTTGTAGTGACTGTTCCAGACTCTGCCTCTCCCACCAGCCCAGCTCACTCCAATATTTTCAGTCAAAGTGTCCCTTCAAAACAGGCTGTCATGTATGATCTTCTATTCCAAGAGGGTGTCAAGACCAAAAGCATGTCACAGCATGCCACCGCATATGGGTGACAAAAAAGTCCTGGCAGGATCTATCTGCCTGAATACAAAAGGCCCAAGCCACAGCTTCCCTTTGTGTGTTCTCTAATAAGCTCCTTAGATAGAAGCTGATAATCCACAGGGGACAACTACCACACATTTTCCTATGGGTTATCACCTTCTGCTGTGTCTCCAGGCATTAGCAATCTCAGCATACATCCCAGTTCATGCAAAATGTCTTTGAATGTCATATTTGGACATTTCCCGGTGTGTTTTATGACTGCACAATAACAATATGCAAAGCACAAAAGCTCAAATACGCTTTCATTAGTCCTTTGAAAGACTGCAGACCTCCTGCCTGCTAGTCTCTTCCCTGAATGCTTTTCCACAAGACTTGCAAGCTTCCCTTTAGTCTATTTCCATGGCTACTGATATTCTGCTGAATATTTTTCAGACCTGTCTGAGCCAGGAATCCGACTTTGGAACCTCTTCATCCTATTTACTACAAAACACGTACAAAAAGGGTCACTGCAGAATGCCTTGTGTGTCACCCTATTTTTGGCCACTGGATAGACCTAAAAAAGGGTATGGGAATTCACATCACGACTGCTCTGTTTTGCAAAATAGCAGCTGGCTTCTGGAAAAAAAAACCACTTTTTTGCTTCAGATGGCAAGTGATGTAAAAAATGTTTCTAAGGGGATGTACCACTCGTGCCCTTTAGACTAACACTTATTTTGGCTATGCTGCTTCCACTTCATGCTGTTCTTTCCATTCTGTCGTGCTGGTCAGAGTCGCTGACAGATGGATTGATGTGTTTGTTCCCAAATTATCAGGAAGATTCTCCCGTGACTTTTTCTTGGGGGAAAGATGGAAGGTGGATGCAGACCAGGGTATTTTGGAAAAAACAGGTGTAAAGTTGTGATGTACTTTAGCTGTACATTTTGGCAGGCAGTATACTCTCTAGTAAGAGGAAATTGCTTTGAACAAGCCGCTTTCCAGGTTTCAGCTAAGCTTGAACTTGCCATGGTGAACACTATCAGAGCTGGCATCACCATGCATCACTGTTTACTAAGCTGACTGGACTGCCTGGAAGGAGAAGGCCAGGTTCATTTAGCTGATCCTGCTCTTCCCTTCCCAAGTGATCTCAAAGGGAAGGAAGCAGATAATGACTCCTATCCCCTAAGCATGGCGGGATTTGGGGGCATCCCATAGAGCTCAGGGCTACCACCGTTCATATCTAACATATGTGGGCAGCTGCTGGGTGAGGGACTGATGATGAAGACCTGTATGGTGAAGACCTGAAGCTCCATCTCTTGCACTCGGTATACTCTGTCTTATCCCATATAGCTCACTGGCTGAGCAAAGGAAGAGCACGTGTAAAACCACAGACACCCAGATCCACCCCAACTCATGCAGAAATCACATCTGAATGACATACATCAAAGATGTTTCTGCTTTCCTAAAAAGAGAAAGCATTATGGGATATGGGGTAATCATTCTCCTTTCTTCTAAGATCCTGAAATGTCAGGAGCAACACACGATAAACTCTGACACTTCTGACAAACCAGAGCATTAATAATAGGCAAGGACCAAGAAAACTGCCTTCACATTAAAATACTGGAGGTGTCCCAGTGGATGCATGATGAAGACCTTACTGAAACACATATGACATAGACATACATTGCTGCTCAGCAAAAAATAACATCAAAGTAGTAAATTAAGGATGCACTTCATATTCTCCGCTGCCTGCCTAATAAGCTAAATCAATTTAAAGGTTTCTATTTGCAAATCCAATGACTGGCCTGATAACTTTATCCTGTCTCGTTCCTTTCCACTGGGAGCCGCACCAGGCTTGAAAGTTCAGCTTCGGCAGAGAGGTGCCAGCTCAGGCTTGGTGGCTGCTGAACGGCAATGAAAACCTCTCCCAGAAAACCATGTCACTTTTACACTCATTGTTGGGAGGGTGTTGAACTGCTGATTGAAAACAAAATCTTCAGACTTCAGAGCTATTTCTGAAATTAGAAGGCAAAGAAAAAAAAGAGTTCATCAGTAAAAAGCAAATTTTTCACCTTCATACTTCTTCTTTCTTACTACATTTCAAACCTCAACATTTTTCCTTGATCTACAGATTCATAGTCAAAACTTGGGGAGGGTGAACTTTTCCCATGTGCACTTCAGAATGCTTATAGTCTGCCACAAATACTTCTCTTTTTTAAAGTAAGGAGGATGCTAAGAATAGTGACAACTCTGTGTTCAAAACAACAGTGAAAACAATAGTTATAATACTTCATGCATGCTGTGTATCTGCAAAGCACTGCAAAATAATCCATCATTATTACTTTTATTGCCTCAATAGTAGTAAGAAATAACTTGCATTTTCATTGTTTTAGCAAGTGCAGGAGGTTTACACTTCTGCGTAATTTAAATTAAATGTTAATTTAGGTATTACAGAAAGTACAGAAGGTACTGAGTGCAATATTAATTTTTTTGTGAAGAAAAAATCTGTCTTTTGCTTCCAGATATATAACCCCGTTGTCCCTCGTGTAAACTGTATGAGGCAGAGACAAGCGTGAACACAGAAACTGTGGAGCAGGACACATTTAGATGAATTACTGTTTGGAAACCTTCTTCCATCTTAGATTCAGATGTTTTAGAAGTGGATACAACAGTTATAAGATTCCAAAGGGCAGGGAGATGATGGAAGGGTTTGAAACGAATTCATTTGAGCTTCATTATACAACCCTCAGACAGTTTCTGAAGAAAAACAAATCAATCAGCAAGCTGGAAGAGTACAGAAATTATTGTTTTTTAAAAGGATGGAAAAGACGTATAAAAGACAATGAAGGTGAAACTGAAAGAAAAAGTCATTTGAAATATATTTTGAAGAATATATCTCAAAGCTGCCTTAGCAGATCTTTTAAAGATGATGTAGAGGGAGAGAGCTGAAACACTGCAGAAGGAAATGTAGGCATTTACAGCCCTGCAAATAAAAAGTTAAGAGATGCTGAGTAAGTATTTGTTAAAGGTTATTGGAAATTACTAATCTTTCAACCAAGAGGGGAGAAAATAGAAAAAAATAACTTGCAGAATGTTTTCTCCAGATTCTCTAATGCCCAAATCCTGGCAGCTCAACAGTGTCATTACCTGTTACACCATTAATGAAACAGCCTAAACACCAAAACTGAAAGAGTTTAGCCAGGAAAGTGCTTCTATTTTGTAAAGTAGTAGTAGATGCCTCAAAGCACCAGTGCACAACCCAAAATTCACAGTGATGCAAGTTGACACCAGGCAAGTCCTTAATTTCCAGGCTGTTTTTCCTCCTAAACTCTGCTTTCCGTGCACAGGGGAGCACAGGGACATCTGACCCATGGGACAACCAACCACCCAGAGGGACTCTGAGGAAGAAGCAATAAAGAATGACACAAATTACATCAAATGGCTGAATGAAATGAAAGAATAGCAAAGGGATGAAGGTAGAGGACAATGCAACATTTGAAGATCATTTGTAAGAGCTTTTTAGAACATAAGCTGTTCTGCATGCTAAAATGTTTTTATTAATGTCAAATACTCACTTAAAAGGCCAATATTTTCATTAATGTTCCTCATCTTTAGTTATTAAAAATACAGCAATTCACTATTTAATTGACCAGTTTCAGGTTTAATCTCTTTTTCACTTGTCAGTTTTAACAGTTTAATTAGGACATTCCATATTATCTCTCTATGGGATAATTTCCTATTGCTGCCGCATGCTTCCTGGTGTTCATCCTCATTTTCATCCAAGGAAGAGATGTAGCAGTGTTTGTCAGCACCTGTTTGTTTCATCTAAATCTGTTAATTTCCTTCTAATGACAGCAATTTCACTCCTCCTACTCAGCAGCTCACGCTTCATCACGGTTCAAACTTCAGCCATCAACTTTGCAGGCTGTCAGGATAAATTTTCGTGTGGACTGGGGGTTTACACAGTTATCAGGAGTGAGGAACTCCTGTTGCTTCTCATTTTGCCTTCTTTCCTCTGTCTACTGTTGATCCCTTTCTTATTACCTTGTTTAACCATTTTGTAGATGCTTTATTCTCCATGTTCCTGTAGAGGACTGTGAGAAATGTTGGATTTCTGTTTTGCGGAATGAAGCAAAACATTTCAGTTCAGAAGTGCTTTATCCTAAAAAAAAATGTAACCTGAAAGATCCCCATTAAGTCTCCAGTACTTTGTGACAGTCCGGCTATTATTTCACGGAGGTCCACAGGTGTGGATTTATGGTGGGAGGAGAGTCAAAAGGGACTCTCATGCTCTCTGACTGTACATCACATTGTGTAGGTACAGCAGCTGACCTCTCCACCCCTATCACAGAGCAGCAGGATACGGACCCATGGACTTTTCACTTGTTATGGTAGGCTATGCCCACACTCAGATGAATGCTGCTTCCATTCCAAGCTATCTAGAAGCTGTACAGCTACATTTGACTAGTAGGACCTACTGAGAGACTGTACCTTTCAAACTGGGCTTAGTATCACCCTAATACAGCAACATGGCTTGTGGGCATGTCGGACAACTGACATGTGCAGGCAAGGGACCATGCAGGCGTAGCGTAGCCTAGAAGCATTGTAGGCTCATCGTGTTTAGTGTCATCTTACAGCCTGTTGCTAAAAGCCTGCAATTAGGTCACTGGCACTGAAAAACCATCAGCCAGTAATACCAGCCTTGAGGAAGTCAAATTCATGACCCATTTCCTATGAAGTTGAGAGCTTGGTTTGAGAAGCATAAGATTTTCCAAAAAATAATGAACCTGTGGTTTTCAGCCTACTCATTAACTCCCAGGATGTGTTACCAAGTGCATTGATAAGATTGTAAACCTCCTAGGACTTTATTGCTGTTGCTTCTTAACATCTCAGCCCTGGGACGTGGCAACACAGTGGGCTGTAAGAGGTGGCAGATATTTGATTTTCTTGATTGAAGGCTCTCCTGTGAGGATCTCCCATGTTGTGCTATCCTTTATACCAGCACAGGGGCTGATCATTCACGAGGTGTGATTTGACGTGTGCTACAAAGGGTGAGATTCAGCCACCCAACTTCGTGAGAGTTAGACCCTCTGAAGAGAGAGCCACCTCTCGAATGGATGCCACCACTGCTAACTAGGAAGGTCTCCAGGGGGACCAACCCCTTGTGTTAGCTCTCACTAAGGTGCCTCAGGCTCAGCAGGATGGGCATGGCCTTCCACGTTTGCAAACGTGTTTAAAAGAGGAGAGGCTCTTCCCAGATCTCCCAAAATGACAGGCTTCACATGAAACTAAATCCTGAAGTCCTTTCATAAGTCCCACATCAAAACAGACCTGTTGAGCACATGCTTATGTCATTTCCTTAACATCAAGCATAATCTGATGTCCCACTGAAGCAGGGATCGCCAATACATCTACTTAGCTTGAAGTACACACTTTAGTACTCTTCTGAGCAGGGATATGTTTCTGCACATGCTGAAGAGTTTTCCTGGGTAGGATCTTCTAATTTCAAAAAATCTCTTTGACCCTAGTAGAAGTGCAAGTGAGAACTTCAGGACAGTCCCAAAGAGACTGCTGCACAGACTACATGGTTTTGTAGGAGATCACAGGATTTCCCATTCAGCAGAAGCTGGAATATAGTAAACTTTTGTGTCCTCACAACCTAAAGGCAAATCTGCACTAAAAAGACTTGTCTGAAATCAAAGCATCAAGGAGCATAGACAGTATAGAAAATTTTAAGCTTCTCCTTGGAAAAATATTTTTATGTGATGCTTTATCTGGTGATTTTGATACCATCTAAACTGAGCATTTACTGAGTTCATTTACGGATGGATTCTCTACCTGTTCCAGAAGATAGAATATATATAACTATATTTGTTCAATACAAACCCATAAAAATCTACATTAAAGTAAAAAGCAATCTTTTTTTCAGTATGCCCTCAGGTCATGCTTTGTTTTGCTGTACTCTAAGAGCTCACTTGTATTTAACATTATTATAATATTTATTCACACAGCAGTTTGTCCATCAAATTGATTCACAACACAGAAAAGAGTAAATAAGTGATAATTTTCTACCTAAAAACTCCCTGTCAAGGAACAAGCCAAAGTCTCGGTATTGGCAAAGGGATTCTTTCTACTTTTATCAGTGGACATCAAACTGAACTTTTAGTTTATTGGTCTGGAGAGGAACCTACAGGAAGTGTGAAAAAGTACAGGTCTAGCCCTGAAAGTGACTTTATTTTAAGACATGTTCACATATAAAGTTTATACAAACTTTTCCCCCAGAAGTGGTCCCTTGATTAAAACGTACCAAGCCAACATTCAGCTGCTCAGTCCTAGTCCCGTATAGCAGAAAAGGGCACCAAGTTTTCACCAACAGATCATAGGGTTACAATTTTAGTGCAGAAAGCTCCCTACGATGATAAGGATGAGAGGGAATACCCATTGGCTTGGCTGGCTAAATCTCTTCCTAACCTCAAATGAAATACAGCAGAAGCTGAAACAGGACAAGTTCATACTCTCTGCACATAAATCCAGGACACGTGCTAAGAGATTTTATGGCTATTCACAGACCATCTCAAAGAAAAGGCATTGTAAGAAATTTTGCTTCTATTCACTTTTGCCTTGCAGGCAGCAAGGTTAAGACATCTCAGATTTATGACTTTACAACTCATCCGCCCCAAAACGGATTTTCTCTGCTGCCTGCCAACAACATTCACAAGTCATCTCTGACCTAACGTGTAAGGCAGTTGTACCGCAGGGTACTGAACTTTGGCTTGATCTCAAGGTTAAGGAGCCCAAGTTCTGGCGTCATTTTGGACAGGAATTCATCACTCTCCCAGGCAGCAGAAAGGACCACTGCATCAGGCTTAACGTAAGGCAGGACTGCAGTCTCAGGTAAGTCATTATCATCAAGTACTAGCCTCAGGCTTTGACAAACTTAAAACCAACTTTTTGTCACTATTACCTGTGAATTATTACGTTCTTTCCTGATTCTTAGATATCTGGGGTATCCCTACGTATCTGGCACTACCTATCTGGTAAGGAAAACTTCCCAAAAGAAATGAAGACTGTTCTACATTCTCACAGACGCAAAACGTAAGAGGTGATGCAGTTCAGCACAGGTTGTAAAAGCACACCAGGTAAAGAATATATTTCTCCTTGCAGGCATTCCTGCTAGCAACTCACAATGCCAGTCGGCTGATGGAACTTTTTATTTTATTTCTGAGTATCTTTAGATGAGGAGATTCGCAAGGATTACTTTCTGTGATAAAAAATTGCTTCCTTCCACACAGCCCAATTCTAGTCACTTAATTTAAAACCCAAGCAAGGACACTGTCCCAGTTAAAATACACAATTTGCAGAGTCAAAGCAATTTCTCTCTTCTCAGTGACTGTGCCAGTCTTGAGACGGACAGACAAAAGCAGAGCACACTGATGCCTTTGTGCAGCCAGCTGTTCCAAACAGCAGGCACCATGCGACGTTATGCACCGAGGTCTTCTCCTGTCACCACCTTCTCCTGATAAGTCCATCAGTCCTTGTGTGATAAGGCTGCTAACATATCTTTTAAAATCTCCTTCTCAACAGAGGATTCCCATGCGGTTAATCAACAAAATCATTCAAAAACAGGGCTAGATGGTGCTCTGTAAGTCATGTTACTCAACACCTTCCTCTGATCCCTCATAGGTATAACCTATCACCAGGACAACCTCTCTAATAGGCACTGTCCTGAACTATCTGTAATACTGTCCAAAGACAATGATCCAACAAATTCCCAAGGTGGTCTCTTCCAGTTCACATCTGAACCTCTTTTTTCTTAGTTAAGTTGATTAGTTCCTATCCTACTGCCCAATTACAGAGAATAATGATCACCACTCTAGTTGTATCAATCAGTTTAAATACTGAAAATGGTTGTCATGTTTGCTCACTGACCTTCTTTTCTCAAAAAAAAGACAATTCCTTCTGGCTTTTCTTATACAATCCAAAGTTTTTATCGTCCTTGTTCCTATTTTCTGTATGTCTCTTAGGTATTGTCATTGCACTTTACAGATCGGTACCAGTTCTCCAACTGAGGTCTCACCAGCACTGTGGAGAAACATAAATTTATTTCCATGTGCTTTGTACATTACACTTTTGCTAATACCTCCCCAGAAAGGCTCCAGCTTGTACTCCACTCCAACTCTCAAATGCTTTTTCTCAGTACAGCTGCACTGGCAGATATTTCTCATTTTATAGATGCCTTTTACATTTTTCTTTCCTAGCCACAGTTCTTTGCTCTTGCCTTGGTTGAACTCTTTCTTGTTGATTTTGGATGATGCCTTGGTTGAACTCTCTCTTGTTGATTTTGGATGACTTCTTCAATATACCTAGATTGTTTTGAGTTAAAAACCTGCCCATCAAAGTGCTTTCAATTCTTACCAATTTTGTTTCATTTGAAAAGATTATAAGCATTAGTCATATTCCATCCTCTAAGTCATTAATGTCTATACTGAGTAAAACAGACAGACCTCCGCAGGACTCCACTTAAAATGTGCTGCTAATTCAAGACAGAATCATTCTTAACAGTTTCTAGAGCAATTTTAATGTAATTATTCACCCAACTCATCATCCTTTCATCTGGATGATATTTCCCTAACTTGCTTATGCAAGACAGTGCCAGAAGTCGTAGTCAGGTCAAGATATATCACACCTTTTACTTCCCCTTAATCAGCCAAATAGATGGTTTAACACAACTTGTTCTTGACTAATCCTTATTAGTTGGCATATATCACCAAATTATTCTCTGTGTGGGCCTGTAGACTGCTCTATTCTCTAGGTCCTCCTTTTTCTCCTTCTTGGAGATCTGTGCAATGTCCTTCCGCTGCGCTCTGGAGCCCACTTTGCCAGGATCTCTGAGAGGGGCTTGCACGTGGATCAGAGTCTGCTACAGTTCCTTCCTAAGTACCCATAGGAGGGCTCCTTTGGGACCGGCCAGCTAAAATGCCTCCAATTTACTTGAATGTAAGTATTCTTTATCATGACCTTTTCTTTTTGTGGTGTAAACTTGTATCCTTATGTTACAACTCATTACATTAAGCGTCCGCTCATAGTTAACCTTTTGGGAAAAACTGAAGCCCAAAAAAAAAAACAAAGGAACTGAAGGCATGAGCCTGCCCCGGTGTCATCTGCTGTGCTTGTCTCTTTCCTTCTGCCTTCATACAGCCTTTTCTTGATGCCTTTCGCAAGCCTCACCAGTTAGACCACGTTTTGTGCAACAGTCTCTCTGTCCTTCCCCCTGTGTACTTTACCCGAGTCCAATAACCAAGCAGGGAATAGCAATCAATTTCTGCGTAAGAAAATGGATGTATTGGAGAAGTTCGTCTCAAATGGGCAGTCATGTAAGCACCTGCTTGTCTTCAATACCTATTGCTTTCAAGTGCCTTTGCCTGCGTTCTGCATCCATACAACAGAGGGCATGCTCCTTTCAGCAGCCCTCTGGGTACAGCCTGCTGCAGCTGAAGCTGTAGTAGATAGCTGTTAAAGCACAAAAAAAATTGCCTAAAATGCAGCTTTCCATGTGAATTCATATGGGCACAAATGGAGCCGCTAAGGCTCCTTTTTGAAAAATCAACCCATACCATAAGCTAGCCAAAATGAAAGCAATAGAGCCATTCCTTCTGGCTGGCCAGAAATATGCATCTAATATAGCAAAGCAAAAACATTACTGGCATACGGTATGTTAATAGAATTAACATTTTCAGGCTAAGCCTATTATCTCTGCAGTTCATTCTGTCAATCTTAAAAAAAAATTGTAGAACCTTATCTTCTTTAAATAATGCATTATGCAGTGGTTATATAAGATTTAAGCACCTAAAGTTTTGCCGATCAACAAGTCTTGAGCACTAGCACCAGTCAAACATTTTCCTGCAGAATACTTTTTCTACTGAAAAAAAATGCTTTGACAAAACGAAACCTTTCTGTAGGCACATATCACTTGCAGTTAAATTTAATTTTGAAAAAAAAAAAAAAAAAAAAAAAGAAGAAGAAGAAGAAATTCAGTCCTCTCAGGACATTCTGCCAATGCAGTTCTTTCAACCCTTTTCAGAATAGAAGGTTTGGGTTTTCAGCTTGAAATGATATTTGATTTTGCAATGTCATGGTATTAAAAAGCAAAAATTACTCAAAGCATTTTAGTATTATCACTAAACTCGAAAAGTCAAGCAGATTTCCAATTATTTCTTAATTATTTTTGTGGGAAGCGTCAAAATCTGACAGGTTTAGTTTAAAACAAATTCTAACATTTTGAATCTGACAGTTTAGTTTAAAACAAATTTTAACATTTTGAAAACTCCTGCAAAAAAAGGACAATCCGGTTCTCTCCTACTTTTCAGTGGGACTGCCTCAGATAGCATTTCAGTGGAAATTCATTAAAAAGGTACTAATGAACTCCAAAGTTTCAACATCCTCAACTGAACACTAGCTTCTCATTTCTGACACGCTCGTTGTGTCATTGTGTCACACAGTACTTGCAATATTGTCAGTGACAACAAAAACTGACTTTGGGAGTCAGCCCTTGGAGGATCTTCGTTTTCGGTTGCAAATCTCAGAAAACAAAATCAGTTTTCCTCCATTTGTGATGAGACAAACTCCATCTTTGAACACCTAGGGCAATTAATTGTTAAAGATATTTTAGTTCTTAAATTAAAATTATTTAATTATTTTCATTTTATACCTTTATTAATATTATTCTATTTATCCTTTGTCCTTTGACCTAGATTCCATTTTCAATCATCTTTTGCTTCTTGCAAAGAGGACAGGGTTATCAACCACCAATGAAGAGCCCTGCGGAAAATTACACAGGGATGGATTTATACTGGGTTTGCAACACACAGAGGAGTGGAATATCCCATGCTTGCATGACACCAAGTCCAGACTTGTAGAAAAAGGAAAAACATTAATTTATTGTAATAAACTAACAGTTAAACTTGTAATTTCACAATAGGAAATGGAATTACAAGTGTCAGTGCCTAAAATAGAAAGCAGTTTTTTAGATTTCATTTAACATTGACATATTTCTTTAATCATTTCAGCATCTTAAGTAATTTACGAAACAAAAAATGCAGGCCCTATGCCCTAGTCGACCTCATAGCCAGGTTCCCGTAGACTCCTCCCAGCACCACATCTCTCTTTTTGCTCTTGCTAGATGGCTGCCAGGACCGACATGGAGCCAAATGCATGGATTTATTCTCTCACACACATGTCAAAGTGGCCTTAACTAATCTGTCTCAGCTGGTTTTCACCCTTGTGGAACTTGGTTGGAACTAGGCTTCAAGATGCCTCATGCAAACTGTAAGAGACAAGGCACTACCCCATCTGCCCCATCGCCTTGCTCTTGGGCTCTTCTCTTTCTTCCTAGTATTTTTTATTTGCATTTCCATCGTGACTTTTACTTTCAAGATACCTTTTTCTTTCTATTCATAATATGCTTAAGAAACTATGGTACGCATAACTTGTTATATCCAAAACATTTATCTCTGCGTGAACACTACAGACAGCCTATGCACGACTTGCTAATTCAGCTAATTTGGGTGGATCTGGCATTAAGAATGCTTTTATCAAGTCATTTCCCTCATTATTTTTAGTTCTGCTATTACATCTTTCCAAGTCCATATTCTTAGCATGGGTTTTTTCGGCAGACACTTGTCCTGACTGGCAGCTGAACAAGCTGTATATGAATATATGAACATATGTGTACTCTTGTTGCCTCACACTTGCATGCGTAGCTGGACCCTTAGGCACTCAAATGACAACTTGCATCTGCAGTTACCCATCTTTCACATGAAACACGAAGATATGCACAAGTCATGAGGCTTGGACAACAGCAAAAAATACCTTATGGGTACTTCATTTGCCATTTGTTTCTTTGAGAAATGCCTTTTAGGTATATTCATCAAATAACAAACTTATTTACCAGTGCTTTGCAGTTTAAGCTAAGTTTTCCTGAAGTATGGTATTAGGTATTTCCAACACAGACCTCATTCTTGTTTCTTTAAATAATTCCATTTTAAAGAACGACCAGTGGCTTTCATTTTCACAGGAAAGCTGAAATATAAAAAAAAGAAAATAAAAAAAACTGACTGGCAGCTATTTTTAAAGGGCAAAGACTAAAGCACAACTTATGATTTCCTGTTTCGAGTGGGTGGAATTAATTTTTCATCTGAAATGTTTTCCATTCAGACACTACTAAAATATATTTAATGCTATTGCAATTACAAATTGATTCATTTCCATGCTGCTACTATTGACACTCAATTATGCAGCCCGCATAGGAAAAATAATAAATGCAGTTTTAAATAAGCTGTTACAGTGTAAGTCTGAATAAAAAAATCAGACAGGTAACAAACACACTGAGCTGTTAAAGATAAAATACACAATTACTGCAAATAATATTTTAGCAAGAAAATATTTCACCATATTTATTTGAGATTCTGATGACTGCTTAAACAACCTTTGCTGAGTACCGGGTTTTTTTCATTCCTACTCCAACGGTGCTGGTGGCCAGATGTTAGTGAATCACTAGCACTGGGTTCAGAAGTTCAGACTTTCCCAGTAAAGCGGCTTGCCCGAGTTGTTCATAACACACATGCCCTCAACAGAAGGGGCTCCGCTGAAGTGCATAGTAAGTCTGAATAGTCACTTCTTGGACCAGATGACCTTTAAAGGTCCTTTCCAATTCAAACCATTCTATGATTCTTGAAGAAAGCAGCCAGCACACAAGGTTTCCAGGCTGACTTTGCTAAAAATTCCAGATTTTTCCACAAATCCTTTGAAATATCTTGTACCGGGTAAAATGGGTGGAAAATATGGCCATTTTCATGGTTTATATTTTGCTGAAGGTCTTTCACAGAAGACTGTTATCATTGTGGGTTAACCCCAGCAGGCAGCTCAGCCCCACACAGCAGCTCACTCACTCCAACCCGGTGGGATGAAGGAGAGAATCAGAAGAGTAAAAGTGAGAAAACCCATGGGTTGAGATAAAGACAGTTTAATAGATAAAGCAAAGCATCTTTCCTGGGTATGGTTAAACATCAGCAGGCAGATGTTTAGCCAGATCCAGGCAAGCAGGGCTTCATCATCCCTAATGGTTACTTGGGAAGACAAACACCATAACTACAAATATCCCCCTTCCTCTTTCTTCCCCACAACTCTTCTTTCTGAGCACAATGCCATATGGTGTGGGATGTCCCTTTGGTCAGCTGGGGTTGATTGTCCCAGCTGTTTCCCTCCCAACTTTGTGTGCACCCCAGCTGACTCATTAGCAGGGCAGTGTGAGAAACAGAAAAATGTCCTTGGCTCTGCGCTAGCACTGTTCAGCACTAACTAAAACATCCATGTGTTACCAACACTTTTTCTGGTTACAAATACAAAACATAGCACCATAAGAGCTATTATGAAGAAAAGTAACTCTATCCCTGCCAAAACCAATACAGTTATGGAAGGAGCATGATCCATCTCCCACTGGTGTCATCGTCATCTGTGGAGACCACGACAGACTTCCTCCTCTTCTTTGTGGAGGAGGGGAAGGACAGAGTAGAAAGTTTTTAATTTCTTAAGTTACCCTGTTTACGTGTCAGAGTTAAGGCACTATTCTAGTTTCTACCAGCTGAGGTCGATCAGAGCCTTGGTGTGAGGGGGTTTGAGTGGTGAAAGGTTCATAGTGCCAGCTAGATGAAATCCCTGAGAAGGTACGCTTAATACTCCATGGCCTCTGCAGTCACCCAATATCTTCCTGCCTCTAATCATCAGAATCTTATAACTGTAGAATCATTTTGGTTGGAAGAGACCTTTAAGATCATCAAGTCCAACCGTTAACCTAGCACTGGCAAGTTACCACTAAACCATATCCTTCAGCACTACATCTACCCATCTTTTAAATACCTTCAGGGATGGTGACTCAACCACTTCCCTGGGCAGCCTGTTCCAATGCTTGATAACCCTTTCAGTGAAGAATTTTTTCCTTATATCCAATCTAAACCTCCCCTGGTGCAATTTGAGGCTCTTTCCTCTTGTCCTATTGCCTGTTACCGACCTCCACCGTGCTACAGCCTCCTTTCACGTAGCTGTAGAGAGTGATAAGGTCTCCCCTCAGCCTCCTTTTCTCCAGGCAATGACTTTATTTGTAAGGATTACGAAATGGTCTGTGTCTACACAGGAACCAGCACATAAAGCTGTGGCCAGTAACATGGCTGTGGGGCAGAGACCTCTTCTAGTTTTATTTATTTATGAGGAGTAAGGGTCACAGCAAGCTTTACCTCCCTTACATGTTCCTGTGGCTCTGCACTGGGGAGGAGTGTCCAAAGGGCAATACAGATGCCCCAATGCTCGTGTCCCCGAGTCAGTACAAGAGCAGGTGGGAGCCTGTGTGAGGCTCTACAATCATGTCCTTTCAGATGTTTCTCCATTTGGGACTTCAGCTGCTCATGATTCTCTTAGATTTCTGTAATTCCATTTTTGCACCACTAGGCATTTTTAATACCACTTACCCTGAACTTCAACCCCCTTTATTTCCTAGTATTTAAAGCCCAACTGCAGCATTAATATGAAATTTCCCAGATACTTTTGATTTATTTCTCTTTTGGAAGTCCTGCATTAATTTATGGTGAAATGACAATTCACAACCAATTTTACAGAACAGATCCTTTCCAAGCTGTCTATAAACCTACTCCTACACACCCCTCAGAAGTTATGTCATTCAGCATTTGGTGCAATATCTGTTTCTCTGTGGATTGTGCAGCACAGCACTACAATCTTGACCTGTTTTTTTAAGAATTAGCATAGGCAATGCATGCATTGCTGTGTGCTTAAACTACAACCACAGCTGACTCTTTCACCAGGCCTGACAGGAAAAATTATACTTATTGCAACTTACCAGCAATGAAGACAGTGGAAATGGAGGCGAGTGAAATGTGTTTCTACAACAGAAGATGCAGTCAAATGAGACTAAAGCAGTAAATTTGCACAGGTAGCCAGACTAAAGAATGAAGAACATATTGCTGGAAGAGCAAATATGTGATGAATTTTGTAAGTGCTCTTATATGCTCTCTATAAACATGAAAAAGCTGAGCATGAAAGATAACAGTTTTCACTGAAGTTCAGCTTCTTCCTTTAGCAACAACATACTCAGGGTCTTCTTGTAGCTTTTGTAATTATATTGTGGAAGAGTACAAAATTGCTTCTCATCTAAACCAGGCAAATAAAATGTGACAAAGCAGACAAAGGAAACAACACTAGTACTCTTGAGACTCCATGTGGATGGAAATTTTATTGATGGCATTCAGAGCCCTTTGGAAACATTTGAGAGCTTGCTGCCCTAGGAAATGTCCACTCCTTCACCCGCACTCAAGCTCCTTTTTGCCCCACCCATTCTGCTGTTTTGCCAGTACCAAAATGGCTTTATGAAGCTAATAATCCTTCTCTGCTTAAATAAAGTACCTCAAAAGAGAGTTCTATTAGTATGCCAGTGTCGCAAGCAGGCTCAAGTGCCTTGAGGGTTCAATGAGTTAACTGCACATAGGCTTGGAATGAATTGTCCATGTAAGTTGCTTTGATGTATTTAATGAGTGGAAGCATTGTTAGAAGCAAATGTTATACAGACAAGTGCACACTCCTGAAATTTGTTTAAGCAAAAGAGTGCTTCAGCCTGCTGATCTGACATTTTTCATTTCATGTCATCACTATTACTCAGCAGAGATAACATCATCCATTCATTGCTTGTATTTTATGTAGGACTGATGGGTACAGCATGGACCTAGAGGGTATCACTGAACAACAAGCACAAACTGTTGCAACTGAGTGATGAATCTGTCCTCTTCCCTTGTTTTGATAACAAGCATCTTATACAATCTTGCAAACATTGTCTGGTTTTTATGTAGTTTACCTGGAGGTGCTTCAAACGTTGCAAATTTCAGAAATCTTGAACTGTAGGAAAGCGGGAACAACCATTCATTTTGTCATACTCTCTCTCTCGACTACTTTGGCATAATCACCACTGATTAAAATCAAAACGATAGACTCTTAAGTCATTGAAGTCCTTCAGTGTTTATCTGCTTATGTGACTGCCTCTGTTCACTAGTAAAGTGTTAATCTCCTTCCACCACTTCTCTCCCAAAATAGAGCAGAATTACAAGACTCTATAAGCTACTTCAGAACTGAAGAAGCCTTTCTTCCCTCTGTCTCTGCAAGGATTGTCCTTGTCACATCAATTATCAATGCTGTTCCCCTGTTGAGTTTCCTGAGCCTTTTACAGGCAGAATAGGCAGGTGGGTGCAGACATTTTCTGATATTACAAAACAGAGCAACATTGTCAGAAGATTCCCAAGTAGCAAAAGACAGGACAAGAAGAAACAGACTCAAGTTGTGCCAGGGGAGGTTTAGATTGGATATTAGGAAAAATTTTGACACTGAAAGAGTTGTGAAGCATTGGAACAGGCTGCCCAGGGAAGTTGCTGAGTCACCATCCCTAGAGGTATTTAAAAGATGGGTAAATGTTTAGGGACATGTTTTAGTGGCGGACTTGGCAGTCTTAGGCTTACAGTTGGACTTGATGATCCTAAAGGTCTTTTCCAACCTAAATTATTATATAGTTCTATGATTCTAAGACGGTAGCAAATTCCCGTACTAGCTTATTGTATGCCAAAGTAGCATCACAATGGAATTTGGGGAAGTTTTTAGGGGGTTGGAAGATGGCTGCTTAGAAATATATCAAGATCTACACTGACAAACATATCCAAAAAGAATCTTAATATCTGGCAATGAAACATATCCTCATAAGAGTACTTCTCACATTACAATCCACTTTCATCCACTTTACCATTCGTTTAAGTTTACACCACTGTGGATGTGCAAGGAGGTGAGAACTCATACATTTCAAGCATACGCTCCTGAGCCTCCAGCTGCAGATAGGTCTGTTCAAAAAAGGTCTGTTCTCTTCCATCTATGCTCCTGCTATTCCTTCAGAGGGTGTTTCCATTTACTAAATACCATAAGATGGTTTTGCAGTGATGAGTGTTTTAAACCCCTGGCTTTGAGCTTACATGGTACTTTAGCATATCAGAGCACATGGTTTCAGCAACAGCAAAGCTGTAGAATTACCTTTACAAATGTTGCTCGGCTGTCTGAGTGATGGCCCTGTCCCTTATTGCTGTGTTTTATTGCCACACTGCTGACAGCAACACCCCATCATATATTGGTCATCCCATCATAAGTCGATTCAGCTGCACAGCAAAAATTAATTCTGTTCTGGGAAGACATCATTCAGCCAGCCAGTACTGTCTGGGCTTTTTTTTCCTTACAGCTGATCAAGAATCTGACATGTGATGTGCTACTTTTATCTCACCTCCCAATAAGTTGAAAACAGGGATGTCTTCTTGTTCTGTGATTTTTGTGCAGTACATCTATGTTACAAATGCACTTCAGAGGCGTAACAGTTTATAGCCCAAGGGCTTAAAACAACAGTATGTTTTCTTAAGGGAAGGGATGCTGGGAGCAGGGTTTGTTTCACCCATCTGGAGTTTCACAGACATGCAGAGAAAGGGACTTGGTCAGAAACCCACAGACTTCCAGAAGAACATGGTGCCTACCAGCATGCTCCATAACAGCTTGTTGAAACCAAATATTAGGCAGCATTTCAGGGCACACACAAGAGAGATTGAAAGCCCTACTCACGGGCCAAGGGTTTATGAGAATAGCTCCTGGGGAATGGTTGAGTGGTCTCGCAGAGGAGTAGCAGTATCAGGGGCTGAATGTCAAAACCACTGGGGCACACACTGGGAGAAGCCAAGAGAAGGGATGTATCAAGGAAAGCTTGAGGTACTGTCAGGTAGAAGGAGACCTCAGACTTTTATCTGAATGGACACAAAGTGAAATGGTGTAGACAAAGAAAAAGCGGGGCACCTGCAGACGTGAAGAACAAAGCTCTCACCAAAGCAAACATGCACACTGCGGGTTCATTTTCTAGTCCAAACGTGAACTGGTCTAAACTAACAGCTTGGGGCTGGAAAGGCCGTGTTAGGACAGCCAACAAAAAGACATATGGAAAATAAAAAATCTTACATTTGCCCTGCTGGCTGCTTCTCCTTTTTCAAATCCATCCTCACCATTAAAAGTCGTAACCTACAATTTAGCGTACACAACCTATAAATCAGGGCCCCTGAGTCCGGCCCTGTGTGACCTGGACAGCCAGCACAGCTTGATCAGATAGTCTGAAACTTGAACCAAGACAGACTTGCACACAGCTTCCCACACGAGCAGCTTCACTTTGCACAGGGCTGGCTGAATAATACAATATCTGTCCCTGTGCATGCAGAGGGAGTTTTCGAGGCCTGAGAAGGAAAACCAGGAGTTTGGATGGCCTTCTACCTTTTACAGCGGGTTAAAAACCAGGTTGTTTCTCCAGTGCAGGGGTTGACATACCTGCAGGCACTGGTTATAATACCATGATGCATTATTAACTCATTCTGACAAATACAAAATAAATAACATACTTCTACAAAAGAGGCTTTTACTGCTTTTGGAAGTCAAAGTGTTGGGAAGATTCAGAAATTTAAAAATACAGTGTGCCTTTAAGGATAAAAATGAACTAGCTAGAATAGAAATGCAAAACCACGGCTCCAAAATAGATGGATAGAAAAAAATTTCTTGCAGAAAAAGATCCATGAAACTCTTTAGAGAATGCTAAATTAAATTTCCTATGATCTAATGTATAAATTCTGAAGGTTTAGCTATACTAGCAGAGTTGATCTCTTCCTTTTGCTAGTTATACTTGCACTGTGATATTTGCAAAATTCTCAAGCGCTTTTAAAGCTGATTTGAGATAATCATTTCATTAATTAATGATACAAATGGTCCCTGGTGAGATAGTGAAAGGAACTTGAAATATGTAATTTTGACTTCATTGTTAATAAAATCCTTTCACCTAGATCTTGGCCAATATAAGGAATCATAGACTCCGGTTAAGCAAGAGATTTGAACGTGTGTGTCTAATCTGGAGATATGAATAGCCCTATTACCTTCAAAGAAGCAACCTGACTGAAGCTATTTATTGGCCTAAAGTTAGGTGTGTGATTACATATCTTACTGGATGACAGCCATGGCAGATCAGATGTGTCTCTAGGGTAATTCTACCTACAGTAGTAGACTCAAGCAGGGGTTAGTTCTGCTAGGAGACTAACCTACTCCAGTATATTTTTGAAACTCCCAGATCTGAAACCACCACCTCTATTTCAGCATGTTAAAATAAGCTGCTCCTCCAAGATCCAGGGACCCCTGAGAAACCAATTCAGATGCTGCATTTCTTATGCCATCTTAAGTATTATTTGAACTTCTAAAACTTATACACAGCAAAGCATGTGACACTTGTGGCCAATGCAGTTGCCAGACAATTGCATCCCATTATGGTGGAGTGAGTGGCCTGAGGAAGGGAGGCAAAGGGAAGCGGGCTTGTATAAATGCACACCTTCTCTCTAAACTTAGCTAGATTCAGAGGTAGCATCCACTCTAAGGTTTGAAATGTCTCTTATCCAGCCGGGGGCAAAAATTATCAAATTCTGTTTCTGAAAAGCCTTCTGCAGTAAAGATTTAGAGCTGTGGCCAGTGGGGGGGGGAAGATAAAAAAGAAAAAAAACCCAAACACAGATCCATTGGCATCAGTGGAAACAAGCCAGTTTGTTGCCCTTCATGATCTGACCTTTGCTCTCCAAGAATGCTATCAAGTAGGGCTAGCCAAGCAAATTACACACATGCTTTGCCACAGGCAATCTCTCTGCTTGGACTCCTATCTGAGAATGATGCCTTCGTCTTTAACAAATGGCTTTATTTTTAGGTAAATGCATCTGCTTGTATGACAGAAATACATGTAAATGCTATAACTGCATCTAACCGTCTCAAAGAAAAGGTCATTTAGGTCCATTTTATCTTCTAGTTAATGGCATAAGACTTTAGATGTCACTTTCCTAACAGAAAACATCAGAAACTGTTTTGCAGTGCTAATCAGCCCTAGAAAGCCTTACCCTTGATCCAGCACAATGGCAGGCCGTACAGCGAAACAGTTCTGTCAGTGTAGAAAATCAGATTGGATCTTGAAACATTACATCATCCACAGATTACAGCGAGGTTGTTTGCATTGCTCACTGAGGTTTCGGGAAACAAGACCAAGGTAAGAGTAGGAGCAGTTCTGACTTGAGCTCAGACTCAAGTTCTTCTAGCTTTGGCTTGAGTGGAGATAGACCACATGCTTCTACCTTGACTAAATCTTGCACGATTTCTTTTGTGCCTTCTTCCCCAGGATGTATTATGTCTGGCTGGTTTGGTCCACAAAGCAAACCATTCATTTCTATTTCTTCTTCATACTCTGTGCTTCTCTGATGCCCAAAGAAAGAGTGATATCTATCAAGAGAAAAGCTAGCAGTAGTGGGAGAAGAGCAATGATACACAACAGTCAGAAATCAAAACCAAACTCTGACATTTAACCTCAGCAACCCAAAGGGAAGGGAACATCTTCAGTGTCCAAAAATAACAGCCCTCCCCATCCCCCCTGGTTTAAAATAGAACGAAGAAGTAGTCATCTCTTGCTAATTCTAAAGATAATCTTAGCTAAGCCATGTTTCAACAAGAAAATTAACCCAACTGTCATTCCTTTGTCAGAACTGAGTGGTAGAAGCAACTTTCAACAAAAGTGTGTTAAATAAACTTCCATCAAAATAAAACACATATTTAGCAGCGCAAGCAAAGCACATATAATAACAGGACATCACACTCCTGCAAAGATTTTCAGTAAATCCACTGCATGACAAGAAACAGGGTCCCCAGATCTGCCTCCCCAGCCTGCATTTTAATCCAAATTGAAAGGATGGCACAAGCAGGAAGTCTCTGGGACATTGGATCTCCAGCTTCTAAGCAGTCGTGTATCTTTCTTGTTCATTTTATTTTTGATCCTTTCAAATGTGATCCTTTCAGACGAGAGGCAAATCAAGCACAATTATGATTTGGTGCAAGAAGGGGTACCTAGAAAGTAGGGAGAAAGAAGGAGGTAAATGAAGGTTACCATGGGGAAAAGAGTAGTGAAAACTGTGGAGGAAGAGAAGCAAAAGGCAGGAGTCTGAGTGGTATTGGAGAGAAGATGTTTTCTAATTGCATGTGGAAAGAAGTCATAAGTAATCATAATGAGGGAGATTTTCAAATGTGCGTTGGCAGCTTGCATTGGCTGTTATGTCAGTGATTCAGTGGTGGGACAGGTCCCCTGACTGAGAGAAGAAAAGCATCCCTACACTCTAGGTGGACATAGCAGCAGCCCATTGCTCCAAGTGAGTTTGGAAGTGCTGTGGATGGCTGTACTAATGAAAGGCTTGGCTGAGAGTAGGAAGAAGAGTGATGCTCTAAGCCTCCGGGGCAGAGGAAGGTGGTAATTACTAGAGCTAATGAGTCCTGGCTCTGATTTCAGTAGCATGTCATTATGCTGGCATATACCCCAAAAATGAGATACAAACAGAGGAGAAAAACACGAAGCAGGAAGAACAGATGCAGGATAACGGCCGTTGCGTATGAAAACTAGGAAATGTAAGGCTACATTACCACTAACGTAATTCACAGCAGCACAGTCATAAACTAAGATAAATCCCCTAATTCAAACCCACAGCTTTATAAGTGTGTCACGTAAGCAGCAGCAGTTAAGAGGGTTGAGCAACAAAGACAGTTTTCTAATGGAACTAACCATGCAATTCACTTGAAGAGTTAATCACTTCACATCAGATTATCTTCTCTGCTGGATCTAAAGCATCAATTTATCCAGAACTCATCTTAAAAGGGAAATGCAGCTTATTCCTGCAAACTGAGAGGGAAAAGTGGTGATTCAGTTAATCAGCTGATCAGCCAAGCAGGAAAGGTCTTCAGACAGGTATGAAAACCCAAACAAGCAACGATCCAGGATGGCGCAGGTCCATGCAGGATTTGCTCACCTAATGCTCTGTATGGAGATGGAAACAACATGCTGTCCCCCACTACTTGCTCACGTGAAGACTTCCCCAACTATTTGTAACAAAATCTGTCTCTAAGTCAGAATTCATTCTTTGTGTGCATCTTGGATTTGATTCAAGCTGATGTCTGACTTTTTAAATCAGTGCAGTATATGCTTGCAGGATTATTTGGGCTGCAGGTCTTAAGAAAAGGAAATACAGAAAATATCACTATCAGTAATCATACAGCCATCTTTCTTAAAGTAATTCGAAAGAGACGAATGCTTTGGAGATGCCAGTGCTCCACGCAAAAAGACATTCCCTTCACAAGGGATATGTCTAGAAATGCTCCAGGCAGTGCTGTGGGTCAGTCAGACAATTCTGTCAGTTCTGCACAATGAGCCCTTGTGCTTAATGCAATTTTGATTTCAATGCATAATTCTGAATTGATGCAAAATGAGCCTTCACAATATCTCATGTTAACAGGAATATTTTAGCTAATTTTTTGTTGTGGTTTGAAATCTACACCAGCTTTACTTACTTAAGCTTATATTCAAAATTTTTTTAGTTTTTTTTTTTTTACATTTGCAAAAAAAGCTGAGTGCCTATTCTTTTATTTATGCCAACTGCAGGAAAAAAAAAAAACATGTTAAGGAAAACAATCTTTTTTTTTCCAGCTGTACAATAAATAATCATCTGAGTTTACTGGTTGTGAAGAGACCCTCAGTCCTGTACCAATCATCGCTACTTCCTTCCTCAGCCAGGGGACGGTGGAAATCCACAGGGTTAATGCTCATGAAAAACAAATAGACACATTCAGTCCAGTCCTTTACACGCCAGCCTTTTATTTAGCTATTTATCAGCTCCTCTTAAAGCTAGCAAGGAAGATCCGGTTTTGGACTTGGCAGATTTGGAATCTTGCTCAAAGAGCGGCATCCTTCAGGGCTGGTACAAAGGGTCCAGTGAGGATGGGTCTCCATCTTACACTTTTTTTTTTAAATACAGAGAAGGCTGCTCAAATGG
Source organism: Alca torda (assembly GCA_008658365.1). Taxonomy (NCBI): domain Eukaryota; kingdom Metazoa; phylum Chordata; class Aves; order Charadriiformes; family Alcidae; genus Alca; species Alca torda. Next base: position 184,441,478 of record CM018076.1, read on the forward strand.
TACTTACTGAGGACCCTTAGGACGTTCGGCCACATGTGGTGTATTTCATAGACACAGAGGGGGAGCTGCACTCAGGGCACTGCTCAACAGTAAAACCACGAAGCCTCCTTGCAGCCATCAGCGAGCCATTTTACAGCAGCATTTGGATATTTCTGCAGGACGAAATAAAAGCTTACAAAAAGCAGCCACCTTATTTTGAAACCAGCCAGAGCAGGTACAAACAGCAACGTAGCCTCCCGGATTGGGGTGCTTGAGACAGCTGGAGTCTCCCCATGTTTCTTTGGAGTCCCCCCGAGCCCTGTGCCACAATCACTGCGATGTGAGCTGGTGAGATCAGGGTTGCCGCCAGTTATCTACAGCAGATGTGATCACAGGTTTTGTTCATGAAGTCTCAGAGAGAACAGGGCAACTCTCAGGCAAAACTTTGCACACTTTTCCCTAATGTAGCCAGGTTTATTCCTACTGGGGAGTATGCACTCAGACATGGAGCTATTCCTAAAACTCCCCTCCAAAAGACATGTGCAGGCAAGCATGCAAATTAATTTAATTTTTATAGAACAGGTGCTTTTTAGGACTGAGAAATTACTCACGGGGATGTAAATCTGAGACAGAGGTAGACAGACAACAGAAATAAATAGAGAAGCTTTTATAACACATAGTACTCTTTTTCCCAGTGTCTTGGGTAGAATACATACTTCAGCTTTGTAATTTCCCTTCCCTGGTTGTTCATGGTTTGCTTCTGTTTTACTGTTGCTCTGTAGAGGGATGTTTAAAAGTCCCTGCCAAGGGGAGACACTCCCATGAAACACAGTGAAGTACAAACATTAGGGAAAATTCAGATAGATGAAGCAGACAGAGCAACAGTGAAAGGACATCTCATATATGAATAGAGGACAGGGACCCAAAAATTTGGTGATGTTCCCGCTGACATAAATAAAGCCTCCAGCAGAACTGAAATAGAGTCCAAGGTCTTAAGCCATAGTTTACCAGCTTAATCACAGCAGCGACTTCTCTTTCACTGACAAATCCATCTTTTGGAGCACAGAAAAAATGATGTTGTTACAATGGCAGATCCTGGGCTTTATCCTCAGATCCCTTTCCAAAATGACTGATGAAGCTGAAATATCATGTCTAAAGGGTAATGAGTAACCTAGGCAGTTAATCAAATATTCAAAGAATCTTCTGAGAGCTAAAATTACATTTTCTTTGTTTAAATCTCCCTCTTCAAGGGATTTTCAGATGTAGGTTAAGTATTTTTAACCTGCACATGCAAGCTGTGCTCTTACAGAGTCTGATACATTTTTTAAAACACGTTTTCATTGTAGAACTGGAGACAGAAAAGGGAATAAAAGAGTTTGTTACTGTTTCTGCTGTGGTTTCCCCAAGTGTCCTGGCTCATTATATACCAAAAGCACCAAACCTTCTCTTCAGACCGCTGAGAGAGTTGTCTTGATGCACCTGTATTTTGAGCACACAGGGAAGAAGCTTCATTGGTTATAAAGTGCTATGTGTACCTCAGTCAGGTGCATGGAAATAAATGTTAGCCTCAGTCCAGCAAGGATTTTGGGAAGCTGGCAAAGAAAACATGGATAATTTCTTTGTGATCTGACAAACCAATGGTGTTGGCTCCTAGGATTCTTAGAAGGTGGTTTGGAAGGAGGATAATAGGAGCAGTTGGATGACAAGCATTTTAGGAGCACTCAGGTGTGCCCCAAAACAGTGCTATGTGCCCCGAAACAGTGCTAAGTGACCAGGTGCAAACCACCAGCTGAAGTTACATGCTCAGAGAAGGGTGCCTTCATTCTCCTTAGCACGAAAAAAAGGAAGATGCACCTAATCCCAGGTAGACACCTGGAATAGAGACCTGTGCTTCAAGCCTTATCTCCAATGAAGTCCTTATCTACTGGAGCACTGGCATTTTCATCTCATTAGTTTAAGCTACCCCAGCTACTGTAGAAGAATAAATAACAGCTTTGGAAATGTGCACTTGAGGCTGATGATAACTCTGCTTCCATGTTTGAGACAAGGTGGAAGAAAGTTCAAGTCTTTTTCTAGCAGGCAACCAGCCCGTCGCACTTAGTATACATGATCTACCACTGAACATCCACCAGAAATAAGCAACAGGAAAAGGAGCCCCCTCTGTGTAATTTAGGGCAGAGCAGGGGACAAAACAAAGTTGAGGAAAGCATGTGTGGAAAGATAAGGCAAGAAATGTGACAGGGTGGGAAGGAATTGCAACTCCAAAAAACACCAAGGAATGGGAAGCACTGTAAACTGTGGACAAAAGTCTGTCAACCCTTGCCACAAAAAGCAGCTGAATGTGTACGTGGCTCTGGAGTAGAGGGATCCCAGGTACCCAAAGCGCCAAGACACTCGCAAGAGGGCTGGTGAGATCTTGTGCCTGGGGACTGAGCCTAGGACAGCTGTGGATGTATCCATATTCTCCTGAATATCAGATTAAAAACTCATTAAATAGAGAGGATTCCTTGCCCTTTGTAATGAAATTACTTGCTGCTGCTGCTATCTTTAGTTGTCACTATTAGTGTTTAAGACACACAAAAGTGTCTGGGATGCCTTCCTTGAGGATTTAAACTTGCTAATGAGACCTCTCAACAATTAAAGAAAAGTTGCATTCAAATGACCGTGCCCGGATTAGTACTAGGTTAATTAGTTTGTATTCTCAAACATGCACTGTCAGCCAACACCAAACATTCTGCAAGTGGATTTTGTGGCTTGAAACCTGCTCAATTAGGACCATTTACAACACGGTCAACAGCAGTCATTCTGCTCCTGTTTTACAAGGGTCACATTAGGTTTCTCCAAGCTTAGCTCACCCTTCACTAACTGGTAACAACGCTGCCCCAAAACCGTATGGGGCTACAGCCACCAACGCAAGGTTTCCAGCACTGAAGTACTATTTAAATGACGTATCCAGCTAGAGTAGCTCTGTGCAAGGTCTGCTGTGGTTTTGGGGGGTGTTTATTGCACTTACAGCTCCAGGACAGAAGCTGCGGCTGCTTATCTGGGTGGGAGGGAGATTTCTCTGTATTTCCCACAGTGGATGAGCGGCTCCATGCCAGGTTGTGTCTGGTTTGGGCGCCAGCCAGTACCACACACAGCCCCATCCCATGGACTCAAGGGCTAGCGGGGAGCCTCAGCAGTACCCACAGACACCATCAGCAAAGGGCTGCTGCAGTCTGAGCACCGGGGACACAGAGGTTGGATTCAGGAATGAAAATGTTGCCCAGGTCCCCCTTGGGGTGTCTAAGATCTTCAGTGGCTTTTGTGCTTGGGAGGTTTGGTGATGGGGTGAAGAGGCATGGTCTTTAACCTCGTTTGGTCAGCTGGGAAGGGTGGCCGTTCACTAACCATGCAAGGTTATTGCAGTCTAAGCACTTCATCTTTGGGGAAACAGGACAGGGCAACACACAGAGCCTACTTCTTTGATAATAGCAGTACCTAATTCTGTCTTTTACAGTTCTTACCCCTCCATGCCTTTTATGTCATCCTGAGCCCCAGGTGTGATGTCACCTCAGCCACGTCCTCGAAGGAGGTGGCCACGTGCGCTGACGGCTCAGGTATTGTTGATGCCCACAGCTGAACGATGCTGCCCATGTGTGCCAGGTGGCACAGCAGCAGCCTGGCAACACTGCCCACACCGAGGTGTGGACGCACAGAGTCCTGCTTGTTTCTAACAAAGAGAAAGGGCGGGTAGATAGAAATAATCGTGGTGTAATTAATAGACACCTGTCATACTCTACCATGTGGAGTTATTAATATCAGCCCTTTCCATCAACAAATGACAGGAAACGATTAAAAACAATATTTGCGATTAAACAGGAAAAGCAACCATGGCTTAGCTGGGTCAGAAGAAATCCTGTCGTCAATGGTGCAATTTCATTTAATCAATAACAAGAAGGTGTAGGGAGGAGGCTCTTTACTGTAACCGTTCATAGAATAGTTGTAACTCTTCATAGAAGCTCTTGCATTCCCAGCTCTGAAGCCCTCTACAGTACCTAGCAGTATTTTACTATGAAAAGCTGTTTATCTTGCAAGGCACTTGAAACAACATGCATTGCCAAAAAGCAGGCTGGGGAAATTACGGAGATAGAAAATTGCTTTACTGCATTAGCACCCCCGTGAACATTTCCGTCGTTAAAGTAATTGGACATTTAAGACAAAGAAATGTAAAAAAAGCCTTGAGGTGTGCAAATTTCAAAAGCAGTTGACATCTTTTTGGTACACAATAGGGTTTGATTAACAGTTGCAACACACAGACCCACTACGGAGCATGCACAACATACGCAAATGCAAAACCTATGAAAGGCCAACTTTTTACTTTAGCGGTGTTTTAAAATTCATAGGAAAAAGAAGTGGGCTGGGAAAACTACTTCAGCAAGCTGTCCAGGATCCAAACATAAAGAAAATAAAGCTGGAGTTATGATATAGAATATTAACGCTTGGTGTGTTGTAGTTCAGTGAAAGCTGTCGGTGTAGCTATAGCTGGAAAAGTGACCTACTTTGGAAACGTTTTCACCTGGGAATTCTGTCTGAAACCGTATGCGAAGGCTACATCTCAAATAGTAATCAGCACCCTTGTCAGCTTTCTTGTTTGCCTTGGATAAAGTTACAGCATCTCCTAGGTATAAAATGTAGGGAACAGACCTGGAATTGGCCTAACCCTTGACAACATGACTCAAAATATTCAAATGTTTACTGTAATTTTCACTTGCTACGCAGCTAGTTATAAAGTGTGTAATTATATCCCTTGGTTCAGTGAAGTGAAAGATAGTAATTCCAAGAAGACATTAAAACGATTCACGCGGACAGCTGCATGTAAAACTGCTCTGTTACCCAAGGTGGAGCAGCAGCTGGGAATTGCCGTAAATTGTTCAGAAAATGACCAGACTCTTGCTAAAATTTAGGTCCAGTGCCTGTCAGCCAAGTGAAAGGCAAATGCATTTACAACTCACGCGCCACTCCAACAGCTTGCTTCTTCCTTTAACGTCCTTTATTACGCCATAGCTTCTTGTGCTCAAGTAATCAGGTTTTAGCAGTAATTAAAATCTAGGGGAGCGAAGAAAGAGAAAATTTTTTGCTTTAATTGTATTTCTGAAGCATATAAAAGTAACTACATTTCTTCTTTAGAAGATATAATAAACTCATAATAATTGCTTAAGGTATCGTTTAACTACCCTAATTTTGCAATAAAAAACAATCCTTTTTTTACTAGAAAATAATCAGGTATATTTTAAAAAACCAGGAAATAGTTGGCATTTAGAGCTACGCTGATGAATCAGCCACAGCTGGAGTTTTGAGATTCAGATGCATTCCTGTCGAGAGACTTGGGCATCTCCAAACTCCATTTTTGGAAGACAACCTATAATGCTGTATACACAGTGACATATGCTAGCTATGAATACACAGAGCTTTCCAAAAGGATGTATATATATTAAGGGGTCTAGGATGATCTCTGTTAACTTCACATTGAGGCTGCTGGAGGCTTCAATTCCAGAAAGCACTTGAGCATATGCTGAAGTCTTGATTCAGCCATGTAACTAACTAGGAGCTGAAATCAATACTGTTCAGGAACGTACTTGAAGTTTAACCCACACCTAAAGTCTTGCCACAGCCCTATTTTCCACTTTTGCCGTCATAGTGATAGATTATCTGGGCTCTGGCAGTGAACTGATGAATTGTGAAGCAAAACTCATCTCCAAAGGCTGGAAACTACTTTGACAAGGAGTGTGGAGGTGGCTGCTGGCTGTGCATTTAAGAACCAGAGCTATACCAGTACAGGTACAGAAAATGCTGGTGTATGTTTTTCTAAGTATCTTTTTAAAATAGGATGTATTTTTAAAAGTTAGCTGCATACATATAAAATATACATATATAGAAATAGAAAATTACATATTTCAATGGGATGAAAAGGCACTGCATTTTATTGTAGCTTGAAGGGTTATTCTATAAAAAGGATGATTAATATTTTGTTAACCATTAAGTAATAAACACCTGTTTAACAACCAGAGCATTTAAAATAAAAATCAATGTAGTTCAAAACTAAAAGCCTGTGAATTTGGCCTCTTTTTGTCCAGATTACATTTTTACTACCAGCGGCAATTTTCCAGCAACTAGTGAGAATTGTTGTTCCTCTCGCATCATCTGTGATCTGAGCTCAGACCAAGCCTCTAGTACTCATGACTCTCCCTGTTGTGGTCTATATTGCAGCAACAAAAAAGACAGTTTCCTTCACATACAGATGAGTTTGTTAAAGTCAGCCCTGTTGGCTACCTCACACTCCTTGTGGTCACACTTGACGGCTTTCTATATCAAATTACCGAGTTCTAAATCATTATAGATGACTGGAATCATTATAGACACTGGAATAGGCTGCTAGACACTGGAATAGGCTGCCCAGGGAGGTGGTGGAGTCACCATCCCTGAATGTGTTTAAGAGTCGTTTAGATGTGGTGTTGGGGACATGGTGTAGGGGAGAACTTTGTAGAGTGGAGTTGATGGTTGGACTCGATGATCCCAAGGGTCTCTTCCAACCTAAATGATTCTATGATTCTATAGCACTTTATCTGCTAACTGAGGGCTGGGTGGATCACAGTCCTCCTTAAAGAGGGTGCTTCCCCAAACCATACTTTGAAGAAGGAGCCTATCACAGAACAAAACCATCAAGGACTTTATAAGACATGGACATCCTACCCACACATAAAGAAAAAAAATCGGTTTGTGTTATTACCTTTGCTTTCCCCCTCTGCAAGGTTGCTTAAGAGCTCTGCTGAACCCTTCTTTGGAGAGAGGAGGCTGCTCTCCTCACCTGTTACTGAAATTACGTCATTGCATTGAGCTGGGTTTTTAAATGCCCTGCCTCCAAGTCCTTTTCCATTGTTTTCTTTCCCTCTGTCTACAAAGAAACAAGTCAACTATCCAGTCTTTCAGGCTGTTCATCTGGTTTATCCTGATCTTCTCATTCTTAAAGTCCAGGCTGCCTCCAGATCCCTAGGTAAGGCGAGGCCTGGTGCTTTTCCAGGCTTAGGAAGATAAATTCTAATGAAGAAAGAGACAAATACAGCTGTTATTTTCTAAAGTGCTTCCTCCTCCTTTTTTTCCTTTGAAAATTTATGAACACAGCCTCCACTAAGAATTACATTCATTGCTGCCTAACTGAAACCTGCAATGTGTTAATTTTATCGTAACTAGCATTTTGTTTCTGATCTAGCTTTGAAGCTAGCTCTCCTTTGAACAGGAGGTTGGACTAGATCCCTCCCAAGGTGCCTTCCATCTTGAATTATTCTGCAGCTCTATTCGTTTGAACTCTGCCTTTAATGTGCAGCCCTGAATGCAATGATTTGCAGAACAGGGAATGATGCACAAACTATACAGTAACCACCCACTCTGAGACTTTTGTTAAAAGAGTCTTCTGCAGGGCAACCTGGCTGGAGTCATCCTGTAGACACCGAATTCTTACAAACAGAAGGAAGTGTGGGTCCAAAAAGCACTTGCCAAGTACAAAGCCAAGATTTTGAAACCATTCATGAAGACACAAGGTATTAAAGAAAAGTTGAATGTTTGAACAACACTAATGTTATGGATCATAATTTTGACAAATTGCGTTTGCCTCTTCATGGGCATAAATGTGAACTACTCCATAATACTGGCAATGGAAGGGAAGAGTGAAATGTCTGGAATCTTAAAAGCCCCAATAGTACTGTTGACATGTTGATAGATGAAGTGATAATACTGTCAATAATAATGCAGAAAAGGCAGATATGGTTAATAGAGGTTTTTGTTCTGTGCCAGGGAATCTAAAAAAGAAAATCAGACAGTTCAGGCTTTTTAGATAGCCATTGGTCTTGAGCAAAATAGTTAGGGGGAAAAGTTGGTAATAAATTCAAATAATACAGGAAAAAAAATGAAGAAAATAGATTTATTGTCAATCAACGTGTTTAAAAAAAAAAGATCCCTTTGCATAAACTGATACTATTTTACACAAGATTAAAAGTTTGATTTTTGCAGCAGAATTAGTGGCAGACTTTCATGCACTACCTCTCTTTGGTCTGCTGTTTTCTGCTCACTGTTTCTCCAACCACACACATAGGGAACCCACAGATGTCATTTCCTCAACATGTACAGAAAGTGCCTTTGTGATATCTTCACTCCTTAGAGAAATCAAATTTAGTCAAAACTGGTATTTCTTCATTCATCTCAACACACGTCTTGACAATGTCAGCCTGCTTGTGCATTAGGCTCACTTCCAAGTTTTGTCTGAGAGGTAGGATGCTGTGATACTTCAGGCTTTTCTGTGTCTACTAAGACACAGTCCCTTCTCCCCAAAGCCATAGGTAAGGGGCGCTTCTAAATGCTTTCTATGAGGTTTCAATATAAGAGAAAGCAAATTGGAACAGGAAAATAGGTGAAGGTTAATTTCTGCTTTGACCTTTATAGTCAAGACATATAAGCCTTGGAGCACGAGAAAACATTTCAACAGCACTGCTGAAATCCAAACCAGAACAAGTACTTCCTCAGTAATGCAATAAGGGTGGATGAGCGCTGGGACATTGTACAGAGCTGGGGAGCAAACATCTGTCCGGCTTATGGACTGGCCACATCAGAGCTTTGGGTTAGTGCTGGTCTTGCTGGAGCCACTGACAGGATTGCACCTGTATTTCAAATATGCCTTTTTTTGGTGGATCAGACAGATGAAAAGAGGTACTTATTCTAAGCAGGTCTCCACTATGAAGAGCTGGGACAAAGACAACGTTGAACAACTGCAGCAACTTGCAACTATTTGTGCCAGAACGATCTCAAGAAGGATAATATTCTAAGTCAGAGAGGTGGTGGAAGCCCCATCCCTGGAAGTGTTCAAGGCCAGGCTGGATGGGGCTCTGAGCAGCCTGATCTAGTGGGAGGTGTCCCTGCCCATGGCAGGGGGGTTGGAACTAGATGATCTTTAAGGTCCCTTCCAACCCTGACAATTCTATGATTCTATGATTCTAAGTCCAAAGTGGGACTGTTATGAAATCTTTTCAAACCCAGTTAGCCTCTGGTTTAAATTCTTTTTATTATAGCACAGCTACATTTCATCCGCGGTGCTTTCTTGCTGTGCTCTTTGTCTTCAGAAAGAATTAGAGACCAAACTCAGACACAAACTTTCCAAGGAAGCAAAGCACTTTCCTCTCAAATTTTTCACAATAATATAACAATACAGATGCTGCAGCATTTAATGAGATGGGAAAAAACATGATATGTGTCCCTGGTGTCTGGTCTCAGCCATTTTTAACAACTCTTTGCTGGGATGCATGGGTTGCGGCAGAAAGCACCATCCTGCCAGCTGGTGACTTGCACTCAGTTCCCAGGCCCAGACCCTCCTCTTAAACTAATACTATTCCCTCATCTTTTTTGTCTTCTCTGTCTCTCTGCTTTTTATCCCTGCTCTAAATCTTCAGCCAGCGCGATGCCCAGCACCCTTTGACACAACTGTCGTATGGCAGAGAGAGAGGCGTTTAGTTATGTGTGCAGGCAGCACCGAGAAAGAAATGTGACACAGCTCGTCCTCCTCCTCTCAGACATCATCTGTCATTCAGCTAGAAAAAGCTCCAGCAGTAGCTGGAAGGCAGAAAGAGAGCTGGCGGGCTGCACGTGTTAGCAAGAGCGTGCACCTGATGGCTTCTGCATTCAGCCCTTTCCCCTTGGGAATTTTCCCACTTCCATGACCAGGAGCTCAGTGGACCCTTAAAATAGTAGACTGGCAGCTTTTGAAAAGTCTTTTGTGCGTGCTGTTTCTTTCCTAATGCGCCTGACTTCTTTTAATCTCTCACTTAAACTAAAAATGTGTGGGGAAGCCCCTAGATATGACACTGAGAAAGGGAAAGTTCATCAGTCCCTCTCCCCTCCCCACCTTCAGCTTTGCCCTTGACTGCAAATGCTTGAAGAGGCACCCAGGATTTTAAAAAGCAAAAAGTTTCAAGTGCCATTCTGCTTCTTTATTATCCTGCGGCTCTGTCAAAATATCCGATGGGAAGTGAGCCAGTAAATCGCCTTCCTGCTGCAGGTACAAGGAAGCGGGGAGAGCGGATTGACAGCAGCCACCACCATTTGTGTCACCAAACTCAGCCGTCACGCCGGCTCCTAACCCTGACGGCTCGGAATTCCTTCTGATTAGAAGACTCACAATTATTTTGTGATGCAAAAGCAGTTCAGTGGACGGTAATTAATGACTTCGGGGTAACCTCGTTCCTCTGGGCGTCACCTCCAGCAGCACCCCATGCTCTGCACTTCCCCAGTGCTGAGAGGCTGAGGTTGGGCAAAGCCAGGGAGCTCTCGCTGTGCCCCTGGAGGGGGCAGAGGGCTGTGAGAGGTCTTAAAACCTCGTGTGTCTTTTTTCTTTTCTTTTCTTTTCTTTTCTTTTCTTTTCTTTTCTTTTCTTTTCTTTTCTTTTCTTTTCTTTTCTTTTCTTTTCTTTTCTTTTCTTTTATTTTCTTTTATTTTATTTTATTTTATTTTATTTTCTTTTTTCTTTTCTTTTCTTTTCTTTTCTTCCTTTCTTTTTCTTTTCTTTTCTTTTCTTTTCTTTTATTTTATTTTATTTTATTTTATTTTCTTCCCTTCCCTTACCTTACCTTACCTTCCTTTCCTTTCCTTTCTTTTCCTTTCCTTTCCTTTCCTTTCCTTTCCTTTCCTTTCCTTTCCTTTCCTTCTTTCCTTTCCTTTCCTTCCTTTCCTTTCCTTTCCTTTCCTTTCCTTTCCTTTCCTTTCCTTTCCTTTCCTTTCCTCTCTTTTCTTTTCCTTCTCTTTCCTTCTCTTTCCCTTTTCTTTCCTTCTCTTTTCTTTCCTTCTCTTTCCTTCTCTTTTCTTTCCTTCTCTTTCCCTTTTCTTTCCTTCTCTTCTCTTCTCTTCTCTTCTCTTCTCTTTTCTCTTCTCTTCTCTTCTCTTCTCTTCTCTTCTCTTCTTCTTCTCTTCTCTTCTCTTCTCTTCTTTCTCTTTTTTCTTTTTCTTTTCTTTTCTTTTCTTTTCTTTTCTTTTCTTTTCTTTTCTTTTATTTTATTTTATTTTATTTTATTTTATTTTCCTTTCTTTTCCTTTCTCAAACCTCACTTTTAAATGAAGATAGGAAGAATAAGCCAAATCATCCTCTCCTATAAGGAAGTAGGCACTACTGAAAAAAAACTTTTGCGTCTGAAAACTTTTCCCACATGCTTATTTACATGCTTATGGACAAATCTAGCTGTTCACACCGAAAAATCATGATAAATTTTGCGTGAAAGCATCAAATACTGGGTAACTAGTTGTGTTAAAACATTTCCTTCACTCCTCTCCTCCTCCCTGAGGAAGCTTGTGGACTATTCTAGTATGGCATATACTGTTCTATGGTGTTTCTGCTTTTCCCTTGCAAGTCCCCAAGGAATAACCTACAGCCTTAGTCCACCTGAAAAATGGTTTTGGAGGAGGCAAAAAAGATGGCATGAGATTAGGATTGTTTATGAAATGAAGTGCTCAAAGATGAACCCTTGGCAGGACAGAGCAATTTGTACTATTTATTGGGTGAGTAAACTTGGAATAAAATGCTATCTACCTGACAGTCCACAGAATGGTCTTTTACAGAAATGTCAGCAAACCTTTTCGTGCCAGGTTTTTAACAATTGCTTTGAACTACACCGTAGAGCAAGGGACATTTTAACAGTTATTCTGAGCAAAGTCATGCTTTGTATCTGCACACTTTCACCTAAGCCGTTTTACTCATGAGTTGACGACGATAATAGAGTTGATAATAGAGAGCATGTACATAAATCTTGCATGGTGTGCATTTGATGTGTGCTGAAAGTGGATGCTACTGAGATCTGGAAAATAGGCAACGTCTTTAAATAAAACTGTGAAAGTCAGAAAAGGTCAGAGAAGCAGAGGAACAACTTCAGCTGCTCCCTAATAGCTGAGATAGAAATGGGTAAGGTGGTAAAAACACATTTTCAGTTCCTGCTGAAAATTATACATCAGGAGAAACAGTCAGGAAAAGTCTCAGTTTGTGCCAATAAAAAAAAGTGTCAATGGGAGGTCAGATCCTTGTGCTGTTTCTAACACTGTATATTGCTGGGTCATCTTCTCCACTGTCCCGTCCTCCTCGTTTGCTCCTTATGAGCTCCTAATTGCTTTGCAGGACCCATTCCTTTCATTGAGTCAGAGGCTCTGCCATGTTCACCTTGGCATCAGTATTTGCTTCTCACTTCTGGTGGTTTAGCAATCTGCATTTTCCTCCTGCCTCGCTCCAGCCTATGGTGGCATGGGCCTAGGCTGAACACAAGTCAGACGTGCTTTATTAGAGAGCCAGACCTCCTCCTCTCCTCCGTGTCTGGCAGCTATCTGTCTCTATTACTTTAGGGCTTGCACTCTAGATTTTATTCCCTTCTGTGATGTCTAGATAACAACACTTTAAATTCATTCTCAATGGCATTTGAGTCAAAAACCCTTCATCTCAAGCACAGCTGGCATTAGTTGCCTGTGCTATGCAACAGCCTCAAACTATTTCAGTGAACAGGGGGAAATAAATGGAGCTATCTAATCAATATAGCAGGCTGAACTCAAAGTACCCATCCTTTATTTAAGCGTCTTTGCTGAGAGTCAGTGTTTTATTAATCTTAATCCTGAGAACTGTGGTAAGCTGAAAGAAAGTAATTACTGACATTCACTGCACTTAGCCAGGAAAGAATTTCTCTATTAGGAGTTCTGCAGCAATACAGACAAGCTTTCAGGAATGAGGGGTCATCAGCAAAAGGTGTTTTTAATTTAAAAAGTAAACTGTCAGCAATAAAAACCAGCACCGGGCTGCAAACAACCATGGGAACATACCCCGTGCTCAGTGACTGTGTGCAGCCACAGCGCTGCCTCCAGCCACACACAGCTCCCTGACTGGGGAGTGCGGCTCTCGGGATCAGACCCTGCTTTGGGTCTAAATGAAAGCAGAGACAAATTCCAGGTGCTCAGGTGTGTATCTTCCAGCCAGATGTTATGTCAGCCACACTTCACCAGGGTGCAAGTTTGTCTGGAAAGGTATGAAACCACCATCCTGGAGGTGTAATCGCTCGGTGCTTCCCTCCTGGACAAACCTAGGAGTAAATGTTTGTACAGCAGCAAGTACCAAGCCTGTGTCTGAAAGGAAGAAGGCTTTGTATCACTTTCCCCCAACTTCTCAGCAGTACAAAAGCAGAATAAGAGCTTCTTCGAGACATTTCAGCCCATGGAAATGCAGCCCACGGAAATGCAGCCCACTCTGTTACGGCTCAGCCTTGAGCACGGTGTCTCTCGTAACATGAGTGGAGGGGTTGCTGTGCGTGGGTACAGAACATAATAATTCCGTTAAATATCAGTTTGCAGAGATGTTCAAGACTGTGATGTGTTCCTCCAGAATATTAATCTAGTATGGGGTAGCAGAGATGCTGCCAAAATACCCAGTCACCTGCCACCCAGTAACCATTTCCACAGGTAGCTCAGACCCGGGGTCAGGGAAAAGCTGAAGCCTTGCTGATGGGTGGTACCATGTTTATGGTACCATAAACAAATGAGATTAGGTAGTCTATGAAATAATATAACATCGTAAACAGAGTGCCTCTGCTGTTATAGCCCTCGTCCTCTGGCACTGTCTGTTTGGGGTAGTTAGGTTTTTTCCTAGTATTTCAGGGCACTGGTGCCAGACGTTTCCTTTCCCAACAGAGCGCTGGCTGAGCCAGCACTCCAGCACCAGTTATTAATGTACGGGGGCAGAATCTAAACCAAATGCCTTAAAAACTGCTTGGAGTGCCTTCAGTTGTGTTTGCCTCATGCCTTTATAAGTGATCTTTTGTCCTTTCATATCACTGACTTTCCAGAGAAGCTGGAAGTCAGGGAGGGGGAGGAAGGGGACATTTTTGCACATCTATAAGCACGAGGAAGCATTAGTGCCCATTCCTCTTCACAGTGCAGCCTGTGGTACACCTGCTAAACTCTGACTGGTGACAATCTGAACAGAAAAGTCACCGGATGATTCATATGCCAAAAAGATCTTGAAAGCTTCCTTTTTGTGCGGATGTGCAGCAACCCCTCTGCTATATCCAAGTGCTCATTTCTCTGAGAGTATGGAAGGGCACAACCTGATGGTCAAAAAAAATTCCTGCGAGCACTGAGCCAAAGGGTGATGGAAAAGGTTCTCTCCTGTGTGAAGTCTGTCGGACGACACCACCCCGTGCATGAATGCTGGACTTGTGAACTGCTGGAGCCTTCAGCCGTGTAGAGCTCAAAGCCTACATGGTTGAAGCCTGCTGCACTTTGCGTTCTTTCCATGCTGTGATCATTAAATACAAAGATTTGTTATTGACTCCATATCAGGAATAAAGTCAAATCCCTCTGATAGAAAATACAAAGCCAAATGGCTTGTTTCCTACAATATAGCGTGGCTAGGCAAAAAGGAGTCCTTGCCTCTGCAACTGCCATGAAAAACTGAGAAATCCTTTCCTGGCTGGAAGTCCTGATGTGTGCTTGAAATGGCAGAGCCCCCCAGAAAGCCCCTTCTAGAAATCTTTTTTCTTTCTTTTCTTTTCTTTTCTTTTCTTTTCTTTTCTTTTCTTTTCTTTTCTTTTCTTTTCTTTTCTTTTCTTTTCTTTTCTTTTCTTTTCTTTTCTTTTCTTTTCTTTTCTTTTCTTTTCTTTTCTTTTCTTTTCTTTTCTTTTCTTTTCTTTTCTTCTTTTCTTTTCTTTTCTTTTCTTTTCTTTTCTTTTCTTTTCTTTTCTTTTCTTTTCTTTTCTTTCCTTTCCTTTCCTTTCCTTTCCTTTCCTTTCCTTTCCTTTCCTTTCCTTTTCTTTTCTTTTCTTTTTTTTCTTTTCTTTTCTTTTCTTTTCTTTTCTTTTCTTTTCTCTTTTCCCTTTCCTTTCCTTTCCTTTCCTTTCCTTTCCTTTCCTTTCCGTTCCTTTCCTTTCCTTTCCTTTCCTTTCCTTTCCTTTCCTTTCCTTTCCTTTCCCTTTGATTGATTGTGGAAATATATTACCAGTGCCTGGATACCTGGGACTGGGAACCAGCTGGTTTCACAGAATTTGGTCCTAGCACCATGACTGTCTCTGCAACACAAATAAGGCTGGGAAGTGAGGAACAAGATCACCAAAACTCCACCAAGCTCACCTTCATTTGTTTCATTTCCCTGGGGAACTCGTACTTATGCATTTGAACCTAAGGGATCACCTGCCTCAGCCCTTGAATGACTAAGGAAGGATCACACAGCACTTTGAATGACTAAGGAAGTTTAAAATGTGCCAGTGGCTCCGGTTTCCTCCTGCCTGTCAAGGAAGAGCCATCTCAGGCAGAGTGACGACTCAGTAGAGACAGAGCACAGCACCACAGCAGTGTTCATTATCCCAGCTGCAGCGTCAGCTCCACTCATCCAGGTACCAACAGCCCTCATGCCGAGACCCCGTCGCCCTGAGGGATGCACTCACCCGTGGGACAGTCCCAGGCCATATTCCCTGCGAGTTGCAGGGAGTTGCAGCAAGTGCAGAGAGTGCAGCGAGTTGCATTTGTATTGGATAAGAAAGTCACACAGTCGCTGGCACAAACTTGCCCAGTAATTTAACGGGGTTCATTTCAGCTGATACATCTGAAGCAATGCTTGTTTTCACATCTGCTCGACTTGTTTATGTATTCATGAATTCAGCAAGTTGCAACATGCTATAAGTAGAAAGCCTTCAAGGAGTCTTCCAAAGAAGCAAGATTTTGCTAACTGTTACAGTCTGGAATCTTTTCAGGGAAACCGGAAAAAAATCTGAACACTGATCAAGGCATTCATAAAGGTCAGTCCAGCTATGGACAGTCTGCAAATATGAAAGTAAAGTCAGAGAAGATCATTCCCCCGTATCTTTATCCACCTGGAAAGTAGGTGTTCAGTCTACACAAATCTTCTACATCTATATAGATAGCAGTTCCTCATCTCGTATCCCAAGGTAGGTGGGATGACCTCTCTCTGGAACTACTTACCTCTGGCATGGATTATGGAGGAAAATGAGAGAACCAGTGTAACGCAAATGCCTGACTCTTAAGTAAAGCTAGGTGAGATGACTCCGGTCTTCATTGGTCATTAACTCTTTCCTCCATGTCAGAAAACTTCACAACTTGCAGAAGTCAGGGTACTTTAGTCTAACCATAGCCATAGTCATGGCCACACGTGTCGACACACGTGGAGACCAAGCCATATGAGGAGAGGCTGAGGGAACTGGGCATGTTTAGTTTGGAGAAGAGGAGGCTGAGGGGAGACCTCATTGCCCTCTACAACTACCTGAAAGGAGGTTGTAGAGAGGTGGGTGTTGGCCTCTTCTCCCAGGTGAATAATGACAGGACCAGAGGAAATGGCCTGAAGCTGTGGCAGGGGAGGTTTAGATTGGATATTAGGAAGAATTACTTGACTGAAAGAGTGGTCAGGCCCTGGAACAGCCTGCCCAGGGAGGTGGTTGAGTCACCATCCCTAGAGGTATTTAAGAAACGTGTAGATTTGGCACTTCAGGGCATGCTCTAGTGACAGAGATTGTAGGCGGGGGGGGGGGGGGGGGTGTGTGTGTATGGTTGGACTTGATGATCTCAAAGGTCCTTCCCAACCATGAAGATTCTGTGATTCTATCATTCTATGATTCTATGACATGAAGGCTTATTTGCAGCTGCAGCGCTGAGAAGAACCTTATGCCCCATCCCAAGCAGACTTGAAAGAACACAGTGTAAAGAGCTTTGGTAACGTTCACTGGTGCCCCTTGACTCAGGCGCATTCGTTCAGTAAGGGACTATGGGACCATGTGCCAGATGGGTCTCCATTTCCAATACTGCATCTACCTGTAAAAGCAGTGCTGTTCCAGCAATAGTTTATGCTGTGATTCATAACAGTATCCCGGCCAGAGTCTGCTGGGAATGGCAGCACCTTGTTTTTAAAGTAGTTGTACGTTTCCCTCTTCCTGGCACACTACCTATTGCTAGCTGTACACTGAGGGACACAGCTCAAACTGCTGCAAACTGAGAAATCCGTGTTCGCACTGTCTGGTGGGCCAGGGAGGGGAAAGGTTTGATGCTGTAGTGGAAATACAGTTATGAACATTGGAAAACGCAACTTGAACATTATCTTTGGAAAAAAGGTCTTTTTCAGCGTCCTAACCTACTGCTCCTGCTAAAAGCTGCTAAATAAAACCGGGGCCATGTTGAAGGCAGATCCACAAAGCCATAGCCACAGGGAGTTCGGTGCTGCAGTACAGTGCAGTACAGCTCTGTCTGTGGGACCCCAAATTCCCCCTTGCCTCTCTGCATGCGGCTTGCAGGGCCAGGGAAATCCCTGATCCCTGGGATGCTGAAGACACCAATTCCCTCTTCTCCCTGCTCTGGCTGTCCATGTGCTCCCACTCACATTTCTCACGCTGCACTCATCATCCCTTCTCCATCTCACTGCTGACGGCTTTTCTTAGACCATTTCTAGTTTTCTGCCTAGTCACACCTGTAGGAAGAAATAGTTAGGCTCTTCCTTAGCACTTTCTGAAGCTATATCCATGTATTACTGTGGGTGTGAAGTACCTCATGCCACTCTGCGATGGGTTAGGATAGCACATCTGTGATCCTGGAAGAAGGATGAGAGCGGCAGCAAAGACAATTGCTGTGCCCGCAACCCCATCCATATGCCTACAGCCTTCTGGATTGCAGAAACCCAGCCCTGGAGCTGATCAGTATTCACTTCACCCGTTGCCTAATCCTGCAAGCTTCCAAGATGAACAAACCTTTCTCTCACTTTCACTGTGCTAATAATTCTGCTTCTCCATATGCTGAATGTTTCACACCCATTCTGGGATCCAGGAACTAAGAAATGTTACACATATATAAAATTTTCCCCAAAAAAAGTTGGTGTGCCACAGAAGCCAGAGCACAAGAGTGCCCTGCTTTGACGGCCATGGGAGCCAGGAAGGAAATGTGAAACTAATATTAAACATTTCGAAGTCCCACATTACACAAGGTACTCCGATTGTCCGACGGGGCAGCAAAGCTAAATTTAATTACAAATTACACCTCTTCCAGGAAGAGAATGTAATGATGGTTTGCAACATCCAGGGACTAAAACTGCCTGAAACACGCAACCTGATGCTTTAGAGAAACCCATCAGTGATGCTTCATTCCAGTTATAAAACATCCTAAATCCTAAATCAGGGAATTTACCAACTTTACCTTATTTTCCTCCTTTAATGAGAAGCATCACTACAGTTAAATTCATTCTAGCTAGTTTAAGTCTCCTTAATTAGGAGGCTAATGGAAAGGCATTGGGTTCTTTAGAGGACAATCCAGACCTTCACTGGAGTGAATTGCAGAAATAGCACAAGGTTTCATAAAAACTCTGCCGACAGATTAGGAACTATTGTCTGGAAACAATCCAACAAATTGAGTACAAAGTACTGTTGTCAGCATGAAACAGAAATGTAATAATATGAAAAGCTACAATAGCCCTCAGCGTATTTACATTTAATATTTTTTATGTCCCTACATTCTGTTTCTGATTTTGGTTTTGATTATAAATTCTTCTCCCTTCTTTCCCTCCCCCTTTTCCCTCCCTTCTTTTCTGACACTCATTTATTTCTGTCACCAGATGCCTCTCCAATTTCCTATGTTATCAGACTTGCCTCCCTCCTCCCCTCCTTTCTTTTGCTGTGAAAGCCGAGGGTCTCGGCCCAAACACCCCTCTTTGTTGCGAACAAGGCTTTTTGGAGCAATTTCTGGGCATGTGCACTTCGGAATACATGTCCCCCTTCCATAAAGCACACAGGTGGAGAAGGAACGTGAATTACAGGTAGAGGTGCAGGATGCAATGCCGAGAGGTGGGGAAAGTTTCTCCACAGCCATTGCCCCTAATGCCCAGAAATCCCAGAACTCATCTCTACAACAGTGTTTTTCATGTACAAAAGGAATAAGGCACCTCCATGGGGACTACCAAAAGAAGTTTAGAGAAATTTGTCTTTTTCTGTCATCCCATGAGGTCCTAGATTGGTGACAAGCCTCTTAGGATTTTCCCCCACATTCCTGCCATCCCGCTGAAACCAGAAGCTCTCCTCATGCACAGCAACAGGGGCTGGTGTCTTCTCCACTCACCATCATTCGCCCCCAAGCATGACCTCTTCAGACTACTTCAGACAAGTCAGCTTCTCCATTTTTCTCTCATTCATGTCCTGGTTTTCTCATCTTCCTGTAAGTCCATCTCACACAAAGACTTCCTGCCATGGCATTACAGACATGCATTTATGCAGGATCCTTACAAAGCACCAGCACACAACAAATATGGTTCAACAATCCATCGTTAACATCTGACCACTCTGTGGGGATAGTCTCATCCTGGCAGATCTTGGACTTGTGTCAATACCTTCAGCTCCTGTTTCTCTACAGCCTATAAAAATTGAATCAGACAGAAAAGATCATCAGCCTGAGGAGTTTGCAGGCCACTTCAAGGAGCAGAAGGTGAAACAAAGCATCTGACGGACAGAGCAGCAATGCTGCAGAAGACAACACATGTCAGTTCAATAAATAAGTGGGTGTTGATACACACAGGCATCCTGATGGCAGTAGATCACACCAAAGGAGCTGAGACAAGAAAGTGCTCCCACAATTGTAAACAGATGAGCTCACTCCACAGAAACAAAGGAAGAATGGTGGAAAGGCTGGCCATATCAATGGCAACAATGGACAGGAGTTATGAGGAACAGGAAGAGGATGGAGAAGATGATAGAAACAGGCATGCTGATGGTGAAGCTCTCAAAACTGTTGCTTTCAAGAAGGTGGGCAAGGAAGGGCAAGTCTAGACCAGGTTTATCGCACAGGAAAAAGGGTTCATCCATAACATCACCATGTCCCATATGGATGTAAGTGTTATAGTTACTGCATTACCTCACACAAAGTGGTGAAGGTGGACACCTTCTTTTGTCAGAATTACCAACCAAGTGTTACTGCTTCCAGTGCCACAAAGGGAAGAGACAAGGGCTTGTGACCGGGGTGTGGGGGTGTAAAGAAGTCCATGTTCATTTGCCTCACCACGAGACAGCCATTGTGTTTGCCAGAAGGACCTACACTTCTCCCTGCCCTCTCAGCTTATTACAAGCCCATCCCAGGGAGAAGGCGTAACACCACTCCTGACAATGTCCGTGAACTCACTGAGAGATCCTGCAGTTCCCAGCAGCTTCATGCCCTGCACTCCTCAGGAAACTCCCTACCCCAAGAAACTACATCAGCAGAAAGCAAATTTATCCCATCTTGGAAGAAGGCAGGAGGCAGTACGTCCCACACACATCCACAGCACATCCACAGGTGAAGCCTTCCACAAGGAAAACTATTTGTCTGAGGATGCGTTTCCCCACTACCTCCACATAGCATCTGCTCAGGCTACAAGTCATAACGGAAACGATCAAAACGGAAAAGTTGGCAGAGCAGCAGAGCTAGCAGGGAATTATCCATCAGTACACATTAAAATTGAATGACCAGAAAAAAAGCTTCCCTCTTCCAATGAGAAAATAATGATGGACGGTCACATGAAAAATGGGTAAGAAGACAGGAAAGAACTTTTCAGTCCCTTCTGCAGTTCAGCAGTCATAAGCCTTCCATTAATTTTAGTTATAGAGAGATGATGTATTAATTAGGTTTTGCCCAAGGCATGTCACTTTAATTAAATATCTATTCAAACTAGGAAAACAGGAAAATGGTTTATTTTCTTTCCTAATTCCTCAGCAAGAGCTGAATATTTTCTTACATCATTTCAAAGAATAACAAACAGTTCTTACTAGGACTGAAGTCTGAAATCCTTAATGAGGCATGGAAATCAAATCAAAGCACAATCTTGTGTAATACACGATTTACAAAAATTAGTCACATATTAGATTGAGAAACTATCAGCTTGTTTAAATAGCTGTATATTTTATATTTGACATGAGACGAAATCCCCCACAGTATTTGAAATACCACAGTGCTTTCTGTGCCCCTTCGCTTGCAGGGTTGCGTAATGATTGGTGCCGTATAAATGCTTCCAGGAGGATCTGACCTGCTTCAAAATAGCAACGAGACAGCCTGCCAGGTAGAAGCAGAGTTCAAATTGCCGGGATATGACTCAGCTGGTTCGTTCTTACTGCCCTTGGCTATAAATACAAAAGCAGTGGAGGGATCCATTTCACATCCAGATCTTAGGTGCTTGAACTAGCCCCCTAAAATAAGTGCCAGAGCTCCCCACCTAGAGCACGGAGTATGAGGCAGGTGTCCTCGAAGGTCTTCAGAGGAAGAGGAGTCTGCCTGTCCATGTCTGTCTTCTCCAGCACTGATATCAGGCAGAGGGAATATCCCTCTGGAGATCCTCAAATTAAAATATTGCTTGACCTTTGGGGTTTTTCCAATCCCTTTGCAAGAGCACTTTGGTATAATCTCTGCTTGGCGTGCAGACAGCAGAGTGTCTCTGCAGAAGTGGCCTGCCTGAAAAGGCTGTTCCTGCCTCCATTGCTCTGTCTACCTTGAGATACTGTGAAACATCCAGAAGTTACCCATGGGGAGGGGAGAGGAAGGCGCCTGTTTAGAGAAATGTAATTACAACTAAGTCAATATGTCCCCAAGGTACCCAAAGGTACCCAGACTGCTTCACAAGCTGCTCATAGGTTTTTATTTTGTAGACTAGGAATACTACTGTGTCCTCCTTCAATTTTACATAGCACCTTGTGTAATGGAGCCAGGAATCCTACGGGGACATCCACACAAGATAAGTAAGTGATGAAGTCCTGAACCTGAACTTTCACAGGAGTCTTCAGTTCACTTTTAACAGATTCCCACCAGCAGGAACATGCAAAAACTGTAAACAGAAAATAAATGTGCTTTCTGTGTGTTCTGTTCTCAGGCGAAAAAAAGGAAAAAAAGGAACCTAAATGTAGAAAAATGACAGTCACTTGTTAGAATAAAGCTCTTCACAATGAAAGCTGAAGAGAGCCTATCCAAGGAGGCTGGCTACAATGTGTGTGATAAATTGCATCTTTTCATACTTTTTTTTTATTTGTGTAGTCTGACATCACTCTTTTGGCCCTGGCCATTAATGCCTTTCAAAAGGCAGTTTGACTGTTTTTATTTATTCCTGAGCAGGGGGACTTCAGTAAAGTTCATGACAAAGAAACTAATATAGTGGCTCAAGCCTTTTGGATCACTTAATCAAATCTGTTCTTGCAAGCTGCGCGTGAAAAAGACTGGCAGCTCAAGGCTTAGGAAGAAGATGAATACATTTTGCTATAACACATCAGCCACTGACATTTTTCCCATGCATTTATCGGTAGGGAAGTTGCACAAAATCTTGTTGTGTGTCAGTCTTATTAAATCAGCTAACAAAGAAGGTCACTTGTTAGCAATGCAGATGAGCTCTGAAACACTCTATCTCTTTCTCCAGCCATTGCAATATTGTGAATTTGTGCAGGAAGTATATATATGTGTATAAAAAAATGTTTCATAGAATCATAGGGTTGGAAGGGACCTCTGGAGATCATCTAGTCCAACCCCCCTGCCACAGCAGGGTCACCTAGAGCAGGTTGCACAGGAACACATCCAGGTGGGTTTTGAATGTCTCCAGAGTTGGAGACTCCACTACCTCTCTGGGCAGCCTGTTCCAGTGCTCTGCCACCCTCAGGGTAAAGAAGTTCCTCCTCATGTTTAGGTGGAACTTCCTGTGCTCAAGTTTGTGCCCATTGCCTCTTGTCCTGTCCCCGGGCACCACTGAAAAGAGCCTGGCCCCATGCTCCTGACACCCACCCTTTAAGTATTTGTAAGTGTTGATAAGATCCCCCCTCAGCCATCTTTATTCCAGACTGAAGAGACCCAAATCCCTCAGCCTTTCTTCATAAGAGAGGTGTTCCAGTCCCCTAATCATCTTTGTAGCTCTCTGCTGCACCCTTTCCAGCAGTTCCCTGTCACTCTTAAACCGGGGAGCCCAGAACTGGACACAGTACTCCAGGTGCGGCCTCACCACAGCAGAGTAGAGGGGGTCGACCTGCTGGCCACACTCTTCCTGATGCACCCCAGGATGCCATTGGCCTTCCTGGCCACAAGGGCACATTGCTGGCTCATGGTTTGTTCTCAACAGTGCTAACCATATGCTGTTGTGTAAAGAGGAAAGCAAGCAATGCCTTTTCTCTCATGAATTTATTGTATAAAGATATTATAAGTGTGTTTGATGCATATAATGCTACAAGGTCACACTGCTACTGTTAATTATGTTTGTCTCCTTTGAGGTAGATCACAGGAGCCCAGCCAGCACCTAACTAGCAAGTTAACCAGGGCTGTCCCTACCCCTTCTTGCTTTTGGCTTTCTCCCCTTTCTCTGATTGGTAAGCAATAAATCAACCGCATCCCCTCAGCACTGCTCTCATCTCTCTGACTCTAGGACTAACTGGTCTGGCAGCAAGACCCTTCTGCTATTCTTTGCCCTTCTCAACTGCATACCACAAAGCATCAGTAATGAGTCACAGAATCATAGAATCTTCATGGTTGGAAAGGACCTTTGAGATCATCAAGTCCAACCATACACATACAAAAAAAAAAAAAAAAAAAAAACTACAATCTCTGTCACTAGAGTATGCCCTGAAGTGCCAAATCTACACATTTCTTAAATACCTCTAGGGATGGTGACTCAACCACCTCCCTGGGCAGGCTGTTCCAGTGCCTAATGCAATAAGACCTCCGTAGCATTGCATATATCTTCAGTGAAATGAAAGAGAACAACTGAGAGTAATGCATATGTAGAACATGTTTTGAGCTCTGACTAGGCAGGGACAGGCTGGAGGTTTCTTAGGGAAGGTTTGGATCTTGCTGGAGGGTCCCCAAGAGGAGCATGGGGACGTCCCTGTGGACACCTGAGAGAGGAGGGCTTGCAACTTGTCCCTCAGACAGCAAGCCAGGGAGGATGCACAGGTGGGCAGAGGCACCAGACATATTCCAAAGCAGAAAAGGTAAGGAACCAGTAAAAGAACCTGCAGAATTCTTCAGGGAAAATTGGTGAAGGGCTCTTGTGGAAAAGGTGAGGTCGTTGTGCAACAAGCAGAAAATGGGGAGAGTTCTCAAATGGTCAGAGATGGCAGAACAAGGGATATTTGAGCTGCTGTATGGTGCCTGGGACAAATTGCTGGGAGGGAAAACACGGCCCCCTACCTACTAGCATAAAAACAGGTACAAAGTGCAGACGTGAAAAAAGACTAATTAGTATTTATGTATACATCCTGAAGAGTGGCTTTCTAAAATCTCTCCGTAGCATACGAGCATGCAGACGCAATACTTAACTAGAGTTACAAGATAAATTGCGCCTGCCTGGGATCACAGTGGGGACTGATACCTATGCGGCTTTGCCCATAACACCTCGATTGCTGTTTCCAGTGTTTCAAAAAGTACCATGAGACTACCATGGCTTCGCTACAGCACTGTTGTTTTGACGTGTCATCTTTCCAGAAGCAGAAAGGACCTGGCCACCACGACAGGGCATCAGTTAAATGCAAACCCAGAAGAGCTTTTCTGCACAGGAAGGTGAACTCATAGGGTGATATTCAGCCCCAACAGCTGCAGTCAGCTTCAGAGAGCATTTACCCACCCACTCACCAAATCACTGTATTTGTCCTCTGGTATAATTTGGTAGGTGATCAATGTCAACAAGACACCATGAGAAAGGGGCATATGAGCACTCGAAATGGAGCCGGTTCTGAATGAAAAAAATATAAAGCTTCTTCATTTGAGTCACTTTAATTACTGAACCTTGGCAGATGTGGTGAGAAAAGGGTGAACTGCATGTTGGAAGTTTTTCTTTTTTAAAGCTGATAGATCAAAAAAGTGTGGAATTGTCTTATGTGGACACTTTTGCATTCTTTTTTGTTCTAAAAGCAACATCCTTTGGCAACATCTATCTTGGGATATAACCCTGCTCTCTGAAAAATTTACAGGGGAAGAGGAAGAAAGAAAAATCTTCTCTTTTGCTTAGAATGTCTATTTTTTTAAATTATCTACTATGAAATGAAATGAAAAAAACCTAATAAACTACAGCGTAATAGTCCCAGAGATAATAGTGCTTACCTTTTAAGTTAATCAAACCAGGAACACTCCCTACTGAGCGAGATACAGCAGAAGCGTGCACAGGATTTTGTCAGTTATTTGCAGAATTGACTGGGTCATATACTCGAAGACGACCTCATTACGTAGATGTCTCAGGGTTATGATAAGAGATAGATTGCCTGCTAGAAAACAACATAATACATCAAAACTGCTTTTTTTACTGGGCACTGTTCATGACTGTATATAATCAAAGCTGCTTCTTCCCACCAGATTTGCAAGAATCCTTCACTTCAGATGTACAGTTTGCAAAGCATTCGGGATCCCAAACCAAATCAGCTACCTGTTCTCAAAACAGTTACCATCTATACCTCTACCCGGTAAGACATCGTTATCTCTCCATTTACCATCCATCTCCGAACACCCTGTGTGGGAGTAAAACAAATAAAAGACCTGACACAACCTGCAGCATTTTTTCTTTGGTAACTCGGAGGATAGGAGTTTTATTGTAGAGATGTGCAAAATTTTCAAGAGCAAGTAATTATCACAGCTGTCTCAGTCCTTTGTGGCCAACTTGAGACATTTCTTACAGCTCTGATGTGAACACTTTGCTTTAAAAGTCAGGCCCTCCAGCAGGTCATAGGTAGGAAACCTGACCAGTCTCAACAAGGAATTCTTTTTGAAGAGTAATCAGTGAAGGAAAAGATGAAGAATGAGCTAAATCGTGTCTGATACTAAATCAATGTTGACCATGCTTTGAGAAAGAGGTTGGACTAAAGACCAGCCTGCATCATCTATGGTCCTGTGCATAGTTCCTAGCGATACCTCTGCTCAACTCGCATGGCTACAAGGCACAGGATGACGGAAATTCACCTCAGATCAGCTCAGAGCAGCAACTCTTGCTAGACACAGGGTTTGCTGGTGCACTTCTCCTGTGCAAATGGAGAAGTGGAGGGAAATGGATGAGGCTAAGCCAGGCTAAGGGAGAGGACCTGGAGCTCTCAGCAGTTGGAACATATCTCCAAGGGTTAGGTCAACTTGCAGCACGAGTCCCCTGGCTGATGAAAGGGTCAAGGGAGAGAGGGAGACTGCCCTAGACAGTGCTTCAAACTCTGACACTGGTTGACACCTACCTCTACGTTTCCCTGTGAAGGGCAAGTTCTTTGTCATAATATGGCACTGCTTAGGGATCTGAAGTACTGACCTTCTGGAAAAGAGTGAATTGCATTTCAATAAGAACCAGCTTTTAAAAGAGAAAATAATACAGATGCCCTTATTTGAACACAAGCCACCTCCCTGAAGCAAAAAAAAAAGGTGATTCCACAAAATTGGTATGGCTTTACTGGGGGCTTCATGATGCTCTTTTACTTCAAGCTGCATTATACTTGTTTAAGTTTGATCCACTGGAGAGAAAATATGTGTTTTAAGTGAGATGGAAATTAAATAATTAAACAACAAAGTAGCTTCTGAATTGGTTTCAGGCAATCTGAGAAGGATGAACACCTCTGTGAATACTGATGGTGAGGAACCTTTCAAAATGAAATAACTGAAAATAAACTAGCTGGTCTGGCTCATGTATGCCACAGGTGGTCTGAGGAAAACTGCAGTAGTCTTTTCTTGGAAATATTTCTACAGAGGTCTTTTGGAGCCGCCAGAATAGTTTAAAAAAAAAATCAAACCTTGAATGATTTCTCTTATTTTACTAAAACTGTCTGTGCTTTGGCTATAAGAGATGGATGCACCCTGCTCTGCTATGCCAGAGAATGAGGGAAGGACACATGAGCAAACTTCAGGAAAGATGGAAACAAACATCTGAGGCTGGTGCCCACCAAGCAATGCAGGTGCCCTGTGTGTGCAGAGTGAAGCACTGATTTGCAGTCCTGAAGGCTTCCACAGAAGAAATTCAAAGGGAATCATGGAAGATTAGAAAAATCTTAAGAAAAATTTCTGAGATGTTATCAAAATTTATGCATGTCAGATATTCAAGGACTATTTTTCCTTATGTCACTAAAACCTTGAGAAGAAAGTCAGGGAAAGCAAACTATGATGACTGATTGCCAGTGGTGGCTGTATTGCTCCAGAGCAGGGCACAAGTCTGCACCTCTGCAACTGTCTCCCCTACCCCACTTTGAGGAACTGAGCTGCTGCCAACAACTCAGTGTAAAGGGTTAGCTCAAGAAGACAGTTGCAGTGAAAAGGATGTTAGGCTTGCAAAAAGTTTGAGGTATACTAGTTTAGACTATCAAACTCCTTTGGATGCATACTTAGAAGTAGCAATGGATGCATCAACCTCACCACAAGCAACAGACAGAAAGCTGGAAAAGAACGTAGGCCTTATATTTTCTTAGCTACCTTGCTTGTTGTTCTTCTGGATTATTGTTAGATTTATGTTAGAAAAGTCCATTTTAAGTGTGGGTTGCCTAGACAGTCCAATATGCCCTTGAATTTTTCTGGTGGCAATCGGGGTTCACCGGCTTCTAGTGAAGTGGACACCCCGTGAGGAGACTCTTTTCTGATATTTTTTTCCAGCATCTTTTTGAAAAGATGTTGATTCCAGAACACCACTTGGGATTCCAGTGTGGGTCTGCCTTGTCAGGCAATGGTAGGGACATGTCTTAATTTGCTGGTGATGTCGAGGGACAACTCTGGTTCTCAGCCCTCCACTTGCCCAGGGAGCATGACGGCTAAAAGCCACGTTGTTTCTTTCCCAGAACAAAATGAAACACATTCTTAAAATGTTCCCTTTTTTTTATCAGTATTCACTATGTTACTCTGGTAACCTTAAAAAAGCCTTAAAAATAGAAAGAAAACTTGTAATTTCTAAAGTAGTCAAACAACATCAGCACATACTGCAGAGCAACAATTTCAAAATGACTGGAGTCTTCAAGGGCTGGGGCATAGGACCTTGCGGACTTTTCCACCCCAGCCTTAATCAGGGTCAAATCTTTACATCTGACTGCAATAATATATGTCTCTTTTATTCCCCTTTTCTTTAAAGACATTATGTAAAAGTAGCCCGTTTCCTCCTCCTCTCTTAGGCAGTGTTTCAGAGCAAGTTGTAGCACGGTGCAGCTTTATAGGACAGCAATTTTAGTGAGAAGTTGTTTTACCACAGATGGAAACCATCAGCTCTTTTCCCTTTTCATCTCCTTATTTGGAGAGTCAAGAATCTTGGTGTAAAACACAAAAAACAATAATTCAGGAGGATTTAGTCTTGTGCTATCGTGGTCCCTGGGAAAAGGAAAGAGTAAGAAAAGTCACCAACGTGAAGAAATTCAGTGTTTAAAAACAAAAAAAAAAAAAAAAAAAACCCAAACAAAACAAAAACACCACACGAACCTCTAAACAGTTTTAAGGGAAAAAAACTTACAGATGCGGATGGGTCCAAAAAAACCAAAGACACGTGTACAGTCAGATGCCAGTCTGTTTGTTGCCATAAGAACACAGAAGAAGTCAACACAAAGTAAATAAATGCAGAAAGTAATTTTCAGGATACACTTCATTTCCTCAAGTGCCTGCTGCTGCCCTGAGGCAGAACAGCCGGGAAACATGCAGCAGAGTCCTGGGAAAGTTGTGGCAAATAACACGGCAAAGGCAGCCCTGTGCAGGCTCTGTTTCACCCCTTCTGTTTACCTGTATCGTGCTAGTATTTAATCACATAATTTTATGGGTTTTGTTTTTTTTTTTTTTTTTTTGCCTTAGGACACCCTGGACGATGCTCAGCTCATGAGCAGCAAGTCAACATGTTGTTCTCTTCTCACTGCTCTAGTTCACCCGTTGACGCGTAGTGTGGTATTTAAGCCTTGCTTTGGCCACCAAAACCTTTGTACGAACCCATCGTTATCACATTGATTTCTTCGCACGAAGCCCCTTTGTGTCAAGGGAGCATTTTCCCATTTCACAGGTGGGAGGAGAAGTGATAAGACAAGATGCTGAGGGACATCCGCAAATCCCAAGCCCTCAGGCTGGGAGACCCAGAGTCGGATCTTTGAGTAGCTGGTATTAAATAGCACTTTACACACACACTCCAAAAAAAGACATGTGCCACCAACCAGAGTTTCAGCATGCAGGCTCTGAGTCACCGTTCAGCTATCCCGAAAATAAGGAGCGTGCAAGCAGGGAAATGCTTGACTGAGAAACATTCATGTGTCGCATTTATGGCAGAGGCAGGGCGAGGATCCAGCTCTCCAAGGAGGCCCTGGGGCTCTTCCTGCAGCTCCCTGCTTTGCCCAGTGCACACCAGCCAACATCTCCCACAAAACGCGGTTCACAGTCCTGTCTTTACCGGCTTTTCAGAAAACACTGCAGGGAAATCACCTTCAAGCCCTTACACATTAAATCCTAGGAAATATGTAAAAATCATTCCTGACTGACTTTCCGTGAGTGGGAATATATAGCTCCCTGGCAGATGAAACATTTGAAAACATAAATTGGGAAACACCTCTCATAGTATTAGGAAAACATGCCAATAATTGGGAATAATTCTTCCTGTGTTCCTCATATATCATTAGCCCCAAAACCACTGTTATACAAACATATGGTTTTGGCGTAACACCTGTATTTCTTCTCTTCGGCACGCAAATATAAACATCTTCTCTCTTTCAGTGGTGACTTGCTCAGTCCTTATAGTGACACCATGTCCCCTGGACTGTTTAGAGATCGAAAGGATCTTAATGTCCATCCTGAAGACACTTCAAAGGGCTCTCAGCGCACAGACGTTTGGCACCTCTGTGTCTAGCAGTCTGCTAGCACTTGAGTTAAAAGGAACCTGGCAAGTGGTTACACTTCTCCAATAATCCAAAATTTTAGCTTAGCCTAGTGGCCAGGGGAGGCTTTGCCTGGACTTCAGTGTATTTTTAAGTTGTGCAGATATCCTGGGATTTGCATGCTGTAGTAGATCGCTCCATTTGTGTGAATAATACGTGAGTGAAAGACACTTGAGGCTCCTTGTGCCATAATGAAAATATAGCCATTATAGCCTGCTGACTGATTCTTGAATTTCAGCCTGGCAGCCCAAACAAACAAGGTAAACATTACAAAAACTAAACCAGAGCTTATAAATGGGCAATCATCCACTACCCGTCCCCCCAGAACAGTGCTGACATTTATGATTATTGCTGCGTCTCCCTCAAAGCCCTCATCCAGAGCTACTATGTAGCCTTCTGAATGCTTTCAGCGATGCCTTATTATTCACAGCATTAATTACTAAATAACGCCCTCAAATGCCATTGTATGAACTTTGCATCTAAAAGCATCTATTTAATCAGTTCAACAGCCCGCTGGAGTACATAACATTGCCTCTCTTCCCACGTTTGCAACAAAAGAGACACAAGAGAGTTGCTTGGAACTGTCAGCCTTGGATTTCCATGGCCGCTGCAGAGTCCTAATGTGAAAGCAGGGAATTGTATAATTCATGACCACGAGCTGTCTCCATTTGGAATTTTCTCCCGAGGACACTACTCGGACAACACTGCAAAAGGCAAAGCAGTTGCTGTTGCGAGAGCCTCATCTCCAGGCTGGATGCAGAAGGTGCAGACCTCCCTCACCCCCCAAGAAAACCATGCTGAGGAACGAACATGCAGAAGCTGAGAGTGCTCAGGTCCTTCAATGAGCCACCTGCACCGCTGGGCCCTCTGTCCAAAGAAAAAGACCGGTCTTCGAGCCATACAATGGGGCTTTTCTGACCACTCCACACTGATTGCGTTCTTTGGCAGGGTTGCTACCTGAAGCTGCACGTTGTAAATCCAGCCATGCTACATGGGCAGTAAATGAGAAATATCACTCTGAGTAACGGGTCAGTGAACCCACACAGCGCGCTGTAAACTAAACATGGTTCTATAACCCTTTTGAGTTGTCATTGTGTAATATGTCTCTGTTTCGAAGGCATGGTCATGAAAATTCTCAGCACAAGAGGCTGAGAAGCCCTGGGCACTGCATCAATATGTCATTAGCTACATTCATCTTACCTTTCGATGGCAAATTTTCTGCCTGTGTAAGTGCTTAAAGCAGGCCGGTGTATGGCCACATGCTGTGCCACCGCTTCCTCGCACTACCCACAGCCAGGTTGTTGCTTTTCAGGCAAATATATTCTCACCACAGGATGTTGGCTGGCGCTCCCTGCTCAGAGGGATCTCAGTACTTGGGGAAGACGAGAGTTGGCCCATACGTGGGAGCCTGAGCAACCAGCAAAGGGCACAGGAGCTGCAAACGTGGGAGAACCTCCCAAGTTCCTGCTCCTTCCTGACCCCAGCAGGTACCTGCGTCAG
This sequence comes from Alca torda, assembly GCA_008658365.1. Classification (NCBI taxonomy): domain Eukaryota; kingdom Metazoa; phylum Chordata; class Aves; order Charadriiformes; family Alcidae; genus Alca; species Alca torda. Next base: position 184,472,812 of record CM018076.1, read on the forward strand.
GGTCAATGCCTCCAAGCAGCTGCCAGCAGTATCTTCCTTCTGTGCAAGGGTCCAGCTTGCAATCATGCAAAGCAACAGCTCCTGCTCAGGCCCCCAGCAGCTCCTGAGCCAAACCCTCATTCAAGCGCTGTACCTTGTACCATATTCTGTGGCTTAGTCATCCTGTCCTACACGCTGAGGACAGGTTTTGGATTAAACATCCTGATGGAGGTAGATGTTGAGGAAAGTCTGAACTTGGCTGAGAACACAGAACAAGGGAGATCTTTTGAAGGCACCTCCTAGCTTGCCAGGTCTATCTCCTGCTATCACTGTTGCCATCTCCTGAAAACTCTTTATAGTTGCGACATTATCATAATGCAGCCTTTGGAACCAGCCTTTTCTGTAGGGTAAATGGCTAGTCTCAAGTGGATTTTTTTTATTATTATTATTATTGTTGTCTGCAAGTTTTAGCAAAAATGAGAAAGGGGAAACATAAGTTCAAGCCTTTTCACATTAAAGAGGACTTAGAAATCTTTTATTTCCTAATAAGTTACTAAAAAGAATTCAGTCTTTTCTCACACCCTCTTTTCTAAATAGAAGAGGAGAAGGACCCAACTGATGCATATCAAGGATAAGGTATAAATATCAGGGTAGCAAATAGACAGTTATTTCAGGAATACCCTTTGTTCTTTCTCATTTCCCCACTCAGACTGATAAAGGATGCTACTCCTTTGAGGCACCCATCTCTCCCTCCTTCGCTGGTTAGGTGTCACTCAGCCTTGTGAATTCCCCTCCTGGAGACAGCAGCTCTGCTCTGGGCACTGCAGCACTTGAATATCACACTACGAAAGTCCGCTTTTCGCACCTTTCTTCAAACAGCCACAGGAACAGCGTTTTATTTTTGATGCTAAAGATGTTCCCCGGGCTTCTGGCTTGAGGCATGTTGGCAAGGTCTATCAACCTTTATGCTACAGGGATACCAGTAGAGAAGACACAAATTCATGAAGTGGCTGAGAACTAGAAAAGACTCTGCTTTAGAAGGAAATAAAGAATCCGGTCTAGAAGCAATCCGTTAGCAATCCTGGGTGGGTGAGTTCATGTTGCATTTTTTTTTTAAGTGAAGATTTTAAACATTATTTCCAATAATGTTTGTAAATGCAAAGACTTTGGTGAATGTGAATGGGGGACAGGTGGGAGAAAGAGGTAGAGGAGAGAAGAAAGGGAGAAAAAGATGAAGAGTAGAGGTAAACATGATGTCTTCTTGTCCTGGATCCAGAAGGCTCCGTGCATAAGCACTCACATGGACATGTATTGCAGGAAAAAGCCCTTCTCCAGCTCTGGCAAACCCAACATCTGATGCAGTCTCACCCCTAAAACCATCCAACCCTGTTGGACTGTCCACAGCACCTTCGCACTTCTCCACAGAAAAAATGTCCCATAATCTGGGAGCTCTAGTCCCCGTGGGATGAGTAGAATGAAGGCAGAAGAGTGTTGCAAGAGCCCCTCTTCACTTTGCAGCTTGAACAGGGTGTAGGGAAGCCACGGTGCCCAGGGCTCCTTGGGTGTCATAACAGTTCCTCAGCTGCATGGACACCAGTCGCAGCTTCCCAAATGCACAGGCAGCCAGGCGGGAGGCAGCCAACAACAGCAACTGCAGCGTTCCTCCTCCTTTTCCAGCCTCACCCACCACAGATGCCGGGGATCTCTCCCCACAGCCACCTCTTCCCCAGCAGGTCCAGCACTGACCCAGATTCTCAGCATGCTGGATGTGAATACTGTGTTCCGTAATACTTCTCTTTTAATAGTAAGGCATCGGAATATTTCTAACACTATTAAATGAGGGATTATTTTTTTTTTTCTCCTGCTGTCAAACCTAGAAAACCTCAGATGAGTGGATGAAGGTTCACGTATAAGAAGTTCTCAAGGCTCATGGGCAGATACAGCAATCCTGCAGAGTTTGGGTGGGTGCTTCTCCACAGAGACTGGGCCACCTGGATCCCTTCTTCCTCTGAGCAGAGGGATTTAGAAAGAAGGTGGCTTCGCTGATTTGATCGCATGTCTCCACATCGCACCAGGCAAGGCACTGAGTTTGAACCTCGACATTGTCATCCAGAAGCAGCTTTTCCTTGAAGGTCTACCTATTCCTGTATCAACAATAATCCTTAATAAATGTAGTGATTAAGCAAGGAAGCACCTAATATGCTCGTTTGATCTCTCTTCCTCCCTTGTGCTCTGTTGCAGCAATAGCTGCACATTTCCTGACGGTTCCTTCCTTGTGCCTTCCCCCTTACTAATGCTGTCTCTGTGCCATGGTTTCAGTTTTCATTAATTTCCTTCCTTTCTCCAAGGGAAGTTACATTCCCACTGCCTCTTTCCAGAGCCTGCATTGGGTTATTGTGCCCATAATTTCATTTCGCGCTAGATCTTTCGGACCGTAATCCACAGTCCCCTCGGAATGGAAGAGCTGTAGCTCTTTGAACCGTGTTACTCAGCTATTGCTTGGCTGCACTGAAAGAAAAAAACAACCTGAAGGAGCACACGGCCTTGAAGTCCTATCCTCATACCATGTAATATTTAATTGCATTATTCATAAATAACGACCTCCTGCAGTGTGGTCAGGAGCGGAGCCGTACAGATGTGCCACAGCAAGGCTTCAGCACCGAGATCTTTAGAAAAACCTTTAAAAGATGAACTGGCACCTTGTCGATGGACAAAACTGCTGGTGGGGAGAATAGTAGGAGTTCTCGGAAATGAGAAAACTTTTCAGTGATGGACTAAAATTAATCTGTTTAGCTATATAGGAATTTGATCCCCCATGTTCGACTATTTTTTTCTTTCCCACAAATGACAGATTTCTAATTTCTTTTATTAGTTGTAAATCTTCTACCACTTGAGCAAAAATTACATTGACTTTATATACAGGACCTCAGAAACCCTGTGTGCCAAAGGCTTCCATGAAACTCTAGCAGAGCAGGGTAGAAATCCTCCAATAACACTAAATGCATTAAAAATTGAGTTTTTACTGAATAAAACATGAAAATGAATAATGCAGTCTGCACTGTATTCCTTGTGATATTAATTTGATGGTAAGTTTAATTAACTTAATGCTGCCCTAAATTTTAATTTTCCTTCTGCTGCAGAATCACAGGTGAGAAATGCCAAAGGGCATTACAGAATTTTGGGAGAAATCACTGGGTATTGGTGCAGGTGAAAGAGTGACAGCTGGAGTTGTTGGGGATGTAAGGCACAGGCGACTGTGCAGGAGAGTGGCATGCAAACTTTGGTCATCTGGATCTTCAAAATCAGCAGTACTCCGCTCTGGTGAGACCCCATGTGGAGTACTGCATCCAGCTCTGGAGCCCTCAGCACAAGAAGGATATGGACCTGTTGGAGCGGGTCCAGTGGAGGGCCACGAAGATGATCAGAGGGCTGGAGCACGTCTCCTGTGAGGACAGGCTGAGAGAGCTGGGGTTGTTCAGCCTGGAGAAGAGAAGACTCCGGGGAGACCTTGTAGTGGCCTTCCAGTACCTAAAGGGGGGCTACAGGAAGGATGGGGAGGGACTCTTTATCAGGGAGCGTAGTGATAAGACACGGGGTAACGGCCTCAAACTGAAGGAGCGTAGATTTAGATTGGATATTAGGAAGAAATTCTTTACTGTGAGGGTGGTGAGGCACTGGAACAGGTTGCCCAGGGAAGCTGTGGATGTCCCATCCCTGGAAGTGTTCAAGGCCAGGCTGGATGGGGCTCTGAGCAACCTGATCTAGTGGGAGGTGTCCCTGCCCATGGCAGGGGGGTTGGAACAAGATGATCTTTAAGGTTCCTTCCAACCCAAACCATTCTATGATTCTATAACATGCAAGGCTAATGATGGAAGGGGGGGGGGAACGACCCCGCATAATTTATTTCTTCCATCAGCTGGGGTAAGCTGAGGTAGATTGGGGGGATATGGAGTCCCCCATGAGCCTATGCCTAAGGAGCGTTGCCAACTGAGATGTATGTCATTGGAGACACATAATGATTATTGTTCCAATTAAAATTTACATTTCTGAGTCCAGTTCAATGGCTGACTCATCGCACAGGTGTCAGCAGGCAGCACGAAGGGTGTTTTTCTATGAGGGGAATCTCCAAAAAGAAAGCAGCAAGGGCCATCATTAATAAAATGGTCTCTTCCCCGTTGCTTGGATGTGAGTGTCCCGCTGATGTGGCCTCTGACCTGACAGCAACGCCATGATTTGACAGGTTTTATCTCGCAGACAATTTGCCCACAGGGCTGCAATTGTCATCCTGCAGCTGGCACTGGTGTCTTTCTGTACTTACATCCAGCCGCTAAAGATCTGCTGTAGGGAAGATTTTTCACTCGCTCTTCAGGCAGCGAGATGCATCCCAGGAGGAGACATTCAGGAAATTACCTTTTATCTATATATTTATTTGGCAGGCCTCCAGGTATAGCGGGCTAGAACCATTTACCCATACACAAAGGGCAAAAGCCTGACTGCCTTAAAGCCAAGGAGGTCCAAGGTGGTCCAAGGGCTGTCAGTCATGGGCAAAGGCACTCAGGATAGGAGGGGACCAAAGTAAATGCAGAGTTACTCTGCGTACTGTAGCGACTCTAGCAGCTAGATCCCATATGGTTCAGTAAAACTCGGTACACAATATGTACTTCTGTGATCCTTCCATTTTTTTCTTGGATTTTCTGTTGCATGGAGGAGAAACACAGTCTGCTGTACGGCAGACCTGCTTTCTAGCAAACTTTCCCCATTTCGTCCAAGTTTTCATTGGTAAATTAAGTAGCTGTGCTGCTGGCCAGCTGCCAAGCAGGCTTTTCATTTGCAGCTACAAAATAGGATCCTCCTAAATAGGAGCTGTCACTGACAGCCGAGAAATTACTTCTGTCTAGAAAACAGCATATTTGACTCTTTTAGGATCCAACCTTTTTGCCCTGGTTTTCCAGGCCAGTGGAGCATTCCAGCATCCTCCTGCACATCTGCCTCAGTGCGTTTTGATTCCCAGCCTTCATCCTTCCAGTACCACAACAAAGATGCTGCAGTCAGATGGTGGTTCCCTGTCTCCTGAGTCCTCCCGAGACTGGGGCTGCACTGTGAAGGAGAAGAGCCACCACAATCCTCCCTCTGTTCCCCTCTGGCATGTTATATATCCCTCTGAGACAGAGATGGCCTGGCAAGAAGTCACTTACCTCCAGCTGATTGCTACTTCCATAAAGCAAGAGGGTACCAACATGCCGTGTCTCAGCCAGAAACTAGTAATAAACCACTCGCTTTTATTTCTTGTATCAGGTATGACTGTCAGCTTGTATAGTAATAGGAAACACAAAGTTCATAGAATCATAGAACCATAGAATCTTCACGGTTGGAAAGGACCTTTGAGATCATCGAGTCCAACCATACACACACACACAAAAAAAAAACCCCCTACAATCTCTGCCTCTAGAGCATGCCCTGAAGTGCCAAATCCAGACGCCTCTTAAATACCTCTAGGGATGGTGACTCAACCACCTCCCTGGGCAGGCTGTTCCACTGCCTGACCGCTCTTTCAGTAAAGTAATTCTTCCTAATATCTAATCTAAACCTCCCCTGCCACAGCTTCAGGCCATTTCCTCTGGTCCTGTCATTATTCACCTGGGAGAAGAGGCCAACACCCACCTCTCTACAACCTCCTTTCAGGGAGTTGTAGAGGGCAATGAGGTCTCCCCTCAGCCTCCTCTTCTCCAAACTAAACATGCCCAGTTCCCTCAGCCTCTCCTCATACGACTTGGTCTCTAGTTGAGAGCATAGAGACATTTCAATTTGCTATCTCCACCTTGCCTTCTTGGGGACAGAAGAACTTTTCAGCTCTTGCTGGATTAATGATTTATTCATGACCTGATTGAGAACCTGAGAGGATACCTGATCTGCCACAGGGGTATGGCTGCTTCCTGTGTGGAGAAGGCATGACCTTCACCATGGGTTAAAGATCCATCAGAAGTGGAGGTGAAAGAGAGACCTGGGTAAGATTTAAATCCAAAGGGCATGCCATGAAGAGCTCAAAGAAGGGTTTAAATACTATCATATTTCATCAGTCTCAGAATGCAAAGTGTGAGCTGGGCAAGTAAGCATGGCCAAGTGCAGAGTAGGAAGGAGACATGATCTGAGAATAAATCAGCAAAATATAGTTTTCTTTTGCTTTCCTAACTTATCTTTATAAACCTGTATGACAGGTCCATTAACTAGCTCCTTTTATTTGCTTTAACTAGAACCTGCCTTGACTTTGGGGGGATTTCATTCAGTTTCCACCAGCGGAGGGACTGGCATTTTGAGGGTGTTCATGCAAAGCTCCTGGGGTCTCTCCCAAGCATCCAAGGGCACCACATTAAATCTCCACCTGGCTGGACGATCTGCAGGGCTTACCGCTGCTCCTGGTATTTGGTGTTCCCCACTGCCAGTAAATAACAGACATTTCTTCAGTTACTGGGTGGCGTTCACAGCAAAACTAAGAAAGAGCAAATGGCCTGCCTGTTAAAGATACTTAGCTACCAAAATAAGCTGCCAGGCACTGGTAAGTTCTGAAATCAAAGAAAGGCATTCGCCAAGCCTAATGCTGACAGTCTCTCGTATCATCAATAGAGACAGGATTGTATTAAGCGCTGACTTAGGATGGTGGCCTGACTTGGGAGATCTCAGGCACCTTTGGAAAACCTGGAGTGAGGCTGCTGCTCCCCTTGATCAAGTTCAACTTTCCCCTCTGATTATCAAGAGAACCAGATACTGGCCTTCTGACACTGACATTAGCTTTTATCTCTTCCTCCTCCCAGTGCAGCATCTACTTATAGGTATAGGCAGCTATATAGAATCACAGAATTGCCTAGGTTGGAAAGGACCTTTCGCATCATCTAGTCTCCAACCATCAACTTAATACTGACAAAACCATCACTAAACCTTATCTCTAAGCACTATATCTACCCATCTTTTAAATACCTCCAGGGATGGTGCCTCAACCACTTCCTGGGCAGCCTGTCCCAATGTTTGATGAACCATTCAGTGTAGAAATTTTTCCTAATATCCAGTCTAAACCTCCCCTGGCACAACTTGAGGCCGTTTCCTCTTGTCCTATCGCCTGTTACTTGGGAGAAAAGACTGACCCCCACCTCGCTACAGCCCCCTTTCAGGCAGTTGTAGAGAGTGATAAGGTCTCCCCTCAGCCTCCTTTTCTCCAGCCTAAACAGCCCCAGTTCCCTCAGCCGCTCCTCATAAGACTTGTGCTCCAGACCCCTCACCAGCTTCATTGCCCTTCTCTGGACCCGCTCCAGCACCTCAATGTCTTTTTTGTGGTGAAGGGCCCAAAACTGGACACAGTACCCAAGGTGGGGCCTCACCAGTGCCGAGTACAGGGGGACGATCACTTCCCTGGTCCTGCTGGCCACGCTATTCCTGATACAGGCCAGGATGCTGTTGGCCTTCCTGGCCACCTGGGCACACTGCTGGCTCATATTCAGCTGGCAGTCGACAACATATGTACTACAGTCCTGTGCAAAAAGCCCTCACATCTTGGAAGGAGACTTTCAAAATCTGTAATGAATGTATTTTAACACAATAACATTTAGGCTCACTGTATTAATTCCAGCATAAGCAAGAGAAGATCTACCCCATTGCACAGCTTTGCTCTATGTATTTCAAATGATTCTATTTGCAGAGTTATAATAGCACTGGTTTTCCTTAAAACAAATGATTGCCACTTCTTTTAAACTTTATTCATTTCATTTAGTTCCTTTTTCTAGAGGCTGACGGATATTCCCTCTCCTCACCGCTTCCATGGGAAGGTGAATAGCTCCCTCAAGTGCCCCATTCAGTCCCTCATCTGAGGGAAAAGTAGAGCTGACACCTCCCTTGGGAATCCCTCTGTCTGTTCTGCAATTCAAACTGCTCCTTATGACCCAGCAGCTGGAACATGAATCAAAAACATGGCCCAGGAGAGCAATTACCATCCACGCTGCAGCCTTTCCCTCCCTCCTGCTTAAGTGCAATAAAAATGGGGAAAATGCTCATCCAAAAATCTGGAAGTTTGGACAAGGAGAGTAGGTCTCTAGGTAGGCAAAACCTCCCCAAGAATGTGTTTAAAATAATTGTTTCATTGCAAGTGATTTTTCTGTGTCTCACTTTAGAAGTTTTCTTTCTGTGAAAAGTGACATTAAAGACATCAGTGGTGTGAGAGTCCCACACTTCAAGCTAACCTTTCTTGGTCCAGTAGGAAATACTGGTAAGAGAGATATGACAAATAATAAATACCGCTAAAAAAAAAAAAAAAAAAAGAAAAGCCATTCTTAATTTCAAGCTGAATTTACCAGCATGTCAATAACTCTTTTTCTTTGCTTCTTAACAAAGACTTCTTTCACCCAACAACCCTAGAGGTTGCTCGGAGGTTTTGAATATCTCCAAGACTGAAGACTCCACAACCTCTCTGGGCAACCTCTGGCAGTCTTTGACCACCCCCACATTTAAAAAGTCCTATGTTTAAACAGAATTTGCTGTGGTTTATGCCTCTTGTCCTGTCCCTAGGCACCAAGGAGAAGAGCCTGGCTCCATCTTCTTTACTCCTCCCGTTCATCCACATGGGTAAGATCCCCTGAGCCGTCTCTCACTCCAGGATGAACTGTCCCAGCTCTCTAAGCCTCTCCTTAAATGAGAAATGATCCAGTCCCTTCATCACCTTTGTGGACCTGCACTGGACTCACTCTAGTGAGCCCACGTCTCTCTTGTACTGGGGAGCCCAGCACTGGACCCAGCACTCCAGATGTGCCTCACCAGGGCTGAACAGAGGGGAAGGATCAGTTCCCTTGACCTGCTGGGGAGCCTCTGCCTAATGCAGCCCAAAAGGCCATTGGTCTCTGCCACAAGGGCACAGTGCTGACCCATGGCCAGTTTGTTGTCCGACAGGAGACCCAGAGCCTTTTTTGCAGAGCTGCTTTCCATCCCCCAGTGTGTACTGGTGAATGGGGCTGTTCCTCCCCAGGTGCAGGACTTCGCATTTCCCACCACTCAACTTCACGAGGTTCCCATCCACCCATTTCTTCAGCCTGTTGAGGTCCCTCTGGATGACAGCACAACCATCTGGTCTATCAACCACTCCTCCCAGCTTTGTGTCTTCAGCAAACTTGCTAAGGGTGCACTCAGTCATCCAGGTTATTAACGAAGGTGTTAAACAGTGTTGGCCTCCATGTGGACCCCTGGCGTACACTGCTAGTGACTGTCCTCCAGCTGGACTTTGTGCCACTGATCACAATCCCTTGTGCTCGACTGTTCAGCCAGTTTTGGATCCATCTCACTGTTATTTACCTAGCCTGCACTTCAACCCTTTATGAGGATGTTATAGGAGACAACGTTGAAAGCCTTGCTAAAGTTGAGGTAAACAGCGCATACTGCTCTCCACTCTGAGCTAGTAATTTCATCACTTCATTGCAGAAGGCACAATCCTGACCATGTCCCCTCCATTTTGGAGGGTAAGAGGGTCAAAGAGCATGGGCACAGGCCACCCCACAGCAGTCAGCCTCAGAGCTGGAGGGAGGTCCCATGCACATTTCATTGGTGCGTACATGGCCACAGAGGTTTAGGTGTGCTGTAGGGGAGTTTTCCTGGAGGGGGCATAGCTGTGTGCTGCACTTGGGTGCTGTTCGGATACCGCAAACAAGGGGACAAGATACATCTCTGCTGGTTCAATTGCTGCCTAGCAGCGGTGTGAACTTGAGGCATTTGGTTTATTTCCATTATCACTCCCAAAGATGGTCCATTTGCTCAGCATGTGTATGTCTCTATGCATGAGACAAATTTATAATAACAAGAAAAGGCAGTTGCTGACAAAAATCTGACTTTGGAATTTGACCAGAAGCTCAGTCTTGAATCGTCAGGGTTTTAGATGTTTGAACAAGGCAAAAAGATGCAAAGAAGGTGGCAAGTGTCAAAACTTTACTGCTTCTGGCCTTTATCAGTTTGAACACTTATATTTGCTAACAGATTAAAAATTCATCTGGGCAGCGCTCTGTTTTGAGTCACTGGGTATCATCTCATCTGAACTCTAGTCCTGGGGCCAGAGACGCCCCCTTCACAGCCCACTCCATTCCTTCAGGATGAACTTCCAGTTCCTGCAGGTGCCCAGGAGAGCAGCACGCAGCCACAACGCTGCTCGGCTGCTTCACCCTGGCATCCAGAGCACAGGGGACCTCCACGTGCAGGAGGTGTGGGACCCCAGCACGCAGGACCTGCAGGACGGTCACCTTTCCGGAAGGCCGGTGCTGGAAAAAGACGTGGGTCAACAGCACAGACCTCCTACAAGGTGCAGACTGGGACTGTCAAAACTCTTCTCCATCTGTCAAATACTTGGTTAACTTCCCAGGCTGCATTCAGACGAAAACCAAGGCGGCTCCACTTACTCCAAGGAATCATTGTCATACACTTGGTGTCAGCTCATGCTTGGGGCAGGAGGTATCGCCTGAAGCCACTAGAAAGCTCCAGACTTGGTTGACTCCCTACTAACCAACCACCACCAAGCCCTGCATCCCCGGCCACTCTTGAAATGGGTAAAATGCCTCTGAATGGTGACATACGAACTTGTCCAAATTAAAACAGGACATGAAAACGCGTTGAAGGCAGAGGAAAATGAACTATGAAAATAGACAAGAGCCTCAAATAAAGTTGTGTCTGTGTATTAATCTAATGGGTGAGGTAATTATAAGGTACTTCTGAATGTTAAGCATACAGTCACAGCAATCCAGCAAATTTGGGCTGATTTAACTCCTTCAGTGTAGATGTCAACCAGGGAGAATTTTAAATGTAGAAAACTATAGATCTGGTATGAGAAGTTGCGCTAACAGTGATGAAGTTGTGTAATTACAAGCAGGGGCTAGTAAAACCAGGATACTTCCAACCAACTTGCACTTTTCGGAGCAACGTAAAGGGGTAGACATGTTGCCTGTGTGAAGTACGCAAATCAATGAGACAGCAAATAGGGCAATGCAATGCAGACCGCATAAAAGGGGAGGCAAAGCTCTCAGCTTTTGGACTGTTAGCTGATAGAAAACGACATCGTGTTCTCCCTGCTCTTGCTCGCGTGCAACATGCCCGCGCTCTGCTGCCAGACACACAACTTGAACGAGGGAAACCTGAGCCCAGCAGCCGTGCTGGCCGGAGGGGCAGAGGGCTCAGGCAGAGCCATCAACCCTCTAACCAAGGTCACAGCTTCCCACAGCGAAGGACAGCAGAGCAACGTGAGCTGGGAAAGCAGGAAAGACTATAGTAAAACATTTGGATAATGCAACCCAAAAAAGATGCTGCTACACCCAAGCGTCATCCATCTCTAGTTCCAGCTCGCTCTCATCCATTCTTTCTGCATTATTTTCTTTTTACATTAAAATGGTTCTCTCTTCCTTTAAATCCTCTGTAATTAGACTGCAGACTGTGTTTTTGAGAGCAGCAGTCTCCGGGGACTTGAAGGAATTTAATTTCTGCTGTCAAAGAGGCTGAAAATTTGAGGGAGGCAATGGGCTTCCCTGGCAGTTAGGGGAAGGAGCAAGGAAGGATTCTTGGACAAGGATGGATGTGCTTCAGGAGAGACGTGAGATCTAACGTACATCTGCTCTGCTAAACCAAGTCAGGCTGAGGACCCCTCACTGCCCACCCTGACTACTTTTTAGATCACTGCCTTTCTGTTTTGGACTGCTCCAACCAATATTCTCCAATACGTATCTGCCCTGGAGGAAGGCAGCCCAAGGAAGGGTCAATGCAAAGCTATCCCTAGCTTTTAATTATGAGCATAGACATAACCATGGAGATCAAGCTGTCTTCAGAGGTGCCAGTCCAGGAAAACAAAGCTAGTCCAGGAGGCAACAAATGCAGTTTCATCATGGGGCTTCTCAGTAGCCTCCCAGCCCCAGAAGCATGAATCATAGAATCATTTAGGTTGGAAAAGACCCTTAAGATCGTCAAGTTCAAACGTAAACCTAACACTGCCAAATCCACCACTAAACCATGTCCCTAAGCACCACATCTACACATCTCTTAACTACATTCAGGGATGTCGGCTCAACCGCTTCCCTGAGGAGCCAGTTCCAATGCTTGATAACCCTTCCAGTGAAGAATTTTTTCCTAATATCAAATTTAAACATCCCCTGGTGCAACTTGAGACTGTTTCCTCTCATCCTATCGCTTGTTCCTTGGGAAAATAGACTGACACCCACCTCACTACAACCTCCTTATAGGTAGTTGTAGAGAGCGGTAAGGTCTCCCCTCAGCCTCCTGTGCTAGAAGCTTAAGGATGGGGACAAATCTACCCCAACAGCTATGAACATTCCCCACATCCCATAAAGAAGGGAGCTAAGGAGCGGTATGGGATTGCCTCACCACCACCAGCAAGGAAGCAATTCCTTACTGTGCTTAAACAGAAAAACAGGGCTGAAGGGAATTTGGTGAGGTCTAACCCACTTCCCCTCTACCCTGTTCCTAAAGGCCTCTGCAAGGAACACCCAGCAGTGTCCCAGCACTTTGCAGTCCTTACCATTAAAAGCTCTTCCTAGCATCGAAGCACAACCAAAGAGGTTACTGTTTAAGCCTAGCGCTCCTCATCCTACCTGCCACAAACGTGGAGAGCGGATTATTCACAAGTCCAAAGCACAGCATCATACGGGCTACTCTGAAGAAAGTTAACTCCATCCCAGCCATAACCAGTGTATCTTGAGAGCTGGGAATTTTAGATTAAAAAACCCGTTGCACAAGACAACAATAAGTCAGATACTACCTAAGAATATGTACAGGAGGCTTCCCTAAATGGAAAACGATGCGTTGACTAGGAAAGTGGGATTATGGCGTTACTTGTACTAGACTCAGTGTATGAAAACATTGCTTGACAGTTGGCGGGGGGCGGGGGGGAGAACAATCAACCAGCAAAGCAACACAGCAGATGTGTATAAGCAAGCTCCCAAGAAGCAGCGGAGAAGTTAAAGGACAAGGAAAGGAGATAAACTGGCTTTAAACACAGAGAACATGCAGCTAAGCTGCTATAGATGCAAGGAACTAACACCAGAAAACAGTACCACGTAGTGAAAAAGTCTGGTTTTTTTAATGGAGCAGGGCGGAATAGGGAGGCTTTCCTTGGTTTTCTTTAACGGGTAGTATCAAGCTGTCAGGAAGAGTGTCTGACAGAGAGCTGTGTTGTACTGGCATTAGTTTCTTTCCAAGAGCACCAAGCACAGGAGCTGCTTTACATCCATTTTCTTTGAAATGGATTTGCTCCAAGTGATTTGGCATTTGAAGGACCCTGTCTGATAAGAGGCCGTGGCCACAATTGCTCCCAGACGAACGGAAACAGCAGGTGTCGGAGGTAATCATGTCTGATCACTGCAGACACAAGTAGACCTGCCCGGGCAAGGACAGGTTGAGGACATGCCAGGGAGATTAGGAGTGTGAAGGCCACCAATCTTGTGACAGCAATGAGGACACCATCCAGTACCCCACAGATGCAATTTTCACTACATTTCTCCTCTTCTCCTCTTTTTTTGTCCTTTGTAGTGTGATGACAACACCGCAAGCTGTTTAGGATCATAAACAGCAACACTGCAGCTTGCTTGCCTTTGGGATCATGGTAAATTAAAAGTGAATACAAGGAAATATAGTGAATATAAGGAAAACATTAGAAGCGTACTCACTATTCTCTTGCTATTCAACTTGCTATTTAGCAAGCTAGATGATTAGTTCAGAGAAAAGGCAAAAGTAGCCAGTAAAGACTGAAAATTGCTGCAGAAGATTGCTGGCTAGGAAGCAGCTTTGGGCTTTCCACCATCAGCCAACTTTGTGAGGACCACGAACGCTGTTCACCTGCTCAGCTGCAGCCATTAAACCCAGCCGAGCCACAAGATCAGGTCACATCCAATACCCAGTACGGCTCTTTTCAGTGAGGGGATCTGAAGTTGCCTAGTGGAGGAAAGGACAAGAGTGTGGAAAAAGAAGAGGAAAGAGCTTTCTTACTGCTAGTTCATAAACTGAGGACCCCCAAGTCCTGGTGGTGTCCCCTCAGGTACGGTGCTATTTTCCAATGAACACAACTCCGTTCTTTCTACAACCTGAACTTCCCAGGTGCTGAGTGCGTGGCTCAGTCCCAAAGCTACCAACAGCTCTGCTGACCCAGACCTTCTGTGAGCAGCGCTTAAATGGGTAACAAAATTAGTAGTAGCAGAGAGATGCGTAGCGCAACAGTACACCACCTCCCTCTCTTAGGTGATGCTCAAAACCAGCAGCAATACTGGCTCCTTCCCCCGGCCAGTACATCTTTTCTGTTTAAATGGGCCATGAATAATGAGAACACTTACCATTAATACAGTGTACTTTGTACCGCAGTAAACTGATAAACACTGTTCCCAAACTCATATATATTAATCTCACTCTCAATATGTTTATATATACACATGCACAGACACACGTGCACGTGTATACACATGGATATACATATAATAAAACCACTGGCATGCTCGCTTTCTCAGAATCTGGGTGAAGTATAACAACAACAAATAGTAGTTTCACATTATTTGCAGTGAAGTCTTTTGTTCAGGCTGTACCTACTCAGATCCCTTCTCACTTCCCTCCAGGTGTTGCCCCTCAACATTGGCAGGAATCAGCCATCACTGCCAAGGAAAGGACAGGCTGCTGAAGATTTCAAGCAGCAGCAGAAGCTACAGCAGGAGACAGAAACTGCAGGAAACAAGAACACAGATAAGGCCCCTCACAGTGTTTTTTGAACTTCACTGCAGATGGAGACCGGAGCACCATACAAGTTCAGAAGAAAGTGAGGGGGGGAAAAAAAAACAACCAAACAAAACCCCACCTTATTGAATTTCCCTTAAGGAAACTGAATTACCAGAAATGCTGGAAAGTCTAATACACAACACCTCAGGCTCTGTTCCTGCACTTTGAACTTCTGCTTTCCTAGAACCAGGGAGCTAATTACTGCCTGTGAAACCAATGACAGCATTCCAGAAATTATCTGCCCTGCAGACACAAAAGACCACAACTCTGTGTTAGGAATAAACTACCCCCATCGCACACCATTCCCTCTCTCTCTGTAGGCATCTCTAGAGGTTCTTGTATTTTAACACACGAAATCTGGAGTCAGGTAAAAAAAAAACCAAAGACAAAAACCAAAAAAAAAAAGAAACCTTTGTCAAGAAATCAGTTCTCAGTAAGGGCTGTCTTTTAGATTTTATTTTTGTGAGCAGAGATGTTTACTGGTCTCATACTGTTCACCACACCTGAGTGACTTTACTCCTCTGTTCCCTGCTCAGTGCAGGGGAAAAAACACCTGACTGCCTCATCATTCCCTGCTAATGGAGTAGGCTGCCACTGGATGTAAATGGAAGAGGAAAAAAAGACGACAAACCAAGCAGCTGAACACCTGTGTGAATAAGCCCTTCATTAGGTCTCTTGCACTTTAACACACACTTGAAGAAAATCTTTCATTACATTTCAAGGATTGCTTAATTATGACATACTATCTTATAAAACTAGTTATTTCAATTGACTGAAAAAAAAAATTATGTAGTTTAGTTTTCAGGGTGTTTCAGCTATTTACCTCAAATGACAATAAATGCACTTGAAGTGCTAAAGCTCACCTGCAGCACAGGAACTCCAGGGCACAGCCACTGCCAGTTTTGAAGAGTTTTGCCTCAGTTGTGTCTACCTCTGACTCACAATACCCCAAATCCCAAATCCCTGCTGAATGGGAGAGTATATTTGTGAGGCATCATTATTGTTTATCCAGATCTAATACCTTTCCCAGATATCCCCTACTAGGTGAACGTTCTACCTGACCCATGCAGTCAGTCCCTGTCATGCAGAACAGCAGTAACTGAATTTCAGCGCCATTTACAGTTCATATTAAAAGTTTTGCAGCAAATACACACCAGGGCTGCCAACGTCTATCCAGACGGGCTAGAACAGCAAAGCTTCAAATTAAATCTAGTAATAAACTCTTCTCCTGTTTCTTCCTTCTTCAACTGACTGCCATGTAACTTGCTGGGAAGAACAGATAGTTGATGTCTCCTCCTTTCCCTCGGCCCCAGTCTCTGCTCACTAGGGAGATCGAGCTGCGCTGTTTTCTCTTCCCTACCTTTTCTCACAAGATGAAAACCTTACGACAGGTCTTTCATCAAAAACCAGTCAGTACAGAAATTTTCTTATGCTGCAGCTTCACAGAATCACAGAATGGTAGGGGTTGGAAGGGACCTCTGGAGATCATCTAGTCCAACCCCGCTGCCACAGCAGGGTCACCTAAAGCAGGTTACACAGGAACACGTCCAGGCAGGTTTTGAATGTCTCCAGAGGAGACTCCATCACCTCTGTGGACAACCTGTTCCAGCTTCCCATGACTGGGATATAGCAGATATTAAAGATACCACCTGCGGTGATAGTGTCTGTCAGGCCAAGAAGTCAATCAGGCAGATTGACATGATGATTTAGAAGCAAGCCTTGGTACACCAAGGCACGGGTTCCCCACAAAATAGTGGCAATTCACTACCTTCAGCCTACAGTCCCTGCACAGCTCAAAGAGGAGCTATTGCTTCATGCACATCCTACGTACACCTTCTCTTTTGTTCACATCAGGTTGATATTTGATGTTAAATATTTCTTTTAAAATAGTACTATTAACTTGCAATTAAGCTTCCATTAAAACCAGGGCTACTCTTTCATCTGCACAAGGTAAGAAGCTACTTGAAGTTTAGCAGCTTCACCTTCATGAAACTGGAGTTTTTCTCCTTGCTGCAGAGAATTCTTCAAGTGGTTACTATATAGGCCTTCCCCACATTAAATGCATCAGATCTGCTAGTAATTTGAAATTGTTTTATCCCCAGCTCCTTCAGAGCTTCACTTTTTACTTTGCTTTCAAATTGTTCAACATTCCAGCATAAGAATTGTTCTAACCATGTCTGAATATGTCCACCAACAGTATCTATATTAATACCACTTAGAATCCTATTGTCTTTTTCCATGAAGGTCAATTATTTCACTACAGTATCACAGTAGAAAGTGGTTTATTACATTAAATATAAAGTGGTTCAGTAGATAACACATTAAAAAAAAACAAACACAAGGCTTAATCTTTCTGAATACCTCTGGAATAAGATTCACCCTTAATGTCCACCAGAGCCGTCTCCAAGCACATTGGCCACAACATGCTGCAAGTCTAGCACTTGAGGTAGCTGTGGAACACACAAACAGCTAATTTCTGAATTTGAAGGTTGGCAGTGGTTACATTATTCTTACAAAAAGGCATTTGCTTTTATGATATCTCAAAACAGTTACAAAACTCGGCATTGGTAACAGTTGCATCAAAAGGCAGCAAGTCATCTAATACAAACTCCTTTTACTGCCATTAAAAATCATGCTCTTTTGAAGCTCTTACCTGTAAGAAGACATTTACATGTTTTTCATGCTTTGTTTACTTTGTTAGAAATTTTGCTTTTGGTTGTATAGACTAATTTTAGTAAGTTTCCATTCTTACACATCTTTGATTATTAATACTGGAATACACTTTGGTAAGGAGGCCGTTTTTAAAGCTTTAAGTAGATTCCTACATCAGCCTTGGGCCTTTAAATTATCAACTACACACCAAATGGATTAACATTCCTTGGTTGCAACATATACTTTGATCTAGGCAAAACAGTCTGAAGAACAATTAAAACATACAGATAATTAAAAGATCCCATAGCACTCTAGTACCCTATTAATTAAAGCAATCTCCATATGCCTACTTAGTTTCAAGATACTTAACACGAATCAGTCAATCACTAATTCTGTTTCTTCATCAAGTGAAATAACAAGAAATATTTCCAGACCCCTGTCTTTGGAAAAGGGCATGCCCGCCACCTATGTACCCCACCTATATAGGCCATCCTGGTCACAGTCCTTCATATTCCTGTTCACGCTCCCCCGATGCCTCCCACCTTATCTGTGACACCATATTCACAGAATCACAGAATCTTCATGGTTGGAAAGGACCTTTGAGATCATCAAGTCCAACCATACACACACACACAAAAAAAACCCCTACAATCTCTGTCACTAGAGCATGCCCTGAAGTGCCAAATCTACACATTTCTTAAATACCTCTAGGGATGGTGACTCAACCACCTCCCTGGGCAGGCTGTTCCACTGCCTGATCACTCTTTCAGTAAAGTAATTCTTCCTAATATCTAATCTAAACCTCCCCTGCCACAGCTTCAGGCCATTTCCTCTGGTCCTGTCATTATTCACCTGGGAGAAGAGGCCAACACCCACCTCTCTACAACCTCCTTTCAGGGAGTTGTGGAGGGCAACGAGGTCTCCCCTTACACACTGCTGTTTCCAAAGGGAAATTCAATTTTTCCTAATTAGGAAGTATTTGGATTACAAAGCCATAAGCATTGCTGAAACAACTTAATGCAACTATCTTCCACTCAACAGATTGTTATTTTAGCATTCGGAGTGATTCTGAAAACTCTGGTCAGGAAATTGTATGCAGCCACCTTCCTGTCCCACATCTGTTATTCATCCTTGGTTAAAAGAATACTATGGGCTTTAGAATTACCCGAATGGCAAAACACTGCTTTGTGTCAAGTCTGTTACTTGTGAATACATTACTGAGAATGTCAGTATTTTACATTCCTCTCAAAGACGGAAATGACTTTGCCTTGGCTGCCTTTCCCATACTCAACTACACTTAGCAGTTCAACTAGGGAATAAGGAAATCTGGACTAATAGCAGGACCTAGTTTTGCCCCCATTCTAGTCCCGTATTTTTACCAAAAGACCATTTCCGTTTGTCATTTTCGGCAACATCAAGTCACTTCTGTCTTATTGTTCCTCCCTCTGATTTAGAAAGAATTAGGCTAGTACGTTAAAAAAAAAAGAACAACCTCCTTACGAACCTGGAACGTTATCATTCCACACAGATTTTAAAAGTAAAAAAATAAGTCTAGAAGCAAACCCACATGCTAGAAATGAATTATATTCTCTAAATGATTCAGTGCTTAACAAATCTATTCAAACTAGTTATCTCTGCAAATCCATTCAAGGCCATTGAACAAAAGCAATTCCAAGCATATCCACAAGTCCAATTTAGCACACTGGATCAACAGCTCATAGTAGTCAGTTGTGAGAGACCAATTAGGATTGAAAATAATCCAGTTTGAATTCAGAGTGAATTTAATTTCTGCCAATTTTCTTTAGTGCTGCCAAAAAACTACTTAAAACATACCACACTATTTTAAAATTTCTTCATGTATCACCCTACCTACCTTAAAACCACGTATGATTGCCTAAGTTTCCCCATATTTCGTATAATCCTTTTAAGCCCTTAGTACATGATTATATGATTTCCCATTTTGAAATCCCAGTGTAGACAAGTCTTTATTATTTCCTCAAAAAACTACACTATCATTAGCCAAGAAAATAGCATTTTAAACAAAAAGACTACAAAATACAAACAAAACCCCAGTTATAGTTTCCAAATTATGTTCAATTACTACGTGGTAAATGAATCACCATCCAAGCTCAAAGGTCTATGTAATGCCAAAATCAACAGTATTGTAAGGTGACAAAAATTAATGGTTGATACTAGATTTGTTAGAAGAAGCAACAGTTCCCCAAAAAGCAACATTTTCCTGCATATTTGTTTGTGCAGAGATCAGTTACGGCCACCTTAGTAAGACGTTACATGTATGATATCTGTCCAAGCTTTTCAACGCAGCATGAGTTCACATGTTTTCAATCACGCAATGCAATTCAAGGAGGAAAAAAATTAACATATGTGTACTGTAAATTTACTCCTAAAAAGCTTTTAGCTTGCTATCTTAAATTATGGTTTAATCCATGAGTACATGCAGTGTTTCAAAATGGTGACATATAAAGAAAGAGACAGCAGAATTTTTGGAGACATTTTATTAATGTACAATTTTATTAGCGATGTACAATAGACATTTTAATTCTTTACGTATTCTGTCTCCTTGAAGTTCGGTAAATGCATGTTCATATATAAAACTACACGATGCTTTTTTTGTAAGGACCGGAAATCGTGAAAATCTAAGTGCTACAGTATATTTTGTAGTGATTAAACACGTTGTCCAGAAGAGTTACCAGCCACTTCAGTGAAGCACTTCTATAAAAATGTTTCTGATCAAGTTCAAATGCACCTGTTCATAAATAATGATTGGTTTGCTCATGTCCATTATACTGCTAAGTACAACTGCCTCCAATATAAAATACCGTTTCAATACATTTCTCCACATGGACAACTAGATAATCTAGTCATATTTACTTTTAACCAAGGCTAATACAAATTTACAAGTAAAGTAACTTCAGAATTTATTCAGAATAATTATTTTTCAACCAGAAGCTTTGCTTTGGACAACGCAGAAGTATATTGCAAGTGACATTCTGCAGCAGAAGCTGGAGGCTTGAGAACAACAACTAAGAAGGACTAAAGATCAGCAATACACGCTTTTACAAGAACTCTGACCATTCCGAATGTTAACATTAAAGACCAGGTACTTCAGTTTGTGCGCCTGTCAAACAATCAAAACCTCCACACAGAAAAAGAAAAAAAGAAAAATATCCCAAAGAACACAGTATTTCAGACAACATGTTAGACACTGGCATGACATTTCTCAGATCAAATTGGCAACTGAAATTTAACATCCACCTGAGCTTGTTTGGCTAAGCTTACTATTTCAGAGAGTTTCACCACCTGAAAAAAAGAAAATAAACACTTAATATCAAAACAATCCTAACTTGAGTGAGCTGGACCAATCTTTTTAAACAAAGTAATGGCAGAGAATCATCAGCAAAATCTTAAGGGGGGGGGGAGAATGTTAATATTATAACTAAGTGGTTCTTTATGGAAAAAAAAAGCTGCAGAACTCTAAGATTGCCCATGACACAAAAAGCTACCAGATGCCCTCTAATTTTTTGCAGATCAAACATTTTCATCTTCACTGTTGCTACACATTTGTTTTTCTTGCCCACATTACATAACTTCAAAAGCACCTAAAATGCTAGTTAGCTAAATAATTTACAGACATCTGTTGAATTTATGGGTAGGGAAAAAAATACTCTTAGTATCACCGATTATAATCACTGCTTTGAATGCTCATCTTATTACTCTGATCTATCTTCATCCATTTGCTTATCCCACTCATGGCATCATCTTACATAAATCTGTTTAAGGAATTACGTATGGGCAATATACAAAACCAACTATAACCTTTTAAAAAAGTGCTTCTAAAGATACAAATATTTTAAGATTACAAAACTAATTTTAATGCCATTTGCATGGCTCCATGATTCAGCTGAGAACTTCAGATTCATCAGCAGCTTTAGAAGATGCATTACATAGATGCAGTATAGCTTAAAGATCCACACGTACTGCCAGGGAAGATTTCCACTGACCTAACCAAAGCTTGATCAGCCTAGCAGGATTTAACACTATTCCTGAGAACAGAGGGGGCATACTGTCAAGCTAAGCAAGTTCTTCCTCCAAGCAATCCAGAGCTTCAACCCCAGGAAACAAAGCAAAACAAAACACACACACAAAAAAAAAAAATCACAACCAACCTGTCTGAACGTCTTAGTATCTAATTACCTTATGAGGCAACAGGATGTTCAACGATGTTTGTTTTTTAATCATGCACACTGAAATATAGTGGTCTATCAAAGGAATTGTTACATTGCGTTTTTCAGCTACTTCAATTTAAGTATTTTCTTTCAATTAATAAAGGTAAGCTCCTACCCATTCCCCTACGAAGAGAAGTGACTAATACGGTCATTTACATGTTAGTTTTGGGGGGGAGTTTAAACCTATTTTCAACCTGCTTTTCAGGGAGGGCAAAAGAAAAAAGTCCCAAACACAGAAATTTCTGGGATATAATAGCTTATGACTGCATAGTTCTTCTACTTACAAAATATGTAATTACTAGTATGTAAAACATCTGCTTCAGATCCTGATAATAACTGGCCCTGTGATTTATCCTAAACTACCTTTAGTTGATTAAATGGAGTTTCAACTTTTCAATATTCTGCAACAGATGCTACATTCTGAAAAGCATATTTGTGACCAGCTATCTTACCATTTTTGCAGCTTCATCCAAGTCATCACACGCAAGGATTTTGAGGCCACTAGCTGTTATTAAAGCTTTGGCATCATCAACTCGTGTACCTTAAGAAACAGATAAAATGCCACTGTTATTCAACAGGAGATTACTATGACCAGAGTATTCTCATATTTTCCAGGAAGCCTGTTCCAGAAGTAGGTTAGCGAATAAATCTTAAGACAACAGCTTTAGTAGTTATGAAAACAGGCAATCTCTTTTTATTAACTTGCCAATCCTCACCATCTAACCTCAAGGTTTGCCTTATTTTCCCATAGTTTTCATCTTACAGGCAACTCATAACATAATATGTTAAACTCAAGAAAAATACTGACAAATTAACATGTACTGAAGCACACTCACCTTGCAACCGTACCACAATAGGTATTTTTAAGTCCAAATCCTTTACTGCCATAACAATGCCCTGGGCTATCACATCACATCGCATAATGCCACCAAAAATATTTACCAGAATAGCCAGTACCTACAGAATCAAGACAATATTCATGTTAAATATGGCCAGAAGCACATCAGATAAAAGTACCACTCAGCGTTTCAGCCTAAGGAAAATTCAAGTTCCATAAGCATAATAAGGAACTCTGTGAAAGACAGGGAACATTTCTGTTTCAGAGAACATCAGCAACAAGTACAGTTCTATAAAGTCACATGCAACAGAAGAGTTACTACAGGAAAACCCTACTGCAAAAATGCCTGCCCCAGGAAAATTCCACATTGTCCTTCAATCCAGCATGAGTTGCCTGCAGTAGCCATTTCTCTTACTCAGTGTGTATTCTGTACAACTACTTGAAAAGACACCCACCCATTTTCTGTACAAACCCAACACTGTACATCGGAATATTCTGAGCATGATTAATAAAGAGAGCTGTTTGATTTTCTTCAAGCAAATCAAACAGATGAAACTTCAGTAAAGTATTTTAACAACTTAATTTGTCAACTGTTTATCTTTCCATTTCTAACATTACTCCAGCAGAAGTACCTCCCACACTAGTAATGCCACATACTGAAAAAGGTATGCTAAAGAACACAGAAAATTTACAAAACTCAAACACAACATACTGTTTGCACAGCTTACTTAAAAGCTTGCATGCTTGGAAGTAAGCTATCCAAAATATGTTTTATTCAGGAGGACTAAGCCGGAGGTTAAGGGAAAGTCTTTTCCTACTCAAGTGATGGAAAGGAGGGGTAAAGAGATCGCGGTCAGTGGTGAAAGATGGAATAAAGTAGGAGCAAAAATTGGTAGACAGCCTTAGAGGACAGAATAAACTTAAAACTTAATGTGCAACTGGTTAATAAACAGTAGCTTAGTTCTCATTATCTTGCAATCAGACTAGCTCATCTGTTCTCGTTTCTGCTGCTAACGGGCAGAATTAAGTTAGACTGGCAGCCCAGAAGGCTGTTCCAAACAACCCCCAAACTGAACCCAGAGTGTCAGCCCAAGTGCAGTCCGTGACACCAGTGAGATGTACTGCTGTTTGACCTTCAGCACCAGGAATCTCAGATACAGTCATCCTTTTTTGATAAAATAGTGAGCAGCTGAAGGAAGGCACAAAGGGAAAGATATATTAAGAAGTCTGTTTGGACACCCTCTGTCCATGCATCAGCCGAGAACTGGCAATGAAAGAACTTATCCCAAATCAACAACCCCCAGCTTCTTCCTTGTTTCTTCTCTCTGTCATTCAGGTGTTTTGTGCCTGTGTCCCTCACTTTTCCTTCAATTTGCTGAACGAATGTGAAGAAAGAACAAGTCTTATGAGGAGCAGCTTGAGGGAGACGGGGCTGTTTAGCCTGGAGAAAAGGAGGCTGAGGGGAGACCTTATGGCTCTCTACAACTACCTGAAAGGGGGCTGTAGAGAGGTGGGGGTCGGTCTCTTCTCTCAAGTAACAAGTAACAGGACAAGAAGAAATGGCCTCAGGTTGCACCAGGGGAGGTTTAGATTGGATATTAGGAAAAATTTCTTCACCTAAAGGGTTATCAAGCACTGGCACAGGCTGCCCAGGGAAGTGGTGGAGTCACCATCCCCAGAAGTATTTAAAAGACATGTAGACGTGGCACTTAGGGATATGGTTTAGTGGTGGACTTGGCAGTGTTAGGTTTACATTTGGACTTGATGATCTTAAAGATCTTTTCTAACCGAAATGATTCTATGATTCTACAACACTCCTGGAGAGTATGTCAGACCCTATTTGTTAACAGAAATCTTTCCAACAGGGAAGAGACCAAGCTCCCCTATGAAGTCATTCACTATTTGTTTCTGGCCCTTTCCAAAGATGAGCAAGTGGTGCATGAAATTCTGGTGCACAAGTAGCGTACCATTACCAGGTCCTGCAAGTCACTCCCACCTTTTTACCTTTTTCAGTTATCTCTTTTTCATATTTTTCTTTCTTTTTAAGAAGTCCCGAACTGCCATGAGTTCCCACTGGGACAAGCACCTCTATGTAGACCACCAATCCAGTCCTTGCATCATCCTTCTGAGATGGTAAAGCTCTTCCTCTACTTTCAACCAATTTATTAATTTAATAATATTCAAGCAATTCTGATAGTTTTTTCATAGCATAAATCATTAATGCCCTTCCAAGCCCATTACAAAGTTATTTTCTCTTACATTACATATAATAAGTACCCGAGAAACTTGTTTGTGCACAGCACAGTGAATATGAATCCCTACAACTCTACGCACAAAACAGACCCAAATGGAAAACAGGCCCAAAAGCAGGGACCGGGGAGGGGGAGGAATCTATCTGAATACTGGTTTCTGTTTAAACAGCAGGCGCAGGGGGCAGTTTCTGACTCAAAGGATTTCTGGAAAGATTCAAATACAGCTGTAAGTTCAACTGGAGAACACAAAACTGCCTACCTACAGTACACAGCCAAACAACCTATTTTTTAAAAAGGAAAAAAAAACGAACAGGTTTTCAGGCCTTCTTCATTTGCACCAAGACTAAGCTAATATCTCCACTTTCTTCCTTTTTTAATTCTATGCTTATAAAAATGTTTTTCTGCAGAGCACGCACTAAGCATTGTCTTTCAAATCATAGCCTGTTTTACCACTGTGCAGACCTTGATATGCCAACTCTTCCCTCACCTTTTTATCAGAGGTAATAAGCTTAAAGGCTTCTGTCACTTGCTGCACTGTAGCACCACCACCAACATCAAGGAAGTTTGCTGGAGTTCCGCCGTGAAGTTTTATTATATCCATTGTGGCCATAGCTAAACCAGCACCATTGACTATATGAGAATAAAGATAACATTTAGGAATTGAGTTTACAAATCCGTTAGATCATTTAAAATTCATTAAATACAACATACCTAAACAGCCTATGTTTCCATCCAATCCTATATAGTTGAGATCTGCCTTTGCAGCATCCCTGTCTCTCTGATCTTCCTGTGTCCAATCCTGCATATCAAAGATCTTCTTCTGACGATAGGCTGAATTACTGTCGAAGTTTATCTTTGCATCCATACACATCACTGCAGGGAAAACAAAACCAAACCATCATTTAATACTAGAATAGCTCGACTGCTACATGAACATGTTGAAGTATGTTAAGTCAAACTTGGCAGCTAGCTCATGCAGTCCAAATTTGAAACAGCTTACTGAAAAGACACACTTAGCACTGCATGTAAATACAAGATTCTCTCTGGTTTACCCACACAATCGGTTAAGTCCCTTTAACTGCATAAAAAAGGAAGATAACTGTATTTTTTCAGACACCCTAAAAACAAAGAAGCTTACAAGCAGTTGTTCGATAAATCTGGGCAAATTATGCTTCAGTAACTACCATAAAATTAATTAATCACTACAGAAGGTGTCTGTTGGGTTTTTTTTATAATCCCTCTTAGTTTTCTTTTCCCTTTTAGATTATACATATAGTGCATGTGCATGCATGTAAGCACACAGAATCACAATGAAAAAACATCTGAGTTAGAAGAAAAAGCATCAGAAGAATACACATAAATGTAAGTTTCACTTAGATATAGCAGGTGAGGTGGAAAACCTAGAGTATTCTTTACATCAGAACTAAGTTTCTGTCTGCACAAATGTAAGACTTAATTTCTACCCCTCACTACAGATGATATAAAAATGACAAGGCAAGAGAAACAGATGGAAGAGACTGCTCCGTGCTGTTCATTTAAGCAATATTATTTGGGAAAAAAACAACAAACAAACAAAAAAACAAAACAAAAAAACAGTAACAGTACAATAATTGTAAGCTTTGACAAAGGAGCGTAAATTTAAAATTGCCGTACCTGAGTTCAAGTACAAACATTCTCCACAGATTTATTTTTTTGGTGAGAGGGAAACTGACTGTGATTGAATATTAACCAACTATTCTGCAACTGGATATAAAAAAACCTGATAAACATCAGGATATCATTTAAACACATATAGTCTTTCAATGCATCAAAGATTGAACTCAGTCATTCTGATGTGCGAGTAGTAAAGGCAGGAGATTTCTACAACATGGTACTGTTTGGGTTACCTTTTCAGTACCAACTTTGAATACACAAGATGGCTCAAGTTTCAGTTCATTAATTTTGAAAAGACCCAATTTCCAGGAATGCCTTATGCTGGGTAGCCAAACACTCAAGAGTGGAAGATATTCTTTTTAAATAAACAAAAAATTATTAATAAAGGAAGCTATTAGATCCTTTTTAACAATTAAGAGCAGATATCTATTATGCTTAGATTCTCAAATTTATATGCTTTATTAAATTCGTTTTTCAACACATCATGTTAATGCTAAGTCCTTTTGCTGTATTCAGCTGAAGCTTTAGCAGTGCAAAGCAACTATCTTAGATTGTTGAAGAATATGAAGAAAAAACATTACCAACTCCTGACGCATCTTCCACCATAGGATTTATTTCTATCATGGTAGCATCATATTTCAGAAAGAGATTATATAACTTGATCATATTTTCAGCTGCTTCATCCACCAGATTAGGAGGAAATCCCATTTTTTGGGCAAGCTGAAAGTAAAAGATTGGTTATCAGTCAACTGATATTCAGCATTTGATTTAGTTACAAATTAGGAACGTCCCAGTTTAGCTATTATTTCAGTGCCAATTGAAATTTGTAGGTGTAGAACCTCTCCTGTCTTCCTGGAAAAGAAATAACTCTTGGATCTGAAAATATTGTTTTCAATACAAAACACTGCACTTATCCTAAAAAAGAGCTAATGAAAAGTCATCATCATACATCTTTACAAAGATATATAAAAGCTAGATAAAGCACCGCCATACGAAGTTGAATTTACATTGACTATCACCTGAAACTACTTACATATCTAATTCAAATCTGTTTCAAAATGTCAAAAGGGTTTAAGACACCCCAGCAGGTTGAATGCATGCACACTTTACAAAATTTAGAAGCAACCCTCCCATCCTCGCTAATGTGTACTTTTCCACATTAACAATTACCCTAACAGCTTGCTCCTTTTTTATGCCTTCTACTATATCAATGGGTTCCTTAATTATCGCATCAGGATTCTCTGCAGCAACATCTTCAATATTAACACCACCCTGAGAACTGCCTATCAGCACAGGACCCTAGAACAAAAAGGGAAAAAAAAAAAAGCATAAGTAATTTTATAGCATACAACTGAAATTTAGTTCTTCTCATAAGATACCTCACAGCAATAAAACCTTGTTTTTTGCTGGAAGCTTTTTTTTTTTATTTGGACATTTTACTTGTATGCTCTGAGGAGAATGTTACTATCTATTCAATACATCTGTAATAAAACCATTTAATAATACTTTCCAAATTTTAAGGTGTATGTTGGGTCCAATTGCTTTTAAGAAGGAAAACTTCCCTTTGCATAGACTGTAGCAACAGAGCAATTAACACAGACATACTACTTTTAAATTTTGATAGAAATATTCAACTTAGTAATCATATGCATTTTATCTTCTAGGTTGTCACCAGAGAAAGAAGAGCCTTCTCATCTCCCCCTTCTCCACTCACCCTACACAAACACACATCGAATGCCAGGCACTCATTTATTCATTCCACCACACTCCAAGGACAAATCTAGGTGTGCAGAACATAGTGACAAATTACTGCGAACTGTTCCTGTTCAGTAGCATCACAAAGCTCAGTAACTATAGCCATCACTGAAAGCAAGTCACAGAGTTCTGACAAATCAGAACTCAATTATTCAATAATGAAAGAAATTAAGAAACCAGAATTGATAACATTTGCAGCAGAGATTTTTTTAAAAAACTATCTAAATCTCAACAAAAGCATCAAGGACTCACTACCACGGAACCTAAAAAATCTTTCCCCGAGGGAACAATCCTCCAGTTTACAGTAAAGACACATTCACTTGTATCACCCCAACCTACCTTCCCCTTATCACCACCCATGCATGGATTATCACAGCTAGCGTACTAAGGCAGCATTTCATATCAGCACAGGTCTTAAGTATTAAACAGCCTTATAACTGTTGACAATTAAATACAGGAAGTGTGACACTGGTTCAGAGAACATGCTTAATAACCACACCACCCCCCTCCCATCACTATCCTTCCAAATGGAAACACATAGACGGTGAATTATCCTACATCTAATAGCAAGGTTCAACACAATGAACATTTCTAGATATTCATACCCTGAGCAATCAGGAAGCTACAAACACATTATAAAAATAACTTATCGTTCCACAGAATTGACTGAAGTGAACAGTTTTACTTAAAACCTAAGAAGTCTTGCCACTATTGGTAAATAACACCTGAGACATCAAGTCCACTTTCAACTGACTGTTTTACAGACTTTTTTACCCCTTTTAAAGGAAGAGGTTTGTGACATCAGGAATACACACTGTGTGCTATTCAGTCCTCACACTTCCTCCTTTTGAAAGGCATTTCCTCATAATAAGCATCGTAGACAAGTTACAGCAACTACAAGCACATCTAAAAACATGACTTATAAAGTCAGCAGTAAAAACAAAACACATCCCTATCAAAAGACAATCATCCACACAGTAATGCTCAATATACACTAATAAGATTTATTTGTTTATACAAGAGCAAGTCAGGAAAATATGTTTCCCTTCTTTATTTACTTATATCAGTTACAATAAATTTTATTTCCGTAAGGATGCCTGCTTATTGCTTAAAGAATTTTAAGATTATAAAATCCAGCCATTTACAGTATTTTAATGCCACCTTGTGGCAAATCTGGGGTGTTTGCTGTAATATTTGGATCTCCCCTGCTCTATAATACAGTACAACAGAACATAGGCGCCCAAGTCACATAACTGTACTAAAACTCAACACAACTGATACTTTCTTATCAGAAACATCACTATAGAGGAAGGAACAAATACAATATTTAACTCCTAATTTTGCAACAAAAAAATAAAACAGTAAGACTAGTTTCCTCATTCACAGAAAATTATTTCACACTCATGCCAGAGACACTCCTCTAATTACCAAGAGCAATGCTTCTGCAAACTCTTAAGCATCTGGATTGACAGAACTCAGTTTTTGTTGAGCTTCAGAAAATAAAGTTCCAGTATCTGCTTTACCCTGGCTTTGTTGAAGTTATTTAGCAATGCATGCTCTATGCTCCATAACGGAACACTAGCCTGTCAGACAATACACTGACACATTTCAGTAACTGGGTTTGAATTGTAGCCTAGAGCACCACATACCCACACATACAGAACATACAAGCAGGAGAGACTACAGCTTACATCTTCCTGAAAGCTCTGAAGACAGACCTGTAGGCCCTAATCTTCTTGCCAGTTCCCAAAGACTATTGGCATAAAAAAGCTACCAGCACACTCAAAATTCAGGGACGCACTTGTGCACCTCCAAGAACCTCCACACACTGGAGAAAAAGGATGTTTTGATTTATCCAAGACCACTGGCTCTTCCAAAAGACTTTTACTTATCTTGTCCCTGATACTCTTAACTAGCGTGTACATGTACATGCACACATACAGCTGTATTTTTAAACTAAACTCTAGTATGGGCTTCTGGTAGATACATGCAAACTAAAACCAAAATGAGTATAACCCCCTCATTCCACCCGTCTCCCCTTTGGCCATAATGACTCTGAACTTCAGCTGGGGCTGCTGATGGTCATTTATTATTCCTTAAATTTAAATTGTAGCATTACATTTTTAAAACATTTAAACACTAAGGCAATCATATAGTCAGAGATACTAGGAAACAAAATTTAGCTTACATATATTTCTAATTTTCAAAAGCAAGTGACCAGTACAGTAAACAATTTTGTCATTTTTTTTTTTTAATTCAGCTATAACAAGTTAATTAGTTTAGTTCGATTTCTACTTTTACTCACTTGAAAAGACCTTTCCATTGTTATTGCAAAATAGTATTCTCTCCTGGGATATCTGCGCTCACAGATAAATACTTGATTGCATATCCTGCCCTTCTCTCCTGTCTGCTTGGTAAACAACTTCTTTCCAATCATTTGGGAGGAGATATCTTTTGCTTCTTCTGGACTAGAATAAAAGAAGCTCAGAATGTGACAAAGAAACTGCTGGAAAAACAGAAGTAGCATAAAAAAAATCTTATCTAATTTTTGTTATTTTAGGGTTAATAATAAAAATACTGATTAAAAAAACCACTAGGTTCAATTCATAATGTGAAACTTTGAAGTTTTCCACTTGGTTCGATAATTTAGAAACAACTTACGAAAAAACTATTTTCACTCCTCCTTTGAGGCCACCTTCAAATGTTCCTTTTCCTCTACCACCAGCTAAAACCTGTGCTTTTACCACAAGATCCTTTGAACCTAGAATGAAAGAAAACCCAAAATTTGTCATCTGTGACTACTAAAGCAAGTTGTCCCAGGTAGAATAACAAAGGCTGTTTCCATTTTATCCCCCCTTCTCCACCCCACCTCCCCCACCCCCCCGATTCAAAACACAAATATGTGAATCAAAGACTGTATTGTAACTCACACAGGTTCCAAAAATCTCAAACCATCCACAAATTCCAGCTTTAGGCTTCTCTGTGAACAAACCTTGGTGAGTTAGTATCCAAAAGTGTTGATACTTTGAGTGTTTGATCTTTTAACGTGTTTGAATCGCAAATGATTAAGCACCCAGTAAGAAATGGTTAGTATCTCACAGACTATTAACAAGATGAAACTGAGTATCTGATACGCCATAATCCAAGATTTTCCTCAATCAAGTACAAATACTCTGTATGTGTAACCACTGTCTTCTCAGCAATGACGTGTAACTATGGCACTTACCCAAGTCAACTTGCAGGTCCACTATGGCTTCCATTCAGCAGAGCACTGATGCATAGGTTTGCGTGCTTTGCAGAAGTCAGAGACCTAAGTAAATCCACTATCTTTCCCAAGGCAGACAGAGTAAACCCTTTAGTTGGCTTTAACTGTTTAAAAAAAACTTCACAAAATATTCTTATAGGCAGGAGAGACTACGCATTTGGGTTTAAAATGTGAAGTATGAGAATATAATCAAAATCAACTGATATTCTGAAGCATCATTGAAAGACAAAAAGCAAGGAAAAAAGTTCAAGTCATTTAAGGTGATAAAGGAAGAAAAACAAAGCCCTGAGTTGTTATTCAAGTTCAGTTACACTGAATACACTGCAGAGAGCAGCTAGACTTCAAGATATTTAGAGCTGCCCCATCCACATTTGTGCGGCACATCCCATCTTTTCTCATGCCACCATTAGCTAAGCCACTCTGGTCATTCCAAGCAAAGAAAGAACTGGCTCTTCGCTTGGATGTGAAAAGGCAACCATGGAAAACCCTAAGAAAAATTACAGTACTCGACCAAAACTAGCGGCTATGCATACTGAAGATTATGGCAGGCACAAAAACGATGTGTTGATACCTATTTTGACCTGCATCTTGCCTAGCCAGATAAAATTAAACTTGCATGATATCACAAGCCATGGTGGCTATAAGCAAAGGGAATGCTCAAGTAACTATTCCCAACTAGCTACTTGTAGATTTTACTTCTTTACTTTCTACCTAAGGACAGATCTCTGAATTCACAACTTATATGAAGTTCTTCGGCACAAGAAACATAATGGCTATAAACACGCAGGTATATGTTGATTTACTATAGTCTATTATCTAATATTTAATTCAGTTCCTGAAGACAACTATTTTTTGTAGCTACTAAGTAATGGCAATCAAGTAAAGTTAACATGCTTTATAGACACACAAAACAAGACTTAACTTTTATGCAATTACTTTAAGTACAAAGCTTGCTTTAAGAAACATTAAGCCTCATGTATGAATAAGATTACAAATAGTAGCTTCATGGATAAATGAAGCCACATACTCCAACATGTGAGCTTAAAAATAAAGTTCCATCCATTTGAAAATAATTTGGGGGAGCATGACTTCTTAGTGTTAGTATAAAAGAGAGAGGGAAAACAGGATAATATTTTCTGTGAAGATTTAGAAAAAAAAAACCCACAACAAACCTACTTGCTCCCTTGCTCACAGAGGATCCACCTGGGCTCCTTCCCAAGGCTAAAATATTCACAGCATTATTTTACTGTTTTGAGCTTTCTACAGAGGTTTTGTATCTGGCAAAGATTCAGAACTGATATACTTAGTAATCAAGACTAACAGATTTAACTCACAGTCCACTAGGAAGTTCAGAAGAGAGGGTTCTGTATCTCCACCCTAGTTTTCATCCCCTACACCAAGTCCAGAAGGTAAAAGCTGCTTCTACAGAAAAGTTTTCAGGAAAGCCATGAAGTTCACCCACAGGCACCTTCTTTGTAGCTATTACTCCTCTTAACAATAAAGACCAGAATCTGAACCAGTCAGAACCAGGTGCCAACTAAAGCTCTGGTAAGATCTCAGCTGGAACATTATGTTTAGCTCTGGACATGTTCATAAAAGTAATTTTCAATGGGAAAGTCTGGTTAGTAGGATGATCACTGAAATGAAGAGCTTCCCTTATGAGAAAGGACTAAAAGAGCTTGGCAATTCTTTAAATCTATCAAAGGAGAACAAAGCAAGAACATGATTACGGTCTTTAGCCATAACTGGTGAGGGACAGAGCAAGAACACACAACTACACACACATCATACAATCCATTTTCTGCTCTACACCAGCCAAAAATAAAAGCCACCTACCAGAGGAAGTCAGTTTTAAAAAGGTGCAAGAAAAAAAAAAAGACACTTCTTCACACAGAAGATAGTGAAGCCTGCCAGCAGACATGAAGGAAGAATAAGAGATTCAAAAGAAACTGGGCAGAGATGTTCCTTCTGATATTCCTAAGACAACAATTTCCCCCTGAATGCCAGGGGGAAATAAGGCATATGAATTGCAGAAAATAGCATGTTCTTTTGCCACCATGAAAGGCAGCGTACCAAGCTAGATGCACCACTGCCCTGATCCCACAGGATATTTCTTAAGACCTTAATTATTATGCATGATTACACTTTGGGAACATATAAAGACATCTGAAAAAAGTGTGTGAGAAACAACTTTAAACTTTTCGCAATCAGTTTTGGCCATAACAAAGTTGTCATTGGACTATTGCTTATGCAAAAGTATGCAACAATTGTGACATTAAATGAGCAGGATATTAATGATTTGTAATTTGTTTTCCTATAGCACTGCAAGCAAACTAGCTGTTTGCATAAACGCGTAATGCTTCAAGGGTTATCTGACCAGCTATGTTTATAAGCAATTAACTTGCACAGATGTACCTAGAACAAAATTTAAGATAACGTGTCCCAAGAAAACCTTAACTTAACCCATGCAGAAAGTTTATTGTTCAATAAGCATTTTTACCTACAGCTCCTGTTTAAAGTGACCCTAGAACTAGAGGACAGAAATGTCTAGTCATACACCTCATCTGCCATGTTACAGCTGCAGCACTATCACAAAACCTGACACAGCAGAGAAATGCTGATACACGTTAACACAAGAAAAAATTCAGAAACCAGCAGCTAACATAGGTTTCTACTCAAAACTTCTGTTTTGCTCACACTGCTTTGAAATCCTGCTGGGCTTTTGTTTCAATGAAAAAATAGCAGTTTCTGCCCTACAGCAGGTATCCACATACAAAGTTAGGACAGTTTATGCCAGCCAACACTACAGCACAGCAGCAGTCCTATCCTGCCTCCTCTCCTCAGCTTTTCACTCCAGTCTCCTTTTCTTGTGCCAGCATCAGGATCTGCGCAATCATGCCTTGAAGCCTTGAAAAAGAGTGACTTTTTGCTGAAGGCAATACCTAATCCAGCTGACAGTACTTTTGCAAGCCGGTGCACCGTGTGACAAGCACATGCAGAGGGACACTGAAGTGAGCAGGACAGAAAGCAGGACATCTGCTTTTAGCAGCAGTAACAAAGTGTAAAAGCTTAACACAGGGCACTAGAACAAAACAAGCCTTTAGAACAGCTGATGTCTCAAGCAAGCAAGCTACAGACCAATGCACTAAACTCATACTTGCTAAGAGCTGTATTTCCATATTAATTGCAGTTAGCACTAAAAGTCTATGTAAGTAAAACTGCCCGAGAAGAATCAGGAAATGTTTAGAAAATTAAGAGTAGATACCAATGAGAACAGGCGCCTGCAATCAGCAGAACACGGATTTAGCATCTATCTGTTCAGGACAACAAAACTCTATACAGTACTAACACTACAGGTTTATTAACTAGACAGTGAAAGAGTAATAAAGCCAGGAAACAGCTCTATCTTAGTTTCTAGCATTACTAATATTTATTTATTGGAAGGAATAATTTCTGATTCCATAATCTAAACTTTTTAACTGGGAGAAAGGTCTCTTTTTCCTTGCATGCATGCATGGATATATGTAAAATACAATCTTATGACAAGCTTAGTAAGAGGCAAGGCTTGTTGTTCCATTGTATCTCTGAAGTTTTCTGTGCAAGCAGAAAGTCTGATGATTAGGGCAGTCAAATTTTATTCAAATGTTCTGCTCTACAAGTTTCCATTATGACTTTTGTCAAATCGCTTCAATTGCCACTTTTCTGCCCAATATTGACTGCAGTAGCAGCACTGCTTTCCACATACTATAAACACCTTCATAATAATTATACAAGCCTAATGTGTTCTCCCAAAACAGTCAACAGTAAAAGGTAGTGACAGGTTAATAACACAAGCGCCAATCAAGTTCTCAACTACCATTCAACTGCAAACTTACCCTTGGAGAGAGCCAGAGACCTATAACTTTTGCTTCAGTTACTCTGTACTTAAAAGTTTTTAGCTCCAGAAAGAGTATCTCTGTTTATAATACAAATTTTTTCTTCCTGCACAGATATAATAAAAACCCTAAGTTTAAACAATATAGTTGTGTTTTCTGGAATTAGTAAGGGAAAAGATGGACTTTTAACTAACCATTATTATCAACAGAAGTCTTAACATAAAGAGCATGCCAATCCTAATTCTGCCAACACAGTCAGAGAATCTTATACTGTCTGCATTTTGTTAGTAAGTATAGTTATTTAGAACTTAACTTCAAAATCACATTTTTTCAGCATTTGAAACTTTTGAGTGTTAGAAGGATTATTGTATGTAAATCAAAAGCACAACTACTGAAATAATTATGTGCCAGGAATCTTCACCCTTTCACTGAAAGGACCGTATCAGTCAGGAGAGCAAACAAGATGTTTCACTATTACAAAATATTATTTTCTACATAAATACTTCCTGACATTAATCAACTGCATCAAGTTTTTCATCAGCTCACAAGACAGGTATGTTTTTAGCAATAGCTTAAGTTAAACAATTAAAATACAGTGGTCAAAATTTGAATCTGATGGGGTTTGAGTTATTTGAATTAGTGAATTATCATCAACAACATGCTTTGATATTAGAACTTCAAAGGAGGGAAGTGTTATAGAATAAAGCAAAGGCTGAAGCAAAATGTAAGCTTCAGATGCCAAAAAAGTAGTGTCTGCCAGAATTCAAGTAAATGTTTGGTTTCTAGACTACCACTGCTGGCTATCTAGAGATTTCGATCAGTTAAGCAGGAACATAACTGGAAAAAACCTACTTAACACTGACCACTATAGCAGGGGGTTTTTAACACCTGGGGGATTTCTACACAAGTTTGACACCTTAGATTATCATCCATGTCCTACAGCATCTGAATAAACACTCTGGAGCTTCAGACTCCACAGACAATGTAAAATATATCAGTTAACATAGTCAAACAGATAATTCACAAACGGGGAAAACTGATGTGGCAAAACAACCAAAAAGCATTAGGAATAAAAACAACACATGTGGGTTTTCAGTGTAACACAGAACAAAGGGGGGGGTATTCTTTTGAAGAGCTAATAAAGAAAAAGCCAGTACTTTACCTAAGAAAATCATTGCACACGTTGTACTAAACTTTGGTTTCTGACTAAATCAAAGTTGAGATGAATATATCTATTTATAACTCTAACCAGGTTTATGCATTACTTTTTTTTTTTAAACAGATACAGCTTGTATGTTTAAGCAATAGACAGAAACATAAAATAATAACATTGAAAAGAACTTAAAAGGTCTGAAAAGAAACACCTATTAATCACAGAACTGTCTGCAGGAATACAACCAAGCCAATTACTTGAGCCATTCTGTAGAAAGCATACCAAAAAAGATCATTCCTTATAAACGATATTGATAAGGAGATGGACTAGATCTCTTAACCTGCAATAGCAAAAGCAGCAGCAGATTCCACTGCTTTTAGTCTCTTTTCAAGAACTCTGGTGTCTACAGAAAGGTGAAATGTTATGTGCCAGTTTTCTCAACATCTATTCTGTACAGGTTTTTATTTTACTAAAATTTGACAGTCTGCCACGAGCGTAAAGCTGTGGGATTCTGATATCTTAGAATCCTACAAAACTACCAGAATACAAAGCTGCTTCAAGATATTAATCACTTCAGAAATCTTTCCTCTCAAATCATCACGAATAGAAATATATGCTATAAAAGAAAAGCAGGCTTTTCTACAGGCATACAATATGATACTCCCTTCCACACAACTGTTAACAGAGGGAAGTGTCAGGAAGCATCAGAACTTCAGTTACAGCAATTCATAGCTTTTTACAGCACTTTCACAGATGCTGTCTTAAACAGCAGTACTATATATTTCAAAGAGCATGTTCTGTTGAGCTATTTGCTGTCACACTGATAAAGCATCTGTTCTTCAAGAAATAGTCTTTAGGTTCATTAGTCACGTTCTTGATAACAAATGCATATCAGCTTCTGAATCAGCACCGGTCACAGCGCTGGCTGGAATGGGAGAGTAAACCATAAACTTAGACGCCAATCATCAAGACGTACTGCAGCCCCTTATCAACACTCTGGAACAGAATTTACTCAGCTCACTATTTCAAAATTTAAGTAAGACGCTTATGTAATATATGAAGAGCCACATATTGCAAAGCCCACACCAAAAATACTTTTTTTTTTTTTAAATCAATAAAGTCTTTAAAAGACCTCATCAGACACAAGCCCTCTCAGATCTAAGTAGAATGCATTCTTTCAGTGGCACAAATGAGATCTGGAGGTCTCGAATGGAGACAGTGAACTACTGGAAGAAAAGTAGTGACATTTACAAGAGGTCCAAATCTACTCCCAGGGACTGAATTACTCAGTAGCAGTTAGTTTAAAAGAACAATAGTTTCACGAACCAGGATGTGATAACAATTTACTTGAAATGAGATGGAGAGCTCTTTATAGGGAAAAAGCTGCTTGTGATAAGTAACAAACAATGATTCTCAACAGCCATTCAAATATGAAAAGAAAAAGCTATGTGCAAACCAATGCTGTAATAATTGCAATGGCCAATCTTCCCATGACAACAGAAAAGCTTTAAAAAAAATAAAAGCAAAACAATAATCATTTGCAGAATCCAGCTAGAACAGAAATGAGTTGAAAACAGCACTTTAAGAAATCTGATAGCTGCAGCAGAAATCAAATTATTTAAAAAAAAAAAAAACAAAAAAGGTTTTTTCCTTAAGACACAAACTGTAAGCTATCTGTCATCATTTCTCAAAAGTTGCTCACAGCATCTAATTTCATTTCAATTTCCTTTAAAAATATTAGAAAACTGTTATAGGGAAGAAAACAATGGAAGCTCAAATACTGCATTTTACTTCACATACATTTCAAAATTACTTCACATATAGGTAAGCAATGTGGTACCTTTAAGACACTTCGGTCTTCAGCAGAAAAAGTATTTAGTACAAGACCGAAGGCGTGGAGAGGAAGTAACCTTTCTGGCTTCCAGACTATTTCATCTAACTTCAGACCTCAAGATAAGCATAACTTTGAATTAAATTCTAACAAATGTCATTATTTTTGTTACTTAAAGAATATTTAGTGCACTCTTCTAACTAGGCTCTAAACTGAACTGCAACATCCGTATACCTCAGCTTGATTCTACCACACACTAGTCACCTCGCAGTGATAATAATCCTCAGTATGGTTAAGCTTTGGCTTTGTTCATATTACAGGGTTACACTGATTTAGCTACAGCCACAGCTAAACTATGATAATCACCGTTAATGAGAAAGTTGTGTTTGTTACACATTGGGATAAAAAGCCATTTCTAACTGAAGTAGGGTATTTGCAAAAGAAAAGAAATCCCATGCCAAACCCAAGTTTACAGAGAGCAAGTTTCTGACTAAAGGTTATCAGGAGCATGTGGATCAGCACTAGGGAGACAGAGCAAGCACAGTATTACCAGCTATCTTTGTAATGGTTTAGACAAACATTTGAAAAACCAATTTAACACAGAAAAAGAAGCAAAAGGTAGTCTCATATCTACTGACAACAACTCTTACACAACAAAAATAAACAATGAGCAGGTGGACAAAAAAAAGTGAGTTTTTTTCATTTTGCTAGAGATTTGGTTTGTTTTTTTACGTACATACTAAATGAAAACTAGTGGGGAAATGGCTACAATAACAAAGAAATCCAAAACACTGGAGCAAAAGATAATCTGTCACCATTCAGAATGTGTTCTGGAAAATGTTTGAGCAATGCCTCAGAAACTCAAGCTCCTTCAGTGTTTTCTCCTTTTGGGAAGTCTTCCCTTCCTCTTCTCAAGTACCAAAGAAAGCCACAGTGTCAAATATACACCAACTTAAACAAAGTATATATGGCTGACCACCAGAAGCCCTGAATTCCTTTATTCTAGCTTACTAAAGGATGCTAACTCATACATTTCACAACTTCATTTTTCTAACCCCCAAGATATTGCATAGGGTCACATACTCCAGATAAAAGGCATACCTATGACGTCACAAGGATGAGGCAGAGCTATAAATCAGCAGTCAGACACACCTACTCTGCTACAGGACTCCTCTCTGAACACGGAACAAAACAAAGGAATCTTGACCTTCGAGTTTCCCTGATACCTATTAAACAGCCATAGGCAAAGGTTGTCTCATTTGCCACTAACCAGAGGTCTGTACAGATATTAGTGTAAGCAAAAGGGTATGCCCAATGTGTGAAGTTTAGATCACGCTACAAGGTCACTCTTAAAAGAATGCGAGGGTCTGAATTTTAAACCATTCTCAGAACAGAAGTATTTAAACACCTTTCTTTTGTACTAATGAAGTTGTAATTTTGTATCATTTACTGTTTAATGGGAGCAAGACAAAGGCGGCAGGCAGACAACACCTGAACTTCTAGGACATCAGATCTGAAGGAAAAACAGCTTTTCAATTCCTTCCTACATTATAAAGCAGCATAATTTGCTGTAGAAAAAAAATCTTTTTCAGATCTCATTTCTTGCATTAAATCTACACATGAAACTGAAATAAACCTAACAAAACCTATAACCCCAGGAATTACTACAAGTATATCCATTTGGAGGTGAAAAGAGATTTAGGCATTTGCATATGAGAGTGGAATATGACAAGCAATGTCCTTCATTGAAACTGTGTGACAAGCCTACTACATTTTTTCCAATGGGAGAAA
This sequence comes from Alca torda, assembly GCA_008658365.1. Lineage (NCBI taxonomy): Eukaryota > Metazoa > Chordata > Aves > Charadriiformes > Alcidae > Alca > Alca torda. Next base: position 184,512,881 of record CM018076.1, read on the forward strand.
AAGCTTTAAACTAAAAAAAAAAAAAAAATAAATAAATCAGTATTAATGCCTCAAATGATCGAAGCTGAGTTCTATATTACATTCAAATTAAACCAGAACATTTTACTAAGACACATAGTAGGTAAAGTGGCAAATTAATAGGCAGAGTCAAGTCCAAAATGAAAGTTCAACTCTAAATACAGTATTTAAGCACCGGGCAAAGGAGACCGGATGCTTTTTCATCAACAAGCCAGGAATTTAGAACTACAAGCCATCAAAGTTCTCCCCTCCTGCATAAAGTAGCTGCATTCTGCCAGAACAGCACATTCACAAAGGAACAGGATTTTACTCTTCTGCAGCCTAAAGGTAAATATGCTTTGCATCTTCTGTTCTATATGAGATCTTGGACTACAGAAACCATACCTGCCACGACCACTAAAGCTCTTCACGTGAGATTTCCTCTAGTCTTGCTTGAGAGCAAAAAGAAATCCAGGATTTGCATAAAGCAGAGTCTACTACTTATCTCAAAGAAGTTTAGGTAGTTGTATTAGCCAAGGCTAATACAATTTATACCTGAATCACTCCTTCTAAATGAGACTCACAAGTTACAGGACAAGTATCTGCAGCATTTTGGATACGGGAATGATGGTGCCTGAAATATATATTCACAGCCTTTAACAGAAGAAGGATCAAGTCCTTCCCCACTGGAATTTCAGGGACACAGTTTAGCTTCATAAACAAGTCTCAATACACAACCGAGTACGTTCAAACTAGGTCAATTAATTGATTTCACTGTGTGCTTGTGTACTGAGCAATCTTACACATTAGGAATCTTCATATTAAGAAAATGTCAGCTCCAAAGTCAATACTCAAATCTGCAAGAAAGTTGCTTCACAGGAAAGGCTCTCTTAAAGAGAAGGTATATTCAGAACTCCAAGAAATGTCTTACCAGGGAAGACAGAAAAAGTAGTTACACCTTGTGTGTATATGCCTGTATTGTATATGTTCTCTTTAATATTATACCTATTTCTTTTGCTATTTTGTAAGCTTCATCTGGCGTCCTGGCAACTAGTCCATGTGGAACAGAAATGCCAGCCTCCTGCAACAGTCCCATGCTCAAGTATTCATGTAGCGACAGCCTCCTCTGTTGCTGTTGTTGCACCTGAAATCCATGATTATTGAATATTCCTGGACTTCCACCAAGTACCTGAAGGAAAAGTAAAAAGAAAAAAAAAGAAAAAGAAAACAAAAAGAACAAAGAACATGACTGTGTTTTGAAGAACTGCCCCCTTTGTTTAGGTTAAAAAAAAGTCTACGTATTTAACAGTTTAGTGTACCAATGCAAACACCTGAACATTTAATCCTACACTTGTCCATTACCTTTCCACATTAGTTATTCATATCAGCTCTGGTATTGGTTTTACTGAGGCAGGGGAAAGAGCTGGTGAAGCTGCTAGCACTGACAAGGACCGGCAGGGTTAAAACACCCTTAAGTATTTAGTTAGCATTTAAATACTTTCAGGATTATATCTGTAGGGAAAACAACCTTGAGGAATTTTGGAAGCTTAACAGAACAGAGAAAAGCACACAGAATAGATTCATTCAAAAGTTTTGGTAGATTACCTCCGTCTGCCAAACTAAGAACTACGCCCTGGGAAGGAGAGGCAGCAGAAACTAAGTTACACCACCCTCAGTGGTTGGATGTGGTGAATTCAATTTGCTACAGAACAGACTATTCAGCCTTCATATGACTATCACGAAATGGAAAAAACTAGCTATGACCCATTTCAAACATCTACACTGAATCAGAGGATTGCCAAAAGCGCAAAATAACTTTAACATTTCAAATGCCAAGTAAAATATAACATGTCTAACATTCAGTGCAGGAAGTTCCAGTGTGGAAGGAGCCTTCATTTCATCTGCAAAAGTGACGTATTGATAGATATTTTGTATAAAGGGATTCAGGGAGAAACTGATTTTGATTATAGAACATCAGAAGTGGTACTACATGAGCAATGCCTTTTTAAAAAGAACAGCTAGTCCTGGACTTTAAGATGACAGAGGTTTCCAAAGGGTACCTTGTAAAGTAACTGTATTTCACAACAAGAAAATTATTTATAACACAAGTAAAAAATGTTTGCTGCATTTATCATATTTCGCTGTATAGGAACAAGATCTTAATTTTATACATACATGAAACAGCAAACCTACTGAATTCAGCGAATCCATGAACGTAGATTTGCACTGACAGATTCAAGGTAAAAAGACTAGGAAACAAATTTAGATACAAGCAAAATTTTGCATTTATTTTATTTTTTCAGTATATACCATTGGCACAAGTACCACAAAAACCAGTCTGTATTAGGAAGTTTCTAACTGACTGGATTTTTAAGGTTTTGTTTCATTTTAAATAAAGTAAGCACGCAGACAATGCAAGAGCTTTACTGAGGCACTTCGAGCTAGCGAATCGAGAGAACCTATTTAATCTCCCAAAGGATTCCTTCTGCAAACAGGAGGCTCCTTCCTTGGCGTGAGACCCAAGTGAGAGGTGCTGACCGCTGGAGCTGCTGTTTCTGGCGCTGACTGACCAGCCGGGCCCTGGGAGGCTCCGCGTAACCCGAGAGGGGAACTCAAAGCGACCTTCCTCCATATGTGGAAGGAGAAGAAAGTCGCACGGAGAGTTACGCGCTTCAGACTCCCCAGCTCTCCTGTTTACACCGCTTTCCAGGGGGTCTGCAGCCAAAAAACAAGACTATACCCCAAAAAGGCATTCACAGGAAACAAGAGCAAAAACTGGGGAGATAAGAGCTGGAAGAAGCGTTTACTGGCACAGCCCGACACCCCTCGCACGAATAAGGTGACAGCAGAGATGAAAACACTGGGATTTCCAAGCAAGTTATAGGAATGGGGGCTTGGAAAAGAAGGGAAAGGGAATCACGCCTGGAAGACCTGCTGCAAGCAAGAAGAGCGGCTGCGGGGGGACGTAGGCCAAAGGCGACCACACGGCTGCCAGCCCCGCCGCCGCGACAGGGCAGGGCAGGGAAGGACGGCGGCGGGAGTGGGATGAGGCGGCCGCTCCTCCCGCCGTCGCTCCGCAAGAGGCGACCCCGACCCCGACCCCAGCCGAGCCGGCCCGGCCCGGCCCGGCCCTACCCGCTCCGTCCCGCTCCCGAGCGGCCGCTACCTTCGCCGTGGCGGTGCCCAGCGCGGCGCGGAGGCCGTTGCCCCTCAACCCGGCCGACACCCGGCTGCAGATGATGGAGGCCGCCATGGCTGAGCCCCCTTCGCCCTCAGGTGCCCCTGCCAGCGCGCATGCGCCACCACCGAGACGGGGCGGGGCGGGGGGGCCAGAGGGGACGGGGCGGAGCAGGAAACGCTCGCGCCACGCCGCTCCCTCAATGACAACCGCCCGCGGCGCGGAGGGGAGGGGCGACTCCATGGTCTCCGCCGGCCCCGTCCG